>JBAMNC010001062.1:0-1460662 GCA_037902135.1 Cetoscarus ocellatus | reverse complement strand
TGTTTTTAGGCCCTATTCCACCTAACAACGCAGTTTTTAGCCCTTTTTGGGGGAGGTCAAATTTTGAAAAAAATCGACATGCTAACATATGACTTTTTTTCAATTTTGGGCCCAACCAAAAATGTGCTCAAATATGGCTCTTTAGGCAGTAAACAGGCAGGAAAACACCCTAGTATGTGTTTTTAGGCCCTTTTTGACCCAGAAATGCATTTTTTAGCCATTTTGATTTTTCAGCCCGACCAAAAATGCGCTCAAACATGGCTTTTTAGGCCTCAAACAGGCGGGAAAACGCCCTAGTGCATGTTTTTAGGCCCTATTCCACCTAACAACGCAGTTTTTAGCCTTTTTTGGGGGAGGTCAAATTTTGAAAAAAATCGACATGCTAACATATGACTTTTTTTCAATTTTGGGCCCAACCAAAAATGTGCTCAAATATGGCTCTTTAGGCAGTAAACAGCAGGAAAACACCCTAGTACGTGTTTTTAGGCCCTTTTTGACCCAGAAATGCATTTTTTAGCCATTTTGATTTTTCAGCCCGACCAAAAATGCGCTCAAACATGGCTTTTTAGGCCTCAAAACAGGCGGGAAAACGCCCTAGTGCATGTTTTTAGGCCCTATTCCACCTAACAAAGCAGTTTTTAGCCCTTTTGGGGGAGGTCAAATTTTGAAAAAAATCGACATGCTAACATATGACTTTTTTTCAATTTTGGGCCCAACCAAAAATGTGCTCAAATATGGCTCTTTAGGCAGTAAACAGGCAGGAAAACACCCTAGTATGTGTTTTTAGGGCCCTTTTTGACCCAGAAATGCATTTTTTAGCCATTTAGATTTTTCAGCCCCGACCAAAAATGCGCTCAAACATGGCTTTTTAGGCCTTAAACAGGCGGGAAAACGCCCTAGTGCATGTTTTTAGGCCCTATTCCACCTAACAATGCAGTTTTTAGCCCTTTTGGGGGAGGTCAAATTTTGAAAAAAATCGACATGCTAACATATGACTTTTTTTCAATTTTGGGCCCAACCAAAAATGTGCTCAAATATGGCTCTTTAGGCAGTAAACAGGCAGGAAAACACCCTAGTATGTGTTTTTAGGCCCTTTTTTGACCCAGAAATGCATTTTTTTAGCCGTTTTAGATTTTTCAGCCCGACCAAAAATGCGCTCAAACATGGCTTTTTAGGCCTCAAACCAGGCGGGAAAACGCCCTAGTGCATGTTTTTAGGCCCTATTCCACCTAACAACGCAGTTTTTAGCCCTTTTGGGGGAGGTCAAATTTTGAAAAAAATCGACATGCTAACATATGACTTTTTTTCAATTTTGGGCCCAACCAAAAATGTGCTCAAATAAGGCTCTTTAGGCAGTAAACAGGCAGGAAAACACCCCAGTATGTGTTTTTAGGCCCTTTTTGACCCAGAAATGCATTTTTTAGCCGTTTTGATTTTTCAGCCCGACCAAAAATGCGCTCAAACATGGCTTTTTAGGCCTCAAACAGGCGGGAAAACGCCCTAGTGCATGTATTTAGGCCCTATTCCACCTAACAATGCAGTTTTTAGCCATTTTGGGGAGGTCAAATTTTGAAAAAAAATCGACATGCTAACATATGACTTTTTTTCAATTTTGGGCCCAACCAAAAATGTGCTCAAATATGGCTCTTTAGGCAGTAAACAGGCAGGAAAACACCCTAGTATGTGTTTTTAGGCCCTTTTTGACCCAGAAATGCATTTTTTAGCCATTTTGATTTTTCAGCCCGACCAAAAATGCGCTCAAACATGGCTTTTTAGGCCTCAAACAGGCGGGAAAATGCCCTAGTGCGTATTTACAGGCCCTATTCCACCTAACAACGCAGTTTTTAGCCCTTTTGGGGAGGTCAAATTTTGAAAAAAATCGACATGCTAACATATGACTTTTTTTCAATTTTGGGCCCAACCAAAAATCTGCTCAAATATGGCTCTTTAGGCAGTAAACGGGCAGGAAAACACCCTAGTACGTGTTTTTAGGCCCTTTTGACCCAGAAATGCATTTTTTAGCCGTTTTGATTTTTCAGCCCGACCAAAAATGCGCTCAAACATGGCTTTTTAGGCCTCAAACAGGCGGGAAAACGCCCTAGTGCATGTTTTAGGCCCTATTCCACCTAACAACGCAGTTTTTAGCCCTTTTGGGGGAGGTCAAATTTTGAAAAAAATCGACATGCTAACATATGACTTTTTTTCAATTTTGGGCCCAACCAAAAATGTGCTCAAATATGGCTCTTTAGGCAGTAAACAGGCAGGAAAACACCCTAGTATGTGTTTTTTGGCCCTTTTTGACCCAGAAATGCATTTTTTAGCCGTTTTGAGTTTTCAACCCGACCAAAAATGCGCTCAAACATGGCTTTTTAGGCCTCAAACAGGCGGGAAAACGCCCTAGTGCATGTTTTACAGGCCCTATTCCACCTAACAACGCAGTTTTTAGCCCTTTTGGGGGAGGTCAAATTTTGAAAAAAATCGACATGCTAACATATGACTTTTTTTCAATTTTGGGCCCCAACCAAAAATGTGCTCAAATATGGCTCCTTTAGGCAGTAAACAGGCAGGAAAACACCCTAGTACGTGTTTTTAGGCCCTTTTTGACCCAGAAATGCATTTTTTAGCCGTTTTAGATTTTTCAGCCCGACCAAAAATGCGCTCAAACATGGCTTTTTTAGGCCTCAAACAGGCGGGAAAAAGCCCTAGTGCTGTTTTTAGGCCCTATTCCACCTAACAACGCAGTTTTTAGCCCTTTTGGGGGAGGTCAAATTTTGAAAAAAATCGACATGCTAACATATGACTTTTTTTCAATTTTGGGCCCAACCAAAAATGTGCTCAAATATGGCTCTTTAGGCAGTAAACAGGCAGGAAAACACCCTAGTAAGTGTTTTTAGGCCCTTTTTGACCCAGAAATGCATTTTTTAGCCGTTTTGATTTTTCAGCCCGACCAAAAATGCGCTCAAACATGGCTTTTTAGGCCTCAAACAGGCGGGGAAAACGCCCTAGTGCATGTTTTTAGGCCCTATTCCACCTAACAACGCAGTTTTTAGCCCTTTTGGGGGAGGTCAAATTTGAAAAAAATCGACATGCTAACATATGACTTTTTTTCAATTTTGGGCCCAACCAAAAATGTGCTCAAATATGGCTCTTTAGGCAGTAAACAGGCAGGGAAAACACCCTAGTATGTGTTTTTAGGCCCTTTTTGACCCAGAAATGCATTTTTTAGCCGTTTAGATTTTTCAGCCCGACCAAAAATGCGCTCAAACATGGCTTTTTAGGCCTCAAACAGGCGGGAAAACGCCCTAGTGCATGTTTTTAGGCCCTATTCCACCTAACAACGCAGTTTTTAGCCCTTTTGGGGGAGGTCAAATTTTGAAAAAAAATCGACATGCTAACATATGACTTTTTTTCAATTTTGGGCCCAACCAAAAATGTGCTCAAATATGGCTCTTTAGGCAGTAAACAGGCAGGAAAACACCCTAGTATGTGTTTTTAGGCCCTTTTTGACCCAGAAATGCATTTTTTAGCCGTTTTGATTTTTCAGCCCGACAAAAATGCGCTCAAACATGGCTTTTTAGGCCTCAAACAGGCGGGAAAACGCCCTAGTGCATGTTTTTAGGGCCCTATTCCACCTAACAACGCAGTTTTTAGCCCTTTTGGGGGAGGTCAAATTTTGAAAAAAAATCGACATGCTAACATATGACTTTTTTTCAATTTTGGGCCCAACCAAAAATGTGCTCAAATATGGCTCTTTAGGCAGTAAACAGGCAGGAAAACACCCTAGTATGTGTTTTTAGGCCCTTTTTGACCCAGAAATGCATTTTTTAGCCGTTTTGAGTTTTTCAGCCCGACCAAAAAATGCGCTCAAACATGGCTTTTTAGGCCTCAAACAGGCGGGAAAACGCCCTAGTGCGTATTTACAGGCCCTATTCCACCTAACAACGCAGTTTTTAGCCCTTTTGGGGGAGGTCAAATTTTGAAAAAAATCGACATGCTAACATATGACTTTTTTTCAATTTTGGGCCCAACCAAAAATGTGCTCAAATATGGCTCTTTAGGCAGTAAACAGGCAGGAAAACACCCTAGTATGTGTTTTTAGGCCCTTTTTGACCCAGAAATGCATTTTTTAGCCGTTTTGAGTTTTCAGCCCGACCAAAAATGCGCTCAAACATGGCTTTTTAGGCCTCAAACAGGCGGGAAAACGCCCTAGTGCATGTTTTTAGGCCCTATTCCACCTAACAACGCAGTTTTTAGCCCTTTTGGGGGAGGTCAAATTTTAAAAAAATCGACATGCTAACATATGACTTTTTTTCAATTTTGGGCCCAACCAAAAATGTGCTCAAATATGGCTCTTTAGGCAGTAAACAGGCAGGAAAACACCCTAGTACGTGTTTTTAGGCCCTTTTTGACCCAGAAATGCATTTTTTAGCCGTTTTGAGTTTTCAGCCCGACCAAAAATGCGCTGAAACATGGCTTTTTAGGCCTCAAACAGGCGGGGAAACGCCCTAGTGCATGTTTTTCAGCCCTATTCCACCTAACAATGCAGTTTTTAGCCCTTTTGGGGGAGGTCAAATTTTGAAAAAAATCGACATGCTAACATATGACTTTTTTTCAATTTTGGGCCCAACCAAAAATGTGCTCAAATATGGCTCTTTAGGCAGTAAACAGGCAGGAAAACACCCTAGTATGTGTTTTCAGGCCCTTTTGACCCAGAAATGCATTTTTTAGCCGTTTTGATTTTTCAGCCCGACCAAAAATGCGCTCAAACATGGCTTTTTAGGCCTCAAACAGGCGGGAAAACGCCCTAGTGCATGTTTTTAGGCCCTATTCCACCTAACAACGCAGTTTTTAGCCCTTTTGGGGGAGGTCAAATTTTGAAAAAAATCGACATGCTAACATATGACTTTTTTTCAATTTTGGGCCCAACCAAAAATGTGCTCAAATATGGCTCTTTAGGCAGTAAACAGGCAGGAAAACACCCTAGTATGTGTTTTTAGGCCCCTTTTGACCCAGAAATGCATTTTTTAGCCGTTTTGATTTTTCAGCCCGACCAAAAATGCGCTCAAACATGGCTTTTTAGGCCTCAAACAGGCGGGAAAAACGCCCTAGTGCATGTTTTTAGGCCTATACCACCTAACAACGCAGTTTTTAGCCCTTTTGGGGGAGGTCAAATTTGAAAAAAATCGACATGCTAACATATGACTTTTTTTCAATTTTGGGCCCAACCAAAAATGTGCTCAAATATGGCTCTTTAGGCAGTAAACAGGCAGGAAAACACCCTAGTATGTGTTTTTAGCCCTTTTTGACCCAGAAATGCATTTTTTAGCCGTTTTGATTTTTCAGCCCGACCAAAAATGCGCTCAAACATGGCTTTTTAGGCCTTAAACAGGCGGGAAAACGCCCTAGTGCATGTTTTTACAGGCCCTATTCCACCTAACAACGCAGTTTTTAGCCCTTTTGGGGGAGGTCAAATTTTGAAAAAAATCGACATGCTAACATATGACTTTTTTTCAATTTTGGGCCCAACCAAAAATGTGCTCAAATATGGCTCTTTAGGCAGTAAACAGGCAGGAAAACACCCTAGTATGTGTTTTTAGGCCCTTTTTGACCCAGAAATGCATTTTTTAGCCGTTTTGATTTTTCAGCCCGACCAAAAATGCGCTAAAACATGACTTTTTAGGCCTCAAACAGGCGGGAAAACGCCCTAGTGCATGTTTTTAGGCCCTATTCCACCTAACAACGCAGTTTTTAGCCCTTTTGGGGGAGGTCAAATTTTGAAAAAAATCGACATGCTAACATATGACTTTTTTTCAATTTTGGGCCCAACCAAAAATGTGCTCAAATATGGCTCTTTAGGCAGTAAACAGGCAGGAAAACACCCTAGTATGTGTTTTTAGGCCCTTTTTGACCCAGAAATGCATTTTTTAGCCGTTTTGATTTTTCAGCCCGACCAAAAATGCGCTCAAACATGGCTTTTTAGGCCTCAAACAGGCGGGGAAAATGCCCTAGTGCATGTTTTTAGGCCCTATTCCACCTAACAACGCAGTTTTTAGCCCTTTTGGGGGAGGTCAAATTTTGAAAAAAATCGACATGCTAACATATGACTTTTTTTCAATTTTGGGCCCAACCAAAAATGTGCTCAAATATGGCTCTTTAGGCAGTAAACAGGCAGGAAAACACCCTAGTACGTGTTTTTAGGCCCCTTTTTGACCCAGAAATGCATTTTTTAGCCGTTTTGATTTTTCAGCCCGACCAAAAATGCGCTCAAACATGGCTTTTTAGGCCTTAAACAGGCGGGAAAACGCCCTAGTGCATGTTTTTAGGCCCTATTCCACCTAACAACGCAGTTTTTAGCCCTTTTGGGGGAGGTCAAATTTTGAAAAAAATCGACATGCTACATATGACTTTTTTTCAATTTTGGGCCCAACCAAAAATGTGCTCAAATATGGCTCTTTAGGCAGTAAACAGGCAGGAAAACACCCTAGTAAGTGTTTTTAGGCCCTTTTTGACCCAGAAATGCATTTTTTAGCCGTTTTGATTTTTCAGCCCGACCAAAAATGCGCTCAAACATGGCTTTTTAGGCCTCAAACAGGCGGGAAAACGCCCTAGTGCATGTTTTTAGGCCCTATTCCACCTAACAACGCAGTTTTTAGCCCTTTTGGGGGAGGTCAAATTTTGAAAAAAATCGACATGCTAACATATGACTTTTTTTCAATTTTGGGCCCAACCAAAAATGTGCTCAAATATGGCTCTTTAGGCAGTAAACAGGCAGGAAAACACCCTAGTATGTGTTTTTAGGCCCTTTTTGACCCAGAAATGCATTTTTTAGCCGTTTTGATTTTTCAGCCCGACCAAAAATGCGCTCAAACATGGCTTTTTAGGCCTTCAAACAGGCGGGAAAACGCCCTAGTGCATGTTTTTAGGCCCTATTCCACCTAACAACGCAGTTTTTAGCCCTTTTGGGGGAGGTCAAATTTGAAAAAAATCGACATGCTAACATATGACTTTTTTTCAATTTTGGGCCCAACCAAAAATGTGCTCAAATATGGCTCTTTAGGCAGTAAACAGGCAGGAAAACACCCTAGTGCGTGTTTTTAGGCCCTTTTTGACCCAGAAATGCATTTTTTTAGCCGTTTTGATTTTTCAGCCCGACTAAAAATGCGCTAAAACATGGCTTTTTAGGCCTCAAACAGGCGGGAAAACGCCCTAGTGCATGTTTTTAGGCCCTATTCCACCTAACAACGCAGTTTTTAGCCCTTTTGGGGGAGGTCAAATTTTGAAAAAAATCGACATGCTAACATATGACTTTTTTTCAATTTTGGGCCCAACCAAAAATGTGCTCAAATATGGCTCTTTAGGCAGTAAACAGGCAGGAAAACACCCTAGTACGTGTTTTTAGGCCCTTTTTGACCCAGAAATGCATTTTTTAGCCATTTTGATTTTTCAGCCCGACCAAAAATGCGCTCAAACATGGCTTTTTAGGCCTCAAACAGGCGGGAAAACGCCCTAGTGCATGTTTATAGGCCCTATTCCACCTAACAACGCAGTTTTTAGCCCTTTTGGGGGAGGTCAAATTTTGAAAAAAATCGACATGCTAACATATGACTTTTTTTCAATTTTGGGCCCAACCAAAAATGTGCTCAAATATGGCTCTTTAGGCAGTAAACAGGCAGGAAAACACCCTAGTATGTGTTTTTAGGCCCTTTTTGACCCAGAAATGCATTTTTTAGCCATTTAGATTTTTCAGCCCGACCAAAAATGCGCTCAAACATGGCTTTTTAGGCCTCAAACAGGCGGGAAAACGCCCTAGTGCATGTTTTTAGGCCCTATTCCACCTAACAACGCAGTTTTTAGCCCTTTTGGGGGAGGTCAAATTTTGAAAAAAATCGACATGCTAACATATGACTTTTTTTCAATTTTGGGCCCAACCAAAAATGTGCTCAAATATGGCTCTTTAGGCAGTAAACAGGCAGGAAAACACCCTAGTATGTGTTTTTAGGCCCTTTTTGACCCAGAAATGCATTTTTTAGCCGTTTTGATTTTTCAGCCCGACCAAAAATGCGCTCAAACATGGCTTTTTAGGCCTCAAACAGGCGGGAAAACGCCCTAGTGCATGTTTTTAGGCCCTATTCCACCTAACAACGCAGTTTTTAGCCCTTTTGGGGGAGGTCAAATTTTGAAAAAAATCGACATGCTAACATATGACTTTTTTTCCATTTTGGGCCCAACCAAAAATGTGCTCAAATATGGCTCTTTAGGCAGTAAACAGGCAGGAAAACACCCTAGTATGTGTTTTTAGGCCCTTTTTGACCCAGAAATGCATTTTTTAGCCGTTTTGATTTTTCAGCCCGACTGAAAATGTGCTAAAACATGGCTTTTTAGGCCTCAAACAGGCGGGAAAACGCCCTAGTGCATGTTTGTAGGCCCTATTCCACCTAACAACGCAGTTTTTAGCCCTTTTGGGGGAGGTCAAATTTTGAAAAAAATCGACATGCTAACATATGACTTTTTTTCCATTTTGGGCCCAACCAAAAATGTGCTCAAATATGGCTCTTTAGGCAGTAAACAGGCAGGAAAACACCCTAGTATGTGTTTTTAGGCCCTTTTTGACCCAGAAATGCATTTTTTAGGCCGTTTTGAGTTTTCAGCCCGACCAAAAATGCGCTCAAACATGGCTTTTTAGGCCTCAAACAGGCGGGAAAAAGCCCTAGTGCATGTTTTTAGGCCCTATTCCACCTAACAACGCAGTTTTTAGCCCTTTTGGGGGAGGTCAAATTTTGAAAAAAATCGACATGCTAACATATGACTTTTTTTCAATTTTGGGCCCAACCAAAAATGTGCTCAAATATGGCTCTTTAGGCAGTAAACAGGCAGGAAAACACCCTAGTATGTGTTTTTAGGCCCTTTTTGACCCAGAAATGCATTTTTTAGCCGTTTTGATTTTTCAGCCCGACCAAAAATGCGCTCAAACATGGCTTTTTAGGCCTCAAACAGGCGGGAAAACGCCCTAGTGCATGTTTTTAGGCCCTATTCCACCTAACAACGCAGTTTTTAGCCCTTTTGGGGGAGGTCAAATTTTGAAAAAAATCGACATGCTAACATATGACTTTTTTTCCATTTTGGGCCCAACCAAAAATGTGCTCAAATATGGCTCTTTAGGCAGTAAACAGGCAGGAAAACACCCTAGTATGTGTTTTTAGGCCCTTTTTGACCCAGAAATGCATTTTTTAGCCGTTTTAATTTTTCAGCCCGACCAAAAATGCGCTCAAACATGGCTTTTTAGGCCTCAAACAGGCGGGAAAACGCCCTAGTGCATGTTTTTAGGCCCTATTCCACCTAACAACGCAGTTTTTAGCCCTTTTGGGGGAGGTCAAATTTTGAAAAAAATCGACATGCTAACATATGACTTTTTTTCCATTTTGGGCCCAACCAAAAATGTGCTCAAATATGGCTCTTTAGGCAGTAAACAGGCAGGAAAACACCCTAGTACGTGTTTTTAGGCCCTTTTTGACCCAGAAATGCATTTTTTAGCCGTTTTGAGTTTTCAGCCCGACCAAAAATGCGCTCAAACATGGCTTTTTAGGCCTCAAACAGGCGGGAAAATGCCCTAGTGCGTATTTACAGGCCCTATTCCACCTAACAACGCAGTTTTTAGCCCTTTTGGGGGAGGTCAAATTTTGAAAAAAATCGACATGCTAACATATGACTTTTTTTCAATTTTGGGCCCAACCAAAAATGTGCTCAAATATGGCTCTTTAGGCAGTAAACAGGCAGGAAAACACCCTAGTATGTGTTTTTAGGCCCTTTTTGACCCAGAAATGCATTTTTTAGCCGTTTTGAGTTTTCAGCCCGACCAAAAATGCGCTCAAACATGGCTTTTTAGGCCTCAAACAGGCGGGAAAATGCCCTAGTGCGTATTTACAGGCCCTATTCCACCTAACAACGCAGTTTTTAGCCCTTTTGGGGGAGGTCAAATTTTGAAAAAAATCGACATGCTAACATATGACTTTTTTTCAATTTTGGGCCCAACCAAAAATGTGCTCAAATATGGCTCTTTAGGCAGTAAACAGGCAGGAAAACACCCTAGTATGTGTTTTTAGGCCCTTTTTGACCCAGAAATGCATTTTTTAGCCATTTTGATTTTTCAGCCCGACCAAAAATGCGCTCAAACATGGCTTTTTAGGCCTCAAACAGGCGGGAAAACGCCCTAGTGCATGTTTTTAGGCCCTATTCCACCTAACAACGCAGTTTTTAGCCCTTTTGGGGGAGGTCAAATTTTGAAAAAAATCGACATGCTAACATATGACTTTTTTTCAATTTTGGGCCCAACCAAAAATGTGCCCAAATATGGCTCTTTAGGCAGTAAACAGGCAGGAAAACACCCTAGTATGTGTTTTTAGGCCCTTTTTGACCCAGAAATGCATTTTTTAGCCATTTAGATTTTTCAGCCCGACCAAAAATGCGCTCAAACATGGCTTTTTAGGCCTCAAACAGGCGGGAAAACGCCCTAGTGCATGTTTTTAGGCCCTATTCCACCTAACAACGCAGTTTTTAGCCCTTTTGGGGGAGGTCAAATTTTGAAAAAAATCGACATGCTAACATATGACTTTTTTTCAATTTTGGGCCCAACCAAAAATGTGCTCAAATATGGCTCTTTAGGCAGTAAACAGGCAGGAAAACACCCTGGTATGTGTTTTTAGGCCCTTTTTGACCCAGAAATGCATTTTTTGGCCGTTTTGAGTTTTCAGCCCGACCAAAAATGCGCTCAAACATGGCTTTTTAGGCCTCAAACAGGCGGGAAAACGCCCTAGTGCATGTTTTTAGGCCCTATTCCACCTAACAATGCAGGTTTTAGCCCTTTTGGGGGAGGTCAAATTTTGAAAAAAATCGACATGCTAACATATGACTTTTTTTCAATTTTGGGCCCAACCAAAAATGTGCTCAAATATGGCTCTTTAGGCAGTAAACAGGCAGGAAAACACCCTAGTATGTGTTTTTGGGCCCTTTTTGACCAAGAAATGCATTTTTTAGCCGTTTTGAGTTTTCAGCCCGACCAAAAATGCGCTCAAACATGGCTTTTTAGGCCTTAAACAGGCGGGAAAATGCCCTAGTGCGTATTTACAGGCCCTATTCCACCTAACAACGCAGTTTTTAGCCCTTTTGGGGGAGGTCAAATTTTGAAAAAAATCGACATGCTAACATATGACTTTTTTTCAATTTTGGGCCCAACCAAAAATGTGCTCAAATATGGCTCTTTAGGCAGTAAACAGGCAGGAAAACACCCTAGTACGTGTTTTAAGGCCCTTTTGACCCAGAAATGCATTTTTTAGCCGTTTTAATTTTTCAGCCCGACCAAAAATGCGCTCAAACATGGCTTTTTAGGCCTCAAACCGGCGGGAAAACGCCCTAGTGCATGTTTTTAGGCCCTATACCACCTAACAACGCAGTTTTTAGCCCTTTTGGGGGAGGTCAAATTTTGAAAAAAATCGACATGCTAACATATGACTTTTTTTCAATTTTGGGCCCAACCAAAAATGTGCTCAAACATGGCTCTTTAGGCAGTAAACAGGCAGGAAAACACCCTAGTATGTGTTTTTAAGCCCTTTTTGACCCAGAAATGCATTTTTTAGCCATTTTGATTTTTCAGCCCGACCAAAAATGCGCTCAAACATGGCTTTTTAGGCCTTAAACAGGCGGGAAAATGCCCTAGTGCGTATTTACAGGCCCTATTCCACCTAACAACGCAGTTTTTAGCCCTTTTGGGGGAGGTCAAATTTTGAAAAAAATCGACATGCTAACATATGACTTTTTTTCAATTTTGGGCCCAACCAAAAATGTGCTCAAATATGGCTCTTTAGGCAGTAAACAGGCAGGAAAACACCCTAGTATGTGTTTTTAGGCCCTTTTTGACCCAGAAATGCATTTTTTAGCCGTTTTGATTTTTCAGCCCGACCAAAAATGCGCTCAAACATGGCTTTTTAGGCCTCAAACAGGCGGGAAAACGCCCTAGTGCATGTTTTTAGGCCCTATTCCACCTAACAACGCAGTTTTTAGCCCTTTTGGGGGAGGTCAAATTTTGAAAAAAATCGACATGCTAACATATGACTTTTTTTCAATTTTGGGCCCAACCAAAAATGTGCTCAAATATGGCTCTTTAGGCAGTAAACAGGCAGGAAAATACCCTAGTATGTGTTTTTAGGCCCTTTTTGACCCAGAAATGCATTTTTTAGCCGTTTTGATTTTTCAGCCCGACCAAAAATGCGCTCAAACATGGCTTTTTAGGCCTCAAACAGGCGGGAAAATGCCCTAGTGCGTATTTGCAGGCCCTATTCCACCTAACAACGCAGTTTTTAGCCCTTTTGGGGGAGGTCAAATTTTGAAAAAAATCGACATGCTAACATATGACTTTTTTTCAATTTTGGGCCCAACCAAAAATGTGCTCAAATATGGCTCTTTAGGCAGTAAACAGGCAGGAAAACACCCTAGTACGTGTTTTAAGGCCCCTTTTGACCCAGAAATGCATTTTTTAGCCGTTTTAATTTTTCAGCCCGACCAAAAATGCGCTCAAACATGGCTTTTTAGGCCTTAAACAGGCGGGAAAACGCCCTAGTGCATGTTTTTAGGCCCTATTCCACCTAACAACGCAGTTTTTAGCCCTTTTGGGGGAGGTCAAATTTTGAAAAAAATCGACATATGACTTTTTTTCAATTTTGGGCCCAACCAAAAATGTGCTCAAATATGGCTCTTTAGGCAGTAAACAGGCAGGAAAACACCCTAGTACGTGTTTTTAGGCCCTTTTTGACCCAGAAATGCATTTTTTAGCCGTTTTGATTTTTCAGCCCGACCAAAAATGCGCTCAAACATGGCTTTTTAGGCCTTAAACAGGCGGGAAAACGCCCTAGTGCATGTTTTTAGGCCCTATTCCACCTAACAACGCAGTTTTTAGCCCTTTTGGGGGAGGTCAAATTTTGAAAAAAATCGACATGCTAACATATGACTTTTTTTCAATTTTGGGCCCAACCAAAAATGTGCTCAAATATGGCTCTTTAGGCAGTAAACAGGCAGGAAAACACCCTAGTATGTGTTTTTAGGCCCTTTTTGACCCAGAAATGCATTTTTTAGCCGTTTTGATTTTTCAGCCCGACCAAAAATGCGCTCAAACATGGCTTTTTAGGCCTTAAACAGGCGGGAAAACGCCCTAGTGCATGTTTTTAGGCCCTATTCCACCTAACAACGCAGTTTTTAGCCCTTTTGGGGGAGGTCAAATTTTGAAAAAAATCGACATGCTAACATATGACTTTTTTTCAATTTTGGGCCCAAGCAAAAATGTGCTCAAATATGGCTCTTTAGGCAGTAAACAGGCAGGAAAATACCCTAGTATGTGTTTTTAGGCCCTTTTTGACCCAGAAATGCATTTTTTAGCCGTTTTGATTTTTCAGCCCGACCAAAAATGCGCTCAAACATGGCTTTTTAGGCCTCAAACAGGCGGGAAAATGCCCTAGTGCGTATTTACAGGCCCTATTCCACCTAACAACGCAGTTTTTAGCCCTTTTGGGGGAGGTCAAATTTTGAAAAAAATCGACATGCTAACATATGACTTTTTTTCAATTTTGGGCCCAACCAAAAATGTGCTCAAATATGGCCCTTTAGGCAGTAAACAGGCAGGAAAACACCCTAGTACGTGTTTTAAGGCCCCTTTTGACCCAGAAATGCATTTTTTAGCCGTTTTAATTTTTCAGCCCGACCAAAAATGCGCTCAAACATGGCTTTTTAGGCCTTAAACAGGCGGGAAAACGCCCTAGTGCATGTTTTTAGGCCCTATTCCACCTAACAACGCAGTTTTTAGCCCTTTTGGGGGAGGTCAAATTTTGAAAAAAATCGACATGCTAACATATGACTTTTTTTCAATTTTGGGCCCAACCAAAAATGTGCTCAAATATGGCTCTTTAGGCAGTAAACAGGCAGGAAAACACCCTAGTATGTGTTTTTAGGCCCTTTTTGACCCAGAAATGCATTTTTTAGCCATTTAGATTTTTCAGCCCGACCAAAAATGCGCTCAAACATGGCTTTTTAGGCCTCAAACAGGCGGGAAAATGCCCTAGTGCGTATTTACAGGCCCTATTCCACTTAACAACGCAGTTTTTAGCCCTTTTGGGGGAGGTCAAATTTTGAAAAAAATCGACATGCTAACATATGACTTTTTTTCAATTTTGGGCCCAACCAAAAATGTGCTCAAATATGGCTCTTTAGGCAGTAAACAGGCAGGAAAACACCCTAGTATGTGTTTTTAGGCCCTTTTTGACCCAGAAATGCATCTTTTAGCCGTTTTGATTTTTCAGCCCGACCAAAAATGCGCTCAAACATGGCTTTTTAGGCCTCAAACAGGCGGGAAAACGCCCTAGTGCGTATTTACAGGCCCTATTCCACCTAACAACGCAGTTTTTAGCCCTTTTGGGGGAGGTCAAATTTTGAAAAAAATCGACATGCTAACATATGACTTTTTTTCAATTTTGGGCCCAACCAAAAATGTGCTCAAATATGGCTCTTTAGGCAGTAAACAGGCAGGAAAACACCCTAGTACGTGTTTTAAGGCCCTTTTTGACCCAGAAATGCATTTTTTAGCCATTTAAATTTTTCAGCCCGACCAAAAATGCGCTCAAACATGGCTTTTTAGGCCTCAAACAGGCGGGAAAATGCCCTAGTGCGTATTTACAGGCCCTATTCCACCTAACAACGCAGTTTTTAGCCCTTTTGGGGGAGGTCAAATTTTGAAAAAAATCGACATGCTAACATATGACTTTTTTTCAATTTTGGGCCCAACCAAAAATGTGCTCCAATATGGCTCTTTAGGCAGTAAACAGGCAGGAAAACACCCTAGTATGTGTTTTTAGGCCCTTTTTGACCCAGAAATGCATTTTTTAGCCGTTTTAATTTTTCAGCCCGACCAAAAATGCGCTCAAACATGGCTTTTTAGGCCTCAAACAGGCGGGAAAACGCCCTAGTGCGTGTTTTTAGGCCCTATTCCACCTAACAACGCAGTTTTTAGCCCTTTTGGGGGAGGTCAAATTTTGAAAAAAATCGACATGCTAACATATGACTTTTTTTCAATTTTGGGCCCAACCAAAAATGTGCTCAAATATGGCTCTTTAGGCAGTAAACAGGCAGGAAAACACCCTAGTATGTGTTTTTAGGCCCTTTTTGACCCAGAAATGCATTTTTTAGCCATTTAGATTTTTCAGCCCGACCAAAAATGCGCTCAAACATGGCTTTTTAGGCCTTAAACAGGCGGGAAAATGCCCTAGTGCGTATTTACAGGCCCTATTCCACTTAACAACGCAGTTTTTAGCCCTTTTGGGGGAGGTCAAATTTTGAAAAAAATCGACATGCTAACATGACTTTTTTTCAATTTTGGGCCCAACCAAAAATGTGCTCAAATATGGCTCTTTAGGCAGTAAACAGGCAGGAAAACACCCTAGTACGTGTTTTAAGGCCCCTTTTGACCCAGAAATGCATTTTTTAGCCGTTTTAATTTTCAGCCCGACCAAAAATGCGCTCAAACATGGCTTTTTAGGCCTTAAACAGGCGGGAAAACGCCCTAGTGCATGTTTTTAGGCCCTATTCCACCTAACAACGCAGTTTTTAGCCATTTTGGGGGAGGTCAAATTTTGAAAAAAATCGACATGCTAACATATGACTTTTTTTCAATTTTGGGCCCAACCAAAAATGTGCTCAAATATGGCTCTTTAGGCAGTAAACAGGCAGGAAAACACCCTAGTATGTGTTTTTAGGCCCTTTTTGACCCAGAAATGCATTTTTTAGCCATTTAGATTTTTCAGCCCGACCAAAAATGCGCTCAAACATGGCTTTTTAGGCCTCAAACAGGCGGGAAAATGCCCTAGTGCGTATTTACAGGCCCTATTCCACTAACAACGCAGTTTTTAGCCCTTTTGGGGGAGGTCAAATTTTGAAAAAAATCGACATGCTAACATATGACTTTTTTTCAATTTTGGGCCCAACCAAAAATGTGCTCAAATATGGCTCTTTAGGCAGTAAACAGGCAGGAAAACACCCTAGTATGTGTTTTTAGGCCCTTTTTGACCCAGAAATGCATCTTTTAGCCGTTTTGATTTTTCAGCCCGACCAAAAATGCGCTCAAACATGGCTTTTTAGGCCTCAAACAGGCGGGAAAACGCCCTAGTGCGTATTTACAGGCCCTATTCCACCTAACAACGCAGTTTTTAGCCCTTTTGGGGGAGGTCAAATTTTGAAAAAAATCGACATGCTAACATATGACTTTTTTTCAATTTTGGGCCCAACCAAAAATGTGCTCAAATATGGCTCTTTAGGCAGTAAACAGGCAGGAAAACACCCTAGTATGTGTTTTTAGGCCCTTTTTGACCCAGAAATGCATTTTTTAGCCATTTAAATTTTTCAGCCCGACCAAAAATGCGCTCAAACATGGCTTTTTAGGCCTCAAACAGGCGGGAAAATGCCCTAGTGCGTATTTACAGGCCCTATTCCACTTAACAACGCAGTTTTTAGCCCTTTTGGGGGAGGTCAAATTTTGAAAAAAATCGACATGCTAACATATGACTTTTTTTCAATTTTGGGCCCAACCAAAAATGTGCTCAAATATGGCTCTTTAGGCAGTAAACAGGCAGGAAAACACCCTAGTACGTGTTTTAAGGCCCCTTTTGACCCAGAAATGCATTTTTTAGCCGTTTTAATTTTCAGCCCGACCAAAAATGCGCTCAAACATGGCTTTTTAGGCCTTAAACAGGCGGGAAAACGCCCTAGTGCATGTTTTTAGGCCCTATTCCACCTAACAATGCAGTTTTTAGCCATTTTGGGGGAGGTCAAATTTTGAAAAAAATCGACATGCTAACATATGACTTTTTTTCAATTTTGGGCCCAACCAAAAATGTGCCCAAATATGGCTCTTTAGGCAGTAAACAGGCAGGAAAACACCCTAGTATGTGTTTTTAGGCCCTTTTTGACCCAGAAATGCATTTTTTAGCCATTTAGATTTTTCAGCCCGACCAAAAATGCGCTCAAACATGGCTTTTTAGGCCTCAAACAGGCGGGAAAATGCCCTAGTGCGTATTTACAGGCCCTATTCCACCTAACAACGCAGTTTTTAGCCCTTTTGGGGGAGGTCAAATTTTGAAAAAAATCGACATGCTAACATATGACTTTTTTTCAATTTTGGGCCCAACCAAAAATGTGCTCCAATATGGCTCTTTAGGCAGTAAACAGGCAGGAAAACACCCTAGTATGTGTTTTTAGGCCCTTTTTGACCCAGAAATGCATTTTTTAGCCGTTTTAATTTTTCAGCCCGACCAAAAATGCGCTCAAACATGGCTTTTTAGGCCTCAAACAGGCGGGAAAACGCCCTAGTGCGTGTTTTTAGGCCCTATTCCACCTAACAACGCAGTTTTTAGCCCTTTTGGGGGAGGTCAAATTTTGAAAAAAATCGACATGCTAACATATGACTTTTTTTCAATTTTGGGCCCAACCAAAAATGTGCTCAAATATGGCTCTTTAGGCAGTAAACAGGCAGGAAAACACCCTAGTATGTGTTTTTAGGCCCTTTTTGACCCAGAAATGCATTTTTTATCCATTTAGATTTTTCAGCCCGACCAAAAATGCGCTCAAACATGGCTTTTTAGGCCTCAAACAGGCGGGAAAATGCCCTAGTGCGTATTTACAGGCCCTATTCCACTTAACAACGCAGGTTTTAGCCCTTTTGGGGGAGGTCAAATTTTGAAAAAAATCGACATGCTAACATATGACTTTTTTTCAATTTTGGGCCCAACCAAAAATGTGCTCAAATATGGCTCTTTAGGCAGTAAACAGGCAGGAAAACACCCTAGTACGTGTTTTAAGGCCCCTTTTGACCCAGAAATGCATTTTTTAGCCGTTTTAATTTTCAGCCCGACCAAAAATGCGCTCAAACATGGCTTTTTAGGCCTCAAACAGGCGGGAAAACGCCCTAGTGCATGTTTTTAGGCCCTATTCCACCTAACAACGCAGTTTTTAGCCATTTTGGGGGAGGTCAAATTTTGAAAAAAATCGACATGCTAACATATGACTTTTTTTCAATTTTGGGCCCAACCAAAAATGTGCCCAAATATGGCTCTTTAGGCAGTAAACAGGCAGGAAAACACCCTAGTATGTGTTTTTAGGCCCTTTTTGACCCAGAAATGCATTTTTTAGCCGTTTTGATTTTTCAGCCCGACCAAAAATGCGCTCAAACATGGCTTTTTAGGCCTCAAACAGGCGGGAAAACGCCCTAGTGCATGTTTTTAGGCCCTATTCCACCTAACAACGCAGTTTTTAGCCCTTTTGGGGGAGGTCAAATTTTGAAAAAAATCGACATGCTAACATATGACTTTTTTTCAATTTTGGGCCCAACCAAAAATGTGCTCAAATATGGCTCTTTAGGCAGTAAAGGCAGGAAAACACCCTAGTACGTGTTTTAAGGCCCTTTTTGACCCAGAAATGCATTTTTTAGCCGTTTTGAGTTTTCAGCCCGACCAAAAATGCGCTCAAACATGGCTTTTAAGGCCTCAAACAGGCGGGAAAATGCCCTAGTGCGTATTTACAGGCCCTATTCCACCTAACAACGCAGTTTTTAGCCCTTTTGGGGGAGGTCAAATTTTGAAAAAAATCGACATGCTAACATATGACTTTTTTTCAATTTTGGGCCCAACCAAAAATGTGCTCAAATATGGCTCTTTAGGCAGTAAACAGGCAGGAAAACACCCTAGTATGTGTTTTTAGGCCCTTTTTGACCCAGAAATGCATTTTTTAGCCATTTAGATTTTTCAGCCCGACCAAAAATGCGCTCAAACATGGCTTTTTAGGCCTCAAACAGGCGGAAAATGCCCTAGTGCGTATTCACAGGCCCTATTCCACCTAACAACGCAGTTTTTAGCCCTTTTGGGGGAGGTCAAATTTTGAAAAAAATCGACATGCTAACATATGACTTTTTTTCAATTTTGGGCCCAACCAAAAATGTGCTCAAATATGGCTCTTTAGGCAGTAAAACATGGCTTTTTAGGCTGTAAACTGCCTCTTGCAGCTAGTGTGTGTCAGTGACGTGATTAGAGGCCAAAGAGGATTAGTGTAAGCCACAGGTTGTGATGTTGGAGTGAAACACATACAAACACTAGGATCTCACGTTAACTATGGTTTGGTTTTCATTCAGACTGCAGTGGAGTTTCTTTTGTAGGAGTTTTGGCTGATATTAGAACTATAGACCAAAATCTCATACCTGGATCCATGAGTCTTCACGTTTGTTACTATGTGTGCACAATCCAGGCCTTGCTGCAGACCCACGACGTTGTTGCCCACGAGGTGTACAGCGACGAGGCACTGAGGGTGACGCCGCCACCCACCTCACCTTACCTGAACGGAGACTCTCCGGACAGCACGAACGGCGACATGGACCTGGAGAACGTCACCAGGGTCCGCCTCGTCCAGTTCCAGAAGAATACTGATGAGCCCATGGTTTGTACAAAGACTGATGATTCTGATGATGTAGAATTGTTCAGATGAATCCCTCTTAAATAAACAATTTTTATTCATTTAAAAACTGTGTCAGTGTGTGAAGGTGAAGGCTGTTTGTTGAATAAAACTGACAGAAATCAGGGTTTGTGCCGCTCTCTAAAAAAATCTGAAAATATTACTGAGCTATGAAGTTTACAGACCAAATAATATTGATGAAAAACAGTTTTGATCAGTTTTTGTACACATCCAAAGAAATGCAAAGACCTATTTTGGTCTTGAATTATACAAAAATACTTATATATATATTCAGCTCAAATAAATTTCAACAAAAAGTATCAATTTTTCTTTCTTTGGGATATAAAAAACTCAGCCCAACCCTAAATATCAATTCACCACAACTATTAACAGCAGTTTTTACTCAAATCACATGGGCCAATGTTGATGTAAAGCTGAAATATTTGAAAATATGGCAACATTTTCCAGCCCAAGCTTGAATCTGATTAATATAATTTGGACAAAGTCAGAAATGAACACCCACCAAATTGAATCTGTTCTGTTAAATCTCAGGGGGCAATGAATCAATCAGCCAGTCAATCAGTTCATCAATCAATCTTTATTTGTATCAGACCAAATCACATTCAAATGTCATTCATGGTGGATAAATGTTGGCTTTTCTTCATTTAGATGCACATGACACAAGGCAAATTGAAGATTTTTTTCACACTCAGAGTCTGAAATTCATTTTTTTGACTCAACAGTCAAACATTAAAAATTACCTTAGCCTGCAGAGACAGATGGAGGAGAGCCTGAAGCTGGTGTCAGTCCAGAAAACCTCGTCCCAAACTCGAGCACGTTGAGGTGACGCTGAAGTTAATCCGGACACACTTCTTAAAAAGATCCGTAAATAGCCGTCTGTGGTCACTCAGGCTCAATCCTACCGGTCGGCTGAGGCTGTGGCGTAAAAAATAAACTCCATTACAAATCCAGACGTGTTCAAACATAACAGGCCTAAAATACTCTGAAGGAAAAGTTCAGTCGGTGAACAGATATGTGGTAAATATTCTGCCTCACTAGGAATGGGAATTGATAACAATTAACAATTCTTCTCACTGATGCAATTCATTAATGATTCTCTAATCGATTCTGTGTGGAGAAAGTTCCTGCAGAGTTTTTTTTCTTTTATATCTATCTTTTATATATTTATCTTTTTCAAACTGCAATGGGAATCTTAATTTCTCTGAAGTTCTATCTAATCTAATCTAATTTAAAAAAAACAAAAACAAAAAAAAACAACCTTAAGTAACCAAAATTTAAGGTCTACGAATGCGCTTCTTACTTTTTTGGATTATTTTTTGGGGCATTTTGTGATGGTAGAAAGAGCACAGGAAGACACTTCAAACTGGCCATAGGCTGGATTTGAACCCTGGCCAGCAGAAGTCTGTTTGTGGGCCGTGCCTGGTGCCTAACCACTCCGCCAAACCAAACCCTACTTTCTAGGGTTTGTGTTTCTTTTTTTAAAGCATTTGTTTGTTTTTTTTGTTTAATGAACAGAAGAACTCAAAAAAACTCAAAAGCAGATTTGGAGTAAAATTTCAGTGATTAAATTTTGGTGCAGATTCTGGGATTATTATTAAGAATTTAAAACATTTACAGATTATTACTACTAATAATAACAATAATAATAACAATGATGACGTGTTGGTACAAGAAAGAAGGGATTAGATTTTGAAGGCGATCTGAACCTGAATATGGATCCTGGAATTTTGGTAACAGTGCGAGATCGAACAGTTTCCACATTTTAGATAAAAACTAAAATGACAAGCTAGTTTATTATTAAAAGATGAATGAAAATTAAAAAAAATACACAACAAATCTCATTAAATTGTTTTTTTTAAAGGAATTAATTGTCTTAGTCTTTATGAATAATTGTTGTTGTTGTTAAACTGTAACACAGTGTTGTCTTAGAACTGTATATTTATATACTGAATCTTGAATTTAAACTTTAGTCTGCAGTAACCAAAGACATCTAAATACACCTGTAGGTCTCATAAATCTGGTGTCTGTCTGTTCTGTTTTTAGGGCATCACTCTGAAGATGAACGAGCTGAACCACTGCATCGTGGCTCGCATCATGCACGGGGGAATGATCCATCGACAAGGTGAGCGTCCACGCCTGGAGGTTCCTCCTGCTCCAGCGCCCAAGGGTCTCGTTTGCAGCGTTTATTAACTCATTATTTCCTCGCCTCAGGGACTCTGCACGTAGGAGACGAGATCCGGGAGATTAACGGCATCAGCGTGGCCAATCAGACGGTGGAGCAGCTCCAGAAGATGCTGGTGAGACAGAAAAGATTTAAGACGGTGTCAGACAAGTCCAGAGTTCAAGTCTGATATTATTTTGATCATTTATTTCTGTTTGTGTTACTTACATTCATTTTAATATTTGCTGACTCAGAGGGAGATGAGAGGGAGCATCACCTTCAAGATCGTCCCCAGCTACAGGTCCCAGTCCATGTCCTGTGAGGTGAGGACAGAACAACAGACAAGTTCATGTTTCTGATGATCTAACGGGCATTAAGTATATAAATATATATTTCTGTAATTGCAGAAGGAGTCACCGGATTTGTCCCGACAGTCGCCTGCTAATGGTCACGCCAGTGTTACGAGCTCCATCCTGGTACGTGTGAACCTGACAGACAGACACACGGACACAAACAGCAGATTCAGTTGATTTATTCATGAGGGGCGTCCACACATAAGAATATGAATTTTGCTGTTATTTTTTTCAACTTTGCTTTTATATTTCCAGCATATTTAATCCTCATTTCTCATTTTTATATTTGTATATGGAAATAAATAAAAGTAAAGGATGCTGACTGTTACTGATCCATTTCAGCATGACAAATAAACCACACAATGAACTGTTTGTCCTCCAGACTTATTTTACAATCAACTTGACCCTTGACCTTGTAAAGATGCTTCTCATGCTGCATTAAAAGTTGCGTGAAGATTCATCATGTTGCATGTATCTTTGCTTGTTTACAGTTTGAAAAAGCAGTTTTATTTCAGGCCGCCAAAGATCATTATTCACATTTATCTGGGTAATTTTCTTTGTTGCTTCGTCTGTGAGCACATAACTAAAAAAGCTGTAAACAGATTTGAATGATATTTTCAGGGATTATTGGTCACGACAAAAGAGAGACATAATCTGAGTTTGGTGGTGATCCGAACACGGATGTAGAAATTAGTTTGTTTTGGAATTGGAGTTGAATTTATTGATCCTAATGTCATTGACATGAGCTCATTGATTTGATTCTTTAATGATTCCTGTTCATTTTCTGTGGATGAAATTCAGCCTTCACAGGTTTTTAGTGGTAACACTGTCAAACAGGACACTTCTGATATTCAGTGCTGTGCTGCTGCTGTTTCCTCATATTGAAGTGTTTTTTTTGTTTGTTTTTTTTCAATGAAGCCAAAATGTTTCTAGCTGCACAAAAATGAAACATTAATGATATGCAGGCTAAGACAGTAAGGCCTGGTTTAAAAAAACAGTTTCAGTCTTAAACTGTAACACATCTCTGTGGGGAATTAGTTTTTTATATCGTACCAGTTTTCTATTTTTAAAGATTTCCAGTTTTGGAAACACGGCGTTGCAAACATTATGGCTAAAGCTTCACAGCTTCACTGATGAAGGAAACTTGTTTATCCAGAGGTCCAAATTACAGAAACAATCATCTGGAAAAATAAAATAAACTTGTGGCATTATTGTTTTTTTTCAAGGCTCTGGTGTTGAAATCACTCAAGTTGAAAACATGTTTGTTGTCATCGTATTGAAATTAAAACAAGTCAAACTGTTTTCTGATGGTGATCACCGTCCTCAGATTATTTTCATATTTTCATTGTTCAGTTTGTTCATCAAGAAGAGACATTTTTATGATTTTTTAATTGTTTAAGCTGCTGGTTTGACTGGTGTTTGGTTCAAACTCATGAAGTTCAGGTTTTATTTGTCTTTAAATGGTTTCTTTAATCAAATCTGATCTGATTTTATTTACTGAGTAACTTCTTTTTCTTTGTTATTTTGACTCTAAATCTTCTCTGATCCATTTCAGGACCTCCCATCAACGATCCAGCCCAAAGGCCGCCTGGTAAGATTTTCTGATTCTTCAGTTTCTGATCAAACTTTGAATTTCCTGCTCCTTCATCAGACACTAACAAGTCCAGATCTGCACGTCTGTCCTCATCAACACTTCATTGACATTTTTTATGTTTGATTAACTGAAGTCCGGCCTCAAACATCAGAGAGGAGAACAGCATTCAGGACATTTTTCAGCTTCATTTAGAAAAATTTAAAGTCTTTAATTCAATGTGAGGACCTCATTTGTCTCAAACTCGTCCCTCATATTTGGATTTTAAGCCATTTTCTGTCTGTGTCCTGAGACCACACACACACTCTCAGCGTCCCGTTGTGGGTCCCTCGCCTTTGTTTGAGACCCCCGACGTTTAACTGCATGATATATGTGTAAGTGTGTGTGATGCTCTGACCCCTTAGATCTCCAGACCTGCTATGAAGGACAAATTGTCCATCAAGGTAAGACGTCTCTAAGTGGACCCCTCATAGAAGTAGACCCCGGCTCCTCCAGCTCGTCCCGCCCCCCATCGCAAACTGTGGTCCCCCATCGTAGCCGTGTGTAGACCCCATGCTGCTCTCAGCTCAGAGACCCTCCTGGTTTAACCATGTTCAAACCTAAAATGGCTGCAGCAGAAAGTGCTTCTCTGGTCATCGTCCCGCTGTGTCTGTGCCCGTCCCGCTTCAGCTTCAACGCCCCCCTGCTGCTCAGAAGTCCCCGTCCAACAGTTTTGTCCACGTTTTTATGGTCTTTTCTGTCCTAAACTGTCCTCGGCGTCTCTTCCAGATCTACGTGCGTGCTCAGTTCGAGTACGACCCGGCCAAAGACGACCTCATCCCGTGTAAGGAGGCCGGCATTCGTTTCCGGGTCGGGGACATCATCCAGATCATCTCCAAGGACGACCACAACTGGTGGCAGGGGAAGCTGGAGAACACCAAGAACGGCACGGCGGGACTCATCCCCTCGCCCGAGCTGCAGGAGTGGTGAGGGGACAGGACAGAGACTTCCCCGTGTCCTCTGTCCTCAAGAGTTTGACTTTATTCTGGACCACCTGATGGACTTAAGACAGACCGCAGGGACTGTCCCTTAAAATCTAGGACTTCAGTCCCACTGAGAGACCGCCAAGTGTCTACCAGAAAAATGTTTCAACAAAAACTGAACTTAAAAAGAAATAAGATGTTAAAGAGTTGAAGGATTTTAAATGTCTTAAATTAGTTTATCCATGTTATTTACATATTGCTGCTAAGAATCAATAACTGTCTTATTGATGAAATATTTTAAAAGTCAATAAATTCAACAACAAATAACTAATCCTGATAGGTCACATTTTTCAAAATAAGCTGATAAAAGCATCAGATTTTTTTTAGTCTGTTTGGAAATGAAAAACAATTTGATCATTTAGTTTTTTAAAGTAATGGTTTCACGTTTTCACACCCAGACTGGAAGAAAAATTGACACAAGGTGCAAAATTAAAAAGGTTTAAAAATATTCTAATGGTGATAAAATACATAATAAATATAAATATGTTTTACATCTAGTGTTTTTGATTTTACACTTAATTTTTGATCAACCTGGACAATTGAAGATCGAGTCAATAATTAATTAGCATACACGAGGAAATCTGGACGCACGGTTCCAGCAGATAAAGTTGCCCAAAAAGTTGATTATTGGTATCGGCAGGTATTAAGATTTTGCAGATATCTGAAGCTGATATTTTTCCACAAAAATTTGTCAAATATTTATATTTATTGGCTGTAATACTGGTAGATCGAGCATCATTGAATGTCCACTTTTATATCACTAAAGTGTTTTTTATTAAAGAACAAAATGATTTCTTTCTTGTGTCACGTTTGTTTCTAACACTAAAAAAGGAAAAAAGTCATTTTATCAGCAAAACTCCAACACTGTGCATCACGACACAGAAATAGCATAAAGGATTAAACTCTGTAATTCCAATCAAAACAATAAACTGAATAAATTAGTACACAAGTTACTGAAATATTTTAATAATGTGTGATTATTGGTGTAAGTTATTAGAATTAACAGTAAAACTGAAAATTGTTATTCTATATCAATGTTGCATTAAAAGATAATGTAAATTTGTTTTATATTTATGTTTAGCTCATTTAGCTAAGACTGATAATTTGTTGTACGTTTTAGAAGTTAAGTCCAGATAAAAGCTCAAACATTTGTCAAATTAAAATGAGTTGAAATTGTCTTATTGAGCTGATAAATACGTCTGTCTCTCTGATGTCTCAGGCTTTTACTTTAGTCACATTTTGATTCTTTGTTTATGGAGAAAAATACGATTTCACTGCTCAGTGAGTTTTTTAATGATTATGCTTCATAAAATCTTCAAATGACGTGAAACTTCCCAAATAACAGCCTGTTAGTAAAGCTTTATATTATTTATGTGAGGATAAACTCATCAGACCAAGACTGTGAAAGTCAAATAACCTTAATTTTGATTAAAATGACTGATTAGTTACAAACATACTTCAGGAATTTAGACATAGCTGCACAAAATACTTATAATGATGGTAATGTGCTTTTAAATCCAGATCTGCAGCCTCGAAGATAATTTTGTTTTTGTTTATTTTCCAGGCGTGTGGCGTGCATAGCGATGGAGAAAACCAAACAGGAGCAGCAGGCCAGCTGCACCTGGTTTGGGAAGAAGAAGAAACAGTACAAAGACAAATACCTGGCCAAGCACAACGCAGGTAAGTCACCTGACCGACGCTGATGTTTGATCAGACGGGAACACTTTTGTCGATCGCCTCCCTCTGGTGAACCTCTCCTGTCGTCTGCTTTTTCAGTTCAGTGACTAACAGAGTTTACAGCTTTAATGTGTACTCTTTGATTTCTCTTGATTTTCAATTCTCCTCTTTATTATTATTGTTGTTATTAATCCTTCCTTCCTTCCTTCCTTCCGCTCCCGCCCTTTGTCCATGTTTCATGCTGTCTTTACCAATCACATGGCTGCATGTAAGTAACAGCAGACAGCTGGAGTTCAGCTTCTGTTTTTATTCCTCCTGACGTCTCTTAACCTCAAACGCTGCTGCTCTGTGCTGACGGGATGATTTTGTTTGAGGAAATGGGATCATTTTAACGTCTTAGAGGCTAATTAGAGCTCGGCAGATCAGCGCTTTAAATGAAGAAATTCTAAACACAGCGTTAATGTTGATCTCATTTGCTCAAACAGCCTGAAACTGCAGGTTTAGGGATGGGAAACGTACTCACTGATCGCTTCGTGAAATAAACCTGTTTAACTGTTAATTAATCAAACTGTGGCACAACCAAACTCACTGTTGATCCTCTCAAATAATTCAATATTTAACTATGAAGTGATCATTGAGTTTGTGTTCACGTCCTACATGCTCTGTATTCTTTTTTTATCATTTAGGGCTTAAACTTTCTCTTTATTCACCTTGTTAATAATATTAGGGATGTTCCTGTGTGGACTATTTATGCCAAGATTTAAACTCAGACTAACTGGTGGTTCAATAATGTCAAATTGGTTTAGCATAATTAGTACATTGGTCCTTTTATTTATATACAGATTAATGTCCACAAGTCAAACTGCAATTTAACCGAAATCTTACTGATCAAAATACTGCCAAACCACGCTCTATTGTCCAGCTCCTGTGTTTGTTTACATCCAGGCAGTAGAGCCAAGAGAGTCTACAGGAGCAGTCAAGGTTGAGCCAATTAAGTCACTAATTATTAGTATTTTGGCCTGAATTACAGACTAATGCTCTGTCCAAACGGTAATGCAGCCACCCACCACTAGTGGCCACTGTTGCTCTTACTTAAAGGATGTAAACAAGCACGGGGGTGAGTTTAAACAGCATCTGACTTGAACCTGCAGGTAAGTGTCGTGTTTAAGTCACAGAGGAACATCCCTACTTTCAGTAAACCAGTTAATCAGACTCCTTTAATGGAGGAGAATGATTTACAGACATAACTGTGAAATACATGAGCGTGTGGCCCTTTAAGCTCACACGTCTTCTCCGTCCTGCAGTGTTTGATCAACTAGACCTGGTGACCTATGAGGAGGTGGTCAAGCTGCCGTCCTTCAAGAGGAAAACCCTGGTGCTGCTGGGTGAGTGAACGCAGAGGAACAGGAGTGTTTGATGAGGATTTAGGTTTTTACAGTTTTTACAGTTTTAGTAGGGGGAAGGGTTTTTGGTGGTCTGGTTTGGTTCAGTACAGTTTGAGACTTTCTCAATGTTTGAACCACTTGTAGACAAAAACAGTATCTTACCCTGCAGGACACAGATAGATTTGACCTGTGAGCTTGTCTAAAGAGGATCAAGTAAAGAAAGAATAATGTGGTTTGGCTTGATTAGCATTTAGGTTTCTACATTTTTAAAAGGGAGTGGTCTTGTTTGGTTCAGTTTGGGATAGAAACACCTGCATGTCCACACCAAACTGCACCCTCACAGATAGGTACGCTTGTGTTGTGTACCTATTCGACCCTGAAGGGTGGAGCTAGACCTACTGTAGTCTGTGAGGGTCCAGTTTGGTGTGGACAAGAAGGACCAGGACTGTCCCAAACTAGGGGCTTGTTCTTCGTGATGTCTGACTGTTAAGATGCTGAAGTGAGCAAACACGAACAATAACTGCTTTAATTTGATTTGTTAGTTGGTCTTAAAGCTTTTACACCTTTTCATCGTCTTCTCAGCACTTTCAGTGATTTATAGAAAAGTCTAGAGACCCACAGAGCTCATGATCAGGGGGAGAAACTCATCTGTTGTCCTGTCTGACTGTCGTATATCTGCAGCTTTCTGAAGAAAATGACTCAACACACAGAAATCTGACAATGCGATGTGTTCTTAGTATGATTAGCAGTTAGCACCTGTTAGCTTCAGCCACTTTCTAATTAACATTTATTTTTAATAGTCAAAGATATGAATGAAAAGTCTTGTATCAACAATCTTCACTCAGAAAAGACTCACTGGATGTGTTTGTGCTAAGACTCAAACATTAATTACGTCTATTTTAAGCTCCATTAGCCAATCAGAGGAGAGATGTGTTTACACGAGCGTGAAGTATTTAGAGCTTCACTTCATGATATAACAGCTTCAGCTGCAGGTTAGTTAGACAACAGCGCTAACCTAAATCCACTTCTTTATTATTTTTTATGTTTCTTTGCTGTTGCTTAGAAAAATGGGCACTAACATTATCACTGATGGAGAAAAATGTAAAAACAAATGAGATGTTTACAGTAATTAAGAGTGTTTCCTCCAGGTAAAATTTATGTAAATATATTTACAGACTTAGTTAATTTTCAATCAGGAGACAAACAGCCTGAAATGTTCAAGAAAAAAAAAAAAACAGTGGAGTTTCTCACCCTGAGCCTAAGATGGCTGCTGTGGGTCTATGGTCTATTTAAGTGTTGAGAAATATAACTTAAACTGGTTATAAATATAATATTAATGTAATATAACAGTATAATATTAGTTAACACCTGCTGTCTCAATTAGCAGGCATTAACTGCATAAATATATTTCATTTAACTCAAAACTCGAGCAATCTAAAAATAAAAGCTGTGGAACAAAACAGTTATTCTGTGTCCTGCATGGTAAAATATTTTTTAACCATATATTTGACTTAAGATGGAAATTCAGCAATTTTTCTACCATTGAATTTAATTTATATTTAATCTGTCTATGATTTACAGGCCACAAAACATGTGCTATTAAATACTTTACTAAAATGTTATTTTGAGACATTGACCTAAAGTAAAAATTGTAATGGGGGCATACTGCATTTATTTGTTCTGCTGTGGTGTGGATTATTGATAAATGATTTGTAAAGTGTATAAATGTTTTTAGTCTTTCTTTAGAGTTTTACAATAACAGCAGTTATTTAAACTCTGTCCAGCGCATCAGTTTCATGCTCTGTGTTCAAAGTGTACTTAACTGCTTTATTCCGATTAAATAAAAACATGTACATACATGTGGGTTTGTTAAACTTTGTTAAATAAAGTGTTAAATGGATCATTTACTTATTAAATGTTAGGAAGAATTAAGTGTTTCCCTGTTATTGAATAATCTGTAATCATTAACAACACTGACATCTTGTGGTCAAAGTGCTGAATTACAACCAGACGCTTAAAATCAGACTCAAACTGAATTTAATCCAAACATTTTATTAACAAACTTAAGACCGTTTCTGTTTTAATAAATCACATCCTTGTGTTTTTAATACATGTTTTAAGTATAATATATACACGCAAGAATAGGAATTGATTAATTGCATTTACTTTACTCTGATAATTAAATAGATTTTTATGTACTTTTATTTTTAATGGTGTTTTTGGATGTTTGTATTTACTGACATTTCTCAAAGCAGTTAAAAACATCAAAAGCTAAACCAGTTTAACACTTTAATCAAACAGTGTCGTCACATTTCTGGGATTTTAACTTGAATGCTGATACACTTGACACCTCAGGGAACAGAGAGAGGACATCCCTAACAGCTCGTCCCACTTTAGAAAATACGATTTAATAACGATTTAATAACGATTTTATGTTTTAAAATGATTTTATAGTTAAGTGTAGTGATTAATTTCTATCAGTGTTTTAGTTTGTTTAATTCATAGCTTTTGGTCTATATTTATTTGATTAAACTCACTAGGCTTTTGCAAAACAAAATACGTTTTCAATGATATCTTAATAATAATCAAAATAATAACACTATTTAATAACTAATTATTTGGCCACTAAATAACAGTTCATGTTTGGACAAATTGCTCAGCTGTGGATTAATACTTTGGGTCAAATATTATTATTTACTGCACTATTATAATTGTTTGACTGGTCATTAGACAGAATAATGTACTAAAATATTCAGGATTGCAATGTTTTTTTTTTATTTAAGTAGCTGTACAATTATCTGAGTAAATGTTTTTGTAGTTGTGTTACCTCGACTCTGGAAATAAAGGAAACTTCTGCATTTTGTAATAATTTGAGTTTTTGTCAGCAGTCTGGAGGCTTTAGGAGACAAGTTCATTTTTTAGCCAGTTGTGCTAAACCTCACTCTCACTGCTCTGATTTGTAGATACTGACATCATTTTAGACAGTTTGAGACTATAATCTGTCTCAGAGGCTCTCTGGTCATTACAGCTAATCTAGATGTTAGATAAATGGTTCGATCACAAAAAGGAGGCTCAGTACTCACCAGTTCACTGAGACGCTGGTCTGTGTTGAAGCAGATGCTGGAGTCCTACAACAGAGAAGAAGAGGCAGAAAAACTTTGAGGATGTTTGTTAAATATAAACAGCAGCAGATGCATGAATCCTTTTAAAAATCACTTCAATATTTAATATATTTCAACACATTTTTTTTATTTGGGTAAATATTTGACCAAAAGAATCAACAGTGAATTCTTTGAATTCTTTCTTTGTGCCGGGTCTTAATCAGACACACCAGATAGATTATAGGTACTACATAAATATTTGGGTCAATTTAGCCACTTACAAGGACATCATGTTAGTTTTCAGTAACCAAGATGGTCAGACTGTAGAAAATGTTTCATTATATTATTCCAGTCTTTAACTCTTCGAGTCATGAGTTGTGTTTCGTAACAGGCTGTGCAGGTTGTTAAATGGAAATGTGACTTGAATTTGTTTAAAAAGGTTTCAGATCAAGTGAAGAATGCATTAACAATGTACATTAATATTAATAATATCTACTTTAACCCTTTGACTGGCAATGTAACTGTGCGGTTGACTTTTTGCCACCACTGTATTAAAAACTCTGAAAGCCCATCTTTGTTTTTCCTTATGCAGTTTGTAACATCAATATATATCCACTGGCTCGTGCTGCTGGAGATGAATACAATTGTTTGAAAACTAGAAAAATTCAGAAGTGAAATCTAACAGTAAGAGCACACATCAGAGTAAGAAAAACTCTTTTCACATATTTCCAGATCCTCTAACAGTCATAATTTAGTTGAAGGAAATAAATTTGACGATAAAAAATGTATCTGTGATTCCTCAGAAAACTGAGTCATTGGCTAAATATCTAAATATCTGTTGCTCTCTGTGATGTTTTTATATGAAAAGCAAAAAATGTTGCAGAAATGAAAGAAAACTATTCACGCCCAGAATAGTTCCTTAACGGGCAAGTCAACCAGCTGGTTGACCTGCATATCTGCTTCCAGTGGGGTAATCTAAAAATAAAACCTGAAATGAGAAGGAACACAATATTATCAACAAATAATTTGTTGCAAATGTATTTCTTAGTTTGGAAGTCAAAGGGTTAATGTAACTTTACTTTCTCAGTTAGTATCATAAGAGGTCTTCTGTTGGAAACGGTTTGTTTTAAACCCAGCATTGATATCAATGCAGAATTAGCAGGAAAGCTAATCACAAAGATCCTTTAGTATATCTAACAAAAACATACGAGGCAGAAATCGGAAGTGAGTGAACAGAGACCAAACACATCAGGTAGCAAAGATTAAACTAAAAGAGAAGCTGCAAAACTACTAATACAACCCAACAAGTGACCAATAAGTTAAATAATGTGATATTTAAAGCATCACGGCTCCACTGTAGATCAATTTTAAAGCAGAGTGACGCTCAGAAAATGTAAAAACAATGTAAATGTTGGCTGAAATAAGGAGAAAGCTTCATATTCTGAGGGCTTCAGTCCTAAAAAAATGTAAAAGAAAGAAATAAACAGTGATTCTTTTGTCTCCTGTGTCGTAGGTGCACATGGCGTCGGCAGGAGGCACATCAAGAACACACTCATCACCAAACACCCTGACCGCTTTGCCTACCCCATCCCACGTAAGGACACCGTCTTTCCTTTGAATGAGTGAGTCTCAGGTAGACCAAACCCACACAGACCTCTGAGCTCCGTCTCTTCTCCCCGCAGACACGACTCGACCTCCGAAGAAGGACGAGGAGAACGGGAAGAACTACTACTTTGTGTCGCACGACCAGATGATGCAGGACATCAGCAACAACGACTACCTGGAGTACGGCAGCCACGAGGACGCCATGTACGGGACCAGGCTGGAGACCATCAGGCAGATCCACGCACAGGGCATGATCTCCATCCTGGATGTGGAGCCACAGGTGGATGAAGACCACATGAATGTTTGTAAAGATAAATTAAACTTATTTCAAATGTTAATCTGTGTTTCCGCTCCGTCATCAGGCACTAAAGATCCTCAGGACGGCTGAGTTTGCTCCGTACGTCGTCTTCATCGCAGCTCCCACCATTACTCCAGGGATGACCGAGGTACCTCTCTCTCTTTATCATTTTGATGTTTTAATCTGCGCTCACTAACTCCACATTTTCATTTCTGTTTGGATTCACTGGTCACTTCTGTTCCCGTCGTCTCTTTGCCTCTGAATGTTTCTAACTGCACGCGTGGCTTTAAGCTTGTCTGTATTTTTTTTTGGCATGTTTGTGGTTTTGTTCACACTGAAGGTCCCAAAGTGGTGCAGGAAGCTGCCTGTAAGTACATGTTAGCTGTCACAGTGTGTGACTGTAGAAGGCGTGTGGCCTCAGTGTGCGTAGCTCTAGTTTCTGTTTCCTCTAAAGCCTCTAATCCACCAAATAATCCTCTCCATTATGTTCTCGCTCTGTGGTGCTCCTCAGCTTTTGCTACAAACCAAACCCCAACCCTCTGGTTTCCCCCTCCTCCCTGTGTTTGTGGTGAATCTGAGGGAATTCATCTGATTGATTTTTTTTGGTTGTTGCATTAAAATTAAAGATGATTTACCAAGAACATTTAGAGCCCTCATTTGTGGTCTGAACTTAAAAGTAGACTTTTTTTTTTTTTTTCATCTGAACAGTTTTCAACAAATAAGGTTCTTAAAAAAAAAGTTTAAAGTACGATCCCTAAAATTCACGGCATGTTGAAGAGGAAAAGACTAAACTTCTGTTTAAAAACGAAAAAAACTAAACTTGTAAATACATCTTCAGAGCCATAATGAGAAATACTTCATTAGTTCTCAGGATAATTTTTTTTAGTGTTATTTTTTAGTGTTATTCGTGTCACAATGTCACTTATTTCTTTGTATTTATTGATTACTGTCCAGAGTCCTGGGTGACAGTTGAGTGTCAAAGTTCAGCAGATGCAAATTTAATGTTTTATGATATTAACCCTTTGACTCCCAAACTAAGAAGCACATTTGTTGTGTCTTCATTCAGCAACATTTTCTAATGCATGAATGGTTTTCTTTCATTTCTGCGACACATTTTTTGTCAAATTTAATTCCTTCAACTAAATTGATTGTTAGAGGATCTGGAAATATGTGAAAAGATTTTTTCTTACTCTGATGTGTGCATTTACTGTATTCTTAGTGGATACATATTGGTGTTACAAACTCTATTCAGAGAGGGAAATAAGGAAAAACAGACAAATATTGGCTTTTAGAAAAAAAGAAGTAAAAAGTCAACCACACGGTTACAATGCCAGTCAAAGGGTTAATATGATTTCTACCATAATAACAGTAAATAACGTCTCACAGTGAATTCAGTTTCAGTGAAGATTAAACCAGCACCTCTTTTTAAAACTTAAAACCACCAAGACTGGATCTAACCTTCGAGTCAGACCACAAATGGAGCCTGAACCACACAAACAGGACGTCCCGTAAACCCGTCACTGATCTCCCTCTCCTCTTTCCTCTCAGGACGACTCTCTGCAGCGGCTGCAGAAAGAGTCGGAGATGCTCCAGCGAACCTACGCCCACTACTTCGACCAGACCATCATCAACAACGAGATCGACGACACCATCCGGCTGCTGGAGGAGGCCGTGGACCTGGTGTCCACCACCGCCCAGTGGGTGCCCGTCTCCTGGGTGTACTGACACACGCTCAGCCGCGCCGAGGACGACAGCATCCCCCTGAACGCCACAACACCTCCATCCTCTCTGATCTGATGCTAAACTCTCGGTCAAACCTCCACCCGTCACGCCATCGGAATCATCGTGTGTAGATAAAAGAGGAGAAGTCCAGACTCTGACGCCTCATGCAGACCCCGCCCTCTTTTCTGGACAGACTCAGCGGCATATCGACGTGTACATATATACATATATATATAAATGAAAAACTAGGTGATCTGGTTCTGTCCTTACAGAGGTGACGGGCGGGGAGTGGAGGGGCAGCGTGCTCCATATTTTCTACTTTTCTTTTCTAATGGATGGATGGCTGGAGTTCTGGAAAGGCATTAGCGAGCATGACCGTGAAGCCGTCTTAACGTGGGTGCCTGTGTGCGTGTTGACCTTATAAGGCACTTCCTGTGGTACTGTGTCCTCCCTCTGATCTCCTCGGTGACAAAGCGGCCGATACCTGAAGCACATTAGAAGCTGCTAAAGTGGCGACAAGTTCACTCCCTCAGCGACAAAAAATGCAAGTTTGAGAGAAGCTAAAAGCACAGAAACTTGGCAGTTTCCCCCCCTCCCTCTGTGTTTTGATTTCCGCGGCCCCCCTGTGCCTGTCGGTCTGTTGAAGGAGCACACTGCATCCCCCCGACGCCGTCTCTACATGTGTTGCTGTAGCCTGTTGTTCCATGCTTCCCTCCCCCCCCGACCTGATGTTTACATCTCAGTTTGCACAAAATGGACAATGAAGAAGAAGAGGACGTGTACGGCATCGCGTCACCATCGTTTTTACTTTTGGATCTCCACGAATCAGCGGACCTGGACTATCGTTCTTGTGGGCATGATGGGATGTGAAAAAGCACCTGCGATAACCACTAAACATGGCTGAAAAAACTCACGGAAAGGAGGAACGAACTGCCCAATCAGAGCCTCGGGGATGACGTCAGTAACACCTATGCACACCCCTCGTTTCTGCCGGGCAGCCCGCCACGACCACGGAGTTGAAACACTTAGACGCTATTAACTAGCTAAATGCTGACATCAATGTCACCGCCATTCTGGAAGTGTCAGGTCTGCTCTGGAAGTCAATATAAGACGATTTGATCACGAGAATAAAAAAAAAAGTCAAATTGATGATTTATAGTCATTTAAATTCAATTAATAACAAAAACAATCAACAATGACTGATACAAAATAAACTCATAAGACTCACTTCAGTTATTTAAGGGTGTATAAAAGCCAAGAGTTCCTACAGACAGGACTTTTTAAACTCTTTAAAGACCATCACGGGAAAATAAAGCAGCATTAACATCGCTGTTAGATATACTTTCTTCCATGATGTGCTAAAGGGAGGTTAGTATTTACCTAAGATGGAAACAGGGTGTGAAATATCAGTCCAGTTAATGGAGATTATTGCTTTTCTGGACACCTTTAACTGATTGATAAGGATGATCCTCATCAAGGCAACATCCAAAATTGCAAAGTAAACGAAAGTTTTAGGGCCTTTTATTGCTAGACTATGAGAGTTGACCCACAGTACTATCTGTAAGCAGGGATGCACGATATTGGATTTTTGCTGTTATCCGATATGACGATATTTTTTAAGTCATTATCGCCAAATTTTTGGTCAAGAGCACAAGTTCTGTACTAACAAAAATGGAGTTCTTTCTTTAAGGAACAGATGTAAAACAAGAAAAGAGCATTTAACCAGCTACAACGAAGAGAGTAGACACAAACTTCAGTCTGTGGATGTTATAAAGGGAGGGAATAAAGCATTTTAAGGACTGATGCAACCTAACAGAGATTAAGACTAGAACAATGTGAGCTTCAAATGAATTCAAACAAAACACTAACGGGGTTCAAAGGTCACTTAGACCTAATTAACCTTGCAAAGCAGCTGGATGTCCCAAAAATGTCAAATCTCATCTCAAAGATCGACTTGAAACGACCCCTGATTTACACCTAACATTTATTTTTATTGACTCTTAAACTTTTGCCAAAACTAAGAGAAGAGGAAACTGGCAGTCGCCGTTTTCTCCCTTTTTTTTTCTCTCATGTTTGTTGTTTTTAGCTCTAAATTGGATTTAGTGAATCACTGAATCTACAAAAAGTTTCTACGTCTATATTTTTGGCCCTCAGAGCAGACCTGCCTCTACCAACATGGCGGCGACACTGCAGACTCAATGGGACGTCTCAGTGCTTCTGCCTGTGACCACGATGACCTCTGACCTTTCCTTAAAAAAAACAGAGCCATGCTTGTTGAATCAACGTGTCGATGGGAGTGTGTGTGGGAGGGGAGGGGCCTCATGTAGGTGGGATTAATCCAATCTTAGAGCCACCGTTTTGGAACTGTTAACTGTTGTCTTTAAAAATATAAAAAGGAGTATTCTTGTTTTGAAGGGAGAGAAAAATAACTCTAAATTTTGTGTGTAAATGTTTCAATGGTGCGTACGTCATACGAGTGAATTACCAAGAGCCAGTGTATATTAATCCTCAAAAGAAGCTCGGTATGTGACATAACCTCTTCATGCTTCACCTGAAGTGGAAAAGATGCTGCGGCACCTGCAGGAACTCGCTACGACACGGTACAAGAGTCAAAGGTCTAAAAAATAAAACAGTGATGAAGTGAATATTAAAAATCTGTGTGGTGTGGCTGCTGCTGTTCACTTCAGGTAAAGTCTTTTCATTTCAAGTCCTGTGTAAATTACCTCTGCAAATGACTAAAGCAGCTCTTCTGTATGAAATGTTGTTCTTTTTTGTTATTTCATTTTTAAAAAAATATATTTCCTTTTACGTGTTTAAAGTAACAAAACGCCTCTCTCGTTATTTCTTATGTGGTTTTAAACATTATAAAGTGTCCTGACTAGGGATGGGAATCAAAAACTAACCAACCTGTGCAGAAAATGACGACACAGCCAATCAGTCAACATGGAGGTGCCACCTGATAAAAGCTTTTAATTCTAATCGCTGCTAAAAATATTTGTGGTGTACAATATTGTCAGAGCAATATTGGCATCAGATAATTGCCTAAAAAGTCGATTACTGGTATTAGCAAATATTAACATTTGTGCAGGTATTTACAGCTGATATTTTGAAAGCACAAGTTGACCATAAATCCTCCATGCATTAGCCATAACATTGGCAGAATATGCAAATAAACCACAATTGATCATCACTTCAAGTCAATTTTTATAAGTTAAAGTGTGATTTATTTAAGAATAAAATTAAGGATGTACATAGCTTTTGGTATAATTTCTGCAGGTATAGGCCTAAAAAGTTTAACATCAATATTAGAGATATTGAAATTTTGTTGATATTTATAGCCGATAATAATATCAGTAAAAGACACTGATGCTTCACCTTAGTATCACTGCATCGATACATTTAAAATCAGGATTTTTTTTGTTTTTTGCATGAGAAAACTGCAGTTTTTCTTGGTTTTGCATCTGTTACTCACACAAACGTCACATTAGAGCAACAAGTTAATATTCATAAAGTAGACAAAAAATATCAGTATCGTGAATCCCTAGAAAATGTTGTTTTTTGTCTTTCACATCTGTTTTAACACTAACAACAACGTAAGAACTGGTCAATTTTAGTTAGGTGTAGGATTTGGGCTCTTGACAAAAAAGACTGGGATCTGCAAAAAAGAGTTTGGAAATACTGGCTTTTCGGAGATCAGTAAAAATCCAATATTGTGCAGCCCTAGTTAGCACCCCAAGAAAACCACAGAAATATGGAAAAACTTGTCGCAAACAAATGTATTGGGACCATCACACAGCACTTAGGACATTATTAAAAAACTAATAACTGCTAAGTCATTATTTTTTTATTTATTTTTCTAGAAAACATTTCAATATATACAGCAGTGTTAATTTTGACAGCACTTTAGTTTTAGCCTTTGCCTAAAATATCTTCTACTTTTAGTCATAATTTAATTATCTGAATTGTTTTAATTATAGTCTAGTTTTGGAGTTTAGTCTGATTGGATTAAGTCTCTGTCAGACATTTTAGTCTAGTTTTTATTTGTTGATGAAAATGTCAGTTAATTAAGTTTTAGTTTTTGTCCATGTGCACTTGTTTTTATTAGTTACCGTCTAGTTTTCATCAAGGGAAAAAGGCTGCTGATGAAAACTATGATGAAAATAATTAGTCCAAAATTAACACTGATACATTAAAAATCACCACTGAGCTAGAAAATATGGAGGTTTGATTTTCTGTCCACGTTGCCCAGCTCTAAATCATAATGTTCACTGTGGTCAGAGTGCCTCAAGGAGACGGACTTGTCTGTGCCCAGGCTGGCAAACAGACATGGGAGCCCGGTAATATATTGTAGAGACTGGACACATAATGCTGTTCCAACAACCTAAATTACTCATTAATCCTACAAATACTCATTACTATATATCACTTGTTTTTTTTAAGTTTATGGCAACAATGTTACCCAACCACACAGACAGTACATATTTCTGCCACAAATCACTGTTTAACAAAAACGCCACCATTTACAGGCCAGAGCTCTGAATATATAAGGCAGCTTAATCCAAATAGAGGAACAGATTTATTAATGACAGAAATAAGGTTTTTATTCTCCTATTGCCAAAATAAATAGCCAGATAAAGACATGAAGGACATTAGATGTACTGATTTTGTCCGCAGGTTGGCAGCCAAAGTGCACAAAACAAAACTTGAAGTTTAAATATTTTCTGCTGTCAAACTGATTTCTGTTTTTTCAGCATCTGTTTGGCAAACAAAAAAGAACAAAGACGACAAATAAGTGATTTTTTAAGTACAAACTCAGAGTGCCCCCTTAAGTATGACTGATACAGACCGTCCCAGTTCACGATGAGTTCAGAGTAATAAATATAAAAGCTGCAGACTTAAAGTTTGGTCATGGAGGACGTGTCGGAGCGTCTGTCCTCAGGCTGGAACAGCTGATGTAACATCCTGCAGAGCTCTGATTAAAAAGACCAAACAATCAGGAAATCAAAATACAAGTCACACGCACAGACGCTCTGTGAATACATGAAGCAACAGAGCCACAGAGAAGAAGATACTCAGACTGTTATGAACAAATGCAGCGGTGGGTTTGGGGCAGGGTCAAGGACCATCCTGTCTGCTGCAGGGAGGAGTGAAAGGTCAAAAGGTCAGACTCACACTGGGAAACTCCTTCATCCAAACACTTCAGAAAGGTCAAATCTGAGATGAGAGCAGGGACGCGAGAGACCGTCTGCCTCAAATAAAAAACTTTTAATAAACCATAATCATGAGTTTTCTGACAGATTTACACACCTGAAAGATCCAGAACTGTCTTTAATTGATATATCTTTAGGGACATTTATTTTTAATTCTGAGAAACAGAACTTTGACTTCAGTCTCAGCTCACTGAAAACAGACTTTGGAAACTCCTGCCAAAGTGAAGAGTTTTAAAGCTCAGTGTCAGCGCTCTCCATATGCTAACACAGACTCTGTCGCTCCCTCACTGTGCTGCTGCATTAAAGGGATACGCCGACATTTATTTTGTTTTCATGTCTTGCCTCACTCCTGAGTCCATGACAAGCAGATAGACACCATTCTTTTGACTGTGCGCGCAGTCATAAGGAAGAGACGGGCAGAGCTCGTCCACCTTTAACTAGCTTAGCTCAAACACTGGGAGTCAATGGGTAGTGTTAGCCTGCCTCTGCTAACAGTCACCAGATAAACTCTTCAGCAAGTCTAAACAGTCCTGTGTGCTTGTGACATTTTTTTTATTGCATTATTACACGTTACCTGTTTTTAGACTAAGATGCTTGATTTATGAGTTTTAAAGGAACAATAATAAACTATTTTAATTTTACTTTATTGAAAAGAAATAATCACACACTGCTGATTAAACATTATTTTGTATATAGTAAATAATTTTACAGTTATTATAAAAGTTAGTTGGAGGAGTTATTATAAAATAATAATTTTATTAGTGCTGCATGCACTACAAATATATGTTTCTTAATGATTATATTAATTTCCTATATTAAACTGACAAGTACGCTGCATTATGTCAGAAAAAGTTGCTGCATGTGGCTCAAAATTGATCCAATTTCCCCGTCTTGATCCCAATAATCAAACTAAACTCACCTTTAGCTCAGCGTGACGAGGTGGAGATGATCATCCATCACTTTCTGTAAATACAGACACAAACAAAGAGTCAAATCATATCAGCACAAGAAAAAAAGACACAAGTGATGACAAAAAGTTGTGTCAGAAGTTCGTTTTTGTATACAATTTCTTCATAGTTTGATGTGGACCTGACCTGAGCCCACACGCTGATGTGATGAGTGTCAGTTACAGTAACAGGAGGAGCAGTGGACACACCTGTGGTTTGGTGTCCTTTGCCGGGACGTCCTCTGTAAACACGTCTCAGACGGTTCCTCCATGGACTCATTTAATTGGCTGAGCTCTTCCTCCACTTCCTGTCTGCTCCCAGGTGAGTGAGGACGGTGATACCTGAGGGACACAGAGGGTTGATAATAAGAATGAACACTGATGCTGGATCACCTCCCATGATGCTCTGGGTCTTTAAACACGAGTGAATGTTTGAGTGAACATGGAAACTCCACACAGGGGATCGAACCGGCAACCTATGCTGTGTCACTGAGCAACCCGTGGTTACTACAGTCTCTGCTAACTGAAGTTTTTACTTCCTCGTTTCAGATGTTTCAACAGCTGGAATTGTTGTTATGGATTATAAATTATTCCAAATGTTTCTGTTTGCAGCTGCATCAACATCAAGTTACTTTTTATATTTTATTGAGAGCAAATGAGCAAATAAACAATTTTAAAGCTCAAAAAGGTCACTGCAGATGGCTGCCTGGCTCAAAACACACAAAGGAAAATACTTAAAACTACATTTTTATTATTTAATACTTAACTTTTATTTAGAAATCAAATCATCAAATTGTATTTAATCCACTGTCTTTAGATTAGGTATGCATGTTAGGAGAAAACATGTGATGTGAGACAGCTCGGGATGTAAACTGATAAGATTAGGGATTGGCCTGAAAAGTTAAACATCTGTATTGGCCTAGCCAAAACCACGAATGTGCCATTATGCTTCTGCACATTTATAAATCAAGAGTTTCACTTTTTTATGAGTTAAATGTTCTTTTTCTTGTTTCCATCTGTTTCTAACACAAACAGCCTGTAACAGTGAAGCAAGTCAATTTAAAGTAAATGCCAAAGTCTCGATCAATTCAACTTTTCAGTCCTTACCGATTCAGTTTATCCTCGTATCCAAACGGACATTTGATCAAAATGTGAAGAAAATCCATAAAAAATCAGAGATGCTGCATTTACACGACTAAACCTGTAAGAACATATCTACAGACAACCCAAAATCGTTATAGCTCCTGCTCGAGCTGCTCGATATAAGGAAAAAAATAACAATTGAAATTATTTTAAACTGATGCTGGGATCACAATAATATTTGATTACTTACTGATTTTACTACAGGCACCACACGCAACCATTCAGCTTGAAAGCTTTTAACACCATCATTGTGAACAGTGAAGAAAATGCTGATAATGAAAATGTAAATAAAATAATACTCATAAAAATATTGATAGAAAAAAGAGGAAATAAGTGACACAGTGATTATTTAGTTTTAATAACTGTGAGAAGCAGGAATTGTATTTGACATTAAAACAGGACAAATTTGCCCAGCTCTACCTCCAGCCTCTGATGCTGGTGGTGCAGAGGCGTGGACACTGCAAGAAAGTCCTGCATTTTGGCCTAATTGTGAAAAAACTGCCAAAGTTTATGGAGCAATTTAGACAGTGTTCAGTGTTTTCTTGCATTCCTTCTCTACTCTCGTCAACTGGAAAAAGATCTAATTTAAAGCTCAAGTACTTTTCATTGTACTGTCGATTTAAAGCAATTTTTAAAAGATATAAGTAAATATTTAACATTTTTACAACCCTACAGTGGTAGAATACGTCTCCCTAGGGCAGTGATTTCCTCGTCATGTGAGCAACGATGTAACAATCAAACTAAAGATACAACAGAAATTACCGGCCGTGCTTTTGTTGACTAAATCTGTAGATGTTTACTGTGACCTGGAGATAAGTTTCTCAGGACTTTAATCTTTGAGACTTGTTGATGTTTGTGAAGCTTCTTCTCTGAAAGCTTTTCAATCCCCCTCAAGGCTCCACTTTGTTAAAGTCTCAAATTAAAGTCTGAAAGTTTCCAGCTTCATCTTCTGCAGCTCAGGACAGTAAAAACAGACGGTGAGCTTCTTCTCTGCAGATTTTTCTCTCCTCATAAAAGCTCCAAAACATATTCAAGCTCAGCCCTGAGTGTTCTCAGCACAATCACAGTACTTCAATAAAAGTCAATTCTCTTAACAGCAACTATTTTCAGGTTATTATGGTTTAAAAGAGGAGGACAAGTGAGACCAAAATGTATTAAACTCCAAAACTACAGTTGTCATAATGTTAAATACTTACATGTTGGACCATTTTATTATATATACAACATTTCAGACAGTATTTTGATGCTATTTATGTTCAATAGTCAATGATGTATATTGTAATGTGTAAATCTGAATAACAAAGTCTAAGTCTGTCAACTAAAAATAATTAATTTATTCAGAAGTTAAGAGGTAGTGATTTCTTCATCATCTCTGCCGTAGTGACGGATGCCAATTCATGCTGGAAACACAGAATACAGGCAGGGTGGACATTTGGTGATAAATTCCATCATAACTTCATGAATGAGATGATTTTACATGTTTATTAACAGTAACTACAAAATGAAAAGGGCTGATTACAGAGCCAATAAAACTTTCTTATATTCACGCTGTCAGAGGAACATTCAGGAGCATATTTACAGCATGTCATCATCGGGGTAGACAAAAGATTTTTTGCTTTAAAAATCTATTGATAGCAAAACAAAGTATCAGGTGAAACAGATTTTAAAAAGGCTTTAAAACTTTTCTGAATAATACAAAATTTCTCTAATATTTTCAACATTATTTAACATGGCAGTTTAGTTTACTTGCCCCAAGGTTAATAAAATTATATTCAAAAATAAATCACTGGTCAAATAATTATTGTATTTTCTAATATATCCTCATCTTTTTTTTTTTTTTTTTATAAAAGCTACACCATATTATCTCCTGGGAACTCAATGGGACTAAACAAATTAATTTGACCACCACATGTAAGGTTTATAAATGAATTACCAGTCATTTTTTATGTTTCTGCGATAACACACCAGTTTGTAGAAGCTGTTTGACTGAAATGATACTTTTAATTCTCATATATAACCATTATTGTGATATATGAATATTCTAATTTACTGTTTACAAACGTTAAAGCACATTGTTGTTTCATGATTAAGATGTTAAATGAAGTTAATTAGTTTAATTCCTGAACAGAAAATTAGTTTTAGTGGTTGTATATTAAGCTTGATTAAAGGCACAAATTTGGGTATAAAAACGTAAATCTATCTAAATCTAAAAAGATGAATTTCTGTTTAATTCTTCATACCTGTTCAAGATGTTTATCAAATAATACTGAAAAAAATAATAAGGTTTTGAAAGATTAAATCACTGTAAATTTCTATTTTTTATATAAACATAAATATAACAGGATGAGACTCACGCGCATCATAAGTCTCCGGTCATTAAGGTAACATTTTAGCCCATAACACCAGGCAGACCAACTGCTGATATTAAAGACGTCCAACCATCAAAATAACATTCCGACTGTAAAGTTTTACTGTATTTCTTCGTCCAAACAGAAACTAAAGTCTTCTGACTTCAGGGATGTTGACGTTCTGTTGACCTTTGCTCCCGTAAACACACCTAAGGCGTTTCCGGTAACTAGCAAAGCTAAGCTAGCTGACCTGCGGTTTTACTTCTAAAGACCAGAAAACACGTCTAAACCCAACATTAACCTTCATTAGATTGATTATTATAACTTTGACCATATCTGGAAACTTTAATATTTTAAAAAGTGATGCGTAATATTAATATTTTATCAACTAAATGGACAAACCGCCTCTGACCACCGAGTAAAATGTTTGTTAGGAGTTAAATTTACATTAAAAATGTGATACAATCGTCTTAGCTCTAATAATATTGTCTCAGATGCCTACCTGTATCAATGTTTGATCAAATAATCCTTAAAATCCGAGGAAAGCAGCCGCAATGTTGACAAAACTTGTAAACATCTTCTCCACCCCGCCCCGTCTCCGTGGGAACACCTGACGTTGAGCGGCCATTTTGTTTTTCTGTGACGGTTCACTCAAAGCCGCAGGACTCACCAGCGCCCCCTGCCGGAGAGGAGGGCGGAGCAGGTCGACTTAAACACGAATAAAATAAATAAAGTACTTTAATTAAAACAGGTCTCTATTTAATATTCAGTGAACTGCGTGTGTGTTAAAATATTTAATTTACTTTTACCCAAAAATACAACGCATCCATAAAAGTAAATGAAGCAGTAGTCTACAAACAAACCTGAATTCCAGTAAAGATGGGACAAGTATAAAACATAAACAAAATCAGAATACAATGATTTGATAATCATTTATGGCCAAAATTCAATTCAATTCACTTTAGAGACAAGACATTTAACCCCTACAGCCCATTTTTAGTTTTGTTACACTCATAATGCTCAGTGCAAAAATAAATAAATAAATAAAATAAACTAAACAAACAAAAATTTTCTGAAGGAAGCTACTTTAGTCCTGGTTATTTTTCAACCATTATTCAGTCCACATCATACACACAAAATATTCATGAATATTTAGATATTTTAACCCAGGGTTTTGTCATGATGCCAGCATTTTTACATGAAAGCAGTGTCTATTAGTTTTATGCATAATTACTTTTTGCACAGTGTCATGTAATCACACTCATTCTGCTCTGCACATAAAATGCACTTTTTTAATGTAGCTAAAATATGTATTACTTTCATTCAATATCAGTCCTTATCATAGACATTAAATATTTATCATTTTTTAAACATTTTAACACTAAATGCCAGGTTATTGTCATGATGCCACCATGCTTTTACATGAAAAACAAACAAAGAAAAGCTCAACATCCATTATACTGTATTTCTATTAATTTGTTTGTGTGCTGAGTTATCACAGCCTGGGGCATGTCAATAATTCGAGATACATCAATACTTTTGCAATAACTCTCATGAATAGTCTCATTTTCTGCTGGTTAAAATGGCGTCACCTGGTGGAGAGCAGTGAGAATTACCAGTTCTGGGGCAAAAGCCCAAACTGATCCAAGAAATTATAAAATGCTTGTATTCTGCTTTAATGGAAAGGAGATTTAAAATTGCAGTTTGACTGGGATTAAATGTCACATTTTTTTCCCTTATCAGTACAAGTGTAACAAATGTTTGTACAAAGTGTATTTTAGACTCAGTGTAGGAGCTGAGCTGGAAATAAGATCAAATAATAATAAATGGACATTTACTGAAATGTAATTTCCTTTGAGTTTAAGTGTAATGAAATCCTTATGCACTGTAAATTTTCAGCCAAATTTGAACCATTTTTGTCATTTCAAAAAATCATTTTTTTTGTATTAATTACTTTAATTGACCTTTCTTTTTTATTGCAAATGAAGTCTGTAAAAATGTCAAACTTTGAAACAAGCTCCTCAAAGTATCCCATATTTTGGTCAAATTTAAGGAAAATGTACCCTGTACACTAAAATATAACCAAGAGTATACAATATGTTAGAAGTCTAATGAAAGATTTCTTATTAAACACAGTCAACAAAAACAAACACCTGCATAAAAATGTCATAATAATAATAAAAGTAATTTAAGATATGAAAAGCAAAACCAAAAATGCAAAAATCTCTAAAATATCTGCTTAATAGTTCATTTAAAGACATCTTTAAATGGGATTTTCGATTATACTCTTTAATTTAAGACATTTTAACAAGTCTTCTCAGGCCATTCCTGCTACAATAACCTAAATTTGAACACCATCATCACCTTTTGTTACTTAAATTGGACAATATATTCTGGAAAATAGGCATTTTAAAATGTAAACATATGGCTTTCCTTCCCTGTAAAATGTTAAATAAATATTAAAATCCATTCATCGATGCTGAACAGGCTTTCTAGAAAATATAATCAGATCTATGCTTATAAATTTGGACCATATGCTTTCAAAAAGGGAATTTCTGTTATTAACGTGTCCTCACTTTTCGCTCCTTAATTAATTTTACAAGCAGCATCTTATGCAACAAACAGGATGAACCTTTTCTTCATATTTGCAGCATATTCAGTCTGTTAGTCAGAGGATCAGATCAGAAATCTTTAGTTTGATAAAAACCTGTCAAACAGTTTCACAGCAGTGAGCCGCCTTAAAGGGAAACACTCTCACACAGAGACCTTCATTCATCACCACTACAGCCTTCAGACACTAAAAAGATTTCATTCACAGTGATTTTATCAGGACTGAACCATCCACCCCTCACCCTGCCTTCACCATAATGGCCCAGATTGGGTTCCTCTTTCCCAGCATGCACTGCGGGCTGATTGAGACGGGGTGCAGGTTGAAGCACGTCCAGCAGATGACAGCGTTTCACTGTAAACGCCATCACCACCTCTGACTTTAAGAAGAGGAGAGCTGCTGCTGAAATTGGGTTTTATTGGAATAACACAAAGAATTTTAATAATAACAATAACATGACTTTGGCCACTTTTGATTTGATCAATAAAAATATCAACACAGCAGCATTTGATCATCAAACAGGAAGAGTTTCGTATCGAAGAATAAAGGTTAAAGATACATGATTGATTGATTAATATGCACTGTCCTAATTACAGTAATTATACAAAGAAAGAAATTAGGGAAGCATGGTGGCATAGCATGCATGGTCTCCCCGGGCATTTGTGGGTTCTTGCCCTTATCAAGTGTGAATGATTGTCTGTCTCTCTATGTGGCCCTGTGATTAGCTGGCAACTGGTTCAGGGTGTACTCTGCCTCTCGCCCGATGGGATGAGTGGTATAGATAATGGATAAATGGATGGATAAAGGATTTATCTATCTATCTATCTATCTATCTATCTATCTATTTATATGTATTTAAACTAACCTGTTATTAAATAAACTTAAAACCTACTGGTTTATCACAAAAGACTTTACCTGCAGTTTTGCCCAGTTTCAGTGTTGATGATTATAGTCAAATCAATAAGTATCATGTGCTTGCTGTATCGGTGTCAAAAACCATGAAGGAAGTCCATACAAACCTACAGACCTTTGACTGTGAGTTCTCTGAATGACAAACATCAACTTTGACATTTAAATGACCTTAATACAATTTTTTATATGAAATATATTTATGTCAGCACTAATGATGAGTATTGCTGAGAATTGCTGAGACAAAAAAACAGAATAGAAGAACAAAAACTGCAACTGGTGAGCCTGCTTTCTTTGAGTGAATACACACACGTGTGTGTGTATATATATATACACACACACACACACATATATATATATTTAAAAATATACACATACATACATATATACATAGTGATAATAAAAAAGTAAGGAGAAAAGTAATAAGTAACTGAAAAGTAGTTATCAATTTCTTATGACACCAAATACTCTTATTAATGTTTCTTATTTTTAAATTAATAAGTGAAACTACAACATTTGTGCTGTTTTTCTTTATCGAAGTTTTTACACAATATCCTCTCATAATGTTCTATTGAGTTAATCTATTTGTCACTGCACATGAATATTAAACAGCCTCACTGTAAGTTGCAGTGTTTGATAACTTTAATTTCAGACTTCATTATTTTTTGTGTTTCAATTTTCATCTTTGTTGTTGCTGACAAGAATATTTACTGCAGCACATAACGGAGTCAAATGATGATGTCAGAAAACCCACTGTCTCATCTGAATTTCCCAAAAGGACGGTGTTGCTTTAACTGATGTGGCACCACGGTCGACATAATTGCAGTGGTGAGTCTAAACAGTTATTGTGGCCTCTCCGTATTATAGGCATTATATATAGTAGATCATGACAAGAATTTTATCAAAGTTTATGACTCTAATACTGAGAAAACCATTTTCTCCTTCAAGGGAAAAATGATCAAGATATTCACCCAGCTGAGAATAACTGAGGGATGATTTTTGGTTGACATCGCCAAGCCCTGATTTCTGCTGCTGAACCACGTTGAGTCCAGAATGACTCTGAATCTGGGTTAACAGCTGCCTACATCCACTCCGGGCTCTCACAAACCACCACCTCTCCGTGCAGACAATTGGCCTGGTTCTTGGAGTGGAAGACTTGTCACACGGGGGCACAGAGCTCCTGAGTAACAAGGCCCCGTGGGACGTGGAGGGGCCTCTGCTTACCTGCCAGAGTGAGTAATACTCCTGAGTGTGAGAGGACGATACCAAACATCTGTGCAGGTTAGCCTGATGTGCTCTCTCTGCTCTGCTCCTGCCTGTCGCCTGCTTTTGTTCAGGGAGCTGATTACGCCGTGACAACGTAATGAAGTGCAAATGATTTCATTTGGGGGAGAAGTGCCAAAGCTTGGAAACCCCCTCTCCCCTGCTCTGCTCTCCTTGGTTCTCCACAGTCACACCAGATGGCTGAGATCAAAACATCTGGCAGCTCTTGACGTTCACGTGGGCACAGATGATTGGGATTTAGTCATGTTGGAGGCATGATGGGAGAAAACGAGGCGTCCATGGTGAGCATCATGCTTCTCCAGGTTCAGTACGAGGTGTACCAGGACGCAGCAGCCTTGGTACAGAAGAAGTCTGAGTCATCTGTACAGCTTCTTTCTTCTGTGGGAGGAAAACATCTCTTCTTTAGTTTGCTGCTGCACAGAAGAGGGTTCACTCTGCTGCTCTGCTGGGAAATATTCAGTTTTATCACACCACAGAGGCACCGAATACAAGACAAGTTAAGACATTACACCAAAACCTGGCATGTTTTATGACAGGAACCACAACAGGATTGTTAAGAGCGTAAAAATGCAACAAAAACACATTTTAGGACTGGATATATGCAATAATAATAGCTGATTAGGTTATAATTCCCTAATTTTTTTCACCAGGATGTGCATCTGAAAAATCTGATTAAAATCTCTAACTTCAGGTGAATCAAGTTTCTGTCAATGCCCTTTTTAACCTTAAAATCACTTCTCTAAAGTGTAATACCGTCCACAGAGCTGTGAACATGATAAGATACCAAATTTCTTCAATATCTTTACTGACATTTTATCCAAAAAAAAACAGATATTAAAAAGCTGACTTAATGCCCTTTTAAGGTATTCAAATTAACTTGGTTAATATGCATTGCCATTCAATGAGGTGAGAGAAAATAAGTCTGTGAAACGTGATAAGATATTAAAATTTCTTCAATACCTTAACTGTTATTTTCTTCTAGAAATACATACCAAAACCCTTACATATTGGAATTTTTGGTACTCAAATTACCCTTGTACAAGGTGTGATGTCAGCCACTGAGGTGATAGAAAGTCTTGCTTTAAATTTTCTTTGCTTTAATGTTGTTTTAAGGGGCTTGTTGAGAAGAGAAATATGACCCCTTTTACTTAACTAATTTCACAGAGAAATGTGCTATCCTTCTTTTAAGAAAATGCCCCTTAAAACACTATTTTTACTTCCTGGTTTTTATGATGTCATAGCTATACAGCCTCCACCTACATGTGTTTTCAGCTGGTTACAGGCAGACGCCATGACTGTTTTGAAAGTTTGCTCCGTGGCCTGTAACCTCTCCTCCCTCCTCTCTCTCTATTCCTCGTCTGTTGTCTGTCCTGTCACCAAAACTGCGCTCATAATGTGCATCTGTACACCACGACCCCTCGAACAGAGCCGACATTTTCACGCTGAGTGGAGTTTTACTGTCATCTTCGATTGCCTTTACTGTTTACATCTTTTAAATTTGAGGACTCTGGTCAATAAGAACTGCACTCAATGAAGTAACGGCAAAACAATGTCACTTTTTCATGGATAAATTTCACATAATGAGGGAGAAAAGCTCCTTAAAGTGGACCTTACTTGTTGCCCTACTGTATGAAGGTCAACAGGCCCTAAAGCTTGAAATCAACTTTACTATCTCAGTTTTTATGCAGTTTCTGGGACATTAATGTGCTGTGTTGTAGAAATGGTCATGAAAAAGCCTGTGCTGCAGCTCCACACCGCAGTCAACACTAGCTGACACTCACTAAAAGCTATCAATTCAATTCAGAGTAGATCAACTGTATGACACTTGATTATTGGTAAACACATCTGCAGCTAACTCAGTGCTTCCTTTAAGTTTTTATTCTACCAACACAGAACATACTTGACCTAAAACAAGCTCATCCTCTAAACCTCAGAGAGCAGCACGTTGAGCCTAATTAACAAAGTCTGTCAGCATTTTTAGTCACCTCCCCGAGTGCCTTTAGTTTCTCTTCCAATACCGTTACTTTGATCACAGCATAATAAGTCAGTGGCTTCACTGTGGGCTGTGAGGCAGGAGGAAAACTGAGGGAGAAAGAGGAGTGTTTATCTGGCTCCGAGCAGAGGGGGGAGGAAAAAGGATTTCTTAGAGACATTAGATGTGACAGATTAACTCTGCAAACTTGCCTGTAGTTGTCAGCGGAGTTTCAGACTGTGGAGTCTGTGGATCATCAGTTTAAGGCTGAAAACACACTGAGAAGTTCAAGGGATCCCAAAACTGTACGGATGACACATTATTTAACTGTAAGAATAATATTGTTAAAGTAGAAGTGAGCTTTTAGATTTTGTATTCAACAACTTCATAATCATACCGTACTCTTTATACTAATGTTGAAACATTTGAACTGAAATCATTGAACACTTTGTTTATTGTATAACTACAACAGACTAAAGGACAATTTACAACAGTTGTTGCTGTCATTATTATCATCTGATGTAGGGATGGACAATATATCAAATAAACGGATTAATTAGAATTATTTTCTGCAGAAGATTTAATAATGAAAAATATAGATTTGTTTTTCCTCAACTGACTCCAATCATAAGTTGTTGCAGTGTTGAAAAATTAATTCCTTTTAAGGTTTTGTACAAGCATGTTTAGCCTTTTGTTTCTTAAATGATTAAATACTGATCAGATGGTCCCATTTTGATATACTGTGAAAATAGCTCATCTTTCAGTGTTTATGTATACAAGCCTCCCTATGTTTGAACAACATAATCAACCTTTTATGATAAAATTACAGCATGCATTTTATTCATAAAAGGGAAAGTCTTTTTAGTTTTGGGACATATTTTGGTATCACAAAGGCAAAACTTGATTCATTTAATTTTTTTCCCACTTGAAGCTTTTCTTTTTGTGAGGGAAAAAAAATCTATAAAAATCGTAAACCGAGTTTTGTGGTTTTATTTCTAGGTCATTTGCCCAATCTGACGACACAGTTGACAATTTTGCTCAACCTGGAGACCAAATGAACAACAAATTTCTTGCTTCTCACTTAAAATAAACAGAATTATTGATCAAAACACATAAATCTGTGTATTTTTCATCCTGCTTGTGGTGTAAGGGGAAGGATTCTCCAATACTGTGCTGATGTCCCAATAAAGATGTTTTTTTGGGTGCTAATCCCTAAGTGATTTAGGGAGCTGTTTTGACGGCGTGATTAATTACTCTGTTTTTCTGTAGTTTTCACAGGACGTAAACATGTGTGTTTACCTTGATATAGAATTAAAAAGCCTGTGCAGCAGCTCCACAAAGTGGTCTTTTCACCTTCCAGACTAAAAGAAAATAACAAATAAGGAAGAAATTGTGGACTTAAGTCTGTCAAACAGAGGACAGTAAGGACAGGCTGTCCTTAAAATGAAAATTGAGGTATAACAGAGATAACAAATTAGTCTGATGAGCCTAGCTTAATACTGTTGCGTGTGATAGCTATGATGGCTGAACAGAAGGTCACCATTAGGTCTGGGTGTAAATATTCAGACACGTCAGTCTTGTTGAATCAGGGTAGTGGAGCATCCTGAAAATGTCCCTGTCAATGTCCATAATCATGAGCTGCAACCACACAATCTTGTCAAAAACAATCAGTGTGCAGTCCGATCTGTCCATTCACCAAATCTAACAGGTTAACTTCGTAAATACCCTCAACACCCAGTCAGACTCCTGCTCCAGGGATCAATTAGAGCCTCTATTATTGAGCTGAAGGTCAAACAACAATCCGAACACGTCTGTTTTTCAGGCGTCTCTCCGAGAATCGACTCCCCTGATTTAGTTTTATTCAGAAATGAGGCCGGCTAGAATCAGTCAGAGAGGAATAAGGAGACGTATTGATTGTTGTTTCAAGGTCTTTACGGGAGCCGGCAGAGTTATGGTGGCTGCATCGGCTCCACGCCAGAATAACAGATCCGGGCGTCGTCAGCAATCTGCACGGCCGCTCCATAAACAAAGAGAGACGGGCGGGGGGGCGGTGTTAACCTGCAAACAAACGCACTCTCTGCAGACACACATAAAAGAGGGAGGGCACAGTTCCGTAAATGTGTTTTATTAATAATAACAGTATCTCTTTTAATGAACATTGCAGATACAGAATAGAAAATAAATCAGAAACAGGAGAGACGTCGTCTCAAGAGTCGTGAAAGTGCCTGGAATAATTCTGTGCTATATATTTCACTGTTAATCATCATCATCATCATCATCATCGTCATCGTGTTCAAAGCCAAAGCCAGAAATCATCATGAAACTAAAATGTGTCGCCCTCGATAGAAGAATACAGAGGAGCATTGAAGTCAGCGATAAGGGGGGAAGAAAAGGAGGGAGACTTTTTTATCACTCTCTTCGAGAAAAAGAAGCTGAAATGAAGTCAAAATGTGGAGTGAGGTGCCAGAAAAGAGAAGAAAAATAAGTTTGAGGTGTTGCAGAAATCAAAATATCGATAATTAAATTGACTGTTGAGAAAAAAGTTTAAATTAAAAAAGTTATAATGTTGAAATAAAGCCTGAAATGTTAAAGAAAAAAATGAAATATTGGAACAAAAGACAAAATGTAAAAAAGAAATAATTTGACCAATTCCAAAAAAAGTCAAATGAGGAGGAAAAAAAAACCAAAACTGAATCACAAGAGTAAATCTAATGTCTAATGCAAAAATCAAAACTGAGAAACAGTTCTTAAAAAGACAAAATATCAAGAAAAGAAGTCTTGGTCATTTAGTAAAAAAAAAAAATCAAAGACAATAATCAAATACGAATAAATTGAAAAAAAAAAATCGGTATATTGAAATATTTAACAATAAATTACATTAAATTGTTAAGGGAAAAAAAGTCAAAAATCTAAAACAAAAGAGAATTAAGTAAAAGAAAATTAAAGTAAAAGTAGAAATTATAAGACACATGTCTATATGTTGAGACAATTTTGAGAATGATGAGCAAAAAAGATTAAATATCCAAGAATTAATAAAAATGATGTGATAAAAAGGAAAAATCTGTTTAGGAATTAAATAAAAAAATGAGATAAAAGTTGAAATATTAGGAAATATGAGAATAAAGTCCAAATAACATGAAAAAATTGAAATGTCGAGGAAAAAGTTGAAAATACATTTAAAGTTTCTTCTTTTTTTTCTATTTCATTCTCAAAATTTCAACTTTATTCTTGAAACTGGCCAAACATTAATTCTTGTCAGTTTTACAGAGAGGGAGAAGTCGAAATATCAATAATAATTATGAAATGTAATTTGAAGAATAATTTTTGTTATTATGTTTAACTTTATTCCCAACATTTCCAATATTTATCTGAACATTTTGACTTTGTTTTTCAAATCGATGATGGAAACACTCTTGATATAACTTTTCTCCTGCCTGACTTTAATTCTCTTTAGTCTATTTTTACTGATTTTGTCATTATTTCAGCTTTTTTTTCTCTGAGTGTAAGATAAAATATCTCCCTCCAGTTTGGCCTCGATACTCTTCTGCAGTGAATGTTTGTATTCGTTCACACAGCCTCTCAAAGCAGCAGAATTTGCTCTGAACTCCAATAAAAACTTCATTAATTCACATGTTCGTATTATTATTTCACTTTGTCAGGCTTTGTGAGTGTGACCACAGGCTTCATGAGTGTTTGGCTCGATTGTCTTCATCTTCATCTTCATCTTCATCACTTTATTGTTTCTGATTATATTTACACAAAGTCAGAGCAGAGAGCCACAAACTCCCCTGATCATCCATCTGACGTTCACTGGATGATTTGGTCACAGAAAAGCCTGATTTGGGTCATTTGTTGGTCAATTTTGTTTAAATACAATTCGTGACAAATACTTTAAAAGTAGGGCTGGGCGACATATCCAGTTTTCAGATATACTGATACATATGACAAATAAATACCGTCATCAGGGCTGATTCAAAGATGAAAATAGTCCAGGCTGTTCTGAAAATATTCTGTAAAGATGAAACTGAAACTCTGAGAATTACAAGAATAAAGAGGGGAAATAAAGAGATGCATTTATTGTTCACATGTTCCACACATTTGCATATTTCATGGCACTAAATGAAACCCTCGCTGTGATGAGTGTTTTAATATGAGGTTAGTGATTCTGGGGAACTCAATATGGCACAGCTGCAGGAGGATGTGAGAGTAGCTCTTTTCTGATGAAACTGTTGGAAGAAATAAACCTTTTAGTAAATAAGGATGTCCCCTGGAGCTCGCTTTGGTCTAACTTGCACTAAGTGGCATTTCTACTAAGATGTTTCATGAAATCCTGGGATTGGTTTTCAGTTTCAAAGCCTTCTGCCCAGACTAAATCGCCAGTGAAGGAGCCTCCTGATTAAATGATAAATGACCCATAATCAGAATAAAGGCTCCATCTTATGAACTGTTAATTTTCTGATTATTTGACTTTTATAAACTCAACAAAAAATCAGCAGTTTTATTAAAGTTTTTAAGTGGCCTGATCACACAAAATGTCAAAAACATCAGCTTAGAAAGTGGCCCAATCTAGCAATGTACGAAGAGAGAAGATGCTGTAAGGTCTGATGTACAAATAAATATTTTAAAATATTTGACATGTTGAAGATTTGTTCCTATACTCTCAAAGAGAAAGACAGGACACCACAAAGCAACCAATTCATTTACCAAGAAGGCATGGCCTCTTCAATGTAAACAAACATTGCGGATAACGTCAGGAGGCTAAATGCGGCTAGCTAGTTTTGATCTCCGTTCAGCTCCATATTTCATTTACGAGTTTGACCCTTTCCAACAAATCGACGAGTTGGACCTCCATTTTGATGTCCGTCTAACTTTATGCTTTGCCTTTACCTCAGGTAAGATAATCTGTAGGACCTCCTGATAATGGGGCCTTTACTGAGTTCGATCTGAAGCAAGGATCCGAGCCGAAAGTTTGCCCAATTGACATGTTGTGTGTACCCCGCTTAAGACTACAGCTAAAACAACTACAAGTCCAACAAATCATATCCCTAATTCCAATCTTAACTAATGAGCTTTAAATGTGATTTCAAGATTCAAAAACAGGCTGAAATCAGGCTCAGGCCTCAGGCTACGTTTGAGGGACAAAAACACTAAAAGCTGCAGATCTGCAAAACATTTGACGGTTATGATGCAAAGTTCAGACCAAGATCACGACGAGAGGAGTAGAAACTTGCACCTGCACTCTATAGAAACGTCCCTATGCCACATTTTACACGTGCTGCTTAGCGTACGACATAAGTGAGGACAGTGATGGTTTGACTCGTATCAAGAAAGCGAGAGGATCAAGAATTGGAGTTTTAACAGGATATCCTGTAGGCTAACTCAAGTTTGTGCTGCGAGGCTGGAGACGTCCCATTTGTTGGCAACTTCTTTCAGTTACTCCAGAAGCATTCTTTCTTGGATTGATGATTTTCTGTTAAAACACAACATACCTGACGTTCTGAAACCAAAGCGATCTGACAAACTGAATCACAGGCAACTCCATCAGTCGGCTTGTTTGGAGCTGCAACTGCTCAGTTCACACAACTGCAACTGCCACCTGCAACATGCCTAAAACGGTCTATTGCTTCACGCATAGACAGCTGCGAACTGTTCATTGTGTGCTATGATTAAAACAGAAGGGTCAAGAAAGAAATCATCTCTCTTACAAAGTCGCCCATGGTCTGCGGTGGTTTGCGCATGCGCCCTGCGATAGCGTAACATAACGATAAAAAAATGAGTCACAACAAGCACACAGGACTGTTTAGAGTTGTTGAAGAGTTTATCTGATGACTGTTGGCAGAGCCAGGCTAACACTACCCATTGACTCCCAGCGTTTGAGCTAAGCTAATTAGCGGTGGGCGAGCTCTGCCCGTTTCGTCCTTGTTACTGCACACACAGTCCAAAGAATGGAGTCTATCTGCTTGCCATGGACTCAGGAGTGAGATATGACATGAAAACCTTTAAAGTGATATTTTAAGGGTACAAAGATCTCCCTGTTCGAAGCGACTAACCAAGCTGATGATTTGACGCATTCGTGTCAGAGTTTGGTCTTCTCGGGCTCGTTTTGGGCTGAACGTCCTCATCACTGTCATTTTATTCCCAATCTTGAGTGTGACTGACCTGACCTGTTGACAAGAGGGACGGGGAACAAACATCAGCTGTCATTCATGAGTAGAACAGATAAAGTCGTAGCCCTGGACAGCCCTGTTTGGTCCTGCAGGAGAAACCAAATGCAGAGTAAATGCTTCAGGTAACGTCTCCTTCACCCGTCCTGACATCATCGACAGCGCCGCTCGGTCGCTGCCAAATCAACCGCAATAAACTGTTAAATCAACAAAACATGGAGAGAGCCCTCGAAGCTGCGACCCGTGTGGTGTTTGAAATGTCAGAACTGCTTCTTTTTTAATCATGAAAACACAATAAAAGTTTTTTTCTCTCGCAGTATAAGGGTAAGACATTTAGTGAATGACCTATGGATTTTCGTGAGCTGTGCAGTTCCACATAAAACATCATTTTTTATTACACGGCGATCCCCTTCTATCAGAAACTTTATAGTTATAACGTCTCTAAGCAAATATCCCTCGGTTACAAAAATAGACTCTTCTTTTTTCATAAAATAATACACATAATTAATTTCTTGGTGATATATTCATCTGTTAAGGTAAATAGCAAGGCTGTTTTTCTTCTTTTTTTTTTAAATGTTATCATGTGAGAAACAGAGATGTGAAGCCTAGCACCATCAGACGGAAATCGATCTTCTTCTTCCTGGACTCCGTGTTTTGCATAATCTGGTCAAGTCCAGGTTCTCAAGCCTCACAGGGGGGCTGCGGGAAACCTCGAAGGCTGACCTCTCTGTTAGATTTATAAACCACACCAGCCGACAAATTAAGAGAAAGGTAAGAACGGTTGATCCAAAGCATCTCACAGGCCGTCGCTTCACTTTTTGTACAAACGGAAAAGGAAAGAAATCAAAAGTCCGAACTGATGTTAAAACAGAAACAAGTCCCAAACACTGATGCTACAAAGAATTAGAAAAACGTATGTACAGGACCCTGTATTCCTCGACTCTCGGGTAAATCATCGTCGGTGTTGGCTTGTGTTGCGTGAGTGTTTATACAGGCATACAAAACAGTCTCCTTGCTTTGTTTTTTTTCCTTGTTCATGTTCGATAAAAGCTCTTATTGGACCAAAACTAAACAAAATATCCGTCACTGATGTGTCCAGTGTGCCTGCCGCCCCCTCCCCGTCCCTCCCTTGGGTGTTTCCTGGTGCAAATTCAACAGCAGCGAGTAACTTTAGTGCCCTTCAGCTCCGCCTGGCTCGATACCCGAGTGCCAGGGGCGAGTTCTCCCTGCGTCGGACATCTTTAAGATCCGGAGTTTACCCCACGCCGCTCTGCCTCTGTCACCAGATCACGCTGGATATACTGGTCTCTCTGGGCAGCAGTGGCAGCATGGCGTTATTGCCGTGGGCCTCCTCCATGCTCTGCTGCCGCGGCGGCTTGGTCTGTGGCCGCTGCCCGTTGATGAGCGTCATGGGGATGTTGCAGTAGGTGTGCTGGTTGCCTAGCGTGGAGAGCGGCGGGAGAGTGCCGCCGGGCGCCATGTCGTAGTCGTAGCTACGGTAATAGTGTTTCTGCCTCATCTGGGTGTGGCACGAGTTGTGGAAGGTGGAGCGCAAGTCCGGGTGTGCCGTGGCCATGGCGGTGGAGGTGGCCGCCGCCATGGAGATGGCTGAGACGGTCTGGAGCTCGCCAAAGGGGCCCTGCTCGCTGACATCCAGCACCTGCTCGTGGGAGATGCTGAGGGGCTCCATGCGCTTGAAGGGCATCTCGTAGAGCAGCTGCTTCCAGAACTTGGAGTTGAGCTTGTTGCTGGACGGCCCGCGCCACTTGATGACCGTCAGCATCTTGATGGTGTGTTTGAGGGCCTCCACCTCCTGGTAGTTCATGATGCCGCGCAGCTCGGCGCACTCGATCAGGATGACTTTGATCTCGCCCGTCACCAGCATGTTGCGCAGCCGCGTCTCCAGTTCAAAGATACTCCACCCCCTCCTCACCACGTAGCTGGGCGTCATCACGATGATAAGACGCTTGCTCTGATCCACACAGCGTGCAACGTCCTCGATGTACGCTGGACACACACACAAAGATACAGAGACAGATTACTCCATGTGAGTATTAACACAAAATGCCTTTTAGTGCTGACTTTACAAAGTGCTGCAGGTATGAGCCCTAAAACCTGAAAAACAAGTCACCTCCACCTCCATTACCCAAAATAAACTCAATAATACCAACAACACTCCTCTGGCAAACAGTGTTAATTTTGTCCACTGATTAATTTCGCCATAGTTTTCATCCACAACCTTTTATCTCCTGATAAAAACTAGACAGTAACCAATCAAGACAAGTGTGCATGGACAAAAGCTAAAACTAAATTAACTGAAATTTTCATCAACAAATAAAAACTAGACTAAAATGTTAGACAGGGTCTTAATCCAATCATGTAGAAAGTAGGGACAAGTTAGGAATATATCCAATCACAACTGTCTTAAGTGGCGGGATCCAAGTCTAAACATGACTTCAGAAATTCAATAAACATTAAAAATGCCCTACACTTTACACTTCACATTTTAGTCGACTAAATTTAAAGTAGATTTCACTGAATAAAATGTTGTGCAATTTCATCAACTAAAGCTAGACTAAAAAAAATTTAGGTGACTAAATTATGACTAAAACTAAAAGATATTTTAGGCAAAAGACCAAAACTAAGTTAGAAAGTGCTGTCAAAATTAACACTGGTGGCAAAGAGGGGCAGTACATAATATTGGCTTAAATGAACAAATATTTATTTTTTAAACATTTTCCCTCATGAAGCTGCTCTAACGTTTTCATGTTTACTGACTTAAACATTCACGTTTTTGGACTGCATTTGGACATTGACATTTTTAATTTTTGTGGCACATTTTTCACTCTTCAGCAGGTTTCAGGAGTTGCTGGTGTTTTGGATGTTTGCTTTTTTTTGGCCGTGGTACAAAACTTTTGTCCTTTCCTGTACACGTCTTTTGTGTAAATGTAAAAAATGTTATTTTTTTGTATAACTGCAGAACCTTAAACCCTTAGAACAACAGAAGCCTTATACAGGTATGAAAACAGCCGTCCATTCATTATCTATACCGCTTAAACCTTTGGGGTTGCGCGAGCTGGAGCATATCCTAGCTGACATTGGGCGAGAGGCACCCTTAACCAGGCACCAGCCAATCACAGGGACACATAGAGAGACCATGAATGCTCACACTCATACATAAGGCAATTTGGAGTCACCAATCAACCTAATGAGATTGTATTTGGTCTGTGGGAGGAAGTTGGAGTGCCAGGATAGAACGCACACATGCACGAGGAGAAGATGCAAACACCACACAATTTGGCCTGAGCCTCTGCTGAGGGGCGTCCTGCTGCCCCACCAATGCCACCCGTCTATTTATGTATACTGAAAATTCTTTTGTGATGCACCGACTCTTTAACCTTAACTCTGCGAAATGAGTAAAATGAAAAAATGTATTGATTGATTGATTGTCATTTGTAAAATTACGCACACATGAATTAAAACCAATGAGCAAACGTGCTCATAATCTCAATATCAATCAAATTAAATGAGATTATTAGCTTTTCCTTAATGGAGGAACCCTTGTTTTAAGTGCCAAACTCTTTTGCCACAGATCTTCTTATTTTTAGTCTAAACTGAAAACTTGTGGAAAAACAACCCGAAGACATTTAGTCAGAGGAACCAAGGTTGGCCTCATCCCTGCAGCACTGTTACTGAAATAGATCACTGATTGTGTATAATAGTTCAAAATCAATTACTATAGCTCTATTTCACTGCCTATCAAGCTCTTATCAAACATCGCTCTACACTAAAACATCTGAATCTTTTAATTTTAGAAGAAAATTTAAGACTGTGTGAAAAAACAAACAGTTACGACCATATTTAAAATCAAACAAAACCAAAGTTAGTGTAAAATTGAATGATTACCAATGCTTGATTGGACATTGAAAACGTTGGCGGGATTGATAAGGAGCTATATTTGAACAGGATTGTGGACAAAAATGAGAGGAAGGGGAACATCGGGTTTTAACTTAAGATGAGGATAAACAGAAAACACTCAAAGCCAAGCAAGAAAGTCTGTAAGACCAGAAATCAGTGGACTGACCTTCTCAAATATGAGTTTTAGACGCACCCAGTTTGATAAAATAAACCATTTATGCCTTAGTAAGAATGATCAATGTCCAAAATGTGACATAAAAGATGCTGCTTTGCTGACTTGTGCTCTTTTTTTGGCCAAATGATAAGAGAAACATCAGCTCAGACACAAAATTGTAGACACTGCTTGGATAATATCGTGTTAAAGTGTTTAAAAATCCGTTGCATTTCTGATTACAGATTCCAAACCACCACAGAGATGCAGTCAGACTGTGGGGCTGGGGGCCTCATGTTGTCGGTTTCTACATCCAAGAAAGTCTCAAACCACTGCTGAGTGTCTGCTGGAGTGATGAAACATGAGATCTGATGGACTCTGGAGACTTCAAAATGGAAAAGGGAGAGCTTGTTGAGGATGGAGTTTCAACTTTGCTTGACTGATCTGAGCATAGGTTACTTGCTGAAGGCTGAAAATCTCCCTTGACTGGAGTAAGCTAATAATAAATATGGACCTGGAGTTTTGTTGAACCCTTTGGAGAAGAGTAGGGACTGCTTTGGTTGTGAATGATAAGGTGTCCACTCACTTTTGGCCAAACAGAGTATCAACAAGCACCTGAAAGTGCATGAGAGCATCTTAAAACAAAACTGGAGACATTTTAAAGGACATAAAATCACGTGTCTGAGTCTCTAATGAGTGTCTTGGATCATAATGAATGTGATGAAGGGTCTCCTCAGGAGTAGAGAGTAGCCAATGCTTCCTTTTAGCCTTCCTCGCCGCAGACAAAGACAGAGTGGCTCTTCAGCAGCAGCTCGATGGGATTAACTGGGCTTCAATCTACAATCAAAGCTTATGACCCTCTTGTGTGTCTGCGAGGAGACCACGTGGACCTCTTCTTCTCTCTTTCAGTGAATGAGTGAATATTGCAGGTCTTTAAGCAAACAAACGCTCTGTCCTGCTCTCCATATCTCTGTCACCATCAGCCTGAGGCTCAGGCTGAAGACCTGATTAGGGGAAACTTGGATTTGAGGACTTTTGCTTAGATGTGACAACTCCACTCTTTGCTGAGAGGTAATTGGTCCCTCTGTGGTAGGTGGTAATTTGTCACCATGAAACCCTGGAGCTACACCCCTGTAGTCATTGAGATAGCTTGGTTTGAAAGAAGCTAAACAAACCCTTCTTTTCTTTTATCATCAACAGAGGCCATTTAAATATTTTGAAGGCCCCAGGCAAAGATCAATACAAGGCCATTTTGGATTGTTTTTTGTCATAAAATGATATTTTTCTGAGTTAATTTGCTTTGGATAGTTCAGAAATTTAACAGATAGACTAAAAACGATTTAAAAAGTGGGTAAAACTGGTAGGAATTAAGGGTTTCCGCCTAGTTTTCTAAACATTGCCAACATGATTATGCAAATATGACTTGCTTGCAACATTTTCAGGGCTTTGGCTGAGATTCATCTGTTGCTATGTCTTCATAAAGGGCTCATCGAGGATCTAAACATCATAAACCATCAAAAATGGACTTAAAACAAGCTACCTGGGTGTAAAACAATGATATGTGCTTCTGTATAAGACACAAATTTGTATTTTATCAGCCTTGTTTTGAAAAATATATATTTACTGTGATTTTGAGAAAACAAACTACACCACCCACAGTACCAGAGTGTCTGATTGAAACAACGTACTTCATCCGTGAGCTGCGTCTACCACATTCAACAGTCTTTTTTCTGGACAAAATAGTGGCTCATCATCTACAGAAGGCAGCGTTTTTATACTAACTTGTGGGAAAACTGGTTTACTCACAACTTTGCAAGAACAAACTACCTCACGCACGCTGCCGTTTCAAGCTGTGATAGTGGTGAATACATGTGAAAGAGTTGGTGATTAATGGAGTCCAAGAGAGCTTGCTTACTCTGCTGACATTTACAGATGTTTATGTACAACAGAGGATCTAAATTAGGAAGTAAAGGTAGATTAATTTGGAGAATACACAAGTGAGCATGTTGTCAACATTACTGTCACTGTAAGCTCCCTACAGAAGCACCTTCCTGGTTTTGGATGTATGTATGTGTATATATATATATGTTTATAATATATGTATATATGTGTATCTATAAAATGAAGAGTTTGGCTTCAGCTTGTTTTATTGTAAAGTGTCTTGTGATAATGCTTGTTATGAACTAGTGCTATACATATAAAGACTGATTGATTGAACATTGCTTTGAGGAAAAACACATTTTTTTTCATGACTTTGGGCACACTAACTACACTACCCACAATCCTTGAGTGTTACAACAGTGTCTCTGATTGGTTAAGTCTTGCAAACTAGACTATCAGCTGCTTCTACTGAAGATACCAGTCACGGAAAAACTGGGCATCACTCTGGAGCTCTGTGTTACAATTACAACCTATTTCTACTTCTCAGACATCTAAGACAAACATCCAAACACTTCAGTAACTTTATGCACACGTCTTATATTTGATGCTTATTTATCAAGACCACATACTGACAGAAAACCTCCCTTTGACCATGAATACTGAGATAAAGAGGATTGACAGATACATAATCAGCTAATGAGCTGTAGTTTCATTTCACATTTTGCATTGATTACAGTGAGAACAACTCTGCCTCTAACACTTTACAGCTTTATAGACTGCATCTCCCTCTCAGACCTCAAACTGTGCACTATCAAAGTGTTGCAGGTACAATCATCGATTCCTGCTGAAGTCAAAATAAAACCAAAGTAAAACTGAAGGCAGAAAATCACCCGAACCTGCTCTATTCAGTCTCTCGTACCATTATTCTAACAACTAAAACACTTGTTCAAACTGCTTACTAAAAACAAACAAGCACGAATTAACACTGGTAATAAAATTTACTTGAAAATCATAATTAAAAACAGATTTTTCTCAGTCATGTTTCTGTATCACCTAACCTGAGGTCATAACACCGAAACATGAGTGTACAAACATCTGAAATGTAAAGCAGCATTTCGAGCTCATTTCTTATTCTAAGCAGCCTCCCACTCACATTATTCCTCCTGTTATATTTAATTAAAGTCTACATAAAAACAAATAACACCAAATTACACACGGCAGATAATCACTGTGGTCCTACTTGCTGGAGTTTCTTTAAGAAGGTGAATGCAAATAAGATGAATAATGGTCTCAACCCTGAGGTAAGTTTGAGTCATTGTCTTGTTTGCAAAGCAGCTTTTAAAATAAACATTTAATCAGCAAGATAGAATTTTAATCTTTAGAAATGTATATGCTGTGATTAGGTAGCAAACATTTGCATATGAAGGTGGAGGGAATTTCAATAATGCTCAAAATTAAATCTATAGAGAAATTAGTAAAATCTGTAAAGCAATTTTTAATCCGACATATAATATGTATTTACCTAAATGTGGAAAATACAAATTTTAATCATTCATAGATCACAAATGACCAAGATTTTCCTAGCTGGCATCATCAGTACCTATATTTTGTTGTAACAAAGCTCTACCCTGAACGTTTTTCTCACTTAATTATTTGTTAAATTGAACCCTCGATGAAGTATTGCAAATAAATATCTGTTGTTTCCCACTTATAAGTGAAAGCTTTCACAAGTATTAGAGCTGTATTTTCTTAACGTGATTACGTATCAAACTCGCGACAATAATTTCTAGGTGTTACAAAGTGCTTAACTTTCCATGATTACTGTAATAAAATAATTTTGTCTTGGAGTGACTGCAGGATCCAGATGCACCATGTGGCCACTTGAAAATGTGTCATGGCAGAACCGAATGGTACACGCAAGAAATCATGTGTATATATGATTTTTATACGTGAATAAACTATGTCATTATGGTAAAATATGACTGTGTTGAAGCTTTTTCCTCATATAAGCGTTCAGACTGTGAAAAGACATCAACACAGCTCCCCCTGCTGGTCAGTACCTGCTTCTGTAACTGGTGATAAACAACAGACCAGGGGTCATCAACTACATCAGTATATGGTACAATTTTTAAAATAATTGATATAATATGGTCTAACTAATATATTTGTATTTTTCAGACTTGTTTGCCAATTAAAAGTAAGACCAGTCCCTATCACAATTCTGCTGGCAGCAACAGTTGGGATAACTTGGCTACTTCTTCCTGGAACTGAATGTTAAATATTTGTTAAAATGGCTGATTGGTGAATTTCTTTGAAGCAGATCAAACACAGGGAAGTGTTTCAATCCCAATTGGTTTGGGGGCTGCACTGATCAATTTCAAGGATTTAACAACACACAAAAAACTTTAAATCACAACAGACGTTCCCCCTCAAACTGTCTGAATTTGTTGACATACTGGGGGCCAGATGGGAGGCTGTGGAGCGCCCTGGTGGCAACTTCCTGGGCTGAAAATGGAGGCCAATGGAGAAGTGCCATAACCTGTAATACCATGAGTGTCCACTTGAGGCTGGCTGCAGAAACCTGACACCCAAATGATTGTGTGGGGAGAAAATATGTTCTTTATGCCCTAAAAAAACATCTTCACAGCCTGGTTCAAAAAACAGCTTCAGTCTAAACACATTACACTGTGAGGGGATGAATTTTTCTTATATCATACCAATTTTTCTGATTGAGGACTTCTGTTTTATCAAAATTAAGCGTTACTAACGGTCCCACCTCAACAAAGCCTCTGAGTAGATGGAAATAAAGTTGGGTTGAGATGATGTGCAGTATGGCAGCATCCATTAGAGGCATCTATGGTAATCAAACAGCTGACGTCACATGGCTTCGTCCAGTCCTTTTACAGTCTATGGGAGGGCCTGATCTGGGCTGCTAGTTGATGATAACTACAGTGGATCTTTAAAATGAAACAACATCGGATGCAACCAATGCAGGAACCGTTTGAGGATGTTCAAAATTTGTCCTCAAGGCGAAGGTTTCTATTTCTGTTTCTGCTGTTGATTCTGACGTTTGCTCTGTGGGTAACTGTGTTGGCTGAGATTTTGCTACGAGCCTGCTTGGATTATCGACAAATATGTGTCTATAAAGAAACAATAACCACGGGAAGGTGTATAACACGCATGATACATGGAATTGAGTTCTTAGATTTCATAAAATTCTGCTATTGTTGTCAATACAGACAAAAGTACACATTTATGTCATGAAAGATGGCGCAGTGCTATTATGCATAAACACAGGCAGCACAACATCTTTCCAACACTCTCTACCACCATTATGTTCTTTTCAAGCGGTATGTTGATGGACAAGATGGCAAATGAAGTGACAAGTCACTGAAAGAGTGGAAGCTGCTGCTAAAAAGACTAGCCCGCCACGGCTCTCCTCGCATCCTGCAACATGCCTCATTTTAGGATCTTGTTGTCTTGATTGAGCATATGCAACCACTTGAAACTTTGCTTAAAGAAAATAGATTAAAAAGAAAGATAACTATAAACTGTGTATCAAAAATTTATGTATTTCACTTGATGTAATGACAGTATTTGTTAGTATAACTTTGACACAGTAAACTCCTTGAATTTAATTTCTACACTACAACAACTAATAATGACCTGTCTGTGAATCAGGTAAAGCAGAGCAAATCAAAAGAGATACAAATGTTAAATAATTTCTAGTTAAAAGTGGATTTAAAAGTAGTAAATGAGGCATTTATGGATGTTTAATATGAAGTAAAATGTAGGGAGTTTTGACACCAAAAGTGAAATACTTTACTGAACACTAATAAGGTAAAAAGTGGATCATAAATAGGACTGTTCTTCTTTTGAAAAGGTATTATAATGAAGAAAATGTGCTTTCATGTGAGTGTTGATACAAACGTGAGAAAATCTGTGAAGAAAGTACCTCTAAGTAGTCTTGTGTCATCCTGGAAATGATCATTGGTGAAACCTAAACAGATATTTACATTCAAAGGATCAACAAAAGCTTTTTTTTTTGCAGGAAAGCAGGTTAAAAAAAGAGCATTTTTGTAAATGTGGGGACTCGACCCTGGCATAAACTGTGTTTCTGCACTGATGTTTGAGCAGCGATTGTAAAAGGTAATCGCTCTGACCAGTTTATTCCAGTTTAATGTGGGAATAATGTGGCATAAAAATGAAGAGGAAAAGCTGTTTTTACTGAAATATGCTGAAGTTAAGGAGTTTTTAGATTAATGAGAGGTTAAATATGTTAAAATTATACATCATACTGAGTTATAACACGTCATTTATGAGCAGCTCCAGAGAAGGATTGTTGACAAACGCTGAAACCCCTAACGGCCAAACTGTGTTTATCTGGAGCCGTGGATTATGCTTCATTATAGCGACTGCAGAGATGCTAATACATTCCCATCGGGAGCTGAATGTTTACACTTAGACACAATAAGCCGGCGAGCTGTGCCACCGAGCTGGAGAAGTGGCAGCCGCACTTTGGCTTCCTCTCAATCCTTACATTTTTATGCCATTTTTCCCATATTACAACAGTCCCCCTGCACCAAGCACACAACCACAGCGAGGGACTCGGTTTGTAACCTTGGCACAATGCCGCTGAAGAGGGACGTAATTAGTAATGGCGGCGTGTGCGGGGAAGACAGGCAGATGCAAGTATTCAAATGGAGGCTAATAACATAATGATATTATCCGAACTCATCTGTGCGATGGGTTAGTCAAAGATAAGCACTGGGCACGGTGAGAGATGCTCCATTAGAAATATACTGTGGCAAAAACATGCTTTAATATCCATGCATAAAGAGCTTTTAATTGAACAGCTGACATCATTACACAGCAGCATGCAGAGGTTGTATGGAGCTCGATCGGGAACACGGACGGTAATAATAGGGCTGGATCTTTCTGCCAATTATGCTGCATATGTAATGTGGGATATTATGACTCCCACGGGCTTCACAGAGCAGACATTATGCACTTTAAATACCTCAGCACATAAAGAACCCATTAATAAGTCCAGACCTTGTCTACTGACACATGTTTTCAGGGTATTTGTTTCGAAACATGCTAAACTATGTTCAACCGCAAGCTAAAGGTAGTTTGTAAACTTATGTGGTTTAAAGGAAAGCGTCGGAGCAGAAAAGACGAGGAAACTGGAGGCAGTGGTCAAGATAAAAATGAAAAGAAAAAAAAAAAACACAAAAGGTGGTAAAAAAAATAATCATGAATACAAACGAATAAAAAAGGAGAGTTCTGGTCAACAGAAGCAGAACAGAATGAGGAAAGGACGCAAGGAAAAAGAAGGACAGGAGGAAAAGAAAGTGAAGAAAGTAGACATGAATAAGAAAGGGAAGAATAAAAAGGAGGAAGATGGAAAAAGACACAAAGTAAAGAGAAGGAAGGAAGGAAGGAAAAAGATAGGACAGGAGGAAAAGAGACATGAAGGGAAGTTAAAGGAAGGAACAGAAGGAAAAGAAAGTGAAGAAATTAGACATCAGGAAAGGAAGGAATAATAAAAAGGAAGAAAAGAACGAAAGAGGAAGAAAGGACGGAGGTATGCAAGAAACAAAGTAAACAAAGTAGACATGAAGGGGGAAGGATGAATAAACAGGAAGTAAAGTAGAGGGGAAGAAAAGAAAAGGAAAGGGCAGGAGGGAACACGAGGAAAAGAAAGTGAGGAAATTAGACATGAAGAAGGGAAGGAAAAGAACGAAAGGAGGGAAAGAAAGGAGGTATGAAGGAAAGAAAGAAAGGAAAAGGAAGTAAGAATAGAAAGACAGAGGGCTGAAGGAAGAAAGGAAAAGGGAAGACAAGAGACAGCAACGTGAATTGTGAAGGCAAAACGGAAGAAGGAAGAAAATAAACAATAAAAACAAATAGGAAGGAAATATATAGAAAGGAAGGTAAAGAGAGAAGGAAAGGAGGAAAATATACAGGAATGGGACATGATGGAGGGTAGAAAAGCAGACAAGAAGGAAAGTAGAAAGCACAGAAAAAAGGAAAGAAAAAGGACAGGAGCAAAAGAAGGAAGGGAGGAGGAAAAGAGAAAAAGACATTAAGAAAGTAGGAAACAGAGAAAGAAAGGGGTGAAGGAGCAGGGGACTAAAACAGAAAGGAAAGAGGAAGTAAACAAAGGAAAACTGTCATAAAAAGGAAGAAGAAAGGATGGAGTTAAGGAAGCAAACAATAAAGACAAAGAGACCTAATGAAAAGTAGGAGAGACAAACAGTAGAAGGGGAACAAGGAAAGAAAGGAGTAAGGGAATGAATAGAAAGGATAAACAAAAGAAAGAAACATAAATGAGAAAAGAAACATCAGGTAAAAAAGGAAAGAGACAGAAAAAATATGCAGGGCAAGGAAATTAGGGCACAAGAGAAGAAAAGAAGTATGAATAAATGTTGGTGGGGAAGGAGAGAAGAAAAAGGAAGAAATTATGTTATTTCTGAAAGGTAAGCATTTTTGTTAGTGTTTTGTAGGTAATTTTTGTGATGTATTCAAGTCACTGCAAGCAAATTTACTGGCATTTTATCTGGTAGTGTTTGCAGGTATTTGTGTCATTTATTGGCTCTTTTGTTTACATTTATACAATAATTTCTGCAAGGTTTTTAGACATTTATCAGCCATTTTGTTTGTAATTAACCAGTTGTATTGGCAAGTTATTTATGCCAAATAGAAGCCATTTTGTTTGTATTCATATAGTTATTTTGGCAAAATATCTGATCCATTATGAGCCAATTTGTAATTATTAATCTTGTAATGGTTGACAGGTCTTGGAGACATTTGCCATTTTTTTGTTCTTTAATTAGCAATGTTTGAAAAGTATTCAAGCTATTATTAAACCTTTTTAATCATGTTGTTGCAACGCCCTTTACACTTTACTGATTTGAAATTATATATTCAATTAATCTCAAAACAAAGGCTTAAGTGTTATATATTTGTATTTGTGCATGTAATTACAAGCTCTCCGTGTACTTACAGGTAAATAACTAACAATAAAAAAACACCTGCTGCTGCTATTTTGTTCCAAAACTTGGGATAAACCATTTTTTGGATCATATATGATGGAGTGCATGCATGTTTTAAAGACTTGGAACAAAATGGCAGTGCATTGGTAGTTTTTTTACTTTGTTAATGCAGATTTCTAAAAGTTTTGTGATGTGTTCTCAGGCTTATTATTTGAAAACCTTCCTCTCTGCTCTATCCTGCTAACAAGCCGAGGATAAAAAGTGAAATATGTTGATGTATGTGCTGTATTTAAATATATAAAACTACGATATTAAAAAAAAAAAAATGAAAGAAAAATGCAGAAACACAAGACACACCTGAACCGTACTCTCGAGTTCAGCCAGTGGTTAGAAAAAAGCTCAATTCATGATCAGATTAAAACAAAGACGGTCTCACAACTCGCCACAACACAAAGTGCAAAAACAAACCACAAACAAGGCAAACCACGTCCACCAACACCACGGCACTGACAGCACGAGCAGCACGAGCAAAACACCAAGCAGCGACAGAAACATTCGACAACACTGTGACATCGCCGTGAGAGAGAGAGCTTACTTCCTGTGGGGATCAAGTCCCTGTCTGGAATGAAGAGTTTATACCCATAATGCTTCTCCAGCACGTCGGGGAGGATCTCCAGGGCAAAGCGCTCCTCCTCGCGGGTCTCCTGGCTCCACTGGTCTGGGTCCACTTTAGTGTAGGACAGGTACGCGTCGTAGTCTTTGTTATCTGCAGGGAGAGAGAGGAAAGAGATGGAGGTTATGACATATTTGGGGCTGAAATTGTTTTGGCTTTCCTGGCTGAGTCTATTTTAACACTGGTGTTTCATTCAGTGGGAGTCAAGGCCTCCACAACACTGACCTCCGCACGTATCTGTCCGTCTGAGAGCTTTTCATTACATCTCCCTCCTCTCTGACGGATATCACTACCTTCATAGCTCCTTCACCCACCACAGGCAAAACAAATTAGCCTCCAGTCTGAGCTAAATGCCCAGCGCTGCCCGCTGCATGGATGCGTGGCAGGGCTCCATCACCCACATGAAAGCTCTGACTGATGATGGATTTGAAAGGCTGGAGAAGTGAGAAGAGACTTTTATGTTTCATGTCAAAGTGGAGCGCTTCTGGGATGAGTCAGGAGGGTAGAAATGGACGGCATGGAGGGGAAAGATCCCAAATCCTCAAGCAGACTCCCTCCTCTGAGTCTGGATATAAAACAGCCAAACTAGACCTTTCCAAGCTTTGAGCCCTGCCGTCATCTCTTTCTTGTTTTAATTGAGGAAAAAACTGTATCAAATATATTTTTTTTAATCAAACAGAGCACCAATACTTTCATTTTCTGGATATATTTCTACAAATGAGGGCACAAAACTTGTCAAAATTGGTTAACCCTGCAGGCGGTACCAGGATGTTTTGGGAATAACTAACAACCCAAACCAGAGAGTTCACTTTTGGGAGCTTTTCAGCCTTTCAGTGTCAAATTGATTCACAAAACTGCAAGATTGTTTCATCATTTAGTAAACAATCCCCATAGAGAGAAGATCTTATTCAACTAAGGTCTGTAATTTAGAGCAAAGATATGAAGAACGTTAAGGCACGCTGTAAGTATAAGGCACTTTTGCTACGCTCCACTTACCTCAGAACTGAGCGGGAATGACGTCATATCTGAGTTATCAGCGTTCCAGTTACAATGTCAGAAAATACTTGCCAATCCACCAGACTATTGTTAGCTATTGTTAGTATGCACTGCGTTGTAGTTCGCACATACCACATGAAGAATGTAAATAACACTATAGCAGTAATTCCATATATATAAACATTGAACAATACTAAGTATACGGCTGATTTAGTGCAACAAACGCTAGTCAGAAGTGCTAATAAACTGAATTTTACAGGAGCTTAATAACTGTTTACACCCGGGACAGCCATCTTTTATTGTCAACAGGGGGTTGGTGAGGATCCCCTGACTTCCCAGTCGGAAATTCCGACCTTGGGGGGCGTTCCAGTTGAAATTCCCCACTCAGAACTCGGAAATCCCGACTTCCTAGTACAACTGGAACGCAGCATTAAGTGGCCTACTGCATAAGGTTTTATGCTAGTCTTAGGTCCTAATCCACAAAGAATGGACTGCGCCTGAAATTAGTTGCATAGTAATAAACTATGTGTTTAATTGTGAAAGGAGGTGGGGATGTGCATGGTAGCAGTGTAGAATTATTTTGGTTATTTGGTAGTCACAGTTTGCACCCATTTTAATTTTTGTGTGTGCTTTGACATCTAAGTGACTGCACTGGTTAGGGTCCACAAAAGCATCATAACCCCTCTGTGAATCTGGCTCCAGTTTTTGACACTATTCAGAAAAGCATTAAAGAAAATGGATGCAGACAAACCCAACAACAAAGGACGACTGGACTGCAATTGTAAACGAAATTTACCCCATGGAAAAACTTGCATTCTTCTTAAGACTACAAGCTGACGATTGAGTAAAATATTGGGAAAAATGGAACTCATACTTTATATCATCTTATTTTTCCTTTTGTAAATTTGAAATTAAAATAAAAAGAAAGTCAAATAAAAAGAAAAGAAAAGCATTAAAGCGGGAATATGAAGGATTCTGATTTGTGACTCTCTAGTGGCCTCCGAAGGCCTCTGAGTGCAACTGCAGTCTCGTGAAACACAAGTTTGTTCCTTTCTCCTCACACTCAGCGTACATTTATTAACATGCAGAGCATACTGGTTTGACAAAAAGCTCAATAATAACTGCCTCCAACTTCAACATTGTCATCTCAGCATCTGACTCGCAACCTGTTGTTTCTTTAAGTTCTCGCTAACATCTAACAGCCTGTTTTAATATCTACTCTACCGTCTGGCTTCTTACGGTCACTCTGTATTTTTTCTTTTCTTGTCCCTTTGACTTTTAGCCTTAGCTAAAATCCAAGATACAAGATCATTTACTTGTCATTGTGCAACAGGTTGCACAATGAAATTAAATTGTGGCTCCAACACAAAAAACAAAACAAAAGCAAAACCATTTGCTGATGTATGAAGTCACTGACGATGTGTATTCTTCGAGGTTGATATGTTTTTTCTCTGATGTTGACGAGTGCATCATTGTCAAAAGTAACCATTCTCAGCGATAAAAAGCAAGAGGATCACTCCTTTTTCGTTCTGTAATGCTGAAGTTGAGGGCGCTACCAGCTGCTGCATGTAGATGCACCACTGTTGACATAAATAATAATGACATAAAGCCTTCTGCACTTCTTGCAAGTCGATAACAGCTTGCTGCCAAACTTACATAGTGCTATGCAGTTCACTCAGGAAGTCATCTCTCCGCTGTGAGTCCTTATACTATGAAATCAACTTTGACATTTCTGATTTATAGAGGAACTGTTACATATTTGTGCCTGAAATACCAAACATAAATCTTCAAATTAATCACTTTTTCTTTGGCTTTATCTCAAAAACTTTGAGGTTATCTAGATATATACATTATTTTACCTGTTGCACTTATCTGTCCTTCACTGTGTTACTGCAGTGTCAGTCGGTTTCCCTGCTTATATAAATAATAAAACACATTTCAGTAGGAGAGAAAGCAACAGATTTTGCATTCACTTGCAGATTACTCATCCATAAATTAGACAGAAAGCGTGTCATTTTTTGGGGTTATATTCATCAGAGATAGAAATATCAGATTCTTTGTGTTTCTCCATTCACTAACAGCCTCATATCTGTGCTGCAAAAGATCTGGGAGATCAGAATTGGGACGCTCTGAGTAGGATGGGGAACGCAGACTTTGAGTTAAACTCATCATAGAAACAAGCTGAGTTTGGATCTCTGAGCTCCCGCCTCCAGTTTGACTCGAGCCCCTTTGCTTTAGAGGGGCCACATACAGTGCACGAGCTCGACGTGAAGAGCAGAACAGAGGGCGAGGATGAAGGAGTCAAATCGAGGAAAATGAGGGCAGGCGGGTGCAGAGGAAGGATGATAACATTTAGTTATTTGTTGGGTCTGCAAAGCAAGAGAGCAAGAACATGAAGGCAGAATTTTAGAAATCTTTATGATGTGCCAGGTTTTAATCAACATGCACATAAAATCTAAGACCTCAGGCATGTTAAAATGGCCTTTTTAAGACCTGTCAGGGCTTTAAATTGCAAAAATTCAATTTTGATTCCCGGTTTTTTCAGACTTTTAATGGAGCTGCAGGACCAAAGAATGTGAAATGAATCTGAATTTGAGAGGAATGAGTTTCTGGATCTTTCAGGTGTGTGGGAACCATGTCTGTTAAATGGTGACCGTGGCTGCTTGAGTTGTGGTTGCCGTGGTTACAACACTCATTGAAGCCAATAAGATTAACCTTTTAATAACAGGATTTGATTAAGATGATCAGATATATCGCCAATTAAAAAACATTGATGAAATACCTACTCAATACGCCTACTGACATCTTTTAAATCACTTTTTACCTTCGCCAAGGAGGTTATGTTTTTGCCGGTGTTGGTTAGTCTGTCTGTCTGTCTGTCTGTCTTTGTTCAAGATAACTTGAACACAATTGGACAGATTTGGATGAAATTATCAGGAAAGGTGTGGAACGGGATAAGGAACAAATTATTAGATTTTGGGACTGATCCAGATAACCATCCTGATCCAGGAATTTTTCAAAGGATTTTGTAACATTGCCAGATAGGACCATTTTCGCCAAAGTGGACTGAAGCTGATTGGCGGAGGTCTGCGCTCTCTGATTGCTTTTCTAGTTTAGACTTGATCCTTTTTTACTTATTTTACTATTCTTAAACTTTACTGTTTTTACTCTTCTCACTGATTTCTCATTTTAGTCCTGTTTTTACCATCTTTTCTTGTTTTAATAGACTCCCTTTTTTATTATTATTATTTTTATTCTATTTTATTTTATGTGTTTATTTATTTTCTCTCTTTTACATGCCCTCTTCTTTTCCATCTTCCTGATGTGATGTCGTCAACTTTCAACAGTCATAAATTTATCTATGTATCTATAAATCTATTATCTATTTATTGTCTTGTCTTCTCCTTGTCATTATACATAAAACGAAATGCCTTCTTCGCCAATGTCCTTCATCTGTACTTCAGCTGTTTCCAGTTTACCATTTTCTTTCCTTTTGTTGTTTTAATCAACATGACCCTCTGTGCCTTTTCCTTTGACCCTCTTGGTCTCTGTTTGACATGATTGTTGATTTTATTGTACCCAGAGTTCTGCCTTTGTTTTGTCTGTTCAAGCACTTTGTAAACATGTGTTTTTAAAAGTGCTTTTCATACCTACAAGTTAAACCATAACACCAGTCAGACCTGTGGTTGGAAGAGATATGAAAATGTTTTTGGTGTGGATGGAGATGGTTTTATTGAACGAACATGTTTTTTAATGTGTATGTTCGAAAACCTTTCAAATTTCATTTTTGGGAATAGTGACAGCCCTACTGTGTATCTTTAAAAGCGCATTAAAAACACTTTACACCTAATATTTGCCTTAATCCATGAAATTATCACCAAGACATCATGAAAACAAAGGGAATCATAGCCTGATATTATTTGCTACTTCAGACCTCAAATTGATCCCTTAAAAAGACGAGTCAGATCATTTTCTTTTCTGCCATTCTTGTTGACAAAGCAGATATCAGAAGTCTCAGTGAGGGGGGCGGTGGTCCTACGACCACCAACAACACTCACTCACTCACTCCCCGGTGTTACATCTTGATATCTTTCAACCCTCCCACATGACGCCATGTATTTCATTTAATGGATTTCATATCCTGTGATTTATTTAACAACATCAAGGACGTGTTAAACATTTGAAATGTAACCTCTTAATCTCATAAAATAACAAACTCTGAGGCAGAGACATAACTCTCCTCTCCGTGTTCCCGCAGTAAATGAAGGCTGTGTAGGCAGATGAAGCCGCTGACTCACTCGTCTGTAGTGAGGAGAAGAAGGAGAGGTACGGGGTGAACCTGGATGACCCTCCTCTAGGACTCACTTCTTCCAGGAGAGCGCCTAGGTGTATCTGAGGGCGCAAAACACCTCGGAAACTGCATCCAGCACTCCTTCTTCCCACACAGCGACTACACGGGGAGCTGCCTGATGCTAACTGCATTCACAGGAGGCAGGGCGGGTAATGTATGCATGTGAATAGAGAGCCCACAGTTAGCTGGTGAACTCCTGAACTCCCGCTGAAGAGCGCCAAGAGAGTCGGAGGCGTAATTCTGGGACATCTCTGAGCTCCATTATGCTTAATGGAGAGTAGATTGGAACGTAATACACACACTTAATGCTAAAGCTACAAAAGCACATGGAGCGGACTGCTAATGAGTAACAGAGCTCAGGGTTTTTTTTTTTAACATACCGTTTTGTTTTCCATAATTTAATTTAGCCAGAAGATATGGCTTTGCATCCGGCAGTTCAAAGCAGGCTGCCTCTGAGACGCACTGATTGAATTTTGTTGAAGACTTTGGTTTGGGCTTCAGGACTCTGCAACTCTGTGAGCTCGGGTTTCATCAATAAACTATCAGGAAAAGGCGACAAGGTTACAGGAGACAATTATTAGACATGATTATATCAATCGAAATAAACACAAGCAGCGTTCCCGCTCTTTTCTAGAAAACATTTTCCAGGACGTTTGCACCCATTGCAATATTGGTGTGGGCTAGCCCTCTAAAAAATGAGATTAAAGGTTGATCTCTCGCTAGCTCCACCGTATCACACTGAACTTAAAATTTTTTATTTATAACTCTCTCTATATTTACTCTGCTTTTTTTCATAAATATGTTTTGTTGATTAACTGTTTAAGTAGCCTACATTTTATTTTGCCATTTTTTATTATTTCTTTTTGTCACCATTGTTCTGAGTTTTTACATTTTATTCCTTAACTTGCATTATTTTATCTACATTTTTACTTCATTTCCTATGTTTGACTTTTGTTCACTTACAAGGTAGAAGGAAGCTAAATAATTTTCCAGGACAATTCAAGTTTTTCCAGGACATTTTATTTTTTTCCTCATTTTCCACATGTTTACCATGACTGGAAAATTGCTCAATCATGTTATCCTTAAATAATCCTTAAATAAAAATGTGTCCTTTTCAATGATCCCCACAACTCAACCATATAGACTGCTGACAGCTGCCAAGGCGATCCAAAGGAACTCTTTGGGATTGAGATCTGGTGACAGTGAAGGCTACCGGAGAACAGTGAAGTCTTGTCATGGTCAAGAAACCAGTCTGAGATCGCTTCAGCTTTTTGGTTTGACAGGTTATCCTGCTTGATTCAAAGGAGTTTAATTTGTCATTCCAGTCTACACTTACATGAGAAAAGAACGACATTAGTTACTGAGGTCCCAGTATTAGCCATAAAGAAATATAAAAGAAATAAATGGGTAAAAATACAGAATAAGGACAGTGACAACACTACCATTAGCTAAGGCTAGTAAAATCTAAATAAAACCTAATGAAAATAATAGGATAATATTTACAGCATTAACCTAAAAATAGAATCTTAATAAAAATAACAATAATATTGGGCAGCAGCCGTCAGACACAAGACTGAGGCAGGCTGTGGGGTTCAAATGATGCTTGAGTGGTACGAAGGGGCCCAAAGTGAGCCAAGAAAATATCCTCCACACTGTAACACCACCACCAGCCTGAACCTGATTCAAGGCAGGACAGATCTGTGCTTTCATGATGTTCACACCAAATTATGACCCCACCATCTGAATTTAACAGCAGAAATCTGGTTTTGGTGAGCCTTTGCAAACTGTAGTGTCGTGTAATCAGAAATGGTCTTCTACACACCTTGGTTACTGCCTTTCTATCATCTCCAAACTCTCTCCTCTTACCTCTGGCATTAAGAGGGCATTTTCACCAAGCAGTGTTAATTTTGCCGACTAATTATTTTCTAGCATAGCCTTTTTCCCCTGACGAAAACTAGACAGTAACTAATAAAAACAAGTGCACATGGACAAAAACTAAAACTAACCTAACTGACGTTTCATCAACAAATAAAAACTAGACTGAAGTGTTTGACGGAGACTTAATCCATCAGACCTAATTTGGTCTTGAAGAAAGTAGAGACAAGTTAGGAATATATCCAATCACAGCTACTTTGGTTGTGTGGAAAGGTTGGATGAGTTAAGAGGGGCATCCAATCACAGCTGCCTTAGCTTCATGGTGGTGGGATAAGTTGTGGAGCGATCCAATCAGAGCTCCTCTCTTTATGAACTGATATATTCATGTAGAGCAGGTTCACTGTTTGTTGTCAGTTCTGGTATTGTAACTGAGATGCTCTGCCAGGTAGCCTAAATAAAGGTGACTGCATTTCACAAAAATTAAAATTTGTTTCTGTTAATTTATACGTTCAAACTTTACTAGCATTCAGTAAAGGGTTATTAGATGTTCATTTTATCCAAGTGTAAAACATGACTTCAGAAATTCAAGGAAACATAAAAAATACCTTACACGTTACACTACATATTTTAGTCGACTAAATTTACAGTAGATTTCATCAACTAAAACTAGACTAACATTAAAACCTTTCAAAGCTTCAATATTGTTTTTTTAAACACACTTATCAGCTGTGGTTCCTCACGTTTCACCTGAATGAAGACTCCTTCAACAAAAACTCCCTTTTCTTTGTTTCTCCCTACAAGATAACTTCAGAAAAACCACACATCTCTTGACCTTCTTATCAGAAAATGAGCTTCTCCTCCATGTTTACCTCCACGCTCTGAAAATGCAAATCAAACAGGATGAATTACACTTTCTTTGTGTTCAAGCTGTGTAAACTATGAGCGTAAACCACCCCAGAAGGAGTCTCATATTTCCACGCCACAATGACAACGCTGACAATCGTATTTATGGCACAGCGTTGATGAGCTCCCGCCTCTGTGACAAGCTCGCTCGCCTGTTGTCATCATGAAGCCTGTTATTGATTCCATGACACCCACACAATGTGACAACTGAGTGGTCTTTAACTAAATTGCGGCGCTGACAAATAGCTGACAGTCCTGCCTATTGTTACGTACAGTGTACAATTTTACATCTGGCAGAAGAGGGAGGCAGGCGCTAAATTAGTCGTCCGAGGGGCCAAAGTCCTGGCAGCGTGTTGAGATTTATGTTGAGCGGAGAAGTCTTTGTGTAACTAAAGAACCGAGAGTAAGGCCGGGCCATATATGAAGGTTCATATAAATAAATATATATAGTTCATATCCACATCTTTATTTGTGCAATAATAATGTTTATTCAGAATTTATCAGGCCTTTAGTGAGGGTAATGTTAAATTAATTGAGATTATAAGCCAGATCTGAAGCTTGTTAAGAGAATTTCTACAGTGAGACTTTTAATAAATTTTCAGCCACAAGATCATTTATTTACCCTATTTTATTCAAGGGTCAATGCTGATCAATGCCAAAAATCTGCTGAAACCAGTCTATTAATGTGAACTTTAGTCTCCTCAAAACCTGTTAAGACTGTGAGAACTGTGTGTCCCAGCTTAACTCGACAGTGTTGGGAATGCCCTGGCGGAGGTTTTTGCTCCGGGAGCTTTTCTAGTTTGTGGTTTAATTGAGCACCTGGCCTTTCAAACGTTCATTATTAGAAATTGTCCGATGATATCTGGCATAATGATTTGCAAAATTTGGTTCACAGGTGCGGCTGCTTCTCAAGACAATAGGACTCAGAGAATCATTTGTAAGTTTTGCACAGACGTTGGTCTTTAATGAGTAATCGTGCTTAATAATCAGTCTTGATTTCTGTCAAATAAACAAGATTATTAATTTTTCCATAATCAATTTCATGTGCCCTCTAAATTAGGGATATTAATTAACTGTATTATAGGTTTGATATCAGCCTAAATAGTTAAGTATCAGTATTGGCCAATAATGAAACTTTTGTCGATATATCGGCCACACATATCGGCCATACATCAGCAAAGTAGACAATTGTTCAATAATGATGCGCTTTCTAATCACTGCATGGGTGCATTTAAAAATCAAGGGTTCATATTTGCAAGAGTTAAATGCTGTTTTTCTTGTATTACATCTGTTCCTCGCAAAATATACTGTTAAACTAAAAGAAACAAGTCTATTTTTGTTAAATACAGAGCTTGCGCTCTTAACCAGAAATATCGGTATCGGCGACAATGAATTAAAAAATATCAGCTATCGGATATCGGCAAAAATCCAATATCATGCATCCCTACTTCCGTAACTTTGGATGAACATCTCCTTAACAGTTCACCAAATAATAAGGCTAAGATGATGTTTACAGTTTAAGTAGCATTAATTTCTCATTTCTCTCAAGACAAAAATATCAATAGCTCTAATTAAGACTACATTAATAAGACTGTTCAGCCTCTGTGTCCTTCACTCTCGTTCTGTCATTGGAGCTCAGGGACGACTCCAGAGGTGCAGGTGCGAGTGCCTGCGTCCCTGTGAATGACTGGTGCAGGAAGGTGGCGGTGAAGTGATCTAATCGACCGCGGCGTTGAGGAAAGAATCGAGGGGTCTCCCGAGAGCTCCGGAGGCAGCGTGCTGTGTCTTATTGAACCTGATCCCCTTTTACTGGAGAACAAATTGAAAATCTGTTTCTCTCTTCAAGCACTCGCTCGGCTGGCACAATTAAAGGAGACAATCGCTGTTTGGCATTAAGTTCAAGGCTCGACATTTTTCGCTTCCCCTCCGCTTTTTAACACAGCCGCCTCCGGGCCATCTATTACGGCAGAGCTCCTTTTTTCCGGGGCCGGAGGCAGCCAGAGGTGATGACTGTTATTGAAATGTGGGATGTAGCAGCCATCAGAGTTAAGCAGAGCTGTGAGTGTCTAAAAGGAGGAGCGGGATGGTGAATACTTTTTACTTTTTAACACTAATAACTCAAACTGTCTCCCTCTCCACTTCATCCAGCCCCTCAGTCTCTCTAAGCTAATCTCACTCCCCTGAATTCACTGCCGCTCTGCTCCAAGAGACTCATTACAGGAGAATCAAATTAAAACTTTCTCCTTGTCTCAGTTTGATGTATTCTTAAGCTCAGGCTCATCCAGCAGGCCTCATCAGAGAGGGCTTCTTCTTCACTGGAGCTGATGAGGCCTCAAAGTTAATGTTTGGTCTGGCACCGGGATGCTGTTTTGCTTTGCCAAAGAGTCCAAAGTGAGACATTTCATCTTTTCATATTTAACTATCAACACTCAAATCCCAACCATTCAAGCAGAAAAATCTATCCTTTTATCACTTCAGCCTTACATTTCAAAAGCTGCTCTTAGCTTTATAGATGTTACGGTGTAAAAAATTACCAAGTTATTCAGCGTCCTCGGTGGCCCACTGACACCAGTGAGCGTTAAAAGCCTGTCTTCTTCATGCAGAAGTGAGTCAAACATGAATATCGTCCTCTAAATGATCATTCATGATGCATCTGACCTCTGTTCTTCGGAGCGATCACACAGGGACATGTTGCTGGAAAGGCCTCTCCAAGTAAACCTTTGTCATCTCTGTCAAAAGGGTTATGTTTTTGTTTAGCCTTGCAGAGCAGACGGACCTGCCTGATTCTGAAATCATGCACATCCGTCTCGCCAGCCTCCATTGTCCAACGACTTCACTCCGGCTGGAGTCTTAACGGCCCAATCAGGGAAGAGAGGCGGGAGCAGCGGGAGCAGCGGACGTGACGACAACAGGAAGTGACTGCATGTTTGAAAACAATGGTGGCTTCTGATGCAGTCTCAGTCGTCTCGATATCTGTTAGCCCTAGCGGCTAACGGCCAGTAACTGTTGTTAGCCGTGCTCATTGTGGCTCAGCATCACTGTCTGCCTCTTGCCCCGGGAATCGTGAGTTCAATCCTCGGGAAAGGAAAGGAAGTAGCCGTTAGCCGTAGCAGCTAACGGCTGTTAACTGTTGTTAGCCATTAGCCGTTACGTATGCTACGCCATACTCAGTAGCATAGCTTGATGTGGATTGGTCTGTGATGAGTGTGATGAGCCGAACGATCGTCCAATCACAAGCTGCTGTTGTTTTTGAAGGTTCTGCCCCTGAAAACATTTTCAAACGGCTCCTTCCCAGATGGATTAGTGAAATATTTCCAATATGAAACTGTCCATCTGGCGTGTCACGTTAGTTTTCGTTAGCAAGATTACGCAAAAACTACTGGATGGATTTACATGAAGATTTTACCAGAGGTGTGGTTTGGTCCAAGGAAGAAGCCATTACATTTTAGTGGTGATCCGCATATTTGTCTGGAAGCAAAAATTCCCCCAAATTTTCTGAAAATCCCCTAGCTTAATATTGGGCCGTATTTTAAAAAATCATATCTCTTAAATTACTTAATTGATTTGCTTCAAAATTCACAGGATAGTTTAAATAATATAGCTCTACCGTCAAAGTAAATTTCATCTGGATCTGTTTTTCTGACGTCATAAAAAAACATTGAAGTTTATAATGGCAAATCCCATTTATTTCTCCTTGGCCGCTGTGGGGGTTCTGCCCCCTTTACAGCATTATGGGAATTGTAGTTTATTTGCAAACTCACATCAAAGTTTTCAAGACTTTGTCACTGCATTACCTAGCTTCCCTTGCAATGCCAGCGGAGGTCATATCAGAGCACGTGGTGATCCAGAATTGTATCTTTTTCAGGGGTTGTGGAAAAGCCACTGCCGTAACTGAGCTGCTTGGCGGAGGTCTGCGCTCTCAGAGTGCTAGTTTCTAGTTTTTTTATGTAACAGCGCAGCCGTCAGGCATTTTAATCTCCCGCCGTGTCACAGTTTTCCATGAAAAATGAAACAACTCCATCAAAAAGCCAAGTCGCAGTACTCATTTATGTCACTTTTAGCCAAAGAAGGCCAGAAGTATGCTTGTGTTTGGGGTTGTGTTCACTGACACACGTGTTGTGTGCTATTGAATGATACAAAAGGGCACATGAGTAAGCTCAGGCTGTATACAACTCCCTGTTGAGTGCAAAGAAAGAGGACACTCTGACTGTACGGTGTAATGAAGAAGTCATTATAATATAATATAATATAATATAATATGTTTTGTTTCTTGTTTTTAACCAGAATTCACATAATTACATAGATTTCTTGGCACCATTAGCAGCCAATCTATGTTCAGGCTACTGCTTTGAACCTTAAATAACCCCACTTCAAAAATCTCTTTAAACCCAGATACTCGGCTGGTATCTTGTCAAAAATGAGATACAATTTATTGATACCAATCAATTGTTCATATTGATCCAATTCTTCAACAATTCCCTTTTTGATTCCTGTGGATTCTCTGCATTAACAAAGCAGGTTCATCGGCTTTCAGAGCCAAAGACATCTCTCCTGATATTTAGTACAACTTTGCTAAGAAAAATGTTTCAGCAAGTCCGACCACCTGCCTCGGGTGAGAGCATGACGTCCTTAATTTATGGGAAAAGAATTGATAAAGGAATTGTTAAGCAGAAAGACTAATGATTCCTTTAGCTGTTTGCTATCCATCCTCAACAGGAACTGGTTTTGGATTCTCATCCCTACTAAACACACTTACTATGGAAACCCCATTTAACCCCTTAAAGCCTGTTGTATCACATTTGATACGTACTTTTATGATGCCTCTATCTAATCAATATTATCAACAAATTACTAAAAAAACTTCTGAATACAATCAGATAAATGATAAGAATGTCCTCAAGTGGATTATAAGTTGCCAAAAACACCTAATGTATCAAATGAGATAGAAAAAATATATAAGATTTTATGGAAATAATTTGTGTTTTCAGGCTTTAAAGGGTTAAAAGATAAAAAAAAATGTACAAACTATCCCTTTAATCACAGAGGCAGTCTCAGTCCTTGCTGGATTAATGTTTATCTGCATTTTTGCAGTCAGATCCTCGCACAAACACCAGAGTATATTGGATTTGTACACCCAACCTTTAAGCACTCAATAGAAAAAGATCAGTACATTTATAATTAGCCACGCTGGTGCAATAACTTCTCCTTCTGACAGAGACTAAATTACACCATCTGGGCTGTGTTTGGACCAAAATTACCACTGCAGCAGAAACAAAAAACAACGCAGCCTGCTCATAATTCCATTGTAATGTACTGTGAGATATTTAAGAGCAAACACAGCCTGATAAATGCTCCTAACAAGAACACATTTAAGAGTTTTTTCTCCATCTCAGCACTGGAAAAAAGAAACCCTGCAACACAAAGAACGTCAGCAGCATCTTCAGTCTTCTCGCTGCATACGTGATCAAGGCTGCACTTTTCTTTTAAAACTAAACTTGGAAACTTCTGCCTGTTGGGGGGCTCGGAGACGCAGACGAAACGATTGAAGGCCTGAACTTTATTACCCACAAGTCATGCATTGTGATGTCAGGAAGCAGCACAAACATCAGCATGAACGTCTCTGCCAGGCGGGGTTGTCGTTAGTTTTTTATTTTTTTTAGGCGGGGATGCAAATACGAGCCACATCAAAGATTGGCGAGTCATTTGCTGCTGATTAGGCGACAGTTTACAGAATATTTTGCATATTATTTATCTCTTCCAGTCTTTGAGAAAGCTCCCTGAAAATTGACAACAGAATTTCTGAGCGAGGAGCCTGGTTTCTGTGTAGCTTCCGATGATAAAACAGGTGCATATTTACATAAAAATAGTGCCACATGCGACTTTAAGATATGAAAAATAGCGCAGGTGTTTTCAGAGTAAAAATAAATATGCATGCCAAGCAGCGCCGATACTGCTCCGCTTTGGGATTTGAATCCCATGGAGGGAAGAAAAGGATGCTTTCACAGCAGAGGAAGGTGCTTTAGAAATCGTCCAATGTGCAGCAAACACTGCGGTTTCAGGGCTTATGGGAGATTATTATGTGACGGTGAGAAAGTAAATTATGTCCTGCGCCTTATCTCATCCTACCTCCATCTAAATCCTCGCTGCCAAAGTGGTTCCTGTAGAAGAGCATGAGCTCGATCCTGTAGCACTTGTAGAGCGTCACCAGACAGATGAGTAGCAGCAGGATGGCACCCAGACCGCCGGCCAGCTCCACCGTGTACATCAACTCTGCTAAAATGACACAAACAGAGAAAAAGAGGTATTCAGTCACATCATTAAAGCTGTTTTCAGGTCCTGTTTCACTTCATCTTGAGAGAAAAAAAGAGGGAAATAAAATATTGAGTTTTCACTTCTACCAAGATAGAGGGGGAGACATTCATCCAATGAAGTTGGGATGTTGTGTAAAATATAAATTAAGGCAGAATACATTAATTTAGAAATTCTTTTTGACCTTAAATTAATTTGAATGCACTACAATGACAATACATTTAATGTTCAATCTAATAAATTTGTTGTTTTTTGGCAATTATTCACTCATTCTGAATTTGATGCCCACAACCACAGGTGGGCAAAGTACTCAACTCCATTACTTTAGTGAAAGTATAGATACTCCTGGTCGAATATTACTCCAATACAAGTGAAATTTGTTCAGTCAAATTTTTACTTAAGTTAAAGTACTGGAGTACCTGCTTTTGAAAATACTTAAGTATTAAAGTGCATTTTTGTTTTAATGTCAACGTATTGTATTGTTGCCACAATGAATTTACAGAACCTACTGACTGAAACAACCAACTGCTTATAGAACCTGTAGCATAAAAACCTTGTAAAGTTTGCTGCAAAGCCTGTAGAAAAGTCTATTGAAACATGATTGAATCAACAAAAGGACAACCATTGTCATTTTCTTTTTTTTATTTAACGATATAAATCAGTCTTCATCTCAACACTCTCAAACATGGACTTGAGATATGGCCATGGGTGCTCTGGTGTGGAATTGTCGTCTATACCTGCTGCAACCATCATTACCGAATCGTTATCTGAGCAACGTTAGCTCAACATTTACCTGCCCGATCTGAGCTGTGCATGAACAAGTAAAGGTACGGCATCACCACTTGAACAAATCACACGTAGATTGCATTTTAGAAGAGAAAACTTAAAAGTAATGAGTATCAAGACCCTTCATAGAAATGTATAAAGTTAAAAGAACAATATTTGTCTTTCAAATGTAGTGGAGTAAAAGTCAGAAGTTTCCAAAGAAAAATAATACTCAAGTAAAGTACAGATACTCAAAAAATGTACTTAAGCACAGTTACTCTCCACCTCTGCCAAAACAATTCCAAACAAGCTGGAACAAGGGCAACAAAAGACTAGGAGAGTTGACAAATGCTCAAAAAACACCAGTTTATTCATTTTTATTGGGACAGTTGTATTTAGAAGCTCATCCTTCTGTAAATCTATGGAGAGCTCTAGTCTGACAAATCCTTTTTTTTTTTAGAAAGTTCTAATCCAGCCATGAGAATTTTAGTCTTTTCTGAGGTGTAATATTAGTAAATCCCTGGTGGTAAATCTGTGATTGAGTGATTACAGCAGTTTTGAACCTTAAAGGACGTGGTAACATCCAGGAGCCTGTTGCCTTTTCCATTGAAGACAGAATTGTCACCCCCAGCTGAAACCTCTTCTCCTGAGCTTGTTTTGGCAACAGAACCTTCTTATGGACATTTCAGAACACCTTGGCGCTCCTACCTCTTGCAGCTTGGTAGAAATCTCTGCATGGATTTTGCCCTCCTGAAAAAAAGTGCCATACAAGCTCTGAGTAATTCTCCAGTCCAGCCATGACGCTAAAGCCTGTTTCTTGTTCTCTTGATGTCTCAGTGAAGTTCACTTTCGGGTCACGCAACTTTCACCTGACGAAAACGTTGAATTCAGATAAAACTCTCATAATCCATTCTTCCCATTTTTCATTCGAGCACAAAAACAGAAATCGTAAAAAGAGTCGTTGTCAGTGTTTTCATTTTCGTTTTAGAGACGAATATTGAGAAAACAGGTTGTTTGATACGCGGATTCTGTCTTTTACATTGGGGCAGCAGCACCCGCCTACTACATTAATGAATGTGATTGACTGGATAATCGTCCAGTCATCTGCTGGATTTGCTTTTGAAGTTTCTACCCTCCAAAGACACTTTCTGTGAACTCTTTCTTAGATGGATGAGTGAAATATATTGTACAGTCCAACTGGTGTGTCAGGTCAGAGACAACTGCACATTCAGTTACAGCTACAACATGAACAAAAGAACACAAAGACACTTTTAAGAGCATTTTTTTATGATTTTATGCACAAAAACACAAGCTGTATATTTAATCATGGGCTTGTTATTTGGGTTATTTCATTCTTCTGATTGCTCTGAATGACTTTCTGCCCCATTCTCCATTTTGTTGAGTTTATTTCTTGTCTCTGTCTCTGATATTAGATACTGAGACACCTGTAAAAACTCCCTCTCTGCTCAGCTCAGTCCTTCCCTTCATTTCTATTTTTGCTTCAAACATTGAAGCTACTTGAACACCCACCACACTTTGAGCAAGTATCAAACAGCAGAGCATCAATGAATGTGAAATCATGCACGAAACAATCTCATTGGATAAGAAAACTTGTTGTTCTCCATTGCGAGATGACTTTGCTGCACCTCCACATTTGTTTGTCTAATGCGCTCCAGCAGCTGTATTCATTAACTGTGTCCTCCCTCTCCATCTTTACACGTTGCTTACACTCTCATTACAGCAGGGATGTATCCGGATGACACATCACTCCAGCCAGAACCACTTCTAAACCTGTCACCGACTGCCTCCTGGCCTGATTGGATAATGAAAAAAATCCCATCGAGGCAAACTGGTGCGACAATAGTGTGTGACAGATCAGACTGCCGCGTTTATTAAGATCGGTTACACGTGTGTACAGCTGCGAGGCAGGAGAGGCAACCGGCGGCCGGCTGAGGCGACTATTTGTCGATCGAAGCGGTGGAGTCTCCCCGCCATCTGTCATCGCTGGAGCTTGACGTGAACTCATGAGGAGCATCATGGGAGCTAAATTCAAGGAACCTGAGGACTTCACTGTTGATATTTCTGCTCTGGTCCTGACTGGTATTTCTGTAGTGTCATAAGAACGGTCCAAAAGACAGAAATTCTCAGTTTCTTCTATCTTATGAATAACAACCCAAGCATCAGTACTGAGGTTTCCAGGATATGTTGGTCTGTGAATGAACTTGAGCTTGACTAGCGCTTCTTTATTCATCTGACAACTCAAACACTGCAGGTCACATAAACCCGATCACACCACAGTCACACACTAATGCTGAGATTGCTAAAGTGCCAGGCCAGCAGCAGGACAAATTTGGGTTAAATGTTTTGACCAAGAACCTTGAACATGTGACTGCAGGGTGTGGGATCAAACCCCCGACTTTCAACTTCAAATGCAATCAACCAAATGTACCTACCACTGATCCACTGTCACACAAATGCATCATTTGGTCTTGAAATGGGGAAACCCTGCCTGCCTTATTTGTGCTTTAAAAGCTAATGCTTATATATTAGTTACCTCCGCCAAGGAGATTATGTTTTCACCAGGGTCTGTGTGTTTGTTTGTTTGTTAGCAAGATTACGCAAAAACTACTGAATGGATTTACAAGAAAATTTTTACCAGAGGTGTGGTTTGGTCCAAGGAAGAAGCCATTACATTTTGGTGGTGATCTGCATATTTGTCTGGATGTAAAATATTCCATAACATAATATTGGGCCGTATTTTAAAAAATCATATCTCTGACATCACTTAATGGATTCCCTTCAAAATTTACATGATAATATATATAATATAACCCTATCATCATGGTAAATTTCATCTGGATCTGATCCAGACTGACGTCACAAAAAACACTGAACTTTATAATGGCAAATCCCATTCATTTCTCCTCGGCTGCTCTGAGGGTTCTGCCCCCTTTATGTCATTAAGGGAATTGTGGTTTATTTGCAAACTCACGTCAACGTTTGTCAAGCCTATGTCACTACATTACCCAGCTTCCCTTGCAATGCCAGCGGAGGGCATATCGGAGCGTGTGGTGATCCAGAATTGTATCTTGGCCGAGTGCTTTTGTAGTTAGTAACTAAACCTTGTTTGGTATGGGTGAGAAAGAAATTCAGGACAAGTAGTACGGTGGTGTGCCTCCTGTTTCCTTTCTTCCATTTTTGATGTTGTGTAATCGACCTAAAATGGCTGACAAGCCACCAAATGAAGTCCCTTTTGGAGCACAAAGACCAGCTCTTATACTAAGGTGAGCCAAATGATTTGGATAACTGAAGGAGGCTGAAAACAAACCATAAATACTACTTTAAACCAGTAAAGTTTAAGTTGTTATAAAGAATGTAAAGAACTTTATCCTTATGTAAGAAATTTGAGCCTGAAATACCTGATGTTTGCTCTAAATTTGACGAAAAGAAGACTGTTTCACTGCCTATGGGACAGCCCAAGATCTTTTTGAAGATCATTTGATATGTGGCAAGGGTTAAATTTATGTTTTGCCATAAATGATTAGACTTGGTTTTCTTCCAGAGAATTGTAAGCTAAAAAAGGCAAATAAGAAAAGGATGACTTGTTGTTCACTACAAGCAAAACACACAAGAGCTAATTCTTGGGTATTGTTAAAATCTTCAAATTCAAATTAATCGATTTAATCAATGTCCTACTTGAAACTCATGGGTCTTTACTCATTTCTGGGAGTTTAGATACAACTAAATACCACTGTGGCAGGAGGGTGAAGAGATTATTTCTAACCCTGCTGCCTGGAATCCACATGTCCATTATAGATGTTCAAGCTAAAGGTAAAGGCAGCCTCTAAGAGCTTGTTCTGCAGGATAAAGGTGATATTTTACACAGCAGGACAACGACTCCACCGCTACACCACATGGTTGAGTAATTGCCTTGAAAACTGAGTCGTTTGCTTTTTCTTTCCATGATCTTGTCTCTTTTCAAGGCTCTCCGTCTTTTATTTTACAGTGTTTTCCCTCGAATGTCACTCCATTTTTTTGCCGTTCAACATTTCCTCCCGGCTACGCCTCACAAAATCCGGGTGGTCAGCCTTCATTGGCTGACTAATGGACTACAGTAAAAGGCCGAAATCGCCGCAATGCCGCACACACTCGCTCCAATCCATGGCTGGAGAGGAGTCGCGTGCATCACCATCCATCATGAAGCACGTTTAACCTCGTTGGAGTGCGCGCTGCCCATTTCACTGCGGCGGCCATCAGCCTGACAGCTCCCATGATGAAGGATGATGTTCCGGAGAGCTAACGAGTGTGGCCCGCGCCGCTTCATCACGCCTGTCTGGGCGACGACCTTCAGCCAAAGCTACGGACGGATGTGCTCGCACAAACGCAAATATAAGAGCAAACAAACTGTGGGCAGAGTGAGAGCAGGTTTAGCCATCACTATCAGGTCATTTCCCCCCCCGCTCGGCCTCAAATCACCCTGATTTGGTTTGCTTTTCTGACGGAGGTGTAGCCACTAACAAGCACTGCTAGCCTGAACTCCACTTTCTCTCCCCCGCCCCTCCCCTGCCCTCTTGCCTCAGTGAGCAGGGCTTCTCTCCTCAGATATCTGGTCAGCATAACAAGCCAGCTGCTCCTCAAGCAGCGGAGATTACAGCCGAGGAGGCCAATTCTTCTCCGGCTGGCATCCATATTGAAGCGGCGCTGCAGAGGGACGGATTAAGACAAATTAGCTCCTGACGTGGAGAAGGCTGGATTTGATGGAGCCACATGGCAACGGGCAATTCATCAACGACTTTCTCTCTTTTTATTTCTGCATCTCTCTCGCTCACATGTCAGGGGAGGGAGAGGGAGAGAGGAGGAGAGCAGAGGCAGAGGCAGGATGGATCTCTGCACTGATACTTTGTGACTGTGCTTTTAATGTGACACAAATATACTGTAATTTCTCAATTTTAACACGCACTCAATTATAACACGCATCCCATATTTTCACGATTTTTGCTTTTAAAACACTGTACTTGAATAAAATTTTAATCAATGAAATTTCAGTATTTTCACAGCAAATACATGATTTTCTCTGTCAAATGGATGCAGAATCAACTTTTGCTTCACGCATGTGCAATTACTCAATATCTGCCCAAGCATGCTCAGTCGTAGTGTACTGACCAATCGGAGAGCAGCTATTGATACGCTGATGTCTTCGACCAATCACAGCTCAGCTATATGTGATTAGAGCAGATTAACAGCCAGTTTAATAAGAATTACGCTTGGTGGGAATGTTTCGCAGAGAAAGAGAATATTTTGTTTTTTTGTATCAGATGTGTTGCAATCGTGATGTTAGAGAGACGAAATGTTTTCAGTATTTTGCTTGTGCTCGTGTATAACACGCACCCACAAAATTAGAGCTTATTTAAAACCAAAAAAATGCGTGTTGTAATTGAGAAATCACAGTACATGAACTTTCAACGACTAGACCGTTTGCACTGTTGTCTATTTAATGTGCTCTCTTAATTATTCACATAAAATAAAACATTCATGTGTGTTTAGATTTCACTCTCCATCCTTTCTCTCATCACAGCAGATTTATTTTATTTTAAAGGTGAAAAGCTCCCATTGTCTACATTAGCAATCTGTCTGTCTGCTCTCCGTCCACATATGATAAAACAAACATGTCTACAAAATTGTTTAGGGGTGTACAACACTTTGTTATATTGCATCAATGACCCTCCTTCCAGTTTAAGGTTCAAAATCACCCTTGATGGTTGGACTATTAAAGAGCTTATATTGGGCTTTTTTTAGTTTTGTATGCTCTTCACTGTGTCGAATGTCTTTCCCACTTTATAGAGTACTTCTCTGCACAAGGCAACAAACTCTGTGGCATCAGAACTTCTCCTTTAGTCCCTGTGGCTGCCTGAAAGGACCGATTCCCACCCCAAAAGACCTACCAGTGTGATGTCATACCGCTATTTCATCAGTAGGTCAAGCCCTTTCACTGGCAATTAGAAATGATAAGACATGCTGATATTGTTTAAAAGTTATTTACTGCTATCTTTCATTATCATTTTGAATATGTGATGCCGATAATGCTTACAGGTCATCTATTATTTTTTATACCTCCTTTTTTACATTGTTTGATTTGGTTATTTACTATTATTATTTTTTTTTCTCTTTTTTGTTATTTACTAATCTATTTCCAAAAAATTGTTAGTTTGTTGCTATTATTATCATCATGTTTTACACTCTCATTATTGTTAATGTTTTTAATATTATTATCACCATTGAGTCTTTATTAATGTCACAATCAAACCCACAGCTTTGCCTTTTTTTATAATATATTGGCTGTCTGTTATTTTTTATTACTACTGCTTTCATCGCTGCAACTAATGTCTGCTTTTTGGTCATTAAATTCAAATTCAGACCAATGAGCTCGGCCCCTTTTGAGATAAACATTATAACACTGTCTATTTAAACTAAGCATGGCAAAAAATATCAAACTTGGTCAACACTACAGATGCAAGAGAGGGAAACTCAGACATAACCAAAAATATGATTGAAGAGCGGCAAAAGCAACCCAATCCAGCAGGTAAGTATGTAAGAACAAAGTTTAAGTTCATTAATACTGGTAAATATTTGCAAGGAAAATCCTCATAAATGCGACATGTGGCTCTTGTGCTGTAAGTTCTTCTTCCTTTGAACTAAAATCTGTATTTCTGGTTGACAAAAGGCGTGTATGTGCTTTGGCCACCTCGAAGCAAGAGGCTAAAAAATGAAAAAGACAGAGGAGAGGCAGCGAGGACTGTGAGAGCTGCTGCATCCCATGTTCCCAATCAAGAATCCTGGAAACACAGCACAGGCAGCTGTCAACTGCATGAACTGGACCGACTGCTGAGACATAAAAATTGATCAGAGGATAAACTGTGAGAAAAAAGCAGAGGTTGGTCAGGAGAATCCAAACTTCTGGGCCAGGAGAAGTTGCACAAGAAGTTGAAATAAGGACAAACCAGTGATTCTGATTGATGGCACGAGAAAACCAAACTCATTTGAAGTGCCGTGTGCTGTTTTCACAGCTTCAAGGAGGAAGCGAGGAAAACTTTGACGCCGTCTGAAAGGGGGGTGTAAACAGTGCGTCCTGGCTCTGTTGCACCACTCTGAATGCAGGGGAAACACGGGGAACCAGATGATCTCCAGAAACGAGGCATCTCTGTGAGGACTGAGCTAATCTTCTCTGGTTTATTCTCAGATTTCCACTGTGCAGCATAAACCCCTTTAATACGGCAAATAGAGGGGAACTGGGCTGCCATCAAAGACGGATCCAAAGCTGCGAGCTTAAAAGACCAAAAAATATCTCACTATGTAAATGTATTCAACTCTGACAACTTTAACGATGCAGAGCCCCCCTCAGCTGCGCTCAAAAAATAAAAAAATCTGTTATGTAACCCCGATGGAGAGGGTGCATCAACATTTAAAATCAGCACTCAGCCAAAATGCAGACAAGCTTCGACAAACTGTCAAAATGGCACAAACTTCAGAAACGTTTCTGTCTGTCGGTGGAGACGCTAGTTTATACAGTGGCTACCAAAGTAGAAGTAGATGGCGTACAGTATTGAGCTTTCTTTACTTATCAAAAATCACAAGGACACTCCTACATGCTGACAAAGTAGCACAGAAACATGAGCAACTTTTATGCATGTCGACACCTGTTTAAACCCACTGCAACAAAAACAGAAGACATGGACATGCACCAATGCTTCTTTTTCTTTCTATAAAAACTTAAAGGCAACATTTCATTCTTTTGATTAATTAATGTTTAAGATCTGCATATTACAGGTCTGGTCACTAAATAAACCAAAACTAGGCACTGAGTTCAAGATGATAAAAGACACAAAAGAAAAGTTTACCCCAAATTATATTTTCACTAAATCCTTCTCTGTTTATTCTTGATTAGGCCATTTTATGGGGTTGTGATAAACAATAATGTGCTTTTTACTAAGATGTTAGACAAACATAATGAAACGTAGCCCAAGGATCAACAGGTACTGGAGGGAAGCACTCTAATGCAGAGCTGAGCAGAGACACAGACGCAGTGGGCACCAAGGAGCAACTTCTACATCAAACAAGCTCAATCCTGCATTTTCTTTTCAACATGTTAATATGCTCAACTCAGCAGAGCTTAAAGAAGGGCTGGGGGATATGAACTAAAAATATAATACCTGATTTTATTTCACAAAACTCAATTTACAATTTAACCATTTTTTTCCTTCTCAGAGAAAAGAAAATGCAACATGACACATAAATTACATACAAGTTTTTTCCCTTAATTTTATTGAAATATATCTCAAAACTAAATTAAATTTTGATTGATTAATTACTTGGTAAGTTTATTTCAAACATATAACAAAAGGCAACATAAAAGTACAGACAGAAATAGGGAAAATTAGCACTTGGATAAATGTTATATGTCCGAAAAGGAACAAGAAAAAGTCAAAACTTATTCAATCCAACCCCCTCTCCATCAATTAATAACTAATTATTGAGCTTCCCAATCTATATAAATAAAAACATGCTTCATTTTTAATCTTCTTTTATCTATATCTGAAAAAACAAGACATAATCATTTTCCTCTCATAATTAAAGCTCATCTTGTAATAAATGTTTATTATGTAAATGGGACAAAGGCTTGTCTACATGAACACTGAAATCTGCAGTATTTTCATGATAAATTTACACAGAACTCTTTTGTCAGTATTTGATCTCAATAAAAAACAAATACATGCCAGAAAATGTGCTTGTGTGAAAATGGCCTACCATTTTTAAAAGAATCTAAATTATTAGTATTTATATTTTCAGATATTGCCACAACTTGTAAGGTAAAAAATTCCAGTTTTCCATTTTTAAATCTTCTGCAAAACATAATTTATTTTAATAGATTTAATCTGCAGATTATCCAGCCCTAGCTTAAAAAACAGGAATTTTAGTATAGTGATGCTGATCAGCTCTGCTCCTGCACAGAAAGAAGTGTCACAGGAGCTAGGCTATCCATGACGAGGTATCAGGCCTATAACTCTGAACACTTTCAAGTCACAAGCCACAGAAACAGCAGGAGGCAGTTGCACACTGTGTCTGACACATTTACAACCACGCACCGCTACGGTAGCAGCTAAGCCTCTTAGTTTGGTGCAACTTTGGCACACAGCACAGTCAATGCTGTTTGAAGCAGGAGAGTCAAAATGCTGCATTGAAAAAACATCAATCATATCAGAAAATTTAGGCAATCCTCGCAAGTTTGTCCAATCACCACAACTTTGGACATCATCATAGCTCCTCCTTCCTAGTCTTTGCTTGAGAGGATTTTTAGTACAAACAGTGCACATTAATGGCTAAAATCACCACCAAAGTCTGTGAAAAGCAGCTACCTGAGGATTTACAAGCAAGCAAAGGTTCACTATTTTTATTATATGCAGATTTGTTGACACAGGAGCGACGTTCATTACTTCACAAACTCAGAGACAGACTGTATGTTCAGCAAAGCCCTCTGTTTCCTGCTGCTGGCTGAAGAAACACGACCGTCCCGCATTCTGGTTCAATGCCAGCCTACGGCATACAGTGGAGGCCATGTCCTCACACTTTTTCAAATGTTGGCAACGTAGTAGTGCAATATGGACAGTGAAAAGGAGACTGGCTGCCATTTTTGATATTTAAAAACAATAAATGTCTCTTTATTGGGTGTTTAGGACTTTCATTTTTGTTTGCAAGGTATCAAACAAGTATCAGAAGTATTTGATCATTTTAGAATAATTTTTCACAATAACGACATGAAATGAAATTTTAATTCTCTAGTTAGGTTTAAGATTTGAAAAATAGCTTGCAGTTAGAAAGCACAAAAAGAATAATATCATAAAAGTAAAAAATAAGTCCATAGAGCCATCATAAGTAAGGCCGAATCAGAGAGAAACCTTAAAAAACTGAATGTGCTTGAATAAGGATCCATGTGGGAGGGGGAGCAGCACAGCAGCCGGTGATGAGTGATGAGAAAATGTCTGAGTGAAAGTTCGCCGATCAAAGGCGGATGTGAGTGTGTGTGGTGTGTTTTTTGTGTGTTAATGTGTGATGTGTGTGTGACAGGGGAGGTCACAGCCAGACAGTCAAACCACTTGTCTGGCACCATAACACCGAAGGCTGCATCTCTCTGAAGGCACTTTTTTCTTTCTTCCTCTGCTAACGGATGCTTCCTGAGGGCGAGGTGGATGAATAGGCTCCCTGCACTATCTACTATACTGTCGCGCTTTCTTTCTCCCTCCCCGAGGCCGTGAAACAACCGGTCAATTCCCAGAATCCTGCTACTTCTTCTTCTTTGTACTCGGTAAATTGCTGCGAGAAATTCTCTCATTGTCAGAGCCAGGAGATATTAAATGCTGTTTTTCACCTTCAAAGCTGTTACAGGTTGTTATTAGATATCAGACTGTCTGCCGGAATCACATGAAACAGGACACATTCAATACCAGGACTTATTTTTTACCAGTACAAACAAATCTATGAGCCTGTTTGTGTTTTTCTTACCTTTCTTGTTGATCTGGATGTTGGCTTGTCGCCGCCCGTACCCGTTCTCCACATAGCAGGAGTAGTTGCCGAGGTCGCTCTCCTCCAAAGAGTCGATGGTTAGAGAGATGGAAACCTCCTGCTCCCCGAGGTGCTCCCGGATTGTCCTGCAGGGGGCGGCGGTGAGAAAAGGGGGGCAGGAGATTGTTAGTGATGGTTGATGCATAATACACAAATACACTGGCTCGTACTGGAGGAGGGAGAAAGGTTAGATCTGGACATTTATGTTAATATAGTCACAACTTTATTGATTATAGCTTAAGGGTTACAGTTTGATGACATCTTCTGACAGGGGTCTGAAAACACATCACTTTATTTCTATCCTGTTTGACTTATTAGATATTAAAGGGTCCTATCCTTTCAGTAAACACTGCCACAAAAGACACGCTACAAAAGAGCAGAATTAAATACACTAATGAAAGAAAACACATTTGAATCATTCTGAATTGAGAGATCTCAATTATTAGGCTACTTTTTGGCAGCTTTTCTGCTTGTTAGGCTTGTTAATGGACAGTTTAATTCCAGATTTTGGACCCGATTTTAACAACAAAAGGCTGATCTGGCATTAGACTTGCTGAAACAGACTATTTGTTGATGAAATCCTCAAGTGTTTGGTTTGTTTATGATTATTATACCACTCCAAATAAGGTTAGAGTCTCATATCAAATCATGAATATCTTATACTGTATGTTCAATATATACATTTTCAGGCGGGGCTGCCTACTATGTAATACCCAATGTAGAGCCTATATGAGCCAGCAGATGGGGATGTACCAGACTTTTACAGCACATAAACACAAACTTGATCTTCTTCTCAGCTAAGATTTTACCCATATCATTTCCTCTATTTTGTTCTTAAATTTTCTCATCATGCAAAATATATATTTTACATGCTTTTTCATACAACAATATGTGCTGAAGTCCTGCCTACAAACTCCACCAACATGGAAAAAATCCTTCCTCTCTCTATTCTCTTTGCTCCACCTCTCAGAAAATGTGCACTGAAACTTTGCTTAATGACTAGGGAATATTTCACCTTAATTATCCATAAGTCTAATCTCTGGTTAATAACATAAGCCTCACTTTTGAAATTAGAACCATTTGTTATGGTACAACACTATTCAAAGGTTGCCTAAGAGAGAACAAAAATGTAAATAATGCAGATATTGACCACTAAAACAGGCTGAATGGACAACACCAACCTCAATGTCTATTCTATTCACTTTCACGTCATAATGGTCCACTGCTAAAATAAATACACAAACTGCTAAAGCTTTAATTACTATTCTACAAGTTAAAACATAGGCCAATGTTTTAAAAGACAAAAAGTTGCTCACTCAACTTAAAAATCTGCTTTGAAATGTCAAACCAGGATTTTAATCTCAATATGCTGTCCAAAGAGAGTTATAGATGTTTGTGACTCTCTTTGAATATCAATCAAAGAGCTCTCAGATAAAGTTAGATGGCATTCATACTGGACAAATAAAAGACGCTCATTTCACCTCTGTGGGTAAATGGAAACATAATCAACCCTCTGCCTTTCATTAGTTTTAAAATGGCATACAAAAAGCTGACATAACAGGACATATGGGCCTCACTTTGAAGCTGAAATTGTTGCTGTTTGTTTTGGACCCAGACAAATGAGACAACACTGGACTTTTGTAGAGTGGATTAAAGAAGGATTCACTGTTTGAACCAGAGACAAGCGCTGAAGACGGGAGACCGTGAGGCCATGAATAAATCAGGAGGGGCGTCGCTGTCTACTCCAAGCTTCAATAACTCATGTTTGGTTAATCAAAACAAGTTGTTTGGTCGAATTTCAAAACCAGTGTTACTTCAAACTGCGTCATTACCGACTGAGGTAGACATCAAACGAGCTGCAGGCTTATGGAGCCTGAGAGAAAACAGGTAGAAGAGAGAAGTCTGCTTAAATAAGAGAGAAGTGTCTGTAAAGGCAACAAAAGCCACAGCACCTCATGTTCATCCTTGCTTTAAAATGGCATACCTTAAAACGCCAAATGCACAAATCCTCCTTTCTTGTGAGGGCAAAATGTCAGGATTTTTCTTCAGATTAAACCCAAATGTCTGTGTTAATGGAGGTCTTTGCTCAAAATTCAAGGTTGTTGAGCCTCATGTTCATCTGTTGGTTGTGATCCCAGAATCTTAAGAATGCAGGAAAGTATTTCCTTCAAACTTTTCACAGATGTCCACTCTGACTCAGTGATAACCTTATTAAATTGTGGAGGTCATAAATTTAAAGTCATGGTCACTGGGTCTCATGTTCATCTCTTGATTTTGAAAGAAATAAATCAAGAAATTTTATAGGATGCAAACTGAAAATTTTTCACTTTGTATCAAGAATGAACTTAATGGACTCTGGAAGTCATCAGTCAAATAACCAAGTCCATGGGCCTCATGTTTATCCCTTGCTTGAGAATGTAGTGTCTTGTAAATGTCTTGAGCTCTGTACTTTGAGACCTTTTTAAGAGATGTTTCTCAAACTTTGCACATAGGTTCACTCTGACCTTATAACCCCCTGCTCAGAGTTTAAATCACAAATGTCAAAAGTAAAGGTCTTTCAGCCTTATGTCCATCCCTTGCGATAACTTTTGGCCACCTTATGGAATTTTCTTCAGACTTTGAACATTTGTCCACTTTTCCTCAGCAATAAACTGGTGGGATTTTTTGGGCCTCATGTTCTCTCCTTACTTGTAAATACTTTACATGGAGAAAAAGGTTAGGAAAATTCTTCAATCTCTGATTGAGCAATTAAGTGAAAAGATTTTTTAGGGAATCAGTCAGAGGTCAAAGTATCTGGGCCTCATGTTAAACTTTTGCTTTAAAATTCAACATCTCAGGAAAAATTTGAGATATTTTCTGCAAACTCTGCATAAATGCCCACTCTGACTCAAGCACATTGTTACTGAAGGTCAAATTTCATAAGCCAATGTAACTGAGCCTCATGATCATCAAACAAATAGTTTATAGTTTGAGTAGTTTTCTTTGAATGATGTGAAGTACCCACCCTGACTTGACAATTAACAGACTTGACTTTGATCGTGATAGGGCAAAGGTCAAGGACTCATGTTTACCTTTTGCTTGTGAGACAATATCCTAATAACAACACAATAATTAGATTTTGGACGTCCTAGGTCAAATACAAAGCTCAGTGAGTCTCATATTCATCTCTTATATGGGAACACAAACATCTTAAGAAGGCTTCAAGGGAGTCTCATCAACAAGGCAAATTGAGATGTCAAAGGTCAAGTTCATCTGTCATCCCTTTTTTAAGATTTCTACCAATCACACAGCCACAAACACTGCCCCAGCCCCCTTTTTTGATCCACTAAGTACTTTTAAGTTGATTAAATACCTCTTAAAGCAACATCACCAACAAGCGCTGTTTCTTTTCACCTCTGTGAAAGCAGATTTTAACAAAAAGGTCACTAAAATGTCTCAATCCTGCACTGAAAACATGAAAATACATCAACAATGAGGGCAGACCCCTGGCAGTCTTGAAGTCATAAGCAGAGTATTGACTTTTTAATAAAATATGGATTTCTCTAACAGACAAAAGTAAGCCTCGAGCAATTTTAAGTTATATTTGAGGTATGCATCCTAAACTCATAAACCATGGCCCTGAATTTATGAGCGAACTCCAGGAGGAGATATTATGCAGTTGTTTATACCTGAAATGTTAATATTCAGAACTTTAAACCCAAACTGAGTCTTAAATGTGATGCAGATTTTACTCTTTTACTCTTAGAGGAGACTTTTGGGTTCAGTGGTAGACCAGTAAAGGTAGAGGGGTGATGGTCTATGACTGGCAGGAATCATACGAGTGAGGACTGATCCTTCTCTTAAAGAAAACCCTCCTTTGTGGACTCGCTTGAGCTCCTGATGTGCATCTGTTGTGACATGTTGGTACAGGGATAATAGTGTGACTGTCACGACGCTCTACAGCACTGACGTATCACACAACATTTAGCCACAAGGGTTAGAGGAATAAAAACCTTTTGATGTTTTTGTTGCACTAAATTCAGATGTTTTTGGAAATCTTTACGCTCCTGCTCCCACAACAAAACACGCAAAGGACTCAAAGGCTCTGCTTGACTTTCTGATCTCTGTGACTGCACTGCGAGGACAATGGCGTGTTTGGGTTTCGTTGGGGAGGAAACTTGGCAGTGGGTGTTTTCTTCAGCAGAGGACGAAACTAAAGCTGAGTCTTTTTGATATCAGAGTCGTTTGCATTCAAATGAGCTGAAAAGGAGCATCAAGCTGTGAAATACGATGGCAGCCGATGCAAAAGACCCAATGAAAGATTGTTAGCTGATGCTTTGGGGCCTTTGATTTGAGAGAGGCTGCATTTCTCTGCATGAAACTGTTTAAGTAAAATGACACCAGAGGCCAGACATTTAATAACAAGCAGAATGGTGAAGAAGATCTAAGTTATGGTGCTCCTCCAGTTGTCTTACAGAGTCAGCTCAACTGGACTCTACTTCATTTTCCGTCACAGTATATTTTACTTACTTAGACCCTCTGCTGGTGTCACCACAGCCAGAACATGAATTTTGTTTTGGAGACGGTTGTGAGCAGTGAGGACAATACAAATAAAAATACAGGTGAGTTTGGGAATCACACAGCGAGGGTTTAAATCTTATATTTCAAAAACATTTTGGTCAAATTTGATCAGATTTAAGAAAGAAAAGTTCGCTCTGACTTCAGGATCAACTAGCTAGACTTTAAAGATAGAAAGTCAAGGATACGTCATATTCATCCCTCACTTTTAAGTGCAATATTTCTAAACTACTTCAATGGATTTTCTTCAAATCTAAAGTGTCTACTAGAGCTTGCCGATTAATTAAGTTTAATTTCCAATCACCATTTTAGCCTCCCTTAATCACAAGACAACTGGCAAGAGGTGAGTGCAGTGCAGCAAGCAGAAGTGACACAAAATGTGCTGATTTAACAAACTCATATCGGCTGAGAGTGAATTACATACATTAATTTTCAGTCAAAAGAAAAATGTGAGTGTCAGAGCCCATTAGGCAATATAGGCTTAAGTGTGCCGTGGCCTCCAGGGGGCGCCACAAAATCAGGAAATATTCACCTTTGATATAATTATATATATAAACTAGTTACAACTATTAATTCTTAAAATGGAAAAGTGCACATTTATTCAAATGTAAAGCAATGCCCAATTTATGTTACTACAAATGATAACACCAAATAAGAAAATGTAGCTTATGTGCAAACTGTGTGGTTGTTTACATTGTTTGATGATGATTGTTGTATTTGTAATTTTTTACTATCAATATTATTTATTCACTTATTAACATGATTTTTATTTTGTGCTAAGGGTATTTATCTTGTTTTTCAGATGTTTTTCGTATTTTTTTTGGCATTTGTTAAGCATATGAATTAGGTGACATGTTATCTTTTAAATTAAAGACAATGGTAAAAACAATACTGTTTGAGTCCTTTTGTCTGCCCATTAATACACCCCCCTGTCCTGACTGTATGTCAAGTTGGTATATTTTTTTTTATTGTAGATAAATAAGTTTTCTAAAAGCAAAGATTTCTGAAGCCCCTAAAACACATTAAACTACCTCTGCACAGGTGAAACTGCCTGTGAGAGAAAAGGTGAGGCAAACTTTTATATACATTAATTTTAGCTGAGTTACTTTCTTGAAGAATTATTCCTGTCCTATCCTGAAAATCAAAGATTTCCCAATTTTTATAACAATAGAAAATAATTTACAGGAATTGCTGCACAGCTGTGGCTGCGTCCATAACGGAAGTATGATGTCTTTAATCTTCTTGCCACAAATGTCAGATCTCAATATTACTCAAAATGATGAAGATAATTCAGTTTTTCATAATCAAGCAGCCCTTCGATTTCATTTTAAAGGATGAAATGATTGGATTGGGAGGCTAACGGTCAAGGTAAGGACATCAAGTCTTGTGTTTCTCTTTTGCAATATTATAACATGAACTTAAATGAATTTTACGCAAACTTTGCACATAAGTCCACTCTTACACAAGGATGATCTGATTTGTTCTTTGAATTTTGGATGCCACAGTATACCAACACGTATAAAGTCTGAAATTTATCTTGTTCTCATGATCATAAGTACATATATTTTTGCTCGTATGTGTTGAATGGGGATCAAATATAAGGTTTTCTCAGTTTATTTCAATGGCTGTCTCTGTTTGTTTTCCTTCCTGCTCTTGTTTCAACAGCATGGATAAATAAATATGTTAAAAATCACCAAGGATGCTTCACTTAAATCCTTCAAATGTAAAAATATTCTGTCAAACTGAAGACCTGACAGACCATATTTCAGCAGATCATTTCCCAGCTGCTGTAGTCCAGGCTGAAATCTTTCCCAGCTCAGACAGTAAGACAGCGTGGCTTTTGTCAGTCTGTCGGTGTCTTTCTAAAAGCTTTTTTGATCTGAATCAGCTGATGTGACACACAGAGAGAGTTTGTTTCAGTGTCTAGACTTTAAATGTGATGACTGAAGTTAAAGCAGGGATCAAAAGCAGCTCCTGAGCTTGCTCACAGCCTCGACGATGAGAGTTTTTGGGTGCTGATGTGTGGCAGGTACAATGTTCAACATGTGCAGGTGTGTAAATCTTAAAAAGACTTGAGAGACAGTCTGATGGATCCAAAGACATTTGAGTCACTATCGTCAAGGTTTTGCAAAGGGACGTGGTTTTGGGTGCTTTTACGTCTTCAAATATAAGAAAATAAAGAAACCTATGAAGAACTTAATTCCCTGAAAGACAGAATCTGGCCTCGTCTACCTGGTAACAAACATATTAAACAAACATTCATGACAAGAAAAGAACAACAGGGAAACAAGTCTGGATTTCCAGCTGTGTCTCCCTGCAAAAGCATAGATGATGAACGAGCAGATTATCTTTTTAAGGTTACAAAATCTGCAGCATTTTCAACTCAGTTTAATGATGCATGGGGCTAATAGCTCCGAAAAAGGTACAAATGCCACCTGGGCATTCGTCTGCTGCGTGCTGCGAGTCATCTGAAAAACTCATCTAATTCTTGCTGAGCAATGAAGGGACTAAACAAAGCAGAGCATGGAGAGGTGGGAGGATAAAGACAAACTACAACACAATCTCATCAGCCATGGTGATACCTCACAAAGTGCTGCTAATAACTGATATCCCACACAGAAAATATCACACTTGTGGCGAAATTTCTTTTATTGACCGGGCACAATGAAGACCCATTAGGGGTGATCATTGTGTGGCTAGCTGCTTCATAAAAACTAATTATGAAGAAGCACTTTTTAAGCTCCTCTTCTGTAGGAAAAGCACAAAGATTTCTGAGTTCAGCCATTTTTTAGTGCAATTCCTGAGAGCTTTACCAAACACTCATCCTTCTCCATTGTGCGGTCGGTCAGGCAGAGACGGCGGGCCACACAAGGTTGAAATATAGATCCATGTTGATGGCTTTTTAAAGAGGTGGCGCCCATGTGTGACTCGACACATGCCGGGCTGAAATACTTTGAAGGAAGAATCAATCATCGTTTGCAAAAAGACTCCATCGTGCTTGTTAGGAATCTTTCTATTGGCGTTGCTTTCAAGTGACGATGCATTTGTGGGACTGAGAAAAGGGGTCACCAGAACTGAACAACTCTACACATGACGAGAACACCCACGTGGAGAATATCAGAGGTGATGATGTGTCAAAATACACGGATAAACCTTTGCTGTCAAGGATGCCGGAGTGATGGGGTGGAGTATTAGCCAAGTTTGGTTCACTGAATCCAGATCTCACTTGCATTTCTATAGTTTACTGTACCCTTGTTGGACCATACCCTTCTGCCTTGTATATGGGTATATTAACTGTTTACCCTGGGTGTAAACAGTTAATAAGCTCCTCTAATATTCTGTTCATTAGCACTTCTGTCTACAGTTTGTCAGCCGTATACATGGTATTGTTTGATGTTTATATATGGAAATGCTGCTATAGTGTTATTCACATTCTTCATGTGGTATTTGCAAACTTTACAAGGCAAGGCGTGCTAACAACGGCGAACAATAGCCTGGCAGATCGGCAAGTTTTCTTCCAGCTTTGTAACTGGAACGCAATTAACTCGGATATGTCGTTGGGGAGTGGGAATGACAATGTTGGCCAATGCTGAAGTACCAAATCTGTAGTACCCCGAGTGTCCACTTGAGGCTGGCTGCAGAAACCTGACACTTCAATGATTGTATGTGGAGAAAAGACAGGTTCAAAAAACGGCTTCAGTCTCGCCTCAGTGGACTTATCAGTCTTTCCAACAATATAAAATACAATCCCAGTTGGTGTGATTAAAGGGGAAAATTAATCAACCAAAATAACATTTCCAAACTATTTGTGAGGAGCATAGTCTGTACTTCAACCATGTTGTTAGTCTGTAGTGTCAATGTTGTGCTTCTACTCTTGGTGAACATTAAACTGAGGATTCATTTTTAAAGTCATGAACAAAACATGATAGTTAATATTTCCAGAGGCACCAGGAGTTTATAACTCTGCCAGCTGAGTGTCAGAATCTTAACCACCTTGTATTTTTACTCCTTGTTGAATAAGGAGGCTTTAAGGCTGATGAGGGGATATCAATGTTAAAACTGACAAGAAAATGTAAATTCAGCCTGATTTCATCTTCCTCAGCTGATGCAAATTGTGCCAACAAACCACCAAATCATGCATCTAAAAAACTGAATCACTCAGAATTCCTGTGGCTCCAATTTTCACCTCTAAAATGTTCAAGAAGTCCTTGTTTTGCAGCACTAACATGCAGAAGAAGCTTTTCTGGACTTATAAGCACCCTGATTTCCCATCAATCTATCAGTAAGAGGCTTAATTAGGAGTTAAAAAATGAGATTTTACACATGAACTGCTGCTCAAACGGGTGCTGCGCGACCGTGCACCGTGGGATTAAAACTTCCACCAGCAGATCGGCCTCTGCGTCCACACTACATGCTGCGACTTCACCTCTGCCGTCTTGTTCTGCAGCCACCAAAACAAAAAAATCTCACATCCATGCGGGATCTCAACTGGAACGTTGTGCCAAAAAAGCTCCATTTCATGTATTACAGGCAGCCCTTGAGGGAATACTCCTGCGTGATTAATTTCCATTTCAAAGCTCAAAGCTCGGGGAGTGATGTCAGGGAGTGGGTTTGAAGTGCTGCACACTCAAATGGGAGCGAGAAGGAAATAAATAAATAAGTAAATAACACGCACGCTGAGAGACGGTGCCACGCAGAGGCACACAACAACAAAATGTGCACTTGAAAAAGTTGCATGTGCTCACACTGCGGGCGCCCACTGTTCGCACTTTAGTCCCCACTTCAGCCTGTAAACACACATTTACTAAGAAGAAGCTCGGGGTCCTGCTCTGATCTTACGGCTTGTTATCTCATTGGGTGATCATATAAGAGAGGCAGAGTTGTTAAAAGGGCTGGGAAAATATGGAGGTTTAAAGTGCTGCTAAACACCAGGGCTTTGGCTGAGGTGAACACTGAAATTTCCTTCAGAGGGGGACGGGAAGAGGGAAGGATAAGACATGCCCGGTCGCTCCTTCATGCCCACTCCAGATGTGGATCTGGAGAAGACACAATTGGTAAAATTGTTTAAGAAATTGTTTTGTGCAAGCATACTGAATTACTTGAAACCCTTGAGTGTTTCTGATCAGCCATGCTGCTTCTACTAACGATAATGGTCAGAAAAAATGTGAATGGTTGGTACCATCGACATCAGGCAATTAGCAATTAGCAAGCAATTAGAGATATTCAACTGTGGCAACTCAGTTTCAGCCTGCTCGGAGCAGCCAATTTTCATTTTAACACAATATATAGAATTCTAATGACTTAAATGTTAGGCCATGACTGATCAATAATACCACTAAATTTCTATTTATATTGGTTTTAATCTAAAAGAAGAAAATCTAAATAATTGTAGAGTTTAGTTACAACTAAGATGAAGGGATGGAAAGTATTGTTTGCACCAGAATTACACAATAAAATTGTTTACTCTGATTTAATTTGGCTTTTGGCAAGCCTAAAGCCAGACTTACAGTTCAGTTACACTATTTTTTACAATATTTTGTTTAGTGATCACAAGATAATCTACATGTTATCGGGAAATTGTGATCCATCTTTGCTTATTTTATTCTATTCAAAGACTTATAGGAACAACAATAGAAGACCTTAATACCCTAATTTAGAGTTAAAAATGTTTCCAGTGATACAAATCTGCAGACAAACTCCTGCCCAGTCTAGAGAGTACAAATAAACCAGCAACGTTTGGAAAAATGGTTAATTAGTGTTCGGTTAAAGGACTTATTGATATCATAAAAGTAATTCAGATTTGAGAGATGCAGTAACTAAAAGCATCAATATGCAACTTCTTAAACCTTGAAATAATTCCTAATATGAGGATTTCAACAGATAGAGTGGCATCTATTTCACTCATTCTGGTTGCTTGCATATAACACTATGTAAATTTGGAAGCAAGCTGCGGTTAGTAAATGCTGAAGTAGTCATATAGACGACACATATTAGAGGATTATTTGGACAAATTGTTGGCTTCAACAAGTCTTAATTAGCATCAAAACCCCTGATTCCCGTGAGGAGCAATTGGGGAGAAAAATCTGGCATAAAACTGTTAGCATGTGGCCATTTTAAGAGGGTCTCTGCATCCTTAAACATTTACATAACAAGATATTTTTCCATTATTTTGTCATTTTGCCACTCATTATATTAAGAGCGTGCAAGTTTCTGACAACCTCACGGTGCACTGCAACTTTTTGATAATTAAAAATGAAATCCCGACCAACACAGCGTGTTTTCTACCCCTACTTTTGTTGCGGTGGTTCTGATATTGTGACATCCATTTGTTAAGAATGGAATAAGAGATCATTGCCATTCAGTTTTATTTGTAGTCCACATCGCCCAGATTGTTCCCTCATCCAAAGCTGCCTGAGATTCCTTCTCTCTCATCTTTATTAAACTACAGATCCAATGCCACGACCACCATCGCTCCTCCGCCAGCGCTTCTTTAAATCCTGGAGGCTGTAATTGGCCGGGTGTCCTTCACAACAGAGAGCTGGAAGAAGTGTGCGAGAAGGCTAATAGAGACATCTCCAAATGCCAGGTCACCAACAGGGCCGCCAACTCTCCTCCAAGCCTTGTCGTGCTGCTTACAGTTAACCTTTTCATTAGACGGCATTTGTAGACAACAGGGATTTTCTGGTCGGACATTGGACCCGTCAAAGAAGAACAGTGTCAGGACATAGAGAGGTGTTTCAGAACAGAAAATCCAGCAAAAATGTCAACCTGGACAGGTAATTGGCTTGGAAATTCCTCAGGATCACACTTGTTTTATTGTGGATGTTGTATTTTCACCATTTTTGCACTTGGTTAGAAAAATCCATCTATTCTTGAGGAAAATTGGAAATTAAAAACTTAAATTCAGCATTTCTATTTGCACGTTTACACCAATTCCAGTTTAATCTCCACCAACAAAATGTGAAATAAATTATTTATTATGCATTTCAATTATAACTGCAGCTGCTGCCTCAAATTTCAGACCCAGTGAAGGCAGTTGAGGTAGATTTAAAATAGACATTTTTCTGCAAAATGTTGCACTCACTGAGAAGGGTAAAACATTAAATAATGAGTTTTCACAGCTTTCACACTAAATCAAAATCATTTGATGATAGTTTTGAAGTTGAAGCCTCTGTTAGAAGTTTCATAGAATTGATAATGATGCTTATTAAAGACAAGACCTGACAGTTTTCTTCTTGTTAATCTAAGAATTGATATCATCGCCAAGGGGTAGATGTCCATTCAGACTATATCTTAAAAACATAGTCCTCAGTATCTTTTCAAAATATTGAGTCACTTCAAATGTTCAGGTCAAAGAAAGAAGTTTGATATCAAGTCCACAGGGGGTGCCAACATCCTCTCAGTAGGAGCTTTAGGCTGCAGATACAACTTGCTATTTGTTCTTGCTTTTGCATCTGCATTTGAACGCATCATGACGATTATTGTGGCAGAAGTAAACTAAAGACATGGTGAAAATTGACCCTTCGCTAAGCCCCCCCCCCCCCCCCCCCCCACAAATGGCTACTGTCCAATCCTCCATTAGCAACTGTAACTATGCATGAGTGGCCTGTCAAGCTTTCAGCAGAAAACAATATGCCTAAGTGGTGTGCATACCAACAGTCGACATTGGAGAAGTTTGGAAGGTGGTGTAGATTTTATTGTCTTCCCCAAGCTCAAGACACGAGAAGAAAGATCTCAGGTGTGGATAAAGCACAAGAACACCTACGTTTGTTTTAAAGGAAGGTGCTAACTAATGTTAGCTAACCATAGCTTTGTGTGTTAGGTAAGATAACGTTGGCAAACAAAGACGTCTCAATAGTGGGTCACTTCTGTTAAACCTTGAGCCACTGGGTAATATTTGAGCAAAAGAAATACGAGTAACAGATAAAGACAAGTTCTGAAATACTGATATCCTTTAGCATTTTGTGAATGGACACCCTAGAAATGGGCAAACACAACAATAATGAAAGCTAACTTAACATTAATTTAAACAATATATTGATTCACTCTGCTGTATAAGAATATTGTCTTTATGTGATTGTTTTTAATGTGAAGTGTGCTCTTTCTCCTCTATTTTAATGTCCTCTTCAATTGAACTCTGTGAACCAGTTATTTGGTGAATGTTTCTTTCAAAATCATACTGGAGACCTTTCTGTCTGCTTCTTTCTGATATCTCTGAAGAAGTTGTCCAGAAATTTGCAGATATTTCCTGAGGAATATCACTCACTGGTATCACTAAAAACTCCATATTTCTCATTCTAGAGGGGAAATTTGACAGGCTTAGCAACAGCAACCAAGGGGGGCACGCTTAGCAAAGGGTCAATTATGCCAATTTGGGATTAAAACTTAAGCAAGAAACAGCACCAAGATGCACATAGAGCACAAACACAACCGAGGCATTAATCGGCTGAGTTATTAGAGAAAATCACAAAAACTGCCTGACCTCACAATGTCAGCGAATCCTTGGAAAGATTCCTGGACCACTTCTTCCTTGTGCCATCGCTGTCATTTCCATCAACAGTGTCAACAACCTCCATGGTGGAGATTATTATAAGTAAGCAGCACTGTCTGCAAATCATTTCAACAACATTTACATCATAACTGTTTTGGTGGAACTGGACTAAAACCCTTACATGTATGTTAATATTTCCAGAGGCTCCAGGAGTTTATAACTCCGCCAGCTGCACCATCATGCAACAAACTGTCCTTATTTTAGCATTATAGTTTTATGACTAGTTCATTTTTGTCTTGATTACATTATTTTTCTTAAAAAAAGATAAAGCAGGTTAATGGTCTTGATGTTTATGTCCTTTTGTACATTGGTATCACAAGTTGAGCTACTAAAAGTACCACCAGTTTGAGCTACACAAAGTAATGAAGCTACTCGGAGGATGCTGGTTTAGCTTGGTTGAGCAGTTGCCTCATGTAGAGATACTTAAATCCCTGCTGCAGGTCTGATGATGTTTGGTGATATTACTCTCCTGTCTCTCGATATCTGTTACATCAAAACTGGCGACAAATCCCCCAAATAATCTACAGAGACAGCTATCAGGCAGTAAAAGTGATAAATTATAGCTGCTGAACATAATGTGCAGCACCAAACATCTGCCAGTCTGACCGTGGAGTCACAGTTCTGTTAGATGATTTCATTAAATAACACAGCAGTCTCATTTTAAGTGTTTAATTCAATCATGTTTAGAGTCAAAGAAGTTGAAAATGAGAATAAAGGGATTTTATGACAATTATTCAGTCGGCTTTATTTAGTGAGAATGGCTCGCTGTAGTGCGTTTATGGTTGATTTATTTCCCTCTATGATAATGACAATATCAAGTTGTCATTTGGCTGGAAGCTGCGTGCAAAGCTGCGATATCCTGAAGCTGTTTTAAAAATGAATTTATGTTTAATCTCCCAAATAAAATCCAGTGTCCATAACTTGGAGCGACGGGAGCTGCTCTTGAACAGAAAATGGATCAAAAGCTACACATCAGCCAATCGGACCCCTCTGTTAAACGGTTAACAGCCCCGAGGCAGCATGCGAGCTGGCTGTCACTTTTTTTCAACCTGATTTTGGTATAAACAAAAATCCAATGTGATCCAGAAGATGGAAGTCAACCAGCTGAGAGTGAGGCTAACGCAGACATTCGCGCTGCTTTTGTTCTCTCTGTCTCTTTCATATGTGAATGTGTTGGAGCGATGCCTGAAACGTGCATATATATCGTACTTGATAAAGAATGTATAGGTGTCTCCATTATTAAACAGCCGCATAAACCATTTATGAATATCATTTATGTGATAGCGCTGCGGTGAGAGGTTCCTTTTATTGTTCAGAGTGTTGATGTCTGGTTGCATGGCCGTGGTAGCTGGGTTTAAATATGTGTTTACTGGTGGACTGTCAGGGTCTTTTTCTGCTTTTAAAGAGATTAAAGGGGCCTCATGAATCTGTTATGACAGGCGGCTGAAGCTCTTACAGGTTTAAACAATACGGACATGCAAAGGATTTGATGTTTTGCCAGTATATTTATATTTTCTAGCTTATTAACAAATATTAACAGCTTTATTTTTTATGTCACTTACTTTAATGCTAATTTTAAATCTGTACAAATTAAAAAAAAAAGTGAAAATGCCGAAAAAAAAAATAATAAAAGGAGAAGTTTTGCCAAAAAAGGTTCTTCACTGGGGGTCCACCAAGGCTATTAAACCTTCAGAAAGTGTCTACGTATTGTAAAAATATGAAAAATTACTGAGAAGTCATCAGTTTAAATTTTATAGTTATATCTATTCAGAATTATAATCCACAAAATGTTTTAAAGTTATAAAAAAAACTCCTTTGAAACACATTTTTCTGTTTGTGTTGGCATTTAAGGGGTCAAAAAAAGAAAAAAGTCATGTCACCCAATCAGAATTTATGTCTCTGCTGTTGCCGGGCAGAAAATGCTTTCCCTCCAGCTCCCCTGTTTCAATTCAGGGTTCCTACATCATTTCTGTCATAAAGATAAATAAATAAAGACTTATAAATTTTGAGCTGAGAAAAATGATGAAAGTTTAGTACAGAACCAAGTGCATCATCACAATTGTGGTTTATTAAACTATTTTGCTGAGTCATGTCAAAATGCTAATTTGCTAGATTAAGATTGTAATTTAGCTAAATTTACTGACCCAAGATAAATGCTATTTAACAGCCGGATATCGAGGCATGTCCCAAGCTGGCATGGGACAGTACATGCATGTACAACAACCTTCTAACTGCTAACTACATACCACATAATAAAGCTGCTATTGTTTTTTTTCTTTCTATTATTTCGCTTAAAATTGAAAAAAACAAAACACTTTACCAAAGTGACATCAAATTTAAGACTTCTTAGAAGTAAATATAAGATTTTTAAATACTTTCTAAGATTTTGAACTTCACAGATCGACTCAAGACCTTCAATTTAAGACTTATTAGGACGTTTTTAGGACCTCTCTTCCTCTGGTGAAAGCGTCACAGCTCGGTATGTCCACAAACTAATGTGAATATTTTGCAGGAGAAAAACAGAGATAACCTTGCAGTGTTACTGGATTCACTTGACTCCATGTTGGTTGTCAGGAAGATTCATAACCACTGAATTGTCCTTTTTTTTTTTGAAATTCTATCTTATATATATATATTTTTGAGACTCACACTTTAAATCTGTAAGACTTCCTACCTTATATCAGTCTCCTGGACTCGCTCCTCATCCAGATCCTCGATGAACTTCTCCCCCTTCATCCAGTAGATGAGAGGGCTGACGTCTCCGTTGTATCCGAAGAACGCTCTGCACGTCAGGTTGACTGGACTGCCTGCAACACAAAGAGACGGGATGTTTAGTTCAAAGCATGATACAAAACTTTGAAGTTCTGTGTATCAAATTTAAATTGTATATTCTGCAATATTGTCTAACACCGCTGCAGAAAACAAAGCGTAAATAATACATCTTTGGCACAGCAGGTGGTAAGCAGAGCGAAGAGAAAAGGAGACATGGCAGGAGGAAGAGTGAAACAATACAACTGCACAATAACAAAAACCCTACTGCTATCACTTTTACAGATATGACTGAAGATAAATTACAGCTTCATTTTGACCAAATCAACTTCAAAAATCATCTGCTAGAGAGCGATTATAAGAAGTAAAACTATCTTAAACTTATTGTGTTTGTTTGCAAAAATGCACAAATATCAAAGCAAATCCAGCATCTGAGGGGATTTTACATGGGAAGCTTCAAAAGTATATTCTGGGGACATCACTGACCAGCAAACCTTCTGAAAATAACTATATGACCTTTAAAACAAGCTAGAGCAACACAATAAACACCAATTATGCAAATTCCTACAGTGCTGTAGTGATACTCATTTCATAATAAACCCCAAGCAGCCTCCCTGCTCTCCTCAGATGGCCAATATGTGAACTGAATCACTAAAAACCAGCCAAAACCAGCCAAACCAGCACGTGCAGCCTGTAATTACTCATGTTCTGTTTTAGCACTCCCCTTAAAAAACATCACCCCTCCCCTAAAACCATCAGCGTCTCCGGAGGTGCCATCTTAAACCATCCCTGACCCTGTTTTTTCTCCAATTCCCCGATGGCCTCTTAAACTTTAAATCACTCTCTTGAACCCTCTTTCAAGGCAACTTCACAGCACGGCTGTACCTTCATAAAAGCTATTACACCCCCTCTGCAGCCCCCCTCCTCTGTCAAGCCAGACTTTTAAGTTTCAATCATGGCGTACTGCAGAGAGTACTTCAGGAAAATTTAAAACACAAAAGTATGGGAGAGCTTTTAAGGACAGCAAATTGTGCTGTTAATGAAGAAAGAGAGGGCATGTGCTGGTTGTGGATCCTCGGAAAGAGTTCATCCCAGTTATACAAGTGCACTTAAGCTAGTTTTTGTGAAAATACTAGCAAAAGTGAACATTATAGTGACTGAGTCCATTGTGTTGGCTCTAATTGCACAGCTAACCCATCAACCCAAAAGCCCCTTCGCATAGCAAGTTTTGTTCGGATTCCACAAGTCGGACAAACTTTTGCCTGGCACATATTGTGGGGGCTTTGCAGTGAAATTAGGAGAGCAGTTTTGCCCTATAGCACGGCTGAAAGAGCGACTCAAGACAGGTAATAATATCTGTTTTTTCTGCCTTTTTATACATCCAGGATAAAACCAGGTGCAACCCATCCTCATGGCATCCTGGAGAGTTAGTTTAATATCAGTTTGTGCTCCAGTGACTGCGTCCTGACCCCACTGCAGCCTGCAGCACTCTGACCTGATCCAGTGAGGGGACCTGCTAGTGGAAGAACAGGTAGGAAAAGTTAAATGCTGTAAATGTAATTTGGCTTAAACTAGCACTCAAGCAGTTACTTTTGTAATAGCTAATGGGCTAATGGTTTGCACTATAAAAGCCACTGAAGAACTGTTATTTGAAATCATGGATAAACAACAATGAACATCTTTAAACTAGTCATACCAGTTCCTCTTTAGGACCCTGGGGAGTGAGAGTTTGTCTTATGGTGAGTTCAGTTGGAAGTTGTAACTTGGAGCTCTGATCAATGTAACCCCAAAGTTGAGTGCTCCCAGCTCTTCCCAGCCTGACACATGTAAAACAAATCACTGTTTACGTAAGTAGCAGATAGCATGAATTTTACGTCAGGTTGGTGAGATTTATCCGACTTCCCAAGTTGGGGATCCAACTTGAAGAGCGTTTCTGATTAAAAATGTGACTTGGTGCTTGGAAATTCCGACATTCGTGTACAACTGGAACGCACCATTAGTGAAAACACACAAACGCTGAGCTCTCAACGCGGGCTGCTGAGTGCACGGTAAAGCCTCTGTTTTACCAGCGATGTTTATCCCCTTACGCTGAGAGGGGAGGGACGTATCCCCCCATCCCTAGAGCCATCTACACCCATGCTGTAGCGTCTACTTGAGCCAGTGTTGTTTTTGGGTAGTTTTATCCAATAAGTGGGTTCATTATGAGGCTTTTGGGGGCATCATGTAGTGCTATGTATCGGCTAGCGACTTCCCTCAAATATCTCGCCTTGGGGACAAAGGGGTTCCTTTATCGACACTCATATTTACGAGTGCCATGGGCCTCAAGCAACCCCACCTTAAAACCTTGGACTAACATTTTAAGCTAAGACACAACTAAAGACTGCTTAAGATAACTTCTCTTGATATCTCATTTCAATGAGCAAAATCCCATCATACCACAAGTGGTATTCACCATGTGATGTGAAGACTTGGCTTTTCTTAATAGACCTGTCTATCCATAGCAAGTTCTTTTTCCTGCGTAAGCTCATTTTCAGTCTAACAGGAGTTCCTCAGTCCCTCTAATGGCCCGTTTACACAACGAAAAAGACCGAAAACTGGGAGTTGTTGTTGCATTTTCATCTTCCGTTTACATGAGAACGTGCCTGCAGTGCCTGAATCCGCAAACTTTTGAAACCAGGATCCAGAGTGAAAAGTTTTGAAAATGTCTTTGTTTTTGTCTCCATGTAAACAGAAATCATGAAAGTCATGGTCAGGGAAATTAGGGGTGCGCAGCACATGCTGAGTACTCTTTCAGATAAAGGTACAACAACAACAACAGCTATGGCCGACTACAGAGCATCATGTGTGCTACTAACTGTGCTTGGTTTGTTATTGCTCCTCCAACTAAATATGGATTTGCTGCGTCAAAACTCTGACCAACAGAGATGCATTTGTTATATTTGCCAAGGATACTGCAAACTTACATCGCCAACTACTGGCCGGAAATGCATGCTACGCAGATCCTTGTGAACGTGCATTATTGTCACACCATCTCAATGTGAATGTGGAGTGCTTTTGAAAACGCAAAGGGAAAACCTTTCAGTCTCTGGTGACAACGTTGTCGTGGAGACAGGCCCTCAAATACCTTCATTTTGCTGTTTTCATTCACTTTCCCATCTGTAGCAAGTTCTTCTTTTTACTGATCACCTTAAGTCCGGTAGTACTTATTTGTGTCAACTAAATTCTTGTATTGAATGACTTTCTCAAATGCTCCTCTTCGTACATTTGGCCCAAGAACTGAGGAGGTTATCGCCAAATTTATGCTAGCTCACTTTTACTGAACACTGATCAAATAAGTGACATATAATCGTCCCAGGATTAAAAATAAAGGAAAAAGAGGGGAAAACACTTGAGTTACATTTATCAGAGTAAGCAGACACTCTGATGTATAGATAGTCTTGACTCCAATGATGAAGACCGTGAGATCAGAGGGAGTAAAGAGCACAGAAAACACATTTCAACAGTCAAACCCCCGTGGTCACACCAGCAGGGGCCCCTCTCATTCTCAACACACCCCTATATGTGACTGCAGAAAGATAAACCTCTTCTAAACCTCTGTCATGGATTATAGACCCCTCATTCTTATCACACGCGTGCTGCAGCTGATGGCACATCCATACGTGTGCCCCCCCCCACACACGGCGACAGCCCTCCATGGGGAAAAAGAGAAAAAGAACCACATCATCAAAAGCCGGGAATGACTCTGATCCATGAAGAAAAAGCCGCGGATGATCAAGGAGCCTCCGCCGAGTTGTGCGTCCATGAAGGCAAAAAGGTGATTCAGCATCTCTTCATTAGCGCTCCTTGCTCATTGGCCCCGTGGCGAGGACTCAGAAGTCTGTGAGATGGGAGATAACTGCGGCGTATAATTGGGTACTTGCTAGTTCAAAGATAATAGGGATTTTATTTTACCAAGGCCCTGCTCTAATTTGGCCCTCTAGTGCAGCGTAGCAGGCTGAGATGATAGCTAAAGTGTTAAAAGGAAGTGAAGTTGGTTTGGAGATCAAAATTGGCCCGTGGTTGGTGGACACTGCATTTGTGTTTCGTCTTGCGGCTCAACTAGAACATCGTCCACGGCTGTGAGGTGTGAGGGAGAAAGAGGATGGCTAGGCTCCATTTGAAGAGTCCAAAAAAATTAATTAAGTGTCCTTGACCTCGGTGAAAGGGGTTGCAGGGTCAAGGAAGAGCAGGACTATCCCTTTGTTGGCTCTCTAATTGGACCTTTCACCTGCTGACCAGACAGCCTCCTCCCAAGGCAACCAATAGTGGGCTAAGCTAAGCTAAAAATGTTTGTACACTGGGGTAAGTGTGTGCTCAACATGGTTAGAAGGTGTATTTGGGCCATGGACAGACTATGAAATACTATCAAACAAATACTTTATAAATGCTATGTGTTCGTTTCTTTCCAAACATTGTGATGAACGGCATGTTAGCTTGATGCTAATGCTAACAGTTACTCACAGGTGTGCTACGGTGCCCCTGCTATCTCTCTTTCATTTATCTTTTCTCAGTCTGTAGTGCTGGTCCCTTTACAGCACATTACAAAAGTAGAGATGTTTTCAGAGCTTGACCAACTTTCCCTCTGTCCTGAAGTTCCATCTTGAGGCAACAATTTGGTTTATTTCCAGCCGTGATTGTCACACATGCAGGTGAAACAAACCGTAGGAGGCAGGACAGAAATCAAACAGCTTGACTCTCCTGTGAGGTCTTTTGTTGTTGTTAGCTAGATTATACTCCATGAGATGGAATGACCATTTTTGTGGCCATTGAATCAGTGTTCATTTTGACAGCATGTTTTAATTTAGTTTTAGTCTTTTGCCTAAAATACATTTTAGTTTTAGTCATAATTTAGTCATCTAAATTGTTTTAATCTTAGTCTAGTTTTAGTTGATGAAATTTCACAACAATTTTAGTCAACAAAATCTACTGTAAATTTAGTCGACTAAAATATGAAGTGTAAAGTGTAAGGCAATTTTTTAAGAATTTCTGAAGTCATGTTTTACACTTGGATCCCACTACCACTAAGCTAAGGCAGTTGTGATTGGATGTCCCTCTTAACTAATCCAACCTTTCCACACAACCAAAGTAGCTGTGATTCCTAACTTGTCCCAACTTTCTACATGACAATTTCAGGTCTGATTGGATTAAGTCTCTGTCAAACATTTTAGTCTAGTTTTTATTTGTTGATGAAAATGTCAGTTAATTTAGTTTCAGTCCATGTGCACTTGTTTTGTTTTAGTTATAGTCTAAAAAGGTTGGTTGTTGATGAAAACTATGAGGAAAATAATTAGTCAGCAAAATTAACACTGCACTGAATTTTGAGCTAATATCTTTATCCATGTTGGAATCTGGGAATCTTCCTGTTTTCTACATTAGCAGCTAACTCATGGTGGAGGTCATAAAACATGACTGGTGCAGATTTTTCATGACTCCACAGTCGTAGGATTTTTCAGAATTAATAAGTTTAAAGCTGATCTGGCTGTTGGAGGACTTTCATCTGAGAGACAATGTCCAGAGCACCCCCAACTGCATATAGTACTATGTAAGTTTGGCACAGGCCAGTCATTTTCACTGCTAAGAAGAATGTACAGCTTTAGGTTCACATGAAGCCATGGGAAGCCAGTTAGCCAGGAGGAGAGGCAGTGTGGTTGAGGCTAAGAGACTAAGAGGGCAGTGATAGATGTGACTAGAAAAAAAAAAGAGCGTGAGTGAGCAAGAAGCAAGATTTGAGTAAATATTGGACAGGGTTTTACAAGAACTGACTGCAAATCAAAAGCTCGACAGGGGAGTACAGCAACCTTTTCAAGCTTATAAAATTACATGTTGTTCAAACCCATTCAACAAATGCCAACACTCCAAGTAACCTTTTAGCCTCAGACCATAGACATCATCCTAACAGTTAAATACACATACTCTTACAGCAAACAGTCTGCAAACACTGGATGGTTGAAGCAAGAAAAGCAATATTTTTGCACACAATCGTGTAATCTTCATCGGCTGGCCTTGCTACTTCCTGCACGTCAGTAAATGGAAGGAGGAGGAGGAGACAGTGCTGTGTGTTTCACTACAGTGCACATTGCTGATTTAAACTTTCGCCAGACTTCTCCTAAGTATCTCAAAAAGTGACACAAATGCAGTTTAACTTTTGACTGATTCATCAGCTGGAGTTTGGGCTCCTAATCTGCATAAATTAAAAGTTTAATTGAATGTAAAATATTGTGTTGTCATAGAGGTGACATTTAAATCCACACTGATATTTGTTTTCAAGCAAGATTAAAAGGTTGGCTACTCTAAATGAGGCTGGCCTGGGGAATTGAAGTCAAATGCTCCTCTGTCTTTCCTTAAAGGATGCTCCAGTGCTTTTTTTCCTCATCTTGCAGAAAATTCACACAGCTCTTATCATGCCTGACAGGAGAATACTGCTCAAATACACCCAGACTGCTGCACTGACACACAAACACCAACGCTGCTACGTTCCAAAGCTCCACCAGGGGTCTCTGTGGGGCTACAGAGCGAGAGCAGAGGCACTTTGCAGGAGGAACACATTAAAAAACAACAACAAAAAAACAAAACAGCCCATTTTGACAGGTGCAGACAACAGTAAAAGGAAACACAGATCCTTTTGTGTGCCACCTTTGATGTCAAGAGGCTTCACCCATGGATCCAAACAGCATGTTGTGTCGTCGCTCTGACAGCTCCACTGCTGCGCCGACAACAGCCTCCGTGTCATTTTCCTCGACTTATTCCGAGGGGCCTCATCCGTGCATATTACTGCATGTTTTCCCCCTTAACGACAGTGTGCTAATTTGTTCCAATAAGCCTGCACCAGCAGAGGTGGAAGGCCTGATTGTTTTGGGGGGTAAATGTTCTAACAGCTGTGCGGGGAGTTTAAGAGCACGGATTTTAGCATTTCAATCCAAACCCCTGGTCTTGGTCAGAGGGGTAAAGTGAGGCTTAATGCGATTGTCTCATCTCTCTTATCTCCGTTTGCCTCTGGAGCATCGCTCGCTGCTGCAGCGGCTGCAGGACGGAGACGTCAGCAAAGATTCCCACGGCTAAGCAGACAGAGGGGAGGCTATAAAACCGTGAAACACCACAGAGGAGAGAGGAGGCATGTGTGCAGTTCTGGATCTGTGTGCATGACATGAGAGAGGTATCTGGTAGGGCTGGGCAATATGGACCAAAATTTACATCTCAGTATGTTCTGGCTGAATGGTGAAACACAGTACTCTGGATATCTCAGTGTAAAGAAGAGTAAAACAAGAAAGATTAGATTTAAGTACCTGATCTAGCTTATAAAATATGTCTCAGATTTTAACCTCAACAAGAAACACTTGCAGAGACTACCTGCAAACACCAGCTGCTTGCATGTGATAAAAATAAATTGGTAGCACTGAACAGTCAATTCTCATATTTATGCATTTTTATCTGGATGAAGATATTTAGAAAACTCCCCATGTGTGGATGGGCTTATTTTTAAGGTCCCATATGATTAAAAATAGACATATTAGTGATTTTAAACAAAAATAACACCCTCCCTCTGTTGCTCGCCCCATCTCTGTTATTGGACAGTCTTCTAAAAAAGAAAAACTGTACTGATGTCAGTAGGCAATATTTCACCTCTTCAAGATTGCATTCGCTCTCCAGGTCAGGCCTTTGTTCAGCATACAGCAGGCTATAGACACAGTAAACACAAGAGCACAGTGCTGGAAGCCAAAACCAGATGTATTTCTTGAAAGGTCAAAAACATCTCTAGAGGGCCTACACTAAACAGCCCGTTCTGTGCAGGCCTGAAACAGAGGGTTTTATAGGCATGCCAAACTCTGAGAGGTTTTTTTTCCTGGCAATAAACCTAAAAAAATGTTTTAGAGACATTTGTGACATTCTTTTTGAAAGGAATGAAATATGGTGCCTCCAAACTAAGGAGGAAAACTCCTTCAAATGTTTTTATACTTCTTGAGATCATGTATACTTGTAATAATTACATTTTATCGTTTTGATACAGTTTTTTTTAAGACAAGATAATTTTAATTGCTATAGAGATGAAAATACTGCTACAAAATTTTAAGCAATGTGCAAGAGTTTACCTGCAATTTCTGACTATTAGAGAATTAAATACATAAAATACCCACAATTGAGTGTTTATTCTTGTTGCCCTGGTGTTAACCTTGCTCTAATATCTCTCACTGTTTCTTATATTAAAAATTAGGGCTGCTCAACTATGGCAGATAAAATCATAATTATTTTAATAGATACTGAGATCACAACCATGAAACATAATTACATTCTGATTTTAAAACTACATGACACCATCATTCCTGACATATTTGACTGGGCAATACAAAAAAATATAATAATGACAAAAAATGAAGCTAATAATCATAATGTTTCAAGAAAAAAAAGCTCAACAAGCTACGTGGGTCATTAACCTTTTAGTCTGGATTACCCAGCTTTCAAAACTGTTGAAAGCAGTCATTGTAACATCGATAAAACATTTTATTTATTGCCAGCCTCTATTGAAAATGCTGTACGTTTTCTTGTGGTCAAAAAGCATATTGCGGCCCTTTGTCCCTCGAGGAATCAAGGGGCATAAGTCAAGTAAGTCAAAAAGCATATTACTTAAGCAGTTTCCGCTGTTGACTGAGCATTTGACCGGCTATTTTTTCATTAGCATTAAAAGTAGTCTTGCAACATAGCTCACTTAAAAATATCTTGATTCATTTTCAAACTCAACCTTTTCCTCAGCCCTCGTGTTTCCCTAACATGAGAGTAAATGGGTCCATGTGGAGGTGAGGGAGAGAGAAAGGAGCTGCACAGAAGAACAGCCCATTCTTCATTGAGGGTTGAAAGACTTCCCACACAGAGGGAACAGAGCATCCAATCGCCCTGAAGATTACACAGATTACAGATCAGGATGTCCACATGCGGCGAGTGCCCCATCCATGTCGAGTTAATCTACCGCCGTTTCCCATTCACATCCAAACAATCCAGCTCTTGAGCAGCGAAGCCTCTCTCCTTTTTATGCTTTTAACAGCCCTGAATAAATTAAACCCTGCAGCTAGTGGGACTTCAGAGAGGGAAGAGACTCAGCTTTGCAGTTTTTTTTGTTGGAAAGGGCATTTGCAATCTTAATAGCAGTGAGGACACAAATAACTACCTGTTTAATGTTTCTGCTGGGACGGGAGCAATTTAGAGAGATGGCAATTAACGATAAATAACGGCGTACAAGAACAGCACACATTTTAAATTATCAGTAATCTGTGAGCACATTTTTGTTCTGCGCAAGCTGGCTTTGAAACCATATGGATACTAATAAAGGCAAATGGCTGCCTGGGAGATAGAGAGGGGAGAGCTTTGATTAGGACTGATTCAGAAATCCTTTAAGTGCTGGAGGGAGATGAAAATATGAGGATCTACTCTTTAATGACAACAAGAAAAACCCATCTGCCAAGGAGGATTGTGTGATTATTTAAATCTCCAGAAAAGTAACTTTGAGATGAAATGCTGTCAACTTATGAAAACTGAGAAATGGTCCACAGAACTTTAGTATACAGATGAGTTAGAAACACAAAGACACAAAACAGTTTGTGTGCTAAAGTTGGTCAGTTATTGGGTCCAACACAAAGTAGCACAGTGTCCTACTGCTGTTGCACGACACTCTAGCTTCCCTCTGCAGTGACCATCTAGTCTCTTTAAAAACACTCTGTTAGCTTAGTACTTGCTTTTATAAACAAAAAAGTGGCACAAGCTATTAGATGAGATGCCAAACTCAAAGTTGGCGACAACATAGACAACCTCACTGCTCTGTTAATGAAGCATTTATCCCTAGAACTACTTTTGGGACAAATGTGAGACAGTTTTCATTCCTCATACTCACTGAAAATGTAGGACTCTGTTTCCCGTTTTGCGTTTTGTTTCTGTCTGGGTTTTCGCAGAGTGGGCTGGTCTTCTTTACATAACAGAAGAATAAAACATTGGTATATCTTTATCTATATGGCCATATGACATGAACTGCCTCCTTAGACTCAAAAAGACGTCAGTAGCTTCAAAGTTCAGTCTTATGGATTTATCAAGATTGAGATTCCTCTAACTCATTCTGTCTTTGGTAAAAGAGCGTTTAATGTTTTTGCTCCTGTGTCTTTGTCTGACCTTAAAAATCACCTTTAACTAGAGTGTATTATAACATTTTAAAAACAGATGTTTGTCTGTTTGTTTATTTGTTAGCAAGATCAAGCAAAACTTTGCCACTGTTCGCACATGTTTTACTGCTGATTTGTTGATTGTGAAATCCTTTTTTTTTGTCATTTGTATGAAACTTTTCTGCTGCCGTCTTGGCCAGGACTTCCTTGTTAGAGAGATTTCTGTATCTCAATGAGAATACTACTGGTAAAATAAAGGTTATATTTTTGATTATTTAAAACCATAAAAATTGCTGGTTTGAGGTCAACAATGGACAAAAATGGGCCAAGCTTGCATTCAAACAGTTGAAATTAGAAAAATGTCTGAATAGTTGGCATCCTGATCGGAACTAAAGTTGATTGAAATGTAGATCCCAAAAGAAAAGGGTTGGTATGAATGTTACCTCAACGTCTTTTGCCTAAAATATCCTTTTGTTTCAGTCATAATTTAGTCATATAAATTGTTTTAATTTAAGTCTAGTTTTAGTTGATGAAATTTCACAACATTTTAATCAATGAAATCGACTGTAAATTTAGTCGACTAAAACATGAAGTGTAAAGTGTAAGGCATGTTTTTACACTTGGATAAAATGAAACACCTAATAACTCTTTAATGAATGCTAGTAAAGTCTGAATGTATAAATGAACAGAAACAAATTGAACTTTTGTGTGAAATGCAGTCACCTTTATTTAGGCTACCTGGCAGAGCATCTCAGTTACAATACCAGAACTGACAACAAACAGTGAACCTGCTCTACATGAATATATCAATTCAAAAAGAGAGGAGCTCTGATTGGATCGCTCCACAACTTATCCCACCACCACCATGAAGCTAAGGCAGTTGTGACCAAAGTAGCTGTGATTGGATATATTCCTAACTTGTCTCTACTTTCTACATGACCAAATTAGGTCTGATTGGATTAAGTCTCTGTCAAACATTTTAGTCTAGTTTTTATTCGTCACAAATTGAGTGTTTTTTTGTGAAATGGTGTTTGTTTCCTCTAAAGGATGAAAAACAGGACAGACCAGGCCAAAGCACTTAGTTGGAAGTTTTTTATTTCTCTGTTTCCATCTGTTATTTTCCTCTAAACTGATCAAACTTCAGTGTCAAAGGTTTTTCTCCAGTCCTAAAGGCCTCGGCTTGTTTGCTTTAGAAAAGATAAACAGTCTGTTTCTAAAGCAAAACCAAATGTCAGACTGACACTTCTGCTCCTCAAAGCGTTTGTGGTAATTTCTTTTTCATCGATTTTTCCTCTACATTTTAATTAGGATTTCCTTTCATAACAACGTCTGGGCTCGGCATGAAAGGATGTGAAGATCGCGCAGTAGCTGGTGATCAGCAGGATAGTGAGGGGGGGATGTGGACTGGGAGGACGGACAGGAATTGAATCAGTTGGTAATATGATTGGTGATGGTTTACGAGGGGGGTTTCCCAGATTCAGCGGGGCATCTGGACGGCGGGATGAGATTCCTGAAATGTTTTTTATGCCTCTGTGTTGGAGACGGCGTCATGTTTGCAGACTGTCTGTCCAATTTGGCCGATACTGTGAATTTCTCATTATAGGAAACTTTTCGGGATTCTTCTGTTCTTCAAGCTGTTTCTTCGGAAATTATTAGATGGTAGCAGTCCAAGGTCGAGGTCAAGGTCAGGCGTCTCATGGCCATCCCTTGCTTTTGAACGAGAGCTCCACTTTGACTCAAGGATCAACTAAAAGACTCTGGAGGTCAAGGTCACTGAGCCTCAAGTTCAGCCCTTGTATGTGAACCTAACAAACCCTGCATAACTCTCCACTCTGGTTAGATTTTGAAAGTAAAAGGTCAGAGGTCAAAGTAATCATGTTAGCTTGTGAACATGTCAATGGTAACCTGGGTCAAACTTTAGAGGTCATGTGTCAAAAGCCAAGTTCATTTGGCCTTCACACTAACTGAAGAATGAAGTCATTAGATTCTGAAGCTCAAAGGTCAAGGGTAAAGGTCACTGGTTCTTAGTTTATCCTCTGCTTATGAATACAATATCTCAGGGATTCTTTGAGGGTATGTCTTCAAACTTTGCAAAAAGGCCCAGTCTGATGTAAGGGTGAATATGTTGAACTTTGAAAGGCTTGGTTCAAAGGCCAAGGTCACGCTTGCTAAAGCATGAACACAAGTTCATAGGTGAACTTACAATTCTGTCTAGCTCAAAGGTCAAGGGTGAAGGTCTTGGAGCCTCGTGTTAACTCTTGCTTGAATACAGGATATATTAAAAACACACTGAGGTGTTTATTTTAAACTTAACACAAATGTCAACTTTGACTCCAGGATGAAATCAGTAGACTTGAGGGTCAAGGTCAAGGTAAAATGGCCGCAAGTTCATAACAAGCTTGTAAATGTAATATCTCAAGAAGACTTGACAGGATTGTCCTTAAACTCTGCAAATGTCCAGTCTCATTTAAAGATGACTACAGATTTTTTGAAGGTCAAAGGTCAAATGTCAAGGTTACAGTGCTTCCTTTTGAAAATGATATCCATTCATTCATTCATTCATTGACATTGACGATGTGCATCAAATAAACAAACTGATGAAGAAATAAACAATTAAGAGACAGAAGGAAAAAATTTGGAGTATCACAAGAAAATCTTCATGGATTTTTGATCAAACTTTGCACACAAGTCTACTTCAGCTTCACAATTAATCCATTAAAGGTCATGCATCAAGGTCAAGGGGACTCATATTCATCTCTAACTCTTGAAAGGGATGTCCCAATAATTCCTCGGACGATTTTCAGTAAACTTTGCTCAAATGTTTACTTTGGTCTTAAGAATGTACACATTAAGTTTGGAAGTCACGGGCTGAAGGTCAAGGTCATTGGGCCCCACGGTCATCCCCTAATTTAAAACGTGACATCCCAGGAAAGCTCTGAGGATTTTCCTGCTCAAAAACAAGGAGGAACACATTAAGAATGGGGGTCATGGGTCAAGGTTACAGCAATGTCAGATTTCAATACAGAACACGCTACAAAAACCACCCAAGCCTTCAAGACCTGAAACTTTACTCTCATATCACTTAAACTGTTCACCTTGTGTATGACCTTGACCTTGAGGGGGTGGCTCCTGTTAATGCTCTGAATAAGCCAGAGCATCATCTCCTTCATCTATCTCAGCAAACATCCAAGCAGTGAGGGGTTACGCAAGTGATGGAGGCCTGTAATTGCAGAGGCTGGGTACCCATTCACATCAGCGTCAACGCCAGATGCAGCAGTTTAATTGTCTCTGTGCTCAGCGTTCACTTTGTTCGTTTATTACAGCCTGAACCTCTCCAATCAGGCTTTTTAAGGCGGCCGCTGACTGCTGCCTCTGTATTCATTTAGACACGTCCCCCTCCCGTATGGTCAATCTTCTGTTATTCATACTTGGCGCTGCGCCTCATTATCGCTAAGCAGGCAAACTGCTGTCGCCCCGCGCCTTTAATTAATGCAGGTAACGGAGATATCAAGAGACACAATGCAAGGTTTAAAGTCTGGGCTTCGTAAGTGTGTTAACATGAGGTAATCATCACCGGGGATGTGAGAGCTGTTTTCTCAGAGGGAAAGCAAATGATCACTTATGGGAAGGCTGGAAATTACAAACAGAAAATCACCAATTATCTGTAACTTGATATACTTTTCTGTAAGGAGTTTACAAAAATACAAGATAATTGACTTTTTTCTAGTAAATATGAAATGATATCAATAACTGTGTAAATGACTTCAAGCCCCTGGAAACATAAATCAACAAAAACTTCCTACTTATGGTATTCATGATCATATTGACATAAAAGTCTTAGGACTGATCTTTGAAATATTAGCAGTTAAGTTTTGGGCTACAGAGAATCATGTAAAGGACACCAAGTCTCACTCAAAGGCTACAAAACTACTTAACTTCCTCCAAATTGGCCTGCTCATGTCAAAGCAACAGCAACCAAACCCACCCAGTCCTGAGAAATCACCTTAACTGTAAAATAAGCTGTTTTCCTTCTCATTTTTAAGGCTGCTTCGTGAAACATTGAACTTATATTTACTACTGAATTAAAAAAAAAAAGATAAATAACAGTCACCTGGGCAAATCAGTTTGATAAATTGTCCAGAACATCTACCGTAAATTAAAGTTCTTTAAAAGTGCTATAAAACATCCCGTGAATACTCTAAAAAAAGAAAGAAAAACAAGTTTTAACATAGTGACCTATAATTCCATATAAACTTTTGACAGTGTAGACACAAGTCCTGTATATTTATGGAAAAAATCTGGAAAATGTTCGTTTCCAGATTTACCAAAAATGTTGCACTAAAAGATTGAGGCAAAAATATACATTCGTTACTCCTGGCAAATATCTGATGAACATTTAAAAAGAAGGTTTTCAACAAAAGTTGATCATCACTCAAAAACCACACTCCTAAATTGCAAAAAACCCTGAAAAGTATTTCTAAAAAAAATCCAAAAGCTTATGCTAAAATTGTCACAAGCAACCCGAGGAGAAATCTAAATATCTTAAGAAAAAGTTCCAAAATTTTCATAAATTTTCTGAAAAGACGTTGAAAACTTTCCTGGCAAACTTTCTTGAAAATTCCTACATTTTCCAAGTAAAAAATTCAAGAAATTTTACAGGTGAGTTATAAATAAATAAAGGAAAATAATATCTTTGGAGGAATTCTAAAATGAACTACAAGGCAACTGAGAGAGGCCAGAAAAAGTTTTGATAAGGAAAAAAATACAAAATAAAAGTTTACATGTGAGTTTGTGGAAAATATTCCCCAAAGTTCAAAGACATTATTTGCAAGACCTGCCAATGTTTTCTGAAACTGCAAACAAATATGGTCACATGTGACCATGTGTGAGAGTTTTTCTGCAATATTTGACAATAAAAAAAATAAAAAATGAGTGTTTAGGACTTTGTTTTAAAGGGTATTGATAAATAAACAAAATGTATCCTCCATTTCCTCTTCATATTTCAAATAAATCAGCCTGTGGTTAATAAGTATGCTATGTTAGACATACTTAGCTGTAAATGTTCTTTTTACTGAGCATTAGATGAGACATATACTTTTCTAATCACCACAATCACCATTGCTCATACCAGAAGTCAACAGAAATATTACATTTTCTTAAACTGTTCATATGTGTTTTATATATTTAAAAATGGATGCATTTCTCAGCCCTAAAGGGGATCAATGTTGAATATCAGAAGGCAGCAGGGAAACAAACAAGCCGAGCGTTGGGTGAACAACAAGTCCAATTTGAGCGTTGTGGAGCAGAGCATGACATTTGCAAAGATCAACACGAGCTCTTTGCATTGATGTTCTCATAATACGACGTTCTTTAGCACAAAAGCCGCACCTATTAAAGCCGCCGGAGAATCATTACCAATGTTAAACCTTGTGTTGTTTATAATCCTGCGTGAGGAGTCACAGTTGAATTCTCCTAATGAAAAGCTAATTAGACATTAATGAAACACTTAAAGGGTACTTCACAAAACATTAGACAAATGCCACGGTGAATGGAGGGAGGCAGGTTATGCCACATTAAGAGAAGCTTCAGTTCAGTCCCTTCTGGTTCTATGAAATTTTTTATGTAGATGTTTATCCTGAAATTATCTGCTCCTGTTGTTCTGCATCAGTATCATCTGGCAGTCAGGCCTCATCTCTACGGAAGCCCTTAAAGGACAGGATTTCGCACTTTTTTCTAACACCATTTTCTCATGATAACAACTTAATTTCAGTCGTTTTCTTGAGATCTCAACTTATTTATGTCATTATCTCGGAATAACCAAGCTTGATTTCCCGAGATAATGTGAAAGATTATCCCATTATCTCGAGAAATTGATCTTTCACATTTTCTCGGGAAAACAAGCTTGGTTATCCTGACATAACGACATAAATAAGCCGAGATCTTGAGAAAACCACTGAAATTCAGTCATTATCATGAGAAAATGGTGTTAGAAAAATGTGCAAAATCATGTCCTTTCAGGGCTTCCGTACATCTCTGTTGTTACTTAATCTAACAATAAGGAAGGCTTGATTAGAAAACATAAAAAAGGATGTAGAGTGTACCTACTTTGGGATTATGAAGAAGCAAATAAACCTTGTGGGATGCTGGTTAGAATGAAATTCAGCTCTGATCGCAGGCGGCCACTGAAGACGCATTGCTCAGGCATACTGTGAATGTTTGACCTAAAGTTTGGTCAGCTTCATGAATGATTACTCAACATCAATATGCAACCAACTTCAAGCTGTAGACAGATCTAGGTAAGTAAGAAGCACCAGGTAGAACGCAAGGCAGGATCAGGACCAAACTGAGTCTCCAAAATTATCCTTGACTACAAGAAAACACAAGAAAAGAGCTACATGATGTCAACCACACATGACAATGTCTCATGTGAAATTTTCATGCCATTCCCTACGATGACCAACGCAAAGTTCAGTAGATGTTATGGTTAAACTTGTGACCATGGTAATTGGTGATGACTGTGAAAGTTTTTTAAGTTAGTTTCCAATCTGAGACATGAGCTCGTGCTGGTACAAGAATTAAAAAAGGGTTATTGATGCCAGCTTCAACATCTGTTGTAGCTCCAACAGCAACATGGTGTGTTTTGACCAACCAGTCTGGATAGTTTGGTCAGATGTTGGGAAAGGCAGCCTAACAAGCTCGAGCACCGTCCCACTATTTTGGTACCCTTTTGTTGAGGTAACATTCATACCAATCCAACCCCAAATGGTGGAGCTAAACACACCATTGGAAAGGATAAAAATGATCACTTCCTCAACGCAAGGTCCAAGTATCATTTATCAAACAGTTTCTAGATCCTTCTCTTAACAAAAAACTGTCATGAAAAAAAGATCACAAAAACCTGCTAGATGTCCTCTATTGTTGCTTTTTGTCTTCTGAGTCATACTGTTGCTACCATCATCCTCTAGCTGGACCCTTTTCATTAAGAAAGACAAGGGTTATCTGTGCCAAGCCAGACCACTTGGTAAAAACATAACCACTCTCAGTTCATGGCGATTTCACACTGGATGCGTGCCAGCTCAGGGTCAAGACTCACGTATGCTAACATCTTCCGGCCCACAGTTCTGTCACTTTATAAATGTCCTCTTGAAGAAAAACTTAAATTAAAAGTTTAGGAGGAACCACAGAAAATACCCCAAGCAGTGGCCTAATTCACTGGCTACGTTTACATGCAGTCATTAACCTGCGTTCTTGCGCTTGTAGAGTGAATGTTTTTGTCCAATTCAAGGCTCCTTCAGGCACGTGCACATGTTTGCAGTTCACTGATAATCTCTGGTATATTTCCATGTCCATGTCGATTACCCCCCCAAAAGAGAAAAAACTTTCCATTGGATTTACACCATAGGTCACCTATTTTGATTTCAAACCAGCAAATTTCACTGAAAGGTAAGGGATTTTTATACCTGGCATTTTAACACCATACTAGCACCAGGAAATCCAAACTGGTTCTGTGAGATAGTTCTGGCTCAATATAGATCAGAAAAGGGCCCAACATTGCAATGGTAATGTTCCACGGTATTTCTTAGTCCGAACAGTCTTCTGGAGTTTAGTGTGTTTTTTCCACTTAAGAGGGCAGTTTAGTGTGCTTTGCAGACTAGGAGGGCACTTTAGCATGCCTTTTTTCTGCTAGGGCACTTTAGAGTGCGTTTTGGCTCTCAAGGGTACTGTAGCACGTGTTCTGGCTCCCAAGAGGGCACTTTAGAGCGCGTTTTGGCTCTCAAGGGTACTGCAGCAAGCGTTTTGGCTCCCAAGAGGGCACTTTAGAGCGCATTTTGGCTTTTAAAGGTACTGTAGCATGCGTTTTGGCTCCAAAGAGGACACTTTGGAGCGCATTTTGGCTTTTAAAGGTACTGTAGCATGCGTTTTGGCTCCCAAGAGGACACTTTAGAGCGCGTTGTGGCTCTCAAGGGTACTGTTGCATGTGTTTTACCTTTTAAGAGGGAAATTTAGAGGGTTTTTTTCCTCCCAAGAGAGAAACTTTAACACGCGTTTTGCCTTCCAAGAGGGCACTTTAGCACACGTTTTTCAACAGCTGGGCCAGAAGGGGGGGGCCAAAACCATTGACCAGAATTCTCAACTTTCAGAGGGAACAAGAGGACCCCCCTCCCGTGCACACCCCTGGCCCTGAACATGACACAGACACATGTTTTTTAATTAGCAGGATGGGACATGTGTTTTTGGGGCTTCACAAAAAGTCTAGCATGAGAGAAAAACTACTAATGTTGTAGTTTTTAGGGCCCCTGCCATTTGATTCGTCCCAACACTCCTTTAGTCAGAGCAAACTTCAGTGCCCTTGTCCGTGCCTTCACAAAGCGGCCTGTCACTTCCAATGAAAAAGCAAAAGTACTTCAATAAAGAAAGAACTTAAGAAAATCTCTACCTTTTTGTCAGATCTGATTCGTATTCTGAGATGCTGATGCTGCCATTAGCTGTGCATTAACAAAAAGCTTCCCTCACAGGAGAAGGCAGGGATTGGATAACAAGACCTGAACACTTACTGGGCTTTGGTGCAAGACTCTGCAGGCAGAAGAGGGACTCCTGGTGGGCTTAGTGTAGAATGACGGAGCCTCCAGGAGAATCCCTAAGCAGCACCATGAAGCCATGGAAGGTTCGGGGGGGAGCTGAAAGTGGAAAATGTTGCACCAGAAAGGAGGGGCACACAATTGGAGAAAGAAAGGAGTGACTGGCACAAGTAGAACAGACTCCTTGAGGCCTTGCTGGGTCACCTTTGAAGCGTGCCCACACCCCCGACAGCCCCATTTCCGAGCTGGAGCTCCCTGTGGAGAGAGTCTCAGCTTGGGTCCACTTTAGCAGCGCTTTCAGTGAATTCCCTTTCTTAACTATTGTCCAGGGGATCCGAAGAATTCTCAACTTTCAGAGGGAACAAGTCTCCGTGTACTTTCCTCCGACCTCACTGTGGAATAAATCCCACATTAAAGTTCATGCACAGAAAAACAAATCTCTAATCAGCCTTGCTTGTGCACACTCCAATTTGCTTGCTAATGATGAAATGTTATGACTCATGGCAGTTGCATGGCTGACTTTCAGGAGCTGCAGCATCTACAAAATGCTATTTCTAGCCCCAGTCTGGCTCATTATTGTCAAATTAAAGCAGAGCAGAGCTGTGCTTCTCACTACAACACTTGCTAAAACAGGTCAATGGAACCGAATGAAAGAAGTAACTTAATGCAAAAATCCTAAAGTCTTATCTAACCATCCCAGTGCTCCAGATAAAGAAATATGCTGTAATTTTCAGTTTCAGGAAAGAAAAATATGCTGATAAGGTGCAGAACTCATTTTAAGAGAAGTTGGACGATGCAGGTGGAATCAACTTTTCTTGGTATAAATTCTTTTAAATATTAGTGACAGGCCTGATGTTCGACACTTCACATATTAGGCATGATAATAGTCCCACAGCTGTCGAGTTTCAGGACCTGTTGGCTCTGTCATTTGATCACAAACTGTCACCAGGAAGCGACAATTCTTTTAACCTAATGTAATGTGTGCCCTGTGACCTCCTGACAGAAAGTCTAACATGTTTGATTCTTTGCCTACCTCCTACAGTTTGTTCAGTGATGCTCAAGACTCCGACCAATGAGAGTACAGACCCAGTGATCAGGTAACAAATCAAACAAACAAATACGACAAGGATGAAGCTGTTGCCTTAATTTGAACAATGAGACGCTTGAAAAGGTTCAGGGCTCTGGCATTTAAAGAGAAATACTGGGGAATAACAGCATCTGATAACTAAAATTACAAACACAGATCAGCAAATCAATTCGAGCCACAGAGGAAAGCCATCAGTCAAAGTGTCTACAGCCTGCTTCATCTTCCTCTAGTGCACTTAATCTGCCTGAATGATGATGAGTTATTGCCTAAAAATTACTTATGAAGTTTCATTATAAACAATATCCAAAGATTTAAGGTATTGAGAAGATGCATGCGGATATAAAACATCACCACAACCAATCAGAGGATTTTTAGCAGTAAAAGAAAAACAAAATTTATTCCTGAAATAAAAGCCTAGTAACAACTTTAACTTCTTACAAGATGTTCAATATGAAGCTCTCTTGACTCTCTTTGACTAATACACTTCTAAAACCTTTTTGAGGGTACCTATTTGTCTGACTTATTTTGTTTGTTGACTCTTTTTTGTCTAATACCTTCATTTCCGACTCCTTCACTGACTTCTTTTAGTTCGACTCTTTTTCATCTGATGACTACCTTTAAACTCCTTTTCCTTCACCAAGGAAGTTCTGTTCATGCCGGTGTTTATTAGTTTGTTAACAAAACAACACCAAAAGTGCTGGATCCATTTTGATGAAAATTTCAAAGAATGTTGGTAAAGGCACAAGGAAGAAGTGATTACATATTGGTAGTGATCTGAATCCAGATGCAGATCCAGGAGGTATTTTAAGGGTTTGTTAACAGTTTTCTACATTTTTGACTATAACTTGTCGTAAATGCCTTGATGGAGGTTTGCGCTCCTGGAGCACCTCTACTTTCTGACTATTTTCAAATCTAATGACCTTTTTTCTGACTTCTTTTCTCCTGACACTTTTGTGCTTAACAACTTTGTTTCTTTCACCTTTTTTTTGACACTTTTAACCCTAATGGCTTCCTTTCTGACTCACTTTTGGCAGACTCCTTTTTGTCTGATATCTTCAGGTCTGAAGACTTTCGTTCCTTCCTCTTCTTTGTCTGATACCTATGATTCTGACTCCTTTTGCCTAAACCTTTCTTTCTCAAGGACTTTTTGTCTGAATCCTGTATTTCTGAAGATTTTGGTACAAAGTTTGACATGTGTCACAGGTTTTCTTGAGACCTGATGTCTTGTTATCTGAGGACTGACACCTGACTCTGAGGCCTGAGGATGTCCTTGTATGCGAGCGAATATCAATCTTCCACTTTATTTTATGGGTGTGTTAGTCTGGCTTCATAAAATTTGATATGAGGCCATTTCAGCCAGACTAACACATTTAGATTAATTATAGAAGTCCAGTTTTATCAGACTAACACTGACATTGGGCTGTTTCTTATTTTATGTAAATATATCATGTGTTATTTTTAATAACCAAGACTGATAAGATGGTGCAGAAGTATTTGTCTACCACACGCTGCCACATGGTGGACATCCATTTCCATGTTTCATTCGGGTTATTATCCCTCACACTGCATGCTCACATGTTCAGGAGCTTACCAAAGCTTTAAATGGGATGTAGCCCATTGTGCTGCAGTAGAGCAGAGTGGCCCTTTTCTCCTAAGCCACGAGTGAAAAGAATCTAGTCCCTAAATGGTCTAGTGGAGCAAACTTACCAACCAAGATCAAGACAGCTTACTGTGCTCAGTGAGCAGGAGAGAAGGGGAGACAGAGGGAGTGGAGAATGGAGGGCAGAGGGGGGCGCCGATACATCCATACCCTCTCCCTGGGAGTCTGTATAATGAATACAGGACACAGCAGAGTGGTCGGGACTGTAGGTGCCTCTCCCAGCCTTCCAGCAGACACAGTGTTGGATACATGTGAGCTGAATGAACAAGGGAGCCCGGGCAGAGACTTAATCGAGGCAGCGACGTGAAGTGAATGAGTGGTCCGGGTTTGAAAAATCAGGGGGAAAAGCTGCTGTAACTTATCACCGCAAATCTAGCTGCAGGAGGACGGATGAAGAGAGGGATGGAGGGGATGGTGATGTTCGCGGGTTTGGAAATCATTGCATCACATTTCTCAGGGGAGAAGGCAAGGAGAAAGTGGAGAGGCAGGTTTACACGGTGTGACTGTGGGACTCCAGTGGTACGAATATGTGTTCTGAGATGTCTTCTTAAAAAATACATGTGGAGTCGAGGCGTTGGTGCTTCATCACACTTTTTTAAAAAACATTCTATCGCCTGCTCGCGGCAGGTGGGGAGGAGAGGAATGCAGTTTTCCTTCAAGCATTTCATGTTGAAATTTCCAGAAGGAAAGCTGAGATTTGTATGTGGTTTCATATAGATTTTTAAGGTATGCTGCTGATTCTTTAAGCAGAATTAAATACAAATCTGCAAAAGTGAAGCTTGTATTGGATACCCTCAACTATGATGATATTTGTTGTTAATTTGGCAATATTGTTTAATTGATATTATGACCTTTGGTACCCTTCTAAATTGTCACAGCTATTTCTATTTTCTGCCAACAGACACAAAGCTCAAGAATCATGGAGGTAGTTTCAGCATTGTTAGTAGCTTGCATGTACAGAGCTTGAGTCTGCTGTTTTAGTTGTAGGTGTAGAGTAGGAGATATATAGACAGTCTTTTTGTTGGTATAGTGGATGACTGGAGACAGACCAAGATAAGGGTCACCATGTAGTTTATGCAAGTCACTAGCTTGTATGTACAGAGCCTGAGACTGCTAGGGAATATTTATAGATGGCTGTTGAATCTACCCAAGTCACTAGCTTGTGTGTAGAGAGCCAAAATGTCTTAGGTCAAATTCAAAGCTGACTGTCCACTCTACTCAAGTCACAGGCTTGATAATACAGAGCCTGAGTCTGTTATTTGAGCTGTGATGGCCATGTGAAAGGTAGGTAAGATAAAGAGCATCTTTGTGTTTTTGGTGGCCAGTGAGAGCTACCATGAAGAAGGATGGCTCTGTGACAGTCAACCCATGCTTGCATGCACAGAGCCTGAGTCTGCTCAAGGACAGTAAAAGCTGACTATCGGTCTTCTCAAGTCATTGGCTTGCATGTACAGAGCCTACGTCTTCTGTGAAAGCTATGTGGTATGGTAGCTAAGATATAGGAGGTCTTTGCATTGGTAAATTGGACAGTGGGGGCTAGTACAGAGAAGAGTGGCTCTAGGAAATCAGAGCTTACCTTTAAGTTTTCCCAAGTCACTAGCTTGCATGTACAGGGTCTGAGTCTGCTGTTTAACATGTGATGGCCATTAGGTAAGGAAAGTATGATAAAGGAGGTGTTTAGGCTAGTATGGTTGGCAGTGGGACCTAGTACTAAGAAGAGTTGCTCTGGGACATTGGAGCTTACAATCCAAACCACTGGCTTACATGTACATATCCTGGCTCTACTATTTGAGCTGAGGTTGGACATGTAGTAGTAGTAGGTAAGATAAAGAAGGCCTTTGTATTTTTGGTGGACAGTTGGAGTTCACATGAAAAAGGAGCTCACTATACAGTCAACGTAAGTGATTAGCTTGCATGTACAGAGGCTGAATCAGCTGTTTGAACTGTGATGGCTATGTGGTTGAATGGGTAAGATAAAAGAGGTCTTTGTGTTGGTATGGTGGACTGTGGGAGCTTGTGTAGAGAAGAATGGAGCTCACCACCCAATCTACCAAAGTTACTAGCTTGCATAAACCAAGCTTGAGTCTTTCTTTTGAGCTGTGATAGCCATGTGGAAGGTAATGTTACTTTCCGAAAAGTTTTTGGTATTAAGCTATTTAAGTGTTGAACTTACGCAACCAAAATATTGTTCATAACATTTTGACATTAACTAAATGCTTATTGAACCCAGCCTTTATACTGTAGTACAGCTTTCAGAGGCACAGATGCTAGCGCTTATTGGCTATCTACAGTACATTGTTAACATCAATGGCTGCTGTGACTGCTCCTTTCATGTTCCTCTCTCATTGTTCATTCTTCTTTTCTATCTCCCTCGTCCCTTTCATCTCGTCTGCTTTGTCTCCAGCTTCACCTTTCTTCCTTATCCCTCATGCCTTGCAGCATGTCTTGGGAGAGCTCGGCGCATAAACAGGTTTCTATAATGAGCGGTGAATCAGGACAGGGACAAACAAAAAGGGTCGTGTGACGACAAGGGGGCCGCGAGGAAGGAGAAGACTCAGTAGGAAGGACGCTGAGGGAAAGGTTAAAACTCTAGTGAGAGTGAGAATCATCTCCATGATGCCCTGCTGCTTTATTCCTGTCCGTCATGTCCATGGAGAAGAAAAAACAGTGTGAGACGTTGGCCTGTGTGTGCGCCTGAGTGGGTGTGTGGTGTTCTGGTGCATAGGCGGGATAATTGGAGTGATTTGTATTACCTATGCTTCTGTCTGTCTTATTTGCATGAACATACGGAGGTAAATATATTCATGTTGTTAAAAAACGGCGATATTGTGCGACCCCTTTGCTCCAGAGACAATGTGCATTTGATTACTTGATGAGAAAACATGTAGTTCATGTTCCTGTCCTCACAAATTACCACCAGATTGACACAGGTGTCTAGGGACGCCAAAATGTCACCATGATAGGAAATATCTGCCATGAATATGAGCTCTCCCCAGAGGCGTTGACATGGTTGCTTGAATGGTGCATTTGCAAAATAAAAGATTTTCCTGCTGTAAGGTCAGGAGGGTCAGAAGGCTGTGATTGCTGAATGTCAGATTGCCATCGGAATAGAGAAAAAGAGCCCTGTGAACATCCACCTAGAGGAAATAACCTTTGATGCATACTCTCTGGTGACCTAATATATATCAGGAAATCACATTTAACGCCAGTCACATAGAGTGAACCAGCGGAGTCCATAGCTCAGCCTGTGATTATTCAGACATACATCTCAGCTTGGACTGTGGATAATCGAATTGATTTGCTCGTTTCCACCCACGACTCCTTGCTGCAGTATATTTCTTTTATTAAGCACTTTGGTGGTCTGGACATACTTGAACAAGGCTGCTGCTGCATGTACTGGACTATATATATATATATATATATATATATATATAGATATATAAGTAGAAAAGTAATGATTCTAAAGTCACAAGTAATTCTTTTGATAAAGTTCAGATAAGTCCCTTGCCTTTTTCTTGCTTCCTATGCGCCTTAGCAACCAACATCAGCCTTCAGAAACACTGAAAGACATTGGCACACTATGACGCAGCACTCTAATGTATGTGTTTTACAGACAACAGTTGGCTGAACTTAAACTCTGGTTGCTTGGTTGGATAGTAATCTGAACCAAAAAAAGGGAAAACATGGGACATGAACCAAAGAGCAGGGCATTATGGTTTAATTTTGGCTGAAAACAACAATAAGAAAGTTATAAAATTTGAGCTAAGCTAAACAGGGCTTACTGCAATCTCAAGCAAGAGTGGCACAGTGATCGTTACACCCTCCTGTGGTCAGTCGCGTCCACTGAAATTAACTTCCTTGGCGAACTCGTGGTGTTCGTACCTGAATGAAGACACAGTTGTGCATTTTAAGGTCCCATATTAAGCAAGGTGCTAATTTTAATGGTGTTTGTATATTATAAAATGTCCATGTCTGTTTACAAACCACTAATGTGACAAAAATCGCTCTTCCTTGCCCAACCTGTCAGAAAATGTGTACTCAAAAAGTCTGACTGAAAGACGAACATGCCTTGACATGTTTGTGTAGCCAGAGTAAACACTGGAGCACATCTTTTGCTCTCCACTTACTCTGCTGCTGTGTGTAGATTAGGTTAGTGCTGTAATAGTGTCATAATTTCATTTAGGTTTCATTTTAAGTTAACGCTCTAAACATTATCCTAATACCTCCGTTATATTTGATTTAGACTTTACTAGCGTTAGATAACAGTGTCGTAAATATCCTTATTCTGCATTTTTACGGCCTATTTGTTTTGGTTTTTTATAATTCTTATGGCTAATACCGGGACCGCAGTGACTAGTTTCGTTTTTTTCTCATGTAAGTGCAGACTGGAGTGAAAATAAAACTCCTTTGAATCCCTTTGAACCTTCATTGTTTGTTCAAACCAAATGCAAAATAAATACGTTAAAACGGAAAAAAGATTTGCGCTGAAACTGTTGCAGGAACTACGCAAATTGACACATGGGCAACGCAAATTTTGCCTCTTTCACTCCTTCGTCTAAGTTGAAATTTGGCACAAGAGCCAATCAGCAACGAGAGTGAAAGGTGACGAAGATGATTTCAAAGACAGAGGAGGAAGTAAACATTGAAGCTCCTCTACAGAGACCGAACCACCAAGGGGAGAAACAAGGAGAAAGCCACTGGAGAGTTTTGAGTATCTGGTAAGTTCAGCTCATTTTTGACATTTTTCATGGGCTGATTAACTGTTAGCTGTCTACTGGTGTGTTTTTCTGGCTTACTAGCAGTGGTTTAATTTGTTTTTTACCAGAGAAATTATGCCTAAACTCACAGAAGAACCTCTGGAGCACCCACGAAAACAAGAATAGACAGAGGAGAAAGGAATGGGTCTCCGCTCATACTGGAAAAAAGACGAGTGAGGTTGAGACCATCTACTGGACATTATGGTCAAAGTCTCCGTGTCTCTTGGGGGGATGTCATAGACTGTAAATGGATGTGTTTTTATTTTTCTGGGACATTTAGCTTCTTGTTTTTGAGAACAGGAAGAAGACAGCCATGGTTGATCAAGGAACAAGAAGGTGGAAACACGTTGTTGTGACTAGGATATGGACTTCCCAACAATAAATAAAAATAAGTTGAAAATGTGCAAAATTATGTCACGCTAAGGCACAATGCAAATATGTCTTTTCATTTGGTGTGAACACAGTATAACCCAATGCCACACGCATACTTTTGGACTAATATGCCAAATTTTTGACCATAGCTGACAAAAAAAACTACTATACTCTATCTGCCTATGGAGGTTTTTAATTTGATGAAAAAGGTTTTGGTGCTAAGCCTATTCAGATGTTCAGAAACCACGTCCTTTACCTGCTCGTGTATTAAAAACAAGCAACCAGACGTGACATTTGTACAATTAGAGATCATGAAACTTGTCAAATATCCTGTAATCTTCTTTCATAAGACTTTAGGTCTAATATTTGGGTTTGGATTTAACTGTAGGAAGCGTTGCAGCACTGAGCCTGCTGTGGCTCCATTTAATTTAAAGTTATCGAAGGAGGCATCTCTGTAATCCGAGCCTGTTTCCTCTCTGATCCTCTGTGCCAGACTGAGAATACACCAGCCAGACTGCGGAGCCGTGAATCTGTGCTGTCCTGTGGATCTGAAGTTTTGTATTCACTGCTACCCCGGCCGTCGCTTTATTACCCCCCCTCTTCTCTTCTAAAGGTGACATTTGTCTAACTGTTCAGTCCCTGTACAACACGGCGCAGCAGTTTGGGGACCTATTCAGCTTTATAGTCCCACTTTACAGTAGGTGTGCGTTGAATTTAGAATTCAGATAAGAAATGGCACGTCTTGGAAACCGCCGGGCACTTAAACCCTGTTTCCATCCATTTAATTAAAAACAATACAATAAATTACCAGCAATGCTATCAAGAGGGAGGGAGTGAGAGGAGGAAGGAACTGGAGGGAAGGTAAATTATGACCTTATGCCGGAAAACATTTAAAAGGAAAGGATATCAGGGCGTGTGCATAAATTTAAGAGCGCAAGTGCTCATCTGTCAATCATGCTGCTCCCTGAATGCAACTCAACATACATACTTCATGGTTTATTTCATGCTATAAATATCAGAAAAATGCAAATATGTGGGAGTATGATGACTCAAAGAAATGTCTTTCAGTGTTTTTAAAGTGGCAACAGATCGAAGCAGAGCAAAACACGGATATCTCATCAACTTACCAACAAATTCATACATTTTTCTGACATTTTAGAGACAGTTCAGCCAAAATTAAAGGAACACATCATGCCAAAAAACAAATGTGTTTCTTGCTGTAAAAGTATGATTCAAAAAAGCTTTGTAGTCTGTGGCTACAACCGTGCTTATAAATAACGTTCAGCTCTTAAAGTTACTAAAACAAAAACAAGAGAATAATGGTTTGGGGGATTTTAAAAAATATTTCCTCTTACTTTCTTTAAATAAAAAATCATGGCTCTGTGAAACAGAGTTCTACTGATCATTTCATCAAATCTTGACAAGAAAAGTTCAGATGTGGGAGAATATAGAAAGAAAGAACTTTTAGTTTTGTGCCACACAATTCAACGTTTCAGAGTAAATAAAAAGCACATTTTTGTGGCATTTTCCAGCAACTCTGCTTTAAATATATATTGGAATTACCAATGCTAAATAGCCAGCAAATCAGTATTTCACACTAAGATGTTTAAAACATGAAGTTAGAGGTAAGTGTCCTGGAAGTGCTAATGGCCCTTAAGCAGTTCATCAAAACATACATCGTCATCATAAAGTCTCATGGGACACCATGACAAAAGTATATCATGTCATGCTGCCGTTCATTTCACCAGAACAGATACATTTGATTCCATCAACTGTACTTAGCGTAACTCTTTCTTAGTTAAGCTGCTTTTGTAGTTTTGCACTGGGATGCTTGCAAATGGCCAGCTAAATGATAAAAGTCAGATTAACTGAATGGTGGGCACAAAATGTACATATCCAGCCCCCTGTGCCAGCTGACTGCCATCTTTCAGCCAGGTACCAGCCACTGGAAGTTCTCCCCACCTCTCCAGGGGTTGTGCCTAAATGCTGCGTTCCAGTTGTACGGGGAAGTCGGGATTTCCAAATGGGAAATTTCATCTGGAACGGCCCCTGAGGTCAGAATTTCCTATGGGGACGTCGGCAGATCCTCACCACCCCTGAGTTGACAATCGAAGATGGCTGCCCCAGGTGTAAACAGTTATTAAGCTCTTGTAATATTCTGTTTAATTGCACTTCTGACTAGTGTTTGTCGCACTAAATCAGCCGTATACATTGTACTGTTCGACATATACATATGGAAATCCTGCTATAGTGTTATTTACATTATGAGCCAAAAAACCTTACTTCTCTGTTAAAAAGAAAGTATAAACATGTTATTTACATTCTTCATGTGGTATGTGCGAACTACAACACAGGGCGTGCTAACAATGGCTTACAAAAGCCCGGTAGATCTGCAAGTTTTTTCCGACTTTGTAACTGGAATGCTGATAACTCCGATATGATGTCATTTCCACTCCCCTCTTCCCAGTTTATCAAACTGTCACGGTAAAATGCTCTGTCAAAACTATGAAGCTCCAGCCACCGTTGACGGGCAAGTTACCCAAAAATGTCTAAGTTATTTAATTAATACTCTTTGAAAAGTAGAAAAATATTTCTTTACTTATCCAGTGTCAAAACAACTAGTTTATCTACTCTAAGTTACTTATTACTTTTCCTTTTCAAAACAAATACAAAGTACAAATACATATTTTAGCGGCCCTCCTCAGACAAAAATACCTAACTGAACATAACTTTGATTTTTAACTGTCTTATAGCAGGAGTTTTAGCTAGCGTACTAATATTATTATAGAAAATTACTCCAAAAAATGTTTTATCTGCTCAATTTTGACAGTTTTCTGAGTGTTCACTTAACTCTAAGCTGGCTGGCTTCAGTTTCAAACATTTACTGTATATTTACTTTGTGGTGTCCCATTTCTTACTAAATTCCACAGTCATTGCCAAAACACTTTGAAGACAGTTCTCCAACCTTGAACCTTTAATGTAAAACCAGTAGCTAGCACATCAACTTCAGCAACTCCAATAAAAGTGCCATGAAAACAGGAAAATTAGTGAACTCTTTTCTGGGTTTTCCAGGCATCATGGGAACCTTGTTGTCCTTTTCACAGCATGCAGCCACATTATTTATCCACAAAACCAGCTGACAAACATCTGTAATGTTCTGTACACCAACATGTACATCAGGAGCTTTTGGGCTTATTCACTTCATCCACAGTTAGACAACCAGCTCCTCTACTGCAGGATTACCCCACACTCCCAAATCCACCGTGTGATCTCAGCTCAGACATAATCCTCCAAAAATCCCAAATACTGTATCAGCATGATTTCCAATAAAGTCAGTAATGATATCATGAGTTAGGATCTGTCGACGGGTCGACAGGACGAGTTCACACGAAGCCTTGAAGGGCTTTGACTAAAGGTGTAGAAAACAAATGAGAATAAAACTTCTTCAGACTTAGAAATAAAACAAATGATGTCATCGAGGTTTCCAACTCAGGGAGTGCCTTTTTTAACAGGAAGCCTGCGAGCTAGAAACTCAGACTGAGCAGGTCTGCACTTCTGAAGCATCATGGGACTTGTAGGAATTTTAGGAAAGTGTAAGACTTCATAAGAGGTATACCCCTTCGGCAAGAACAGCACATCTTTCTGTGACTACATCTATGAAAATTTTAAAAAATGCTTTATATAACTTTCACGCAGCTCTTCGAAATGAAACCGTCTCACCAAGCTCTCACTCAGATGTTTCAAATTTGGAAATGGACAACCTAATAAAGGTTAATAGGTAAATAAAACAAAAGTTACAATATCTATTAGCTAATTCATTTCAATCAACATGTCAACAGGAAGCATTAAGTGTTGATGAATGTATGAAACAGCTCCCTGAATCTTTATCAAGACTCTCTCGTATTCAAAGGTCTGTTCACCTGTTTGCCACCTAAAGTCAAATTTAGCTCTGCAGCCTGTTTCAGAGAAGTTCAGTAATCAGCTCTGAAAATAAATGACAAGCCAGCTCACAGAAAGTCTGTGATGAAGCTGCCTCAGTGCATCAACATTATTTCAAAGTTTGAAAATGCAGAGATCTGTGACAGAATGGGAGTGAGAGAGTGTTTACATGATTGCATTAGTCTGCTATTCGTCTGTCCTGACTGCCTTCCTTGTGCAACGTGTGTGTTTGTGTTTGTGAGCACAGAAGGGTGGGGGCGTACATGAGCAGAATACTGATGAATTCCCAGCATGCTCCGATCAAATTACACTACCTACTCTCTTTCTGTCCCGCCGCCTGTCAATCAGTCGGCCAAGCCTGTCGCCCCTCCTTTTCTGAGCTTCTGCAGAGGAGCATCTTCAGTAATCCAGAGAGTATCCTGATGACCTGAGAGCCCGGCTTTTTCGACAGGATTGCTATCAGATGCACCTTAATGTTTGGCCCTTATAGGGATGTATGGCTGCTTCAGTCTCCACTGGCCCAAAAAAATCATGCCCCCATATCGTTAAATGTATGCAATGAAATGTCTAAAGTGGAGCCTAAAGTGGGTTTTTGTAAAGGACACTGTCAGACTGCACGTCATCTCAACTGGACGTTAGCTCAGCCTCCTCACAGACAAAGAGGCCATGTTGAGGCGGGACTGAAGGCTGTCAGACCAATAGCAACTCCACACGGGCATGAAGCTACAGGAACTACAGCTTTTATCACTTCTGCATGGCTCATTTTTATCCCCGTATGTTGGAGTCTTTAGACGACACAAAAAACTGTCAAAAGTGACCATCCTGGTTTGCACGTGATTGATCCCAAAATGCTTTGGGAGTACCTCCCACTCTAAAGCAAGAAACCCACTTTTAACAGCTTTTCCTCCCTCACAATGTGAAAGTCATCCATTAAACTAAAATGGAGATTAACTGTTGGTTACTACCACACATAGGGCGCAGTTTTTGTTGAAAAGAGTCATAGGCAGCAGAGTGAGACAGAACTTAGCAGCATGTCTTTACTTGCGATAACTTTGATTGAGAGCCCCCTGGTGGTGGATATTTTTTTGTACTGTTAATTCAATGTGGATTTTACTTTATGATAAATTTGAAAATACTTAAAATGAACTACAACTAACATAACTTCAAGCATTTAATCATCAATAAGCACAGGTAAATGTTGTGATGATAGCTTTCAGTCAAAAATGTGCCAACTAGCATGGAATACTACAAGGAGCAGAAATATCTGATTTTAAGGCACTTTGGACACCAATACAGCACCCAGGACATTATTTGAATTACTTACAACAGCAGAGTCTTTTCCAGAACTTGACTTGTTATGTCTACACACTGTAATCTTGGAGAATCCTTCCCCTAACACCTCTGCCAAGGTAAAAATCTATGGATATATTGGATGCTTTTTATAAATTTGATAAGCTTGGATCAAAAATTCTGCTGAATATATTGAAGAATATTTTTCTTCATATAAAGAAGAAAAATATTGCATTGTAGAAATAGCTGTGAGTATTAAGCGAACACTGATTTGTGAATGTTATGCATTGATATTATTATTATCATTATCAGCTGTCAAAATGAAGAAATGAGTTTTGTGGCAGCCATTTTATTAAAGGGAGTATTATTTTGATCAAGTTAATACAAATATATAAGTCGGGCTCAGGACAAGTCTGTCCAGTGTTTCTTTGATTGTAACTTGTGGAGCATCAGATAGCATTAATCTGCTGTTTGCTGTTACTTAGGTCTCCTCTCTGAGATAGCATTATTCAGGCTTTTCTCCATATCAGTTAGTGCACAACTAAAAAATGTTAACCTTTCATTGAACAAATCAACTCAACCTGGTTTAAACACATATAGCAACCAAGACTGGTACTTCTCAACTGTTAAGAGCAAAAGGAAGCATTTCTTACCTGCTATGAGTGTGTAACATGATGTGAAAGCTCTAAATTGAGCAGTCACAAATTCAGAAGCCAGGATGCTAACTGTAAACTACCAACTTAAAAAAGGATTTAATGTTATTTACAGAGAACTTGGCAGCACAAGCTTCATTTATTCTTGTATCACACAGTTTCTTGGTGTCCTTGTCCCATTTATTATCGTTGTGGTCATCACTGTGTGTATAAGTACTCAAAGCTACACTATCAAATAAGATGTGATTAAATTATACGATTAATGAATAGAAGATATAAAATATCACCATGGTTCCATCAAATAACTCAATCTATTTCAGAAACTCAGCTTTTCATGAGCAAATGTTATATTACCTTGGGTTTATTGCAGGTCAATTTGATTTCATTTCAGCACTTTTTCATTTAAAAATGTTCTTTTTCCGAGTTATTCCAAATTTAATAACACTGCACTGGTAGAAGGAGCCCCTGCAGAAGCATGAAGTCCCTCTGCTCCGCTCTGGCTGTGGGGAGATAGACTTAAAAAACTCTGCTGCTGTGAGGCCACTGGCACACCTCACTCATATCACTTAGACAAATTGACTCAGGGACAATATAAATCAAAAACTTTGAAAGACAGGGAAGTGAAGTATGAGGAAGTGAGGGAAGGAGATAAAACACGACTGCAGTGATGCTAAAGGCCATTTAAGGCTGCACTTAGGTTTTAAGCTAATTGCTAACTTCATCACAAATACAGATTGTGTAAGAGAACACACCTGCATATTGAATAGAAAAGGTATACAGCACAGGAAATCCCTCATTAAAGTCAAAACATTGAGGAAACCATAGTGGTCCAGCCTCCACTATGGTGACCGATAAGACAATTACATGAACTATTTTGATGGTTTTTGATATTTTTGTGAAATTAATGACACTTATTACAGCGCTTATTTATGCCAAAGTATTTGTCTTTGCGAAGCCCTTATTAGTCATGCGATTCTTTAAAAATGGTTTAAGCACCATGATTAACAAAGCAAATGTGAAACTTAAAGAGGAAACAAAGCAAATGAACAAAAGAATAAGAACACTTTCTATGACCATTAGTTTCTGTTTAAGTAATATGATCATCTTTATTGACCTTTTCTGTTTTATCATCAAGTTTAATATGTGTTTGGGTGAGTAGAAGAGGCGTATTTCACATTTACATTAAAACATGTGATGGTATCAATCTACATAGTTGACATTTGTTTGAGTTTCAGCATAAAGATCTTAATTTAAGGTTGTCAGGACACTTAAAAGTTACCTTGTTGGTGGTCCATAACTTCAAAAAACTATACAAATAATTTGACTTTATGATAACAAAAAAGTAATGGGCTTTATTACAATAAAAAAAACAAATCCAATGTCTGTAAATATATTGTTTGTTACATTCTACAACTAGTGAATTAATGTACCAAGGTGAAAACCATTTTAATGCAAAGCTTTCAACCAATTTTAATATGTTATCACGTTTGGCCTATTCAAATAAGCCTTAAGAACTTGATTTTTAGTGAAAAAAAGTTTGATTGTAAAACTTTAAAATCATATGTGCACCAATAAACTGCATAGCAAAACGTGACATGTCAGACACCTGATTGAAAATCCCCCCAAAAAATGAAGTTATATCTAGTAAGGATACATATATAAATTAGTTTAACATCGTTATTAGCTAATATTGGCCATTTTACTAACATCTGCCTTCTACAAACTATCTCAGCTGCATTTGTTTATCTGTTGTGTCTCATCAAATTTAATGCTGAAGAAAAGAAAACTTGGTATCATCGATTTGATAAGATGATATTTTGTAATATCTGTACAAGTATCTGCCCTTATTTTCACCATGGAGCTCCTTATTGTTGAGGTTAGATAGTAAAAGTCGTGTCAAAATCAGCTGAAATGATACAAAACAGTTAACTTTAAGTACTCATATAAACTGTTTAAGCTTTAATTAATATTCAAGCAGCAAGTTGCATTGTACGCAAGGAAATATTAAGCACAACTGCAAAAAACTGTTCCTATTTCTTGGCTGTTAATCTGTTTGATCTTGCTGTAGAGTTTGACCCATAATTATGAGTGTCTATAGAAGCTGAATCATTTTGGATGCCAGCCTCTAGTGGCCGTTTGAGGAACTGTTGCATTAAATCTTTCAATACTGTTTAGCTTTTTAAGGCCTCTCAGTTCTTTAACTAACTTGTTCTTTTGTCATAACCATATGTAAATTGCAAATTTAAGAAGGTTTATGGTTAAAAAAATAAAACTGTTGCTTTTTAACCTTGGACAAAAGTCCCTTATTTATCACTTGGCATTGAGAGCATTTCTGCCCAAGCTTGTGTTTATACATCCAAGTATTTCACTGGATTAAAGAAAATATTGACCTTCTGGTGCCACTGGATTAAAAGTCAGGGGATCAGTGCAGGCAGCCACCTTAATCCCCCAGACACCATGAACATCTGAACCAATTTTGAAGCCAATCCATCCAAGGCTTCCTGAATGTTTTAGCGTAGCGATTCAGCCGCCAACTTGTTGGCATCCCCAGAGCCGGAGCCTCTGCTTAGCAATACTTTACTATCTTCCTCTTAAATGGGAGGGTGAAGAAGGAGGGATGGAGCAAAAAGGAAAGATTGGAAGAGTCTGAGTTAAAGAAGAGGATCAATACAGAAGAGCAGTCAGAGACAGGCAAGAAAGAGAATCCATAAAACACAGATTAGGCTTCCTAAACCAGTCTAGTATCAGTTACCCTGCAGTTACACTGATGTACAGAGTCAGAATCAGAGTCCTGGGGTGGATTTTCACTCCGGGCGAGCAGGGATACAGGGAGCTTGTTTGGGAATCGCCGTTCTGAATGCAGGCCAGCTCAGCACAAGGCCGGACACCAGGTCGAGGTCAAACGCTTTCAGAGGTGAAACGCAGCAGGGCAGGTTGACCCGGAGGTCACAGGAGTGGAGTGGAGACGGAGATGAGGTAAAGACGGCGCAAAGAGGGCGAGTAAGAGGGTACAGATGCTCCAGAAGATGTTCTGGGGAATCCTCAGAGATCATGAGTCATGTCTTTTTATGACTCATATCTTAAAAAGGGCTGATTTTCATCATTATTTCATCTGCGGGCTAGATTTTTGGTGCATTATTCATGCCGGAAAATGTCAGACTAAGAGCTAAAAAACAAAAGGTTTTTGTTTTTAATACAAGAGCGGCAGAAGAATTTTGATTTCTTTTTACAGATTTGCACATTTATTGATCTGACTCTTACACTTGAGGTTTAATCGATTTAGTTCTTATAGACTTTCCTTTGAGAATTCAGTATTAATGCAGAGCTGATTTCATGTATTTGAGTATGTCTTTTCATCTATCCAACCATCCATCAATTAATTCATCAATACATCTATCAGTCTGTCCATTCTGTCTGTCCATAAATCTATCCATCGATTTATCTTTAAATCCATTAATTCATCTATTCATTCATTCATCGAAAATATCCATCAATCTATTTGTCTGTTTGTTTGTCCTTCTTTCCATTCACACTTGATATTTACCATGCCTCCATCCATCCATCAATCCAACCATGAATCAATCAGTTTATCCATCCATCCATAAGTCTATCAATCTGTCCAATCCAATCTGATTAATTTATCCATTACCTATACATCCATCCATTCATCAATATATCATCCATCCATGAATCCATCTACATCAATCCATCCATTCCTCAATACATCCATCCATCCAACCATTAATCACATCAGACCAGTTAGCCATTCATCTATCCATCCATGCATCCTCCCAAACAGCCATCCCTCCCTTCAATTGACCCTTTATTGGCTCTCTGATTGGTCCACTGGCCAACCAATCAAAATCAACCTCCGTCAAAGCAGCCAATGCCAGGTAACTCCAGGTAAGAAGACTTTCGGAAGGATGGAAAATAAAAGCAGCGGTTAATTCCAGGTACTTCCAGGATTAAACAAACTAAAAAAGCATAACGTTTATTTTGATCACACTGGAATATAGCAGCTGAACCAGCTGCTCTGAAATGTAGTTTTTTCCAACTGTTTTATTGTGTTTGTCTGTGAGTACAACCACCTTTGGGAGCATCAAAGAGACAATATCCAAACATTGAAATCAAGAGGCCAAACCAGCCCCGAGCTGCATCTCTATGAGGCCGGGGGCGGGGGGTTAATCTGAGGCTGGGTAGTGAGGCAGTAATGCCAGAGCTCATGGGGAATTACTGGGGAGATTTGGAGGAAATCTGCTGGCAGCAATTTCCCTGTCGCTTTTATTAGCCTGGATGTGCAATTTGCTGCCGGCTGCTTTAATATGACAGCCTGCGACTTTGCTTGTGTTTTTCTCAAAAGCCGCCCCGCCACTCAAATTCAAGTTCAGAGAAAATGAAATGCAAATATAATTTCACTGCAAGGTTGTTATGTAACAAGATATTAGACTGTACTTTCTCCTTCAGGACGGTTTTATAAATAGTTGGCCTCTTTGAGAATGTTCAAAGGTCAGCAGCCTGGATTAAAGTTAGCGCTAAAGGTCAGATCCTGAGCTTTGCTCATGTGGTAAAAGGAGACTTTCATCACTTTGTATTTAGACCACAAATCATAGCACATTGTATTCATGCAGCTTGACCAACCAATACTCCCCTTGGGTAAGTTAATAGGTTAAGATGTTATTGATCATATTGTAATATATTTTATTGATAGAAAAACGGATGCAAACTCTAATGCTTTGTTAATAACTGATTAAGTAAGAACCGCTGGAAGAAAATGCTTATTGACTTTATGATAATCTATTTGAAATGTTAAGTCTAAACATCATGAGTTCATTTATTTTATTCTATTTCAACAGCCTTTTTCTAACACCAGTAAAAATCAAACATTGTTATTTGTCTGATACAACAGCAACATAAATAGAAGTCATACACACTAATTATTTGGTAGTTTATTTATTCTAATTCACAACTATTCAAGGCAAACTGTCTGAAAAAGTATACAATTAAGGGAAATTCTTAACCCACCTACTTGTCCAAACATTGCAAAATTATTGTATTATTTAGATGGTGTTAAGACAATGGCTTCATTTTATTAAGTTCTTCATTTCTGTTTTTCTTGAAGGTACGACTGTGTTCAGGGATATTCAACCAAGTGAGGAAACACTGTCGTGACTGAACAAGTGGATTGGCAGCATCACATTTCTAGCAATTTTGTGTTTTTTTTTAATTATTATTACGATATTTATCTGGTGTTTTCACAAATTTACTGCACTTTCATTTAATGCTACCTTAATATTCCTGGAATATATTTTATGACAGACAGATTGATGGACAAGTAGATAAAGTGAGAGAAACAAAGCTAGATGGACAGGCAGATCAAATTCAAGGACACTACTTTCACTCATTTAGAAAAAGGAAAATTCTGACTTAACTGTAGAAATATGCCACATATAAAGAGCTTGTAAGTCCCAGCATAATGGCTGCCAATTTATTTCTACCATAACTTTTTAATTTGCACATATACCATGACAATGTTTGTACAAGTGAGTTAATCTGGCTTGCACTTTGCCTGTTTCACATGCATTGCCAACCAATTTGTGCAACTTACGCGCAATTTGATTCTTTTTTTTTTTTATACCATTGATCATTAAATGTTTCTTTTTTTATTCATACTTTTCAAGAGTACAGAAAAACTTGACAATTGCAGTATAGAAATGTTGCAAGTTTTGTTTTAAAATTGCCCATAATTGCCCAAAAACTAAGAAAATCCTCATTTTTAATGATCAAAAATGGCAGGTAAACTATTAAATAGTCATAACTGCACAAATACATCGGCAAACTATCAGAAGGTTTTCGTAACCAGACATCATGTAGAAGATTGGTTGTGATTTCTGACAAATGTACAACGAAAAATTACCTTTATTATCTGGTTAGGACTTCTAATTTTGCTGCTGTGGCATCAACTTAGTTTTATATTTACAGGAATCATCTAAAAGTTAATAGTTCTTGCAAAGCTTCAACCATTTGCTATTACTTTATTGAAAAAATATGGATGTATTTATCACGTGCTGCCAGTAAGTGATAAAAAAAAAAGGTAGAGATATTAGTTTTGGTATGAAAATTCCAGCCCAAACTTATCATATACTGTCAGTCTTCCTCTCATGTCCACACAGCCTCCTTATGAGATTATTGGCTCTTTGCTGCTTCGTATGTAAAGCGTGTAAACGTTGAGTAACAGGAGCACTGACAACATATTAACTCTCACAGCTAATTGCAAAACATCACACTCAAATTATGGTAGATAGAGCTGCAGACTGACAGCAGGCTAACCAGGTGTGAGTGTTTCTGGATTTAAATTCAGGCCCTGCTGACTTGCTTAAATATAACTTGGTAGGAAAGTCAATAGTTTCTGAAAGAGAAGCACGCTGGAGCTTAATTACTAAGTACTGTATCTTGCTGAGCCCTTGAAATGAAATTTGTTTCATCCAAAGCAAAGCAAATCAAAGTCTGAGTGATGATTAGCTGCATGCAAAGATGAGAATTTGCAGAGAGAGTACATGTGCAGCATCTTGGGTTCTGATTGCTGTTTCCGAAGCCGCAGATAAGCAGCCATCCCACCCTCCTCCTCGTGTCTCATTAGACCGGGAGATAAACAACAATATTTCTCTTCCTACAAAATACTTAAACCTCCCCGCGTTTGCCTCTTATTGCGCTTCACTTCGACAGCGAGGAAGGAGAGACAAGGAGGAGTAATGTGAGGGTGACAAGTGGGAGTGAAGGTGGGAGGAGGAGCATCGCCATGTTTCAATCAACAGCGGCTTGAAGCTCTGACCCTGAGTTAGTCTGTATGAGGAAGAGCAGAGGGTCAACTTCGTCTATTCAGAGACCGAGTTTTTATGGGTTAAAGGCTGTCAAATGAGATCTGGGACATTTTCCATCTTAAGTTGTGAGTCAGAATTACAAGTTTCAGTTTGGTGTAAAGGTGCAGTAGTTGTATGAATCATGCCAGGGCCAACAAAAAAAACTCTTGTCCACTATTTTGGATTTTTGGTGTACAGCAGGTAGTGCTTACTTCACGAACAGCTGCAGATCTTTACTACAACTGTGGGCTGTGATTACGCTGATGCGTCTGACAGAGGAGTTGGAGTGAAACAGCTACTGCCATGGACGCCCCCATGAGCTAACAGCTAAGCACATTTAGCAACAGGTCCTCCTGCTTCTTATTTGGCCTTGCAAGACTACACATGGTAGACTGAAGGCCGTGGTTGTTGGTGAACAAGTCCCTTAGTTCGTAGTGTGCTTTTGACCTGATAGACTAGGTGGATTGGTTTTATCCATACAGTATGTGACCTATATTTCAACTATTTAAGGCAACATCCCAGGTGAGTGGGCAGAGTTTTTCCAGAAAAACTGGAAAATGGCACATTAATTACAGGTCAGGCTTGAGGCTTCTTTCAATCAATCTCTATTTGTATGGAGCCAAACTGTAACGAATGTTCCCTGCAGACACATTACAAAAGAGTAAGTCAATGCTATACTCTTCCTTTAGATAGATAGATAGATAGATAGATAGATATTTAGATAGATAGATAGATAGAGGTGCAGTTCAGGCCAAAAATCAGGCTGACTATCTTGTGTGCTCAGCTTAGCCCTGGCATCATTGAACATAGTAACAGTATTAGCTTCAGACCAACTTCAGAAGACTCAGTCTGAGTAAACTTGTGTTCGTATTCATATGCACCTTACACAAATCTGTCTATTTCTAACTCTTTGCTGCTCTGTAGGGTTCTGTCTCGTCTTTGGCACTCTAAATAAAACCTTCAACAAGCAAGTTGTTGAAATTAGAGAAAACCAATTAAGAGAGCGATGGGGGGTAAACACGACCAAAGACAGCATGTCAGCAATCTAAAACCATCTTTGAGGCGTTACTGGGAATATGAGTATTTCGTGAAAGTCTGAAATAGATCTTGTTGTGTTTATTTGTTGTGATGAGCTGGGTTTACAAGTGGATTTAAACAAGCAGCTGTGGCTGAGAGGATGTGTCCTGCTGTGATGAGTTTTTGAGCAAATTTCTCAACCGGTGTTTGCTGCTGTGAATGTAAGAGGAGGAGAGAAGGACTCTAGTCGGCATAAAACACACAAAAGCACACGTGAGGATGTCATTTAAAGAAGGAATATGGCAGGCTGTAGTTATCTGATTGAAATTTAACTGAAAGTACCTTTACGCAGGAGAAGCTGCCAACAAATTCTTTAAAGGACAAAGGGATCAAACCTCAGAACAACAGCTGAATATGTTTCCTCTATTCTATATTTATAATATGCAAACAGGTTGAAGATTTGCAGCATGCTCACTCAAGCAGATTCGCTTATTCTCTCCCCTATAGATGATATTTTCCTATCCTGAGCTGAAGCCCCCCCGAGGGCAGACGCAGAGGAAAACTGCCTATCTGGCATTCTTCGGTCAAAGTCCCTGAAAATGTGGCGACAGAGAACAAAAAGAGAAACAGAGAAAGGTGCCATACCTGCAGGGACAGAACTAATGAAGCAGGTAATGAATGGAGCTGCTTTATAAAACATCAGCTAACACAGCTGGAGCATAAATGGACTGCAAAAACAAATGAGTCACTTATCAGCTCGCCTTGTGTCTCGCCCACCGGAGTTGTTGGCGTAAGTACCAGAAACTATTAATGTCATTACCAAAGAAGACAAATAACTCTCTGATATTACAGGCAAAGGAGCGAATGATTATTAAAAAGGTTCACAGGCCGGATTCTTTTAAAACATGGAAAGAGAAAATGAGTCATATGCAGTCATGTTCTTAGAAAGTCAGCGGCGTGACTCATACCTGCACTGGCGCTCCATTTAAATGGGTCAACGCAGATTTGCTTATTCTCCATTATGATCCCCGTGACCCAAGTTAGATGTGTGTCCGGCCAAGCTTGACTTTGGCTTGAATGGTTTCTAAAAATGAGTCTACATGCAGAAGATGGAGTGCTCTCTGTGTTGAAAATAGAAAATAGTGTTTTGGAAGGCAGGAAGTTCTTCATACTTGTGGGTTTGTTCTTTATTTAAGGTCCTAAATGGAGCAAAATATGAAGCTGTTTGTTTGTAACTATTTAATTGTAAAGAACTTTATTAGTATCTACAGCACAAATACTATTTAAAGCCAAAAAAATGCATTCCTATTTGTGAAGAGAAACTCTGTAACAGTTTGAATGTGGAGTTGAAGGAATGTCTGAACATGAACCACTTTAAAAAGAAGTATAAAGAGATGATTTTCAGTAGATATAGGAATGAAGGTGTTCGACAATCACAGAGCGTTAACTGTTTTTTCAATTAATTGGTTGTCTGGTCCTCTTTTTTCCCTATTTTAGTTGGGGGAGTTACTTCTAGTTAATGTATGAGTAGGGATATGTGTATGTCTGTATATATGTCATTTATGTTTGTATTTATGTATGTAAATTAATTATATTTTATGGAAAAGGGGTAGGATTAAATAAGTATTCCCACTCCTTGATTTTCATATTTTGTCTATTTTGTATTTGTGTTGTTACATTTGTTCAGTATTGTATGATTATTTTCCAATTTACTTTTTTTTTTCAGAAACTACTACTACTCCAACTTTTTAATGTCGGTTTCTTAACCCTTTGACTGGCATTGTAACCGATGGGTTGACTTTTTGCTGCATTACCACTGTATTTAAAATTTTGAAAGCCCATCTTTGTCTGTTTTTTCTTATTCACATCTCTGAATAGTGTTTGTAACATGACATGACATGACATGTACATGTACTTTAATATAATTGTTTAAAAACCAGAGAAAATCGAAAGTGAATCGTTGCTGCATAGCTTCTCAGAAATCTAACAGTAAGAACAAACATCGGAGTAAGAAAAAATCATTTCACATATTTCCAGATCCTGTAACAATCATAATTTAGTTGAAGTAAATACATTTGATGATACAAAATGTATCTTTGATACCTCAGAAAACTGGGTAAACAGCTAAATATCTAAATGTTGGAAACACAAAAATTGTAGCAGAAATGAAAGAAATCCATTCATGCCCTGTATAACCCTTAACAGGCAAGCCAACCAGCAGGTTGACCATCATATCTACTTCCTGATTGGGAATCTGAAGAATAAAACCTGAAATGTTGCTAAATGAAGAGGAAGGAATACAATTTTACCATCAAATAATAAGCTGCAAATTTATTTTTTTAGTTTGGAAGTTGGTTAAGAGGTGCTAGGTAAATCAAATGTATGACTTATTTACTGCTGCCATCGTCATTTCCGAGCCTCATACTCTCCGTGTCAATGGTGTGAACACAATGGACAGTTGATACAAGAAAACTTATTTTCATGTCCCACATCAATCAGTATAAGTCACTGGTTTCTTATGTCTTTAGTGGCTGGCTTTACCAAACTCTGAATGTCAACAATTGCTCTGTTCTGTTCAGGAAGGGTAACAGCTGTCTGTGTTACAAGACATTTAGAGGCTTTTGGTGCCCATTGGTGTCTCAAAACCTAAATTTGTGTGTTTGCAATTTAAGGAACTCCTCCCTGAGTCTACTTACGTGATGATCCTGAGTGCTAAACGATGAAGGTTTTCTGTATTTATTTTTAAAAACTGAGACAAGTTAGGATCATACAAATTAAAGTCTTTATTTAAGCAGATTTGAAATCATTCACCCCAGAATATCCCAAGGCTAACTCACTAAACAAAGCACCAAAAGTGCAAAGACAGACATTATACAACACTGTACTAGAAAAGAAGTTGCTGAATGTATACAGCCGCACAAACACGAGTGTATGTCTCTGTATGGATGGTTTTTTGTGTGTTAAAGTGACAGTTTGCTCTCCTGGCAGCTGTCAGAAAAACACTCCCCAGAAACAATGCAAAGAGAAAAGAAAGCCGGCCGATACATCACGGGTGAAATGGAGTGGCAGGTGGCCTCCCTACTGGCACCGTCCCACTGTCCTCTGGTGTCCTGCTGCCCCCCTCCCGGACCGATCTGGCTCACCCGTCTGCCCCCCCCTTCTAGCCCCTGTTACGCCCCATCAAGCTGTGGAGCAGCCCGGACCTGAAACAGCCTGGCCTGAAGGATACGTGTGTGTTGGAATAGCTGTGGACCTTGAGGGCGTCTCTGCCTCCATCAACACGGCCCCTGCTGAGGGTGACACCTGCGAATAACAGTTTAATAGCTGAGTAATGTCTCCGGCCTCCCCCCCCAGCTGTGTCGGGGCAGTCTGCTGGGGCATGAGGCAATTGAAAAGCCTTTCCTCTCGTCATGGACATGTTGATACACACATGTGGAGGGACAGTATATATTTTTATGTACACGCACAATGATGTGAGCTGATAAAACCAGCAGGGGGCTGTAAACTGGAGCAGATACCTGAACACTGATGGGACATACTATCTGCTCCTCACGCTGATGTTTACTCCTTTATCATAGGTATACATACATGCCTGCATGGGATTAAGCCCTGTATGGTGCAGTGTGCAACCTCTGCAGACTAAACACCTTCATTGTTGTGTGACCCTGCTGTTCGTATTTAATCCATCCATTTTGCAGAATGGGAATATATCAGGAAACTGCTCCAGACCACAGTGAATATTGATTCTGCATGCTGTAGTAAGAATCTCATTCATAAATCCGTCTGATTATCCGCCTGATGTGATCATTAAACAGTCTAAGTCAACTGTACACACAGTGGAGAGGTGCTGCGGAGGATAAATATTTAAAAGTATGAAAATAAAGACTGCAAATGCTAAATTGACCACAGAGGAATGCAAGGAAAAGCAGACGCAGGTGTGTTTCTCCTCAGTTTTCTGTTTCTATGTGTTGCTGCAGGGCTCCATGTCGGTGCAGCAGGTTGTGCTGTTGCCTCACAGCAAGTCTAGCGAAGCCCCTCCGTGTGGAGTTTGCATATTCTGCCCTGTGCAGGTTTGGGCTTTCTCCAAGTACTCTCCTCCCAAAGACCAAAAACATGCTTGTTTGATTAGCTGATTACTTTTAGTCACTCCAAACTCCGTTTTATGTGGTATATTGGTATAGATAATGGACAGATGTAAGGATATATTGCTGCATCAACAACCCAAAGCAGGGTGTCAAACTCAGTCACAGAAGGGGCCAAAATTTAAAACGAAGTCTAAGAGGTGGGCCAAACCGGGTCAACAGTTATTCAACAGTGTGCAATGGACTTTATTTTAATCAGAAATAGAAATTTGACCAGCATATTCATTTTTAGGTAAACCAAAAAGTCACTGAAAAAGCCTTGACCGATGCTTTCATCTGCTGACCACTGTTATATTACCCGATATTAAAGCTATTGGGGGAGGAGTTGGTGCACAGGGCGTGCATGGCAGCTATTGCAGTGCATTGTGGGATTTGTAGTTTGAGTGGTGGAAATTCTTTAAAATGGAGGGCCATTCCTGAATATATATATTTATATATTTGTACATGGGTGCGAGCTTTGAATTAAGATTGGATTTTTGTGAACTGAGACCAAATATATGACGCCCTATCTTTCCTTATTTATTTATTTATTTATTTACTCATTTATTTTTAGGGGAGAAGAGAAACCCTATGAATTGATTGGATATGTTGGATGTATAAATTGTGGTTCTACTGAATATTAATATTTATGTAGACAGAGCTGTGCTGATTAATTTATTTGTGTATTTACTTCTAATTTGTATTATACAATTTTTTCATTGTATGTATTTATTTATACATTTATGTACGTGCATTTTCATATTTTTGATTTTTTTTTTCTTTCCATATTCATTTATCTCACTATCAGAGGCCATATGAACTTATGTCACTATTTTTATTACTATAAATAAAAACTGTAAATTCATACACTGTGAAAATAATAATGTATAATAAATAATACAAATATATAATAAAGAGTCCTGCAAGATCACCAATGCCAACAGTTGATTTATTCCCTGATTTAAAAACTCTAAAGACCTCCTTTGTCATCGAGCAAAAGTCTCAAAACTGTACAAACATGTATCCTGGATTCAACTCAGTCTTTTCTGTCGAAGGTTCTCGTTTTTATGAATTGGATCCAGTGCATCCTTCTACCTCCTTCATGAAGTCTGGTTCAAACTCTGGTGCATTAGGTCTCCTTTGATGAAGATGAAGTGGGCTTCTGTTCCACATCAAAGTCTGTTTACAGGAAGTACAACAGCAAATGTGGAAAAAGATGAATAAAAGCTTTTGTGACGCCCACGGGTGCAGCACAGTGAATTGCCTCAAGTAACTCCTCATCTGTGCTGGAAGCTTGAGGCCAAAGGCTACATGAGTCATTATGAGTGAAACGTATGTGTTAGCGCTGGAGCTGCATAACGATGGGATGATTATTTTAAAATAGAGGGTGGAAAAAAACACCCGTTGTTTTTACTCACCATGTAAAGCTTTAATTTGAAGGGGTAGTTTTTTTTACTTGGGGAAAAATCCTGATGTCCACAACCTCTATAGCTCCTCTGTCTCAAGGTGTTCCACAAGGCTCAGTGCTTGGTCCCTTTTGCCTTTTCCTCTATTATCATTGATAATAGCAATAATCATAGTCTCTTTTTGTTCCACTGTCATACCACTGATGTCAAGCTTCATTGCCATCAAACCCATTTATTCGAGGACCCTCTCTATGCTTAGCAACTGTCTCATTGACAACATGGAAAGTAAACCATTTCCTTCACACTACACTGCTACAATATTTGAGATTGTTTCGAGAAATCCTGATTGTTGGCGGTTACAAGTTCATTATTGACAATTTCAAGGCTAGTTACAGCCTCTAATAATCACAAAATAGCTGTTTTTCTCACTTTGTGCAGATGAAAAATCAACCAAACTGTTGATCTTCCCTTGTGAATGTGCTGCTTAATCACGGATCCCTGATAACTACCTGAAGCAGAGATCAAATAGGAATCATCAAGATAAAGATACCAAAAAGGCTTATTAATGCATTAAAACAACACAACTATACCACTTGCTTGCTCATCTTAGGAACCATATATCTGCAACCAGATGGGACTTACATAAATACCTGCACATAAGGTCAAAGGGGGCCACAAAGGTCAGAAAAACAGGACTGGGTCTTCTTCAAGGTCTTATCCTGATAAAACCAGAAAGACCATCCAAGGACATGACTTTTCCTGTGGCTGCAGAGCTCTCAAAGGTAAGTGATCCATACAAGGCTACAAGTTGAGTGCGAGGTCAGATTTGATAGAACAAGAACAAGGATAAAACATTTTATGGTCAGTGCACAGAGGGAGTCAAATACTTTTTACAACTTTCTGATGCGTACACTCAAGTGTGAGCAGATACTGAGTAGACTTCCCATATCTGTGGTGTAAAATGTAAGTAAAATAAAGGACAAAATTCCAGTTTCAGTGCCGTTTTCTAGTCTTTTCTATCATCACATTAAACTAAAGCAGCAAAGGACAGTATTCTGCTGTTTTCTGACGATATTATTAAAATGAAATCTTCTTGTGATTTTGCATTTACAAGACAAATATGATGCACCTGGACCTCTTACCTATAAAATTAGCTATGTTATGAGAAATCTCTCTTTGAGTTTTCTTGAGGATTCATACTAACAAGCAAAGGATGGTCACAAGATGCCATGACCTTGATCTTGGACCTATAATTTCTAAAATCTTCATGATTCACATTGGTGCCATGGTGAACATTTGTGCAAAGTTTATAAAAATCCCCTCGAAGTTTTCAAGATCCCGACCCTACATCCTTGCATTTAGGCGGACATTTGTGTCAACTTTCAATTTCTAGATTGCACAAGATGCCACAACACTATAACCTCCAGAATCTCATTGATTTTTCTTTGAAATCAAGGCTGACATTTAAGGTTTTTGATAAAATCCTCTGAAAACTTTCTGAGCTATTGTGTTAACAAAAATCTGTCCGTACAGATGAACAAATAACACAAACAAATCTGTATCTAGAGGGCCACGATCAGGGTCATAACAGCCATTACAACACAAGCTACTCATGAAAAGAATCATTAAAATCAAAATCCTGACAGACCTGAGGGCTTTTCTCAAGTTGAGGGAGGAAACCAACCAATACTGAGTACAAACCAGCTCTCTTCTAATGGGGCCACTTCGAAAAACTCTGGTTAACTTTGATAGATTTGCCGACAAAAATACTCAAAGTTCTGGTAAATTGATCACGGGATGTGACATATGTCTCTCTGACTGACTCATAAGAACATTTTGATGATCTCAATGGATTCCCCCTGAAGTCCATCTCTGTGATGAGGATTCACTTGACTTATTAAGAAAGTGAATTCATCTTACTGTATTCTGGGTAATGGGCTCTCTGGCATTTTCCTGCATAATTTGTGCTTCCTCGAGCAGTCAAACAGACATCAGCATGAAGACTAGAGAGTCAGAGGACTTGCCTCAACCATCTTCTGCTTTGCATCGTAAGAAAATTCATCCAGCAGCCTAATTATTACTGACAGACGGGTGGCAGGGTCACAGCAGATGCACCCACTTAGTGCTGAATCCACCACTGCAACAACTGATCTCCATGTTCGTCTAATGTTAAAACCTCCGAGAGCTGGAGCCAGAGTGACAGCAGTGGATAATGGCGGTGCTGGGGCGGAGATAACGTAGTGACCGAGCGGACTAATTATGGAGGAGAGAATGAGTAAACTGGAATTACAGATGAGGAATGAAATGAGTTTGATAGCTAATCAGAAAATCTGGTGATTTCCAACAAATGATAATTACGGAGTGTAATTTCTGCGAGCTGCATCACAGAGGAAAAACACGGAGGGAGCGAGGGCTGGTGGATAGATTTTAAAAATCATAACTGGATCATTTTTAGCTGTAGCTGCAGTATCAGAATTATCACCCAGATGAGGATGATTCTAGAGCAAATCCTGAACATCATAGGAGGTATCCATGTTGAAAGAAAACTGCAAAAAAGTCCTATACCTTGACAGACTAGTAACAATTGAAGGAACCAATCTCTCTGTCCTAATACATTCAAGCATTTTAGCAGGTAGAACAAGCGATGAGTGAAGAAACATTTCCCTTACGTTTCAAATATTACCAACACATTTGAAAAACTTTGCCTGCACATCAAATTTCTGCCATTTTTTGCCTCCACGCCAGCGACAGCCGAGGACAAGGGCACCATATTTTCAAGGTTGTCTGTATAAGTCAAGGCTGTGTGGATGTGACATCTCAGAAATTCTTCAAGTTATTTCCTTGAAACTTCGACCACATGTCCACCTGGTGCAGGAATGAGTCTTGAAAAAGCATTTTAGCACTTAAGATTCCCACAGCCGGAGGTTTACGGGAAGTTTGAATAGCTTTCCCAATAAATGCTCAAAACAAACTCAGCAGAGAACACATGCGTACATGATGTAAACGTTTCATTTTACAACATAAAATGCATCTGACATGACCTCACTTTTGAATTTTGAAGTGTTTTTGTGTTTTCAAAAGTATGGTTGCTAGCAAAACGCTAACAAGGGTACTTTTATTTTGCCTTTCGTTATGTGTTTGAAATGAACTTATCAAATCAAAAATGTCTAAGGACTAGGGGTGTTAGAAATAATCTTTTAATCGATGGACGTAGATGGAGATGCTCAGTGTAAATCATGGTTTAATCTTGCAGAAGCTGCGGTTAGACTGCAGCATCAGTTTTGTTTCTGAGGCAGAAAAAAATAAGTATCGGATGAGACCCATGAAATTGATTTATTTTAGTTTACAATGAAGTTTTGCTGCTGTTGATCTCAAAAGCCATTTCTTATGAATAACTTGCATTTGTCTGACAGCTTGTATATTCTTATCCAAAAAGCGGCCTGGTGCAGTAATACTGAAAATCAAGGATACTACTCACTGCGTTACATCGTGACGAATCCTGACATTGAACAGAATTGAATAGTTAACTTAATTACCCTAATCAAATTGAATCGAGAGACTAGTGAAGATGCACAGCTCTGCCTGGACCCTAATACAAGCATTTCTGATCATTATCATGAGGACCAACCTGACCAGTTCATTAGATTAAGGGAAAATTCCCAAATAAGGGTTCTAACGTGACCTTATATGTTGCAAGAGTGGTAGTCAAACTTCCTCCTTATAGTTACCTAAAAACAGCTTTTCACTCTGGTCAATTTAAATTGAAGCCCAAAGACTTGTTCATTTTCTGTTTGCAATGATCCCAAAACCCAATGATAAACTTCAATGGCTAAATTTTCTGAAGAAGTTGATGCTGTTTCTAACAAAAGGTGTCTGAATATGTAACGCATCACAGTTTGTTGCGTAGGATGATAGGCAGTGTTAATTTTGACAGCACTTTCGAATTTAGTTTGAGTTTTAGTCTCTTGAATAAAATATCTTTTAGTTTTAGTCAGACTTTAGTCACCTCAATTGTTTTAATTGAAGCCTAGTTTTACTTGATACATTTCACAACATTTTAGTCGACCAAAATCGACCAAATCTACTGTAAATTTAGTCGACTAAAATATGAAGTGTAAAGGCAAAGTCATGTTTCACACTTGGATAAAATGAAAATCTAATAACTCTTTACTGAATGCTAGTAAAGTTTGAATGTATAAATGAACAGAAACAAATTGAACTTTTGTGTGCAATGCAGTCACCTTTATTTAGGCTACCTGGCAGAGCATCTCAGTTACAATACCAGAACTGACAACAAACAGTGAACCTGCTCTACATGAATATATCAATTCATGAAGAGAGGAGCTCTGATTGGATCGCTCCACAACTTATCCCACCACCATGAAGCTAAGGCAGCTGTGATTGGATGTCCCTCTTAACTCACCCAACCTTTCCACACAACCAAAGTAGCTGTGATTGGATATATTCCTAACTTGTCCCTACTTTCTACATGACCAAGTTAGGTCTGATTGGATTAAGTCTCTGTCAAACTTTTAGTCTAGTTCTCATTTGTTGACGAAAATGTCAGTTAATCTAGTTTTAGTTTTTGTCCATGTGCACTTGTTTTTATTAGCTACGGCCTAGTTTTCATCAGGGGAAAAAAGGTTGTTGACGAAAGCTATGATGAAAATATTTAGTCAACAAAACTAACACTGATGGCAGGTGCTCATAATGTTACGCCTGTTTGGTGTATATTTGCCAACTTGTATTGGAAAACTCTCTGAAATTACCAACCTTCGAAATTCAAAGTGAGCTTCTGTATTTAAGAGTGTAGAAAACTGCTAATCTCAACAAACAGTAATGCTGTCAATGTTTTTATATTCAGACATAATGCCTGCAATTCTGGATAATAATAACAACAACCCTCCCTATACTGGGTGTTTAGTAGTCATGCTTTTATTGCCATGGTAGGAAAAAATGAATCAATATCATTTGATTTTCTGTGTAGATTACAGAAATCCCTCTTAAATAAAGTAAATAAAGTGATGATGTCTCATTCAGCCATATTTTTCAGATCGATTAGTGGTCATTAAGTGTAATATCGTTGATAGTTTTTACACCAATGTATCTTTTCTGGAGCATTGAGCCCTGCATCCATCTTTTTTCATTTAAGCATTATCAAAATAATCTGATGTAATTGATATTGTCTTACCCCTGATGTCATTTAAAGCCATCAAAAATAGCCCAGCCCTAGATGAAGCATATCCTTAGATCTGTGTCAGTCATCCTGCTCTCCACTATCACCAGTCCAGTCAGTAAATCACAGCCTCTCTCCCTCTCTCTTTTTCAGCCTTTCCTGCCTTCTGCTGAGGTCAGCTCAGAGTGGTCCAGACGCGCGGTGGAGGCATCCATCACCGTTTTATATGTCCAGAGCCTGGGCCGCTTAATGCAGCCTGAGATGGAGCAAAAGACAATCCAATCAGCCGGCAGAGATTCAATCCCTGCCACATTCCCGTGATTCCGCTATTTCCAGCCTGAAAAATGCAGAGTTGCAGGAAAGGGATTTTAGAGGTAGAAAAAAGATGAAGGAGACATTTGGGATCAGCGCAGGTAAGTATGGGCGAGTTAAACACATTGTTTGTTGAGAGGTGGATAATTTCCCATGAGGCCGTTCTCTAAAAGAGACTGTGATTCAACATAAACAGAAAATTGATGAGCTCTCTCGTCTTGTCATGGTGGGGAATTCTCCCCACATCAGGCTCTAAGATAAATTTGAAGCCATTTTCTGGAAACAGCCTCTCGAGACTAATAAGACATTCTCAGAAAGAGAATTAATGTCCACTGCGTCGCCCCCTCATCCTTCATCCCCTTTCGACGTGTGTGCAGCATCAGAACGGAGAACCAGAGAGCCGGTGTAAACAGATTATGAGCACTAGAGACAATGGTGGATAGCTGACATTATGCCCTGGTGCTATAAGAGCCTATTAACCTCGTGCTTGCTCAGATGCCAGGAAACAGCAGATTATCCACTGCCTTGCCAATTTTATATAAACCCTCAAATCCTCACACAGGCGATCGTGACCTGAACTCCATGTGGTCAAAAAAGCCGCAGAGCCTGATTCAAAAGATTGGGACAAAAATGGGAGGACACAGTTCAGAGTGAAAATCCTGTATTGATAGATTAAAGCAGAGTGATATTAGATTGGACAATGGATTTTTAATTTAAATACTTAACAAATGACCTGTCACAACACTGCAAATGTAAACTCTGATATGGTCTTAGTTTAAGTTGAACAATTTAATATATATTTGTCACCAGTAAAGGAAAAGAATTGTTTTATTACATTGTTTTTATTCAATCAATCAATCTTTTTTTGTATAGTGCCAGTGCATAACAAGTGTTATCTCACGGCACTTTACAATAGAGCAGGCTGAAGACAAACTCTTCCTTTTATATATATATATCTGTCTCTGCTGAATACAGAATCCATCAATCAGTCTTTATTTGTATAGCACATTTGTCTTCGTTGAATATAAATGTATCAAAGGTGAGCCCCTTGAGATGTAGCATCTCATTTCAGGAGGGACCTCATGTCTATGTGGTTGTAGAGATAGTTACTATGGATGAATTATCAATACAACCATGGATAGAGAGATCAATCTAATATAAACATTAATATCTACAATGAATATAATGTGGAATGATGTTGATTAATGTAGCAGAATCTAGTTGAACTTCCATTAACTTCCACTGTCTGTAAACACTAAAATGCTTGAAAAAATTCTGTTAACTTGTACACATGTAGCCCTCCAACTATCATAATAAAGCCCACCAGTCAACTGAAAAAGAAAAAAATATACACAAACACAGAGAAAGTGACAAAAAGTCCTGTGAGAGCAATGAACAGCAACGTCACCAAGAAAACAGAGCTCTAATTGTTGCTGTAGAACTCGTCTTTTTGCATTTGTTAGATTACTAAAAATGCCTCAGAGAGTACAAACTGTCTGAACTATATCAGGATGTTAAAAAATAGTCAAAGAAATTCCTGGATCCTGCATCTCCATGCAGATCACCAGCAAAATCTGATCACTTCCTCCTTCCCAGGACAAACACCAGCAAAACATAACCACCAAAGCACAGAAATGTAAGCAAGACATTCTGTAATGATAAGTGAATGAGCTGTAACTTGCATTCATATTACATTACCAGCATTTCAGTTTAATGTTAGTATTGATACACTACACTTGAAATTAAAAGTGAGTTTAATTCTTCAGTTGCTAGCATCCAACAAGTTTCAACATGTTGGCCGTCTGCATTGAAGACAAATCTGATCGAGCCCTGCTGGTGACCAAACTTGCCTTTCCCTGGTCAATATTGTACAAACACACTGGCAACGTTCAAGAAATAAGGACAACCTGCAAGAACACCTCACGAGCTATACACAAATTTTACAAATGCTTCCACAATAGCTGTAAAATTTGGCCAAACAGTAGGGGTTCATGTGGTATCAGCTAACATTGATCGCCATCTGGAGCTGCAGCACAGGCTTTTTAATTTTTCATGACACATGTCAACATCCCAGTTAAACCTCTGGCAATGGAGACATTAAAATAAACTGTGAGTATTGGACACTTTGGATCATTCAAACAGTTTAATATTTACATATCGTAAAACAGCACAGACTTTAGCAGCTGCCAAAACCCATTTTATATATCTAACATAAGTTACTTTGTAGCCAATAAGCATATAACTGTAGGAAGGTCTTACTGTAAACAATCTTATTTGCACCAATCAACGTATTCCTTGTCTATTATTTGAAAATATGCATATTAAACCTAAAAACTCCATATACTGTAAAGCACTGATACATGTAACCCAGAAAGCACCGTTGAAATGCAGCCCCCCTCCACCCTCTCCTCTGAAAGCTGCCTCCTGTATCACCTGGCCATTAAGTTGTTGCCAGGGTAAGCTATAAAGGTTGTTGCTAAGACAACCATACACAGGTTGAGTAATGCTGCTGGAGCATGACTGCTGGAGGTTTGTCCATGGCCTCAAAAACATCAGGACCTCAGACTCCATGCAAATGGTCCCCGGGTACAGAGCAGAGCAAATAAATGGCAATTTTCTTTTCTTAAGTTTAGCCCGATGTCAGGCTTAAAAGCTGGAGATGGAGTTTGTTATTGAGGGACACGCTTCACCCTCTGGTTGGCACCCTTGTATAACAGATAACATACTGGGGCCAAGCACACAGCAAAGCACTGCAAGACTGACTTACAGACAAAAGAAGACCACAGAGTCCTGACTGTTGTGAACTTTCACCCACCCTTACGGGACGTTTATTCGGGGAATACAAAACACACCAAGCCAAACTTTGTGTGACACCACAAAGAGCTCTTTGTCAAATCATTCTGGGATAAATGAGTCACCAGACTGGCAGAGATTTGATGATTCAAGGCCAGCTGGAGTTCAGGCTGTCATTTAAGTGAAACTGGGACTTATGAGCTCTGCGATAATCTATATTTATGCATATTTTGCATAGATTTAACATCCATTAAGATTTTAAAGATGAAAAATATGTTAAATTTTTGTAGAAAATATGAAAAATGAACTTTTCTGAGCAGCAGTTTGAATATTTTGCGCTCTGATGTAAATTAAGTGCTGAAAATTCACAAACAGTATAAAAAAACCCCAAAATCTGAGCATCACAGTACAAATTCATAACTCGCTGCTGGTTTGGGATCCTGCATCAGATCCACCACAGTTTGGTCTTTAAAAATAGACTTTTAAAGAAACACAAGGAATCTGGGATGTGACGAAAGAATAAGCAGAGACCTCTCACCTCACTCATGCACTAGTAATAAGTCACATGATCTACTGTATGACCCATATTTGCAGCAGCTTTGACAGACTCACGAACTGAACATGCAAGATCCAGTAGTAACCAAAGTCAGCCCTACCCAATGTGGTGCCCTAGGCAAGATTTTATATGGCGTTCCCTCCATCGGCGATTTTACAAAAGAAATCAAATAGCAATGTTTTCACCATTGTCCTGAATTTATAAGATAACATGTCAGGCAATTTACATGATTTATAAATTACAAATAAATACAAAAAAAGGAAATACAATATAAATACCCTTTCCACAAGTAAAAATCCTGTAATAAGAGATTAAATGATAATAATAGTAATAAATTATAAATACAACAATCAACATCAAACAATTTAAACAAACACACAGTTTACACATAAGCTACATTTACTTATTTGGCATTATCACTTGTTCTAATATTAATTTGGCATTGCTTTACATTTGAATCAATGTGAGCTTTTCCATTTTAAGAGTCAATAGTTATAACTAGTTTTAATATATGTGTATAGATGTTAGTAACTGTGAGAATCCTATCACAAGGCTTTTTAAAGGACATAAAGGAGTGTCTGTAAGATTGATACTGATGTTGTGGGAATGTGGCGGTGAAATATAACTTCAGTCTTTGCATCAGCGATAATTAACTGCCTCTGCATTAGTGCATCTTCATCTACGTCTGTATTATGATGCATCGATTGAAGGGTTAGATTTGAGTTCTCTTTTGAGTTGTATATGCCCTTTAGGGTGTTTATGTCCTGGACATTTGGACTTCTAACTCTCCCCTGTAGGGCTGATTACCCAGGCATACCAAAATGGACTTACCGGTGCGATATTCTGCCATTTGGCTCAAGGTAGCAGGCCTAGAGCAGAGTATAGACCAAAGAAATAAGCTGTTCAAAATGGATCTGGACCATGCTGAACTGACCAATAAACATAGTAGAGACCAGTCAACCAAACAGAGCAGATTTAAACAGATATTAAAACTGAGTCAAGGCAAAAATAATCACTTTAAACACATTTCTGTCTAGTCTTGGCCTTGCTTTGCACCAGGACTGTGCACCCTCTAGATAGAAAAGTTTAGACCAGCATGCCACAGATTTGGGATGATTCATGATGTCTGTGGGCTGCTATTTAGCAGGTTTTATAGGCATGTAAGGTCAGGTGGAGCTAAACCACAGCACTGATGGACAGGTTGTCCACAAATGTTTTGGGTTTTCGGGGTAGGAGGCTGGGAGCCTTTATGGTCTGGCTCCTTCTACTGAGTGCACGTCCCTCTCCGCTTTCTTTCACAACATTTTTAGCACCTTTAATACTGTCTAGCCCAGTGAAAAAAAGGGCAAGAATAAAAACTTATCTTTAAAGTGAAAGAAATCTGTTCGGTTATATTGTTTAGTGAAATGTTTTTATGTTTGTAGCATAAACTGCAGATTTAGTGGAGCCACCTGTTGGTTTCTAGCTGCAGCTGAAGGTTAAATCAGGTGAAATTGGGACTCAGATGGATGAACCTGTTAGTCAGCAACAGTAAGAAATATTAAAAGCATCCACCCAGGTTATCTCAGATCAAACTTCTCTGCAGCTCCACTCACTGAATCACCATCTGCTGGTGAACTCGTGACTCTTGGAGTAGGAGTCGAGGAGTGGAGCGTTCGGGGGCAGGAAATATATCCATAATAGAGGCTCAGAAAACAAACACAACAGAGCCAAAGATAACCAAACAGCACTTTAAAGGACCTTTGTGTTCTCTCTTTCATCTTAAAAATGGAGTATTTGTGTATGCGCACATGCTGACAGACCCAGTTTCCCTGCATGCACTTGTTTGTATTCTGCTGCAAGGATGTATTAAGATTCAAATCATGTCCGCATCCCATCTTGATAAATGGAAAGAGTCTGCAAAAACTTCCCTAAATGGCCCTCTGGCATGGCTGGGGAATAAATTGAGCTAATCAAGGGTGGCCTCACAATCACTGCATCCACAAAGTAATCAAAGAGTTGAAAAGGAAACACGGCGTGCATGTAGATGGAGGAGGCGCGAGTGGATGTGTGTCAGAGCTGGTTTCAAGATATCCTCCTCCTCGGGGCACTAAAAGCCACTTTGGAGCATTGCTGCAATAATTGGCGCTTTTCCCTCCATTCATTGTGCGTTGTGCGTTGTCATTGCACAAGTAAAAGCCTTTCTGTCACAGTTGTATGGACGCGGTAAGCACAGAGGCGAGAGTCTACATTAATAACCACCTCATTCAGCTGACAGGCGCTTAGGGCGACCCCGCGGAGATGGAGATGTTGAAGAGGCGGAGAAGATGCATGGTAAACTAAATGTTGACTCTCTATGAAAATGAGCTTTTCAACTCAAATGGCTTCTTTATGTTGGGATTCAAACCTCGCTTGACGTGAATAAATGACTGAAAGCTGGATGACTTTGCAAAGTCCCGGATAGTTTAACCCTCCCGGCTCCTTCCTCGTATGGTTTTATTCTGCTCAAAATGAAACAAGGCCGGGTAGCTGTTTATTCCCCCGGGCCTGATGACCGTGGAATAAATCCTGGGATTTGGGCAAAACAGCACACCTGCTTTCCTCGCTAATGGGCACGCTCGCACTCCCTCACAAAAAAAGTGTTTCCTGCAGCCAATTTAGTCACCAGCGAGGATATTCTCAGAGGTGGCAAACAAATAGCAAGTGTATATGTGTGATTCTTTGACCGCCTCCCCCCCCCCCCGTGGAGATGGACTGAAGCGTGATGGATAACCACACGGCTGAGCTGCTGTTCTTTTCTACCAGCCCGGGTCTGGTCCCCCGGGTGTCTCTACGTAAACTAGGCTGAGGAGAAAAATTCTACACAGATTCAACTTGATCATCTCATGCATTTTGAGCTCACAGTCCTGGATTGCACTCTGGTCCCAGGCAGGTTCGTTTTTAACACGGTGTCAGCTCCTGCTGGTAAACGCTGTGAATTAACCTTGTGTTGTTTTCTATGCAAATCTTTGCCTCTTTGGACAAACAAAGCTTCTCTTAATAAACAGAAAGTGTTGAAACCTTGAGCAAAATATCTATGAAAGAACACAGTTCAGAGGAAAAGCTTCAAAACTTTGGTTATCAAACACAAAATGTTCTGCCTGAATTTCCCCCAAACACAGTCCTGTATTTTAGACTCACTAAACTGCACGTCAATGCAAATAGCTCAACAGACAGTCAAATGGCAGCAACTCAATGCATTTGGGCATGCAGATGTGGACAAGACAACCTAATGAAGTTCAAACCAAGCCTCAAAATAAGGTAGAAAAGGGGATTTAAGTGGCTTTGAACACTGATGCTTTGACACTGAGTGCCACTCCTGTTAGCCCAGAAACTGAGGCTGCAAAACTGCACGATAGAAGATTGGAAAAATAATGAGTCTCGATGTCTGCTGCAGCATTCAGATGTAGGGTCAAAGTTTGGCATTAACAGTCTAGTCTGGTGGTGGTGGTGGTGTAATGGTGTGTGTGTGTCGGGTGTGGGGGTTTCTTGGCACACTTTGGGCCCCTGAGTACTAGGAGCCTACCACAGTATTATCCCGGACCATATCCATCCCTTTATGGCCACAGCAGACCATCCTCTAAAGCAGAGATGTGCACCTTGAGGGTCACATTAGATGCAACCTCACTGTCAAAGGGCCAAATCGTTGCAAAGCAGTGTGAAGTTTAGTTTCAGTCTTTGCCTAAAATATATTTTAGTTTTAGTCATAATTTAGTCATCTGAATTGTTTTCATTTAGTCTAGTTTTAGTTGATGAAATTTCAAAACATCTACTGTAACTTTAGTCGACTAAAATATGAAGTGTAAAGTGTAAGGCATGTTTTACACTTGGATCCCACCACCACGAAGCTAAGGCAGTTGTGATTGGATGTCCCTCTTGACTCATCCAGCCTTTCCACACAACCAAAGTGATTCCTAACTTGTCTCTACTTTCTACATGATGACATTAGGTCTGATTGGAATTACTCTCCGTCAAACATTTTAGTCTAGTTTTTATTTGTTGATGAAAATGTCAGTTAATTTAGTTTTAGTTTTTGTCCATGTGCACTTGTTTTTATTAGTTACCGTCTAGTTTTCATCAGGGGAAAAAAGGTTGTTGACGAAAACTATGATGAAAATAACTGGTCAACAAAATTAGCACTGTTGCAAAGCAAAGACCCCAAACTCAAAAACAAGAAGTCATTTGTAATCTAAAGGGGCTAAATACTGATTTAAAGCCGGCTTTAGTGACTTTTTGATAAAACTTACAAAGCATCTACTAGTTATCAAAGCATATTTCACAGACAATTTTACATCTATTTAAAAAAAAAAGTATGACCATGAGTGCCACAGAAACAACTGCAGCCAATTGAAGTTCTATTTACTTGGATATTTTGCTACTTCTAGTGTTATCATGGTAGATTTTGCCAGGATTTTGTCATATGCATTAATTTTTTTTTGATATTTTGGGCCATATTGAGGAGTAGGGGTGTCAAAACTGTTTTAAAACCCTAAAAATTGCTGTTTACGTTATTACCTCAGTATTTCTTGATTTCTAATAGGATGTTAACATGTGCCATTTTGTAGAGATGTAATTGAAAAAGCCTGTGCCGCAGTTCCACACAGGGCTCAATACTAGCTGACTCTTGTTTTGCCCTTCAGTCCTGTGCATGGTCACTTGTCTGAAAGCTCAACAGTCGCTCTCCACACATTGCAGCAACTTTAACATCTTATATTTCACTCTGTACAGGGTTTTTCCATTTCTAACATCTACCAAGACTTCATGTATCTTTGTGTTTGACCAGTTAAGCCTGCAGCAGAAGCTGGACTGATGGGTGGATCTTTTGGATCAGGCTTTACAGGGTGCTTTAGAGCCAGTTACAGTTTTGCAGTCTCACTCCAATGAATTTCAGCGCCCTTAGTTAACCAATGTTAAGCATTAACTGAATATGTAAGTCACCTTCTCAACTGTCATCAAAAAACAATCAGTTCCACCAAACCAACAGTCAGCGCTCAGCTGCTGCATAATGAAAATGTGACATTGGAGTCTGATGTGGGAAAACGCACGACTCATACTGTAGAAAGGAAGGACAAATGCTAATCTCATATGTTCCCCCAACAACCTCCAAACTAAGTCCTCGCATGCAACCTTTTCACTTGCACACAAAGAGTGAGTCAAGTTGACATCCCGTGAAACTGAAGGACACAAGTCTGTGCACAAGATACCGGCGTTTCTCGCTTCAGAAAGCGGCCTAAGTGCTCAGTCAGTCTGCTGAAACAGGCACTGGTGAGCAGCTCTGCGGTGTAATGGCTCTATGATGGGAACATTACTGAGGGAGCTGCTTTACTCAGAAGCAACAGCCCATAATCCCTCTGTTTGTAGCAACAAGAGGGTGTATGAAGACTATGGCGGACTTGAAACAACTCCCCCGTCACCTTCCTCTCTCAGTGAAGGGCCCTTGTGAGAGGGCGGCTGAATGAGGGGAGCTGGAGCGAGGGAAATGGACTCCCTTTAAGAAAAGAGTAACAGATACGCTTCAAGATATCCAGTGTTCAGAGGGGAACCAAATCTATTCTGGGGTTCAACTAGGGATGGGCAATAGATTTGTTTCTTAGAAGATGTTTTGAAGTATATTTTTGAATAAGACATGCTTCTGTTATATAACTTTGTGCTTGTACATTGGTTTCAGGGATACTAAATTCAATATAAAGCAAGATACCCTATAAACTCTTTTGTCCCTCAGAGCCTACAACTCCTCACTCAGGGGGAGGAGACTTACAGGAAGACTGAGGACGGGAAGGAGCAGCTGCCAGCACTGAGAAAGATTACCTCAGCAAGGAACCACAGAGGTGAAGAGGGTCAGGTCGGTCTTAAATTCTCATTAATTTTAATTAAATAAAACTTTGTTAAAATATGAACCTGCCGCTGGCGTAAGAAAAAGACAAGCGTGATTCAAAGTACCGTAGCTCCTCGAGTAGTCGAGCTATCCATGCATGTCGGATGGATTCTGAAACCTGAGAAGTGGCGTGGAGGGGAGGCTATATCAGGAACTACCATCAGTGAAAAAACTCATGGACATGGTCTATAAAAAGCTGTAACATGGACACTAAGTTTATTCTTGGTCATATGAAAAACTTTGAACATGTTCATTTACAACTGTTTATAAAGAGAAACCTGTTCGAAGTTAAAAAAATTTCGTTCTTTTCTTGTAATTACGCACTGTTTTAAGCATTTATAACATACCGTAATTTCTCAATTATAACATGCACCCCATATTTTCACAGTTTTTGCCTGAAAAACACTGTACTCGAATATAACACGCACCCAAATTTTGCCCAAACTTTCCTCTCTCAGACAACTCAAAAATTACCTTTACTCAAAGTTTTGATCAATGACATTTCAGTATTTTCACAACAAATACACGATTTTCTCTCTCAAACGGATGTGGAAACACCTTTTGCTTCATGCATGCGCAATTACTTGATTTCTGCCTGAGCATGCTCAGTCGCAGTTTACAGACCAATCAGAAAGCAGCTATCAACATACAAATGTCTTTGACCAATCACAGCGCAGCCATTTTGCATCCCCTTGCTCACAAGATGGCAGCGCTCTGTGTTTGCCTGTGTTTTCGCAGAGAAAGAGAATATTTTGGCTTTTTGTATCAGATGTGTTGCAATCGCGATGTTGGCGAGATTAAATATTCTCAGTATTTTGCTTGTGATCGTGTATAATCCGCACCCGAAAAATTAGAGCTTATTTACAAGCAAAAAAGTGCGTGTTATTATCACGAAATTACGTAATAATGGCAAATACTTGCCAGAATTGTTTACTTTTATTTCTCATGAAAAAAAGGGTGAAAATTTTTACTCATAGGACAATTTATTACTTTTTAAACATTTTGAACACACTGCAACAATACTGTAATAATAATAATAAAACCATGATAATTTTGTTCACAGTAATCGTGATATGAAATTTTCATACTGTTACATCCCTACTCCATATCAATTAACCTGCCTGTTGCCTGAAAAACTTGCAATTGAAGTAAAATAGGGCTGTATTGTCGATTCTCATGATGTTTGACTAAACAAATTTTACATTTGACATTGCGGGCAAATTCTTTGAGGCGCAATAGGGCAGCACCAAAGATTAACGTTCAAGACGCATGGCATGTCATTGGGTTTCCATATCTTTTAACCAAAGAATGCAAATACTTATCATTCAGCCAAAAAGTATTCGGATGTGATTTTAGGTTCATATCACCCAGCCTTGGATTTCTAACTATACACCTTCACCAACCTGGGTATCATAAAAAGTCTCTGATATTCTGTGATCATGCTCAGGACCCTCTACACCTGGATTATAATCATAGGTGGCCAGTGGTCGACCTCAGGAAACACAATTTCCTGTCTTTCTGCATGACCGTGGAGAGCAGGGTGAATGCATTATGAGACGACTGAAAAGAAAACCAATGACTGCTGCTGCTCGCACTGACACCTCCAACTCACTGCTTTTATTCTTCATGTTCGTCGCCCCTGCACCCATCCCTCGCTTCATCCTCCTTTTTTGCCAACTCCCAGTGCATCTTATCTCCGTCGACCCATGCCTCCCTCGCTCACACACCGCTGCCTCTCCTGTTAAGAGGCGGGACGGCTGGGAGTGAACAGGCCCTTCCTCTGCGCTCCGCTGATAGAGCCTTAATCTGAAGACTGATGCTCAGGAAGAGGCTGATTAAAGGGGACCGATGAGGAAGAGGGAGAGCCTTATCACCAGCCAGTGAAAGCATCTCAAGTCTCCAGGCTAATTGGCCAGGGAGCGAGCGGCCAGCTGCTGGGCAGAGATTGGGTCACCCGATGGCTGTCCTCTGACACCGTCTTCTGGGTGTACTTTTACGCATCCTCTCCCTGGAGTTGGCTCTGGTTTAATGAACTCGGCCTCGTGATCCGCTGAGCTTTCTTAAAGTGGTGTTACAGGGAAAACCCGGAAATCCTGATGGAATTTTTTAAAAACTCAGAGGGGAGATAGCAGTGGTGGAGCTACAACAGAAGGTAAAAGGATTAATTGGGCCAAACAATTCAGGCCGGTGAATCACTAACTCACGGGATTGCTCATAAGAAATTGCTTGCACGCTCTGGAACATTGCCCTTGGTATTTGCACAAAATAAGTGAGTAATTCACTGGCAAAAATGTGACTAAACACTTAGACCTTGGGTTGTTGTGTGTTTGGACAAGAACCAGCGGAAGAAATTAGTTGGCCTTTAAATGGTTTTCTTTATTTTTCCCAAGTTGAGCTTTGAAATGAAAAGAAATCTAGTGTCTAAATGCAGGTTCAAATTCCATAACCGCACATCCCCCCTTGAGTACGCTTTTGATTTGATACTCAACTAATGTCAGGGCACAGGAGATCTCAAAAGGATATTTTTCAAGCTGCTTTTACGAATCCCTAATACGGCTGTTCCATAATAAAGCCAACAGAGTAACATGACAGGATGGAACTATAATTGTGAAAACTTATCAGAAATAACCTGTTTATTATTGAATTCATATTGATTTGGCAGAACTTAAATAAGCAGAAAATGTACAAAGTAACAGTGTTTTCACCTGGTTCTTTAACCACGAGTCACAGACACAGCCCATCTCTTGTGAAGCAAGGTCAGACAATGTTTTCGCAGGTTACAATGGTCATTATGCCAGATTAGGCAACAACAGAGACATAACTTTCTGCTGTGACTTACCTGGCAATGATACAACTTAATAAAATTAACCTACTGCATTTTGTTAGTTTTCCAAAAGTTATGAAAGACATTGTTCCTTGATGATAACAGTCCCTCCAGCACTTCTCCTTCATAGTTTGGTGGTAGCAACTCTACAACACATAAAGGGATGTTGTTTTCAAGGCTTAGCTTAACTTTATCTCATCTTGTAACTCTTCATTATTCCAATCACCATCTGCCAGTGAACTTAAAGAGGTCAATATGCATTTCGTTTCATTTTTTTGCCCTTTTCTGTATATTATGTCTCCTTCATAGAGTAGGCTACCTTTGTGATCAAGACAACAAAGTCCATGGCTGATTGCTCTAGTTCGCCTAAAGACCTATCACTGTGACATCCTACCACTGTTACATCATAAAGTTCAAGCCCATTCGCTCATGGGGGCAAGCCTAGAGCAGAGCATAGGTTGTAGAAAGAGTGCAGAAAATGGCGCCATATCACGCTAAACTTACCAATTACCACAGAGAAGACTGTTCAACCAATTAGAGCACACTGGGTCTACAGTGGGCATACACTGGGTCTCAAACAGAGGGAGAGTAAAGGTGGATCAGGGGTACTCAGAATGTGAAAACTGACAGGTTTAAGGAAAGTTGATGACGGTGAACAAAAATCAAATATATCAAATATCCAAGCTAATGCCAAATATAAACACTTTTATCAACCATGAGATATACAAACATTGCCTGATTTGTTCAGTCCTGTGGGGCATAGTATTCAAACCTAAATATTCAAATGTCCAAGACCAAAAGAACTCAGTGCTGACATTTGATATGCTAACTTTGCGCTATTTTCAATCAAAATGGGGTCCAATGTTTTCAAGACATCACTTCCTGTTTTGATTTGTTTGTAAATAACAAACTGTCCCAGCTTTTTTGGAATTAGGGTTGTAAATATAAGATATTAAAAGTATAACAAACTGGCCATGAAATATTCTCAGTCTTCCTTTGTCTATCACTCATGGTAACATGAGCGGAAAAGTCCTGTTGAAATGAAATATAACCTGACTCAGACTAGTGGGTTTAGTTAATAAGTATTTATGGTAATTGGACTCTTCCTTTATTCTTTAATCTATGTAAATTTCACAGAGATATGGAGAGACACAGAGCGAACATTTCTCCCAATCTCTCCAACCCCAGTGCTCTACATTGTTACTTCCCTGGCAGCTCATGTATAATTAGGCCTTAAGAGGAGCGTTTTGGACATAAAATGAAATAGCTTAAACCTCAAATGAGGCGAGGAGCTCTGTTCTACATGCTACCAGTACAAGACGTCTGCTGAATGAATCCCAGTCCCCTGTCATCACCCCTCATTCCCTCCTCCACTCCAAACTGCTTGCATTAGCATAAAACTCTTGTCAGACAGCGTGCAGGATTCAGCAGAAGTGCGACTGCAGGAAGAGAGGGTTTTTTAAGGAAAAAAAGGGAGGAAAGCTGGACCAGCGCTGGTGCAAGCGGGGGAAAAAACTCATTTTCCCCAAAGCAGATCTGCATCACAAGCAGAACAGATGCAGAGGGCCCCCTTCCCTCAAAACGTGCCAAGATCAAGCCCATTTCAATATTCGCTCTTCAGCAAATCTAATACCTGTGACATTAAAATAAAGCTGCTTTTGCTGGATTTGTGCTCCGGCCTCCCCGATAAGATCAACAGGGCAAGGCAACTCTTGAATACTGACAAAGGAAAAAAACTGTGACTGCACTTCAAATCCACATGAAAGCCAGAATAGTCACAGGGTCCCCTCGCGCAAATTTGAGCATAAAATCAATGTTAAAGCCTGGAACAGTGGGCTGATTATCAAGATATTTTTGTGTTATCAATGGGGATATAAAAGCACTTGTCAGCTATTCAACAAAACTGCTGGTAATAGGAAAATGATAATGATGTTTGTGCTGAATATCTCAGGGATCACGACAAACAGAGGAATCTGAGGGGGTGAAAAGATTTGTGTTTGTGATGGTGTCACCTCAGTAGGAATAAAAACACTTTAAATAAACATGAGGCTGGGATTATGATGACGTTATGTTTTCAGGCTGTCAGGGTCATTCTTATAATCACAGCATCTCAAGAAGACGCTGAGTGATTTTCTCCAAACTTTGCACAAAAGTTCAATTTCACCCAAGGAGGAATTAATTTGATTTTCTGACATCAATGCTGGGATCTTTGGGTCTTATAATCATCCATTTCCTGTGAAAGAGACGTAAATAGTGCTTTTATACGAATGTCAGCTCCAGCTAAGGGGTGATTCTCATGAAGATAAAGTAAGCTATGTCTGTGCTGATTTTTTTGGACATAAACACGAAAAGTGATAATATTCAACTTTTATTTGAAAATAGACTATGTCTAATATGAGTCTAACTTCATTATTTGGTAGAAAAAAAGTATTTATGGTGTTTTTTAATTAATTATTTCATAAAAAATTCATTACCGTAATGTGTCCAGTGAAAAAAAAATCACATTTCTGTTGTTTTAGAATAATAAATATTCAGTAAAATTCATAAAAAAGTACTCCTACTTTTTTTAAAAATGTATAATAAACATATCATAGAATGATATCTAAAATTTCCTATTAACATATAAAAATAAATTTGTGAAAAACAGTGTTCAGACACGAATATTTCATTACTGTTGCACTGTGTTTACAGTCCTGTTTTAAACACAGTTTTTTTTTAAATAAAGTTTTTTTTTTTACCCAAAGGATGGCAAGGATGTAAGTCTGTCTGTCATTTTTCTTTGTTTAATCATTCATGATTAGAGACATTGGATTTTCACGGGCAAAGGTCAAAGGCCTTGCTTTGTAATCACCATATTTCAAGAATGTATGGATGGATCCACAACAAATAAATGACAACTCTGACTCAGAGACAATGTGTATATTACCTGAAGATACAAGGTTGAAGCCATTGTGACCTTAAATCTTTTGAGTATGATATTTCAAAGTGCATTGAGGGACTATTTTTATTTTTGTTTAATTTTTTGTCAAATTCAACAAAAAAACCTGCACTTTGACTTCAGAACACTGTGATTTCAAGTATTGTGAGCTCACGTTGACCCTAATATCCTCCAAGGACTGTCTTCTGGTTTGATCTGTGTTTAAAAGTGATATATTAATTAAGTTATTATTTATTTTGCTCAACTACAAGAAGACTTCTGGTTCGAATCTCTGTAGGGGAATTTCTGTTTGACTGTCTTGAACTCTCAAAGACCAGAAACACACTCATTAGGGATCCTGGTGACTAAATTGCCATTTGATTTGAGTGTGAAAATAGTTGTCTGTCTTTGTTTGTCAGCCCTAAGATTGGCTGGCAACCAGTCCAGGGTGTACCCTGCTTCTCACCCTTCAACCAACTCCAGCCTGCCATGACCTCAGTAGGGATTAGAGGGAATTATAATGGATGAATGGATTTTTTACTGGAAAAAATGCAAAGTATAAAATAAATTTCTTGCAAATAAATGAAATATATCTGTGGACAAATATTACAATAGAAATATTTCTATTACCTCATGTTTTATGCTAGATTTAGTCATGTTTTCTTCATCTTAACATCTTACTGATATTTGAAAATGACTTGTTTGCCATGATAAGAGTGAAGCATACAGCCATTATTCAGTGAGTGCCCACCCTTGTCTATTCAAACATGAACATTAGTAGACCTCCAGCAACACAGCAAATAATGCTAGCAAGGTATATATATGTAATACTATGCATCAAATTCACCGTCATACGATACAACATTAATCCAAAGTTTGTCTCAAAAATGAACCTGTACAGATATGATAAATGATTTCACTAAACAGCACCACAGCTGTACTTTTACTGTCTGGCAATAGTAAAGCTTGCAGAAGCATATAACTGCCATATGATCCCACTTCTTGAATGTTCTACATCATATCTGCTGACATGGGGCATTTTCAGAGTTTTTCTCATTGTATGCTTTAAGAGAAGCCTCAACGATTCCCCGGATGAAGTTGAAAAGTGCAAATCAGCAGGAAAATCCAAAGAAGATATCAAAGCTGAAACTGTCAAATGTCTCTGATTTAACAAGAGCAAGGCGCCGCGCACTAAAGCCGAGTGATAGCTGGTGAATAAAAATAATGAAAGGCATCCACACAGGTCTGCGGTGTGTGCACAGAGGCGCTCAGTGCTCACATCCCACTCGTTCCACACCACGCTCAGAAGGAACAGTGTGTTTTTTCACTCACTATACCTGCCTGCAGAGCTGCTTTTATGGTGAGGATAATTGAGTCTATAAAGAGAAATGCAGCACCTGAAAAGCAGCGCGACAATTCATTACCCGCTGTGTACTTTTCCATAAATTCACACATAAACAATGTGTGTTATTTACCCCGGAGTCTGCGGCTGAAATATGAAACACTTCACATGTTTTTAGAACTCCCTTTGGCTTTTTCTTGATCACATTGCACAAAAATTCCCTTATTTCTGATAATTTAAGACCTCTAATTTTGGACTCAGACTGAAATCATGAAGGGAAAATATACACTCACGGCCACTTTATTAGGTACACCTTACTTGTACCAGATTTGACCCCTTTTGCCCTTAGAACTGCTAGATTCAACAATCCTCAGAGATATTGGCCCATATTGACATGATAGCATCACACAGCTAAAACAAATTTGTTGGGGGCGACTCCTCTGTTCCAACACACCCCAAAGGTGTCCATTGGATTGAGATCTGGTGACTGTGAAGGCCACAGGAGCACAGTGAACTCGCTGTCCCATTCAAGAAACCATTTTGATGTGATCTGAGCTTTGAGATGTGGTGTGTTATCCTGCTGGAAGTAGTCATGAGGAGTTAGGCACCTTGTGGTCCTCAAGGGATGGACATGGTCTGAAACAAAACCCAGGAAGGCTGTGCTTTTAAAATGATGCTCAGTTGGTACTGAGAAGCTCAAAGTGTGCCAAGAGAACCTCATAATCCCTGTTACCATTACCATCTTTTATGTTGCTAACAACAAATTCCAACCCTACCATCTGAACGTCGCAGCAGATCTGCAAACATTTTTCCAATCTTCTATTCCCCAATTTTGGTAATCCTGGGTGAACTGTAATCTCAGATCCCTGTTCTGAGTTCTCTTTTCCAGACCATTCTCTCCAAACACTAAAGATGGTTGAGCATCAGTATCAAAAATACTCAAATAAATCACCTTCTTGTCCATTCTGATGCTCAGTTTGAGCCAAGTAGGTTTTCTTGACAGTGCATTGAGCTGCTGCCATGTGATTGGCTGATAAGCTAGAACAGTTAGGCCGAATAAAGTGGCCGGTGAGTATATGTTTAAATTTCAGTGTTGAATGATTGCGTTTTTTTCAACCTGAATGCAAACATAAAGCAACATAGATGGTCAAAATCTGCCAAAATGGGTCAAAGTTTTCCAGGATTAATCAAAACACTGGAGAAAAGAAGCTAAAATCTGCAACATGTCATTATTTACCACTCAAAGCATAAATTATAACCTGACCCCCCCAAAAAAATACAGACATTCTTGACAGTTTAGTGTTTATGAAGTTGTAGAGCTAAGGAAATAACTCCATTTATCTTGATCTTAAAAGAGAAAAAAGAGCAGGAAGGGTAAATGAAATCATTCAGCGATCTTCCTGCTGTATTAAAACGTAAAACTCAAGGACATCCCAGCTTTTAAGACAAGTCTGCCAGTGACACCTGCAGATATGAAGCCAGAAACTGTTTAAATATGCTGCTATCTTCACTTACTTTCCTCACTACTTTCTGTACACACAGAGACATCTGAGACCTCAGGCTTGCTGCCAAACAGCAAAAGTTTTATCCAAGAAGCTGCTAAATTTACATTGTGTTTCTCAAGACTTCTGCGCTTACTTTTAGTCCCAATCTGAAATGCAGCATGATGTTTGTATAACATGAGAAATAAGGGCTTTCCACAGACATGAAAGCTGTCAGCCTGTGGGATAAAGTAGCCAACAGGGCAGCGAGGAAGAGCATTTCTCAAACTATTCCATTAAAGGATAAGTTCGGTTTTTTGACACCTGGACCTTATTTTAGGATTAAATACGCTTGTAGACTCACCCAGACAATTTTGGCGGAGCTCGGAGCCGTTTTCGAGCAATTTAGATCCATCCGACGGCATTTTTCTCTCATGCCGCAGTAGCAGACGGGGCCAGAAATCGAAGTCCCTAAATTAGACATTATCTGCTGCGAAACTCGCTCATTTCAGCTACATTTTATAAATGAATGGCCAGTGTTATCACCATGTCAGCTCAACTTTGTTGTTATGGTCATCCGGGGCTTTACAAGGATGGGTAACTTTTGGTGACGTCACAGACATGCACCGCAAGAGCGAAGCTGAGTAGAGCCGCTGTTGTTGCTAGGCTACACGGCTACACGGCTATTTTTGTGCAACATGGCGGAATATTTATCCGATGTAGAAGTGTCTGACGACGACTTTGAGTATAATGGATGCCCGTAACGTTTTGAGCCAGAATATACCGACGAGGAGCTATTTGAAAGGAGGATGCAGAGGGAAAGAGCCGAACAGCTGGCCAGAGAACAAGCAACCACTGCACGTCCACGAATGGGGGCTAACTGGTGGTGTTGTTGTGGACATTGCACGGCAATGGCAACAGAGGAGGAGTGAGTCTCGCAGCAGATAATGTCTAATATAGGGGCTTCGATTTCTGGCCCTGTCTGCTGCTATGGCATGAGAAAAAACGCGGTCGGATGGATCTCATTTGCTCGAAAACGGCTCCAAGCTCCGCCAAAATTGGCTGGGTGAGTATACGAGCGTATTTAATCCTAAAAATAAGGTCCAGGTGTCAAAAAACCGAACTTATCCTTTAAGTCAAATTTAGGAATAATAGCCAGTGCTTGTGGAAATGAAGTGAAAGGAGAAGTTTGGACATCCTCTTCTCCTGACCCTTGCAACCTCAAACTGCAAGGTGGTGCAGTATAAACAATGGTTGGATGTACGTTACTAGAAGGCTTTGATGTTTTGGCCAATTAGCTCCCACCACCTTAAACACACCCAGGCTCTGTACATGCAAGCTCCAGGTAGAGACTCATATTACCTTCCTTAGTCCATAATTCCTCTCATTAAACTGCAAATACTGATGTCCAACACTGATTTTGCACCCTAATCTGCATTATCACTCGTCACTTCAATCTTCTAACTGATTTGACAGGACTTCATTTGACATCTCCTGTACTACACTTTGGAGAATCTGTCCCCATACACCCAACTCTTGAAGCAATGAGACTGCTGATCTTGCTAGACAAACCTTACTTTCCATCCTTGCTGTTTTCTTTCATAATGTTCCTTAACTGAGCCATCATTTCTATACAATAAATCACACATGGACTTGGAGATCAAAACACTCTGTCTGGCTTCAGGTTTGAGCAAACTATCCCCTGTGTTACCCCTAAATCCTCCTGCATCTCTTAACTGCTAGCACCCTTTAGATAGCCTGAGACTTGTCCTTGTCCCAGAATGACTCCACATACCTGCTGATAAGCTTTTCAAAAACTAAGACGGACTAGTCGTCCAAGCTAACAAGCCAAAAACAAGATGGACAAGCAAAAGTCAATACATCTCACAGCCATTTCCAACATCCACTCCAGCAAGAAAAGTCCAAGATCCATATGTCTTCAAGTGGAGATGTTTAATTCAGAGTTCTCACTGGCTTGAATCACTCTGCCTGTCTATTTCCAAGAGAAGGATACAATTGCAGATAATTTGGCTGCAAATACGAGTTCTGAAGGGTCGTTCTGAGACTTGGATTGTAGAGTTTACAGTCTGCCATGCTGCGGCTTCTGCATCTCAATGCGTGCCGAGACAGCTAAAAGCTAAAATGATGAAACTGCAGGCTGGATTGTTTCAATAGATTATTTAAATGCTCACTTTTCTGATGTAGCCTGAAGTTTGAGGGAGCTTTCTTGCTGAATTCTGGCCAAAGAATGAAACTTCCTCTCTCCTCTCCAGTCTTTGACATCCTGTGAGATAACGCTGGCTCAGAGTATTCAGCTCGAGGGGGAAAGAAAAGACGACAGGACGACACAAGAGCATGACAACATAACTAATCATCCTGGCCTACTCTTAACAAATGACAGTATTACTCGATGGCAGGTTTGCATCAGCATGCTGATCCACGGCGACATTAACTGATGGGCGGCGTGAAGAGACCTTGCCCTGGTCAGAGCGGTTTGTTTTGTGTTTTGTGAAGACGGGAGCGACAAGCAGGAAGAATTACCGGGGCAGAGACACTGAGAGAGGCAGACATTAGGAATCAGACGTACAAAGACGCTGAGCGAGACAGAAATAGAGAGCAGGAGAGGGAGAGGGAGGCTTCTGCGTGGCGTAAATCAGCGGGCCTGAAGCATGGTGCCAGGCCTGCCAAGCAGCTGTTTGGTATGCAGCGTGTAGAGCCTGTTCTCTATCCGAGCTGACATCCCGGGCAGAGGAATTATGATGAGAGATGATTGTATCATGACTGTAATTGTAAATGTAAATCCTGCAGCGCGGCCACCCCTCTCCTCTTTTTTTGTTGCCCAAACAAAATTTACATTCCACTTCATATCGTGCGGCTACTGCATTATTTTGACAAACAATAACCAGTGACAAATGAATAACATAAAAGGAGATGATTAACTCCAGAGAAGCAATCTGTGCAGATAATTTACGCCGCGCTCACGTGTTGAAGCTTCCCCGGGCGGCACTTGTTTTTTCGGTGTACATGCTGTATGTTTATGGCAGCACAAATTTATATTATGTGTAGTTAGTGCGCATGAGGCTGAACACAATCACTTTGCGCTGTCAGTGCAGATGCCTTTGTCTAGGCCTTTTATTAGAGCTGGAGCTGATGCCTGCTGGTGTCTTTGCAAGTGTTCAAATCTTGAAAAAAGTGCGGTGTCAGGGCATTTTTGGGAACAAGATTTGAGGTGAGACTAACCTTGAGGTTCGACCTTCAAGAGCTAATCGCTGCATCTTGGAGTTTGAGTGAACATTTTTTATAAAAATGACTTAAAGCAGGGGTGAACGATTTCTCAAAAAGGACACTGAGATATTTCTTTTAACTTCTGGAATAAAACCAGTATATATCATGCACATTACGTTAGATTTGATATTAATTGGTTCTAGATTTTGTATAAAAAATACCTCCTTATGCCATCATTGACCGAAGGGTAAAGCTCTACGGCATGAAGACGCACACACTACACTTGAAAATAAAGCAAAGTAAAGCTGTTGCTTGCTATGGCGAAACTCAAACATCATCAACCACTTCTGATGTGGTCTTTATGATAATCCTATGATTCTACAATGACATGAAGGTTACCGTGTTGAGCTGCGTGACTCTCACACTACCAAAGACTACTGTACTTTTGGCTCATTGCATTTAGCTACAAGTATGATTAGATGCTGCTGATAGCTGGAAAGACAAACTAAAGCTTAACCTCACACAACTAAGCATCTGCCTCATGCATATTGCCAGTATGTCAACTAAAGCAGCATCATCTGCTGCATGAATATGTATAAAAGGGACAAACAGACTCTGCATGTCAAGACACCAGACCTCAAAAACTGCTTCGTCATGGGCAGGAGTACTAACTCTGACATTGTATCATCCTTGGAATTAAATTGTCTCAATATTTAACATTCAGCCTATGCATGGGTTGCATGTTTTGAATAGCAGAGTGTGTGGTAAATGGATTTGTGCTTATACAACACTTTTTAAGTCTTTCTGACTCAAAGCACGTTTGCACTGCAGGTCACATCTACTCATTAACTCACATTCACTCACTGATGGTTGAAGTTTTTAAGTAAGTTGTCCATCAGCATTTGTTAAGACATCATCACTCTTTACATTTACACGCCTCTGACACAGCAGTGGGAGCAACTTGGGATTAAGTGTCTTGCCGAAGGACACATTTACATGTGACAGTGGGAGCTGGACTTGAACTCTCAGCCTTCTAATTGCTGGTAGAATGTACTGCCAGACTAAGCCACAACAGCCCAAGCTTAAAATTGGATTTCTTTTCTTACCCAACAAAGACGTAGGCTTGCGATGTGATTGTAGCACAGGAACACGTCATAACCTCTCTGCTAGAAGGACACGCTTTAAGCCAAAATTTAATCAGCTAAACTTTGAGTTGAAACAGATATTTGTGCAAAGGTTCAAGGAAATCCACTTTTTATGATACTGCATTCACAAGCAAAGCATGAACATGAGACACAGTGACCTTGAGGTTTGTAAATTCATCAGTTCAACTCACCATCAGAGTAAACATTAGAGCAAAGTTCGAAAAAGATCCCTGCAAGTGCTCCTGAAATATTATAAGCAAGGAAGAATGGAGGCAAATGACCTTGAACTTTGACCTAATAAAATCTATTCTTATCTATCTAGAGCCACGGTGAATTGAGATATTTTGTTCAAAAGCAGGGAGGAGAGGCCAAATGTCTCTGACCAATAACCTTTAACCCTTAAAAGCTAATTAGATCACCTTTGAGTCATAGAGGGCACTTGTTGTTATATCTCAAGGTCTTCAAGTAACTAATGCTACCGCTTTTTCAGTTGTTTGTTTTTATTTACTTCTGTTTATACTGTTTTAATTGTATTATTACTTTTTCTCATCTTTTGATATTTTGATAGTTTTGTTGTACAGTACATTTATTATTGCTGTTGTTGTTGTCACTGTTATTTGTGTTTTTTATGTGTAAAAAATTAGTAAAATATTATTTAAATAAAAATAGAGGGCACACAAGACAACCTGAAAACATCACTAATGTGGCCCTGGCTATTACCAGCGAGGGGGCATGATAAATGTAAGGTGGAGGTGGAAATCATCTCGTACTGCACCGTTAAGCCGATGCTTCATGTGTGATCAAACACCTGCAGACGTCCCTCATTATCCAAAAGAAAACAAATATGTGTGATTGTAATCAGAGCGGCGTAATCACAGCTTTACGGTGATAATACACATGCAGACGGAGAGCAGAGTATCCTCTACGCCGTCTCTGCAGGACTCCAGAGGCATCCATCTCACAGAAGAAGACTTAACACTGCATTGATACAACAACTGCAATTAGCATACACAAATAGCCGCGTGCTGCTGCTGTTCATTTTTCATCAGGCCGAGAGGTGAACAAGCTAACAAAGTTGGTTCAAATGAGCCTAATTAAAAAAAAACTAATTGATCCCACTCCTGCTGTATCGGTCTTCCTGTCTGTTGAGGATTACTGATGTGGCTGCTCCACAAGACGGAGCACTCGTGAACTCAAGGGTCTGAGACCACAGACCCTTCAGAGGTACTCCTTAGTTAAAGGGCCAGTTCAAAAAGATTTTGTCAGAAAAACTAATAAAAATATCATCTTACCTCGAAGAGTATGAACGCCTAAATCTGACACTTTAAAAAAGACTATTGAAAAGTTACGATCCAGATTCCCACGTCATAGTTAGAAGATTAAAAAATCATGATTATAAGATTTATGTTTTTATTATTTTCACTTTTTCCTCATATTATGGACTTTATATTTCATCACTGTGACTTTTTATCTTATAACTGTGACCTTTCTCTCCAGAATATTGATCTTTTATCGAACAATAATGGTTCTTTTCCTCAAAATTTGGACTTTTTAAAAAATATATATAAATCATTATTATCATTATTCTTTGACTTTTTTATCTAGTTACTGCTTAGATTCCATAATTTTGACTTTTTATCTCATTATTATGACTTTCATTAATGTCATAAATATATTTTTAAGCAAATAATATTGACTTTTTCCCAACAATTGTGTTTCTTTGAGTTTTTATCTTACAGTTAGGAACTTTATCCCAAAATTTTGACGATTATCTCATTATTTTGACTTTTATTCTCATAATAATTACATTGTATTTCATAATTGTTACTTCTAATTATAAGGATTTTTTATCTCATAATTTCCTTTTCTTTTTTTTCCCACTATTTAGATTTTTCCTTGTAATTGTGACTTTACATCTCATAGTTGGGAACTTAGCTCATAAATAAATTTGCTTATAGCTCATAACTTTGACTTGTGCTCCCATTATTTTGATTTTGTCCCTCATAACTATGATGTTTTATTTCATAGATGCAAACTTAATCTCTTGATTTTGACTTTAAGTCTCAGGATTCTCTCTCATAATATTGATGTCTTCTTATGTAATAATGATTCTTTCCTCCTGACATTTTTATCTCATAAATTTGCTTATGGCTTATAATTCGTATTTGCATAATTTTAATTTTGTTTCCCATAATTATGACTTTTTACTTCTTAAATGCAAACTTGATCTCATAATTTTGCCTTTTTCTCTTAATTTTGAAGTTCATCCTAATAATCAGTACAACTTTCATAGTATTGAGGGTTTTTTTTTATTTAGTATTTTTTTTTCTCATGATTTTGACATTTTTATCTTGCACTTATGGCCTTTTTCTATTTTCTAAATAATAAAATACTTTTGAACTCATAAATTTCACTTAATTTTTCATCCTTTCGGTTGTTTTTCCTCATAATCATGACATTTACTCCCGACTTTTTAACTCGTATTTCTGATTAAGGAATCTCAATTATTTATCTAGATTGTTGCAATTTTACGGCGGAAATCGTCCTCCATACTCACAGTAATCAATGAAAAAATAGGAAAAACTTTCTTTGTGGTATCACACAGCAGAGGCCTTGTTTTGAAATGACACATTTATGTTCAAGAAAGAGTGGAAAACCTTCTTTCTGGTCAGAATCTGTTCTTTGTAAATTTAAAGTTTGGTACAAAAAGACCCCCTCTCTTTTCCTCCCCGCTGCTCTCAGTCCATATCCCTTTCCAATGAAGTGATTGGCAGCACTGGTTAAATCTGCGACCCTGAGTCCAATTACATGGGAGATGTGTGAAGTATATGAGTCCGATTACGGGCCCATCTTCTCAGAAATAAGGACTCTGTCACCGGGGAGCTCCGGACCCTCACGGAGCCAGCCATGCCTGGCCGCAAACCAGAGTGGTATTCTCTCCTCTGTCACTTCTCATTGTTGTGAAGCAGCCGCTCGGCACGCCAGCAAAGCAACCTGCACACCAGCAGCTCTTCTGGGTATTTATATTTATCAAAAACATGCACACGCAGATATGAGCAAATAAAAACACACACTAACAGTCGTTCCCCGTGGCATGCACGTTCTGCACATGCATGCATGTTTGGACTTTACACAGACTATTTTTAAACGCTAATAAAGTGAATTCCAGAGGAGCTCCCCAAACACAACAGAGAGGGAGAACACTAGCATTAATAATGCAGATCCCATCACAGTGGTTAGTCTTATCTACTTATAGAAAATGAAGCCCATAGCATGGCGCACCAAGAATACTAAAAAGCAATTATTGCTCTCAGCTGTGGTGAGTCCCAAATTAATGAGGGAGAGGGAGACGACCGAGGTTTGGGTAGAAAAAATCTGGAGGATAATTTGTTTAGCGCGTTAGGAGGATAAAAAGAAGTTCCAAGAGGCTGGGTAATTGTATTCTTCAGTAAAGTTGAGAAAGTGCAAAGGTAAGAGCGCCCCAGGTACGAAAAAGACCCAAATCTAAATGAACACAGCTCTTCTAAAGACCTCAGACACATTATTCTAGTTTTAATTTGCATGCTAATAATATTGTTGCATCCATTTACACGAGCCACTCCGTTTAGTGAAGACTCTGCTGCAAAGGAAGCCAAAACTACCAAGTGTGTGCAGAGTTTGAGTCAAATGGAGATTTGTGCCAAATTATCAAGAAAATCTGTCAAAGTGGTCCGAGGATTTCACACGTGCATCTATGAATAAATGAACATTTTTATTTCGGTTACATAAATGTCAAGAACAAGCAAAGAATACAATCATTTCACACAAGCTCATCAATAACCGATAAAATATATAGGCTGAAGCTTTTGGTTTATTTTTGCCTGTCCTGTACAATCCAAGATAAATTTGATATGTAAGGAAAAAACCTTCTTTACATCATAATACTGTAAAATCCTTATTCCGCATAAGACTTAATTAATTTATGTTTTAAGGTCTTTCTGAACTTTAAGTTAGTTTTACATAATTTTAAGTCATCACTGAGCTCATTCCAAGACTTTATCCCCAAAACTGAAACACATCTGTATTTAAAAACAAGCACACCTCTTAAACTATATTTTCCTTCTCAGTTTAAAAAATGTTCGGATACAAGTAGGAAGAGTATTATTAACTGCACAAAAGTGTTTTTAAATAGAAAATATCTTTAAATTTTAACAGGGAAGATCCAACAAACCCAACTTTATTGATCATTCTTATCGTTCTTTTCTGTAGTTTGATACGTCCAAGCGGGAAGATGAATATGGAGATCAGTTACTCACCTGTGACCTTGAGAAGCTAAGCTGTTATCTTTGAGTCGGACAGGACACATCTTTTTATAAAATGAGAAAAACCCATAAAGAGATATTGTGCTCCCAAGCAAAGGGTGAAAATGAGGCCCAGTAACCTTGTATTTTGACCTATGACCTCCAAAATGGAGGCAGCCCCTCCCCAAGTCAGAGTGGCTACTCATGCAAAGTTTGAGTCAAATCCCTCGAAACAATCTTAAGATATAAAGTTCAAAAGGGAGGGATGAACATGAGCCAACATAAAGCCCAATGACCATAGCTTTTGACCTTCAAACTGTCTCCAGGTCATTCTTAAGTAAGAGTGCACATTCGTGCCTTGAGGCTTTCTTGAGATTTAAAGCCCAAAAAAAAGTCACACTAAAGTCAACATGGACTCTTGTGCAAAGAACCTTCAAAGGAATGAACACAAGGCCCAATCACCTTGACGAATGACCTCCAAAATCTTATGAGGTCACCTTGGTTCAGAGTAGACCTGTGGTCACAGGCGAAGGATGAACATGAGGACCATGTGACCTTGACTTTTAACCTACAAACTCTGAAATTCAATCTCTTTATGAAAAGTCAGATTAGACATTTGTGAAGATTATAAAGAAAAACCAACTAAGGAAGAAACTTCGACCCCGACCTTTGAATCAATAAATCAATGTCATCTTTGTGTCAGATTTGTTCCCTTAAGGCCATCTTGGATACCACGAAGGACCAACATTTGATCAAATTACTTTGAACCTCCAAAAAACATTAAGGTAACTGGTTTGTGTTTTTGTCCTCGAGTCCATGGACATCAGTGCAAAGTTTGACAAAACCCCACAAAATATTACCTGAGATATCAAATCAACAAGCAAGAGATGAACTTGGAACTCTGACGTCCAAATTGGCTCTGTGTATCCTTAAGTCAAGGTAGACATTTTTGCATAGTTTAACAATTCAATGAAAAGCCCACTAAGCATTCTTGGGATATCATGCTCAAAGTAATGGATGACCGTAAGGCTCAAGGACCTCAAAAGTCTGATCTACACAACCTTAACTCAGACAAGAAATCCGTGCAAAGCTTGAACCCATCACTCCAAGTGTTTTTGACTGAGTTATTGGTGAAAATATGGAAAAATCGCCTTTCTCACAATGTAAATGAATCCTCTAAAAAATCCTGGATCCAAAACTAGATTTGGATCACTGCCAAAATCCAATCACTTCTTCTTTGTGCCATGACTGACGTTCTCAGATAATTTTGTCTAAATCTGTTAAGAGCTTTTTGAGTTATTTTGTTAAAAACCAGAGAGACGAACAGACAAAGAGACAAAAAAAACCTCCTGAAATAATGTGAAAATGGCCCAGATAGATGCATACCAAATGTACGTATGGACAGACAAGTATGGCAGATGTGGATCCGCGGTAGAGTCGGTTTCAGTTAACCTGAAAAGATCATGGTTTAACCCCTGCGGCATCATGTTTAGGAGTATTTGGACTGTATATGTGTATGGCGAAGGCTTTTTTGCCACTTAACACAACAGTCTTTCCATCAGTGTGTTCATTTGGTGGGAAAAGTTGTGAATATAAAGGTATAGTCTGTATTTTAAAAATATTTGGAGGAGTCAGACATCTACAGAAGGGCTTTACAGTTTCCAGTTACAAACAGAAACCAAAAACTTCAGCCCTGGAGATCTTTGGCATCCCTGGCGCAGAAGCATAAAGCTCTATGTATCTTGACTTTCTATGACAAAACAAAGTTTACATGCTTTGTTTGAGAGGCTCTCTTAACCTTCACTGGCTTTACAGGGTTTGTTTTGCTTTCTTCTTGCTGACACAGGACTCGCCCTCTCGGCAGCCAGAGTATATCCCGTCCTGGTACCGCGGGGGCCATAGGAGGCTGACTTTCAAGTGGGGGCATCAAGTCAGGGCTAAAGCCTTCTGTGAGTCCCCTGGCTCTGGAGCTTAGGCTGCACACGCTCGCTCTGTGCATGAGCGAGTGAGTGTTCATGTGGGTGGGGTGTACATTGAAAGGTCAAGAATCAGCCCACATCCTCCCTCAGAAGGAGGAGAGGAGAACAGAGGAGAGCCGGGTGCTGGATGTGGGTGGGCAACTGTAGAAATACAGTAAACAACGTGACAGTGTGCCTGCCCTGTTTGGAAACTTATTTATCTGCAATACACATCAATGTTATGCCAATATGTTCTTGTTATTGTTAAGATTTATGAAACGAAAATGACATTTAACACAGTCCAACAAGAAAATCAGTCCTCACAGCATGTAGAGTTATTAAAAACTCTGGTATTTCAGAGTCAAAGCCAAGTCAAACTCTAATTACCTCTGCCAAGGAGGTTATGTTGTCGCCAGGGTCTGTCTGTGTGTGTGTTTGTCTGTCAGCAAGATTACGCAAAAACTACTAGTTTTACATAGAAGTTTTGTACCAAAGGTGTGGTTTGGTCCAAGGAAGAAGCCAGTATATTTTGGTGCTGATCTGCATGTTTGTCTGGATGCAAAAAAATCCCAAATTTGTGAAAAATCCCATAAGTTAACATTGGGCCATATTTTTAAAAAATCACATCTCTGACATCGCTTAATGGATTTGCTTCAAAATTTACATGATAATGTATAAAATATAACTCTATCAGCACGCTAAATTTCATCTGAATCCGATCCAGATTGACGTCACAAAAAAACACTGAAGTTTATAATGGCAAATCCCATTCATTTCTCCTTGCCTGCTCTGGGATTCCGCCCCTTTACGTCGTTATGGGAATTGTCAACTTTTCACATATTTCCAGATCCTCTAACAATCATAATTTAGTCAAAGGAAATAAATTTGATGATTAAAAAAAATATCTATGATCCCTCAGAAAGCTGTGTCAGCTGCTAAATATCTAAATTTTGCTTTCTGTGATATTCTCATACTAAAAAACAAACATTTTGTTGCAGAAATGAAATAAATCTATTCGTGCCCAGGATGACTCTTAACAGGCAAGCCAACCAGCTGGTTGACCAACATATCTGCTTCCCAGTTGGGTAACTGAAAAAAAACCCTGAAATGTTGCTAAATGAAGAGGAAGGAACACAATTTTACTAACAAATAATTTGTTGCAAATGTATCTCTTAGTTTGGTAGTCAAATGGGTTAAGTGTGTTTACTCCTTATTCACAAGGAAATACCTCAAAAAGACCAGAACTAAAATGCATTTCCTCTATTGCTCCTGTTAAACCAACACCTCTCTCGCATTTCTCTGAGACAGATTGGTCAATTGTTGCTCTACAACTATTAAAACGTAATAAAAATATTCAAAATGCAACGATTGAAACTCCAATGAACCACATAATGTTGCTGTAGGAGTGTCAAAGTGGTAGTGATGTATAAACCTTGAGGAGAAATCTATATCACCAGAAAACACAAACTCTACAAAGCAATTCAAAGGTTGTTTTTGTTAAAGCACCTTGAAATAAAACTTCCATCCAACAGTATTTGTTCTGCAGGCCTGCTGCGCTGCCTCTCCTCACATCTCTCTGCATATGCTGCCATTATAATCATCCACCATCTCATAAGCAACTCTGTTTCTTTGACTGCTGTGTAATCTCTACAAACCAGACTCCTATATCATTGCCAGCGTACATTACCTCTGACACTCCACAGTGCTTGGCGAAAACATGAAATATGGTCTCATAAAGGTCTTATCAGCCAGACAAGTGGACCTAAGAGTTCCAGACGAGTGCGCTTAAAGGCTCACGGTGAGTTTAAAGGATTTAATGATGTCTGGCCTTGATGTGATATTTGCTGCACGCGTGCTACAAGACTCTTTGGCGAGCAATTAAAGAGCAGGGCTTGCCCTGAAGAGCAGCAGCAAGGTAACTATGAGGCTTGGATGTTAAAAGAATACAAATAACAGGGTATTTAGAGTGTTTGTGCTTTTTATTCAAATAAAAACCTTGAAAAGCTTCTTCTTCAGATCAAAGTGGACCAATAAGTAGGTGTCAGAATCCGGAGAAATGCCAGGACAGAAAATTAGGGAGCTTATTTGTTTATAAGTCGTCTATTTAAATCTGAGCAGTAATGATCAAAAGCCTCAGCTGCCACCGCGCTGAGTGCCCCAGACAGCTTTCAGAAGCTGTATTCATCTCATTAAAGTGTGGACGCAGGCTCGCCTCCTGCTGTCCGACTGTTTGCTGTTTACCTGCCCTCTCAATCAACGTTTATTCATGTGGATTTTTCCAATAATCACTCCTGTTTGTTTATCCTTCAACCAGCCTCCCACTCTTCCACTCAACAGGCTGAATTCAATCAATTCAACAAGAGCTAAATTAAACAAAGAAGCACAATTAGGGTGCACGGAGGGGATATTTTGTTTTGATATTGTTTTGATATGAATCTGTATCTGCTTATGGCAGCAATAGCATCACAGAGGCATGAGTGCTGGGTGCTATGGATCAAATCTCAAGTATACATCTAGTATAAACTGGATTTAAATGACATTTTATATGATATTGCAACAAGTAAGTCAGCAGTCGGACTTCTTATATTGTGCATTTGGAAGTAACAATGATAAAATCAACCTAAAACTGGACAAAAACAATGACAGCATCTCAGTTTGTTGAGGTTGTCAGAAATTTCTATATCATTCTAAACCACTTGTTCCAAATTTTTATACTTTACTGATAAGTGGTTTCAAAAAAGTACAAACACTCAATGATCATGAGTCATACTTTTAACCAAAAGAGGGAGAGAAATGTCTAAAATGCACAAATGTGTGGACTTGTAAGGGTGAGAGAGTGATTAATTTAGGAGCAATGGTTTCTTTAGGAGCACCAACATGTAATTACCAGCGGGTTTTCATAAATTGCACATGTCTACTGATAACATTTTGGAAAATTTGCTGGAACTAGCAAGAAGTAAGACCAAGGATATACTTGTGTTTATACACTTGCCAACACCTGAGGCTTGTTGAAACCACTAGTGGGTACACCAGAAAGGCTAAATGTTGTACTGTTTGTACTTTTGTTTGCGTCGGCTGGCACTCTGTCATACATACCTAGATATACGTTACTGGAGGATACCATTAGAGAGTGCAGCAGAGAGCTCAGGCTGTATACAACTACCTGTTATGTCAGGATTACAACAAACACACCAAGAATTATCCAGATTTTGAGATTAATATTAACAAAAATCACCAAAAATAATGTCGTTATTAGATAAGTCTTCTGAAAGTCACCTATCAACAAGGTTACTGGTTGATTCAACACACCTAACTTAAATCATCACGTCTAACTAACTAGTAGAACAGGATTTATCAATCATCAGAAGGATTAAATGACACATTATTGTTTACGAAATGTGGACTACATTGTCTTCAAAATTCTCTTTTTCTGCTGCACCGACACATTCCCTCTGCCTCCGCATTGATCCTGCTGGTCATATGTTTACTGCATCTTGTCTCCATGTTGTGTAACAAGCTGTGTACAGCCGACAAGCCGGCTGACATTTGGAGGAAAGGGTGAAACCGGACGGATGCAAGGTTCTTCTAAATGGTACAACAAAGTGGCGACATTTGGGAAAGAAGAAGAAGGAGCCTGAAGGAGCACAGACTTCTGAAAATTGCACAGATGTGCTGGCAAAATTTTGGAAAAGTGAGTTGAACTGGCTTTCCAAATGTGACCAAAATATTTGTACAACTTTGACAGTTTGAAGACGATTCTTGGTATTTGGTTGGTAAAATCCAAAAATTATCTACTATTTGGGTGTCTGTCTTGCATGTGTCAATATAGTTTCATTTTTACTCAAAATAAAAGTGTGACTTAAGAATTAAATCATTCAATAAATTGATAATTTAGACTAAACATTTCAGATCAGCTAACATGTGGCCTTAACTATGTTTATTTAAACAATATTTTCCTTCATGTTTTTCTTTTGAATTACACCTCAAAACTTGATAAATCGTCCAGCCCTCGTAGAGGTAATTAGCATTATGCTTTGCATATCCTTAGTTGGCACCACAAAGACTAAAAATAGAGCAACGACGCTAAAGCTAAAAGTTGATACTGCAAGGTGAATGAAGTAACAGAGGCTGCATCATCTCCGGTGTTGCATAATTAAAACTGACACAACACTCTTTGTATTCCCTTTTCCAAAGAGGAGAAGAGCTCTGGCCTCAGGCTGCAGACTTCAGCACCGTGACATGGGGATACATGCAGATAAGCAGGTGGGGAGGAATCCTTGGTGCTTTGAAGCAACATTAAGTGAGACCTTGATCAGTCTGAGTGCAGCACCAATGAATGCGGTCAAAAGTCATTCTTGTACATGAAATTATAAAATGCACTGAGGTGAGGGCAACTGCTGCTGTAACACTTAATTATCATTGTTGTGTTACTCAGTAAGGGCTCATATTAAATCTCTACAGGTGAGAAAACGCTAGCTCTGTGGCCATTTCAGGACCCACTACAGAATCAGGCTTATAGAGAAGCATACTAACACAAAAAACTATGAACAACTGGAATCAGACCACAGAAAATTCACTTTAAGACAAGCAAATCACTGTTTAGTTTCTATACTGGCTGCATGATATGACAGAAGAGTGTAACAGGAGTCTAAAGATCATCATTTTTCTTTGGTTGCATTTTTGGTCAAAGACTAACCTAGCACACTAAGCAATGACGAATTTGAGAATGGATCAGGCTTGGGCCAAGTGCCAATAATCATAAAAGAAATACGGATGCTTGTGTCCAAATTTTGAAGGAAAAGACGGTGACTGCAGTGTTTCCATCACAACCAAATTCATTTCCATAAACACCTGAGTCACCGAATAAAAAAAGCACTCTTGATGACCCACAGTTGACATTGACGCAGAGTCCTCCCTGTAAAAACTTTTACTGTAAGGCCCCTATACAGTGCTAAACACACTTCTAGGTTTTTTTTTTTAACACAAAGCAGTCGTATCTACAAGCCCGAAAACATGAAAAAATGTACCTTATCTTTCAAAAAATATACGCTCAAATGGTCGTATTGAATTTTTACCTTTATGATGTCATAATGGTATATACCCCCCACTCCTAATGGGAGGCACTCCTGATCTGATGGTCTTTGTTAAGCCCACAGGCAGCTCCAGTTAAAGGAACATGTCTCAGCGAAGCTAACATGGTGGTTGGACAGGGTTCAACAGAGTTACAGTGAAGGAGCCTGTTCTGAGCAGGGCTGAAACAGAGGGGTTTGTGGGCATGCCAAAATCTAATATTTAGTGTATTCTAAGGCAAGAAACTGGAAATAATATATCCTGGCAACAAATGGATGTGATATAACATTATTAGAGAATTGGAAATGATGGGCCCTTCAGCATTTTGTAATCATCTTTAACATGATGTGGTTCCAAAAACATTTTTGGGTTTTACTTGCAAATTATAGCTTATGGCTCACCTGTTGAAGTCATAAGCATTTATCTGTAGCTGCATAAGACTAGTATGATAACACACTTTATGACAGCACTGTGTAGGAGGAAGAGGCATGGCATGTGAGCAGAAAGTGGGAGCTCCACATAGACACAAACTCATTCGCGCATTCAGATCCACAATACTGATCGCTTTTGCCTGCTCTAATTTTACACTGTACCAGCCTTTATCACTTTCCCCTTGACTGAAACAAATTTGCACCACTATCCTGTGTTTGTGCACAATACACTAGCTGTTAGGAACATAATTATTGACCTTTAAATGCGTTATAATGTTTTAGCTTAGTGTTGATGGGTTTAAATATGTTTGTGAGTGCTACAATTGTCCTAGTTTGTAATAAGAGAGAAAATACACTTTATACCTCATTCTGAAAACAAAATAGTCATCATGTTATCTGTCGTCTGCATTTTTAAAAGAATATTGGGGTTACTCAACTCTTACAATAAATTCATCTCGTCTTCTGTTTACTTTTGACAGTAAATGCCTCCACAAAAGAGAAAAAACACAGAACATGATAACTTATTCATTCAAATCCACGTTTGTCTCCCTGAAATGAAATTACAGTTTGAAGACAGCTCCAGCAGGGACTTTTTTCTTCTGTATTCAAGCGTATGTTTGTACAAATAGCTGTATCATACTAAAAGACCAAGAAAATTCTTTACTTTTTCTCCTTGAAGAGTTCCAGCCTCCCTCTCAGGCATGCTTTGTTAGGAAAAACTCTGACTTAAACAGACACCTGTCATCAGATTTTCCGCCTTTTTCTTCACATATTCACACTCTGGCTGTAATTTTTATGACATGAGTGCAGAGTTGAAGTCCAGTTCAGCCAAAAGCTCACAGCGGTCCATCATTTTTCTGCTTTGAGCTGCGAGCAAAGTCCTGCCAACCTTACCGGCTTCCCAAACTGCTTGACACACAACCAAAATGAATTCTCAAACAAAACTCCCATCAGACGACAACTGCAGACCGCAGCAACATCTATTTTCTGTTAATTGGAAATACGTTTGATGCTGTCTATCTCCAAAGGAGGTTATTACAACAAGCGCAGGCTAAATTATTGCCCTTTGCACACCCCTATTGTTTGAGAAAACCACTGTGTAATCAGCTTTTGTATGGATTCATTCATTCGCATTCATTCTGGGCTCCATAATAAGAACTTTGGTCAAGTTGTCCTGCACCGCCAAGGCAGCATTTATGAGGAAATCAAAGAGGGCGATGGCTGAAAAACTGGGTCACTTTGAAGTCAGACACTTCCAAAGCACCGACAATCGTCTCAGACCGTAACCTCAAAACATTCTCTCCCCAAAGTACACGGCGAATCTTCAATTTTCTCCTTAACAAGCACCTCGTGTAACACAGACTAGGGTTGTCAGAACACCAGGTTTTCAAAATTTAACAAAATATCAACAGAAATATCACAATATCGATACCTGTGTCTGTTGCATTGTGAGAAAGAAATCCTAGGAGCCCATCATTGGGTGTATTTATGTCATTATTTGGTTCACATGCTCAGTAAAGTACAGCAGTGGGCCACAAGTAGGGGCAAGAAAGTAATTTTTAATGCCAAATAAACTTGCACCTCCAAATCTAATTTGGTCATCCTAAAGTCAAAAATGGCATTTGTTCAAATTTTGACTGGATTCCCTCAAAGCATAATTAAAATATCAAACTGACAAATGGCGGATAATTCTCATAAAGCTCATAACCTCCAAAGCCTGATCAGTGCATCTGTAAGTGACACTGGATGTTTTACAAAGTTTCTAGAAAACTGTTGGAATTATCCTTAAGATATAACTTTTACAAGCAAAGAATAAATATATAAATATATACTCTTATGTGGACGATTGTGCAAAGTTTGACACATAGCGCTCACAAGCAAAGTATAAACATGAGGATTCATGACCTTAAGCTATGAACTATGACCTCTAACATCTGATCAGTTTATTCTGAAGTCAGAATGAATGAATGGCAAGGGTCTGAAGAAAATCCCTTTGAGTATGTTGCAGTTATCACAAGTTAAAGATGAACATGGCGCTCCTTTAACCTTTCACCTTTGGTGTTAAAAAAGTTATCAATGTTTTCTTGAATGCAAAATTGACAGAAAATCCCCCAGGCTGTTGGTCAGGCAATACTTTACTTGTAAATACCATAATTCACACATAAATGATGAACATGAGGCTCCCTTATCTTGAACTTTGACATGAGGCCTTAAAAATGTAAGCAGTGACTTCTCAAGTTGGGGTTAATATTTGTAAAAATTGTGAATAGAAGTCTTCAACTTGCTGTTTACATCTTGCATTTGTAAATATAGAAGGAACATACGGTGCCAATGCCATCTTGAAAATCCATCTAACTGATGCTCTATATCCGGGGCTTTGAGGAGTTTCCTTTAAACCCTTTAACTGGCACTGTAACCATGCGGTTGACTTTTTGAGGCTGCACTGTATTTAAAATTTTGGAAGCCCATCTTTGTCTGGTTTTCCTTATGTATCTGCTGGGGGGTGCTGCTGTACATGAATATAATTGTTTGAAAGATAGAAATATCGGAAGTGAACCGTTACTGCATAGCTCCTCAGAGGCCTAACAGTAAGAGCATCGGAGTAAGAAAAAATCTTTTCACATATTTCCAGATCCTCTAACAATCATAATTTAGCTAAAGAAAATAAATTTGATGATTGAAAATGTATCTGATTAGTCAGAAAATTGGGTCAACCGCTTTAATCTTTAAATTTTGATTTCTGTGATGTTTTCATATGGAAAAACTAAACTTCTGTTGCAGAAATGACAGAAATCCATTCATGCCCAAGATAACACTGAACAGGCAAGCCAACCAGCAGGTTGACCATCATATTTGCTTCTTGATTGGGTAATTTGAAAAATAAAACCTAAAATGTTGCTAAATGAAGAGGAAGGAAAACAATTTGACCAACAAATAATTTGCTGCAAATGTATTTATCAGTTTGGAAGTCAAAGGGTTAATATAAATATTAGCTTTTCAAGGTCAGAGGTAAAAGGTCAAGGTCAGGGCACCTCATTCTCCTCCGTGACAGCTCAATAACCCTACATGAGCACAGTTCCAAACCTTTTACCTGTGACCTTGAAAATCTAATCAGTGTCTTCTCAAATCAGGATTGATATTTGTAAAAGTTCTTTGAGAAATTTATATCACAAGCAAAGAACAAACATGATGTCTATAAACTCTGTTGAATTTACCGTAGCGTAAAGCAAACCTATAAATACCAACGTGCAAAGATTTTCTTAAAGAAAAATCTAACGAGTATTTTTGACATGGTGATAAAAAATATGACGACATCAGGAGGGATTTGGTTAGTCAACATGGTCTTTGTTAAACTGTAACACTGATAACCTGTGACAGCACGGCTATATGTTCGACATGGTTCATTCTCTGACTATCAAAGTTGATCACAGGCAGGTTTTTATTGAAGATAAATTGAGGAAATGAGAGAAGTGGTGGATAATGCTTACATCAAATAACATGAAAGTGGCAGCATGGTGTGCTATCAGTCAAGTGACTGAATTTGCAGGTGCTAAAATGTGACAGTCACACAACTGAGATAGTTAAGCAGCTCTGGTGAGTTTTAATTAAAAATGTGATCATAAAGCCAAAAATGTACTGACAGTGACTTTGGACCAGGACAAAGAGTCAAAGCTCAGCTGGGCTTTGGATGTAAAATTCAACAAAGGCCGCAGCAGAAGCTGGAGACTTCAGAGTATTGATTTAATAAATAATAATGATTGAAGTGTCTGCTGCATTGAAAGTAGAATACACGCCTGTCAGCCAGTTCAATGAGGGAGCCTCACTGGCTATTTGACCGGGTCCTTGGACATACCTCATGTCCCTCATCTGCTACACTGGAGCCATTCAGAGGCTTTGTTGGAGACTTTTTCTTGTAAAAGTCAGTTCCCAGGTGTGAAGGTTCCAACCATGAATGTGAAGCAGAGGGTTCCTAAAGAAAGAAAAGGCTGAATACAGAGTCGAAAGTTGGCCGCGAGAATCAATGACACACTATCGGCCTTGCTATTATGAAGAATACAAGCCGGGCCTGAGGAAAACCTCACACACACGAGCTGTTGATTTAAAGTTATTCAGAAAATCGGTCAAACTTGTGAAATAAAAATACCGACTCTCTTTCACGTCACACTACAAAACCTCAGACAAGCGCATTTGTCCAAATTATGGTGCTTACACCTCATCCTTAGACTTATTTAAATCTGTATTTACCCGGCAAACATGAACAACCAATTTCAAAATACAAAATGCAACAGCTTAAAAAGTGGTAACAAGAACCATCACCACCATCTTCAGCACTTTCCTGTCCAATGACAAAGTAGCCGCATCAGCATCTGGCTGGCCTGTTGTTTCTTGAAGCTCTCACCAACATGTCCAGTATTAACTCCATGCCAGCTTCTTGCTCTGTTCATCTTTTCTAGCTTTCCTTCTCTCAAAAGATTACCTTAAAACTGCAAAAATCAGGTCGTAAGCCTACCTCATATTGAATGATCATGATCACAAGAGCGCACCCCAATGCCAGAAAGACTCACTAAGATTTTAGGTAAGAAATTTGCCTGCAACTTCGACGTCATTAAGAGTAAAGACAGCATTAGTCTCAGCAAGCTCCTGTTAGCTACTTGGCTACCTGTGGCTGATTGTAGACCAGTGTTGCAAAACAGTGTGCACTTCTCTCGAGAGGACTGCAGCTCTGGGCCAAACTTACATAGTGCTATATGTAGGCGACAGGGCATTGGACAACAATCTCTTTGTTGAAAGTCCTTCCACCATAAGATTGTCTTTGAAACTACTATTTTAACGTGAAAAAAATCAATGACGTTGCTTTAATTTTTTTGTGAAGAATTTTGGATGACAGTGTTGATGTCAGTTTTCAAGATTTAATTTCCTTTACTTAACGGTGCAGACCAAGGTTGGCTTTCTGCTCTATTTCTGTATAAGTTTGTTAAGTGAGAGTAATAAAACACTAGAATTGCTGATGTGTTTACAGGCTTAACAACACCAAAAAGGAAACTTACGGTAAAATACACTTGCAAGGGCTTTAAAAGACGATGAAGTCGAAATTCAACTTTTAAGGCTTTCAAACGTATTCATTCATTACACCGACAGTCCCCCTGAAGTCTCAGTCTAGCCAAAAAAAATAACTCTGGAAATATTCTTTATGGTTCAACAGAATATGATATGAACTGTAAAAAGGCATCACAAGTTTAAGACCTGAGCATATCCTGATTTTAAATCCAATAAATAGCTTTTAATCTCCCCTTCTTCAATGTAGAAGTACCACTGTAATATCTACCTACAATTCTGACACCCCAGCTCCATCACAAGGGTAAACTGTTCCTTGCTGTCACCAGCTTGGTCTACCACTGGTCCAACTCATACTGCCATGCTTCCCTTGTCCTTTCTTCAGTGCATTCACCTCTTTCTCCCTGTAAGCTGTAGGCCTTTATCTGGACTTCTTTCTATTATTCGCTTTCTAACAGCAGCACAGAGGTGGCTGCAACACCCATTTTGAGCAACTGACTGCCCCGAAACGTCAGTCAAAATACTTTCCTTCATTTCGTCTTCCACAGGAAGTACATCAATATTCACATTGATGGCTGAAAATACTGTCCTTTTGCTTAAAAAAAAGAAATAGGTTTGGAATAAAAAATTATTCACTGATCCTTTAAATACCAAAACAAATCAACACCCTAAAAGCTCAAGCTGTCAGAACAGAACTGAGAACTGTGACCAAAAATACAGAGGTGGATCCTGAGCTGTGGGCTGATTTAAACCTTGCATCACTAAAATTTAAGTACAGAGAAAATCTGTGAATAATTTTACTTGCTACGTATACTGGATAAAGGTATTCTAATTGACTTACATTTACATTAGCAAATGAGACACTTGAAGAGTTAAAATTTCAACCCACATGCTAAGATCTGCGCTTTTGCTGTGCAGAAATAATAGAATTTTGCACTCAGCACACTTTGGTTTATACATTTTCAAATATGTTTATATTTGAGAGAATTATACCAACAACCCTCTCTGCTTTATTTCCCAGAGAAGGGCCTCCAGTATCAGATCAAATTACACATGCTTCCCTCAGTTGGCAGACCAACCCCAGGCACCGCTGCACCCTTATCACTATGAATTACTGTTATACTGTAACACAACTGTAAAGTGAGGGGGGAAGTCATGAATGAGCCATATCCCCCCCTGGGCTGGGAGATTATAACCCCACTGCTAAACCCTGGGATAATCGCAATTTTCTGTCCTTGGGTGCTCTGTGCTCGATAGAAACGTCCTTCAGATTCTGTCAATCTCCACCTGTGGCTATAGATAATTCGACGGAGCTGTCACAGCACACCGTAATTTCTGACTCTGAACAACACCGCAGCATATGGGTGTCGGGTGTGGGGAATTCAACATTTCAATTTACTCATGAAGAGATTTTCTTCTACGAGAGCAAATGAAAGAAGAAAGTAATAGTTATAATAAGATGAGCATGTAGTTTAATTTAGCCATATGTTGGTATTTAGCTGCTTAGGCTCAGAAATCTTACTCAGATCTCATTTTCAGCTTGTTCCAGTGTCCCCAGTGGCCAAACAGAAAATCAATGAATGCAATATTAAATTCTCATACTGTACCCTCCTTCAGTGGTTTTTGCTGTATTAGTTTTTGTTCCTTTAAAGACGCTTGTCTACTCAAAACATATTCATAAAGCTGACAAAATAAAATAACCATTTTTTTGACAGAGGCAAGAGATGAAAAGGGTGTATTATTTCATAATAGGACTTTCCAACTACAGTTAATCAATGGGAAAAAGTGAACTAAATCTTTGTGTCATATATATACCTCTTGACTGGAGTGATTATTTTCAGCAATAATACAAAAAAAATGGTTACAAAAAAACAAAAAAACTATAGTATTTGTTTACCCACATCTGCCTCCAGTAAAAGGAGCATGTCTAGACATGTCTGTGCAGCTACAATAAACATTTGAGCACAGAGCTAGAAATCAGATTCCTGCGAAAGGCATGTTCAGGCAAGCTCATGAGCATTTACACTAAAAGACCTAAATAAAATATCACTGTTGATATTTTTGGCAAGAATCTCTGAGAAAATGTTCTGGGAATACCTGAGAGCAACATAAACTATACTTTTCAAGATAATTTCTCAAGGTTTTCACCTTTAATAAATGGGAGCAGAGGCACGATGGACAATGCAAGAAAGGCAGAGAGAGTTGGGGAAGACGTGCAGCAAAGGAGCATACTAACATTGAACCCACATTGGCCACTAGCGTCTCCAGCCAATCACACACCTAACACCTAGGGGCAATTTAGAGTCACCAGTTAACATAACAAACAGGCTTTTGGTTTGTGAAGTGTAGCCTACTGGAAATGTGTAATATTAATAAAGTTTGGCTTTATTAAAGGCAAAAACATATTATGGGAGTTCAAAATGAATGCTGGACCATGAGATACGGCCCTTTGTGCTCTTTTCTGTATTTTTTTTTCTCTGTAAATAACCTTTTTGCTTGAAGAAGCAGAGGATGGAAACCCCAGCCTCAACCTCTCACCCATCCCGTGCACCTCTTGTCCTACTTTTTTATTTATGCTTTGTTTATTATGGTCAGTGAGCTATGACCTTCTGTAGACTGTGGATTGAACTCCTTATACCAAAAGGATGCATGGTGCATGTTACTGACCTGGATGTTAAGTAGAGCACTAAAAATAAGCTTCTGTGCACCTAGCAAGACAATATATGGCAGAACATGGATTGACCAAAAGTAAGAAATGTAAGCCATGAAAACTTGCTTTTCTCACATCACTACAAATGAGAGCTGGAGCCAAGATCGTGCAAATGTCCCCAAGGGAGTCCCAGTAAGTATCATAACACTGACGGCCAGATCAATCTCCATCAATACCCATAATGAGTCCCCTTTAAGGCTCTTCCATTTAATTGTTGCCAATACCTCTCTTGGATGCAAACCCATAATTGTACGTATTCGTGTACAACGTCTTGATTAATGGCTAAGTGGTTGACTTTACCCCCATCACTCTCTAAATCACCGGCCATTGTGTCCAGTGACATACGCACCCGCCCCTGCACCTTGAATCGATAACCTTGGCTGTGTTTTAGCTAAAGTCACGGAGGCTGTAATGATGCTTAACAGCCCATTAAGGTGATGGAGACCTTCAGTGCGGTGTGGGTGACATGTCAGGGACAAGCCGGGGCGCTGAACACCCAAGGGAGGTCATGTTCAAGACAGCTAAAGGACTTTTTTTGTGTGAGAAACATGCTTTTATTTCCCATTAAGTTACCAGCTTTCATGTTAGTGGGTCAGTTATATCTTAAATGGGAAAAAGACGGACTCCCTCTCTCTATTATGTCTTCTTTTGCTTGATTGCAGAGCAGAAAAAGAATCTGTTCTCCGGATTACAAAAACAAGGTGGTTAAAATGAGTATTTAGTAGTTCATGAAAGCCTTGTGTGTCCTAACATTGTTTAAACAACCCCGGCTAAGTTTCCTTTATGTTTCTCCATTGCTGCATGTCCTCAGTATAAGAGGCCAGCTCTCCCTTGTTTCCCTCAGCGGTTAAATTGATTAACATTGGGCTATAATTGCAGCAAAGATTTGAGGACAAACATTGGCCACTATTATCTTTCACGCTGCGGGACCAAATGGAGCCATAATTACCATCAAGCGTTGCAGAGAACAACACGTCTGATTCCAGTGGAAATGCAGTCCATTAAGTCGTACTCGCGTTTGCACTTGCATGTGTAATTGATGATTATCCCTCGCTGATCAAAACAGGCTTAATATTGTTGCAGCAGGCGATAAAACAGGAGGGGGGAGGGGGGTTAAGATGAAACTAAAACAAGATAGAGAGGAAAAAGTTGAGGGGAGGAGAGGCTAAGATGTTCATGTATGCAAAAGTGATCAATTAGAGAATCACTCAATGAACCCTGCGAAAAATATTTTTATTCGTTGGGGAATCACGATTTTTTACCTGATGATCAACCTAAAGATAGTTAATATCAAAAACCTAATAACAACCAAGTAATGTATTTGGATCAATAAGTCTGCTGACTGGGAAGTAAAGAAAAACTAATGAGACTATTTCAAATAAACATCTGAATCATGGTACAGTCGACTGCAATGCTTAAATAATGTACTGTTGCACTAATTTCGACCTATTTTTATACTTTATTTTATTCCTCCTGACCTGTATTTTTATTTTTATTCTAATTATATACTGTTTTGTACCAATTTAACAAGGTCAAATTCCTTGTATGTGCAAATGTAATTGGCAATAAATACCAATATGTAGTATCAAGTTAACAATTTCAGTCATACACCTTATCTCTATAAATATAATGGTGTAATTGCCCTTTAAGTGCACAAGATGGATCTAGTCCCTTAGTAATATTGATCCTATGATTTCAAGAAGGACTTCAGGACATTCAGGCCCTGATATTTTAAGAATCTTGCCTTCCACACATGTAGCTCACAGCTGAAAATTATCTGTGTCAAGCACACCCTGGCAGCTTGAAGTCCTCTGATTGGTTTCGGGGAGGAAAGGTGCCGTTGGCTTGCACATGCAGGAAGAGTCAAACTAGCTAGTATGCAGCAAAAGCTCTGCTACACACACATTTGTTCCGGCACAAAGAAAACCTAAAGAATGATGTTTACATTAAATTGTGTGAGAACTGATGGATGGTAAGGATTTAACCAAAGCCCACATGTAAACAACCTACTTGTCCATATGTTTCAGCATTATCTCTTCAGAGGTATTTTCTAAGCCCTACTTTACTTGTTTACATTAAGAGATGGGCAGGTTTTAGTGCCACAACAACAATCTGCACTTCCTCCAACAAATCTCCTCAGTAAAGCATGAAGACAGACCCAAACACTGACATTTTCAGCATCTGTACATTAATACATATGATGTAAACTCCACATGAGATTACACAACACAGCACTAACTAATCCCAAAAGGCAGAAAACATCTCGCAGCCTTCAAAAGACCTTGAATGTTCCTCTGAGTTCCAGCAGAGAGAACAGAAATACAGCCTGTTTACTGATAGTGAGACAGAGTGGGTCAGGGCTCTATAGCATAAACCAGGGATTACGCAACTGAACGTGGACTGTCAGAGACCAGATTTGTGTGTGTGGGGGCGGCTGTGGGGGGGCTGTTGAGCACTGAAATGTCACAGAGACACACACGCGCGCGTTCCTGCATACAAAGACAAAGACGCTGGAGCAGTCTGCTGAGCCGCTCTTTTGCCTTTATGCAGGTTGACACGCTCGTCCCGCTGCTTCAGGCGCTGACCGCATTTCACTACGGGGGAGGGCAGGAATAAAAAAAGTGTCTCCATGGCAACAGCTTCTGCAGTTTTTAGGTTGTATCGCGTGCAGTGACATCATCCAGCAACATGGATCAGAGATACCTGCTGATGCGAATCCTGTGAGCCGTCAATCAAAACCTCATGTGCCTCCAGACAAAAAGATGAAGGAGGAGGAATCCACTGCAGGAGGAGATATCGGCCGACTGAAACAACATGCAACGTAGTTCTGAGATGATTGATGTACTGCAGGAGTGACACAGTTATTCAACATAGAGGAGGGAAATGTGTGTCAAGGTTTCTCACAGGATGATGCAAATAGTTGACCTAATGTTGTGGCTGGTTAAGTGATAAAAATCTGGATTTTGATTCATGCAAACTCATTTTTCACTGGTTAATAATTTTCTCAGAAGTCACATTTACACAGCATGAAGCAGAAGATTCATTTTATTCATGAATCAGGACGAGTCAATCAACTCTCTTATTGGTTTTGTGCTGTGTCACTGTCCCTATAATAACCTCAAACATGGTTGGCAGAGGCACATGCAAACAAGTACAAAGAAAGAAGACAATTTACATGACAACGATGGAGCAATAGTTTTAACAGGAAACATTAAGAAAGGTTGACACACAGGAGAAACAGTGTGATGACTGCTATAGTGATAGTTTCCCTGTCAGGTTTTTTCAGATTTAAGCCTGACAACAATGATAAAGGAAAGCTAATTTGCACCCAATGCTTTGGCACCAACATGGTTACACAATAATAGTCTTTAAGCAGATAAAACATCAACAAAGATTACAGAAGATGTTGGAAATAACTGGCAAAGTAGGTCTGGTAGGGATGTAGCTATGTGGGTAGGTTGCTTGGTATGTAAACAGGTATTCCTCGAAAAAAGAAAGTAGTTAGCCAGGTAGGCAGGTAACAAGGTAGGCCAGCTAAGTAAGAGGGTATGTAATTAGGTAGGAAAGTAAGTATGTAGCTGGATAGCTGGTAAGGTGGCTTGATAGGTAGATGAGGCAATGCACAAGGAAAGTAGATTGCTTGATAGCTAGGTAGGTAGTTATCTAGGCAGGTTGGGAACAAAGAAGGGCAGAAATGTAGGTCAAGAAGTAAGTGTGCAGGCTGGTAGGTAGGCAACATAGTAGGTAGGCTGGTAGGTTGGTATGAAGGTAGGTAGCTTGATATGTAAGTGTCTATTTCTCAAAAAAGAAAGCTAGTTAGCTAGGCAGGTTGGTAACAAGGTAGGTAAGGAGGGTAACCAGGGAAGAGGGTATGTATCCTGGTTGGTGAGTAAGTATGTTGGTGGATATCTGGTTTGGTGGATTGATAAGTGGGTAGCATGGTAATAATGGTAGGGTGGTAGATAGCTCAATATCTAGGTAGGTATTTTAGCTAGCTAGGCAGGTATGTGGGTTGGAGGGTAGGTGGAAAAGTAAGTGTTTAGGCAGGTAGCTGGGTTACAAAGTAGGTTGTCAGTTACTTTGGTAAAAGGCTAGTTTGCTAATTAGGAATGGAGGTAGCTTTGTAATTAGGTTGGTTGGTAGGTATGGAGAGAGGTGGTCAGGTAGAAATGTAGATAGCTTGGTTCGTAGGTAGGTGGCAAACTAGGCTGGTTGCTTGTTAGCAAGGCAGGTATATATGAATGCTGGTTGGTAGATAATTAGCTAGATAACAAGCTTGTTAGTTCAGTAGGTGTGAAATAGTTAAGCTGCTGGGTATGTAAGTAAGTTAGTATTTAGATATGTAAGTATTTTGATAGTTAGAAGATAGGTAAGTCAGTAGTTCTGTAAGTAGGTAGCTAAGTAGGTAGCTAGGTAGGTATGGAGATATGTGGACAGGCAGAAATGTAATTATCTCGGTAGGGAGGAAGGGAGCCATATAGGTAGGTAGCAAGGTAGGCAATTAGGTTGATCCTGAAAGAAATAGAAGTTTCAGCTGTTCGATCCAAGTCTGGTGCTTTATTATAGGTTGTGTGTACTCAAGGCCTGAGCATGACGTTAAGTAACAAAAGTCTGATCTAAAAAGTCAGAAGTGTTTGAGAATATTATCACACAAACTTTGGGGGAAAATCTTTACTTCCTTTTTATCCACTGCTTTACTAAACTTTCCCAAAACAAAATGTTTTGTCCCACCAACGGAAGACTGAGGGATTTAAACCTCAAGTCTAAAAGTTTTTATCAACTTTTGTACAAAAAGGCATCGCAAGAAAGTCTAGACAGAAGAAAAAAAATGAAGATCCCACTGGAGCACCAGACCATTGTTTAAGTCAGCCGGCATAATACAAAATATCAGATTTAATCCTGCAATAATAATTTTTCCTCGTAGGCAGGGGACCAAGTTGTAAATCTAAGAGTATAGACAGGTAATGTTTTCTGTAATGTTAGCACACAGGTGCCTGCTTATACTTCCAGCAGGTATGAGTTTTACCTGTTACGCAGTGACCAAACAATCACTCTCCTCTCTCCTCTTGTTTTGATTGTCATGCGCTGCTCTGATGTACATAGTAAACATCTCTTAAGACTCCTGTGTCTACTAGATGATTGGAATCTAATCCCAACATAAGCTTGAAGTAAATATTTGGATATGGTTCCTTAATGCTTCACAATAAGTGCAGCAGATGTCCGCCTTGTCTAACTTGCTCTTCACTGCAGGATAGGTAGTTTAGTCTGGTGTTTTTTTCTGGCAGGACACTTAAATGGTTAGAGCTCTGAGGGAGAACTAAGTGGGTAAAAGGATGGAGGAACAACAAAACAGCAGAGAAAACACTGCAGTAAAAGCTGACTTTTCGGCATGAGTGTGCCCCTATTCAACACAGAAGTTAAAGAGACATGACGTCATCGTAAAAACAACTGCTTAAAACAAACAAATGAGACATGACCACAGACATGCAAACTGAATGATATTTATCATATCTCTGCGATGGGATTTCAAGTCAATGATCAAAAATAAAGAGTAACAATGGGTTCAAAGTGGGATAAACTGATGGCACAATAATGGCTGAGGGTTTCAAATCACCAGCAGCGTTGACAGGTAAATAAAAGTTATGGTGTGATCTGTGATAAAAAGCAGCTCAGTTTGAGGTACAGATACACACAAAAACACAAGTTACAGCACGCCAATGTGGTAAACATGTGCTTTCTTCCCTACTTGTTCACTATCAGCAGCACACAGGGAAGAAGCTTGCCTTACAGTACTGCTGTTTGTGGCTTTATCACAAACAATGTGCTGGAAAAAATATGCTATCTTTGCACTTCAATGCTTTTTATCTTCATTACTGCAGCTATGATTCACTAGTTTTAAGTTCAAAATCGTGCAAAGAAGCAAGCTGAACTCTATATTGATGAAAGAAATGTTTGCATATTCCATGATGACTAGTATGTAGTCTGTTTTTCAGTCACACACGTGTCACGTTTATCACAATAAAAAGCCAAATTAGGGGCGAGTGCCTTGGCAAATCACTATTTCCCTGACAAAAATTGAATGCACCAGATATAGCTGGTAAAAATGAATGGGTGACTTCCCTAGTCTTGGCTTTACAATCGTTTTTATTGGCTATATTTTGGGCTTTCAGAGGCAGTCAAGACCTGGCAATAAAAAACGGAAAAAAGGTAAATGGCATGCAGGAAAGACGCCACAACCTGGATTCAATCCAATGCTGCCAGTGCCAAGAAAAACACAACCCTGCCCACGACTGAAAAGCAAGGACTCCCCAGGTTTTACCATCAAACTTGGTAACCAAATGGTAAAATTGTATGATGGTTTGAAAACAAACATTGCACTTCACTTCATCGAATGCTTTTCTCCTTAAATATGAAGTTGTTAAGTAAATCTATGTCACTTTGTGCAATAAGAAATGGTCTGGTTAATCTCCATTGTTCTGAAAGTCACTCAGCAGGAATATAAAGATTAGTCTATATTTTAACTACACGGTAAATTGATTAAACATTAACAGACTGTAGACACTAGCAGAGTCACGTTTGGACAAAATCTGGTCATATTTCTTCTCTGACTTCTGACAATGTCTTCCCTGCCCACATTTTGTGAATAAATTTAAGTTGTCAATGACAGAGGGCAGTAGCTGGACGCCATATTGCACTTAACAGAACATTATTCACAGACTTATAACACTTACACTGAGAAAAATCACAGCACAGGAACACATTAAATGCTACCTGAAGAGTGAAAGAGACACTCTAAGAGCCTGCGAGAGAGCTGACACAAAGGCTGTCAGTGATGTGATACAAACATGGCGGTGAAAAGAGGGCCATTATATAAGAGGGAGCGATGATAAAATGTTGGAAGACTTGAAACGAGAAGAGTGAAATATGGCAGGGAGGGAAGACAGATCGAGAGATGCCACAAGCAGGAACAGATGGTAGAGAAGGGAGTCTGGAAGAGTGAGAGAGGAAGCATGAGAACCATCCGCAGACAGAGGGAGATAGAGAGAGGGAGGAAATCTGGATCAGGCTGAAAAAAGGCCCAGAGTTCACTTTGGGGAATGCAGTAAGTAGGACAGGCGAAAAACTTAAAATTCCAAAAAATGAGACCCAAAAATAACCCAGAGGAGAACAAACCGCTGAAGCCTGGGAGCTACGCTGAGACGGTCAGTCAAAACAGAGCAGGTTCTCCTGCTTTGAAGAAGCATTTTCTCTCTGAAGGATTCATAATCTACCTGAGGACGGGGACAAAAGAGGGGCTGAAATCTTAATGGCAATCTATGCAAATTCAGCTGTGATGGGAAAATGATAATCAGGGGCTGTCCGCATGCAAATGAAGTCTCTTAAAGGGGTTGAGCTCATCCTAGGGCTGGGTGATGCATCACTCTTTAAGAGTCAGACAATATTGTTTGGATCAATTATTTTAATCACAAATATGAGTTGATTGTTTTGTTTGCATCAGAAATTGTGTTCCACAGGGTTCAGTACTTAGTCCCCTCCTGTTTCTAAATTGACCTCTCACTCTGTTATGGACTCCAGTCTTGGATAATCTGTTTTTCTATGCTCAAATATTGAATAACAGGTCCTGGACACAACTTTAATTGATAAGAAATTTTGCGTTTAAAAAAAAAAAAATTCTACTCTAGTCTCATTTGTTGTGTTCCGATAATATTAGTGCATTAAAGCGATGTTATTTCTTTTGTTACAAATATGACAAAAAAAACTATGTACTTACTGTATTTCTTAACACAGCAACAGAATAAAGAATATTCATTATTCACTGTGAGTCAACAATTGCCCAAGAGTGATTTTATCAAGTGATAGCACCGCAATCAAGTCTGATAGAAGATTCAAGATGTTTTATGTATTCAGTCCAGTAAATACACAAAATCTGTCCAATTTAACACGTTGATTTTGCTAAAAATTCAGCATTTTTACTTAAATATTTAATTTTTTTTACATTTTTCTGGGTTATGATCTCACAACATGGTAATTTGTTGCACTCTGAAATACAGCCTATGCAATGTGGTTCTCTTTGTAATGTTTTTACAAAATAATATAAAAGTAGGACTTTTGAAAAGTAAAAAAAAAAGCCTAAGGATTCTTTGGTGTGTGTGTGTGCTTTATTATGCTTAATTTTTTGCAAAGTAACACCTCTTCATAGATTAAGTTTACATTATTTAAGAAAAATCCATTGTCTGGGAATGAAAGAAATGCCTCTGTGCATTCATGTGAATATTTTTAATGCTTGGGCATTTATAAAAGAAATAAAAACACCCATGGCTTTAATTGGTCTTTATTGAAAATAGTGCTGTTTTAAGCTTGATTGATTTTTTGTTTACCATTTTATGTGAAAACAATTTTAAAGAGTCATGCTTTTTACACTTTTTATGCATGCATGTTTATGTCAAAATAAAGTAGATAATAAAGCCCTATTTGAATAAATATATAATAAATATAATAAAAAAAATAATAAATATTTAAGTGAAAAAAAGTAATATGGTAGAAGTTATGGTTGTGCTTAAATAAAAGATACAGAGCAACTGCATATTTATTTACTTATTCATATTAAGTCGCTCCGAGCATCATTTCATCAAAAACTGCTTCTAGTTCCTTTTTAAAAGTAGAGAAACTTAGACATTCAAAAAGGGGTAACTTTAATAAATTCTATAATAAATGGCAACCGTTGATGGATTTTTTTTGCAACAGTGTAACCACCCCCACTTTTTTTATATTTACTTATTTTTATTTATTCTTATGTTTATGATGTGTGTGTATGTGTATGTATATATATGCATGTATGCCTGTAAGTGTGTGTATGTACTGTATATATACTGTATACGACTGTATATGTGTCTGTTGGTAAAAATATGTATATATTTAATTTTTTTATTTTTATTTTTTTCATATATTGTCTGTTTAGTTTTATATTTGTACTTATTCTGAAAAAACACAAATATAAATTTAAAGGTGTATACAAACAAGTTAAATGCTGCCTTGATATATAAGTGCATCGTCTTTTAAGAGCCAACAAAGATAAATTGGCAAATTTCATATGTCCATTACTTTGATTTTTGCTGCCCTTGTATCAAAAAGTTAACATAATTTTCTGATTTTATGACAACCATATGATTTCTTTTAAAAGTCTGGTATTAACTCAGTGGAACCAAAGCTGCTAAAACTCTAAAAACATCCTCTCCGCCCCATATTGCCAGGCCTTAATTCGTCCATACGTATGCAAAGTTGAAACTACACAATCTGGGGCATATTGTGCGAGATTCTGAAAAAGCTACGAGTGATTCATCCCTCTGAACCTGCACCTACTTAATTCATCCACTGAAGCAACAGTTCTTCTTCCCCTCGTGCTTAAGGCAACGGCGATATACATTAAAAGCCGGTCATTAATTCAACAATTCCTTCCTATCATTTAATTCACGAGAACCCCGTTTGAAAGTCAGAAATGATGTGACTCATTAAGTGGGTTGAACCAATACCATTATATTGTAATATGAAACCAGGCCCCATGGATGATATAAAGCAGGCCTGTGGCGGTCGTCTACCCTTCTTCTTCTTCTTCTTCTTCTGTATTGTGCCTCCTATCGTCTCCAAACCAGTGATCTCACACACACATCCTCACACAAAAGCACCCCAGGAGGCCTCTTGGATTGGTATTCTCCATCAGCCTTAGCACGGGAGCATTCTTGGTGATTGACGGCTGTTGGTTCAGTGTAGATGGGCTGCATTATGCTTCCTGACAGAAATGACATGGAAATATGAAGACGCCATGCCGGGGTGTATATTTGCAGGTGTGTCTCGATTACAGTGGAAACCCCTGCAAAACCCCTCGCAACATGAACCGCACGATTCAATCTGATGCTGTGTTTACTCTTTGTGCCTTCGGGGGTTTGTTGGTTCTGCCTTTCACCTGATGAATCATATATTTCTGGTGGTAAAAAGATGAAAAATGACGTAGCCTTTAAGATGGGAAATGGGTCTTGCCATGATTTGTTTGCCCTGAAGAGAAGGTCTTTGTGTGTCAATGTCAGAGTGGCAGAAGCTCTGTCTGCATTATTGAAGGTATGAATCAGTATTTATAAGTTTCTTGGGTGCTCATTTATTCTAAACATCTGTTTTTTCAACGAGGCTTTTAGCAGCTTTTGTGACAGCTGAATAGGAGGAAGCCAAACATCACATCACAGACACACACACAAAGCTAAGAACACACTCACACCAGAAGGCCACTCTTCACAGAATTTGTCAGAGTCTGACAATAGGTTATTTCTTCTGCTGTATTGATTTTTGGCTGTCAGACAGGATGTCCAGAAGACACTTTCTGACGGGTTGTCATGATTGTTACCATCTGAACTTGGCCTTTTCCAGCTAATGTTCCGGCGTATTCTCCAAAAGGTGGGTAATAACAGCAGCTAAGCGTCAGTCATCCTGAAAAAGAAGGGTTGGAGTTTGAGGTGGAGCGTTTTTGCTGCTGGAGTGGCATGACTGACTTTTGCTCTCCAAAAAAGTTCCTTTATACTGAACTCGTAGTTGTGTGGGGTTTTTTAGGCATGGACTTGTTACTGGAATCACAGGAGCTCTAAAATAAAAGTAAAGACACGAGAAAGCTGAAGGATTGGATCTCCAGTGTTGGCATTGAGAAGCACATACTTCCCATAAAACAGTTTCTTAAATCAACTCCAACTCCACCTTAAATCATTGATGTTTTACTTAGTTCTGTGAGTTGATAGTGTCTACAATGTCTTCTCAATGTTCAACTCTTTTGGCTCTACTGTCCAGATGTAAACAAACACAACTAGTAGTGCTCCAAGGGCCCAAATATTCCCCAAAACATTTACAACACTGCCGGGAAAGTTAGAAGCCAAAATATGAAAAAAAATGCAAACTGGTCCATCACTATATCAACAAATCTTTAAAACTAATCTGCATCCAAATGACCACCAAATTCCAATCACTTCCTCCTTTTGCCATGACAAACACTTGCTAACAATGTCCTCAAAATCCGTTCATAATAATTTGAGTTATCCTGATCAAAAACTAACAAATGCAGACAAAAATATTACATAAAATTCGGCCCCTTTTCCTCACCCATACCCATTTATGGTGCTAACACAACAGGAAGTGCATCCATCAGTGAGAGAATCTCCATGACATCTATTGTGCCCACATAAAGAGCTGTGGCTACACAACCAGCTCAACTCTTCCTATGATAAAGATGAATTCATTTACTCACATCATTGCCTCGATACTGTCTCGGGTATGAGTTGATTGAAGCCTTTCCTTTCCCAAAATGGCTGCCAGGATATGATGTAATCTCCAAGCATGGTAAACAGCCACCAAAATAAAAGCCATTTCAAAATAAAGGTCTAACTCATGATATGACAAGAAAGCCAACACACATTGATTAGATGTGGTTTGATATTATCTTAAACTGGCAAAGAGAAACCAGAGTAATAATCTTGTGACTGCATTGTGGAACTTTCTTTAAATTTTGGGGTATGATGCTCATACATAGGGATGCACAATATTGGATTTTTGCAAGTGTTTGACATTTCTCGTGATCACTGACACTGATAGTGATATTTTTGTAAAGAGCAAGTCCTTACTTTAATAAAACTGAGCTGTTCCTTTTACAGTGAAGGTCTATCTATGTTAACCCTTTAATGCCTGTTGTACAATATTAGATACATACTTTTATGATACCTCTATCTAATCAATCTGATAAACAAATTACTAAAAAAAAAGGGAAAATGGGAAATATATGCCTAATTTGTACATCTAAAATACAAGCTGTAATAATACCAGCTGTACCAATATTGTTCTGATAATAATGGATTAATCTGATTTTCTTGATGCTATTGATTCAGGTCATCAATAAAGTAATTTAGTGTCTTGTTTCCATAGTTTGTGTTTCAGGCCAGATATCACTGAAGGACACATCAATGTCATGTTAATATCAGTGTATGCTGGGAAAATGCTTGAAATTACTAAAAAAATCAAAGTATTCCAGCTGTATTTCTGAACTACTTTCACTACTTGTTGGTTGAATAATGCATCTGAATGAGTGCAGGAAACAACAGAGCAAAGTTAATAGGCTGATATACAAAATATCATATGGAATCATAAAGCACAATCAGTGGTTATATTGGCCGTAACATAGCTTGTTAGCTTATATAGCTTTTGCATTGTGTATCTGAGTCATACAAGGAGAGCGACAGAAATTGTCCTTGTGCCCGGAGGTCTAATGGTCTTGTTCAACAATCCATTTGTGTGCATATGTGGTATTTTATTTCCTTGCTGCATAGGTCACAAATTCCAGAGAAAGCACTCTAAAGATCAAACCATGCCTCACACTGCTGTGCAGAACGTGCTGACATGAAATGCATTGTTCTGAGCGGGTTAAGAGGAGTTTCATGGTCATCGTCTCAACACACAACACCAAGAGTGATGCATTAAGTTGTTGTTTGGCAATATGCTTAAGTGGCTATATGTAGCTTTGCATTATCATTCTCTCTGCTCCAACTGGAAGAAGTCCAGCGTGCAGAGATTGGACTTAATTATACTTAATGGTGTATTCTGCAGGACGCTGATAATAATATAAACTGCATTTAATGGTGACTAATGCACTCCGAGCATCAACCGAACAAACACGGAGCGTGCAAAAATTAACATAACTGATTGTCTCTATTAGGGTTGTTGCAGCCATGTATGCAGAGTCCACATTAAACGTTATGAGCGTAAACATCAGCAGGAAAACTGCAGCGACTCCAGCGCCTCTGAAGATTTGTGTCAGGAGAAAGTGAAGGAGCGACGGCACAGTGAGGGCGGCTGAGGACACGAATGCACACATAATTTAGAGCAGCGAAGGCAGGAAAGATAAGGGGATGTGACATTGTTTGAGTGTTTATCTGAAAGCATTTGCTGTATCAACTAATGGAAAAGAATCAGAAGAATGACTGTGTGTTTGCGGGCCCTGTGTGCTTGTGTTTACAAGGCCAAGCGCTACAACAGAAAGAGAGACACAAACAAAAGTGCCCCATTGTTCCCATCACTCTGCCTCTGCTCCATCTTGTCCCCTTTTACACATAACAAATAGAGCGGACACACTAGGGCTGGGAAACACTCCAGTTTTAAGACACCTAAATATTATTCATTTCAGATATGTTAAGATTAGAACATGTATAGCAATGTGTTTAATGTATATTTTTGACTACTGCAACACAGTAATCTATTTTGTTGAGTGTTTAGTGTCATTGGAGAACTACTATCTTATTCAATGTTTTAAATTATCAGAGCATTATTATCTTAAGTAAAGGTCAAACAATTTTGATGTCTACAACAACGACAGAATATATGTATTTTTAATTATCAAAACTTGAAAACAAAGCATTGTCTTAAGTGAATTAATATATTTGCAACATTTGCAAACCCATGATACTACCAATCATCAACATAATGGGTATATTCTTGGTTTGAAACACAAAGTATTTAGAATTATTGGATTAGCTAGAGGGAAATAAAATTTTATTCTAGAGGCAAACATGAACTGCAACCACAGGCCAGAAGGCACCACAGGAGTCTAACCATATTCATATTGTATACTATGGTGAATCAGTATGCTAAACATCAACTAATTAGTCCATTAGTCCTAGTCAACCAAAATAAAGCAAATTTTAAGCAAAAGTGTTTCTTTTCTTTCATGTTCATCTCGCCTGAATGGAAGTCCAGTTATTATCAGTAACGCAGGTCATTTGAATAAGGTCCAATAACAAGAACTGTCTGGTCTTTCAGCTTTTAAATGAATCAAAATTTCAGAGTTGTTGATTTTATGGTAATTAATCAACACCCACAAAAGGAAAAAAGGGAAGACAGCTCCCATTGTTCACATAAAAGTATGCTTTTAAAAACTTCATTTTCAACAACGCATAACTACTCGCTTTGTCTTAAACAGTTTTCTTTTTAATCCAACCTTCATCTGACAGTTTTTCTTTGATAAATCACACATAACTGTTGTACTTGTGACAAAACAAAGAGAAAAACCTTTTAGCAAGTAGCCTTTCTGCTCAAATTTGATCTGATTCCCCTTTTCTTTAACGTCACTGCACATAAGAGCACACTCAACAAATGAAGACAGGAAGTTACACACGTTTTAGCACAGTCATCTTAAAAATTAAATTCTTAAAATGGAAGTTTGTCTGTGTTAATACGCATTATCTTTAGCAATTGTCAAGAAATGACCAGAACCATACTGCTTTTTGCTAATTGTTTGGAGGCTTGTATAGAGGTAAAGAAATCCAAATATCACCAGTTATATTTGTGACAAAACAGAAACAACACTTTCTTATATGCTCTAATGTGTTGGCAACATTCTGAAAGTGAATAAAGCTTTCATGAAACAAGGTAAATCCAAAGGTTTTTATATTAAAGTAGGTGTGCAGGAATTGCCCGCAAAAATCTAGTCACTGAAAAAAGAAATAACCAAAGATGGAAGGTAATAGCAGGCTATATATACTTGAAAAGTGAGGGGACTAAGTACGGCACCATGTGGAGTCCCTAAATTTTTAATATTGCTTTACTATTTGATTTATATTTTCACCTTTCTCACTTTACAGATTAAAATGTGTTTATGCAAATGTGCTTTTTCCATTTAGAGAGACAATTTTTAGCATTCAAAAACAATAAATCATGAAATACTGGCTGTATAAGGCTTTAATTTTTGTTGCACTTATACCAAAAATGTTGGTCTGTTTTACCGTTTCTTCTCACCTTTTCAAACGAAGCCTTTCAGCTCATCTATTAGTATAGGATTTTTGCTCCATAATTCCCACCTCTACTGCGTGTTTGTTATTGTGTTTACAAGGCCAACAGGTACAATAGAGAGAAACCCCAAACAAAACTGCCCCCATTGTTCCCAATCACTCTGCCAGTGCTTCTTCTTCTCCCTTCACACACTCATAACAAATAGAGCGTACACTCTCCCACAAAACCCGTAAAGACAAGCAGGCACAGACAGTCACGCACGCACACACTCGCCGACTCCCTCCTTCGCCTCCTGCTTTATTAGTTGATGAGTCATAGCTTTGGGTTGTCCAAACCGGGACAGTCCACGCTCTCAACACCTCACACACGGCACAGCACAGAGACAGAACACACTCCCAAAAACACACAAACAAGGGCGACTTGGCAGCGACCAACCTCACAGCCTGGGGACTGTGGGGCTGCCTGGTGTTGATAGGTTGGTGCTGTTTTGCTTTCACACGTCCAGAAAATGGCAGAATATCAGCACCACCTGGCTTCTTCCATGGTGACGGGATAATTAAGTTTATCCTGGCGAAACCTTACTTATCTACTCAACCAACCGCTGAGAGGAGGCTGATTACTGATTGCGCAAATGGAGTACAAGTCAATATTAGGAGGTTGACAAAGTGTTAAGGCGGAAATGTCATGCAAAAGGAAATTTCCCCAGTGGCGTTGGAATAATCCAAAATTTGTCTTGCTGTGTTTTCCTCTAAAATTGATTTATCTATGATAGTATGATACCACTCATCTGCACAAAAACACCAAATTACAGTTTTTCAACCTAGTTATCACTCAGCCTGCCAAACAAACTTGTTTTTGTGCATCGTTGACCTCTTCGAAGGACAGTGTTTGCACAATTTAGCTCAAACTTCAAGAGGAGGATTTTGAAACTCAGACAAACTTTTTGGCCGGAACCGTATGCAAAGACATGAGGAAGATGCATGCTAGATATTTAATGTAGGCCTCATTGTGACAAGTCAAGGGCATGGTGCTGAAAAAGACGGCTTTGCCAGTAAATGGAGCCATAATTCTGATGAGTTTGGCTGCTCTTCAGAGCTGATTTAATATCCTGTGATATGTAAAATTTCTCATGTAGATGCACCAGTATCACATTTCATACTCTACATTCAGCATCATCACTGCATTTCATCATCATTTTTTGAATTTAAGGTAAAATACTATTTTAAAAACTGACAGATTAAGCTTTAAATATTTTAGTACTCCTCTACATTAAAACTGATAATGGTATCAACACAACAAAGTGGGAGTTTATTCTGGTTTTTGACTCCCTCCACATCATTTGTCCTGTTATCAGTTAGTTTAAAGTACATGAGGAGACGCCAACAGACAAAGAACACTGAAAATATTCATAACTGATTGAAAATATTTGAGCTTTTGGACACATCGCTATGTCCCAGATTTAGCTCTTCTTAGGCCAGAGACAACACGAGTGATGTCAGCCATGTGTCTTCAACGTTGGTCTAGCATGTCAGCGTCACATGCTCTGCAGAACTGACATGACAGCAACACTAGATGCAGTACAGGTACTAGGACTGTCACCTTATGCTCAATATTCGAATATCCATTCAATCATGGATGTAGAAATCCAGACTAAAAATGTACACCCAAATGCAAAATAAACAGCTCAACAGCACATTAGGGTGCCTGGAAACAGAGGAAGCTACCCAACCAACAGAGGGCACTCTTGACATCAACAACAGGAAATACACTTTAAGAAAATGGAGGACAAGCAACGGCACACCATGGAAGCACTTTGGGCTCCACACCACTGGCAAAATGATAAAGAACAAAGGGCAAAAAACAGGCTACAGATTAATTTCATTGTTTAAGTCAATGCTCATATGCCAGTGTCAACAGATTTCTGCTGGGAGTGCTTTTAGTTTTTGTGGTGCTTCTACCAAGTGTTACTATTTGTGAGACCATTAAAAATTGATCTGGGGGATTCATATTTTCCTCTATTTATGTAAATACTATCCAAAAAGAAAAAAAGAACGAAGTCAAGATATGTTCTGACAATAACAAAAGCTGCTAACCAAGACATTTCACATGAGAAGGCAAGTACGGCACTGTCCCAAAAGTTGAACTGCTTCAACTGAGAGCCCAGAGTGACACTGGGGGCATTTTTTCCACTCAGCTGCTCTGCATATGGAAAAGACAAAAGATAATCAGTTATATTTTCATCCAAATCATGCCAGGAGCAAAAAAAGGAGCAAAATTCAAAATAGCACTGATGTGTGAAACATTTCCTTCTCAAGAAGTTCTTTGTGCAGTTTAGATAGTGTGTAGAACCTATTATATATACTTCCTGTCATTTACATGAAGAAATTATTCAAAGAGGGATTCCTTAGAACTTGTATTTTTCTTGCTGAAGCCTTAAAACGCTGCCTGCCTCATGCCTGAACATCTGATGCTCAGGCACATCAACATAAAAGCAAAGCACTCTTTTGTTAGTGAAACAGGGCACAATTACTCAGAGAAACTTTTTAAAAAAGAAGTAAAAAATGTACTCTTGATTCTGCAAAGGGAAGGTTTTATAAGCCCACTAGAGAATCAAAATTGAGGGCTTCATTTCTGCATCTGAGGACTGTAATTTAAATACTCTGCCAACTGGATCACAGAACATTACACTGCGTAGGTTAAAAAGCCATCTGCAGTTAATCTGAGGTCACAAAAGCTAAAAACGAGGGATCATTTGGGCAAAGATATGTCTGTGGCTTTGCACTGGCTGCGCCGACTAATGCAGCGAGGACCCACAGATGTACAAGTCCTCCAAAAACATTTTGTCTCGGCTGTGCTGCTGTCATAATCAAAATCAATATCAGTACAGTGTCGGTGCACGCAGGGATGTTCAGGATCTTGTGCCGGCTGAATCTGGCAGGAGGAGTGAACAGTCTGCTGAGAGTTTGCGAAAAATGAGGGAAACTTCCACTTTCTGTTTGGGCTGAGTCTCAGAGATTAAACCTGCATGCTGCCAAAGACAGCTGGCACACTGGCTGAGCTTCCTCCAAAAATAAGAAACCTGGAATAGAAATAAAATCTTTTTTACAATAAAACATTTTCTGGGCACTTTGGTTTCATTGTTGGGAACATTTTTGGAGCCTTCCAAAAGCAATAAGTAGCTCTGTGAAGTAACAAATTGTGAATTTCATTTTGGCGAGAACATCTTGTGATTCTTACCCAGAATGCCTGAGGAAGGAACTGCCTACTCGCGAGTAAAGTCCCAATGGCACACTTCTGTATGTACTGACTTATTGAGTTTAACCATGTTTTTACTGCAGAACAATGACAAAACTGAGAGAATTATCCATTCCAGCTTGGATGAAAAGTAAACAAGCATTTGTTTACTTCCAACAACCCATCAAATCAGACATAAAAAGTGTTGAGTAACTTTGTAACTGTGGTTTTAATTGCTAAAGTTTTAATGAGGGACATCACAAGTGCTGCGATTCTGGGAAATACCCACAAAAATGAGGCACTTCAGATACTCGAGTTACAACAATTTGATACACTTTATTTTTTTATTACTTCAAACAACAATCTTCTATACTGGCACCACTAGAATACCAACATAAAATGCTGAGACATGGGCCAATCCAAAAGTGCATGCAGCCTGAAACCAATCAAATTTTGCCCACATTTTTTCAATTGAGAGTGGCCCTTTGACCATCCAAACCATGCCACCACTATTTAACATCTTTCCCCTTTTAACAGGTCATTATACAGTCCCTTAAAGAAAGTGGTGGTTTACTGTTAAGTAAATCATCCCTGTGGAGTGTTGGTTTGACAGAAAAGAGTCCTTAGCTCTGAACAAAAAGTGACTGGCTGAGGTGGGCAGAGTGACGCGACAAATAAGTCAAAGGCGTTGGGTCTGTACTTCACAGCTATTAAGTTTACCCTCGACTATGATGTTAAGAAAATAGATGGTACCCAAAGAGCTAAAAATCTTAACAGGATGCTCCACCTGAAGTGTGTTACAGAGAGGTATCACAGGTCCTTCCTTCCTGCAGCTGTTAGACTCTACAACAAAAACCTCTCCAATGCAATAAACCATATTTATATTTACAATATCTCAAATTTTCCACTTGTAAAATATCAAACATGTACATAACCACTGCAAATATACCACTTACTTTATACTATATATATATCTACATATATATATATTATTTTATTTTATTTTATATTTATTTGTTATATTCTTAATTTGTAAGTTTATTTCTAATATTTCTTATTGTATCCTGCAGCTGCAGTAATTTGGAATTTCCCCCTGTGGGACTAATAAAGGAAAATCTAATCTAATCTAAATGGCTGCACAGAAACTGCAGGCTGCTAGCTTTGCAAAACTTAATAAAAAATGTAACAAAGGGATGGTCTTTTATAAAAATGCTAATTATACTGTGGTTTCAGGGAATATACATTTCTAAACAAGACAACTGTATACAATTCTTGGGTACTGATACAACAACAAGGGAAAAATAATCAATGAACAATCTAAGACAATACAAACTGAATCAAGCGTCAATCACTGACATGCCAAAGACCCCCAAATTGCAAAGTATTATCTTCTTATAAATAACAATTAACAATCTTGTTATTAATTACTGCTCGAGCATGTTTCCAGATGCTGATGTTGAAAAAAACTTCTAATTTTTACATACTTAGCACCTCTGATCCACCTCTATTCTCACTCTGTCTGAGACACTCTGTTAGAGCTCTTGTCACCTTCCCTTAAATAGGCCCAGTCTTTTCTGATTGGTTGGCTAATAATAATAATAGTAATAGTAAAAGTAATAATAATAATAATATATTTTATTTATGAAGCGCTTTTCAGAAACTCATAGACGCTTTACAAAAGATTAAAGATTAAAAATAATGCAATAGTCTATGCTCTGCAGTGGGCATGCCACCCCAAGCCAATGATCTTGAAATACAAAAACATGGTATGACCTCACACTGGTAGGTCTGTTTAGGAGAGCCAGGGGAATAAGCTGTTTCAGGCAGCTTCTTGTACAGTTAACAGGAGGAGAGGTAGATGTCCTGATGTCCCACTTAACTGAAGTACTAAATCTTGTACAGGATAAATGTAAAACAGACTAAAGTGCATCCAAAACTCCAAAAAGCATCATATGCTAAATTAATGTTTTTAAAAGCCAAATCGTCCTTTATGAATTGAGGCCTTCATGATAATCGAGAAGGAGTAAATGTCACAATAAATATGATTATAGGCACTACTTTTCTCTTTTTATTTATGTTTTAGAAGTTATACTAAACAGTCAGAGCAGTTGAGGAAAAGTTAAGGACATGGATTGTATTATTAGGAAAGATAACTTCAATCTTCATACTACTATCCTCTGTCCTTCAAATGTCCTTCACCCTCGAGCTCCCTAAAGTTTTGCCTTCAGTGCAGTGTCTTCAGCATTTAAAGGAAATAACAGATTTAAAGGTAGCTTTCAGGAAACCCCAGAGGTCTACATACTTTTGAATCTATGCATAACTAATTTAGGATTTTAACAGAATAAATCCACGAGTAACAAACAAACCCTTTAAAAAAGGTGGAATATAAGTGAGGGAACTTTCACTGGCACAATAATTGCACATAAGTTAATCAGTGTGGGCAGAATTATCATTTATATAAGCCAGCGGCAGAGATGACAGATGAATCTAAAGCTCTATCGCATTATTCCTGCTCCGTGTTATTCTATTCTGGTCTGCAGGGAGGTCAGGGCCTATCTGCGTGTGTCATAATCCCTCCCACTGCTTAGGAGAAAATATTGTTTCTTTACTGGAGCTATAGGAACAAGGTGTTACCTGACTCATAGCAGTTATGAGACAAATATCCGCAGCATTTCTCCTGACATACTCCCCGCTGGATAGACGCCCACGGCCAGAACAAAGGACCGCAACTGTACGTACAATAGATGGTAATGGAGCAAACAAGTACTGTATCAGTGAAAGGAGATGCAGCTGACCACACTGCTGTAGGACATGTGAAATCCCTGGAGGTGATGGTGAGAGGCTGTAAAGCTTCATAAGACCTTTGTGTTTGAGTGTGAATGTTCCAGGTTAAGGTGGAAACTGAAGAACTGGAGTCAACACCTGTGAGGCATACAACTGCTGCTATTTATGTGTAAGTGTAGGTTGTGTGGTATACTTAGGGTAGTTGAGTGTGTGAGGGTCAAACTGATGCATTAGAAAATGACTTTAAACCTCAAAAATCAATCTGCTCATCCTTGAGTCAGACTGGGCATTTAATCAAGGTTTAAGAAAAAGCCCCTTGAAAATTATTAATATATAAAGTTTGAAGGAAAGGATAAACATGCGAACCATTGGCCTTAAATGCTGATCAAATACCAGAGCAAACACTTGTACAATACTTGAATGAAATCCCCAAATGTGTCACTAAGATATTGACTCAAGGATCAAGGAGTGAACAAGAGGTTCAACACCAAAGCCAACCAGTTCGTTCTTGGACCAGACTAGCTGTTTGAGAAATTATGAAGAAATCTGCCATACTCTTCTTAACATATGGCACTTAAAGCATTCAACGAAAATGTAACCACAACCTTTGACTTATAAACTCCAAAATGTAATCAGTTAGGGCTTGTGTCCCGGTGAACTGTTGTGCAAAATTTATAGGAAACACCTCAAAGTGTTTTGGATATATTGAGCTCACAAGCAAGTGGTGAACATTGGGCCCAATAACCCTGACCTTTGCACTATGACTTTCAAATCTAATCAGTTAAATCTTGTGGATATCTGACCTCTAAAATCATATCAGTCATCCTTGTGTCAGGCTGAACTTTTATGCAAAGTTTGACTAAAATCCCCAAAAACATTATTGAGAAATTTGGGCACAGAAGCAAAGGATACATATGAGGCCAAATGACCCCAAGATTTAATCAGTTGATTCTTGAGTACAAAGTTTAAAGAAAATTCTTATTATAAGCATCCCTTAAGCATCCCTGAGATACTTCATTCCAATGTAGGGTTGAATATGAGGTCCAATGACCTTGATGTCTGATCTATTCTTGAATTTGAGCCGTCATTTGTTACAAATAAGAATAAAGTCCTCAAAACAATCTACACAAAAGCAAAGGCTAGACATGGGGACCAGTGTCCACTGTACTTGACCTTAGACCTGAGTCTGATCAATTCATCCTTGAGTTGGAGTGAATGTTGGTGCCAAATCTGAGGAAACTCCTAAGTAGGGATGAACATAAGGCCCTATTACCTTGAAGGATGATCTGTGATGTTAGAAATCCCAGAGTTAGGATGGACATTTGTGCAACGCTTGAAGAAAATGTCCTAAAGCACTCATACAGTGTGTACATATTGCTCTCTTTAGCAAAAGATGAGCAGAAGGTGTGTAAGTGCTTATATTTGACCGGTGAGCTTCATAATCTATACGTTCATCTTTGAGCCAGAGTGGACAATCGAGAAATTCATGAAGAAACTCCCTTTCCTTCTAAAAGTGTCCTTGAGGCAAGTTCACCAGAATAGTCCAGACAGATGGACAACTGTCCATGACTGTTTTGTCAGGTTGGAGGCAGAAAAACTTATACTTCTTCCTGCATTTATCAGAAATTGTGTTCGTATGTGTAGCAGCTGTAAAATGACATCATAGATCTGCACCCTCCTGTTATTATGAGTCACTTGGCAAAGTTTGCTCCCGCTGTCACCCCTCTTCCCTCCAGCTCTCTGGCTTGACATCACAGACCCCTCTATCTCTTTTTCTCTGCCTCAAACACACAAAAAATATTACTTACACCATCAAAAAACTGTCCAAAAAAGACCAATGTGAAACCAAAGACAGTGCAGAGGGAGCGGAGCTGAAACCAAGGTCGTGCTTGGGGGCGCAGAAGAGACGCTGTCATCTCTGTCCAACCTGGAAGCACAGTCGCATAAACACAGCCAGAAGGAAACCAATATGGCCACCTGTTTGGCTGGAAACACAGCGAGGGCAATTAGTTCAACCAGGCAACACATGCGCTGCCAAGGGAAGGATGATGAGGGGGGAAGTTTGCAGGGGTTTGCATTTCGGCTGTGAGAGCTAGAGGAGTAGAGAAGTGAAAAATCTAAATGCATATATTCTGCCCGTCCGCACAATCAGGGGACAAAACTCAAGGAAAGATGAGGGTTATGCAAAACTTTATAGAAAAAACAAGGGCTACTGCCTGCTGGATATATGACGGAGAAGCTAAAACAGTGAAAGTACAGTGGAGGTGGTGTTTGTGGTCGTGCGATTGGTTGAAATTTAGTTTATTTATTGGTGTGAAACATGCCTGAAGGTCACAGTAACCTTGACTTCATACCTTCATTAGTGCATCAGCTTTAACCTTGATCCAAAATGGACAACACTAAAAGACTAGGAAGCACTCAGAGAGCGCAAACCTCCGCCAAGGTAGCTCACATATTGCTGTTACATCTATAAGCAATAGTTCCATGATAAAGTTGCCATCATAACATGATCCCTTGACCCTGAAAACCTACACCTAGCACTCAGAATCATGTTGATATCATTATTAGTTAGACAGTTATTGAGCAAAAACGATTGTTCACTAATGGGGGTTATCTGGATCACCACCAAAATGTAATCATTTTTAAGATGGGCCATTACCAACATCTCCAGAGAGTTTCAGCAAAATCCGTCAAGTAGTTTTTGAGGAATTATATTCTTTAAAAGAAGAACTCACAATGAAGAGATTAACATGAGGTCCTATAGCTTGATTTTTGACTTTAAGTAAAGGATGAACAGGAGATTTGACCTTAACCTCAATATCTAAGAAGTTAATCTCTAAGTTAGTGCGGGTAATTGTGTAAAATCTGGAGAAAATCCTCAACACATTTTTTAAAATATTGTGTGCAAACGGGGAATATGTTAACTAATGACCTTAATATTTGACATTTGATTTCCAAAATCAAGACAGTTCACCCTTGAGTTGAATCCAAACTTGCCCTAAATTAGAAGAAAGTACCTCAACTCAATTTTGAGCCCCCATATCCCACAAGCATGGATCGAACATTAGGCCTACTTACGCTGATCCATGACTTTCACAGTCTCAAAAGTCAACCCTCGAAGCCTTTTTCTCGCAAAAATATCTTACTAAGGATTCTTAAAATACTCTTTCACAAGCAAGGAATAAATATGAGACTGATGGACCTGGACTTTGACTTAAAACGTCTCAAATCTAAATGATTTTTTCATGAGTTGGAGTGGACATTTGTGCAAAGTTTGAAGAAAATCCCTCAAAGCATTCCTAATTTATGACATTTGATCTACAGACTCTCCATTGTGAATGTTTTGGTCATAGTGAACATTTGTGTGAAATTAGATGAAAATCATTCAACTCAATCTTAAGAAGCAAAGCATGAGCATTGGGCTCAATTATTTTGAAATCTGACATGTTAAACCCTAAAGTTCATCCTTATATTAGAGTGGAGAAGAAATAAAGTATTGCTTTTCTAATAAGGGGTGAACATGAGATCCAGTAAAATGGCCTGGCCCGTGAAACGTATTTGATTCATGCTATAGTGGAAATAAAGTTTTGACCTTAATATTTAATTGGTTCATGAGTCAAAGTCGATATTATTACTAAGTCTGAAGAGCATCCCTCACAATGTTCATGAGATCATGCATTGACAAGCTGTGAATGAACGTGGGGCCCTCTAGCTTCAGTTTAAAGAAAGTCTTTCATCGTGTTCTTGAGATTCTGGCAAAAGAATAGCCCTGAAGGCTGGACACGTAGTCTCCCTTTGGCCCTGGCCATAACCAGTTCAGAGCCATAGAAAGGCCTCCAACCGATTAAATTAATTAGCATGAGTGATTTTCTCTGAGTCACCGGAGCAAATGAATGCCCCCTCTTCTGCTAGCAGGAGAAGTTTTTGAACAAAAGCTCACAAAGAGCAAGGTGACTCCGCCGTGTTGGGGTTAAACTGAGGGCTAATCTAGTGGCTGTAAAAGCTCGCTCTGCTTAACGGCCACACTTAAAGGTGCTTTTAATTTGAAAGCAGGTGGCTCTCGGGTAGCCTGCTGACACATGGCGCCGCATAGGTTGCCAGGTGAGTCTTTCCTGCTTTGGTTATCCATCTGCTGCTGTTTTGAGCAAGGTTGGCTACAATTTGGAGTGTGTTGCTGCTACTGGTGTGTGAAGTTACTGGAAGCAGAACATGCCGGTATGTGTTTAGTTTGTGGAGAGGGATATTTCTGATTGAACTCCAGCTCAAGTTTGAAGTGCACAGATGTTTTAGCAACATCTGGTTGGGAGCTCGAATAGAAAAAGCTGTTTTAGCTTAGTTATAATACATCTAAATAAAGCAAAATTCGATAAAACCCCCTGAAATGAAGGCTTTTGTGTGCCACTGTGATGAAAAAGACCAAAATGCACAATAGGTCCAGGGTCACAGTGGAAGTGCCTGAAGCAGCTGCTGTACTAAAACAACATTTTGTACTTTCTGATAGCCTCTGAGGTTGCCCTATAGCTGTCACATCTTCAACTGTGCTGATCTTTGACTTATTAAGTAACCTACAGTATGCAAAAAATAACATCACTTTTGATTATGTAAAGCATTTTGAAGCTTAACTTTCTTACAGATTTTGCTGATATTTTCCTGTCAACCTCGCTACATGCTGCCAGGATAATGATCCTGTCAAACCATAGGTGCCTATTTTCAGTATGTTTGGGTAGAGTGCAGCAGTTTTGCTTCCAAAGTACTTTAGTCAAACTATAAGGATGGTAATTCCTGTTTTAGTGGTTGAGTGGGTGAGATATTTGGTATTTTTCTCTCCTTCAGAGGAGTAATTGACTGATTATTTGGACTCACTGTGGTTAAATGAGGGACAACAACGTCTTTAGAGAGGCAGAATGAGGTTTGAAAAGGTCATAATGCAATCATGGGACCCTTTTATAGTCATCAGCCAACAATTTAGCTACTTGTTTATCTTCAAGAAGTCAGCTATTGCATCAGTGTGATGACAACTCTTGATCTTAATCTTCTATTCTCAAGGTCTGAGTTAGTCGAGATTGTAAATGACAACCAACATGAAGTTTTGGCCAAGGGAAGGATGATGAGGGGAGAGCAAAACGACTGGCTGTAATTGACCACAAAGTAAAGCAGCAGCTCATATTTTTCAATTTTTTTTGTTCAACTTTTTAGAAAGACTGGTTAAGAGGATATACTGATGTAAACATTATATTTTAGGTATTTTGGACCCCTAAATGCCACCAAGGACTTTGATCAATCACTATCAATCAAGTTGTACAATCATTGCCAGAATATCACCCCAGGTATGTTCATAAACCATAATATTGGAGAATCCTTTCCCTTACACCTCTGCCAGGCTACTGAAACATACACATGGATCAAGTATCTTGCTGTGCAGGAAGTTAGGGCAGCGTTTTTAAATTTCATCTCTACATAATGACACTCACATTCCCTCTTACCAAAGGGAGAGCTATTACTATGACTTGTAAGGTTAACGTACTTTGGACCTGGACCTTATTAAAACACTTTTATAATTTCTTTTGTTTTGGTAAGAACATCCTTTCGTGAATGCTTACATACTGTAGTATTGGAAATTCTCTCACCTTACACCACTGCTAGGATGAAAATCTACATATATATTAGTAGTTGTCAAATGTTTGATGTATTTGGATCAATAATTTGACTGCATGAAGTGAGGAACATGAAATCCTTCATCAACAAAACAACAGAGAATACTAAGATAACCTCAGCATATTAATGTAGCATTAGGATTACTACTCACTCTCATGTTTAGCCAGTGTCTTGGAGCAGTAACTTTATTTGAAGAAATAACATTCTGATTGACTTGACTCATAAATGTGTCATTACTTGGACAAGTCCCCGGGCGCTGCTGTCTTTGTAACTTATTGACACAATGAAGCATCAGTCCACTATTTTCTCAAAGGTGGAGCTCTGTAGAAGTACAATCCCCGCTTGTCCCCTCATCAGTTACAGAGTCCAGCTACTAAAGAGATATTTTTCATTAATAAAAAAAAAATTCACCTGGCTCAAGCAGGTAGCTGGCAACAGTAACCATTATCTTGCCCCATGTTCACTTTTACACGATAATATATACAATATAACTCTACCATCACCGTCAATTTCATCTGGCTCTGATCCAGACTGACGTCATAAAAAAAACTACTTTAGTTCATAATGGCAAATTCCATTCATTTCTGCTCGGCTGCTGTGAGGGTTTCGCCCCCTTTACGTCATTAAGGGAATTGTAGTTTAGTTGCAAACTCATGTCAACGATTCAAGCCTATGTCACTACATTACCCAGCTTCCCTTGCAATGCCAGGGGAGGACTTCTCCACATGGACAGACCTGAGTGGAGACTCGGCCGTCATATTGTAGCGCGTGGTGATCCAGAATTGTATCCTTGGCGGAGGTCTGCGCTCTCCAAGTGCTTTTCTAGTTAAGGTGAAGGCCCCAGTAACCAGTGGATATCAAGTTGAGATGGATTTTGGATAGACAAATCACTACAGCAAAGGGTACAGTTTACGTAGGTCTTACTGCTAAAAATCAATCACAATCAACTTAAGTGGTGGAAGTCAAGTATGCTGGGACAGTAACCATTCAAAATAGCCTTCACTCCTTAAAATCACATTTAGCTACTGATTTGACTTAGAGCCCCTGGTTGGAAAATGTACAAACCAATTGTTTCAAGGTATTTATCCAATATTATTATTATTGTTATAATTATTGTTATTATTATTAGTAGTATTAGTACAATTTTTGTTAAGACAAAATCTCTGTGACCTTCTCATTGTCCAATCCAGACACAAAACACACTTTAAACATAAACATAAAATAGAAACTAGACTTTCTGTAAACTCTAGCCACACCAAATTTAAGATTAATTAGTCTATCCAGAGATAGAGAGCATTTTTGGCACCAACAAAGGGCACTACATCTTAATATTCAAGCTCCTGGGCTGATTCTTGAGGCTTTTTTTTGCTCAAGACAGCAACACCTTCAGACATTTCTCCTCTCAGCTCACTGAGACAGGGACAACACTGCAGGTGGAAGCAGCTGATAGGAAGTTTAGCAGCGAGGACGGTCAATGAGGGACGATAGCTTGACTTTTGAGGTCAGTCAGGATCCAGACTCTGAGCAGGGTATCAGCCCCTTGGTCACACTTGGGTGAATCACCTCGACTATTGAGTAAAATTATCCCTCTTTGGACCAGTGGGCTGATCGGGTCTCATGAAGCAATTGCACCGACTGTCCCCCTCATTACCTTACTTATGTAAAACACTAATGGGACCATTCCTGTGCCAAGAAGACCGTTGAATCACCACCAGCGACCCCCTTCTAATATGACAGAGCCGATTTATGCCTCCAGGCTGCGGGGCATATTAACCATTTGGGACAGTGTGCTGTCTTGTATCCACTTTCATCTGTAATAACTCACTGCAGGACACCATCATATTTCATCCCCTCCTGCATCTTAAATGATCTCCCTCACATCCTCTCTCTCGCCCTGGCTCTTCTTTGCCTAAACTCTCCCTTCCTTCATTTCTCTTTCATTCTCTCTCCATCCTTACCTCCCTCCGTCTTCCCCTCCCCTTGGGGCCTTGACTCATCTGGAGACTCGCCAGGAATGCAGATAGGATCGCTCGCAGATGTACAATAACTTGAGGGGAATAAATATGCCCTAATTGAGAGAAATGATGTAATATTGATCCTGAGGCCTCTGAACCTTTTGGCATTGTTGGAGCGTTCTGCCAAGCCCGTGACATTTAGAGGGATGGCTGTTGTGTATGTGAGAGTGAGTGTGAGATGTTGGGGAGAGGTGTTGCTGAGGCTCTGCTGCTTCACTCTATTTCTTTGAGAAAGTAAAATGTGTCTCAGGGTTTGAAGCAAACTCGTCTGCTCAGGAGCATGAGACAACACAGTTATCCCTGCCTGCAGACTGTAGATAAAACCAAGTTCTCCTCATCACTTTAACATGTCTGATTTATTACAAAGATGATCGATTATATAAAACCAAGCTGATGCTGTAGTTCTGTAGTTCAATCAGTCACAGGTTGTCTGTGACTGCATCATTATATTGTACAGATGTGTGCCTTAAAGTGCTCTCATTTCATATTGCAATTCTGCATATATCAAGACATAAATAGACATAAAGAAACTATATAGATCTTTAATCCCTGACTGCCTGGCACATGTTCCAATTAAGGCTAACAAACTCACTTAGAAATGGCTGAATGTTTGAGTCCAGGATGTGCTTTCTATATATTATCAAGCCTAAGTAATGTTTGACATACACAGTAGAAATCTTCAGACAGCAGCCTTGTTATTGTCGTAATGGCTCTTATCAAAAAAGAAGCACTTTTAGCAATTGTGCACATATATCTGGGTAGTCAGATTATCTACAGACCTACAAAATGTAAAACAAGCCAGTCTCTCTATGTCTAAAAGCATAAAGTCTTATGGTTCTCAGTATCTAGGCTTACTGTGTTGTGTTGTTATCCACAATAATGATTCCTTATCTCTATTGTGAATTAGGTTTTGACAGCAGGGCTCAGTAGCATGTCGCACTTTCTTCTAAATGGTAAATGAACTTGAGTTTTAAAGCCTTTCTTGTCTTTCTCCTGCTTGTAAGGCAATCTTTCACAGTCTCGGTGGTTGGTGGTTTTGTCACTGGAGTTGCCATGGCTTCACTTAATATATATATTATCAATTGAATGTAGTTTCCTATTTCTGGAGATTTTATGTATTAGGTTTGATTTAGTAAAGCTAATCCAAATCACTTTCAAAAGCCACAAGAAACATTGATTTTGGGATTTTAATTAAACTAAATTTTCTGCTCCAAAGTTCTTTTTTGGAATATTGAACAATCATGGCCTACCTGTGGGAAATCAACTACTCTAAGGGACCAACTTCTATATTTCGCACTTACCTCACTGCAACTACTGTCTTAAATAATCCACTGGAAGAACTTTAAACTGTTTTTTTATAATTTCTAGGCTCTAAATCAAAAGGGAAGCCAGAATATAAAATGCCATAAGTGGTAGTTTTAATTAAATCACATCTTGTACTTGTACTCGTTCCTGAATGAATGCATCTTTTTGTGTTTGAAATCACAATAATGTTTGGTTTTTTGATGCCGTCCTCCCTATATGTCCATAACATGTTATATTACCCTGTCTTCAAAGTGGGAAGATGTTACCAGGAGAAAACACATGACTTTTCCAAAGACAAACACAAAAATCAATGAACCCTCGTGTGATCATTAAGTCTTCCTGACCCTTCGACATTTACATCGTTTCTCCAGCACTCTTGGTATTTACCTTGAACGTGATCTATAGCATGTCCATCAGCGTGTAGCGAGGAGCGCATTCATGCCACAGCTGGACGTCCAGAGCATCAATATCAATCACTAAATATTGAAAACCCTGCCGGAATCTGTGGGAGAAGATCCCAAACATCACCACATCAAAAGATGAAATCCATACAGCTACAGGAGGAAATCTGTTTCAGGATAATGGGATGATCAGCACTCATGGATTGGTCAAGTCAAGTAAAGGCTATTACTTCAAAACCTGCGCTGATAAAATGCAGACTATTTTAGGTGAAGTTCAAAAGAGGGATCTGGATCTGTTGGGATTTTCAGTCTAATTTTTTTGTGCTCAAATGAAATGGTGGCCTCCTAACAACCTCAACCTGCAATCACAAAAAGAATAGAGGAGTCGGGCATTGGCATGGCTAACCCCATCATTACCAGGAGATTGCAGATTCTAATTTGATGTGGCTGCCGAGTACGAGTCAATCCAGGATAATGGTGGTTTTGTTCGCAGGTACCCTCTGTTCATATCATTAAAGGATGTAACTCTTTCCGACAAGAGACTAAAGACCAATTTCCCGTTTGTGCTGTTAATATTCGCCAATCGTCAAATGAGGACGCTCAACCTTCAGAGAGGGGGGCATACTGGCAGACTGAAATATTAGGGGGTGAAGAACAAAAATGTTTTTATGAGTGGAACCAATTTCAAAGCCCTGACGTAAAAAATAACAGAAATTCTTCATTAATTTGTCAAAACATAATCCAAATCTTTACTTTTATCGCTCTTATAGCATCAAAGAAGATGAATGTTGCTTTAAATAGTATGTTTGATCATCCCGAATAACATACATTTTTAATTTTAATCATTAAATTCTAAATATGTCCATTAATATGCTGCTTTAACAGGGTACAACTCTTTCAGGAGATTTTACCAGAGATTCTTCCACCAAACTAACATTGGGATGTATCTGGGGACAAGGCCCTTGAGTTTGGGCTGAGGGGGCCCAAGTCTCAGTCTGCTCAGAGGTTATTATATTTATGTTTTAACAAATCAAAAAAATATTAGGATAAACTCAAAACACAACAACAATGGGCCAGTTTGTTTGCTTGGGATAGAAATAGTCATATCCTTTCTTTTAAGCCCCTGGGAACACAAATCACAAAAACTATCATCTTAGGATATTTGTGACATTAAACATACTTTTAACTATCTTAAAATTTTTGCAGATTTTTTAAAATAGCACTTAAGTTTTTAAAGAGTGTTCAGAAACTGGATGTAAAGCATGTGGGCTGTAGATAATCAGTTCAACAATTCAAAAACTACTTGACTCCCTCCCAGTCAGCCTCTTCAAGTCAAATCAATTGCCCACACAGCTATAAAATAAAATCATCTTGACTGAAAAATAAGCTTTTGTAAAGCAAGATTTTTTAAGTATTACAAATGTTTTTACTCACTCAATGTTTCAAGTCTGCTTAAGGACATATTGGACTTTGATATTCAATCAAAATTCTTCACATTTTCCACACTTCAAGGGTCCAAAAGGGAGTTATACGAAATGAAGTAAACCACTCACTCAGACAGCAGAGAGCAGAAGTGTGAATAAAATTATTTAACGGGTAAACATCATTAATTCTACAGTCTAATAGTACAAAACAGCATTAACCCTTTGACTGGCACTGTAACCATGCGGTTGACCTTTTACTGCCACATCGTATTTAAAACTCTTAAACCCATTTTGCCTATTTTTCCTTCTTCACCTCTCTGAATAGCATTTTTAACATCAATATGCATCCACTGGGTGGCGCTGCTGTACATGAATAGAATTGTTGAAATTCTAGAAAAAATGGGAAGTGATTCGTTGCTGCAAAGCTCCTCAGAAATGTAGCAGTTAGAGCATACATCAGAGTAAAAAAAAATCTGTTCACATATTTCCAGATCCTTAAACAATCTTAATTTGGTCAAGGAAATAAATTTGATGATAAAAATGTTTGTCTGTGATTCCTCAGAAAACTGGGTCAACCGCTAAATATCAAAATTTTGCCCAGGATAACTCTTAACAGGCAAGCCAACCAGCAGGTTGACATGCAAATCTGCTTCCCGATTGGGTAATTTGAAAAATAAAACCTGAAATGTTGCTAAATAAAGAGGCAGAACCACAGCTTTACCAACAAATAATTTGTTGCAATGTATTTCATAGTTTGGAAGTCAAAGGGTTAAGTAAGGGTACTTTATGTCCTTTAAAAGCAGGATATTTATGACTTACACATGAATTGCTCAGAGAAAAATCTCTTTAGTGTCTCCTTCAATTTAAGTTGCTGCAGAGTTGGGATGTCAAGTGTCAGGGGACGGGGCGATTTCTCGAGGATGAAGGCGGTCAAAAGGGCTTCAAGATAATCAAGACCATGGAGCAGGACACACTGGGTAAACCCAAACTGAACATCACACACAAAGCACAATAATGGTAAAATTCAATCTCCGGGTAAAATCTTATCTCGGACTAAGACGAAATATCTGCCCACATTAACGCAGGTTCAAGAGTAAATATGACTTTCTGCATTCAGTCAAGAGGAAAAACACAAACACTTAATGCTGTGTTGTCAAAGGGTTGCGTGTTTACAAATAGTAAACATTAGCGCTCAACCAGAAACAGGCTCGGCTAGACTGCAGTCAATTATTCCACATCTGCACCAGACAAAGTGAGAGCAGGGCACTGAACTGTCAGGCTGAATTACAGAGCAAACTCTATGTGATCCAGCAGTGCAGAGACATGCACCCTGGGCCGCTCATACAACATGTTTCAACTGAACAATTCAAATTAAATCAATTTTAACTGAAGAGGCACCACCATTAGGGGACAAAAAGAAGACAAAAATGTGCACGCTGATTAATTGGGACCAGCCTTTTACTACAGCACTCCCTCTGTTCCACAACACGAGCTGGAAAAGTGTCTCTCCATGTTCCAGCTTTCTCCCTCACCTTCTCTAATTAACTGTCAGCCCAAGCCATTTACGCTTCTATATTTCATGGCAGAATGAATATTAAAATCACGCCAAATCTGCCACAACCCTGGAAAGGATACGCTGCATTAGAGCAGGCTTTATGTGGATGACATGGTGGTTCAACACAGACGGGGCGAGATAGGGGGCAAGAGTGAGCAGGGAATCAAATATTTTATGTACACAGAGCTGCAGACTGGGGAGAATATCAATGGGTGAAAAGGTGAAGATGGAGGATGAAACCGTTACTGTGGGTTTTAAGAAACAATGATCCATTTTCAAGGATAAGATAATATCTCTTTTGATATGTTGATTTTCTTATGTTCAGTAAAAACAAACATTTCCATAAAATCAACAAAAACTAAAGGGATATTCTGTCTAAATCGCACAAATACTCAAGCACTGAAATGCGTCAATCATTACAATAAGAAAGTATGTTTTGCTTTAAACAAGAATATAAAAATACAGTAGGATTGAGAGTTTTAAAAAATCTATTGGAAATGGTGTCCCACAGGGTTCAACACTTGGTCCTCTCCATTTTCCATATTGAATTATACTTTATCTGATATGACATACTATCGCTTGATATGTTTGTGCATTTCTTTGTATTTGTGTTTGTACCCCATTAAAATGAGATGCTACAACTCCTTTAAATCAACAAAAATCAGAACTTTATGCTAAAAAAATGATCAGATATTCATGTTATTAAATGAGAAAGTCTTTCATAGCCTGAATCAGATTATACTGATAACTGATGAGACAGCAGCAACAAAAACTGAAGGTAAGGTTCAGTTTGAATTGTGCAAACACTGTCTCATTGTCATAAGAGAGAAAGTCCTGTTTGCAGACAAAAATCAAAAATTAAAATGGAAATGTTTGACAGCCTTATTATAAATGGTGTTCCACAGGGTTCAGCACTGGGTCCTCTTCCATTTAATTACCTTAGCTGTCACTGCATCCCGTCTGGGGTAATCTCTTGTTTTTAACAACCAATAATCAACAGTTTACCGTAAGCAGAGAATTACGGTTTTATTTACAGTTTATCAATTAATTCAATAGCTGTTTTATAGTTGGTAGATCTTAAGCGATAGCTATACCTGAGACACTGACAACAAAAACAAAGTCCGAAACACCCAATATTTAGCAATTTCTTGTTTTAGTTTTTTAAACTTTGGGCAAACTTCTGTCTACAAAAGAATTAACCAACAAATTTCCATCATTATTGTAAGATAGAATCTGACTTTAAAACTAAAATCAAAACATTATAGAAAATCAAGACAACTCTCATTAGAAATGATGTTGCACAGGGCTCAAGTCTAGGTTCTCTCTTCTGTCCATAATGGATTTAAATCATTGCTTTTGTCAAAACCCACACACTTCTTCAAATGTTGCTGACATTTTTGTGCAATCTGAACCCTGATCTCTCTTGCTCTCTTTTTATTACAATCATTTGTTTTGTGATTTCTGTACAACTCTAAATTATGGAGATTTTATCATTTTAAAGGACAAAAATACGCCAAATGTGACAATCTTAAAAACAAACATATTGCAAATGCAGTTAGTGAGTTGTTAGAGTAGTGGGTGTCTAGTAATTCTTTTTTAGTTGCAAATGAATCTAATTGGGATTAAAAAACTTGGATTTTTACAGGAATTATATCAATGTTTTAATTCTGGATTTGTGACAACCGTATAATGCCAGTCATTTTTTTTTTTTAATGTAATGCTGTTCATCTTTCAAATTTTGATAAATTATCTTTGGTCAATATTGTCCAGCCCTAGTTTCTATTCCATATTCTCTAGAAAATCAATAACAAGAGAATTACTTGGCTAGATTTTATTTTTGCTCAGGGTATACAGGTTCAGGAAGCAAAATAACTCTGTAAAGTGAGTGAAAATACAGTAAACAGCTCAATTTCAAAATCATTTAAATCAGCCACAAACAAGAAAATTGCACATTGCCTTTCTTTGCGACATTATTGCCAGCTCCCTCAGCGATCAGGTAATGGATTCTGAAACTCACGATCATCCACTATGAACACTTAATCAGATGAAAAAAGCCAGCGAGGCTTTTATCCGTCATCAATTTAAAGCTACAATGATTTGCGCCTATTTTCTGATTGCCACCTCTTACCTCTGCGAGCCCGTTGTGTTCATTGTCCATGACAAATTTACTTCAAAGGAAGCCTTCATCATGACCCATTTTCCGTTCCACCAACAGCTGAGCTCTCGCCCAATAAGGCACAAAGCGGGAATTTTCCCATGAGCCTCTGTGCATCAAAAGCTGGTAAAGCAAACGAAGAAACTGCCGCTCTGAGGCGGAATGGAAGGCAATTATTGGATGCGGGGCAAACACACGTGAAGGTAGTATGAAGGCTGATTAGGATTGGTTTTCTTAGGCATCACTGTGATCCATTAGTGAGTCATTACAGTTCAACAAACACAAACAGTGTTTGGTTTGAAGAGAAGATGAGTGAAATAGATTTGATCAGTGTCATCACAGTGATGAGGCTTTAAACAGGAAAGGGCGACAAGCAGTGGACATGACTTTCACACCGAGTGACTCACTTCCGTTTCCAACTAGACCAGTGAGTCATCCTGTTTTTCTTTCTTCATAATGAAAACTCAAGGTCCATTCAGAAAAGAAAAGAAGAGGAGAGAGTCTCATGATGTAGAGCTCATGGACAAATATCAAGGGATGAGATTTGGGATCAATCCACCTCAACAGCTAAGAACATTTTAATCAAACAAAAAATGTATATGCCAGCACAGCAGGCCGCAGAGGTTTGTGATGGTGGGAGTGAAAGTCCATTAACTTTAATATCAAAGGTACGGAGACAGAATTGTAGACACTTATCACTACCTGAGCAAATAAAACTCCAAGCTATATAATTGCAAAAAATAGTTGGAAGGCAGCAATAAGAGCAGCCAGAATCACGCATGCAAATTAAAAAGTCTAAAATAAAGTGAAAAACTAACTTTTTTGCAACGCAATGACTAAATTTATAGATCAATAACTTTTACAGCTGTGGAAAAATGGTTATGCTTCGAGGCTGAAATAAGTTAAATGGGGGAAAATTGCATTTCTGGTGTAACTGCGGGAGCAAGGTGAAACAGTGTTGATAATTTCCATCACTCTCCTTTATTTTAAGGCTTGGTACATCGTGTGAGGATGAGAGAATGATGTTGGTTGCTTTGTACTGTAAAGCCAAACCACAACATGCTGTTTTTATGTTTATATACATCACTTACCACTTCACTAGGTACACCAATTAGCTGCTTGATTAGCAGGTAGACAATAGCCAATCACATGGCGGCTACTCAGACTGAGGAAGAAAGGGAATTAAAGTGACTTTGACTGTGGCATGGTTGTTTACCTGGTCGGATGAGTTTTGATTTCTTCAGGTGTCAGGGTTAGAATTTGGCATTAACAACATTAAGGCATGAATCCAACCTGCCTTATATTAATCGCCCTGGCTGGTGGTGGTGTAGTGATGTGAGGGGCACCTTGGTACTAGCTGATCATCATTAAACACCAGCCAACCTGAGGATTGTTGCTTACCATAACCATCCCTCGTGACAACAGGGTACTCTTCTTCTTTGGGACATGGTTTGAAACAGGATATACAACCTGGTATTGGCATGGTGCACCTAATAAAGTGGCCAGTGAGTGTAGATTGGAATTTTCCTTCAAGGTTTTAAGCTCCTACTGGGCCAAACCTTTTCTGAACAAAGGAAGGAGAAACTAAATGAAGACACATAATTATAATTGTATTATAACTGTTTTGAGATGTAAACATGGTTAAAAAGCACTCTTATGGGTTTCCACTGGGAGTGGTTCTTTGTGCAACATGACTGCCCCCTTGTACAATGCAGCTCAAATGTCAAAGTGCATCTGCAAAACATTGTCCCATTTCAATTAACTACTCGACTGCAACAAGACTGACTGCAAGAAGCTTTTAGAAGAAAAAACATACTGGTGCCAAAAGTCAAAGTTTATGCAACACAACAGAAGAAAGTACACAACCACTGCATTTGAAAAGTCGATAAAAGTATAGGATACCTCTCTGACAAAAAGTCAATACCTCCCAGAAAACAGCCAGAACTATTGAAACCCAAAGTTTCCAACATACCACAGATGCAAGGAAAGAATCAGCTACGTAGCTCAAATACAGTCAGAGAGAAGAGGAAGAAAGAGCCCATCCTCAGCGTTAATAATCTCCAATTTTGACACAGTTCTATTGTCAAAAGCAAGCATAAGGCACAACAAACACCGGAGCACATATTTCATCGAGGGCCGAGAAAAGAAGCTATCGACGTGGGGGAATAAAACGTGTTTCCTTACCTATTGGCAGCTCGAGGATGCCCATTTGGCTCTCTGAGGGGTAGAGGATTTTTGGCGGCTTGTCTGTCAGGGGAGCTGCGAAAAGACAAACAGAGAGAGAAAAGAGAAATTAAATTCCACATCCTTCTCCCCCTGTGGACAGTGTGAGTATGATTTATTCATTAAAAAGCACAATAAAAGGCTGCATTAAAGAGGGAACAAATACACTGAATATAATATTTAAAGAGTGGACAGAGGCAATAAAAAGGGATCATTTACTGTGACTCATTCAAAGCTTTAAAAGCTGCAGCTGCCTCGATCCTAACACATTCAGTCTCTCTAAAACTGATGTCTTTGACTCTCAGACTAACTCTACTGTATGTACAGCAGCTGTGTAACCAGTCAACCATCTCAGAGTCTACAGTATACCCCGAGGAAAGACACATCCACAGCTGCAGTGGGCATGGGAAGGTTAAGAGCTGCTGCGGGAGATGCAGCATTTTCACTTTTGTGCGGCTAATATGACGGCAAATTTGAGTTCTTGAAATGCCACAACAGGGACTAAAAATAGAAAGTAGAGCTGCCGCCTGTTGTTAGATGCCTCCAAGAGGTATACAAATGTTGGACAGGGAAGGTTCAGAGGTGGGTGAGGAGGGAAGGCTGTGTGATTTGAAGGAGAGAATTTACTGAGATGAATCTTTGACCTACAACCTTCAAAATATAATCAGTTCACGGTTGATTCAAAGGGGAGATTTTTGAAGAGTTTGAAGAAAATCCTCCACAGACAAAAAACAAGGTCCAATGCAGTGTTAATTTTGACAGCACTTTTTAATTTAGATATAGTCTTTTGCCTTAAATATCTTTATTTTTAGTCATAATTTAGTCATCTAAGTTGTTTTAATTGTGACTTGGTGCTGTACAGCTCCTTGGAAATCTCACAGAGTAAGAGCAAAGTACCAGGTAACAGAACAATCTTCTCACTTATGTTTTCACAGACTGGCAACTTTGTATGTTTTTTTAATCATTGCTCCTGTTTCAGTTTATAAGCTACACAGACATAGTATACATCAAAATGCTTGTCTACTTGTCTTCTTGTCAGGATTCATAATGTGTAAATATCTAAGCTAAGGCTTTAGTACCTCTGAATGATGAACACTGTTTTTGAACGATGGGGCACAGCTGAAAATATAGAGCATCATACAGCTTTGATATTTATATAGTATGAATCATTACAATTCTACAATTTTATGCTACTCTCTCTAAAAAGGAGGAAGGCAAAGGATTAACAAATGACTCTCATGAGTTCATCCAAGAGTCAGGATTGAAAATTGTGCAGAGATTGAGGACTCCTCGGTGCGTTCCTCAGACAAAACAAGGAATGAAAATCAAGCCTGTAAGCTCAACCGTTCACTGATTATCTAAAAAATGCTGTCACCCTACCTTAGCTTTTGAGGAAACATCTGTGCAAAGTCTGGTTGCAAAAATGTTCTTATACTCTGCATTCACAAGTGAGGGTTGAACATGAGACCCCAAAGCGTTGATCCGTGACATGTGGCCTACATCTATTTAGTTTGTTTTTACATAAGAGTGAGCATTTGTCCAAAAATGAGATTTGTCCCTCTAAACATTTTCCAGATGTTGTATCGGGGTCCAAGGAGGGTTCCTCCCTAATTCATACTTCACATTTGTGCAAAGTTAAAGCAATGTTTATCATCAATCTGTCATCACTTCCTTCCTGATTTAGGGTGAGTTTTTGGGGAAAAAAGGACAAAAATGGACAACGCTCAGGAATTATTTTATAAAGCACAAGATGAACATGATACCCAGTGCTCTTTATCCTTAACATAAGAGTTATTGATATATTACTGGGTGTTACGGTTGCACAGCAGCTACCACACGTGCCTCACAGCAAGTAGGTTGCTGGTTTGAACCCTGCGTTGGTCAGGGCCTTCTGTGTTGAAGGCATGTGTGGATTCTCTCTGGGCACTCAGGCTTTCTCCCACAGGCCAAAAACATGCTAATCAAGTTAACTGGTGACTCCAAATTGCACTTAGGTATGAGTGTGTGTGTGAATGGTAGTCTGTCTCTCTATGTGGCCCTGCGATTGGATAGTGTACCCTGCCCCCTGCCTTAGTCAGCTAGGATGGGCTCCAGCCTCCTGCGACTCCAAAAGGGATAAGCAGTATAGATAATGGATGGATGATAAACAAGGAAGGGAAGAATATGAGGCCCACTCATGCTGACCTTTGACTTTCAAACCAAACAGCTCGTCCTTGATTTGAAGTTGAAATCAAAGCGAAGTTGGAAAAAGCACTCACAATTCTATTTAGACTATTTTCTCAAGCAAAGATAGAAGATGAGGCGTATGGACTCAGTTTTTCTCGTTGGGTCAAAGTACAAATCTGTGCAAATTTCGAGAAAATCCTACAAAGTGATCTTGAGATACTAAGTTAAGAAAATGGTCCAGACGGACAAACTGACAACCAATAAACAGAACGCCTCCTGCCTCAGCAATTACACAGAGGCAAAAACATAAGAAAATCCATTTGTGCAGAGCTAATGGAGTCACAGTCAGCATGTCAGCACTGCACATGCTCCTGATTTTTTCGTTGATCACAGTTTTATTGGAACGTCTCCAATCCCTTTGTGAAAACTCCAATTAGACAGCTGCTGGGAAACAAAGGACGCCCACTTCGAGGCTCCTCATTAGAACGATCCCCTAATTGGTTCTGGTCTTCAAAGTGACATCAGAGAGGTTTCCATCTCTTACATTTAGAAACACTTGGAGGGTTGGTGCTTCTTTTAGAACAACTGACTTAAATACTGATCTCTGTGCTGAACTTTGGGATTAGGACACGTTCAGTGGGAGGAAAGATAAAAAAGAGGATGGTTTGTCTATGTGACTCATGGCTGCTCTATAATTCTGTTCACTGGTGATTGTTGAGAAAAAGGACTTTGATCCAAAAGGACTACCGCTAAGATGACGTCTCCTCACCAGACTCTCTGCTCCAAAAAGAAAAAGAAAAAAAATATCTCTGGCTTTGTTGTAGTTATGTATTTGGGCAAATGTTTTAGACCGTTCCTAGAAATTTGAGGTGAATTTGTTGAGTTAAGTTGATAAACTGTATAAGAAGTATTGGTTAAAAATATCAAACTTTGCTCTAACAAATTTAAAAAGATGAATGAGTACATCTCTTTGAAAATAGCAATGTTAACATCTACAGTAAAATGGGTTTAAATACTTGACTTCGAGTAAGTTCAAAAGTAGTATATAGTTAAAGTCATGTTTCAAGTCTGAAATAAATCTCTGTACAATAATTCAGCTTAAAACACGGCAAAAAAATATTAATTTAAAACTATTTGCTTCTATAATGTAGAATTATGTTTCTCTTAAGTTAATGTTTGATTCAATGTACTTTTGCCTTGTTTGAAAAATTCTGAATTTATTAACATTGATTTATTTTTATGATTGTAGGTTTTTCACCTTCTTTACTTCCTGTTGACTGGTTCAAATAAAAAAGAACGAGCGAAATCCTGAAGTCCGGTCTTAGTCCTTCCTCTATCAAATGTTGTGAAGACACTTGACAGTGAAGGAACCAGGGGAAGTTCTGTTCAGTTATACTAAAGGAAAAGACACTGGAAAGTTCTGCCACCATTTTGTGGTTACAAAGAGGGCATTTACGATAAACTAAATAACTGTCAACATAAAGGGCCTCACAATGATCCTGATTTTGCAACTCATGGCAATTTTTATGCAGCTGCAACCTCCCACAAAATGAATTACTTAGAGAGATAAATGTATGCAAGGTTTAAACTTGACTGAAATGTTCCAAATTTGCTGTTTGGCGCACATTTTTCATGATAAGCAGATTTTAATGCCATCCTTTGTTTTAATGAACATCAGAGTTGTACTTTTAAGGTTGGTTTGTTGAGCAAAAGCCAATATTTACGCCTGGAAAATGCACCAATGGCTCAAGAAAATGGATTTGAATGTGAATGAAAATGGAAAAACTGTGGTCAACTATGCTTTTTATGCACCTTTTAGTGACAGAACTTCCGTGAACGAGATGATAAACTCTCCCTTTCCTCCTGAACAGGAGCAGCAGCTGCCTGAAACGGGTGATTCCCTCGGCCCCCATTAATAAACCTACCACTGTGACATCGTACTATGCTTCCGTCAGTAGTTTAAGCTTCAGGGTAACTAGCTTGGTACAGGGCAGGAACTGACCAATTACCAACAACCAATCAGAGCCACATGAGACCCTCTGGCATGCTTCCTTGAGGGCCCAGACCCCAGGATCAGATCCAAGGACATAGACCTCATTAAATCTTTCAAAGTAGATATATCTATTTATGCCATGGGTAAGCAACAAAGTCCATTCTGTGTGTCAGATAAAGACCTATGACAACTCATCTTTAAGATCTACAGTTACTGACCCCTGTTTGAAGCATCATTAAAGAGACAAAAGAGTGCAAACACTTTAAAAGTGCATATTTTGCAGTTTTTTGACCACCTACTGAAGTCCAAATGTGAAAAGACTGCTGAGGACATGTAAAAGGGACACACATTTCACATTTTTTCTTATATCAAAGGTACTGCAGTGCTGAAGTCTAATCAAAAGATGGTTGAAGCCAATCACTAATCAAGACTATCCAAACTTGACAAAAAAATAATTTGTCCAGCAGACAACAAAAATAAAAAGAGCAGAGTCATAATGAATTCAACAATAATCATTATGAATTATGCCATCCTATGCCCGGCGTTTCTATGTTGAGTAAATAAATCTCATTACCTTAATTTCCTCATGTCTTGATTAAATATACTTTGATTATTTTGCTTATAACAGCTTTAAACAGACAGAACAGTTCCTCCACTGTGATGATTTTCTTACGGAGGACTGTGCTGGTATTAGAGAGGGAATATGCTGCACGTGTAGGGATGAGGCTGTGTGTATTTATAGCCAGATAAAAGAAAGCTCTGCTGGGAGAACAAGCATCAAACATGGAGCCACAGATCTCTGCTGATACAAATCAACTGCAGATATTCAAATAAAGACAAGTGATTAACAGGGATGATCACTTGCTTATGTTCGACTACAGCTGTGTATGTTTTCTGTGTCAAATATGTCTTGAGTGTTGTCTTTTCTTCTGCTGTTGCATTTTTCATTTTTTAAAAGTGTTTTGCATAAGATTGGGTGTCTCTTAGCAGCTGCTTGCAAAGGCACCTGAAGGTGCAGAGGCATGAGGGTGTTTGGAGTTACACAATCTACTGCCAGGATGAAAAACACAGGGATAGGATATGCAGCACAGGTTGAAAATAACCTAAAAGCTTCAGAGCTGCTCCTTAGCCAGAGATTTAGTCATGTGCTATTTATACAACTCAAACTGTGCTTTAGTATATAACACAGTAGCTGGTACCTCGCTGATACTTTTCATTTAAGTGGATTGAGCGAAATAAGAAAGGAGTAAGGTTAAGGTTTAAGTTCAGCAGCAAAAACTAGACCCCTTTGCTTCAGAGCAGTACGAGCTAAAACTAAGACTAATGGCAGCACAAGTGGTGCTAAAAAGAGAAGAAACATTTCTAAAAGCTGGCCTGGTAGAAGGAACTGTGCAGGCTCTGTTCTTAAAAATCTGCAGGTTTCTCCATGGGTTTTTGGAGTATTGCTGAAAACCATTATCAAGACCACAACCCTTTTAGGGTTGCAGAGGGTGGGGGCTATCCCAGCTGTCATTACTGGGCTATTCACAAAAACACTAACACTTAAGGGATCTGGTCCAGACCAACAAACTCTGAGTCCCATTTCTGAACAGTTTTTTTAAGTTCTGGTTACACAAACTCTGGTGCGGACCAAAGAACCAAACTCTGGCCTGCATGAAAACAAAGGGTCTTGTTTGTTGCCAGGTGAACCAGAGTTTGGTTTGAAGTGGATGTGAACCAAGCAAGGACAAAACAAGGCAAGTGAACCAAAAGCAGGGATTGGTCTGCCTGAATCTGGCCAAATGCAACAACACCAATCAAGCTAATGTTGCGTTCACTAACAGTATCAAGCACAGTGTTGCCAATATTAGCATTGCTAGCAGGTCTTTGAAAACTTCAACGTCTACAAGTATGAAATATAGCTACACATCGCTCCAGTTAATATGTAAGTGTCACACCACGCAACATAAATGCAGCATTATTTTTCTTTTATGGCACAGAATACTTCCAGACTGCTTTGAGCTGAATGATGTACCCGAGGACAGTTCTGTATTTCCGGGTCTTCGTGCAACGACAGGGCAGATGAGGTTTAGTCCATTGCACAAAGCACCGTGTAAGGGAAAATCAAATCAAGTCCTCTGAAGCAACCTTAGATTCACCTGCTAACCTAAAAAGCATGTTTTTAGTCTTTGAGAGAAATGCAGAGCACCTGGACAAAACTCAAACCTAGCTGGTAAAGTCTGCTTATTTAGACTCGTAAAGTTTGGTTATTAAGGTCATATCTGCTATTTTAACAGCACGTTAAAAACTTACTCTAGTTTCAAACTGTGAAACCTTTGGATGTTCTTATTGTGGCCATTTTGAGCAGATGAGGAGGATTTTTCCTGCTGCAAAAGCCATACTGAACTAGTTCCATTCCTAAGGCTCGTATTGTACCACAGATGTTTAATTATCTTATGTTTTTGAGACCTTAAAAAAACACCCTCAACCCATAATAAGTTTGAATTTTAAAGTTTTAACACATTAGTTGGATAAAGTTTGGGGATAAAAAAACTAACACGTTCAAACTAAGGTCTCAATCTTTAATGCCCTTCGCCTGTTACAGTGAAGTATTCCAGTCTGAAAGCAGCATGAAAAATACAGCTGACTGGTAACTTCACTCTGCAGTGAGGGGTAGAAGATGATATATTTGGTTTTATATTGAACAGAAAAGTCATGTTTGGCGGGTATTTGAGGACACAGAGGCTGCCTCTCATTTAAATTTGGATTCTGGTTTTGATTTGCAGTTCTGCGCTGAGCCTGTTGAAGGTGAAATCCCAAACCTGGAAGCTAATCAAAGTTCTGGCACACATTTTTTTTTCATAATCTCATTTTGCAGCTTAAGGTAAAAAGTAGGAGAAGGAAGTTTGACTCTTGTAGAAATTCTGCCCTTCATCCAAATCAAGGGCATGCTGCTGAGATGATGTTCGTTAGCGGGAGCTGGAAGGCGAGCTAAAGCATACAGACGTGAAGAATTTGAGCTGCATTAGGGAAGCTTGCTGGTCTGCAGCTACAAAACCGTCATTCTGATGAGTGGGAGTGGGCAGGCTTTTTCGCTGAGGGGCTTGAAACACATCCAGCCTGACCTGCCTCCCTATACACACAAATACACGGACTGTATAAGCCCATTATACACGCAGGCACTTCTACACACTCTGAAGATCCTGACGTAGGTATCAGCTGGGGAGAAAATCTTTAAAGTGTCCCTCACAGGCCCTGTGATCTGCTCCGGCTGTGATCACATGATGATGGATGGGGGGATGGAGTAATGAAAGAGAAAAAAAGAGACCTCGTTCTCTCCCATTAACTCCACCGCCGCCACCCCTCCCCTCCCTCCGCCGCATCTGTCCGTCGCTCGCTGCAGCACGTCTTTGTCGCTCTGTCCGTCGGCTCGCTCTCTGGGGTGCCGGAAGAAAAAAGGGAAGGAGAGGAGGATGGAGGGATGGAGAGGGTTGTGCTCCTCTGTTCACACCTCATTAAAGAGCACTTCAGCAGACATAGATTAAGAGGAGTAGTGTGTGTGTGTTTCCACATGTGTGTGTGTTTGTAAGCATGTGATCGTTAAAGCTAAGAAAATAAATGAAAGCAGTTTTCGAACGACTTAAGAGGAAAACCTTGTGAGTCATGGAAAAATCTTTTTTTCAGTGTTGCCATGTGGGAAGTAATAATTTAACCTCTGAGATGCTTCTCATTCTGTTACAGCTTTTATTTATCATGAACTGAGTCTAGATTTAAATTATGAAATGTCAGAGTATATCACTATGACCAAAGAGCCAACTGTGCCAGTGCTCCACATCAGATCTTGAAGCGTGTACTTGACTCATTAATAAAGATTATGGCAGCAAATATCAGACAGATTATGCTACGTTGCTTTGCAATCTACTCGTCTCCTGGATTGCTGTATGCAGTTTAGTCATGTTTTATGTCTGAATATGGAGGTTGCAAATACAGGATAGGGGAAAATGAGTTGACTCCCCTCAATTTGCTCCTGAAGGAGTATCAGAGGTGTAAGATTAGTGAGAGGAGGGCACGTGGACTCAGCAGGAGAAAGAGTGCTGTTATGTATGTGTAATTTTCCCCTTCCAGCCAGCTGCCTGCCAAATTCCAGCCACTGGAACTCCACTGAAAACACACCCATTTATGCATTTGTAGGGTGTTTCCTTTTGATGACACTTCCCTCACTCGATTTGTGAAATGTCAACACAGTAAATTACTGTAACTAGCAATGTGTAGAGGGAAAACATGCTGATTTCTGCAAACTTACTGACTGTAAAATGTCTATGCATTAAATTACAGAAAAGGGAAAAGGGTCAAGAGAAAAATCCATTTTTTTCTTTTTAGGAAATATTTCACATTTATGGGTGAAACACGTTTGATTAAATGTATTTTTATTGGATAAAAATCGACGTAACCGGTTTTTATTTTTTTACAAAATAAAATATTTCTAATAAACGACCAGTAAAATAATTAAATAGATCGATATATAAACAGCAACTCCACTGTAATTTAAAATCTATTAAAAAAGTTGTAGAATAAAATATGGTATCATATGTTGTAAATTAAAATACAGTAATGATACTTTGAATAAAAATACAGTAGTTAACCTATAATTGAAAATAAAGTAATTATGCTGTAAATTGGAATAGAGCAATGCTCCTGTAAACACATTTACAGTAGCCTACTGGCATCTTGTTGCCAGTAAGTTACCATAAGATTTACTGCAACCTTTTTCCAGTGTATGCACCGTAAATAAACTGATTTTTAAATGGAGCCCCTTAAATTTACCTCTTTGCTTAAGTGACTTTTGACTGGTCCATGACTGGAGCGTGCTGGGACCTGCCCACCGTAAACACATTGTGAATTTGGATGTGGAAACTGAGAATTATGTCACATCCCAGAAAAATGCATTCCAGTTGTGAGATGGTAACGTCGGAGTATCTGAAGATCATCCAGGAAAACATGCAGAGCTGAGCTTAGTGACCAGAGCTCAGTAGCCAGAGTGGTCACCTCCAAAATCCAGTAAATCAATGATCAGCTATTTGCCTTATTCCCCTTCGAGTAACTCTGCTAACAAACTAAATGGAATGTTTATTAGAAACTTGGATTTTAATGTCTGAAAAGAAATGTGTTTATAGTTAATTATATTGTATTTTTTACATTTTCTGCTAAACATCTGGACAGAATGAAGAAGAAGGTGCAGATGATCCAGATGGGAAACTTTAATGAAATGAAATGGAAATCATTTGAAGAAATGGAATTTAATGAATTTCATAATCAAAATTTGAATAGAGAATTAATTAAAATATGAACCCACATCAAGCTGGGCTCTGCTATTTTAGAAGGATGTGCTATTTAATTTGTATTTTTTTTTTTTTTCAACGAGGCAAGCCTCAAGGATTTTAATGTTTGGGAGAAAATGGACCAAAATGTCATCAAGCCCTGGAACACTCAAAAGAAGCTGAGAATTTATGATGGGATGTCAGGGACGATTCATTTAGGAAAAAAAAGATGAGCAGCTCACTCTGGGAGAGAAAAATAATGATTAAAAAAAAATACACAGAAACTAGGCTCAGTTCACATTTTCTATTTGTAGATAATTTAATCCAAAACACTATAATAAACAACTATGAGAGCCCTAGTCAAATTGAATTAAACATGAGTTTAAATAGCAAAATACAGCCTTTTTTTCTGGTAACTATTGTGTTTTTAAAGTGTCTCCAAGGCCTTTGTTGGTCCTATTATTCACATTTTCTTTTCATAACTAAATATTCAGGTCAATCGACTGGAAAAAAGGCAATAATAAATTCTTAATGTGACCCCAGTTGAGGAAAAAGTACTTTCATTACCACACAACAGAACGGGTGAAATTTTCCTCCAGCAAACAGATTTAACAAACAGCAGTGGCTGCATAAAAATGTGCACACCACTCTGAGGACTTTACGACCATGAGAACAATAATGCTGCGGTGTCCTGTGCTTTTTGGATTATGAGTTTGACAGAGTAACTGTTATGTCAGCAGCAGGGCCGCATGGCTGTTGTCCTTAAACATCTGCTTAAGGGCAGTGGGTGAACTGGAGCAGGGACTGGGGGAGAGCTGTCTTCATCGATGCTGGTGGAAGAGGAAAGAGTTTTACAACTAAGACGGCACAGAAGCATCTCTGACTCGTGTCTGGTGGCCTGGACATTGACCCAATGCATCAGTCTTTGATGGCTGTATTAATAACACAAAAATGTTCTCAAACAAACACATAGCTTCTTTAAAAAATGTCCACTGTCCCCTGCTTTCCTGTCTAACTTTAGCTAGATGTTTTTGTCAACATGTACGAGCACTGTAAAAAGGTTGTTGTAAATTTTACAGTAACATACTGGCAACAAGATGTCAGTAATTTAATGTAAATGTCTTCACAGCAGCATTACTTTATTTTAACCACTGTATTTTCTGTTAATGTTCTACTACTGTATTTTATTAAAGGTATCATTACTTTGTTTCAATTTACAGCATAATTACTGTCTTATCAAAAACTGCATCCTTACTGTTTTTTCATTTATAGGACCCTTACTGTATTTTATTTATTATTTATTCTACATTTTTAATGCATTTTAAATGACAGTGAACTTGTTGTATTTTAGTTTACATTACTATATCTTTAACTCTTTTAATGAACATTTATTTGCAAGATATAATATTGTAAACAAGAAATAATTAAAATCAAATACATCTTTTTTATCCAATAAAATACATTTACTCAAACAATTGTTTTACCAAAAAATGTGAAACATTTACTCAAAGAAATCTCGCCTGCTAGTTGTCAAAATTGATTTTTCTCTGAATCCATTGACCTTATCAGTAATTTACTGTATAGATACTTTACAGTAGGCAACTGTAGATTTTATGGTAAAATGCTGTTAATTTTAAAGAAATCAGTGTGTGTCCCACACTGTTAATAATTTACTGTCTTGACATTTTATGGAAGATAACTGTAGATTTTAAATACTGTTAAGTTTACAAAAATCAGTGAGGAAATGGACAACAGCCACTGGTATTTGAGTCACCAATGGGTGCAATCACCGAGACTTCATCCGTGTACAAAAAAAGCATTTAAACTTTGACATAATTAAGGATGTATTTCACAGATATACGTGGGCTGCATGGTGGTGCATTTCTTTGTGGAGTTTGAAAGTCCTCCCTGTGCATGCATGGGTTTCCTACAGGTACTAAGGTTACTTCCCATAAATCTAAAACATGCTTGTTAGACTCATTGGTGACTCATAGTAGTTTGGGGAGTGTCGCTTTACATTAGGCTAAACTGGAAACGCAAACTCCTCCTGCAAAGTCAGGTGCAGGCCGCAAAGAGGATGGAATATGTGCCTTGATTAAACATAGGTGTGCGGGGCATGGATTAAACCAATCAGATTTAATCTCTTATTCACTTTTAAGAAATACACACTGGCCAGCTGGAATTTTGCTATTTATTAGTAGGTTTCATTGTTGGGTCCAAATTTCAGCGGCATTATTTAATCACTATTATAGAAACCACTTGTGTTGATGCTCAGACTAAAGTTAGATTTCACTGAAGCATTCACACAACATCAGAAACAGACAATAAGATTTTGCATAAACAAAACAGCAAAAGCATTAATTATTGAAATCTCTGGGTGAGTCTGACAGGATCTGATTGGCTTATGTTTATGAATAATGTGGTTACTGTTTATAAAATAAATGTAAGCTATAAATATTAGTTTCCCTTATTTTCTCAGCTGGAATCATGACCTTTAATCTGTATTGCTTGCATTTAACATTAAAGAGCTTGTAATCATATCTGTGAGCACAGTTTTTGGTGGAATTCCTGGGTCTGTACAGACAAATACTAACGTAGCTCTATGATGCATGAGAATCTTTGAGTTTGTTTTTCTTGTTACTGGTGGCTAGCGCCCTGAGAAATGCTTCAAACAATGCACACTTTTAGTATGAACCTAGATTGACTTTATCAACTGATGCTCTGATATAAAGCTCCATGGCACATGAATTGTTGCAGATCCTCTCAGTGGAGAGTGTTTTGATGTTGGGGATCTCTCTGGGACTACCCTAAAATACCAGGAACACTGCAACATAGACCTCTGGCTTCAAACTATGTTTTAGATGGTTTAAGTTGCAGTCATTTTCTGTTTCATCAAGAAGGGAACAAACTAGCTTCGGGCAAGGCCACTCCTTAATTTGACACAAACACATCCCTGGGTGCAACCAAGGATGCATCTTCACTTGCTAATTAAACAGCGTGAGTGCACAACGCAAGGATAACATGCTGGGTGGAAATTAAGAAAGACACCTGCACTGCAAGTCAAAACATTTTGGGCCTGATGTACAATGGGACCCTTAATTGCCACTAGGTGTGAGTGTGTTTGTAAAATGGTTGTTTGTCTCTGTATGTCAGCCCTGTGATTGGCTGTAGTGTAAACTTTGCCTGAACATTTTAGTCTAGTTTTTATTTGTTGATGAAAATGTCAGTTAATTTAGTTTTAGTTTTTGTCCATGTGCACTTGTTTTTATTAGTTACTGTCAAGTTTTCGTCAGGAGAAAAAAGGTTGTTGATGAGAACTATGAGGAAAATAATTAGTCAACAGAATTAACACTGACTGGCTGGCTAGTTACCTGTGCAGGGTTTACCTTGCTTCTTATTGAATGTAACAGGGTATAAATATTGGATTGACGGAGGGGAGAAAAAAGGTGAAAAGTAGGGTCATTTTCTCTTTCTTCTCTCAACAATCCAGCTTCTTTTTACAATTTGGACCTACTCTTTGAAAATATGTTCAAGTCGCTCCTGAATTGGCTCCAATTTTCAACAGGAAGCTTAATCAGAGAGAAATCCTTCTGCCCACCACTTCCTGTCAGACCAGGTAGTAATAACCTCAATTTCGCCTATAGACCTACAGCCTCTGACTACTTCCATACGCTCTAATGTTACTGAAAACACGCAGCTGTTCCACATCTCAGATTCTGCAGCCCACCTCAACAGTCCTACAAAGCAAATCAAATCCTTTCTTGCCTGTGAAAGTATGCAATCACAATATGACCAAGCCTTTAGTCTGCTTTGTCGAGTTGCAGCCACTTTGTTATGATGGATATTTTTCGAGGTTCGAGAGATAAATCGCTCATCTGAGAGGGGATGCTGCTTGTTAAAAATGAGCTCAATGCCGTGGGAGACTCCCTGAAAAATACGCTATTGAAAAAAAAATGAGCCCCAAAGAAATGATGGTGCGGCGCTCGGAGGATACTTGGTGAAAAATACCAATAAAGAAAACCTCGAACAGAAGACAATAAGGGTGTATTTCCTTATTGAAAAAGGTGTTGTTTTAGATGATCCATCAAAACAATTGAATAGGAGGGGGCTCAGAGGATGGGACGCTGCATTCAGGGGAAATCACATAAATCATATAACTGTAGGCTTTGGGAGTAGCTTGAGTGACTTTGCTCTCTGGTGGAAAACAAAAGCCCTCCATGTAATTACTCACAATGGTCGTATAATGTACACCGAGGTTTTCCGCTGTAATGAGATGTCTTGTTAAATCTGCTGCACAATTTTTGAACCTTGAGCCAGTGTAAACATTTGCAGAACAAAAACTGTCCACGCGCGTATCATGTGTAACTACTTACGCATGGCTTGCTTGTTAATTAGAGCGGCCTGTACTCATTATTCACCTGTTTTCCTCAGCCAGCCGCCTCGGAAATGTGTTATTCACTGGGCGATAAGGACGGCGGGAGGCGGGCGAGGAGGGAGGGAGATGATCCAAGCCGCCTGGTTCTAAAATATCCCAGAGAGGGGAGGGTGAGTCAGAGAGAGAGGAGATGGTGGTGGAAGAAGAAAGCTGACCAGCAGGGAAGCTTTATGAAAAAAGAATAAAGTGGGGGCTGAAAAAGTGGGCACAGGGAAATAAGAGCTGATGTAAAGATGCTGCTGCTTCTTAAACAGTGAAAGTGTGTGGCTCCGGGGTCAGTTTGGGTCACTGCATGGGTGTGAAAATACTTTGTGAGGGAGATAAGAGGGGTTGAGCAATCTAGGTTAGCATGTGCACATGTCTCTTGCAGACAGCTTCTTCCTTTATACCATCATGAACCTTATGTAACCACTTAATAGTAGGGGAGGCAGCAGAAAGGAATGAGCAGCAATGGAGGGTCATGGTTGTTGTTAGGGAGGCTAAAGTCTAAAACTCAGCCTTTCCAAAGAAAGTGATGCAGCCCAATCTGAAGCCTGAAATTCTTCCAGGGTCCAACAAAACTGTCACACAAGACCTAAAGCAGGAATATGAACTTTTCACCTTAAAATGGAAGTAAACAAACTTTCAGTAGATAGAACGGCAGCACTATGGTTGGTAGTATGACAGCTTTATGGCGCTAGCTAACACACCAGCCTTAATACTAACAGGAGCTAGTTGCCATGCTAATGTAACGTTTGAAACAATGGCCGAGGTGACAAGATGGAAAAGGACAGTTGAACGAAGCTATGAAGTGAAAAAGAGAGGGTGACCAAGACAACAACTTGGCCTCTGAAGTCCTTTCTTTCTTTCTTTCTTTCTTCTTTTCTAATATCTAAACCATTCTCTCGTTTTTCTTGGCATTTTTGTCCAGAACAACATGGAAGTTATTAGGAGAAAAAAGCTAGTTTTTCATTCCTAAACAATTTCTACCTTTACTTTTGGGCAAAAAAAGACATCCTTGATGCATTTATGTTATAATGATAAAAATAACGATAAAGAAATAAAAGATAAAAGAATCCAAGTGCTTTTGTTCCCTAGGGAGCATCTGTTACATCTTTTTTTTAAAGCTGAAGAGACAAGCAAACACATCTGACCAGTTTTCGACAAGCACTTAATTTTCATTTTTTTGTGTTGTATTAAAACACATAATGATGACATTTTGATTATTTGTAATAGTCATTTTTCTGAGCTGTTGTTGATGAACCCTTAATTATTAAACCATCAAATTCAGCTCATCAAGACCCATTAACGGTTGCTGAATTTGTTTTTAGTGGTCAGACTTCTGCAGAATTTAGGTAGGATTAAAAAATGAAATACATTTTCTAACCAACAGGGTTTTCAACAGTGGATGTGCTCTTGGCAGTTGTTTTGAGCAGATGACAGTTATTTTTCTATCTGCAGGTGAAAAGATAAGACATGTTGGGCCAAATAAATGCACTGTGCTGATGTGCTTGGAGTTTATGTTCCCCCTGCAAGATCTGATGGATGCTTGTTTACTAGTGGTTTAAAACAAGGCTTCATTGCCACATTGATAAACTTGATTAAAACATTATTGATTTCAGGTTTGGAAAATGGTGAATCGTTTTTCCCTGCTCGACTACTGATTAGAAGAATAAGTGCTCCCTCATATTTTGAGTGTGGATGCATATTGCTGCCTCTCCATTCAAGGCAGGTGTTTCATGTCTTCACCCAACTCCAGCAGCAAAGTTTACTTGCCCTTGCACTCTATCTCAAACTGAAATTACAGCAATCCACATGTGCTTATTGAACCCTGAACTTCATATAAAACAGTTACATATTGTGTAGAGAATTGTTGCATCCCCCCAAAAAAACAATTCAACCTGTTAAAAGTTACTGTAGTTTTGCTCAACTGTGAAACTGCTATTTCAAGGTAAAATGTGTGTGTATATATATTTATACATACTTTTCCATTTTGGTGTTAGCACATATGCTTGAAAATCTTTTCAGGAGCCTCAAACAATTGCAAAAATCACACTCAAGTATTCAGCTAGTCATGGTGGTTTGAGGCATGATTCAAGAGTTCAGTACCCAAGAGATATCCATGCAGTAGTGCTTGAGTGCAGGTGCTTGTTGCATAGCCTATGGGCAATGTAAATGCATTGCTACAAGTCATCCAGATTTCACATACTGCTGTATCCATGCAGCACAGGGTTATTTCTTTCTCTGAGCAGTTCAAGGAGTGTTTCTGGCCTCTGAAAAATAAGAAAAAGTCCCTAGTAGCAGGATAGCATTTCTATTAGGAACATAAATATGGGACCTTCTTCTTTTCTCGTCTTCTGTGCATACCTTGGTCCTTATTCACAACTGTGATGAAATAGTGTTAGAATTTTTAGTGACTCAATTAAAACTTAATCTAAAGTAATAGGACAATGCTTTGATACCATGCAGAAGATTTTTGTTTGTTTTTTTTAAGGTAAAATTCTTAAGACTGTTTCATCGCCTGAGTATCTTCAGCACTGAAATGTGGCTTCAAATATCAAATACAAAAATAGTTTTCAAAGATATTCTGCAGCTGAAAGTTTTTCTTTTTTTCGTGTACATGAAGTTGGAGATGACTTATGTGTTGTTGCATAGCAACAGATGTATGTATTTCCCCCATACATGCTGCTGTTGATGGTTACAATGTGAAAAAAAGAAAGATGACTGTATGACATGGGTTCTTGCTGAGGTTATAAATTACACATGATTACTTGACACCTTATTGAGTGCTGTCCTTTACAGCGTCACACATGAATTGATGGAATATGTGGCTTTTGACTGAGGCTTAAATGTCATCCGGCCTTCATGAGGGATGAAGCGGCAGCAGGGGTGATAGTGAACTCTACATGAAGGTTACCCAACATACCAAATGATTAATGTTCTTCAGATCAAATCTTAACATGGGAATAAAGGTTGGATGTAGTGTGACGGACTGGGGCTTGGTAATATGTGGAGCCTTTCAGATTCATGGGTCTTTTTGTAAATATAGATATAAAACAAGACAAAATTGTTAAGAACTATATAGTTTATGTTGTTGTTGTCACAGAGTAGTTGCCAGGCCTTATGCTTGGTATAAAGTTTGCAGTCTCAGCCTCTAACAGAAATATGCTTACCTACCATAATACAATACGTCTGAATTGTATCGTGCAGTAAAAAAGTGAAAAAAGCTGGTCTGTTTGTGCTACACCTGTCTGCTGCTGTTAGCAAAGCCTCAGTCCTGCCGTCTCAATGTGAGAGATCAGTGCAGCTGTCGTACTTCATAACTTTTCTCCAAAACAAACACAAATACAGGCAGCTTGAGAGTTTCCTCTCTGTTATTTCAAGTGTGTTTGACTTGATTTCTGAAGTTGCAAACCACAAAATGCACTAGGAATACAGGTATACTCTTTGTAGCGCTGCTGGCTACCAAGGCCCATCATTATCAATTTGTGAAATACTTACATTATCATCAGTCTTATTCAAACCTAAATACTCACATCTAAGACCTGCATCAGCCTTTTATTTTGTCTGTTTCAAAGCTAACCAGAGCCAAGCCGCAACCAAATGAGTACAGATGCTACAGGCACAATGTTCACTAGTTGATATTATCAACTTCATCTAAGGCCCGTTTAAAGGGCTTTTCAAGGGTGACGCTACATCCGTGGGCTAGCCTGCAGGCTTCCTAGTAAGCCTTCGGACATGATTCTTGTGAAAGGTGAAAGATCAACATGAACCTTGTAGGCCTGGAGACAATCAACAGTGAGATAAGTGTATCAGCTTTATGGTAGGCAGTGAAGCATTAACAGTTTTTCAGTCCGACCAGGCCATCATTTTGACCAGGCAATCACAGTTTGAGCTCAATTTTTTAAAGAGAGAGGTCTCCAGGAACCAATGCTCCAGGCAGGTAGACATCGAGAATGTGTTTGTCTGCAAATTCTAATGGTAAAAAAATGAAAAAATCATCAACATTGGGTGATTAGATCTTCTATTTTTGTTGCCATGATGTCAAACATTTCTTTTTATTATGGTTTGATACCTACTAGAATCATGCAAAAGTTAGAAATTCTGTTATTATGACAACAACTTGATATTTCTTTTTATGCATAAATCATCAGGATATACATTGTGTACCACCATTCAGGTAAAAACAAATAAGATATGAGTTTTGGTCCACAATGTCCAGCCCTCCTCCAGACCTTAAAACACAGAGGAGCAAAGACCTCCATTTACAATACATATTTTGTTGCTCCCTTTGTTATCATCTTTAACTCTAAACATCATCCTCTTTCATTTAAAAGTGTCTCTGGAGTGAAAATAGACTGAGCAGAAGGTCGTCCTGCTCTCAGAGGCCCTAAACTGAGTTATCATGCTCATTGTTTTGCACTGCTTACAAGATATATAAAAAAATCTGTAAAGCTTCCCTTCCTCTGTGGAGGAATTGTATTCTTAGGGCATGAAAACAACAGAGAGTGAAAGTAATGTTACAGAAAATTTATGAAAATGGTGTAGAGGAAACTCAGCCAGACTTTCTTTAGGAAGGAAAAGATGATAATGCAGTTAAACCTCATGTGGAAAGCAGATTTCTCTGTGAATACTCCTCAGAATCTAATACAGACTGGCAATTTCTGAGGCAGACTTGAGGAAAAATGTGCTATTGATTCACACACTTTCTTCCACATACTGCGTTCTCAGCAAGCAGAGCTCACCGTTTGTCTTAGCTTTAAATTTAACTACTCGACAGGCAATGCCTATGTACTTCTCCCTAATTAAAAAGTGCATTTATCTTGAGCTCAGGCTGTCATAAACTCCCTGATTTTTCCCACAGCATGCCTTCTCCTTCCCAACAATAAATACATTCAGGGCGATCAATAGTGGTATTACTATGTATATATCGCAGTGGGATTCAGCTTGGCAGGTTGCCTCTGGCAGTGCTACACTCCCCGCTTTACCCAAGTTGCCCTCCAAAATGGCCGTCTCAAGTTCTATATGAGGAGTTGGCTGCTGGTGAAGGAGTGGGAGTAGCATGTGTGAGAGCTCGGAGCACGGGCTTCCCAGGCTGGAACAGACGTCAAACCGGAAATGAAGCATCCATGTTCAGGCCTCCGCATTCGTGTAAAGTTCACTGTAACTCCTCAAAGTGTTCTGCTGGTATTTGTTCACAGGCAGGGGGATGATGATAGAGAAAAACAACTTTTGACCTTTAACAGCTAATTATTAAATCATTTAATTTAAAGTAGAGGAGTTGCAAAGCTCTCCTAGACAGATAGATAGATAGATAGATACATAGATAGATAGATAGATAGACAGACAGACAGACAGACAGACAGAGACACAGATAGACGGACAGATCGATAGATAGATTGATAGAATGATAGATAGATACATAGATAGATAGATATATAGATAGATAGATATATAGATCGACAGATAGATAGATTGATTGATAAATCAATAGAATGATAGACAGATAGATAGACAGACAGACAGAGACACAGACAGACAAACAGATCGACAGATGGATTGAGAGATCGACAAAATGATAGATAGATACATAGATAGATACATAGATAGATAGATAGATAGATAGATAGATTGATTGATAGATCAATAGAATGATAGATAGATAGATAGTCAGAAAGACAGACAGATAGATTGATTGATAGATCAATACAATGATAGATAGATAGATAGATAGATAGATAGATAGATAGATAGATAGATAGATAGACAGACAGATAGATTGATTGATAGATCAATAGAATGATTGATAGATAGATCGATAGATCGATAGATAGATAGATAGATAGATAGATAGATAGATAGACAGACAGATAGATTGATTGATAGATCAATTGAATGATAGATAGATAGATAGATAGATAGATAGATAGATAGATAGATAGATAGATAGATAGACAGACAGATAGATTGATTGATAGATCAATAGAATGATAGATAGATAGATAGATAGATAGATAGATAGATAGACAGACAGATAGATTGATTGATAGATCAATAGAATGATAGATAGATAGATAGATAGATAGATAGATAGACAGACAGATAGATTGATTGATAGATCAATAGAATGATAGATAGATAGATAGATAGATAGATAGATAGATAGATAGATAGATAGATGGATAGATAGATAGGTAGATGACAGATAGATCATCCTTCAGTTTTTGTGATTCCACACTAAAAAGAAAGTTATGACCATGAGGCTCCTTAAGCTTTGACCAAAAAAGAGAGAAGAAAGTATTGTTCTTCACAAATTATGCTCACAAGAAAGAAGACGGTGACAGAGGAAATGACCTTGATTAAAGTTTGACACAAGTCTTTCAAAAGGTACTTGAGTTGTCACGTATATGCAAGGTAAGATCACAGGACAGCATAACCTTTGACCTCTAAAATGAAATCAATTTGTCCATGAATCCCAGAGGACATTTGTGCAGACTTAAGAAATCCTACACAGCTTTATCATGTAAATATGTTCATAAGTAGAATGAATATGAGGCTCCACGACCTTGAACTCTAACTTTGAACACTTGAGTTTCATCAGTTTTCTTTGAGCCATGAAAGATAAAGTTTGAAGAAAATCTTTTAAAGTTTTATTGATATGTTTTCTTCTGAAGGATTGGACAGAAGGGCAGGGAGCCAACCCCAAAACATATTTCATGGAAAGTATGCAGCAAGTATTAAAAAATGGCAAAATCCCTCATGACTGCCTGAGCAGGAAAACACCAGAATAAGAGAAGAAGGAGAAAGAAGACACTTGGCTAATGTGACAAGTTCTGCTTACTTGAACATCTGAAATAAAGAGAAAGAAAGTTGTAATTAGGCAGATGTGTAAACGGAGCCTGTGTGCTGTAATTAATCATGATTGTGTTAATTACACTTTGTATTTTTTCCACCATAATGAGGATGAAAACGAGACAAACAGCAGAAGAGAAGACAGAAAATGAAAAATCTTATGGCAAATGACGCTCTGCAGCCTTACACTTGCTTTATTGAGATTTCATTGCAGTGGATATTAAAAAATGCCAATTCTCTCCCTGCGGCACATAAGTCCTCCCTCATTCCAGCTACCCCAGTACAGTGAATTACCGCTCAGCTGCATCTGTAAAAACTCCTCTTTTAAGTCCATTATTTCTCTATTTTCCATAAGCAAAGCCGGGCCTGATACAATCTTTTAATTAAGATTTTACAAGTTGCTTCCTCCAGCTCAAAAAATGATTTCTCTGGTGCAACAGAACGCCTCTCAAGGACAAATTATAATATCTTTGTTTAGTGTGGCAGATCACTCATCTTGGAGATCTCATCTGTGGAGCGGACTACTTTTTTTATTTACCCTCTGCTGGAAGTGCGCTACACTGAGAATATAAAAGACAATCCTCTTATAGAGGAGCTCCTCAGTCAAGTTCTTATCAGTGAAATTATACATTCAAACTTTGATAACACATACCAGATCAGCCAAGCTCAATTTTAAACCTACTGCCCATGTTACAATAATTTAACATATTCAAGCTTCAGAGAGTCTCCATCCTCTTCTTTTACTTTTATTTACAACCCAATCAAAGAGATGGTGAGTTATTACGATTAGCTTGATTATGTTAGAATTCAGCTGCAAACTTCCTAAGTATTCTGACCCGAGGTTTGAGACTCTGAATCAATTATTAAGTTTGTAGGTCTGGCTACTGCTAATAAAGGTTGTAATCCTTCACATCCCTCATCACACTTCATATCTGGTGCAGTCTGGCCTTGGCAATTTAATCAATTATTCACATTTTTGCAGAGGATTTAACTTTTTCTTTGACTTACTCTGCAACTTATATTGGCTTCCTTAGGCTCCTGTAGATCAAACCCTACAAGGACTAACTATTTTGTACCAGTACATAGACTATATTACCAAAAGTATTTGCTCACCCATCCAAATGATCAGAATCAGGTGTCCTAATTACTTGGCCTGGCCACAGGTGTATAAAATCAAGCACCTAAGCATGCAGACTGTTTCTACAAACATTAGTGAAAGAATGGGTCGCTCTCAGGAGCTCAGTGAATTCCAGCGTGGAACTGTCATAGGATGCCACCTGTGCAACAAATCCAGTCGTGAAATTTCCTCGCTCCTAAATATTCCACAGTCAACTGTCAGCTTTAATATAAGAAAATGGAAGAGTTTGGGAACAACAGCAACTCAGCCACCAAGTGGTAGGCCATGTAAACTGATGGAGAGGGGTCAGCGGATGCTGAGGCGCATAGTGCAAAGAGGTCGCCGACTTCCTGCACAGTCAATTGCTACAGAGCTCCAAACTTCATGTGGCCTTCAGATTAGCCCAAGTACAGTACGCAGAGAGCTTCATGGAATGGGTTTCCATGGCGACCAGCTGCATCCAAGCCATACATCACCAAGTGCAATGCAAAGCGCCTGGATGCAGTGGTGTAAAGCACGCCACCACTGGACTATAGAGCAGTGGAGACGCGTTCTCTGGAGTGATGAATCACGCTTTTCCATCTGGCAATCTGATGGACGAGTCTGGGTTTGGAGGTTGCCAGGAGAACGGTACTTGTCTGACTGCATTGTGCCAAGTGTAAAGTTTGGTGGAGGGGGATTATGGTGTGGGGTTGTTTTTCAGGAGTTGGGCTTGGCCCCTTAGTTCCAGTGAAAGGAACTTTGAATGCTTCAGAATACCAAGAGATTTTGGACAATTCCATGCTCCCAACCTTGTGGGAACAGTTTGGAGCTGGCCCCTTCCTCTTCCAACATGACTGTGCACCAGTGCACAAAGCAAGGTCCATAAAGACATGGATGACAGAGTCTGGTGTGGATGAACTTGACTGGCCTGCACAGAGTCCTGACCTCAACCTGATAGAACACCTTTGGGATGAATTAGAGCGGAGACTGAGAGCCAGGCCTTCTCGACCAACATCAGTGTGTGACCTCACAAATGTTGCTTCTGGAAGAATGGTCAAAAATTCCCATAAACACACTCTTAAACCTTGTGGACAGCCTTCACAGAAGAGTTGAAGCTGTAAAGCTGCAAAAGGTGGACCAACATCATATTGAACCCTATGGATTAGGAATGGGATGTCACTTAAGTTCATATGTGAGTCAAGGCAGGTGAGTGAATACTTTTGGCACTATAGTGTATCATTTAGGGTTGTACCTGTAGTTTTTCCAGGATATTGAATAAGTATTAACAGTGTGGTGTCAATGCAGATGAGCCTTCCTACTTCCAAACTACATAGTACACCTTTGATAACTAGAAGTACTCCAAGGAACCAACATTGGCAAGCGAACTATTGCCAAAAATGTGGAAAAACCTTCCTAAAGTTTCCTCTAAATTTCGCACTGTTAACAAATCCTAAAGAAAAAATTCCTAGGCCCACACCTGGATTTGGATTACCTTCAAAATTTAATCACTTCCCCCTTGTGCCATGACCAACATTCTCTGAAAATGTCATTAAAATCTTTCAGAACTTATCGAGTTATTGGCTAAAGCATGGAAAACAGTTTGATCTTGCAATGTTAACAAATAATTTGAAAAGTTCCTGGATCCACATCGATCATCAGACCACCACCAAAATCAAATCACTTGTTCTTTGTACTTTGACCAACATTCCCTGAACGTTTCACCAATATCTTTCAAAACTTTTTGAGTCATTCTGTCCAAAATCAAACAAATAACCTTCAATTCCAAGAAGGAAATTAAAAAGGGAAATAATAAACAAATTTAACAAGTTTTGTCTCATCTCTGTGTCTTTTGAGTTTGTTTTCTTTCAGAGATTTTATTTCAAGGACATGTTGCCCAGCCCTACTTCAAACTGACAAGTAAAGCACTGGCAGCTGCCAAAGATAGGCTCAGGTGATGGCCCCAAAAGCTGTGAAGGAGGCCCCTACTTTAAGCTACTGGCCTTCTATCCTGAAATTGCCATTTTGTCCCCCTCTGTGCACAGCCATCACAGGATACAGTGATGGAAATAACAGAGAATATTAGACAGCTTTACATATTCAGAAACAGGAAAGTTGAAAAGTTTCTTGCATTAGCTTTTCATTTAAGGCTGATTCAATATTTGTTGCCAGTTTATCTTCATCAATATTTCTCTTCTATATTTGACCATGATGGACAGAGAGAGATGAAGGAGAGACTGTGACTGGAAGAGTAAAAAACAGATGCCTCATTCTGCATGAAGGGTGCTAAATGTGTAATGTGAGAGTAAAATCCAGCTTTATGCAGCAGCGGAGACTCAGAACAAGAGTAACAGAAGGCATTTTTAACACCCTCAAATCCAAGTACAGGACTTTTCAGCCATGCCGTTTCTATTTCCGGTCATAAACTGGCGAAAAAAAACAGTTTCACCCACCAAAATGAAATACAACAGACTAGTTTAGCTGTTGTTGTGCTAATCTTCATGGTTATAATGCATATTCCATGAAATACAGCTCGTTCTCTGTGATTTTGTGAAGTTCATATTTTCCACAGTCCATCTAAAAGAGGACTGTGGAATAAGGACATGTGAAAAGGGACTTTGTCAGTGCTTACACAAGCCACCTACAGTCCATCAACCTGAGTGCCAATCATCAGAGTGAGTCAGCCTGTCTGGCAGTCACTGCTGTTCGGAGATTTAAAAGCAAAATGATGAAAATTAGTTTGTGTCAGATAGGGAGATTTATTCAAAATCATTATATCCAACACTCTTTCAAACTGCGACCAGCAGCATCTGAGAGGAAGACAATCTGGTTTAGTGTTAGTTTGGTCTTGGTTTTACATTTGATCTGTTTCAGTTTGATGATACTAAAAAATGCTGAACAAAAACAGCAAGACTGCAACTTCGAAATTCCTTGGAGAGAACTAGAGGATACAAAAAATCCCTTTAATACCCATTTTTTCAAAGAAAAGCTGACACTACTAAAAACTACCCCTTCATTATGTACAGCACACTGGCTCTCTCACTGCTCCAAATGTGTTGAAACAGTGATATGGATCAGACAGACTGTGGCCCTTTTTAACAGCTTTTCTCCCCAATACTGCATTTAAAGAAATCACCTGCATACTGTGAAGTAAATACACCTCATGGAGAGCTGATCTGATGGAAAAGACTCCTAATTTAAGACATTATGGGGCCAACAGAGGTGGACAGTCTGACCTTCAAGTATCAACACAAGCTGAGAGCTGAACTCCATGCTGCCTTTACTTGAATGGTTTTACACAAAACAAGGTGATTATCTACTATGAAGAAACTACTACATAGAAACAGCATGTTGTTGACTTTGCAAGACAAAATTAAAATCACCAAACAAGAAAACAATTTGAATCTTTGTTCCTTAAAGAGACCTGAGACCGAAATTTGAGACTATTTTTTGATTGAGTCCACTATTTAAGAAAGAATTTTCAGCAACTGGACACATATGAGTTGTCTTCTGGGGGTTTGTATTCAAAATGTCCATCGTTTTATAAAATATAACCACAGTAGACATCAGGACTGGGCAAATAATCAAGTGTAAATTTCAATTACAATCTGTTTCCACAATTTTGGAAACAAGATAATCTCGATTAAATTATTAATATGCCATGTTGTGCTTATTTTACTGTGAGCTTTTGTCAAAGGTGGTAAATGGTCAGTGTTTGTTATATTTAGTTTAAGCAAAAAGACTGCATCAGCACTTCCTCATCATGTAGTTAGTGTGTTTCTATGCTTTTCCTTAATTTATATGTGATATATTTTTTATTTTTGTCATTTATTTGACAGAAAGCGACAACAGACAGAGAGAGAAACTATGGGAAGACATGCAGCAAATGGGTTCCAGGCGGGGCTCGAACCCGAGCCGGCTACTTCTTATAGTTAGCACATGCTCAGCTGCCACCTGCTTTGCCAAACCAGCTCCCCATGCAACAGATTATTTTATTTATTGCTTGTTTTCAAGGCTTCTACAATGTTAAAGTGTTACAAATGTCAAATAAATGTGTGTGATGCTGTTGATCTAAACTCAGCCTGTAATTGTGTTCAGTATCTATGATCTGAATATCAATCAAAGTAATCAGGATCCTAGTTGTTAATTGTTAAAATGGTTATAAACAGTTTTTAACTGAAACACCAAACAAATCTGAACTGCTCCAAAACATGAAAGTCTCTTACAGATTATTACAGATTAGCCCGTAAGCCTTCACAGACAATAGTGCTACGCTCCATTATCAAAATAATTGTCCCTACTTGTCCTTTTGTTCGCTCCAAATGTCTTTAAGGTTGTCTTTTCGCTTATGTTTTAGTTTCTGTCATAATTCATAACTCAGAATACTTTGAAAAAAGTTATAAACTCCACTTTTAATGAGGTCTGAGCAGCCTTGTGCACTCTGGATGCAGCACCCTTCTGCTCAATTAAAGATAAAAATGTCTCTAATCCTCCAACATGTTCATCAAAATGTATTTCAAATGGTTCCAGTTTTGGTGATTTCTGAAGCCTTTCCTCTTTTCACCAAACTAAATTCTTGGTAATTACCTATAAAGAATCATATAGTTTATATGGTTCTTTACATGTTCTTGGATGATAAACCTCACTTTTCACCTCAGTTAACATTTACTGCAGCGATCTATCCCCCGTGTGTTAGTGACCAGTGCATAAAATCCATACTACGCTTCAGGGCATGCTTTACCCTGATGGTGATGCAATAGCAACAAGGCACAGATAAGTGTTATTGCAGCAATATTCTCCACCTCTGTAATTCAGTCAGAAATAGTCGGCATTTCTCTACAGCCCACCCCGAGCAAATAAACCAAACTGGACTTGAGCAAACAAATCCCCCTCCAAATGCTCCAGTCAAACAAACTGGATTGATCAAATATTGGCGTTTGACTTTAACAACGATGAGGTTTGATTGCTGGGGCCTGAAGTTATTTTAGCCAACGCGTTTGGCTCTCAGGACACAATCATCCAGTGGAATGTGGACCTGGTAAAATACAGACCTTACTCAATGAAATGCCTTCACATACCTTAAATCCAAACATAAGGTTAGCACAGAAGGCTCAGAACTCCAATATACAAGAACACAACCATCTATTAGGGCTGGGTGACATGGACCAAAATCCACACCTTAATAATTGTTAAATTATGAGATTGTTTTTAAATATATGTAAGGGAACAAATGGCTGCCACAATACTGGAAATTAAGACTTTAATATGACTCTAGCTTGAGGCCACAGCAACAAAAATCTTCAACTAGATACTCAATTTTAAGCTTTTTTGTTTGTTTCATTATCAAAACTCCAAGCCTAACAGATTATTTCTACCAGACCACGCAGATTTTGAGTAGCTGAATGGCAGCAGAAGACAAACTAACACTTTGAATTCAGTTTATTATTTTGTGATCCTCTTCGACAAGTCAAATATAAATGAAATTTTAGTTTCTAGTAGCACATTTTGTGCCTTATTTTGTGATTTGTTTATTACTGACTTGATTTTTATTTTTGTATCGACCGTTTTCATTTACCAAAGAATGAAATAAAGACCTACCTACCAGTATTTTGGAAGATATCTCCTGATATGTGTCCCGTTTGTGGCTTTTCAAGCACTTAAAATCCTGTCCTCTGCTTTAGCTGATTTAGCAAATATTAATATATTATATACACCCTGACGCATGAGTTTAAGTGCTCAAGACTGCACTTTGGCAGTGGCACCATGTGTTTCAAACTAAATAAGCATACTTTATTTCTTTAATTGGTAGAATGGCTTTTTTTATAGCTGAACAAGAGGTTGATGAAGCTCAAAGTAAGGATTGAGCTGCAAAGGCTTGTGGTTTATGGTCATCATGTTGTAGTTTGTATTGCTAATGTAAAAGGCGCTACAGATTGCCATGCTCAAACTTTTTTTTGCAGCTTGTTTTGGCATCCTTATCTCAACACATCATTCTGTTGCTCTCCTGAGATCTTGAACAAGGATCACTATTTTTCATTTCACCATCCAGCTCCGTTTTAGCACAACAACACTGTCTAACCTTATATCTTGTTTGATAATAAATCATTATATCACCCAGACCTAACTAGTGGTAGCAAAAAGTGCAGAAACTTCATGAACTTTTGTCATAAACTTAGTTAAAAGAAATGAAGCACTCTTTAAAATGCAAAATGATCTTTACAGAGGATGATAAACTGACTTGTGGCAAGCAAAACTCTGCGCCTTCGACTGACTTTTCAGAAACTTCCTCATGAATTTCTGCTTATAAGACAAATCCGTCTGAAATAGTTGAAAAAGTGGGTGGAAAATGACCAAAGTTCATGAAGTTTTCTGTACTTTTTCAAATAAAAATAATTAAAATGAAGGGAATTTGTTCATTTTGAACTATTAGAAAACCTCGGTATAATGATAAATGCAAATGTTCCAGTCAGTGTGTGGGGGTCCGCCTGCAATATTTTCTTTAAATTGGAAACAATAAATTACCCAATAGTGAGTTTTTAGAATTCTGCTTTTGCTGCTGTGGATTCAAAGAGATATTAATATCTTCAGATTTATTTCCATCAGGACTAATACTCTGAAGATGAAACAGATAAATGTAATAACCCATGCAGGCTCAATATTTTATAATAGATTATCTTGTGGTCAAAAAAAAAAATAAATACAGTGACATTCCTCACTGTAAACAGCAGAGGCCTTTCATCATTTTTAATAACTGAATCATTCATCATTCCTCTTTTAAATGGCAGGATGAATACACAAAATAAACAATGTTGATGTAAAAATGTTATCTTTCCTTCAACATTTTGGAAATATATTGATCTGTTTTAATAACTCACTGTGCCAGCTGCCTTTAAAAATAGAAACCTGTCAAACGGATGATAAATAATGAAAAAATAAAATAAAGTCATGGCCAGGCTTGTGTCCAAGGTGCATTATGAGCCTGGTGCTCCACTGTAGCTCAACCTTTCCTATCACAAACACACACATCTGACCTTCCATACAGCCCTCTGGCTCAGGACCAACATATGAACCCGGGCTGTCATTGACATTCTCCTGCTTCGCCAACGCCAAGCTCCAAATGACACGGTGACCCGGCAGGCACATGATTTTGATCAAGTGACATCACAAGGAGAGGCTGTGACCGTGAGACAGCAGGAGGTGCACCTCCTACTCCGTCCATCTCTGTCAGTGCACAATGTGCTGCAGTTAAGATGTCCATATGGTCAACATAACGGCGGGCAATGCCTCGGTGAGGCTATTAAAGAACATACAGTCTCTCTCTGCTCAGTAGAGTCCCATGTGACTGTGCAAGTCTGTAATAACACGTTGAGGATGAGGAAAATCACTTGAATTAAAATGTCAACAACATGTATGTATCTTTTCATGGCTTCTACAGATGGCATTATTTTACTTCAGTTATTAATCTTAACTTGACTTGTTGATGATGGAGGTCCTGAAATTTGCTGCTTCAGGTGGTTATAAAAGCACTAAAACTCGATAGTACTATTTTGATTTTTTTTTTTTTTTTTTACACATTTGTGCATATTAGATCTCCCTGCACTGCATAAACTCAGATCTAAGTGAGATTATTTGTCCAAATTTCAAGACAAAAAAATCTCACTAGATGTATTCTAATCCACAATGTCTTAACATGGCTGGATTTAGATCTTATTTAAAGATATAAATGATATAATGATCATGAAAACATACCATTAGCGACTGGATACATAATGATATCAATATTAGTTCAGCAGTTATTCACGAAAATCAAATTTTCCTTAATGGCGGTTTCCTTCTGGATCCTAGCTTTTGAAGATACAGCAAATCCGTTGGCACCTTCCAAATTCCCCAATGCCTTGGCTATTTAATGGTGTTTGTTGCGTGTTTATAGCTTCATTTGTTCTCTTCCTGTGATGAAAATTCCAAAGGTCCCCTATTTTTTCATATTCTGGATCATAGTATCCGGAATTATTCCTTTATCTGTATCAGTCTTTGATACACTGTCGAGCATGTTAGAAACTTGTCCTGTATTTTTTTCCCAAGTGCCCTGACCATTATTTGTGGAGTTATATCCAGAAATGTCGAAAATGGCCCTATCGCCCAATGTGTAAGAATCCTTTAAAAAATTCCTGGATCCAGACAGAGATCTGGATCACTTCCAAATTCTAACCATTTGTTCCTTATCCCAATCCGGACATTCCCTGAAAATTTCATCAATATCCGTCCATAACTTTTTGAGTAATGTTGCTAACTAACTAACAGACAGACAAACAAACCCTCACGTAAACATAACTTCCTTGGCGGAGGTAATAAGTAAAATAATCTGCCAATAAGACAAGACAAATTCAACTTGAGCAGATATTAAACCTTAATTTAAGACCCTCACTGAGTCAAATTTTACTTGTTTCATTGGCAGATATTTTCTTTCTATTACAAGCAATTCAATACCTAATTTTTGCTTTCATTCCTTAAAGTAAGATATTTATCTGGACTGGTTAAGTGAATGTGGATTAGAATAAGTGTTTTGGATATTTTTGACTTGAAAATAGACAGTCACACTTGTCTAGATCTGAGTTTTTGGCAAGGATTACACAGGTTTCCATCTGATTCCATGTCCCTGTTAAAGGTACAATATTTGTCTTTTTCTCCATCCATCCTTATCCATCTTCTTATCCATCCATTCAAGTGTCTAACCAAAGATCCATCTGTCCATCAATCAATCCCCTCAGCCATTTGTACATCCCGTTATCCATCTATCTATCCACCAAGCTCTCAATTAATCCATCCATCAAACCATTAAAGGATCTATAAATATCATATTCTTTATACCCTTCACCCACAAAGTTATTTGCTGAAAGTCAAGAAGAAAACACTCCTACATGTGGAATCTGATATTTTTTTAACCCCACTAATTACCATCGCACTAATTTGTGATCCTGCCTTTTATTTAGTCTTCTTGTTAAGTGTCTTTGGATAACACAAAGAAGGACTGATTCATTAGTCCAGTCATTGATGGATTCTTGAGGCTTTGTTATACGAGCATTCATTGTTTTATCTATGTTGGTTGGGACTACAGTGTTGTTAAATGGGCATTTCTGAGTCCCACTGAATAAGCACACCTTCATTTGTCCCTGAGGATTTTAAGGACTCTGACTCCTCATGGCAGAAAGTCAAGAAAACCCAAAACAAAGCATTTTCTTTTATAGTATGATTCTTGACGACTGGAGCAAAATGCCAACTGTATAAGAGGCCTAGTCCCTCTGATACAAGCTGACATTGAGCCTGACATTTAGAGATGATGCTTGAGATATCAGGCTCTATTGCAGCAGCACTGATATATCACTGGGTCTCTTGTTTTCACATGAATCAACCCCTGACTCTGCTCTTCCTATGACACATTATAATCCTGATTCTTGATTATTTCTCTTTTGCTACGACTGAGCCTTTACTCCAGACCCAACAAACTAACAACCCCCACCTCCAGCATTCACCCCACTTGTCCCTCTTGCCCTCCTGCTCGTGACTCCTCAGTTTTAGTTGAACTGCTGCTGGAAGCCACTAAGTGCTCCCTTGTGTGAGTCAGTAACCCTCCACGCCCCCAACACACTGACTCTCTTTCCTGAATGAAAACCCAACAGCTGACATAAAGGCGTCCCTACGATCTATTTTTCATTTGCCTTTGTCACCATGCATGCAAGTGCCAACCCAAGTGACCCCCTACACAGGCCAGCCCCCTTTAAAAGCTGCTTCTATTTGTCTTGAACTCTATCCCACCCTCCTCCTCCTCAGCTTGTTGCCAGTGGGCTGTTTAATTCCTGCTTGGTGCCATTTCTGCAACAGTGGACCCCTATTGCCGAGTGATGAATCCCTTCTCCCAGCTCGGCCACCGTGCCTACCATCCTCCCTTCTTCCTTCTCGCCTCCCCCCTCCTCCGTCCCCTTCCTTCCTCTCAACCCTGTTGCCAGTGGCCCTGCAAATCTCCGGAGGCGGGCAGTGCCAAACGTTCCAGCTGTTTAAACAGGTCAGCGGTTGGAGCCTTGTGCCAGCAGGGGTGGCTAGCCATTGTGGTGGCCTACATCGCTGGTTTTGTGCTAACCCTCCTGAATCCGTTGTCCCCAAGGGAGCCTCAGGGCCAACGCTGTGCTGCTGCTCAGCTGAGAGAGAAGCTGGATTTAAATACTCTGGTTTGTTTGAAGCTGTTTTTGTTTTCATTGTTCATATTGTTAAAAACTAGAGGCTTTGAAAGGCAACAACAGTTAAATGCACAGCAGCAATCTCACAGTGAAATCGAAAGTCTTGTGCTCAAGAGGTGAGCATTTACAACACAACAGATCAGTATAACCTGACAAAAAAATACCTTCAAAATGATCTTTTTTTTAAATTTATCAAATACCAGAAAGTTTTTCATGTAATAATGTAATAGAACTGACATTAAATAGATGTAATTTTAATTTTTCATTTATTTTACAATCTACTAAAGCTAATTCTGTTCAACTTTGGATTATGTTGAGCTACTCTTCGATGAGTTTCACGTGATGTACCAAGGAACACCCTCTCCTGTTGACATAAATTGAGTCTTAGTAGCAAGCTACTTGTTTTAACCAGGCAAGTTTCTATTTTTTGGTAAAGGGACGATGGTTATTTTTCCATTTGATGTAGTACTCTGTTAAATTTGGAGAGACAAGCTCCAATTATACTTTGACAAAGGACTTGGAGAGGAGCAAATGGTGGATCAATGCTGTCATAAGCAAAGCAATGTCTGAAAATAACAAATAACAACAAACCTCTTCCTATCCTGACATATATTCTGTGTATACTTGATGAGAATATCACCTACAGTGATAAAATTTACTGCCACAAAACACTGACTAAACATGACAACTGAAAGTGATACTCTTAATAAACAACATAAATTAGCTAGTGATAACTTATTACTTTCCAAAACTTCAGAACTATTGATCCAAACACATTAAAAACACATAAAACTGCTTTTACATCTGTAGAGTTTCATTCTAGCAGAAGTGTAAGGGGAAGGATTCTCCAAATCTCAGTGTGATGTTCTGTGATGTTTTAAACAATAAAAATAGAAATACATCAATATCTAAACCAGAGGTAGCCAACAGGGTGCCTGCAGGCACCTGGTAGCCCTTAAGGAGCCTCTGACCTGCCCACAGATGCATCCTAAAGAGAGCACAAGTTCACACTACAGAGCCTTTAACTTCTATTATGTTTTGCATATAAATCATACCTACAGCAATACAAAAAACAACTAATTTAACATGTTTTATGTTTCAAAATGGCCTTTTTTCTTTTAAACTTTGGCCTGTGCAGAGTCAAAGTTTACCCTTATCACCACTGCTTCACAGGTAGCCCTCTGCAATACTTCTCATCTTTGTGTAGCTCTCAGGCCCAGAAAGGTTGGCGACCCCCGATCTGAATATTCCTGTGGTTTTCAAGCAACATGTGGTGTCATGTAAAGGTGAAAAATGAAAAGCCTGTGCTGCAGTTTCACACAGCGGTCAGTACAAGTCTCAAACTATCAATTGTACGATACAGTTGTCAAACAATAATTGGCACAAACTAAGTAAGAAAAATGTTATTATAAATTTGTTCTCAGGGCAGAAGTTAGAAGAGTCACATACAAATTCCCCGGCTCTTATACAGCATCCACAGTGCTCCTGTTATGTCCAAGTTAAGTTCAGTGAACTGGTCCAGAGATGCAGTTTTGATCATTAAAGCACCAGCTCTCTTTAGGCCCTTCTCCTTTACATCCACATTCAGTGAAGAGTAGAGACATATGTGTGATGCACATATGGTCCATGCAAAACACAATCTATGGACCGATTATGATCCTGTGTTAGAGATGACAAGCTATTATTGCCCAGTCCAGTACTGTGATCACTGTAACACGTGAACAGACTGTAAAGTCTGTCCTTAGCATTAGTCAAATCAAGATGGTGGTTACCATTAGTCAGAGCGGCAGTAGATGAGAGGAAGAGTTGGTTGTCCAAGAGGTAGAGGGTCTGATCTTCAAGCTCCTGTCATATTTTGATGTGTCTTTAGGCAAGACAGTTAACCCCAAGTAGCATCAACTGCTGCATCAGCGGTGTGTGCATGCGTATGAATGTTTTGGAGCTAATACTAATGGAAACTTTACGCTACAACTTAAATTATCTGTGCCATGTGACTGTGTAAGTGTGACCTGCAGTTATGCAAAGTTATGTTGGATATTACTGAAAATATAACAGTTTAATAACACTTGTTAAGACTTTCAGATTCCATGTGAGTAAGTGCTACCCATGCTGAAATATTGATGGCTAGAGGTTGTTTGTTTTTTGACTGCAGAGGTTCAAGATTTGAGAGAGCCTTTTGATGTTTAGCAGCTGTTAAGCAACATAAGAGGTTGTTCAAGCATTTAAATAATATAGTTTTTACTTTGGCCTTACAATTATAGGTTGAATTCACAGCTCTGAACAAACTAGCATTAGCTGACATGACATTTGCATGCTAACTGCTAACTGTGACACTGATAGCAAGTCATTTGTGATTCATACTGGGGTATGACAGGGGTATTTCTCTCTCTGATTCAGACTGAGATGACTCAAATATGATGTTGTGGGCTATACTCTAATCTTTGTCAAGCACAGCATTGTTGTGACAGTCAAAAAATGATCGACCACACCTCCACAGAACTGATACTCTTCACAGCTGCTTGTTGAGTATTTCAGTATCAGGTTTCATTTCACTCAGTTACATTTGAAAGCCTATTGAGGCTTATACCTTTGAGCTTTTTTACAATTTCAAGCCAACTTTCCAGAGGCTTTGAAGCTTAATAAAAGGATCAGGGTGGGTTTAAATGGAAGGAAAATACACATAATTAAGCCAGCACTTTGACACTGCTATGTGAAAACCCCTGCTTATGCCATCAACCAGTAGGATCCAGGTGAAGCTGTGCACCTTTATTGATTCCAGCTTTTAAATTCACCACAGTCACACAGAGCTATACATAGTTAAAAGGCGGAGGGGGAGGCATTTCTGTGAGATTTAAGCCTCTGGAAAAACTAAAAGTAGGGTTATTCAAAAATATAGAGTGCAGCTTGTAGGCAATTCCAACATTTCTACTTTGCTATGACACATTGTTTTTATCTCCAGTACAGTGAGAGATTGAACAATTTCTGCACCCTGCATTTACCCCACTTTCAGTTCCATTAAGATACAAACTCTCTCAAAAGACTACAGAGCTCAGGAATGATGCCTCCCTCTCTCTGTTCTCTGGAGAATTTATGACAACCTTTCAAGCAACACGTGATTAAAAAAGGTCATTGCTCATGTATGAATTTCAGTGGAGGCCGTGTTTTCGAAGCAGAAAAAATAAAAGCCTCTCCATTTGGTCAGTTTCAGGTGATGTGAAGGCCAAGACTCCTGGTTAACTTCAGAGCAGGGCATATTGTTTAAGGCTCATGAAAACAGTCTTTTTGTTCTTTGCTCTCAAAGGCCTCTGATGTCTTATTTTCCCATAACACTTTGGTTCAAAAACAGCCTGTCTCTTCAAGGAGATTTTTTGAAATAGGAGTCAAGTCACACTCGTGAAAGAAAAATAAACGCACATATCAGGCATTTCTAATCATGCTGTAGGGAGGTAAATAGAGGCTAACATGTAGGGTGAGCATACGTCCCCTTTTGCCTGGACATGTCCTCCTCTTTTGTGGTAAAAATATGTCTGGGGACTTTATAAAATACCCTAAAATGTCCGGGTTTTTGTTCAGCTTGTTCTACAGATGAAGCTGTCGCCGGCGACAGAAAAAGATATGCATGATTCAAACTACCGTTACTCCTCGAGTATCCACACTATCGAAATAATTCCAACAGATCCTGAAAGCTGAGAACACTACCTGAGGGGGAGGTTCGGGAAATGAGCTGATGGTGTTTTCTGTGTAAATAATGTAAACATATTTTTGCCTTGTTTTGAAGTATTTTTGCCAAGTTTGTCTTTTTTGTCATTGTCTTTTTTATCATTGTCTTTTTTATCATGTTTTATGGATTTCATAAATAGTTAAATAACATAATATCATAAATAATAATAAATAATATAAAACTGATTGAGTTTCTGTTTTCTCATAAGTGTTGTACATGTTTATTTAGAATCGTTTATGAAGAGGAACCTGCTGAAAATTCAAATCTCTTTTTTCTGTTCTTGTAATTACAAACTGTTTTGAGCATTTTCAACTAAATATTGACAAATACTTGCTGGAATGTTTTATTTTTACCTGAATAAAGGTTGCAAAATACTTTACTTAAAGGGCATTTCTGACACATTTATTGACAAAAAAGGCAAAAAAGACCAGACGGCCATTTATATTCATAGTAGTTAAAGGGTTAATATTTATAATAAAGCGCTGCACTGGACCACTGGCATTATTCCAATGTACCTACCTGTCAAGATATTGAGCGTCATGACGCAACACATGCTGCTGAGGGTCGACTTTTTGGGTATTCAGAATATGGTCACTCTAGACAAAACTCACTAAAAGTCTTCACATAATGCTGCCATACCAGCAGAAAACAACGTTTCAAAAAGCTCATAAGCTGCTTTATGTTTGGTACAAGCATGAACATTTAGGTGTATGAAAACACTTGAAGAAAGCAGAAGTCAAACCCAGTTTCTAAAGTCACAGCAGGGGGCACTCTGTGCTAATGACAGGTCTGCCCTGTATATATTGTAAGAGATAGTTCATTGAAATTACAATCTAATTTAGACATGCTCCAGATCTGTCACAGGAGGAGCTGAGATGTATTAAATCCAGCTCTATAAGCCCACAAACCCATGTGAGAGGAATATGAATTAAGCATATCTGAAGTAGACGAGTGAGTCCTCATATGGAGGTGGCCTCCCTCTCTCTCAAACACACTCCTCCTCGTCTCCCTCTCTGAGCTCGCTCTCATATCTCTGCATGTGGCAAACACATTTTCGCCCACAGATGCAGCTGACCAGCCACCTCGCAGCCCCTCATGGACCCACTCACCCACAGACATTCAACATCAAAGTTAATTTCCGGGATAGTTCCGATGACCAAGCGGTCCATGAGTGAGGTCTTGGCTCTGTTGACCCGAGTTATGAGGCCGGCTGCTGTGCGTGGCGGACGGTGACACCGGCAAGGGCAATCAGCCCGCTGCAGCCGGCGTGAGCTCGCAAAAACCCGCCTTGATACCTTCATCACTGTTAAGAATGACAGGCTCAAAACGAGAGATCACTTTTCACAATCAATACATCGCCTGAGCTCCGTCCAAACCCACATATGTGGTAATGATCCCGCGCTGTGGGCAGTGACGGCTGTTACAGCCACGGCGCAGGAATTTAATTGGCTGCTTTAGCCGTTGAGGAGTGCGGGGACCTTTTGATTTGGCCACACTGTCACACGGTGAGCTTTAATTGGCCTGAGGACAAAACATGAGGGAAACACATTACTTGATGTGCTCATGCATGAGCCGTGGTAATTTATTACAGAGGCATCGCAATCTCAAATGCCATTAAGCTCAAAATGCCATTAAACTTTAAAGTAAATGAGGAACTGATTGTGTTATGAGGCTCTTAAGTACTCATCGCTGAGTCCTGTATGTCTTTTTCTCAGAGTATAAATCATTTTGTTTATTACACAACAACTAAAGAGAGAAGAAGGAAAAAGCAGACACGGTGAACAGGATGGCAGACTGAGAGTCAACAGCTTCTGCAGAAGTTTGCCCGTGGCAAAAAACAGTCGAGTCTCATCCAACAATGCAAACGCGTGTGCCAGCAGGCGGCCTCTGCGAGACTGCAACCTGTTGACAGAAAATGACCTCACCCTTGGAGCACAGAGTTGAAGATGTGGCAGTGGGCTTCTACAGAACGCTAGAAAGAGAACCTGGAGGTACAAAAGAATCCTGAAATTCTGTCTCTTGCAGCTCTGGTGTTTTACCAGTGCTGACAGCTTTATATTATTCATCATGATACTGTTATTTAGGCATTACAGGTTTTGATTGCATTTAGAGTGGCTGATGTTGTGCTTAAGGTCCACTGCAGGACGAATGGGCAGGGAAGATGGGCAGTTGTTTAGCACCTCTCATCATTTAGTCTCTTTGCTCCATGATGATGTAAAATATGGACCTCACTGCTTCTCTAAATGTCATTTTACTTTACAAAACTCAGAGACAGCCCAGAAGATGAGTCAGAAGTTATCTGCTACTTATCAAAAGTAACCATTTCAGTGTCCCCTTTCATTTCCTTTTCAGTCCAAAGGAAGTTCTGTTTTTCTGTAGTCAAGATAGTTTTGTTTAGTTGTTCCTTATGACAGTGTTGATTTAACTCCAGGAGTGTTATTTCAACTTATTCTCACTTTGATGATACTATCCAAAAGCATCAACTTGACTCTAGAAAGTGTGTAGACTGGAAAATCTTTGCCTGTCTGATGAGTGTTGATTCCTGCTGCCACATTCAGATGGTGGGGTCAGAATTTGGCGTAACCATGTTCAGTCCAGTATGGCCGCAGTGCTTCTACCTTCTAATGGCTACATCAGCCATGTCACAAAGCTCAAATCATCTCAGTCTGGTTTCTTGAACATGACAATAAGTTCACTGTACTCCAGTGACCTCCACAGAAACCAGATCTCAATCAAACAGAGCAAGTGTACCTTTGGGATGTTGTAGAGTCACATAACAGATGTGCAATCGAAAAAACTGCTGTAAATGTGAGAAGCTATCATGCCAATATGGATCAAAATCCCCAAAGGAATGTTTCCGGCACCTCTTTGGATCAATGCCACAAATAATTAAGGCAGTTCTGAAGATAAAAAGGAGATCATTTTGCACATAGGTTTAAATCCTGCTATGAAAAAATTGCTAACAGCTAACATTGACCACAAAGGGGGGCTACTGCACAGGCTTTTTAAGTTTTATCGCTTCATATCGACACACTTGGATTTCCAAGAAAACCACAGGAAAACAGAGAAATTAATGTAACTATAGTACATTCAACAACAATCGAATCACCCAAAACAGTAGTCTTTGCCAGAACCTTACTTGGAGTATGCTTACATATATCAGAATATTGGAGAATCCTTCCCCTTACTTAGCTGCCAGAATAAAAAAAACTGCGGATATATGTAAAGTTTTGTGTAGTTTGGATCAGCAATTCTGCTTTTTGATAACTAAGGAACAATAAATTCTGCATAATCAAAACATCCATCAGCTATACTGCTTTTCTGTCAGGGTCAATGGGGCCTGTAGCCTATCCCAGTCCACACAAAAAATGTGCATCAGGAAGTCTGTTTCTTGGTACAGTCTTTGTGACTTACAGTTACAGAACAGCGTCTTACAGCATTAATCCACGATTTGCTCAACTTCGGGTTTTCTTTCCACATTGGGTCTCACTGGAAATATACTTCAAGTTGTCACATCAATGGTTGGTGCATCCAACCATTGATGTGAAAACTGTCATTAATAAAAAACAAACAAACATATAGCTCTTAATCAAGATTGTCAACTTGGAGCTGAGAAAAGTGTTTCTTGCCTGCCAAGGGGACGAGTGTGACGCCACGTGAAAGCTGTCAATATGATCACACCACTGACACCACAGTAAAAATCATATCAGCCTTTAATTGTGACTTTTTTGGCTCCCTGCAAACTGATGTACTACCTCTCCAGCTGGCAGGAAAGCAGCTCTGCAGTCGCTCCCATCACTCGTCTGCCCGGTAATTTGACTCTCAGTCTGCCTTAAAAAAACTCAGACTTTTATTTATTTATTTATTTTTCTTCAGAAACGTTGCACTCTCTCATAAATAAATGAAAAGCTTTGCAATGCAGCAAATATGCCCGGAGTCACTGTACTGCCACTGCAGCCCCCTCCTCCCTTCCTTTTAAACTTCAACATAAGCCCGCTTTAGCGCCATTAAAATAACTTGTCATGACAGTGTAGCCTGGGAGCAGTGCAATCAATTTCCATTACATCAAGGCCCAACTGGGCACCGCTACTGAACTAAGCGATGGTAAGCAATCTCCCTGGCCAAGGGTTTGTGCTTGTGTGTGAGTGCAGTACTGGGCATGTGCGTTTGGGGAGGATTTATTCACTTTTACACACTTTCTGCAGGAAAAAGGACAAAAATATTGGAGCTGGGGTTTTTTTCCCGCTCAAAATGACAAAGAAGTCCTCTGACACCGTTTTGGTCACGTTCCAAGTAACACAACAAGCCTAATTTCCCATCATAACATCGAGTGAAATGATCACCAGCTGAACAATTCCAGCCTGCCCCAGTGCAGCGACTCCCTCCCTGAAGTGATTTAGAATGCACCTTTTGTAAAAGACCAATCTGCAACTAATTAACATCAGAGTAATTTATGCCACAAAATTGATTTTTGCTCACTATAAATTATGCAAGAGTCCCGTCCGCTGTCCCTTCCCTCCCTCTTATCTCTCCGGCTGAATCAGAGGATTGACACGTGGCTGAAGTGTCCTTGATGGGGCATTTCTACAAACTGTCAGAGATATGGAGGGAGGCGGGAGGAGATGGAGGAGAATATCTTCAAGGAGAGGCATGTACTTGTGGCTCTGTAAGGGAGTCATAAATCTTAAGTCAAACAAAATTAACCGAACCGCACTCAAACTTCAGGTCCCATTGGTGCTTTTTGGGGATGTCCCAGTTTATGTTTTAGCGACATTTTTTCACTGATTATCTGCAGTGAACGAGTCTGGAATCTGATCTCCATCTGCCTAAAGTGGAATGTGATCAGATTAATCACACTAAGCCCATTAAGGACAAAATCAGCCCCATTAAAACCCTTTATAACCACAGTTTTAATGATCCAGCCCTATCTAGAAATGTGATGAGTTAAAACATGCTTTCAGTTTTCAGGACAAGCTTTAAATTTGCTGTGTTTACCAGCAGGTAGTGCCATTTTCTCACATTTCAAATAGTAACTATTAACCTTGTGACAAGTGGAGACAATTTCAGGACATTTTTCTTAAAGCAAACACAACTCAACAACAACAAGCATGCCAAAAACAAAACTTTTTCACACTTACTGATCATTTCTTTCTCATATTTGTACTTCTTGTTGTAGTTGGATAGTGTCTTTGTTTTTCAGGTTCTTGTGCTTTATTAAATATATTTATCTGTTTGTATATCAAATCACTTTGTAAACCTCTGATTTTAAAAGTGCCAAAAAACAAAAAAGAAAGTTGTTTTATTATAATTTATTGTGAGGGAGACTACCAGCCAGGCATTTTGTCTAGGGATGTTCAGTGTTATTCTGTGATTTGTCCATATAGGTCATTATCATCATTTACAAAATCCATTTAAAATTCTGAAAACCAACTCCTGTTTTATGTATATAAAGGAATTCAGTTAAACTGATGCAATGGAAGAAAAGAAAATATATAGAGATGTATAGATATATGGAATAATTTATGGCATTTTTTTTTTATCTGTCCACTTTTTGGACATCAGGTGCAAAGTGTGGCTTTTTTAATGCTGATGCTATATGTAAAATATAAATACACCCTAATTTGTTATGCCAGTGATCACTCACGTGCCACACAGAATAAATTCTTTTGTCTAGCATTTTGAAACTTGATAATATTGTTTTTCCACGTTAATATCAGCATCATGATGTCAAGAACTGGCATTTTTTTTTTAAGATTATTTTTTGGGCATTTTGTGCCTTTATTGATAGGAGAGGGAGTGACAATGGATAGGCTTGTGAAAGGGGGTAAGAGAGTAGGGAAAGACACTCAGACCGCAAACCGTCGCGCCTGGCTGCCAACCACTCCGCCAAACCAGCATCCCAAGAACTGGCTTTTAAGTTGTGATAATTATTATGTTTTTAACCTGTGAACAGGGCTGTAGATGGTGAAAAGATCAGAAGTAGTACAAGTAGAAACTGATAGCAATAAAAGATAATTTTACAGCGCTTTTTTGACACATTGCAGCTTATCAAAGTTAATGCTGCAGTTTCTCAACTTGACAAACCAACAAAAAAGGAATGTGCTGGCTGAGGGCAACTTTGAGACCTCATATTGTAGGTCAAGGGTTAAAGTCTTGTAACGGTATGAACAGGAACTGACAGTCTGGACTGGGGATGTAGTGTTTGATACTTTAGTGAACAGAAGCCTATCATATGTTAGGGAAAAGCAAAGAGACATAAGACACTGGAGACAATAAAAATTAAATGATTGTTATTTTTTTGACACATTACTACACTACTTGTTTATGTTGCACTGCCCTAACCTAAAAAAACAAAAACAAAACAGAGTATGCTGGCAAAGAATGAACCACAGAGGAAGCTTCATGAGTCTGCACACAGGCCCCTAAATATGAGATAGATTTGTGCTCACAAAGGGAATCTTAGATGACCTTTCAGCATTAAAGGCACCATGTAGGAGGATGTTTCAGGTTAAAGGTTTAGAGTAAGGCTATACTCTTTAGCTTGATATTGAGTAGCAGCTTAACTTGACTCTAACTGACAATGACACAACACATAAAAATAAAAATGAAGAAAAAAATATTCTGTTGATAGTCATAGACATGTCTTAGGCAGAATCAATATTAAAACATATCTGTTCTAACATTAAACACATGGGGGTTATTCCCAAATGATCTTCCCATACAAATATAAATTAATTATGTAATCAATCTGTCCTATGAAGTGTTAAAAATATATAAAAATATATCTATGAACGGGCCTGGGGTTGCTGAAGTTATTCAATGTGATGAGAAAATAAAATAATATAACTATAACATAGTTTGTGGGCGCTTTCCTCATGTGTTCAGTTTTGGGACTTAGTGTGTCAAGTGTGACTATTTTCCTTTAATCTAACTGAACATGAAAATAATTGTAAAAAATGCACTTAATTGTGTTTACTGTAAAGATGTCAGTGCATTTCATTATCAGTCTTCAGTATGAATGGTCAAGTTTTGGAAAAAAAACCTTTTCTGATGTGTCCATCTATTTAATCTATTTTTTTTAATGTAGTGTAATTTTTTTCTAAATGGGATTTGAGGGTTAAAGACAGCCTTATCTTAAAGTTTGATTGACTTTAATACAGATACACGTGTTTCATAGACTTGTTTTTATGAGGTAGTTGACTAGTCCTCTCCTCCTCCATACTGCTGTGGTGAAGACTTTCATTAACACAGAGTTTAGCGTCGATTTTCACATCTCCAAAGCCAAGGCACTAAGTGAGCACTAATTAGTAGAGCGAAGGCATTAATTATGTAACACGTCATCTTAATTAGCAATCCCAGATGTACGGTGTGGCAGAGGAGCACTTGTAAGCACACTTTGCTAATTGATAGATATTTGACAAGATGTATGACAGCAGGGTGCTGCAAAGGTGACACTCCATCGGAGGTGGCTAAATCAGCAGAATAATACACTGAACTGCTTTGTCAGTATATCGTTATAAGGAGGACACACTGATATTTATTGCTCCCTGACGGTTATGCAAAGAGCTGGAGAATACATCAGCTTTTTATGCATTTCAAAGGAGATACAGGATGAAATATATTGTTTACGTCAGTGGGGATTCTTTGGATTAAAAATAACATTATGTATGTCTTCTTACTTTGTCAGGCTATCAGAGAGTGCAATGGTAAATGAATTAATGTATAAATGATGAGTGAAAAGACTGTTTTCTCCTCACCACTGAAAAAAACAAAAAACAAAAGATAATCTGCTTATAATGTTTAGCCTGCTCAGGTCAACTGATACAAGCATATTTTACAAAAGGTCTAATGTGGGTACAATGTTAATTAATCAAAGGTTACAATTCTGGTACTGTCCCCCAGACTCATAAACAAGCATGGAGAAGCACCTTCTAGTTTTTATTCTCCAAATATCAGGAGCAAACTTCCAGAGAACTACAGGAAGGCTGAAACTCTCAGTTTTGTCAAATCAAGATTTAAGGCTTGTCTAATTGGATTAATTTAAGTTTTAAATGGCTGTTAAATACCAGCACTGCACTGTAACCTTACTGAAAAATACATTTTAGTAACTGAAAATTAAAACTGTCTGGTTCCTGCGGGGGTGTCCAGGTCTAAGCAAGGCTTTTGGCTTTGACTCGGCGTAGAAGGAACAAACTGTGAGCCTAAATCCGAGGGAAGATGTTCTGATTTTAACTTGGTGAGACCAGTTTTTGGATCTTTCTCTGGCAGGACAGTAGGGCTTTGTTGTAGGAAGCACACTGAGTGATAATGATGATGATCACCAGAACCTACCCAGCGCAGAAGTGTTAACTTGTTAATGTGAGTGAGTAAAAACATTCTGAAGTAGTTTGACAGCAACATAATCCACTGAGATAATAATTAGCTATTTAATAATTATATTCCTTAACACTGCACTGTTACTTTTAAAATGATTTACTTTTGAGTTTTTCTTTGTTTTCATCTTTTGTGGTTTCATTGATTCTTTTGATAAATAGTTTATTCTGATGTGTTTTTTCCTTTGTCATTGTTTCTGATGTATGGTGAATCACTCTGAAATGCTCTGCTGTTGAAAAGTGCGAGGAATACATTTGCCTATTACCCCTGTAACTTATATGATAGATGATTTTTATATTCCTGGGAAATTGTAAAGCATTTTTGAGGCTTTTAAAACACTAATTCTTGGATATAAGGTTTATAGGGTGGAATTACTGATGGAAAATAAATGAGGAAAAAAAATAGGAATCATTATTCTTTGCAAATTCAGCTGTAACATGATAAAATGGTTTCATATTTAAAGGTAAAATATAAACTTGATAGCTATTTGCTTTATTTTGATGGGATTTGCATGAGCTCTTGCTGAAACTTCAATAAATTCAGAATCTGTTGGTGATTTTTAAGATTATCAAACAGGAGCTATATAGTTTGATTTTCTACGTTATTTCAGTACAAAAAAATCTAGATGTTTGTTTTGTCTCTATTCAGTTAAAAAAATTGTAACACATGTTTAATGGTCTATGTTGCCCAGTCCTGGTAAATATTACAAAATTGTATGATAAGAGTGGAGGTGATAAAAACAGAATCTTGGATGATTGAAAAGCAAATCATTACTTTTAATATAAACCAATCATTTTTATCTGTCTAAGAAAATCAACATTCATCAAAAGCACTAAATCAAGAAGAAAACATCAAATATCTGCCCGCTGTTAGTGATTGGAGTTTAAAGGCTCTTAATCCGTCCTTCATGTGGGGATTAGTGTCCTTTAAAAAGACAAAAGAGAAGACCAATCAATGGCCTGCATTAGCAGCACAGGCACCAGACCACCCGACCCTTTTTTGCATTTCTGCACCATCTGCTCAAACCGGCATCACATCTGTTGCTCAGGCTCACCTGCTCCTGGTAGACCAGGTCTCTCAGGCAAACAGGTTTTGGGTAAATATTCACTGAAAACTGTTCTGGATGCAGATTTCTGTACACAGGCTGTTTTGATCACACAGTGACAAAGACAGACACAAAAGATGCTCTGTGACAAATAATGTTCCAGTGAGCACCACAGACCGAGTCAGAAAGTTAGCAAAAGGGTGGAAGTCACAACAGTCATCCTACACTTCTCTAAATCCCTGCTAAGCATAATAAACATCTTTAAATTAAGACTTAAACAGGCTAACAATGCAAATACAAATTCATCAAGTGGCTTAACCCAAGCCTTATCCTTACTGCAGATAGATTTTAGCAGTCTGGATGAAGAGTTTGCTGAATTTCAGAATAAAATAAATGAATTATAAAAGCTTGTAAAGTGTATGTAATGTGATTTAAACAGAAAAAGTACCTAAGTTTGTATACATATAGGTGCGTTTTTGTGATATCAAACAATTAAGAGCATCAGCTTTAAGACCCTTTTAGAGCAAGGTTTTCTCAGTCAGCTGGTAATTTGTTACTTTTACAACATATTTTATTATTTGATCTGAAATCTGGCTGGATAGTTCCTTTCTATTTGTTGCACCACTAAACACACAAAACACACACATAACACTGCATGAAATACATCACTGCTTAGGTTAAAGTTATATTCACAGAAGCATTCCTGCAACATCAGAAGTGATCAAAAGGTTAGCTAAACACTTTCTTCACTTTATTTTCTGCTGGAATCATTGGCTATATTTTCAATGGGATGCGAAAACATGCTGGACAGCCTGTACTGTTATCTGTGAGCATAGATATTGGTGGCATTTATCAGTATGTAAACAAATAACATTCCTGTAGCACTATGCTGCATCAAAATCTTTGATTGTGTGTATTTTCCTGGTCTCTAGGTACATTATCTATGATGCAGCACACATAGAAAAACACAGTGAGTAGCATTTTAGCTATCTCATCATAAACTTAATATAAATTCACACACAAATTCTCCAATACTCTGTGAAAAATTTTAGACTTTGACCAGGTTTTAGGTGGTTCAAGGCACAGTCATTTGCGTCCTCGAGACAGGCTTTGTGCCCGACCACTCCTCATTCTTAGACAAAGACCCTTGGTTACAAAAAGAAGGGGGTCTTCATTTGCTATTTAAACAAATGTGCACACGGTTAGTGAAGGGGGAAGGTTTTTAAAGCAACATATGTGGTGAGAATACTGGTCCATAAAACTACTTTACATTCCTCTAGAACTCATGTCAAAGTGAAAGTCTTGAAGATTGAGACATTAGTCTTAAAGTGCATGATTAACATTGCTTGGGATAATGACAAAGAACAGAAGCACTTAAAAAAGGCATTGTTCATGAATACTGAGGTGTTTTTATGTAAGGCTCATAATATGTGAGCCTAAATGAAAAGCACAGCACTGTATAAGACTAGAGATCTACATTTTCTGACTTAAGTTTGGTAAAAATAAAAAATAAAATGATGTTCAAGGCCAAACTGAAGGAATAAAGATTTAAGTAAAAAAAGAAGTGGAAAGTGTTTCAAAGTTTAGACTTTTATTTCTGCCTGAAATGTTGCAAATAGCTTTCAAGTTGGTACTTTATCAATTAATAATAACAGTTCTGCTCATGTAGCAGATGATATTACAAAAACTTTGAATCTGAAATCTGACCATGGTTATTTTTCATTAATACTTTTGCTGTGTGAACCTTGTTATTAGCTCTTGTAGAACAATACTGGTTAATAAAGAGTGTTTTCAAAACCTTAGAGAGTTTCTCTGGAATGTGCTTTATCATATAAATAAAAATGTTATCCACATGTCTGCAGGGGATCAAACAAAGCAAAGAAAGGCACCATGGCTCAATTTCTACAATTGATCAACTGGTGAATCCCTTTTTTGCCTGCAATTGCATGCTAAGAGGGTGCAAAATATTAAAAAATGCTGCCCAAATCACAAACACCAGGCCCACCACTGCCTAATCTTGGCAACCTTGTTTTCCCACCCCTGCTCATAATTTAGACATCAAAACCACATTAGACGACCAGACACTTGGCACTGAAAATGCTTTTAATTGTCTGGTCCACCTTGTTCGCCCCCTGTCCTAAACCCTCTGACAAAACGCCGGTGGGAGCTATCCCTTTGTTTGCTTAAAGCAGCATTTGTGCCCAGAAAGTGCCACCTCATCAAACAGGGGGACACTGATCAAAGTCATCTCACCTTGTGGAAAGCCGGCCAAGTCAAACTAAATCCTGGAGCTCTTCCTCGGGCCGTTTGTTCACGGGGAGACGAAGTGCCAGGCCGAGCCAAAAAACAAAAACAGGCGCACTGGAGAAACTGATGCCAATTACCTGTCAGGGTTTCACCAGAGCAAACAGAAGTGCACAAACACAGCCGATGACCCCAGGATAAAGAGGGATTCATGGAGGGAGATAGCTTTCCCACTGTTCTGTATCTATGAATATTTTACCCGTCGGTTCACAGATAAATCATCATGTTGAAACCTCCTTTTTCATGCCGTTTGACAGCTATACACCCCTTCCAGTGAAATAACAGCCTGCACTCATATACAGTAACCAAGTAACCACTCCATCCTGAGCACACGCCGCTCTGCACATGCTTCACGCTCGCATATCATCTCTCCTGTGTCGCCCACTTCCTCCCCTGCGCGCTGTAAGCTCTGCAATCACGTCTCCAGCGTGCCACTCCTTTGATGGCGGCAGCAGGTGGAAACCCAACGGGATGCTGAGTGTGCGCCGCAGAGTACACACGCACACACTCTCTCCTGGATTGATCAGAGCCGGGGTGAGGCGGCTCGCCGGGCTGGGAAGGGACGGCAGGGGGACGGATAACAAACGCTCTGCCAGAACCACAGGAGCCCAGCAAACAGGGGACTTATGGCAAACAGCTGGACACAGAGGATAACTGCAGAGCTGGAAATCCACAGGGAAGACTAAAAATGACAGAGCAAAGGCTTTCTTTAAATATTCTTTAAAGTCAAACTGATTTAACAGGAATTAGAGGAGCTTAAAGATGAAACATTTCTAATCAAAGAAATTAGCCAAACTGGCAAGATGACAGACAACCAAGCAGCTAAATAACCGAGTGTAACCAGCAACCAAAGTTTACTTTTCCCTTTTTTTACTTGGTGATTCTCATAATAACTAGTCTGTATATATACTAGACATGTGTAATGGTTGGCTGTGTTATTCTTCTTTAAATCAGAAGTTTAGTTTCATAGAAAGTTTTCAAAGTATTTCACCTTCTAACAGATACTGAGGACAGAATAAGGTCCTAATCGTGCCTCTTTTCTTTGAGTTTATTTCTTTTGAGATTAAAAGACTTAGACATATTCCCCTAAAGGTCACCTCTCTTTCTGGAGAGACTGAGCATAGATCAGGGGTCACCAACCTGTAGTTTTGATCTACTGGTAGAGCTTTGAGACCTTTCTAGTAGATCTTTAACACTGGATGTTCATGAAGTCTGAATCTAACACCCTAGATGGACTGTTTCACATATACATGGGATATATGAGCCTGGCGAATCAAGCTTTTGGCAAAGTGATCTGGATCAAACTGATTCCCCTTCATCTAACTCTTGCAGTAATGTGTTTGGCTTTAGCTAGACTCTAAGGGATTAACATATTTCACCACTTCTCACATTGTGTTTAGTAAAATAAATCTGATGGGGTTGTTCTGCTGTTGTTATTGACTTTTCATGTCATTATAAATGTGATTTATTTGACTGAACTCACATGACTTTTTAAATGTGCTTCAATTTTGACAAATTCTTTAGCAATTTTTACTACAACTTGAGCCCAGCTTGGTCCCTCAAGTCTTAATTATCAACGGCTGCTGGAAAAAATATCTAGATGCAAGAACCTGACTTGAGAATCTGTAAAACTCCATTGCTTCTAACGTTTAATCATATAAATACAACACTGATTTTGTGATTCAAAAAACTCTTTCAAATGCTAAAAAGCTGATTGTTCACCACAGGAACAGGGTATTTCATTGATCTTTCACAAAGTAGACATGCTTTAGATTTCTCCAGTTGATGTGCCCTCTGCAAATTAAAGCCTCTCAAGAAATACAATTATCTAAAAATACAACTAGCTCATCAACCTAAATCACAAATAAGAGCTTCAGTGACAAGGAGCGCTCATTCTCCGCCATAAATGAGACCCAATTATGTCATAAAACCAAATTAAATCCTGACATGCGGTACGGTCAGTGGTGGGAAATCTTCACTGAAGCGGTGCGAATAATGAGTTGAAAGTGAGAAAAATACTGAAGCGTTCCTGTTAATAAAGCTGGGAATGAGTGTGCTGGTGCGTGACACTGCTGGGAAAATAATTTGTTCATAACCTCCGGCCTTAGGAGCCATTAGGAAAATAAAATGCTGGTCGTATAGCTTTTGGGTAATAAAGGGGTCTTCGTATTAAGGGTGCTGTAAGTCAGATTTCTAAAGGGCAGGGTTGTCCAACGCAGGTCCAAGGATTTATTTTTTAATACCAATGTGGACTTTGTCAGGTATTACATCTTCAAAGAGAATTTTTTTTCAAGATTTATCAACTAATACCAAAAAATAATTATATATTTTTCAATCTACATCTGGCTTGGTCTGAAATAATAACCTTAGCCATGCTTTACCCTCTGTTTTCTCTAATTCTTTATTTTCCTTCTCAAATCTAGACCAACCCATTTACTCTTTACTTTTAGTTAGAGTTAGGAAGTCAAATTTCAAGAGCTTATCCTAATCCAAGTTGTGAAAGTACTTAAACTTGAACTGACAATGATTTTACAGCTGTGGTGTGGTGTTGTGGATGGATACAACACCTCACAGGTACTAGTCCTGGTCACATATTTTACTCTTTTTCAACAAGTTTATGCTGCTCACAGATGTCTTCAACGCTGTGTTTTTCTCTTTTTTTTTTATCTTGGCACACCAAAAGCAAGCCATAAAGTCAAGGCATATGTCAAACTGCCTTCAAACCATGTTCAGTATTGTATATCAGCATGTGCATGTTTATTTTAACCCTTGAATGAGTAATTATTTTGGCAAACAACTGTGATATTCATGAAATATTCAGTGGCAAAATCATTTATCAACTCATTTGAAACTTCAATTTCATAAATAAAGCAACAAGAATAAAATGAATTAGGGATCTTAGTTATAAATTAGGTAACTAATGAATTTAATATATGTTTTTGACTGACTAATAACGATTTATAATAAGAGGCTAGCAGTTCACAGCGTCAATGAACTGAGTTGGTATTTTCATTCAGCTAGTAACCAAAACTTGCTCAATTAGAATATTGCTGCCTCTGTTAAAAGCACAAATGTGTGAAAAGGAGAGAGAAAAGCTGTTAAATGGGGGCCTTTAGCCTCTTAGCTTGTGGCTAATTTGCTTTAGCTCATCAGTTTAGCAAGTGACTTCATTAACAAAGCAAACAGGGACAGATGCTACAAGCTAGAAGGCTAGCAGTAGCATCTTTTAACAGCTTCTAACCTTCATTTCTTTCTAAATATGAATCTTAAAACAGCTAAACACTATTTAGTTAGTAAGTACTGTGTGCTGCTGTTTAACCCTTTGGCTGGCATTGTAACCGTGCGGTTGACTTTTTCCGCCTTACCACTTCTTTTAAAATTTTTGTTATTTTAAAGTTATTTGTTGCTGCATAGCTCCTCAGAAATCCAACATTAAGAGCATTCATCGGAGTAAGAGCCTTTTTTTTCCACATATTTCCAGATCCTCTGACAATCATAACTTAGTTGAGAGAATTAAATTTGATGATAAAAGATGTATCTATGATTCCTCAGAAAACTGGGTCGACCGCTAAATGTCTATTTTTTTGTGATGTTTTCATGTGAAAAAAAACAAACATTTTGTAGCAGAAATGAAAGAAATCCATTCATGCCCAGGATAACCCTTAACAGGCAAGCCAACCAGCTGGTTGACCAACGTATCTGCTTCCCAATTGGGTAATCTGAAAAAAAAAAAAAACCCTGAAATGTTGCTAAATAAAGAGGAAGGAACACTTTTTAACCAAGAAATAATTTCTTGCAAATGTATTTCTTAGTTTGGAAGTCAAAGGATTGAATAAAGATAACATTGGAGCTGTTTAGTGGAATAAAATAAAATGCAGAATCTAAAAAACATCCCAGGGTTCATTTTTTTGTTTGTGTCCTTTAGCCACATGAGGAGTAATGCTGAACCAGTAAAAAAGCCAGAAAGAGCCAGAGCCACAGCCCAGCTGGACATTTTCCATTATTGGTTGTAAAGGAGAGGCCTCAGGTTGTTCCTTTCACTTCTGACTGATATTTGGTCATGACTGGGCTGCGAGTGGACGGCAGACGTGGGACGTGACAAATGGTGGGACCAACACTAAAGCCCAAAAGGAGACTCTGGAAGAGCTGGTGCAATAAAAATAGTAACAGTCCAATAAAGATGTCAATGATGCGTTTTTCTTTTACAAGTTCTGCTGTTAACCTTGTGCCTGAGTCTGTTTTCTCCATCTCGAATAATCACACACAGATAGGACATGCTCATCATATTCTCCACAGACACTCAGATGGTAATTGATTCAGGAAAAATAAGCAGCAGTAAACATGAAAGAAAATCACTGTGATTGATCAAAATGCCATCCATCTCGCCCTAAGAGCTCTTCACTCAGCCTCAAGTGCATCTCAGAAGAACACGCATATTTCTTCCTCCTTACAGAGAATCTGGGAGCTCATGCTAAACTCAGTAAACTTTATTTCCTTTCATCAACAAGATTATATTTTTGTTCGGCCTTAATTTCATCTCTGAACTCATAAGGGGAATAAGGAATCAATTCATCCGACTAGTTGATCTGGTGATGGCTATATTGTGTCCAAATTTAGCATATATCGCTACCTAAGTTTCACTAAACCCTTCCAATACATCCCAAAGATGCTCTCCTGGATTGAGATCTGGTGACTGTGGGGGCTACTGGAGTACACTGAACTCACTGTCATGTTCAAAAAACTAGTTTGAGATGATCTGAGCCTTGGTGTGTTACCCTGGCATAGGTCGCCATGAGGAGATTGTTTATATTTCTCTATTTCATATAAATAAAATTGAGATTTTTTTCTCTTGCCTTAGTCCACTTGTAAGTTTCTGCAATGTTTGAAAAGAAGTACAGTTTTCATGATGGTAGGCCCTGCCAGGTTTTGCACAAGCACATGGTTTTATTTGATTTTTAAATGAGATTTAATATTGATCAGAGAGCTCTCAGTTAATATATGAAAATAACTCAGCCTTCAGTGCTTATGTAGACAAACCTGCCTACATTTGAACAACATAACCAACATTTTATGACACAAACTTCAACTTTAGGAGGGAAATTCTGTTTGGTTTGGGAATATATTTCAACAACATAAAGGCAAAACTTCATTTATGTCAATTTTGTTTCACTGGGAGTTTTTTTTCTTTGAGAGGGAAAAAAAATCGATTAACATTGTAAATCGAGTGTTGAGGAAAACAATTAAGGATTTTATTTTTAGGTCACATCAACCAGCCCTAAAACAAACATGAATCAACCACCTGGACCTCAAGCAGGAAATATTGCAGTTTCAGGGTGGAATAATTAATGTCTCCCGATAAAATCAGAGTCTTGAGGCATCATTGGTCACAGCAGGAAAGCCTGAATCCGAGTCATGACAAACTCCTGGAATAATGACTGGCTTCATTTTTATTCATCACGATGTTCTCTAATAAAGTGACAAAATATCAAAGATAATGATAGAAGAGAAATTAATAAAACCTCATCAAGCACCTGCTGATTACACTATATAAGAATTACAAGAAAAAAGAGGGGTTGCTTTATGAATATGCTCTGTACGTCATTCTCTTTGCCACCAGCACCCAGGCCAGATTAATTATCTTCAATCAATTAAAGGAGCAATTATAGTCCAACCTCCTTCATATGTTAATGAGTCAACTCCTGGAGAGGGCCAGGAAATCGGTGACTGTCACAAAATGGTGCTGGCAGGAGATATAGTTTGCAGATTACAGTTGTGTAATGGTGTGTTTAAGTAAGATATATGGGATTAAGAAGGACATTCAGGCCGGTTATGATAAAATGGTTACACAGTGAGTTCATATAGTGATTTCCAAAGTACTGAGGCTCTGTTTGCGTGTGCCGTGAGCTTCATTTCTGCCTTTGAGTGCAACCCAGACAAACCCCATGTTTATTTTTACTCAGCAAAACTAAAGTCTTTAGCTGCTCCTGGAGAACAATAGACCAGATTCAAGTATACAAAATCAATGTTTCAGCCTTCACAGCATTCATCATGATGACAGAATTGCATATATTATTGGTAAGATGTGCCAGGTAGGGAAGCAAAAAATAAATAAACAATGATTCCAATATTGAAAAGAGACCAAACAAAGTTTTCCCTCAAGCCTCTCTGCTCTAAAGGGACTTAAAACTGATGATGACTTTGCCTTTTCAGCTCGCCTTTGTTTTGATAATTTCACTTTATTAGCTTGCTAACACAGCCTGGTAAGCAATTATTTCTTTTGGTACAGGGGAGTTTACAGCTCTAATTAGAAAAGGTCCAGGAATAGTGACCGGCAAAAGTGAAAATTTCCTCAGGGTCCCAAAAGTGAAGCCAATTTTGAAGTGTTTTAAACATGTCTTTCCTACTACAACCAGCAGGGGTCATCTATAATGAGGCCTAAACAAGGTTAGATGTTTAGAGGAGATGAGATTGATGAGCTTTGAGGATATTTCTTTAATTATTTAACCCTTGTACTGTGTTAGCTTTCTCTATACACGCTCCACGCTAGGGTCGGTTTTGACCCGTGCCTTAAATCAGCTGTAAATTACACTTAAATCAATTATCTATCACGCAATTTTTTTCCTTATCTCTCTTCATTATCCACGAAAATATTGGTTTTAATATCTTTTGGTGTGGGCCTTTGGGCCTTCCTTTGTCCGTATACCCCTTAATATCAATAAAAAAATGTAAAATGAACCTCAAGAGAAGCATATAAATAAATAAGAGGCTGTATTGTTACCTCACTATTACTGGGGAGTGTTAGAACACTTATTGTTGAGGTATATGTATATACAGTTTTTCATTCTAATGTTATTAACTATAGTTACACCTATGGAGTGACAGGTCAATTTCAACCCATATATATTTACTAAAAGAGAAAGGCAAAACAGTGAGAACACAAGAGAACTTTATGAGCATGAATATTTGTGAACATTTATGAACATTTATCTGTTTATCTTCACAGATGCACCATGATTTCAGTTTTGGCTCTGATTATTGCTTTATAATCTAATTTTTATAACCGGGTCAAAACCAACCCTAAGAACACAGAACAGAGCACTTATAATTTATTGTTTTTATTTTTTCTTTTCTTTTTGTTTAAATAGAGGTTCCTGACAAAGTCAAAATGCCTTGATGCAATAAACAAATATAACTATTTCATATTTGGTTTTCCGTTGACCTTACAGATCAGCTGGATGGTCTGACTCCAAATCTGTTATCAGACACATATCTTGCAAAGCTTCAAGCTGAAATAACTGTCCCTGGTTGGAAAATTTTGGACATAAAGGCTGGCAAGTTGTGCTGAAATCAAGATGTTACTTCAGCCTCTGATTGGCCTGTACTGGATGTGTCGGACAAAGCATTTGTTCAATCACCTTTTAGTTTTTCTTAAAAGGTTTGGCCCTTTCCAGTCATTTCCAATGGGATGTTACTCAGGTAGACTCGTGAATTATATTCATGGATATGTGAAACAGTCCATTTAATGTGCCACGGTTGTTCTCTCTTGTATCGTAAAAGAAACATATAACTGTGGCAATTGTACCACTGCTCTCAAAGTTTGTTATTGGATGTCTGTCTTCACAGTGATAATAAAAGTAAAATACCAGTTCAAAGCCAAATCCCCTGTCATGTGACCCTGGCTAAATGGTAGCCAAACTAACTCAAGATTTGGTCTGATCAGTCTCACGTTCCAAGGGCGCTGCATTAAGATGTTTTAATCATTGTAAGATATCAAGATACAGAGCATGTTCTGACCAGAAGAACAAAATAAGGTTAACGTCTGACTTTGTCTGTCAAGTAATAAAGCAAGAACAAAAACACTACTTAACCCAGGCCTTATCTTCTTCCAGCTTTTTAATGTGTCTGGCTGTCTGATCTGATTATTCCTTTTACTTCATCAAGGCTAAATGTAGTGATATCTTTTAAAATATGGTTATTTCATCAACTTTTCTGCTTTGACTGATGTCTTCTAAAGTGTTTGTCTGTATGACTTGGTTCTCTCCTGAAATCCAAGCTCCTATAGAAGTTGTTCTGCACCTCTGTTTTTCTTTATTGTCTACATTTGCAGAAAATAGTCTTTAGCTTACTAATGCAGAGCCAAAAACTCATGGAGGTAAAGTTTCACATTATTCAGACGTGGTGGTGGAGCTGAGGAAGCAAAATAATTCCTTTTTGTTTCCAAGCAGTGAGTTCTCTGAAATAGAATAGAGCTATCCTGCATAGAGGTATTGTTCATTTTGCTCAAAGACTGGGGGAACAAAGCTGTCGAAGTGTCATGAACATAAAGTTAATGCATCTGTCTGTTACAGGAGGAAGGCAGGGACAGTTTCAAGACATAAAGCCAAGCTCCCTCCTCATTGCCGGCTGCTTCAAACTAAGAAAAGCAGGTTAACAGCATCAGTCCCAGCTCATTAGCTACACTGACAGTCTATTTTACACACTGAAGTTGCTGTTCCCCCTGTATATCTATTTCATCACTGCTCCTTTATTCTGCCGTGCTTAATCTCAGACATCAAACGGCCCACCTTACAAAGAAGTCATAAAAACCTCCCAAAATTTCATTTAAAATGACTGTCGCTTCCAATCACTCGGCGAGGGAGCTCATTATGATTTTAGCACTGCTCATTATAATCAAATGGTATCTGACCTTTTGTCCCGTCGCACTGCTGTGAGAGGGCCTGTGGGCTGTTGATAAAGAGGAGAGGGTTGAGGGGTTTGATGCTGAGCTGTGGGCGGCTGATGATGATATTACATAAAGGTTCATGTATACTTGCTTCAGATGTGAAAGTATGCAGATGGAAAGGTCAAGTATAAACGTCAGATTTCAAAGTGGTTAGGTAAAAGAAGACTTCAGGAGTAACACAAAATGTGATGAAGTGTCTACTTCTTTTTACAAGTTTAGCTGCTGAGGAAATATTTTCATCTTTTTTGGGTGGTTTTTAAATTAGAATATGACTTTAACTTCGGGTTAAAAAGGAAGTGGTGCCTGTCCTACTTATGTCAAGGCTTGAAAATGTGTAAGAGCAACAATATGTGATGTTTTTTTCCCTCAGAATAGTTGCCTCGAAACCAAACTGTACAAAACATTTACGAAGGGAAATGAATCCCATTCCCACAGAGTGTCCTAGCACTGTGCTACTTTGACAGCATGCAACAATATTTAATGTTGATTTTAAGGTTTCATAGTCTTTCTTATAGTGCAAACATTCTTAATTAGGGAAATTAAGACAATAATATTTCACAGAGTGCCCTAGATGTCTGCTTTCAGTACTATATAACCTAATCTGGGCCTAACAATATATTTCCACTTTAACCCTATGACTGGCATTGTAACCGTACGGTTGACTTTATAGTTGTTTGAAAACCAGAGTAAATGGGAAGTCAATCGTTGCCGCATAGCTCTTCAGAAATCTAACAGTAAGAGCAGATCCTCTAACAATCATAATTTAGCTGAAGGAAATAAATTTGGCGATAAAAAACATATTTGTGATTCCTCAGAAATTTGGGTTTACCACTACATATCTAAATTTTGCTCTCTGTGATGTTTTCATACGAAAAATCAAAAATTTAGTTGCAGAAACAAAATAAATCCATTCACACCCAGGATAACCCTGAACAGGCAAGCCAACCAGCAGGTTGACCAACGTATCTGCTTCCTAATTGGGTAATCTGGAAAAATAAAACCTGCAATGGTGCGAAATGAAGAGGCAGGAACACACCAACAGATAATTTGTTGCAAATGTATTTCTTAGTTTGAAAGTCAAATGGTTATAGTACTTTCAAGCTCGATCTTGTAGTACAAATACCCTCAGTGGGGGAAATATAGCAACAGTTATATATTAATAGAAACCTTTTCATCTTAATTACCTTTTAAGAGTCAATCTATGACTAAAAAGTCAGTAAGTTTGACGGAGTGTCACAGTTGTATGGTTTCACCATAGTGTGATTTAAACAGCTGACATCAGGATGTTCCTTTTTCACATTAAAATGTTGTCAATATGTTGGTCTAACAGTCCTAAAACCTTCAATTGAGGAAATAAAGTTAATCACCTGCACAGAAAGCCCTTGTTGACTGAATTTAGCACTATGTAACTTTGGCTGTTTGCAGCGATATGTACATTATTCACCTTTCTCTATTTTCAAAGAAAACCTAATTGTCCCCAACTTTAAACCAGGATAATAAGACACCATCTCCTTTCCACAGAGTGCCATGTTTGCCTGCTTCCAGTACTATGTAACTTTGGCAGAGGGCAACAATATGTTCCATGTCAAATTAAAATAGTGGTTTCAAAGTCAATAAAACACTTTAAAAAAACTCTAACGTGGGAAATAGAGTCAGTAACATTTCCACAAAGTGCCTCGATCAACTGCCCGAAGCACTATGTAACCTTTCACCTTAATGTAGTTACAAAATCAAGCTAAAAGTCCAACAACTTTGAACAGGGGCAAAACCAGCCCACTGTTTTTCCACAGAGTCCTCATTGCCTGATCTCACTGTGCACCTTTGGGAGCAAACAAAAATACTAAGTTTTCCACCTGAAACACATGTTCCAAAGTCAATTCTTTAGTAAAATAACTTGAAATCTGGAAAATCTTGTTCAGATTTCCACTAGGGCTCAAGTTGCTTGGTTTCAGCATTATGTAACGTTGACAGTGTACAACTGTCAATGTTGTTTCCAAGTTGATCTAAGAGCACAGAACATTTTAAAAGGGTAATTGAAGTCAATCCCATCTCCACAGAGTGCAATGGTTGACTGGTTTTAGCATAAAGTTACTTTGGCTGTGGGCAACAACGTGTAGCTTTTCCAACTTAATGGGGTTACACAGACAATCTCACGGTCCAATAAATTTTAGCAAAGACGTAAGTCATCTATTTCCTCTCCACATAGGGCCCTGGTGACCTGCCTCAAACACAATATAACTGATAATGGACAACATTATGCAACTTTATATACAGACCAGTCCAACAGTATTAAGGAACAGAAGTATGTCTCAGTGCCCCAGAATTCCCTGGTTGCCATTAGTTGTCAACAATATTAAACTACTCCACCTTTTATATTGGAAACTTTTACTGAAAGAAATTAAGCCAAAGCCTTTTCCATTGAGTGCTGCGGTTCAGCGGTGTATAACTTTGGCAGGGGGGGCAACAATATTTAACTAATCGATCTTCAACTAGTTTTTCAAAGTCAATCTAACGGTACAAAAACTTACAGTAGGGAGAATAATGTATATCCCAGTTCCACAGAGTGCCCTGGTGACCTGTTTTCAGCACTGTGAAACATTTGCAGTAGGCTATGGTGCAGCTTCAACAGTCTTGAGCTATGAAAGAAGTCATCTACATGTCTTGGTAGTATATGAAAAAATGGATGATGCTAAGAGATTGAGCATGACAACACTGAATGATGCTAACGAGAGACGAATGGACAACATAAAAAAAACCCTGAGCCACAGTACAGGGTTTTGAACATTACTGAGAGCTCGGCAAACACAATAGGCAGCAAGTGTGACACAAGCTGGCTAATTAGGACAGACAAAAAGATACTGTAGGTAACATTGGACTTTTGGGAATTTCCTTTTCCTTCCTAATGGTAGAAGTTAATTTTTAAGCTTTGTTAGGTTGACTTTTGCTTTTTCAACATTCATCTTACAAGCCTGACACCCTTCTTTTCCTTTTAATTGTCAAAAATTGGCCAACTCAAGAGTTGTGCTCTTAAGTTGTAAGAACTAGAACAGAAAAAGCTGATCTACTGAAAAATTAAAGGCTCGTGGAGGTGCGAAATCAACGCAGTAAATTAACACTTTACTGGCCTATTCGCCATTCACACACAAGCACAAACATCATATAGACCGACGTGTTTCATGTGGAGCAACAGAAGAACAAAATGGAAAGAAGATCAAAAGCACAGATGCAATCATGGCTGCTGATGAAAACATACAAAAACATCTCTAATCAGAATCAGAAAATAAGGAAAATACGAAGTACTCAGGAAGAAAACAGACTCGGTCGTGCTCTCCAAAGAAAAAGAAGCACTCCAGACTCGGAAATGATAATAAGGATTTATATTAAAGAGTTTTACCTGGAGGCAAAGAGCAGCTTGTAACTTTCTCCAAAAGTCAATTTAGGTCAAGGTGTTTATTTGCTCTCTGCAGCCTTGAATCTACTTTAAGTGTTCCTATTAAAACAGTCTCCCTTTACAGCCTATTTGTTAATCACTGCCTGTTGACACAAGAAGCCAAATAAAATCCAACTCACACAAAATCAAGCACTGCCCTGTTACTGTTTGTGTAAAGAACATGGATTGAGCCAAACAAAGGGTCGATCTTTGTATTTCCTTTGATAAAAAATGATCAAATCATTGAATAAAGCACATCCATCACGTCCATTTAAGTAAAGGTAGGATAGTCTTGACATTTTCCAGAGTCTTTGCCTATCAAAAGCATAAAAACAGACTTACTCACACCCTAAAAGACATTTAAACTGACGATAACCCACACAGACAGAAGCTGAAGAGCATAATTCTCGCTAAAACATCACAAATGTCGCTCCTGCTGCCATCGCCAAATCATCAATCATCTTTAGCCACCTGTTTGGAACTGCTGAATGTCTCCTTAGTAGATCAGGAGATTAACACTTTTCCTCCAGGATGACATTTTGAGGCTGGTGCAGAAGATGATTTACGACTCGGCTCAGGCCTTCACTGGAGTCTCTCCTTGTGTCTCTAAAAGGACTATGGAGTGTAATCAGGTAGCAGTTAACAGTGAGCACTTGTCTGACCCTCAAACTCCCAGCGTGTCGTGAAAGCTGCGCGGAAAAAAATATCAACCACGATCTGTCCAGAGGCTCTTTACTTCTGTTTGGTTTCTGTCTGCGTCACGCTGCATCCTTGAAGATTTGAGCCTCTGCTGGAAACCTGAACTCAGCCAGTGAGTCACACAAGAGGAGGAGATGTCTGAAACTCCATCAACTCAAAAGATTGTGAGCTTCGCCTTTATGAAAAGGAATAATTTACAAAAGAATTTCTGAGTACATGTAATAACAGAGTAAGTTGGAGAATGTTTGACCCTGTGACTATTATTCCCCTCTTTTATTCTTATAGAGGGAACTTATTGTAAGGCATTTAAATAAAAAACTTCTGAAATCATTAGATTTTCCTGTGAGTCAGGCTGCAGCTGATGAAAGTTCATCGCTTCTATGTGTCCTATGATCAATCTGTCATTTGTGTTTATACAAAATACAGCATTTGCTTTACCTAAGTGCATCTTTACTCATGTTTTTTTAAAAAAGATGTGATTTTGAAAGTTGTTTTTAAGAATTTGGTATAAATACATATGCAGACATTGCTGACAGCATCTTTTTTTAACAGCTTTCCTTCCTCATTTGATGATAATGCCTCATATAAAGAGAACAGTGTGACTGTGTTAAGTAAAGAAACCTTCAAGGAACCGGTATGATTGAGAAAACTCAACTAAACGCACTGTGGTGCAATGCCTGACTTTGTGTTTGTGCTTCACAACCATCACTGCAGGCTGAAACTGCTCCAGTTAAACAAATGGGTGATAATTCAGGGTTCTGGGAGAACAGGGATTTGTTTTGGGTGTAAGGGAGTAAGTTAGAGGAAGACTTGAGCTAAAGCCTCCAATTTTCTTTTCCAGGTGTTCATGGTTGTTTTGATTCAGATGCTCCAGGAATTAATTCAAGATCTAGATCTGAATGTTCAAGATGGGTTAAAGAAAAAATAAAAATAAATAAATAAGTGGCATTAGTGAACCTTCAAATTCAACCTCACCTGATTTTTCTTTGCTTTTTTGTATTTATCTCTCTATTTTTAATATAACACAATAAAAAAATAATTATTTACTTGTTTCTTCTTAGTTATCTTATATTTCTACTGCTAGTTTGTATGGTTGGTTAAATACTGTGCTTAAACCTTTACAGTACTTCTGTTTATCTAAAAAAACAAAGCACTTATAAAAAATTAAAATAAGACCTGGTTTGTATTTGTGAAACATATTGTAATCATAATTCCACAATCAAAAACTACAACGGAAAATAGTGACCAGCAAAGGTGGGCCTGTCGCAGTGGGTCTGTGCTTCAAAAATATCAGCTCATGCTAATAGATGATCTACTACATGTTAGCTTGCAGGGTTAAAAACTCCAGGACAGGAGATGATTCTGAACACTATATAGGCATATTTTACTACCTTACACCAGTTGTTTTTATTTTGTCTTGATGACAATATTATATGGTGTTGTTAGTCAATGTGTTAGCTCAGCATCCATTGTCAAACAAAAGGTGAGTTTCAGTCTCTGGTCAAAGGGACATTCATTACCCGTGAAAATTAAAGTCAGGATATCCGAACATGTCTAGTTTAATTAAGCTGTAAATTCTGGGCTCTCCCTTTCCACAGAGCATGCTGTTGTCACCCCCGGCTGTGACGGTGTCAGTGACAAGCAATCTGTCACCCACTTTAGGCTCAGGCTTAAATATTTCAACAGCCTTAAGAAAAAGTGCTGAAGAGGCTATGTGTGAATTCCACTACTTAGCAATTAAAGCAGCCTGGAAGTCACAGACGCGACGGGGCTATTGACTTCGACACTTGGGTAAAAGGTGCACAGATCAGCTTTTAAAAGGAAGCAGATTTTTCCACAACAACCTGCAGCCACTTTCACAATCTGCAGGAAACACTCACCAGGAACAAGCACAAAAGCGGCAGGAACAATGAGGAAATCCTTTAGTGTTTATCCTCCAGCTTTGAAATGCAGTAAATATATTTGCATTGAGGCTTTCAGGACGCTCTTACTGATGTTCTTTCCGTGCCTCTTTCAGTAAATACCAGCCTTTGAACAGTGACAAAAGAGATGCAAACAAGGAATCTGCTGCACGGGAGTTATTTTTCCTACCTGTGACGGACAGCTCGGTCGTCCTCCGCACCACAAAGTTCCCAAACTGTAGCTCGCAGGTGTAATTCCCAATGTCATCTTCCCGTACTTCCTTGATGGAGAGAATGTCTCTCTTCCTCTCGATGGTTTGTCTCCACTGCTTTGGCTTGCATTCCTTTGTGTGAAAATATAGAAAAAGACAAAATATTTTAAACAAAGCAAGAAAAAAAATGCATTACTCCTGATTTCCATGTGTTTGAAATATATTATCTGTACATATTACAAAAGGCATGGGACCTTATAAACTTAATTTACACATGAATAAAAACTGGAAACATTTGCTGAATTTACCAGCATGAGTTGCAGAAGAGTTTTTCACCACCTTGAAATTTTCCAGAAGTAAAAAGGGTAATATTCCCAGATAATTCTCTGACTTGACTGTTCACACCTGTCCCTCACAGAAGGCAGTAAACAAGGGTACAAGCTGAGTAATTGTGAGTACAGTTCAGCATCTATTAAACACTTTCAGCTGCTCTGCATTCTGTCATGATCAATGCTTTGTAAAGGGCTTAAACAACTATAGAAAGAACAGTATGATGTCACACTGGTAGGTCTATTAGGGGGTGAGGGGGAAGAACCCTTTCAAGCAGCTGCTATCTCAATAAACAGGAGGAAGGTGAGAAGTCTAAATGTCCAAAACTTTTTGTCTTCTGCTCTATCATGCCATGGAGACGTAAAACAAACTAAATGGCGTATAAAACTCAAAAAGCATAGATTGGGCGAATAAAACCCTACTTTCTGCATTTGCACATGCAGCTCACCCAAGTAAAACTTAGAAATTCTAGTTGTTTTTTTTTTAAATATGTGTCAATGTGGTTTAAGTCTAATTTCCCCTCCTCTATCTTTGTTAGCTAAGAGGCAAACTGCATGAAAAGTTCCTGCCATGAGGGGCAAGTGTGAAAAAGCCAGTAGAGGAATTTTTGAGCAATCTGGCTTGAAATATTGCATGTGTGAAAAAAGACTTTATGTTAGCCTTTCTCTAGACATGTCGAATGTAACAAGGAGCTTGTCAGGTTGGCACTGACATGATAGTCATGACTACACCCCAAACTGAAGCATTACATTTTTTCCATCACTTTTATGAGTTAATTTGTCATTTTCATCTTGTGTGATTTAGCATTTTTATTTTCTTTACCGTTTTTTAAAATCAATTTTCATTTACCTTTCTATAGTCTGTTGTTTCCAGATGGAGTACCTATTTCTCCTTCAGAAAAGGCAGATATTTATCCAAACAGAAGGAGAAATACTCTGAGTTTGGGACAGTAAAATTACAGAGCGTGATCATGACAAAGACAACTTCATAAGAAACCTCTTGGCTTAATAAAGGACTTTAAATTGGTTAAGGCTGAACTCCAGAAAAGTCTAAATGTTGTCACATTAACCAGGATCAACAGCATCAGTGGGTCATTTGTACTCCTGCCTATTTCTAAATATTAAGCCTGTAATATTGTATATTTGACTAACACATCACTTTAAGTCATGGCCTTAAACCACACTGGTGTGGTCACAGCGCTCAGTCCCATAATAAATCAATAAATTGTGGTCTAAAAATACATCTCTTTGCTCCAATTTATTTCACAAATCAAAAAACTTGTAAAAAAAAATAGTTCATTTTGTCATTTTGGACAAAACTGTGTCATTTTTTTACAGAAATGCAAAAAGATAAAGCTTTAAACCTATCACTGAAAATCAGATTTATTAAGATTAACTATCAAAACCATGTGATTTATGACAATTTTCAAACATTTCAAACATTTGACATCCCTATTTGTTTCAAAACATATTGTAAAAGTAAATATTAAGCTTCCTCTGCATTATTATGGCAGATCAGCATATAATCTTTTTCAAACTGTGCCAGATATTTGACTCTAATTCACCTTTTTTGCCCAGAAACAAACACATATTAAACCAGGGATTAATGGGATTTAATGGTGAGTGTTTATTATTTCCAAAACGGCCTGCAGTGCTGGATTAATTTGCAGCAGTTACTCATAAATCCACTGCTTACTTCATAATTAAAGTTTTTCCAAAGTTTGCTTAAAATTCAAGTCACAAAACAGAGACTTGGCAACTCTGGCTGCCTCATTAATACATAGAGAACGCCAGAGCTGGTTAACACTGATGGAATTAGTTCTTCTTAATAAGGAAACATCTTAAGAGTGGTCCATTATAAGCTGTCAACTTTTTGAAACAGAGGGCACTACAAGCTGTAATCGATCTTTTCAAAAGGCACATGAGGCCAAACGATAAATTAACTCTGCTGATTTTTTGAGAAACTGGGAAGAATGTTTTATTCATGCAGACTTTAATTCATCTTTCTGTTAGAGTTACACTGAAGGTTTTGAAGCTCCACCGCTATCAGGTCAGCCAAAAATCAGGATTGGATCAGAAACTCCAGCATATCAAGCAAAATATATTGGACGGCTATAAGAAAATGCAAAAAAAACAAAAAAAGCAGAATATGGGCTCTTTAAAACTCATTTTTTGATGGAGCTGCAACAGTTTTTTCTGTAAAAAAAAAGATGTCCTGATTACTTTCAGAATACCAATTTATTTGAGAAAATGTGAAGAACATAGAAAAGACCGAGCTCATCAAAAGTTCAAATGGCTCAAAGTGATGTCTTCAAATTGCTTCTTTTGTCAAAGCCAAAAACAAATTCAGGGCAAAAAAAATCATTATTGAAAAGTGGAGGGCACATCCGCCCAATCTGAGAAGCTGGAACTGCTGAATGTTCTGCAAAAAAAGTTGCTGATTGATTTATTTTTCACCAAAATGTTTTCATCATCTGTACATGTGTTTCAGAGTTTAGTTGTTAACACTTGTAGACAAAACTAAAAACTACATTAACATGCTATTTGTAGATTAGATAAAACTTTATTAATCCCTAAGGAAGACTCATTATATAGCAGATAAAAAGATATATGAATAGGATAGATATAAAAAAAAAAGTATAAGTGATATAAGTATATAATTAGGATTCAAATACCCAACATTACTATGAACCTGAGCTTTGTCCAAAAGAGCCGAGGGGATGCTTCACATCTCACAAGAGGCAAAGTTACAACCAGGACTGAATTAAGACTCTAATTCTGTCTTTAAACATCCAGGTAGGAAGCCAAAAAAAGTAAGTATGCACTTTAAGAAAAGCTCAGGCCTTTCAGATTTTGGGCCACAGACTACCGGAGGCTAAAAAAACTGGGGCACCGTGGGTTTGCTTTTCCAAGCTGCGGTCCAAGAGAGGCATCCCAGAATTCAATCAGCCCCCACTGACAGAGCGAGAGCCAATAACTGGAGGGTGTGGAGCCCACAGTCATTATCTGCTATTTTAATTTGATTCAGTGGGAAACCGAAGACGCGACGTGGCCACTTAATCCAGCACACTTTTCCCTGTTGATGAATTGGCCCCCGAGCGTCACCTATCAGCTCTGTCGAAGGGGCCTGTCGGACGCTGGAGGTTATACAGTGGGCGTTATGAGATTCGCCAAGGAGGAAACAGGAGGTCTGTTTGTGATTAAGTTCTGTCTGTTGGATCTTTGTTTTGTAGCATGAAGAGTCAGAGAGAGGACAGTTTCTGAAGCTAATTAGATCTAATATAGCTGACCTTAATGAAGTTATTCCTGTGAAGTTGCTTTTTGATTCTAATTCAAAGGTTCAGTTCCTAATTATGTGCATCAGCTTTGAGGTGGCAGACAAAAGCTTTGTTCTGGAAATGTCTAAAGACACACAGTGAAGGTCTTATTTACAGTTAGCAGCCGCATTTGAAATCATCAATCAAGCTAGTCTGCTAAACTGGCTTAAACCTTGGTCAGCATATCTGGCATGGCCTTAAATGGTCTCAGTGTGAACATAAGTAACAGATATTTTACAGTCTGATCAAGTTTTTGAGGAAGACTTTGCCAAGACACCAGTTAGAGTTATGAAGTGAAACCTGGAAAAATACAGCTTAACCCTTTGACTTCAACATGATGAAATACATTTGAAAAAAAAAATGTGTTGGTATTATTCTGTTTGGTTTTATTTTTCAAATTACCCAATCAGGAGGCAAATATGCCGGTCAACCTGCTGGTTGACTTGCCCGTTTAAGGTCATTCATTGCATTAATTTTTAGTTTTTTCATATAAAACAACACAGAGAATAAAATTAATTAAAATAACCTTTCTTTTATTTAAAAAACATATTTCTCCATTTTTCCTGTCTCGTAAGCTTTGAGTAATTGCATGTGTTTGTGTGTGAGTGAGAGAGAAGAAGAGAGTTGGCCTGTGAGCATAAAATTGTAGAATTGTAAGGATTCGATAAAATATAAAAGCCACAGCTAGTACAGACAGTTTCACATTATGAATTCTGATAAGCAGGAAAACATTTTGATGTATATTATGTCTGTGTAGCTTACATTGAGTGAGTAGTAATGGTTAGAAAATGTGTCCAATACGAGTTGCAAGTCAGCATAAAGTCAGAGAAATCTGTTTACAGACTGGCAACTCAACTGAGCGGTTGACCCAGTTTTCTGAGAAACCATTATGTATATATTGTGTAGCCAAATTTCTTTCTTTCAACTAAACTATGATTGTCAGAGGGTCTAGAAAAGATATGTGAAAAGATTTTCTTCTTGCTTGATGTTTGCTTTTACTAAGAGATTTCTGAGGAGCGGTGCAGCACCGAGTCCATTCTGTTTTTTTCCAGGGTATTCAGACAATCATATTTACGTATAGCAGTGCCAATTAGTAAATATAATTACTGTTACGTACACTATTCAATGAGGTGAATGAGGATAAACAGCCAAAAATAGGTTTTCAGAGTTTTAAATACAGCAACATGGTGACAGAACAGTCAACCAAGCGGTTACAATGCCAGTCACAGGGATAAAACTACTGGAGGTCTTCCTAAGAAAGTTACATAAATATGAGGACAGTTTGCAAAGTAAGTTTCTTCCATAAAAAATATACAAACTAAGAGTCTTCATAGATGTAATGATGGCCAACCAACAAAATTTAAAGAGCACAGCGTTGTGTAAAAGCACCAAAGCTTCATGATTATGAAATAAAAAAGAAGGGTTAATATCATCCATCTCATGCTATAGTTGTATGTGGGTTTTGGTGGGCATTCAGGTTTAAGGTGGACTATGGCATACTTGAGTTTAGGAAAGACTGCTGTCAGGAGGGGCCTCTTCTACTCTCTTTTGTGGCCCCACATGTCAGTATAGACTATCAAAAACATGTACATTAATGATTAAAACCTGACAACATCTGCCATGACGGCATTATGATTGGCAATATTTGAAAGTACATGAGCTACAATTAGCAACTTCCAAGCTTTTTCTCAAAATACAAATAAAAATTTCAATAAAATATACATTAATATCAAATAAATGGTCTGTTATTTGTATAAATAAATGTTGAAACTGGACTTCTGTGTCTAGCAAATTAGATTAAGCAATACTTATTGTATCAGTTCAATGTAAAAATGTGGATACAGTCACTTTTTATGTCAAGATTTTATATTTGTTTACTCTGGTACGCTTGAAATGGTGAAAATCTGGTCCTCTGGCAATAAGGACAACTTCACTGTGGCCATCTTGGTAAACCAAGTTGCCCATCATTGCTCTCAGTAAGAGTTTCATGATGTGTCCCATCACAGTTACCAGAAAGCACATTTAAATCTTATTTCTCACAAAGAACAAAACAAATAAACTTCTATCAACTGTTCGTTCTCCTTCATTGTTTTGCTGTTGCTCAAGAATAGATAACCATGACCCTGCAAAGAAAACAGAAGAAGAAGAGCATCGTACCTTGTACCAGACGATGTCAGGCTCCACCCCTGGCTGTATATAATCCTCAATGCCCTGACAGGTGATGTCTTTGCTTTTGCTCAGCTCAGCCTTCTCAAAAAACTTCATCTTGGAGTTGTAGCAGAGGTCTGTGTCGTTCTCGGCCACAGTGAGGGACATGGAGACTTTCATGCAGTATGTGGAGTTTCTGCAAGAATCAAAAAAAAGTCAAAAGTTAATGAATCAGTTGGTAGATTAAACGTGCTTGTGTGTCATTTTGAAGTCGTGCCAGATGCAGCAGAGAAAAAGCTGCCAGCGGTCCAATCTCCAGCTTCACATAAAATCATAAAGTGTGCGATCAGAATCTCCACGAGGCTCATTCATTAGATTTCATGTGAAACATTTAATTCAGCAGATGGAGATAGGGGGAAACAGTGTGGAAAGCAATAAATCATTCACACAATTTGAGAAAAATGGTCTGTTACTGCAGAATATTGAAAGATTATCTTGAATATATACAGCTTAAACTTGATTTAATTTTGTTTCTCAACAATTCAAATATGAGAGCTTAAAACATTCAGATTTCTTCCTCTCTTTAACACTCATGAAAGCACTTGAATCTCTTATTTTTTAACTGAATCTTAATTTTTTTTGTCATATAAAAGTTAAAAAGTGACAACAGTTCATCAGGTGACTTTTCTCTTTTACTAGTTGTCTTCTGGGTAGAAGATATAGAGAAGGGCAGCCAATATGTGTGGAGTTCTTCTTAAATTTAGTGGGTGCGGCTTCATAGCCCGAAATTTACGGTACTATTTTAGCATTTATTAAACTGTTCCTCATTATTTATCTGCATTAACTTCAACATAACATACTTGGTTTAATTTGCAATGAGGGATTTCCCCAAGTAGATCAAGTGAAGTCTGACTAAATGCTGGCAAAAATCAAATCTATTTAAAAAGCCTTAACCCTTTGACTGGCATAGTAACCATGTGGTTGACTTTTTGCAACCATACCACTGTATTTAAAACTCTGAAATCCCATCTTTGTCTGTTTTTCCTTATTTGTAACAACAATATGCATCCACTTGGTTTCCCTGCTGTACATAAATGTAATTGTTCAAAAACTAGAAAAAATCGGAAGTGAATCGTGGTTGCATAGCTCCTCAGAAATCTAATAGTAACAGCATACATCGGTGTAAGAAAAAATCTTTTCACATATATCCAGACAATCATAATATAGTGGCAGGAAAAAAAATTTGACGATAAAAATGTTTCTATGATTCCTCAGAAAACTGGGTCAACCCCTAAATATCTGGATTTTGCTCTCTGGGATGTTTTCCAATGAAAAAAACTGAATTTTTGTTGCAGAAATGAAAGAAATCAATTCATGCCCAGGATAACCCTTAACAGGCAAGGCAACCTGCTGGTTGACCCACATATCTGCTTCCTGATTGGGTAATCTAAAAAACAAAACCTAAAATTTTGCTCAATGAAGAGGGAGGAACACAATTTTACCAACAAATAATTTGTTGCAAATGTATTTCTTAGTTTGGAAATCAAAGGGTTAGGTTAAAAGTCCCTCAGAAAACTGTAAACACTGAGCCTTGTTAGTCCATTACAGGGTTACAGCACCAGCGGGTAAACAATGTGAGTTTGGTTCAAGTGGAGGGCAGCCACTGCTAAAGTTGGCAGTGCTAACACCTTAAGCTTTCAGCTCTCCATTCAGTTTAAAGTCAATATTCCTGTGATGAATGTGGTCACTCAGTGCTTCAGTTAAAAGGTCATAGAAGTGAGAATAACCCAACATGGCTTCAGCGACTTCATTTCAAGTTTTTGGGTAAACAAAAAAATACTGCTAAAGTGTGCTGCCCCTATGAGATGCTATCAGTGATATATGTTCATTCCTCAGTGTTTATTCAGTGAGCTGTGTTTGTATCACAGTTAGAGGCCATTTTGGCAGAAGAGCAGCAGCCCTTAAACAAAGCCACAGTGGTCACATGAGGCGGGCAGCTACACTACACTTTAGACAGAGTATATCTGTTTTTAATTTGTGCTCACAGCTAGAAGGTTTGATCCCCATACCAATTAGGGCCTCCCTATGCATGCATGTTCTCTCCAGGCACTCTGGCTTCCTCTCACAGACCATAGACATGCTTAGTAGGTTGACTGGTGACTCCAAATTGCCCTTAGGTATGACTGAAGCATGAATGGATATCTGTCTCTCTATGTGGCTCTGCAATTGGCTAGCCAACAGTTCAGAGTGTTAGTTTCACAGACGTAAATCTGTTGCCTCCTATTTTGTCCAAATTTAAATATTAAACTGTCTTCCTACGTACATCCCTTGTCGCGATACACACAAGCAAGCAGATACTGGAGCTGGACAGGAAGCTGTGAATTATCTTGGCATGGGAATCACACTGCTAGCTAGCATTCGAGTGGAAAATAAGAGACCTAAACAGACAGTATAGGCCAAGCCATGAACTGGATGTGGAAGAATGAGTAAGGCTTAATGCCATTTCAGTAAGATCAAACAAGTGTTGCGAAAGTGCTCACGATACAGAGCATTTTATTTCTTTCTCTACTCTCTGTTACTGCAGCTAGTTAAAGATCACAAAGTAAAACAAGTTAGAAGACAGTTTTTTGATTAATAACTGTAATGTAAGCAACATTAATGCCTTAAACTACAACACTGCAGTCAATGTACGATACCTTAGTGTCTTGGTACCACACTGCCCCAACAACAGACATCTTACCCCTTATAATGGCTTCAAGAATACCAAACAGAAATCATCAATCTGGTTTCTGACTCCCTTTTGCCTTATTAGATCATATTGAGGCATCAGCATTAATATCAGCATATTTCATAACCTGCTGAAACCTCCTCACAGGAGCTTTAAAGTGTGTGTGTGCGTAGGTGTGCAGAGGGAGCAGGGACATGGGGGGTAATATGGAACGACAGCTCTGAATGTCAACAGCTCTTGAAGATTGATTGAGCCTTTTGTTTTCACGTGTTAAGCAGATACAGCGCGAGCTAGCAGAAAATTACTTGCTACGATTGATGTGCTGTAACTGCTGTGGTCATACACATAAAGAAGAGAATTTATAACACACAGGAGAGGGTGCGTAAAATGTGAGATTACTTGTAATGTTTGGAGACTTCATGCTTGCCTGCGCTCGCAGATACCGGTGAATATTCATCCACGGTGGAATAAACATTTTATTTTACTGCTAAGTGTTTTTTCGGTGAGCCTTCAGTGTATTTGTGTTGACGCTCTATTGGGAACACTTGTCTTGTAAATACTGAGCACATTGGGGTTGTCATGTGTATGAAGGATCATGTAGTAGGAGATGCATCAATCTGGAGGAAATATCAATGCAATTTAAAATGAATTATAGAGAAAGATGATGTTGTTAAGGCTAATAGGGTTTACACTGATGCTGATTGGAAAAAGAAATATATGCTGGGCCTGATGCTCAGTGTAGAAGAACTACTTGTGGAGATATACTTGTTGACCACAAATGTTAAGACAAACTGGGATTTTCATTTAATTTATTTAAGTTATTCGTTATGTTATCAGCAGCAAAAATGACATCAACACCCAGTATGGGGGAATTTCTTCTTTCTTATTCACCAAAAAACTCAAACTCCAGACTGTAAATTGTAAGAACACGTTGGCAGCATTTGGAAAAGCAGTTTGGAGTTGCCAAGGAAACCTGTGCTTCCTGCAATTTCCATCAACTTTTCCAATGTTGCCAACGTACTTGTGCAATTTGGACAGTGCTGCATCTCTTTGGTTAAAAAATGGCTAAATATCTTAGTTTGTTTTTATACTTCCTAACACCACTGGTCTCTAAATTATAGGAGATTTAATCATTTTTCATCACATAGTATTTAAGAGTAAAGAAGCAGCCTCTTTGGTGATGCTGTTCATGTTTTGTGCAATTTTGACAGTGTGCAGGACTCGGGTTTTGTTCAGAAAAATGACTTCCTAAGAACGGCATATTTTGGTCTTCATCAGGTCAACTGGTGATCCTGATAAAGGCAACAAGCTAACATGGCCAAAGCTTATAAATATATTTTTCTAAGTGCTGCTCGAGCTGATGATGATTTATTTAAGACCCTTTCATTCTGCACAAACCTTGAAAGCTGAAAAAGGTAAACCAGCAAACCTGACACTGGCTGATTAAAAGTGGGATGAAAAGGCAGGCAGCCATCAATACAAGTCTACATACTGATTTCAAGGAAACATGAGCATAAGGAGGGATTTTCACTCATGAAAGCCAATAGCCCAGTTTGCCTGCCCATGTAAGCTGGCTGTTTGCAAACATGGAAACCATCCCAGGAAAGCCTAGACTCCAATGCGGGGGGTTTCACCCAACTACAATCACCCACGCCAGCTTTTTGAAGTGAGCTGATATGGAGAAGGATGAGGATAGCATGCTGTACAAACATGTGGTGCTGTTGATGTTCAAGCTGGTGGCAGACCAAGGTAGGAAACATTCAAATAAGAATTTTGACTTTATGAGCCTTCACAACTAAAACATTCATCAAATATTTGATATTCGGGACTTCTATTACTTAGATTAAACCGGTTTTCTTTAACAGTTACAAAACAGAGGTCCAAGAAAACCAGTACTTTTTGTTTTCATTCAGCAGAAATTGCAGGTAAATCCTTGCACTGTCTGCACCTTGCATGTATCAAGTGTGTCAAATCTTTCTGTGAAGACGTAAAAACAAAATAATCAACATGTTTATGATTGGACATTTCAGCCGGAAGAGAAACTTGATGATCTTTGGTCAGATTTTGGACCAAAGGCATGACAACAAGCTCTTCAGCACTCTAAACATATACCAAACAATTTAGCTATTTTCCATTTGTTGTTTGTATTAGAAAAGTTTGTCAGCATTTTTTTTAATTATCAAAAACAATACAGTACCCTATATTTGGTGACTCTAACTTATTATATTGTGGCAAGCGTATCAAACAGGTTTAAGTGTCAGTCTATTTCTATTGGAAGATTTCGAAGTATGCAATATTGGTGTCACTGCTTATTGCCTCTCTACAATAAAAATGAAAGAAAAAATGCATATATCATGTAAAATCACTCAGCAGCAAAACATATCCTTCAAATAATTTTTGGTCCAAATTTCCCAGCCCTTTCTCGTCGCAATCATGATCAGATGTACTCCTGCTCAGCACTGTGATTCTCCACAGTCAGAGAGGAGGAAAAGATACAGTAGCTAACCTTTAAAGCTATCTGTTTTGGTCATTAATGGCACAGCAATTTTAAGATTGGATCTGCAGCTTGAGTAATTCTTAACAGAACGCGGGAATCGATGAACACATTGACCAGCTGTAAAAGTTGTGCTATTTGAAGAGGGGGAACAGAAGCAAAGGTCTGTGATAATCAATGAATTCAATAAGAGCACCTTTTCTTCGCCCAAACTGGCTAATAAGACTGTCACACTGACAAGTCCTCCAGCATGACTGCGGCAAATCCCTCCTGGTTAAAAGACCAAACAAATTGGCAGTGTTTAGCAAAAATCTCACTGCTAATTTTCCAACTAAAGCTGGTTACACAAATTGAGCTGAACCAACAAACAATTACAAACATGTTAAATCCTTACATAATTGCGCAGCATTAACTGCCTCATGGATTAGCAGAACACACGCTGGTCTTTGCTACAATGTCGACAAACAATCCCTCGCCCTCCGAACTGCCCAGTGTGGAGCTCTCTCCCGATTACAGTGAGAGCGGCGTCCTCGTGAAGGGGGGTGCAAATGTGACATGATGTGGAGATTATCCGAGACAACTTCGACCAGATGGACACCTGTGCAAATGAGATCCCACGGGTGCCCTCTCTTGCCTGTTAAATATTCTGGGCAGCGCTGATAAACTCACACTCAGGAGGGGAGAGAGAGGGAATTGTGTCATCTGCTCTGCATGAGTGATCGATTGCGTGGGCCAACGCTTTGTCCTACGATGTCTTTCCAACGTTTCATATCCATCATGATGCCTTTTGAGCCCGAAGAGCCAGGTGATCTCTTGTCTTTCCACTCAGCAGGTGTAATAATCATGAAGCCAATCCAAAACTGCAAAATTATCTGCACGCCCCAGAGACTCGAATGTATATTACCAACCTGCATTTAGCACTCGACCCACGACGCTCCGCATATGCAGCGATAATAAGCTAGGTGATACCATGGCATTAATGGGCCAGGGTGTCAGTCAAATGTGTCAGACCGAAGGGGGATATGCAACGTCCTGGCAATGATAGATAGCATCCTGCATACATCAACTGTGAGAAGTGTCAGGCTGACAGTTACTGTATACAGCTGGAGGGCAGGCGAAGGACTCCAGCTGCAATATGCAGCAAATGCAGGGACATTATGTGCAATGGTCATTTAGGAGTTAAACAGTGAGCTGGGAGGATTATAATTGGCACAGAATTGGAAAAACTGGAGCTCTGCCTACTGCAGGATACTCATGGGATGTATCCTTGGTTTAACTGGTACTGTAGGCTGATTTAAAAGATTCATGCATGTGGAAACTGTCAACTTTAATAGCTAAGTACCATATTACCACAACCATTGGCAAGTGATTATCCACTGAACCAGACAGAACCTGCAGGGCTAAATACAAGACCCATTATTAGGGAGGGAAAGGGGAAGCACTCAACAGCACTGGGGGGGCCGATGGAGTTTAAGAAATATGGTCGATCCAAAATTCAGGCACCAAACTTTCCTCTCAACATTTCCATTTAAAGTAACTACATATTTACAGTATTTATGGTCCTGACAGGCAAATGAGTCTAATTTCAGATTTCAATGTCATTTTTATAGGTATTGTTTTATTTATCTATTTGGAATTGTCACTTTTTGGGGGGCCAATGGGACTTAACTGTGTGGCTCTTAATTGTTATAAACTGTGTCCAACCACTTCATGACCTGGATAAAAATGGGGGGAATCAAGTGTAGGACATTAAAATGGGGGATGTGTTAGGGCCTCTAAGCCCAACAATCTATTAAAACACTGTAAAGTTGATTAAAACCTGGTACACAGGGCCCATCAGACTATGTGCATCTCTTTCTGACATCATAAGACTAGTATATAGAAATAGAAATAGTCCTTAAAGAATCAGAAAGCATGAAAGAACCATTTTCTTACACCAACAGGTTTGACTTGTGGCCATTGATGACCTTGGCGTAGACCACAAGCTCTAACTCTTTTGTCTTTTAAGATGCTCTCAAGCCGCAAGTGTTGCTTGCTTTCTGTTTTCTTACATTCATGGGTCAGACCTGGCTGAGTGATATAAATTAAAAAAACATATCTTGATATTCTTAGCCAAATGGCGATGGATCACATATACATTGTTTTTTTTATCAATACAGAAATAAGTATTGCTTGTTGGCCACAATATCAGAATTGTAAACTTTAATGTAGTATTGAGACTTATTTGATACAAAGGCAACAAAGCAGGAGTTATCAACACTTAACAAAAGGCGCTTTTCTTTTGGATTTAAAGGATAAGTTCGGTTTCTACAGCTTTCACATAGTTTATAGAATGAAGTAGAACAATATACTCACCCAGAAGGCTTTCCTGATCCAAACAGTGCTTCGGGAGATATTTAGATCCAAATTGAGCGGCGGACATCCGTATAAATGGTAGCAGACGGGGCATCTATAGCGCCGCTCCTAAAACTGCATTAATTGTCCAAAAACTCATTAGTTTCACCAACATTTTATCATGGTCCGCTCACGCTACTCCTCCACGACAGTCCTGTGTCACTCCATCCATGTTTTTGTGACTGTGCTGACCTCTGAACTGAAAAGTTTCTTGCCTCCGCGTCCACCTTTCGATGAGCTCCTCATCTTAATACTCTGGCTCGAAATTGTAAGGACACCCATCATATTCAAAGTTCTCGTCCACAACATCTTCATCCGATAGATATTCGTCCATTTTGCACAAAACTGGAAGAAGAAAGTTATTGTGTAGCCACCACTCGCCGCTGAAACAATGAGCCGTACTGCGCATGCGCGCCCAACAGAAAGAAACTTTTCAGTTCAGAGGTCAGCACAGTCACAAAAACATGGATGGAGTAACACCGGACTGTCGTGGAGGAGTAGCGTGAGCGGACCATGATGAAATGTTGGTGAAACTAATGAGTTTTTGGGCGATTAATGCAGTTTTAGGAGCGGCGCTATAGATGCCCCGTCTGCTACCATTTATACGGATGTCCGCCGCTCGATTTTGGATCTAAATATCTCCCGAAGCACTGTTTGGATCAGGAAAGCCTTCTGGGTGAGTATATTGTTCTACTTCATTCTATAAACTATGTGAAAGCTGTAGAAACCGAACTTATCCTTTAACTAAAATCATGTATGGGTTCTCCATAAGTAATCCCACATCCTCTCAAAAACTATGCTCATAAAGAAACTATTTGACCGTCTCTCCTTGCCAATATACTATAATAGTAAAAACAACACTGCCTTACCCTTTATTTTCTTTAAAAGTATAGTTATATATCTTCAAACTATGTTTTCCCCAGCCCTAGAAACCGTCCCTCTAATTTAGTCGCTCTGATTTTAAATAATAGACATCAGAATTGATTCGAAACTCTCGGGAGAATCCATGGCACCTGCAGGGAAATTAATGAACTAACTAAATGAATCTGTTAATTAAAATAAGTCGTCTCTAATAGAAATCAGAAGCTGAATAATTGCTGATAGGTCGTTACAGCTAAGTTTCAAGGAACAATAATGATCTGAGGGAACTGTTAGAGAAAAAGTACTCGTGGAAAGGTAAAAGGTTCAAAGGTAAATGTAAGGTGAGCTCAGGATAATGTTAAGCATCCAACCAGATATAAACAGTGTCATAGATTAACCCATGCTGTGCAGTCACATTTAGGTCTCACTAGGACAATTTTTAGCATTTTAAAAAGGATGAGTGAGGTCTGTAAAACATCACAGGAGAGCAAAACTCCTTGAAATGTGTCTCGAGGGCTCATAATTTATATTGACTCTTGTACTGTCAATTAAAAACTAACAACAGTAACTTAAAGCTGTGTAACCTTCTAATTCAGATTGCAGGATTGTAATTCAGTGTGCACAGGCAGCAACTGGTGACGCAAGCACCCACATTGACATGCTGAATGTCTCTGATCAGTCACAAAGTGTTCCTCCCTGATTCACATGGTCTATCTAAGGTGACCCTGTCCCAAAAGGAAGAAGACACTCATTTGAGATCTTAATTTATACCACCATGGCCTAATTCTGTCTAATTGTTTCTGGATTTTTAGGATATGGGTGTGAAGACTGAGAAGTTTCCTTGTAGATGTAAACTTATTATACCTTAAGCCTCATATTCTTTTTCTCTTGAGGCCTTGAGTGAAGGTATCTCAGGGTCTTGTTCACAAGGAAGGGACTGACAGAAAGGTTAGTCCGGCATTTTCAGTATTGCAAACAGTAGACTAGACTGTCTTGATGAAGAGGTAGCTGAAATGAAATGGATGGATGACTGATGAAAATAGGGATAGTTGCATCTTTGGTTATACAATTAAATGAATCAATAATTGGGGAAATGAATGGATGGATGGATGGATGGACAAATGGATAGAGAATAAATGGAGAGGAGGATCTGTGGCAAGGTGCTTAAATTAAGGAATAGGTGACCGCACAATAAGACAGACTGGTAGATGGAGAGTACATCTGAAAGAATGGTTTACTGGAAAGATGGCTGGCTGGTTGGCTGGCTAGATAGATGGATGGATAATAGATTGTACAGTTAAATACTGGATTGTTTATTTAATTGAAAGTTTAGTTTTATGAATGATAGACGATAGGTGTGTGGATGATGAATAGAAAGTGAATCACTAGATAAATGGATGGATTAGTATCAATGGTCAGAAAATGAAATGGATGTGTAAGTGAACGGAAGATGAGATGGACAGTGCACTTCAGGCTAGTTGGATAGACCAATGGACAGACAGATGGAGAGATGGATAGATAATCGTTTTTAACATTAAGTACTTAAATGGATATTTGCCTTCGCCTTGTTAACAGGATAACTCAAAATGTCATGAACCGAATTTGATATGCTCAAGAAAGGATAGTTTTCCCACATTTTTGCTAAATAGCTCAATAAGTTCTGAATTCATTTTGATTATATTTTCAGGGAATGTTGATCATGGCACAAGGGACAAGTCATTACATTTTTGTGGTTTCCCAAACCCAGATGTGGAGCCAGGAATTTGTTCAAGGAGCTGTTAAAAGTGAAAGACTGGGCAGTTCCCCAACATTTTTGACAGTAACTCGCCCAACAATGTTGGAAATGCCTTGGCAAAGTTTGTGCTCTTGGGGCACTGCAAGATAATTTAACGTTTAATTATTTTGGTGAATAGATGATTGACTGATGGATGTGGGGATAAATTGTTAAAAGTATAAATAATGGATTAATGAATGAATTAGGAACTATGGTTAAATACTTAAATGGATGAAGAAGTGGATAGAAAATTGAAGGGAAATATAGATGGATGGTGGATGGGCAGATGAATAGATGGATAAATAATAGGATTTATAGTTAATTACTTCAATAATATTCAGATGGATGGATGGATGAATGATGGATCTGATATCATACTGAAATACTCCAAACTTTTATCAAATTTAGGTTTTTTATCTGTTCCGAACAAGATTCCCAGTATTATTTTTACAAAGTATCTTTACATCAAAAGCCATTTTAACCTAATATGAAATGCACGAAAAAACACAAACTATTTATTTAATTAACTCTATTTGTTTGAAATATAATTGTATTTATGTAAGTGCATTAGCCTTTGATTTGATCCCCAGCTTCTTACTTTCTCTCTGTGCTACTGCAAAGCTTCACTTTCCTCTCCAGAGAACAATAGAAAGGATTATCTTATTTTTTTAACCAGTTTATTTCAGTAAAATGCAAGTTTAAATGTATTGCACAAACAATAAAGTGGCACATTGTAAGACTCCCTCCTACTCACTTAATTCAGCAGATGTTTGGGATCAGATCTTAATGCCCACCAGGAATATGTCAAGATTTGGAGATTGGAGCTTCACTGATAGACCACATGAGCAGAAGTTAATGCAGTCTGGCATGCCATGTCCCTTTAGAGCCAAATTAAACAATAGCTAAAGACAGGCAGGAAAAATTTGACTTGACTTGAAACAGTAGCTGACACAAAGAAAAGTCCAAGACCAAACTGACACGAGGCTAAGAAATGTTTACAAAGTGGTAGTAGTATTAGGGACGACTGGAGCTGGGCAGTAAACTCCGATTAATTCCATCAGTTACAAAACAAACCCTTGAAGGTAAATTAAAGCAGGGTGTCGCAGTGATTTCAGAGGGATAATAATACTAATACAGCAGAGCCAGGAGGTCCATCACAAAAATAAATGACCGACAGCACCAGCTACTCCTCTTGTCACAGCACTGATGTTAACAATGAGGGTAAATTACTGCAAAACAATCAAGCAAACATGTTCTCTGATGTCTGGCTATGTGCTGTAGCAGATCAACTTGATTTCGTCCCGGTAACATTTAATTGGAAGCACTTTAACAACTGTTCAAAGGCGTGTTAAAACCAATGAATTGCTTGTTTTCAGTTGATGATAACTGAAAGAGATGAAGTGTGGCTATAGTTGTGGTCAAAGAAGCAGCTTTGACCGCTGTAACTGTGAAAATGCAGATAAATGTTGCTTAAACAAAGCTCAGCACATTGATATGATTTTTGAGTATTAAGGGCCAAAAAAATGTGACATATTAAACAGTTTTGCTCTTGCAATATGAGATGATTGACATAGCATAATGGACACCAACAGACTCACTCACTAACAACCAGAATCTTTATTCTCACAGCTTGTAGTCTTGCATGGTCAAATACAACTTAAGTGGGGATACACATGGCAGGAAAGCAACAGGAGAGACTTAGGGTCAAGGTCAAGGTCAAGGTAAACTTCATTGCCACTGAAGGGAAATTTGTCTTGGGCATTGTGCTACATTATTGCTTCACAGAGAAATAACAAAAATAAATAAATAAAATGACAATCACCTAAAAGTAAAACAGAAACTGACAACTAAGCCAGGACTAAAACTAAAACTAAAATGCCAACACAGGCATACAGACATACAGAGACATCAGACAATTTCAAGTGCCAAGTGCTGAAGTGCTTGTGTTCATTGCACGTTGCTCTAGTTTTTTGCATTGTTCAACAGCTTGATGGAGGCTGGAACAAATGATAATTTGAGTCGATTTGTTTCGCACTTTGGTATACGAAATCTTATTCTTGAAGGGAGAAGTTCATATTTGGAGGACAGTGGGTGAGTGGGGTCTGAGGAGATTTTTGTTGCTCCTGTCATAACTGACTGGTTATACAAATTCTCTATGGACTCATATTGCTTCATACCAATTATCTTCTTCGCTGTTCTGTGCATGTTAGCTGATCTGTTCAAGGGTACAATCCTAATTGTATCCCTTAGCCCTTGTCTTACCCCTTAGTTCCTGGGTTTGCATGTTCACGTCTAGTGAAGGGCTGTCCCAATACTTTGTTCCTGCAGGGCTAAGGGAAGGGCTAAGACAAAGGGCTACACAGCCCTTGAAACAAAGACAGACCAGGACCTCACTTGAAAGGCAGGGGTATGCGTATTTCCCATAATACATCACACCCGCTGACAAGATGGCAGAGCAGAGACTGAAGGAAAGGCATAATAATAAGTAATTATAAAATCATCAAGTAAATATAAATCATGTTTTGAGCTGGCGGTCGTATTTTAAAATGTTGTTACCACGAGCTAGCTTTCGCAGCTTCAGCTAGGGCTATTCTCGCATCTGCCTACGACACAGCCAGCGAGCGGCTCTGGGTGATGACGTAGCGGGATTCAAGTGGCATCTCGTTTCTTAGTATCGTGTTGACACCCCTTCTCCTTAAGGAACCAGCAGCTGAAGGGGTAAAATGAAGGGGAAGGGCTAAGGGGTACAATTGGGATTCAACCTAAAGCCTTATGTGGCTAGCTGTTAGCAACCTGAGACATCAACACAGAAAAAAAAAAAAAAGTCTTAACTTCTCTTCCTTGTCTGCTTGGTCATGATGTGCTGTACAGGACAGGTTGTGCAAACACTTGTGTTGTCACTAATCAACAAGTTGTTCCTGCTTTTCTGATCTGATTCCATCTGACTCAATGCTTCAGGCCACAGAAGTGTTTGTTGTGCCTCCTGCCTTGCCAGCTTGCTTCCTTTATTGGATATTGTTTGTTCCAAGAGACAATACATAGAGGATGTGTGCTGCTATCTTAACTACAGGGTTTCTGATCCTACAAACAGCTTGGGGAGATGCTTGATCCTTATTCATGAGGTCAAAGGTTCAAAAACACATTAAGACAATTAACATGTGGCTGCTCCAATTATCATGCACTACACCCCACGTGATAATCAGGTCAGCCAACCTTAAGGACCACATGTTTATTGGGTCTTTACTGACTTTGGTTGCAAGTGGGGATTTGAGCCAAAAATTGGGGTGATGACCTTGTAGCCCAAGAAACAAAGCTCATTCAACATGGTCTTTCCCTTAAAAGTTTGAAGCATTTTATTGAGTTGTATTCTTTTTATTGTGAAAAGGCAAATCAGGAAATACAGTATTTTCAGAGCATTCAAAGTGATCCCTTTTGTTTTTTAAACTGCGATATGATATTATCATTTCACAAGGTTAACAAGAAACAGTGAAATCAGTTTTAGGTCGTATTAACCAGCTTCATTAATGACTGTGACTTAACTGTAGGATGAACTCAGACCACGTAAAAGCTGGCCCAGTTAGCCTAAATCAGTATTTTACAGCCCCTTCATAATTTATGGCCGGAGCGAAGGTCACCGCGAGCTGTGGGAAGACTGGAGCTCCTACCTGTAGCGCTCGCTCATATCTCACCTGTCAACTCCAGCACCCAGCCCGGGATGATTAAGCACCCCGGCTCCCCAAATCTGACTGCGGGCCAACTTGCTCCTACTTAGCCTCTGTCTAAGAGTGTGGCACTTGTCTCCCATGCTGGAACAATAGACTCCTGCTTCAATTATAATTCATCCCCCTCCTCTCTTCTCCTCTCTCTCTCTGTCTGCTCGTGGTGTGTCTCTGTCCCTGCCTCTGCCGCCCTTTTCTCTCCTGTCGTGTAGTACACAATTTCCCAGGGAGGAACACACACCTCTGCGGATAATTTAGTTTTGCCACGCTGTGGAAAACACATGCTTGCCCGTGTCTTCACATTTTTATCCACAGATAGGAACATGCACGTACAAACTGAAAATAAAGAGCCCCAGAGAGCATCGTGCTTCATCTTTATGCTTGTGTTGTACCATTTTGTTTTATTCCCTCTGTGTAAGGGCTGAAAAATAAATCAAGTTTTTAGGATTTACAAATGTATTTTAAAGACAGTTGAGTTTACATTACTGAAGTTTCAGACAAAAAAATATGCCTGGACAGTTACCAAAATTAAACAAATACATTAGCAAATTTGAAAAAAATGGTATTAAACTGGTGAAAAATGACAAAAAATAACTTTTGATAAAGAGACTTTATTATATTAATACACAATAATTATAAGGATGAGAGATTTGACAGCAATACTTGATGGTAAAAAAAAGCCAATTCAGACAGTATGTTGGGGTTTGTATGAAATTGTTGTTGTTTAAAGTAAAACAAAACCCAAATGTTGGGGGTCTGGTACCTCTATTTTGTTGCCATGTTAAAAAAAGCTGTATAAGTTTAGGCTGTGACAGGAAACTCTCTCAATGAACTATAGAAGATGCTACATGGTGAACATGCTATTATGCCTGAGTGAGCTTCATTACTCCTGATATTGTGCATCGGTTGCTCTCTGACAGACTAGAGGAGCAAATAAGCTACATATAGAGCGATGTGATAAAACAAGAAAACCAGTACAGTGCAGATCGATTTTGAACAAAAACATATTTACTGTTAGCCGAAATAAATACATTTTATAGTTATTGTCTACATGTTGTCTCTGCATTGACGCATTCTGTTTCATGAGGCCTCAATTAAAGGATTATTTTAACTACCCCAGTAGGCAGTGCCAATATGCCAATATTCTTATTTTGTTGACTGTCAACAACCAAAGTCTGTCTGATTTCACCATCAGCTGATCACAGCACATGCAGACTTTGTGTTTCTTTCATATAAAATGCGTAGTACAAGCTAAAGGAGTGACAAGAGTTAAAGCTGTGTGACATTTAAAAAGTGATTGTCTTTAACAGAGACTTTCAGCTGATTTGTTATTTTTTATGGCCTTTGGTGAACATCTAAACAAACACACATTATCCAGGACACTTTGCATCTTCAAAATAATCTCAGCCACAAAAACCACAAGAGGTAACAAAGCAGGGATGCTCATGAAGAACTAATTCGAACTATTGTCAGAAATGGTGAGATGATAAGATACAAGTAACACAATTACAAGCCAATTTTAATCTGAAAGTCTATAAAAAAACAACTTAAGTATATAAAAAGGAACTATTGGTCTGGAAATTTCCCTTGAACAATCAAAATATTAAAAACAGGATGAAAAAAAAATGTCATATCATTTGGCACCTAAAATCGACCTCGATTAAAAACTGTCCTCTGGCCGTTGTTGCTGCATGTATTGATTGTGAAATAGCACTCAAGGCGTTGTTTGCAACAGTAGAAGTGTCCAGATTATAACGGTATATATTTTTTAATTCTAAAACTGAACTTTGCAGTCCACATTCAAGTTCAGTGAAGATAATATCTTAAAAAAACCTTGCCACTGTGAAAGCTTTTTGTTTTACGTTGTTTTACTTTGCAGAAACAAAGTAAAATTAATACAGCATTTGGCCAGTCAGTTAAATAAAACTCAACTGAAGATTTGATTTTTGGTCCATGTTTCCCAGCCCTATAGTCAGCATTTATTTTTCTGAAAAATGATAACCAGGCCTCTCAAAAGCCCCTAAACTTTCCTGAAGAATGCTTAAAGACCACCATTTAACTCATTTTCTGAATGCAAATAACACTGCGCATACATAAAGCTGCAAAAGCAATCATCTCATCCCCTGAACCACCATAAACTCAACTTATTTTCCAACAAGTGCAGGATTCCTCCAAGCCCTCCCTTGAGTTGTGTGTCTCAAACTGACAGCAGCCCTTCTTCAGCACATTATTCATTCATTTTCTCGCTGATGCCTTCAGGGACCTCATTTTCCATTCCATGACACCCTCAACTCATCGCTATGCTGGCAACCTGATTCCATAACAAGCATAAACAATTTGTCTCTATTGTATTCTCTTCCAACTCTGTCATGACCTTATTCATTGGTCCCCAGGCCATCTGGGTGTAATGTATGAGCAGCCATACTGCTATGCATATCAAACGCAAATTGCCTCACAGAAGCAACACTGCTTTTGGAATTGGCTTTTACTGTGAGAGCACAGAGGCCCATATGGACCATATCAGTGACAAAATGTAATGTGGCTCTGTCATTCTGTACTCAAAGGTCTGTGTTCTTTGGTTTGGAAACGCCAGTGTGGGTTTGGATGCTGCTTATTGGGGTGATGTCAGCAGATGGTACCCACGACAACCAGGCACAGAGTCTGGTGGTTTTAAGCTGGACAGCTCTGACACTTCTTTGGCAAATACTTTAAAAATAAATCAATGCAATGGGAGATTGTACTTATGGAAATTTGAAATGCTTTATAGTGGATGTCCCATTCAAGAATTCACACCATGATCTGTGCATAAACAGGGCTGAAGACTCAGGGAAGTCTCTTACTGCTTACCAAGGAGGACTTTTGAAGCCTGTTGGCATAATATTACAGTCTTGACCTAACGTTCAACTTTAGTCACTCTGATACAACAACAAAAAGGTACGCACCGGCCCATCAGGAAGGTTGTAGGTCTGCCTTTTTAGGCATACAACAAAATGGAAGTATTAAAACTAGAAAAGCACTTGGAGAGTGCAGACCTCACCAAGATACAATTCTGGACCACCATGCACTCCGATATGAAGGCAGAGTCCCCGCTCATGTCTGTCCATGTGGAGAAGTCCTCCGCTGGCATAGCAAGGGAAGCTGGGAAATGTAGTGGCACAGGCTTGATAAACATTGACATGAGTTTGCAAGTAAACTACAATTCCCATAATGACGTAAAGGGGGCAGAACCCACACATGAATGGGATTTGCCATTACAGACTTCAATATTTTTTTGTGACGTCAATCTGGATCAGATCCAGATGAAATTTACCGTGATGATAGAGTTATATTATATATATTACCATGTAAATTTTAAAGCGAATTCATCAAGTGATGTCAGAGATATGATTTTTTAAAATACAGCCCCAATGTGAACTTATGGGATTTTTCGCAAATTTTGGGAATTTTTTGCATCCAGACAAATATGCGGACCACCACAGTGTAATGGCTTCTTACTTGGGCCAAACCACACCTCTGGCAAAACAAACATACAAACAAACAAACAGACAGACCCTGGCAAAAACATAGCCTCCTTGGCGGAGGTAAAAATGTTGATTGTGCCACATCCACATGAGCAATTCAGACAACAGCATTCATGTTTTAACAACTGCTGCAAAAATTGGGTTTGTGAAGCTGTCTTGGTCTTATTTGGCCTCAAATCAGGTTCATATTCAACTGAGTATGTTGTAGCACTGCTCTGGGCCATAACGTCAACAAATCTACATTTATTTGTATTTCCACACTGCAATGGACTTGCTCTGACAAGGCTTAATCTGATGAAGAAACCATAGTAAGATGTAAAACTGGTGCTTTCAGCAGCTGCTGGTGCCATAAGTAAGTGGAGAAGGTGAAGTCTGGATGCTGATAACTATTTGATGTGTTGGTAAGTGACATGTTAAAAATACTGAAGGTTATTTAAAAGTCAAACAGATCCTCAAATGGGATCTCAAGGGACTGCAGGTTTGAGCACTTCAGGTTCGGATAACAAAAAGATAAATTAAGCTCAGTGAAACAATCAAACATTAAATATGAAAGTTTTGACTGATTTCAATACAGAAGTTTTCTGAGGAGCTGTCTAACTGTTCCTTTTGTAAAAAAAATACACATTAAAGGCAGTCACTTTAACAAAAGGCTGTAAAATATCAGAATAATAGCAATGCAGAGGACACTGGTCAAATTTCTATATCAGGGATATTTTGTACATGATTAAAAAAAAATAAAAACCCTTTTTGCTGTGCATTTTTGCAAACGCACCACAACAAAGCTGCGCTGTCATTCTCAAGACATTCACATTAATTCTCCAAAAATGTGATACTGGTCTCAATTCAGTGTGATACAGTGTTGGGGAAGCATGAGAGAGCATGCCATGGTACGTGTTTCACAAGCAGACAGGCCCTATGAGATCCCTTTCTCCCAATATTACGTCTCTGGTACTACCTCTGGAGATGGAAAAAATGGGAGGCCAAATGTCACAGGGGTGTGAATACAACAGCCATGCTAACGTTACATCTTAACTTCAAACATCAACTAAAAAGTATAAGCACATATCAAATTAAAGATGATGAGGAAAAGAAATCTAACATTTATGTCTTTGTTCAAATGAAGTTTTTCTCCCACGACCCAGCCACTTTTCCATTCTTTTGTCACCCTATGGATTCAGGCCCGCTGTGAGTCCTCCTATATCACAGTTTGATTGATGGCTCAGTATCGCAGACGTCTCTCCTGAAGCCCCACAGTCTCCAGTCCATGGGGGAAAGGAGAGAAGACAGGGAGGAGTAGAAGTTGGCCGGGGTGCCAAAGTGATTGTGCTTGGGGAATGGTATTTCTGACATTTGTCTGGCAGATAAAAACCACCATCAGATATGAGGAAGAGAAGGTCAGTGTCCCTGCCATCAGATAGCGATGGTTTGGCATCTTGTTTGATGACTTCCTCCGCTCAGCGTGGACCAGGAGAGCCAACAGGGTGAGATACACGGGAGGGGAGGCTGAATAAAATCCCTCAGCTGTAGGATGTGGATATATGTCACAAGTGTTATTTTTCCACTTCATGGTCTAAAAAAAGGAAGGAAAAACCCTCTGTATGGTGCATGTATGAAGGATTCATGGATGATCCTAAAAATAAATAAAAAAATGATCATATGTGACTTTTCGCTGTATAGATCGTGACGTGGATTTGAATCAAATGCCCCCCGGAATAAAATCTCCACCGCCAGCCTTCAGTCTTTTGTCTCCCTGAAGCCATTTGAGCTCGGCTTAATCAAATGGAATCAAGCATGGGACAAATGTCCAATCAGGGGGAGCGTGAAGGGCAGGCCCTGAAATTGGCTGAGACCATAATGTGGGCAGCGCATGGTGAATAAAACTTATATTCCAATTTCTACCAAGAGAACCCAGCATGCATCAGAATGAGAGAATAGAGAGCAGCTTAAAAAGTACAAGTATCTGACAACTTTGCAATGCCATTAGATGAATAAAACATAAAGCCATGCAGCACCACTGGAATATTCTCTTTGTGAATTTGTCTTGGAAAAATCACGTTGTTCTGTCTTTTACACATAAGTCACGATGCTACATGTCAAAATATTAAAAAGTTTAGACTCATGTATAATGTAAATAAAAGCAGAGCGCATTGATTTATGATATGTCAATGCCAATCTTAAGTCTTATGCCAACACTTACATTAAAAAAATGTAGACACTGACTAATACTTCAGTGCTTACAATCAAATCTGAAAGTAATCAACATATTTTTTCAATTTGATGCAGATGATCAATTTAAAATGTGTATGCCCTATGGTGGCATTAGAATTAAATGTCAATGATCTTATTAAAAAATTAGGCATGACAATAATATAGCTTGAGAATTATGTCAAATTTGACTTTGTGCGGTGATTAGCAATAAAAGGACTAATTCAAGTTCATGATTTAAATCAGAGGCCAACAATCAAATCAAAGAATAACATGCTTAATTTGAAGTAAGTGTCAATTATCAAACAATATGTATTTTGGGGGGCGTAAATCAAGTCCAAAAGTGTTATTTGTATTTAATTAATTCAATTATTATTTCAGAATAAATATGCCTAATGTGGTTTAGACCCTGCCAATAAAATATGAAAAATGAAAGTCTGTATGAACAGAGGTGATAATAAAAATGTACATACCCAATCAGAATTAAATGACAACAGTGTAATTTAGAAATTGCATATCTTAGTTTAATTTTGTGTTGAAAAAGCCAAAATGCATTTAAATATCCAACCATCACAACCAGGGTATGCAGAAGACCGTTTCTGAACATTCAACATATCCAATCAGGTAGAGCAGCAGAAGACCACACCTGGCCTCACTCCTGTCGACTAAGAACAGGAAACCGAGGCTACAATTTGCAAGAACTCACTGAAATTGGATGATTCAGATGGAAAGATCAGAATTTGTAATAAACATCACGGAAGCATGGATCCATCCTGCCTGTGTGGAATGTTTTCATGACCACCTTGATACCACCTGATCATTGTTCAAATGCCACAGCCCAACAGAGCCCTGCTGCGACTAAGTCCATCCCTTCATTATCACGATGTACCCATCTCAGACTAGCTTCTTGAACATGACAATGAGTTCACTGTACTCCAGTAGCAAAGGGGCTGGTGAGTGTTAATCAGATTAACGAGTAGGAAAAGGTAAAGGTCCAAGAACTGACCCTTGTGGCACCCCAAAGGCCTCAGACTTCTTGTTGAATTACCATTGATGATCTGTTGGCCGTACAATAATCACTCTTCTTTGTGCATTTATGAAAGATTTCATTTTAGATCAATACAAACATGATTATCAAACTCAGAACCAGCAGCAGCCATCTGCAGCTCCACTGACACCACTGTGATGCTTTAAACAATAAGGTATGACTAAGTGTAAAAGAAGAAAAACTACAGGCTCAGAAGATGTCAACAAATCGAGCATTGGGGATACATTTTAGATCAACTAAGTGTTAAATCAACGTCTATTTCAATCCAACAGCCAAACCCAAAATGGTTTCCTGTGCACTCCCCTCTGACACAGCCATTGTAACATCAGACATCCATAATGAATATCAGTCCAAGTTCACAGCACCGCATCACACGGCTGAATGCAACGGTGTGAAAGGTGGACTGAACCTCAGCAGCAGTCCATACATCATCGGACAATGGCTGCTGGAAAACAGCCTCTGCTAAAAAGCACACAGAGCCAACTAAAAGGCTGCCCAAGCACGGTGTCCACAGCCATCTCTCTGCTCCGGTTTAAAGAATACTGAATATGAGGGAGCCTCATCAATAACCCCCGGCTGCTGAATGAATCAGCCTGGCAAATCCATATCAAACAATTATCTAAAACCCCACCTGGCCACTGTGAATAAATGCTGCCAGAGATTTGGCATCATCGCTCATATCTGCTTACAGTGGTAATGAAGAAGGTGGCCTTTCATCTCCCATCATTCACTGCTTCTCTGTGGAGACCACTTTTTATCAAAGATCTGTTGATGAAGTTTATCCAGCTTATCTTATTAGTTTTATTAATCACATCACAGCTTCGGTTAAGGGAACATGTTTTTTCTCTCACAAACAGCTGTGAAGAGTGGCCTTCACTCTTTCTTAGTGATCATTATCCAGGATTTTTAAGGACTCTGTTATCAATTCAGCTGGTATGACTGGATCACTAACATGTTCTTTCCTGTGAATGTCTGATTCAAAAGATGAGCTATAACCATGAACTCCTAAAAGATTAAAAGTGATGACAAATGAATCATTTCATAATTCAATCCATATATGGGCGGTAGGGCTGCCAAGATTAGTCAACTAGTCATGACGACGTTGATGATCAAAATCGTTGATGACTAATTTAATACTCGACGTCGTCGTTTGTTTGTTTGTTTTTTTAAGCGTTGTTTTCTCTCAAAACTGCCGCTGTACCTTCCGCTGTCTCGTCTGCCTTTCTGTCCTTAACGCACATGTGCAGAAGTGATAATCGGGGTCAGCCGTGATGTCACCGGAAGAGTTATGCCCAAACAGTGTCATGGCTAACCAGCAACGTAGCTCGAAAGTATGGGTGCATTTTACCAAAAGGAAAGAGAAGAATGTGCAATGCAAAATCTGCAAGGCAGAACTTGTCTTCCATGGCAGCTCGACGGTGATGCATAAGCATCTGAAAAGGAAGCACATCATGGCTGATTCAATTTCTGACGAAGAGGAACAGTCGTCTCGGTAAGCTAATTGGCTAGTTAGCTGCTAACATTAGCCTCATCATTGAGCTTCTTACTTATAGCTATAAACGTTAACATTAACAATGACGATTTCATTAGCCTTAGAACACATATGTTATGTGTTTGCTGTAACGTTATAACAGCTGCAAAGTTCATTAAAAGTTGAATGAACTACCATCTTAACTGTCTTTATTTTTAGTTAGCACATACCTTAAACACTCTAAGCTGGAAGATAATGACAGTTATACAAGAGCAGCTGAATGCCGGTGCGGTAAGCTGCAATTCATGCATGATGTGACTAGTCGAGTAATCGCAAAAAAATAATCGTTGACTAGTCGATCATCAAAATAATCGCTTGTGGCAGCCCTAATGGGCGGCATGGTGATGCAACAGGTAGTACCTCATAGCAGATTGCAAGTTTAAACTCCATATCAGTCAAGATCCTTCTTTTCTGACTATGCACGTTCTCCCTGTGCATGCGTGGGCTCTCTCCGGGACTCCAGCTTCCTCCTACTGACCAAAAACATGCTCATGAGGTTAACTGGTGACTTCAAATTGCCCTTAGATGTGGTAAAGAGTGTGAATAGTTGTCTGTCTCTCTATGTGGCAACAGCCTTTGTTGGGATTATTTGGTGACCAGTTCAAGGGTGAACCTCTCCTCTCGCTGAGATAGGCTCTAGCCCCCTGCAACACCAAAAAGGACTTTTAGGAGGTGTGTCTACGAAACGTTAAATTAGCATTTTCATTTCTGGGATTTTGGCTTCACAAGTAAGCAGTACAAAACATGAATACATACGGTACACCCTGGACTGGTCGCCAGCCAATCACAAGGCCACATAAAGAGACAGACAACCATTTATGCCCACACTCATATCCAAGGACAATTTTGAGCCACCAATGAACCTAATGATCATGCTTCTGGTCTGTTGGAGGAAGCTCGAGTGCCCGGAGAGAACCCACGCATGCATGGGGAGAACATACAAACACCAAATAGACAGGCCCAAAACAACACAAGGTTTGAACCAGCAACCTTCTTGCTGTGAGACACGTGCACTACCAGCTGCACCACAGTGGTGCCAAAATGCATTGAAACCAAAAGAAATCTATTTGAGGTAAATATTTGTGACATAGACTGGGTTTATTTTGTAATCACTTGCTAGAATTCAATTTCCATGCTTTTGAAAATTATACATTTTTGAGCCAAAAATGCAATGAGAAAGAATTAAAGGCTCCCTTGTTTAAATTTTAGATTCGACTTACTGATGTTCAGAGTATTGCAGTGTTAATTTTGTTGATTCATTATTTTTGTCATTGTTTTTGTCAACAAACTTTTTCACCTGATGAAAATTTGACAATATCTAATAAAAACAAGTGCACATGACAGAAACTTAATCCAATCAGACCTAAATTGGTCATGTAGAAAGCAGAGACAAGTTAGGAATATATCCAATCACAGCTACTTTGGTTGTGTGGAAAGGTTGGATGAGTTAAGAGGGACATCCAATCACAGCTGCCTTAGCTTGGTGGTGGTGGGATAAGTTGGGGAGCGATCCAATCAGAGATACTCTCTTTATGAATTGATATATTCATGTAGAGCAGGTTCACTGTTTGTTGTCAGTTCTGGTATTGTAACTGAGATGCTCTGCCAGGTAGCCTAAATAAAGGTGACTGCATTTCACACAAAAGTTAAATTAGTTTCTGTTAATTCATACATTCAATAAAGGGTTATTAGATGTTTGATTTTATCCAAGTGTAAAACATGACTTCAGAAAATCAAGGAAACATACAACATGCCTTACACTTTACACTTCATATTTTAGTCGTCTAAATTTACAGCAGATTTTGTCGACTAAAATGTGGTGAAATTTCATCAACTAAAACTAGACCAAAATTAAAACAATTTAGATGACTAAATTATGACTAAAACTAAACTACTACTACTAAATTGCTATTATACCTCTTAGAAAATCAGGGTTCAGGTAACATGCAACACTTCAGCCATGCATGCAGCAGTGTATTTCTAATGTGAGGAGAGATAAGTGGATGGAAACATAATTTGTCATGTGATTGCATCTTCAAACCCTCATTTATATGTTCCTCTGCACTGCGCCGCGCTGTAATAAACTCCATCAATAAGCCTTCATCAGGAGCCCATTGTCAAAGCCCTCCTCTGAGAGGTTTCCGCACAGATCCAGCGCTAACTGATCGTCATCTGGCAGGTAGCTTATAACACAAACACCATCCTTATAATATACATCATCCATAACCCCTGGCAGCACAAAGCGTCCCTCCTGCTCTTTAGTCTAGCGTCTCTCATTGGCTTTGACAGCTGGGCTGGATCAATTGGACAGGCTCTGACTCGGCCTGAATGACAGAGTGCTCCAGACGGCCCATTCTGACTGTCACTTCCCTGAGAGATCACCCGCCACTCCTGCCCACGAATACTAACACCGTCAACATGGCTGCGGTCTGGGGCGGCTGGAGAGAGATTTTTAATGTGTGCGTTTGTTCGATGTGTGTGTGCGCAGGTGCCAGGTGAGAGGCAGCAGCCCCGGCTTCAGCAAACAAACGGAGGCACACACACTCACACACAGAGATGCACAGTCACTCCTTTGTTATCTCCTCTCCCCATCGTCCTTTGCCAGTGACAGCTCAGGCTTTGCAGGACATGCAGGAAACCCATTAATAAGCCTGAGCGGTGGCAGCATGCCAACACTGGTGAACGGGGTTAAAGGTGAACCATTAGCTACCTGCCAAGAAGTGGGATCCTCCCTGTGCAGCTACATCTGTCCTTAATCTGCTGCAGTAATCCCCTCAACATCCAAACCGATCGATGCTCAGCGAATGTGTGGGTCTGTTTTTATGCTCATATCAGCCGTATGCTGGAGTGTGTGCTTGTTTCTGAGTCTATAGGGGATCTTTACGAGCCATTAGACACAGCATGATCTTTAAAAATACTTAATAATTAAACTGTATTTCCTGCTGTGGTCATATCCCAGACAAGGATGTTCATTATGGAGTAAAAAGGTACAGAGCTTTAAAATACTTCAAACAAGACTTCAGATGGGAGGAGCTGATCGGGAAGTTATGTTGACTTCCTTACACAAAGGTGAAAGTTCAAGCCTGGCTCAAATGCTCTGACAACTTGCTCTTTCTTCCTGAATTCTTCTCTATACACCGTCCCATCTAAACAGTGGTCCCCCCTCCATCGCAGGGGTTAGGTTCCAGACCCAGTCGTGACAAGTGAAAATCCGCGAAATAGAAACACCCTATTTAAATGTGCCCTAGGCATGTTTTTATAACTTCTACAGTACAAGCAAGCATCTCTCCTCCCTGCGAGATGAGAAGCCACGTGATTCACAACAGCCAATCAGCGGCCGAGAAAAAACTACCAACACTCTGATTGGTTGAATCGGTACGTACGGGTATATCTTGTGATGGGCAAGATTTGAACTCATAAACAATGCTGCAGAACGCCTCGAAACGGCGAAAATGTACACGATAGCAAAATTAATAGATCTGACAGAAAAAAAGCAAAATGCCAGGACCGCGAAAACTGAACTGCGATATCACAGGAAAAAAACAAAATAACAGTCTCCTGTCACTGAGTCATCTGAGAATGCCAACATGTTTTAACCATTAAAAGATACAACACCTATGACTTTATACGTGATAGATTTAAAAGTATCACAGCTCTTGAAGTAAAAATATTTCTTGAATCATATTTTCAAAATGTCCCCAAGCGGAGAAAGAGGCAGCGCTTGGCTATGTAACAATTTTCAAAGAGACTATTGTTATGATAGATTGACTTTCTTGAATTGCAATATACTGTAATATGTTGTGTTGTTTCCTAAGTACCTCAGATTCGGCCAGTACACACCACTAGAGACTACTATTGTGCCATTTAATGGGTGAAACAGCAGCCAACCTCAGAGCCTCTTAATATCTTTCTAAACTCCCTAAATGTGTTTTTGTGTCTGTAAATTCAGTCAACAACAACATTCATAAAAAGAAAACGATCTGATAAGGTTCAGCTCAATATGACATATCACAACAGAGCCAATCTGTCCTTGACACGAATGTTTCACTCATGAGGATTTATGTATTGTCAAAAAGGGTTTACGTTTGTACAACAGGGAAACAAATATTAACCACAAGGCCAACTTTCAATGATTAAAAACATTATGAATTAGACTAAATCAAATTACAAGATCACAGAAATGTAATAATAATCCCTGCATGAGAATGCTTTAGGCCTGCTTCCTGAACACTCATGGAGATGCCTCTTTGTCTGTCAAAAACTTCAATTAAAATCTCTAAACCCTGGTATCAAGAGATTTAAATCACTGCTAACAGGAAAACAGCAAACTATATTGTTCAAATTGTATTAACTCACAGTTAAGCAGGAGAACCAAGGCTGCAAAAGAGCTCTGTTTTTTATTGTTGTAGTTTTGTGTTTTAATGGGGGGGATGATGTTACCCTTGGAACCTAAATGCTTTGCCGAGTCGGCATTTGGCCAAACAGCCCAAAAAAAATAAGCCAACCTGAAACCATCTTTTAGTCAAACATTGCTTTTAGTCTTTCCACATTTGCCACAACTTTAATATTTAATATTCAATATTTACAGTTCATTTAGAGACTACATTTTGACTTTTTGTACATGGTCAAGCTGCTTCTATACTAACAAATTACGTCGATTAACAGCAATCAAATAAACACAAATGAAAGTGAAACAGACAATTAACCACCGCAAACAACATATTAGAAATTACCTTTATGATGCAGGTTATTGTGCTTATCACTGCTGTTATTTGGATTGTTCAAACAACAGTGCTTGTAAATGAGTGTTACAGGAAAGAAAACACAGCTACAGAAGTGAAAGACCTTGGGCAGCAGAACAGGAACCTGATCCACACAGAACAACTACTTCAGTCTCATCTGTCTGAAAAAATGATTAAAGTGATGTTACAAGGCAATCCATGAAATTGTCAGGGAGTGCAAGGCTGTGTGAGAATAAGCAGAAATAAACATGCATTAAATCAGTTTCCTCTGCTTGTTTCCACAACAGTGGAGCATAAAAGGTGAAGATACTGAGCAAACATGGAGCAGTATGATGTGAGAGGGAGGGTGGAGAGATCCAAATGTACAGACTCTGCAGAAACAGAGCAGGGATTGAACTTCATATAACTGAGGTGAAAGGCAGGTGAGGCTGAATACACAATACCAGCTAAAGTATAGACTGTCTATTGGGGTAGACCGCCTGCTGCTGTGGACATGCAAAGCTTCAATAACTACAATTAAAATTAAGTGGCCATTCCTTCAGCCCCATTCCCTTACCATTACAGCCCCTGATACTAACTTTCAGATCATTAAATGGTCCTGCAGACAGCACACATATGTATGTGTGTATTAGTGTGCCGTGGACCTGCTCGACTACATGTGCTCTATCCTGCATCAACCATCAACAGAAATGAAATAATTTAAGATAAATTCATACTTTTAGATCAGTTAAACCATTTTAATGGCAGTTCAGCTAGATGCTGCTATATTATTCATCAGTCGTCTCCAGATTAAATTCATTATAGATATTAATGTTAATATTAGACTGATCTCTCTATCCATGGTTGTATTGATTATACATCCATAATAAATACCTTTACAACCACGCTGACATGAGGTCCCTCTTGAAAAATGAGATGCCACATCTCAAGTGGCTTACCTTGAATAAATTCACATTCAACAAAGACAAATATAGTGCTATATAGATAAAGACTGACTGATCGAATCTACATTCAGCAGAGACAAATGTGATGAGGACAGATTATGATTTTGGCGTCCATGGGTTTGTCGCTATCATAAAGTCTTATTTTTAGTCTCTTTGTCTCTGCCTGGATGGATACATCCCTGGATGTATGTGTATATACATGTATATTTATTATATGTATTTGTATATATGCATATGTATGTATTATCACCTTTGTGGTCGCCAAAGCTGCAGTTCTTTGCAGCACTCCTGACTGACCCCGGATCTGTTGTGTCAACTATTTCACACAAACTATTTTGCAAATTTGCAGGCAATTTGCAATTACAGAATGGCTCGCAAATGAGCGGTTAACTCACACCTGCGAATCGGCTCTCAAGTTCGCAAACGCCACATCTCCACTGTGGAAGCGCAGGTCAACAACACAAAGCCCCTGTTTAGGAGTAGAAGTTGGAGTATCCCCTAAATAATGAAAACAGATTATTTATCATCAATATTAGATGATGAATAAGGTGTTATGTGCTTTTGATCATTGATTTCCTTACTGCTGTCTTAATGTGAACATAGTGAATACTGCACTGACGCTTGAATTGAAGAAAATCGTGAAATAAAATGAAATTGCAATATCTGCCAGAAAAAACACAATTGGATCTCTTCCTAAAATCGTTCAGCTCTAATATGTATCAATAAAATAAAGAGTATGGCTTCAGCCTGCTCTATTGTAAAGTGCCTTGAGATATCTTGTTATGAACTGGCGCAATACAAATAAAGATGTATCTATTGTTTAATATCGCAGCATTTTAGCATATAAAAGCCTTCAGTCCTTGAACAGAATAGTGGGATTAATATAGATCATAAATCAGATGTGGATATCTATTGCCACTTAACTGACTGTTGGCAAGAACCTGATACAACGCAACCTCAAAATGACTGAACTATCCCTTTACTGGCTCAGTTAGGAACATCCTAAGAAACTAGAAGGCTTAATTAAAAAAACAAAAAACACACACACCACTGACAACACTCTTCTACTTTAGATCTTAATCCCAGCTCTTTGGAACATCTCCTCATGAACTGGCATTTTCTTTCTCCTGGCACAGTTTTAACCTCACCAGCTTTTCCAGGCTGTCTGCGCTGTCAGTGAGGTATAAAATAGAGGAATTAGCATATGTAATGCAAATAGGCTTACAGAGACTCTTGCAGCAGTGCTGAGGAGTCAGTGGTATCCTCAGAGTACCCGGATGTACTGTGTATGATTCCCTCTACAGTCAGCGGCAGATGTTTTTGCTCTGCATACGACTAGAAGTCCCTGAGGTTTAACATCTGAAACACGAGGCTGCTCATCTGCTCTTCCACTCCGATGTATGTGGCGTGAGCGCTCCCTCATCATATGTTCATAACGCGTGTTGATCTGTGTGTGTGAGGGAATGCTAAAGAGTGAAGGGGACAGGCTCTGAATGGGGAGTGTGTGTTGGCCTGCTTTTACATACAGATTGGCGGCACATTAAGGTCCTGTCAGCAGAGGCTAGACTCGAGGGAGCAGAGAGGTGACATGTTGCGTTGGTGTGTGCGAACGTGTGTGTGCAAGCGTGTGATGATGCCCTCTGACACCCATGAGTGCAACGGAGCAAATACACAGAGATGTGATAAGTACAGTCACTCTATATTCTGTCTCTATGCACAGTATGTTTAAGTCAAAACCAAACCGATTATTAACTCCTACAGTCAGATTTATCACTTTGACTGACTGTTTTATGCCTTTTCTGATTCAAAATGAACAAAGCATTAGGCGCAGGTGTCATACAGAGTGAGTTTAAAAAAAGGAAACCCAGATTTAATCTCAATTCTCTCAAAATTCCCAAAAAAGATATCAAAAATGTACACAAGGGCATGATACCGTCATCATTTAACCTTCATTTGACACACTGGTCATTCATATTTGGTCAAAACTGAGTTTATCCAAGCTTTCACTTTGGACAAACCCAGATTTAATCCCAATTTAAGCCATTTTTCAGCGACCAGGATGTTTGGTGGGTGCATGATGGCGTTCCAGTATTTCAAAAATTGATGGTGTGAGATCGACTCAGAGAGCTCTTTGTAAATCGTGTCATCGTGAAATTTATTGGCCACTAGGGTCTCCTGACGTCACGCCATGCAATTACTATCATTATTTTTTTGCTGTTTGAAGAATTAAGTTGCCTAGACCCCTCCTCAAAATGTGGTTGATCTTTGTTAATTATTCAGGCTATGTAAGCCCTGCAGGGTACAGAAGGGGTACTGAATACATCTTTTAAGAGGAACCAAACCCAAGTCAGAGACCTGATTTTAAGTAATGAAAATGAATATAATAAAATAAATAAATTACTGCTAGTCAGTCCGAGATCTGTCGTGCTGGCATCGGCATCACTAAGACACCTAGTGGGTCACTCTGGAATAACTGGGAGGTCCAGCTCTCAAAAAAGGGATCCCACTTCTTGTAAAACTTCCCAAGGGAGCCCAACAAAAATCACCAAATTTTTTGAAGTTTAACAAATTTAAGGACTTCTTCAATTCAAGTCAAAACTTGGACAAAAGCAATTCTGGTACCAAATATGACTGACCAATGAAGCGTGTGAAGGTAAATTATTATGCTATCATATCCTGATGTCAGTTTTAGATCTCTTTTCTGCCTTTGTGAGACTTGAAATTGAATCTGGGTTTCCTTTTTTGACTCACACGGTGTATAAAAATTTGAAATGTGTTATTTCCTCATAAAAGGCACAGAAATACCTCCTCTCACACATTCTCTCAAATTCCAATGTCCTTTATCTGCTGGACCAGAAAAGCAGCTGGTGGTGAAGTAAGGCCGACACTGTGGGCCTATTTTGGTCCGAATGTTACCTTCTGAGCAAAGTCAGCAAACGCCCAGATATCTGATGGTCTTAAAGTTCAACATACAGTCGTTTCTTGTTGAGTTGTGCGTTTTAAGAGAGATTTTGCCTCAAATAACTAAAAACAAATGAACATGTTTCGAAATTCTACCTTAGAACTTAGAAGAGGAGCTGCATCAAAACTGACTCCTAAATGGCAGAAAAAAGTAGGGTACAGTGTGCATTTGGGTAGTTTACGCTAAAGTTAAAACTATCCAGGCAATACTATGAGCTTTGGGAGTAAGAGAGTGGAGACTGTGGTTATTGGTGAAGTAATCCGTCGGCTTTGTGTTTGCTGTGTTCATGTTGTTGCACATCACTGCATTGTACCTAAACACCATCACCTGACTTTTTGTGCCATGATATTGACTTTATGCTTCTGTCACTGCCGGTTTAAATACTCGTCTTGTGTTGAGCTCACTGGAGGCGTCCAACAGACACTTACAGTCTTCAAGATGTCACCCATGTTGAAGGGTAATAAGTGTGGTGTAACAGAGTGGTTTGTGACAATGACGGCTATGTGAGAGGCCCTCTTCATGCAGGACAAAAACGTACTCACATGAACAAAAACACTGACCAAATGGCACATGAATGTCAGTTACTGCACAGCAATGTGGTCGACAATGTGGTTAAAATCTACACATATAAGCACAATGTGAGTGAGTGTGCTTGTCTTGAAGACTGTATCTGAGGTTTTATCTCAGGCTATCGATACGGTTTGTCTTTACCTGAATGCCGCAGTGATTTAATCTTTATCAAAATAGCCTATAAAGCTTCTGAGGACTGTGTTTAGACCAATCATTTGCCTGTTACGATCCAAACCAGGAAATTTCATGCTTTCAGTTCCCAGTTAGAACAGCTCCGGAGAGACACAACCACATATTTAGTCGAAGCTACAACATGACAATGTCTAATTATGTTGAGTATTAAGAACAGCAGATTAGTGAATGTCTACTTTCACTCCTGCTTCACAAAACACTATATTTGGACTCTCTTGTTTATCCCTAAATTTTCTATCCAACACTTTTCCATTTTTTTTTCTTTTTTTTCAAATGAACCCATGTTAGTTGGATTATACATGAAATGAGGGCAAAGAGTAAGCATTTATGTCCATAACTTTTTGTCTCATAAACACAGTGCCATTAAAAATGAAAGAACAGATGATGTAATAAATGAGAAAGAGCAATACAAAATATGTTGTAGCCAATGTGGCAGCGATTTACGTAACATTTAGTCAAACATTTCAAAGAAATACCAGGTTTGGATGACCTACTTAGCAGAAATCTCAAACCTCTAAATAAATAAATACAGATTATGACCCAAAAACTTCATTAAAATGCATCCTTTTAACAAAGTGCGTCAAACTACATGTTTTGAATTGGAAATAACTGTGTTTATCTGTATCCTATTAGCTCATTCTCCCAGCTGTTGTTCAGTCTCTAAACTTTATTAAATGTTAAACTTACGAAGATGTTTGTTTTTATTTTCACAGCACAGATGTGTCTGTCATCATCTGTATTCTGCCACATGGTGTCCAAGCTGCTCCCTTAATGTTTTTTCTGTTATACTTCACAGAGCTTTCCTTTACGGGGGAACAAAGCAGTTACTTAAACCTTGATGCCAACAACATCTGGCTGACATTCTAGAAATTTTGTCAAGATTTGATGTTCATTTATTTCAAGCAAGATATCTTACATCATAAACCAGCATTTGTGAGAAGAAGAGAGTCCATACATGATGGGAAACCAATCATAATAAACTAAGTTTCATAAAAATGTGATCTAAAGGCTTGCGAATTAAATCATAATTAAATATCTATCTGCCAACTTGGAAAATATTCAACTGCTGCTGTGGATGTGCTTTTCATGTTCCACTCAAAGCAGCTGTGACAAAATACAGCAAACTTTGCATTTAGTCTAGTCACTTTTAAATCGTACTTAAATGTCCATACTTGAGTTGAAGTGGCAAGAATAAAAATCTCATCAGCGAAACAAATGAGGTCACACTGTTGGCTGTTAGCTTGGAAGAGCTTGGTTAAAAACAGCAAAATCTGGGATAAAGAATGACCAAATAAGGCAACAATTTGGCTCAATTTGAGCTACAGCTTATCCCAGCTACCACTGAGCTAGAGGTGGGGTACATTCTGGACTGGTCACCAGTCAATCTCAATACAGACATATAGAGGCAAACAACCAGGCACACTCAAACTAGGTCTTACAAGCAGTTGGAGACACAAATTAACCAAAGTGTATTTTTTGGGCAGTGGGAGGGTGCTAGAGAACCTTACATATGCACAGAAAGAGCATGCAAACTCTCCAAAGGCAGAATCTAACCAGCAACCCAGCAGAGAAGCAACAGTGCTGCACCAACAAGTAGCCTCAATATGACAGCAGATGAAGGCAAATTAAATGTTAAGTTGATGTGTATCCAAACATAATTCAAGAAAAGCAAATGAATAGATAAACCTGTGGCAACTGTTTCACAAAGCAGACTAGCTAATGTTCTCAGACTTGTTACCTTTCATTTATTTGACTATTTGTCCTTAAATAAAGCTTAAAATGCCCTTTAGTCTAATGATAATTGTGATTTAATTTACCAAAAAAATGAACACATGTAAGCAATGCAAAATCCGGCATTTAAATGCACATTTAATGCCTTTTTTCACCCAATGAGTTGGTTGTGGCCTATGTAACAATGCAACTAATATGCTGGCATAAAATGTAGATACATATACCGTGATAACCTCAAGTGCAGCCCCGACAGTACCATCACACACTGCACATAACATTAAGCTTTAAAAGGTGGTATACTGTGAGGTTAGACAGCCTGGTGCTGTGCTGGTTAAATATTCAGCACAACTCTCGCAGATACACCTGGACTAAAGGCTGGATTATTGTTAAACAACACGAACAAATACCAAAACCAGGTGATACTAGAGGAGTGACATGGCTGCACAGCACGTTGTAGACTTTGCTGGACACATTGTTAATCATCAAGAAGACATGGAATATACTCTTTTCCCTTTTCAAGACTCTTATAGTATGGAGCTGGGTTTTTCAGGAATTAGTCTGACCAGAAGAAAAGCATTAAACACCATTTTATCAGCCAATCTCACAAAGAGATGAGTGGTTCCGGTAACAGCAGCAGAAAAACATGTTTAACCAAGCTTCATATGAATAAATAGGTAGCTCCCTGCTTATTTTCAGAGTCCAAGTTCCCCGGGTTATACAGACTTGGAAAGACAAAGTGTTGCTCCACAATAACACAGCGGCCTCCAAGTTTTACAGCAGCAAACGGCACAAAATGGCCAATAATCCTGCAGCGGTGTGTGTTTACAGGCTGAGGCCGTTCTGATGTGGGTGTCTTATGAATATTCTGCCTCCATCGTTAAGCTGAGCTCGGGGCAGTAACACCTGTGACAGACAACTGGCGGACCAAAATCTCTTCCTCTGTTTCACATCCTGCTCCTGGAGGAAATTAGCAAGAAGAAAAACGAACAATGAAGCAGAAACAAAGGGAGCTTTTGGCTGCAGATGCCCTTGTGTGTGCAGTGGTTTGTATTATTTGCTTTGATTAAGGGTATGCATTATCTGGGTTAGCATAATGAGATGAGGGCTGCGAGATAGTGTTTACTTTTCTCTATTTAAAGTTTCACTGGCTCACCGGAGCCAAAAGCCCCTACGCTAAAGACTTGGCTATCAGGCAAGTACGCATCCAAGTGGAACGCTGCGGTCAGTTCAGACAAGGTGACAGCAGGTCTTGAATGAGCTAATGCCCCCCTAGAGTCCCCTCCAATTTTACAATCGAACTCTATTGCTTGTTTTGTGTTTAGTGCTGGAAAGAGGGCACCTTTCACTTTATGATTGTCTACATCTCTACAAGAAAAGGCATGACTCAAGACATCTGAGATAGGTAAAAGCACCTCTCAACAAAACAATTGAGATAATGGATGATCACCCAACTACCAGTCACATGTTGGAAAAATCTACGAGAGAGAAATATCTTGAAAAGTACTGGTGAAAAACCCAAACAAGGTCATTTAACAAGGCCTTAGGAAATCATCCAATTACAACCAAAGACTGTAAATGACAGAGAAGCTTAGATCATTAATAATTTGATAACTATTAGGGCTGAACAACTTCAGGAAAAGATCTACTTGCGATGTTAATTTGATTCACGATTTTCTTCAAATCAAGCTTCAGTGCAATACCCACTATGTTTACAGTATAGACAACAGTAAGAAAATTAATGATCAAAAGCACATAACACATCATTCCTCATCTAATATTGATGATAAAAAATATGTTATTATTCCAACTTCTACTCCTAAACAGAGGTTTTGTGTTGTTGACCTGCTGACCAGCACTTCCACGGTGGAGATGTGACGTTCGCGAACAAGTCGACTCTTTTGAACTGCTCTTTTAAGTGAACAATGAGAGCCGATTTGCAGTTGTGAGTAAGCTGTCCATTTGCGAGCCATTCTTAAATGCAAAAAGTTGACACAACAGATCCTGGGTCAGCCAGGAGCACTGTCAAAAACTGCATCTTTGGCAATCACATGATTGCGTTGTCTGAAATTGCGATCGGAAAAACAAAAAATCTTTCAGCCCTGATAAGTATTTTATTTCAACAAGAATTTTCAAGTAGTGATCCTTAAAAATGCTTCAGGATTCAACCACATTCTTGTTTTAAGACTAAAGGCATGAAAGGCTGTGCACCCTCACTGGTCCCACATTTCAGTTCAATCATGATTAAAATGCCAACAATTGCTCCAAGCATCACGATGGACTCCATGTTCTATTTTGTAAATACCTGCGAATAGCCATTTTTTAATCAGTAAAGACTAGCAGTCACATAGATATGAACTTTCTCCATAGTTATTAAGGTGGTACTTTGGATATAAGAACTCATGGGTATTTTCATTATAAAAAAATGCATAACTTTAGCCTGTGCTACCACATTGGTTATGTTCTGTCACTGCATCAAAGCAGAATCATCCACATCATGATACGTCAAAGAAATCAATAACTGCATCACTGCATAAACAATAGCACATATTTGCTTTGCATGCATTTCAGAATAACCAAATGAGTCAGGTTTATGTAGGAGTCACTCAGTGTCTTCAAATGCACAGTCAAGTCAAGCAGCACTTTTATTCCTGTTGGGGAGTTTAACTACATTACTATGAGCCACCATGCATCACTTCCCGCTTGCCGAGCAACAACACACCCATTTTGTTTAAAACAAATCCCCAAATTAAACCTGTAGGAGATTAGAAAACAGCAGTAGCAATTTTCTAAACTCTACTAGGAAGCATTTTGTGCTCCAAACTACTTAACAACAACAAACACAATCTGATTTCATCCCCAAATGACAAAAAGAGTGAAAGGAAAGCTCTGTGGCTTTGGGCTGAAACTGGAGATGAGTTGAGCCATTTGAAAGTAAAGTCTGACCACAGGTACCAGAAATAAAATATGCATGTAAGATATGTGATATCATTCTTTTGGTGAGATGGTTGTTATAAAGTGACAAATTGACGTCCACTACTCTGATTACTTCATTAACCTATGCTGCAAATTCTGGATCCAACAAGACATATTTTTAATGTTTTTACCTCACTGCCAGTTGAATTTGGGCTAATTATTGCAGATATTTTGATCAATTCTTTGCATAATCAAAACAAATTTTTACCTTTGCTATTCTACTTGCCAATGAAACTGATACATTTCCACTGACCTGATACAGAGAGAAGATCCCACGAGTTTTTATTGCAGATGTTCTCTTCATCTGCAGGGCACTGGTTGGTATGATTGCAAAATCAGTCCTTTGGCTTATGGTGCCATTTTGAAGTAGTTAGCCTGGAGGCCCGAGGTTTCTACACTCTGACAATGACTTGCAAACGAGGTGATCAGCTATGAATACAAACAGCAACATCGGCATCCTGAAACAAGAGTGCAGATGTTTGGATGGAATTTGTGGGTCTGACTGACTCTGAATTTCAGGTTTTGTCGCTCTGCCTGCAGGAGAGGGGTAGTGAGGTGAGACCAGGTTTGCCTCTGCTTAAGTGCAATGCATACTGGTTCATGTAGGCAGTTTAAGTGGGGCTCCGGGGTAAGTAAATCTCAGCCATTATGGGATATTCACAGAAAGAGGTAGCATTAAACACTTGTCTAGATTCTTCCTCCCATCTGTTTTGAAGTGCAAGTATTTTAAGATCTATGTGTAGCACTCTTGGATGCACTTGTCTCCCTCCATGCTTGTTTTGAGATAATAACATCATGGCAGCCCATTGTAAGTGAGATTGAATTGTTCTAACATGCTCAAGTATGAAATGTATCCAGTGAGAGATGATTTATTGTTGTGCTGTGATTCATTCGTTCCACCACTGAGAGCTCTAATTCCCCAGGACTCTTCATGTATCAAAGAGGTGAGGATAGTCGAGTTAAAAAAAACACACAGCCAGGAGCCTTACCAAATGTGATATGTTAACAATATGCGAGTGCTGATCATCTATAGGACCCTCGCAGCTGAGACAAAGGGGGAGAGCAATCCTCTGATTTGGCTGCAGCGGCAGATGGAAATTGAAATGAGTCACGCCGGCAGAACAGGTCGCCGCGCTGGTGTGTGTTTGTAAAATTGGCTGAAACCGTCGCTGCAATTTTTAACACATTGTCAACATTGAAAAAATGAGGATGTGAGAGAAACAAAGTGAAAAGCAACACCGTAGGCATTTTACGGTTAATGGCTTAGTCTTTTAAAGCAAGGGTTCAAGTGTTATTACTCACGCGTACTTTGAAGTGGCTCCATCTAATCTCTTGTATTATCTGACATATATTTAATTTGAGGACATTTTCTACCATTTATAGATCCAGTTTTAAAGACGGAGAGAGAAAGCAATCCAAATGCTGTCTGCTTAGCACCGTGGCTCTGTCACTCACTGGACCGAGCATTGGTTTTATTATTCTGGCTCCACTCAACAGAACTCAGAGTATATGCTAATACAGCACCATAAATCATTCTAATTTGATGGTCCCGTGTGGTCAATTCTGATGCATTGCTATGCTGCATTTAACTACACATGTGACACGGACACACACACACTCTCACTGTATCCAATAACCTAATCCTCCCCAGCCTTTAAAGCGGCCCCTTCCCCCTGTTAAAAGCCGCAGCATGGGGCTGACTAATGAGCCAGTCAAGGGAAAACGCCCTTTACCTGCAAGGTTAATAAGTTATTACTATATAATAAACCATGTGTAACTGGGCACATTATTCAGCTTTTTGTATTCAACTGGACTGTTACAAAATTTGACAGTAAACACCTTGTGACAAATGAATGTTTTCTTCTTTTATTATTTGTTTTTGTGGGTGCTAAATGACTGCAGATGGAGGATTAATCTCTGACAGAAGCAACAGCATCATATTTTCAGTCAGGGGGTGTTCTTTAGTCTGCCTTTCTGTAGATTAGTCAAATCTTCGGTAGGAGAGCACAGAGATGATGATAGTTTCTAATAGTGAGTTTCCACCAAGCAACTCGGAACAGTAAGCAGTTACAGGTGTTTCCGTTGTCAAATACAGAAACTAGACCTCCGGCAATCAGCTCAGTTCTGGCAGTGGTTTTTGCGCAACCCCTGGAAAAGATACAATTCTGGATCACCAGATCCAGAATAGTGCCAGGATCCAGACCAAACTCAACACATACATGGAGGTAGTTATCTCAACACAACAAGTTTTGGGAACATTGCTTAATATTTGGATTTTATGTGAATTATTGAATGTCATCAACAGGATTTCCCATGATAAAGTTCAATGTTTTGTTGTGACGCCAATCTTGATCAGATCCAGATGAAATTTACCTTAATGATCGAGACATGGACCCCATATTATCCTGTTAAATTAGAAGCAAATCCATTAAAAACCGGCAGAGATATGATTTTTTTTTAATTCTGCCCAATGTTAACTTATGGGATTTTGTTGAAATTCTGGTAGGGCCCTGTAAAAGTCGCAATCACAGAATCACAGAATTTGACATTAAAAGCGGACTTCAATATAAACACGGAATATCACGAAAATGGCCGACATTTTACATAAAAGCTCTTTTATCGGAATAAAAGGGAAGGTATCTCTCGAGAAAATGCTCCAAGGGGTCACTAAGGCTGGGGACAATGAACGTTTCACTTCCCCTTACCTCCTCCTCCCCTCACTAAAAATGCAAACATGTAGAAGAGACACTGCCTAAGTTGGCAAAGAAGCTACGAAACTCCCGGCTAACTCCAAAGTACAGGGCAGAGCAGTTTCCCAACAACTATTATGTGTCAGGCGATCAAATGTTCTGCAAATTTTGTCAACATGCTGTTGACTGGACCCGAAAAGATACGTGTGAGTGATTAGATTTCATTACTTCATACAGTGTCGAGGGGTTTAATTTGTGAAAAATACTAAAAAACGGATCCTCAAAAAATTAAAACCTAACAAAATGGTATAAGGGAAAAACTAGAACAGAATTTGGGGAAAAAATAACACTGGGTCCTAATTTGGGAATGTTTTGCATCCATGCAAATATACGTATCACCACCAAAATCTAATCATTCTTAAGTTGGGCCATTACCAAAAAACATAACCCCCTTGGGGAAATCAAAAAGACAATCAAATAACCCAGACTCAGAAGGGGTGCCAAGCATACTGAGCTGACCACAAACATCGAAGCTAAAAACACTGCAGTCTGTAAATTTGTCATGTGTCTGCATGGAATAATTTTACATGGAGTACTCCAGAGGTGCATGCCTTTCCATTGTTGCAGAGGAGGAAGTGTAAAGGAAGCATGACCCTAATCTACCGGCTTACACTCCTGTCCCCGGGTGAGGTTATGCTGGCAGTGGAAATGTGGAGGTCGAAGCACACCACTCTAAATCGTACCAAACTGAACTGAAACAAACCAGATCACTTGGTAAGAAAGTGGCATAAGAGCCAGCCAAAGCAATTTCACAGTGTCTTACTGACACTTGCATGATGAATGTAACTACAGAAGAAAAAAATATGGTGTAAAATTACTGTTACTTTGTACTCACTGAGGAAAATCTTGCTTCAGTCTTTCACTTGACTTCACTTGAACCAACGTGAAGTGTGAAATGAGATGTACTGAGGCTCCCACCTTGTGCGATTGTGCTGGGTTGTCATCTTTTACAGGTTTACCCCTACTCTATCATCCCTGTTTCAAGTCTATTATCCACTGTCTCTCTCCACTATCAATAAAAGCAACAAGCCCAAAAGACTACAGAAAATGCTAAAGAAAAAGAAAATGGAGACTGTCTGAAGGAAGGAAAACAGTTTTATCCAACATTCCTTCACACAAAACAGAAAGACCAGTGAATGAGGCTTTCCTGCATAGCACCGGTACACCAAAACCACATCCATGTCCTCGAAGGAGCACAGTCAGACAGTTCAAGAGGATTTACACTAAAACAGCCTGTTCCGTGCAGGGCTGAAACAGAGGGGTTTGTAGTCATGCCATCTAATCTAATATGTGCATGGATTTTTCGGCAACAAACTCCAAAACTGTCTTTTAGGGACATTTGGTACCAGTGTAAAGCTGTTAAAAAGAAATAGCAAATGGGTCCTTTAACATTAAAAACCATAAACCAATGTAGTCATAGAAAGCTGGTGCTATTTGAGCCACCATGCTGCTGCCTGAGTATAAAACAAAGAGATTTCTGATCTGACGGGTGAATAACTGTCCAGTGTGGACTTTATTGGAGCCATTACATTCACAGTTAGAACCTTTTTTCCAAGAGGTTGATGACTACTAAGTGCTTCTTTCAGTTTCATAGACTAGAGCCACTTCTGGACGAACGATGGAGAGAAAAAAGAAAGATAAAGAACAAGGTTATTGCAAGCTCACTTGCAAACATACATTGCACCACTATCTGCCGAGCAATTGGACCACAGAAACAAGGGCTCCTTGCTAAGATTGAAAAGAGGGTCTGAGAGAGTCTGAAGGCATAATAGGCCAGATAAGACCAGAATTGCAACAGGCCTCTGAGCCAGCAGAGCCAACAACATTAAGCCTGACTCATCTTGAGAAAAACATGCCAGAGATGAAAAAAAAAAAAGAAAAGCACAGCACCCAGGCTTAAATTGTCATATTGTGTTGAAATTATATTAAACGATGTATCAATGGGTGCCATTTGAACCAATGACACGCCAATATGCGGCCCTGACCTTACTACTGGGAGAAAGCAAACTCCAACTCAATCCCAGTCCCCTCATGTCCTGAATTTGTTTTGTTGAGCAGTTTTTATTACTTGGAGTTTTCAAAGTAATAAGAAGAAACTGAATCACGCAGCAGCACAAAACAAATTTGACACTCTGAATAGACAAGTTTGATGAAAAATTCTGTTTTCAGGCAAAAGAAATCTGCCTCAAGCCTCCGCTTTGGCTGCTTCTTTTCTGTTTTATGATTTGAAGCTTCTCGACAGACTTTTGGACAAAACAATCTATTTGATGTTGTCTTGGGATTTCTCTCGTTCGTCGATAAATTGATAATCAGTGACAGTTTACATGGAGTGGTTTGATATCAGTTTCATCACTCGCCCCTCATCAAGGGCCTGTGGGAGTACAGACTCGCTGTGCTTCAGCTAATCAGGGTATCAGATGTCTATGGGTCAGCACTCCCCCATCTCTGAAAGAGGCTTGGTTAAAAACTGAAATCATCGTAGCTGATTGTAGCATTTATTCTGGCACTGTATTTCAGTCAGAGTTATAAATATTCTGTACAGCACCATATTTACACAGCATCAAGTCAGGGCTGCAATATATAAGTTTTTAGATATATATAGATGCATTTTTGATGAGAAGTTTTTGTGTCAAAGTAACATCAAACAGTGTTTTAGCTGCATTTATCGGGCTATTCTTGAGTACTAAATGAACTGTTTGTAAGAAATAAATATATGTCAGGCCTTATGCTCTGCAAAATGTATATTTAAGGTAATAACAATGATAGTAATTTCCTTTGCTCCTTGCCAGTTTCCCCTACTCATTCAAATGTTATTAATGATGCTGCGTTTCAGTTGTATTGGAAGTACTGACTTCTGAGTGGGAAATTTCAACTGGAACGCCCCCTGAGGTTGGAATTTCCTACTGGGAAGTCGGCGAATCCTCACCACCCCAAACTGACATTCAAAGATAGCTGCCCCAGGTGTAAACAGTTATTAAGCTCCTGTAATATTGCATTTATTAGCACTTCTGACTAGTGTTTGTCGCACTAAATCAGCCGTATACACAGTATTGTTCGACGTATATATATATGGAAATGCTGCTATTGTGTTATTACATTCTTCATGTGGTTTGTGTGAATTACATCGCAGGGCATGCTAACAGCTAGTATATCGGCACGTTTTTCCAACTTTGTAACTGGAACGCTGATAACTCGGATATGACGTCATTCCCACTTCCCAGTTTCGATGTAAATGGAACGCAGCAATTATGTGTGCAATTTCTATTTCATTTAGTGCCACTAATCAATAAAACAGGAATAGGTGACATGCAGCCCCCCTCTCCTTCAATAAGTTGTGCCATTCAGTTTTAAGTATGACAAATGCAGACAGACAAATTAAAACATCTGCAATTTCAATGGTTTTTTTGGCCACAGATGCAGACAAAACAAAGGTGCAGTATTCTGGTATTGTAACTGAGATGCTCTGCCAGGTAGCCTAAATAAAGGTGACTGCATTTCACACAAAAGTTAAGACTTTACTAGCATTCAATAAAGTGTTATTAGATGTTTCATTTTATCCAAGTGTAAAACATGACTTCAGAAATTCAAGGAAACATAAAAATAGCCTAACACTTTACACTTCACATTTATTTGACTAAATTGACAGTAGATGTCTTCGACTAAAATGCAGTGAAATTTCATTAACTTAAACTGGACTAAAAACAATTTAGATGACTAAATTATGACCAAAACTAAAAGATATTTTAGGTGAAAGACTGAAACTAAAACTAAATTAAAAAGTGCTGTCAAAATTAACACTGCTGCAGCCTGTGTGGGCTAAAGTCTAGTCCTGAAACCCTTTGCCACCCTTCTCTCTCCCTACGGTGCAAAAAAGGCAAAAAAAGTAATCTAAAAAATGTTTATAGTCATGGCAATGTGACAACTACCAATTTGGAAAAAATTGCATTTATATTGTGTAAGGTCATTTAGTTTAAAAAACTATTGAGATACGCTTTTGTGTTCAAACTTCCCAGCTCTACTTTAAGTAAAGCATCAGAAAGTGGAAGCCTTGTGCTGTCTCCCGGTGTTAAACACAGTTAAGACCTGTTAAAAAGCATTTATGTGCCACAACAGTCTGAAGAAATGCCTGCAGGGAGGAACTGTGAGCGGTGAAAAAGCGCTCTGAATTCAGGACTATTGTCATGTCTCCTCATGATGGGTAAATAAGTGTTGCCCCTTAATTTGGTTCTGAATGGCCGAGCCTGGCTACAATGCGGCGCAACTCGTCCAAATCAACTCTCATGGCTCTACTTTCGGCGTGATTACACAATAACTCCGAGCTGACTGATTGTCTACCTCCAGAAAATGCTGCCAATGTCGCTGAATGGAGCCATGAGGATTGCTGGACCGGTGCTGCCCGTTTCCATTCATGGCGGCCGCCGTTGCAAAAGGGGGGAATGCTAATGGGGATGAATGTAATGGTTGAAAGAAACACGGGAAACCCACGCTGAATGCAACAACTCAAGAGTACATTATTCACTGTGTTTGTCAGAGTAACAAACGTCGTAAATTGGGCTGTGTTTGGGCTCAAATTGGACTGGCTTCATTTCTGAATTTTAAAGATGACACTCCAATCTTCCCGAAGGTGTTTTTCAAGGTTTCAATTTGAAATTTTGATGGGCTCGATTCAGCGGCTCTGCCTTTTCTTTCTGACTGGCCACAGACAACCTCCACGTTAATGAAACTTCTGCCAATACGAGCTCAGAAACCAGAAATTTCACCACATTATAGAAGTCATAAATCAAACAATCTTCTACCTTAACGTCAGGCAAGTGGAAAAGGAAGATAGAACAAGTCGGCTGCTCTTTTCTTCTTTTTATCTCAGCTGCCGTTTCCCTTTCCTCAATCTACCCGTGCTGCCCATCCTCTTTCATCTCACTCAGTTCTCAGGAAAAAGGACTTGTGAGGGCCAGAGACTTATGGATTTACCAATTGCACCTAATGGCTTACTGTCCCCCAGAGGAGAATAAAGAAATAATTTAGCATATCAAGCGAGGCCAAAGGGGCCTCATACTGTTAGATGATGCTCTGTGGACCAAGGACCAGTGCTCTTTTGGCCAGAGATGAGAGTCTCCATTAGAAATCTGCAGGGGATGACTTTAACATAGCTTCACTGGTGCCCAGAGGCCTCAGAAAATATTGTTTACCCCACTATTTTATCACTATGCTGCTGGGAAAAACAAATTTAAAATGGAAGAGGAGTTTGAACGCTTGGTGTAGCTAAACAAACAACACCTTGCAGTAAAAGTCGGTGGAATTTGTTCCAATTTTGTGTTTTTTCAGATATATTACTGAAAGAATACCAAGGCTAAGGGCGAGACAAAATACAGATACGGTGAGTTATTGTCTTCCTGGTATGTGCAAAACAATTATTGATACACTGGCTCCAAATGGAGATACTTCATGACTCCTTATGGCTGGACCTATGACCTAAATAAGGTTGGCACAAGCAGAATTTAATAGGACAAAAAGTTGATAGAGAAGCTGCCGAGCTAAAGGGATACAGGCTAACAGAAATGACAGTGAGGTAAAGTTTTGATATTGTGACCGCCGTTTATGATATCTTTGTAAAAACCCTCCTATACAGCAAGAACGTAAAGAGCAATTGGCATGTTAAATATCTTTGATTACGCAGTTTTTTGAAAAATGGTAACCTTTCCTGACATATTTCAACTCCTTACAGATTTCACTACTTTTTTTATTATTCCTCCCACATCTCTTATTCTCCTTATCCCTTATTTATTTGAGTTTTTTTCCTCTTTTAAAGTATTTTATTATATTTTATGTATTTATTTATTTGTAGAAATGTGGCTCCTAACATGCTCAAGTGACTGTGGGCAAACCTTTTTACATCCTGTTTACTATTTAAATAGTATTACACATCATACTACCAGCTTTTTAAGAGCTCAAATTCATAGTTTTTAGACTTGTAGATGCCCTTCAACAAAGGGACATCTCCTCGTTCCTTTCTCCCCTGTTTATAGTGCCAGTAGCTGCCTAAAAGTTGTTTATCTGAGGTGTGAGCCCATTGTCACAGGATGGCAAGTCCAGTGCAAAGCAAGGACAGAAATGACTGATAAAATAATTCAGGAGCTCTAAACAAAATGTATCAGGCAGAGACAGAATACAGCTGGCTCAGGGGCTGGCTTAAAAAGCTTTTAAACATATGTGATTGTAAATAACAGACATCAAAATCAAATATTTGAAACTGAGTTGAGCCAAAATATGGCTCAATACTGTAGCCTTCTCGGATAATATCTTATATTATAATATCTATTTAAGAGGATGTTTTGTTTGCTTTTACCCCAAACCAAAAGACAAAGCTAACCCAGTGAATGAACACTGTATCTCCTCTTGGCTGCTCATTCTTCACAGTTTAAGTCTTCAATTCATCAGTCATAGGGAAAATGACTAACAGGATGTGGAGATGTCAACAGCAGCAGCAAGGTTACAACAGTCTGAACTTATGAGCATGGAAAAATGTTGAACCCAGCACTCAGGTATGAGCTAAAAATCTGTTTTTAAGGCATCTTCTTCTGCTCTCATGCACACACAAATGGAACATCACAGGCTTGTCCAAAGGGAAGCAGGGGTTGTGGTGTCAAACCCTTAACCTTTGAGGTATTAATAAAGAAACCTTGAATCCACCACAGCTTTATTTCAGTCCTTCATCCTCTATCGTTCCTCGTGTTCTCGCTCTTTGACACTTCACAGGCTCATAAGTACAAGTCTGTTGACCCCTGTGTAAATATAAACAGATGTTTTCTTCCTCTGCATTAATTAAACCAACGTTTTGATCCATATTTACCAATGTTAAAATAGGCTAAGTCAGTATAAACTCTTTCCTTACACTGAAGTAAGTTGGCAGTGTCCAACGCAGAAGTAAAAGTAAATGTAGAAAAATGATTTTTGAGCTTACTGTAGTGAAATAATCTTGAGATTTAAAACAAAGTGCTTTTTCTTTATCATTTTCCCACAGTTCATTTCACTGGGACCTCGAAAACTGCAAGATGCTCTGTGGTGATCCATCACCTTATCAGCATGTTTTCAACAACGGGGCTGGCGGGAGAATAAACTCTTCAAGTGTTCGTCTTTACCGCACATCAATACGTTGTATTACAGCAAAAAAAAAAACATTTTACAAGCGATAAACACATTTCAGTCTGTCTCCAGGTAAACGTGGATGAGCTTACCTTAAAACGCAGGAATAGTACCCCACATCGTCCAACTCTGCCGGTCGAAACCAAATGGCGTCCTCCTCCTTGCTCATCCTCGTGCCGTCAAAACTGATGGGCTCCTCAAAGTCCCCATGTCCCGCGCTTTTGTACCACATGAGGCTGAGTCCTGCCGCCTGCGCATGGGTGTAGTTGGCCCGGATATATCCATAGAATAAAGCACACTTAATCCGTACAGGTTCCCCCACAAGCACCTTGTATTTCAGGTAGTCCACTGACCAGTCCGTGCAGCCTTCCACTGCAAGAAAAAAAGACAGAAAATGGAAACAATCAGGCCAGAGTGACTAAAAGTAGATCTGTAATCATGAAAAGGGTTTGTGGCAACCAGGACAAGACCACTTTGAGAGCTGGCATCAGTCTGTCAGTTTGTGTGCTTTGCCAGCAGTGCTTGTATCACAATCAATCAAGTAGCTCTTTTCCTTCACGCAGGACTGAGCTCCAAGTCTCCTCTTGTTGTCCCTGGATAAAAATGAAGCCATTAGCATGCACTTCTTACTCATGACTTTTTGAGATTGTCAATTGATTCATAGCAAAAGAAGAAACAAAACCAAACAGAGAAAGTCAGAATCCTTTAAATGTATGAATAAATATGTTGGCAGGTTTTTGACTCCCAACATAAGAATTGTTGCATTAAATCATTAGTCTCCGTCTAATCTGCCCTTTTCTAAACACATTACTCCATTTATATTGACACTAGTGTCACCATCTAATAAATAATCTGACTCTAATGATGGCAAAATGTGTTTAAGCTGGGGTTTAAATAATTTTTATGTCACTGATGGCCCTCATTTACCTTTTAACTGAGGAAATAAGTTTCCCCTGTTACTCAGAAGTAGTCATTTTTAGGAACCAGATTTGTTTTTTTTGAATACGAGAATAAAAAGGGTACCTGCTGATCTAGTGCCACTGCATTTGCTAATAAAGCCCACCAAATGTCAGCCAAAATAAGTGGATTATAACTCTGTTTCATATCTCTGCGGTACAGGCAGTGATAGGACTTCAATTTAATATTTATTTTCCAGCTTTGGGTGCAAATAGCATTCATAAGCAACACCAAACAGCAAGGTCTCAAAAAATATGCCAACATCTTAGATGCTGATTGGAATTTTCACCAAACAAACTTTGATGCATTTCTTCTATTAAAAACAGAGTATGAAACTTTTGAAAGACTTTTGGCCTGAGTTTTGAGCACAATTACTTGGTGATTGATGGGATCATTTCAGCCTAATGCTGCATAATTTTCAGATGCAAATAATAATCTGATCAAGTAAAAACACCTTCAGCTATGGCCAAATTTAGCTGAACAAATCTTGACAACAGCAACCTGGAAAGTGTCATCAAATCACAGTGTAGTACATTCATCCTGTATACAACATGATATAGTCAAAGAGGCCTGATGACGGCAGTGTTCAGTGCAGAAATGCTGTCCCAAACAAACATGCAGGCAAAAATATGAAGGTGAAGCAGGTCTCCAGGAGCTACAGCCCTTGACACGTGTCAATGAATTCAACTCAACTTATTCTTCATTGAATCAACATAGATTAAAACACAAACAAAGTCAGTTTCTCTGTAATTTGCAGAGAAAGACAAGTTATTCAGACTTCTAAAAAGAAGATAGAAAAATGATTCAAAGCAGATGCTGAAACAGCTGGAATCAAACTATTTCTTTATATTTCTCATCAATACAAGCCTGAAATCCCGGTCAAATGCTCTCTCTAACCTGTAACCTCCAGCTAACAATAACAACTAAAGCTCTGCAAAATTATATTCCCTAATTACCCAGATGACACAAAGAAGTATGGATGAATGTTAAAAAATAAGAAAATAGCATCCGTAGCACCTCAAAGGAACAGCACAATTTGTGTATTTATGATAAAAAAAAAGGAAATTAAGTTGTTTTCAGGCTGTGTCAGGTAATACTCATGTATTTGACTCCAGCAGTTAGTCACTATATTAAACACAGAAATTTAGGCATTAAATGAAAATTTCAGTTTTAATTTGCACGTTCCTGATTTAATAATAGAGATTTTATAATAGGCTGCTAACATTTGTATTGTTCCGTACAAATGGGCAATCCAGTATGGGTGTTAATGGGACTATGGGTGTTTTGAAGCAAGCCCCAGGTGGACAGTAAAGGAACTGTAGTTACATTACAAGATATTTTTTTGGGCATTTTTGGCCTTTACTGACAGTGGAAATACAAAGGATGGCCTCAAAATGAATGAAAAACATGCAGCAGATAGGCCTTGGGCAGAAAATAGTGCCAGGTTGTCCACACAAAGCAAGAGCCTTCATGGTAAGTGCGTGGTTGCTACCACTTCACCAAACCAGAATCCCGGGACAGGTAATTTCTGGCACATAGACTGCTTCTTTGGCACCAAAGCTTGCCACTTGGTTGTATTACAACTTTAGTTAATGTTAGGAGTCAATCTTACATTTTATGGAGGGTACAGATTTCTTTTAAGTCTCTTGTAAGCTTGCCAGTTAGCATAATGATAGCAACCACAGAGGTTATTGATTAGGGATGTGCCTGGATAGTGATGATGTTAACTGATGGAATGTTTAAGTAGCCACCTTAACCACACCTGCCCTGGCATCCCTATAAACTCTCTCTTTCTCACCCCTTTTTCTTCAAGAATTTCAGTCTATCCAACTCCCTGTCAGGGTTTGTCATTTCTGGGTACCGTGGCAGACCCCTCAGAAGCTTCAGCAGAACATTATACATCAAATAATCATGAACCATTATTCCAATATCATAACTGAAGGATTGTCAGATTGCATCATGTTGATGTTGTGGACCTTGCCAGTGAGACTGAAGCTTTTCCATCATGTTCAAAAAGGTCATTTCTGCCTCTGAAAAATGATGTGACAACTGACAAATGTGACATTTTATGTCTGATAACTGTAGTCTCAGATTGTGTGATATTCAGACTTATTTAAGGCCATTTCTATGCTCTCTCCTGGCCCAAATGATCTGTGTTAGATCACTATTTTAAAGCTATGTTGCAGATCAAACCAACAACAGATCAGTTTTAATTCAGGGCATCCAATCAATATCTCATCTTTGTTCCACATTTAGGGGGCAAATGACTTTATAGATGAAACATCTACTGAAAGGTGATTTTATCTGCAAAATGTGCTCCATTTAATCCCAAATGGGTTCTTGACATTCACTCTAGTGCTGAGGCCTTTTGTACCCTTTTACTTGGCAGCCTCTTTTTGATTCGTATAATCTTTAACAAAAAGTGTTTTTGTCTCTGCCTCCTCAATAAATTAACATAAAACTTGTCTCACATTTGAAAGCTAAATTGGGTCTTCACTGAATCAAAAACAAGCTTTCTGCCTCTTCATCTTCTCTTATCCGTTTTTCCCTTCCTGTTCCTGATACCTTCTTTTCCCCCGCTTCACCTCGCTGCTTCACTCTTCCTTTTAAAACAGCTGGCGAGCACAGCTGCCGCAGACTCAACAGGCTTCGCTAATTGAGCCTCTATAAATGTTTTATTTACCAAAGAAGCGAGTCGGCCGCCAATCAGCGAGGTGCAGTGTGTGCCGCAGTTGTTGGGGGGTTACTGTGGGGGAGGGATGTTGGCTGGGAATTGATTTAACTGTGCTGATTTACGTTATTGTATTGTATTATGTGGCACAGTAAGGGTCATGCTGTGCGCAGCGGCAACAACACTGTTGGGTGCTTAAGCCGGAGAAAAGATGAAAAAAAGGGGAAAAGCTCCCTCTAAATCACTTGAACAGTGAAAAATGAGGACGACATAATGTCACATTGAGAAACTTCCAGGGCAGCTGCAGTGGAGTTTAATAGCTGAAGATCCATCAGTTACCAAACACTCGCAGTGACAGATTTTGAGACAATCCATCAGAATCAAAGAGCAAAGTTCAATATTCAAATATTGTGGTGGGGAATCCATCACTGAGGCTGAAAGAGCAATTTCTCCTCTCAAAGAAGCTTCAATATACCAAGATGCAACGCAGTGTTGTGGTTATTTTGGTTGTGGATGTACGAGGGTTTTCCCCCATCACTGTGACATTATGTGTAGTTTTCAGCATGTAGGCATGCACATGTATGAGGGGATGAGAGGTTGGTTGGTAATTCAAATCCTGTGGGACAAGCAGCAACAGTATCTATGTCAGCTTCTGATGCAGCTTCAAATGGGCTTTCAGCCATGTGTGCATGTCAAAAGATGGATCCAACACCATCATTCAAAAAACTGGTTCTAAAATCAGCTTTTATGTGAAATGAGTGTCAAATAGAGCATTATACTAGTCCATAATCCAAAACAAACAACCTTGTACAATAAATATATAATATTTTGTCACTGGGATTGAGAACTTGGCATTGGAAAGGTAAAATTGGAAGCTAGAGATTTGATTGGTTGTTTTTTGACTGGCTAAAGAACCTGAATATGTTGAAGTCTCAGCTATATTGACTTCATGAGGGGGGCATGGTTTAGGTTAGAAACAGCTGGTTCTCAGGGCTAAAATAGAGAGGTTAACCAGCTGAAAAAATCCCCAAAACTGAGTGGATCAGAGAGAAAACAAACATGATCTGGGGAAATAAAATAAGGCTGGGCTAAGACTTCTATACTTACAAAATGTTTCGACTTTGAGTTGGTTATGCTGGGCATCAGAGTTGTCTACCTCTAAAGTTTGCTTAAGCTGGCTTTGGATTCTTGTTGACTTGTGGTTGGATTTGTTTAATCTACTGTCAGTTTTATTTGATATTTCTTTTGTTGTCCTTGGTCCATAAAAAATCAATTAAATAAGTATGTTTCAGAATTTTGAGTTTCTGCTTCAAAAAAATCCACGGCCATAATTAAACAAGAATCTATCTACAACTAGAAAATCTTTTTTAATATTGCAGGTAACATAATTACTGAGATGCTTGTTAAATAGAATAAGATGTGTATGTATATAGGTATGTGACTAAGATGGAGTAAAACAAGTTGTTTTTACTCCATCTTGACTCCATCTTGATGTTGATGCAAATGTGTCTTTAAATCTTGAGCAACGAAAGCAACTAAAAACAATATAAACATACTAATTGCCATTATAATGCCAATAACAATGAAATTAGAGAGGTTTTACTTCAGAGTTCTGGGCAGAATTTTGCAAAATTTAGCTTAACTTAACATGATTCAGGTAGAAAATCATATGCTGCCATCTACAGGTGAAAAAAACAGAACAAATTTTACTGAAATGTCACAAAATATGCTAATTACATTTAAACACATGCAGCAGTGTGCTCCTTGCAGCGCAAATGTTTGATTACGCGGTAATACTGTGGTCATTTTTCAATTTTTTTAGTTGTCAACCTGCTTGGTATTTAAGATTTCTTTAACTGAGCTTAAATGACTGATGTGAGCTTGTAGTTGGGTTTGTTCTGTTTCACTTCATTATGTGTATGTTAAGATCTTTTGGAGGTATGAAAGTCAGTTAACTGGCATCAATAGATTATTTTGCTCTAACTTTTCCTTGTTATTATTAGATAAATATTCCAAAGGGAATGTTGATATTTAATTCTAATCTAATTTATTTTATGAATATGTATCGATTCTCTCAAATTGTTGCAAAAAGACTGCAAAAGTCTGCTTCACTTATCATAATTTCTTGAGGTTGTTAAAAGGTTTTAATTCAAAAAGCAAAGAAGAAAAATGTTTAGTTTAAGGTGCATATAATCAAAGACTACCCTGGCAGAAAGTGAAACTATAAAATATGAAGCTCCTGAGTGTTGATAGTTTCCTCTTTATGCAGTAATCTCATAATTTAAACAGCATTAGACATGACAGCTCATTTCACCTGCAACAGAACCAGAAAGCTTCCCACAAATTGACTCTAAATAAACAACAATAAGGTTCTGTTTTCTTTTCTCAAGACTGAGAAAATTGCTGTCTGATGCTGCACTTTGACGTCACCCTCCATATTGCTCTTTGATTTCCCAAATTAAGAGGGACAGATCCTGAGCAACACAGTGAAAAAGCAACCGTGATACAAAGAGTGATTCACCAGGAGCCAAATTAAGCAAACACAAATGCTGGAGTGGGCTGCGTGCATGCACTGAGTGCTACTCAACGCCACTATCCTTTCATTGTGATTATGTCTTTGCTGTTGCCTTGGTAACTAAAGGGTCTATCCTCGCTTATCTGGAACTTGCTAATTAGTTTGTGGACGATAATAACTTGAAGGCTTAAGGTAAGACAACCACGGCCAAGATGGTTTCACTTCTAATCATGTGTCCTAATTGAGACTCTCGAGTGTTTCTATGCTCTCACGTCGAATAAAGAAACAACGTGGGAGTGCAAAAGGTCAGGGCGGCAGGCTGAGGATCAAACAGGGAACAAGATTAGTTTGGAAAAGAAAGCATTGAGTGTCAGTGAAGAAAAGTCTCTGAGGCGTATTGTATCATAAAACATGCACATATTTGCTTTAAACATCTAAATGTATAAATTCAAACATACATTATAATGAATAAGATTACCTTTGAGGACAGATTATGCACTCTCCAACATTTAATGTGATGCACAAGGAGTTGATTGTAATGTCAGACTCTGCAGCATGGTCAGTGTTAATTTGCTCAGACTGGAAATCATTAGTCTTCTACAATCAAGCAGTGATGGATAGTAAATTTACTCAGTTGATCCAAGTTCCCCAACAGACCCAAACAAAGATAGTCCAACACTTAATCTCTGTAAATATCCGGACTCTAAAGTACAGCAATGTGTGCTTATGCAAGTATAGAAGTGCTTGGACACCAAAGAATTTGATCATAGAAACAGGCCATGCAACACAAAGCTCCTTTAGTCTGTACACAGATGCATATGGCTGCCATTTGTGTGTTTAATCGAACCTAAAACTACCAATATCTGAATTTCTTAGACTAGCTACCATATCAGTCTGTCTTCCATCACTATTAATTGAGAGTGGATCACAGTGCTTGGAGAGTTGTCACATAAAAAATACAAGCGAGAGGATGTTCGTCACAGATGTTACAGTTCAAAGAGTTAATTTGTTGAAAGCAGACTCCCTTTAGCCTTCTGTTGAACTCATATCTATAAAAATATAGATTATATGTGTCTCAATACATTATCAATACTACTGTTCTTATTCATGGTCAACGGGGAGAGAGAGACAGACCATTCTCTCAAACTCACACCTACAGGCGATTAGGATTCCCTGATTAATGAGCATGATTTTGGTCTGTTGGATGAAACTGGAGTGCGTGGAGAAAAACCAAGCAAGCACTGGGAGAACATGCAAACTCCACACAGAAAGGCCCTGGCTGTCTACGGGGAGCAAACCAGTGAACAAAGCAACAAATTCCCCTTCTGGTATAAAGTTTTGCCTTAACGCCTGTTCACAAATTCAGTTTCGATGTTCATAATGCTTGTGTTTATAAAAATCTTCTAGTTGTCATAAGCCGAGTACCCCTGATCCAGCTGTATTCTCGCTGTCTAAGATGCTCTGATGGAGCACTTTAAGGCCCCCTCCCTGGCATGGGCCCAGTTTTCAACGTCTCCACTCTTGCAATGGGCTTTTCACTCCGAGCCAATGGCCTTAAACTGCTGACCAAACAATGTTATGACATCACACTGGTAGATCAATTCAGGGGGGGATGGGAATAAGCCGTTTCAGGTGCCACAAAGGTGCCACAAAGAGGGGGAAGGTGTGTAGAAGTACTTGATCACAAGGAGACGTGAAACTCATAAAGGGCAACATACAACTTAAAAAGCTAAATATAAGCTCTTTAAACATCATCAGGTATGGTTATAAATGTAGGCTACAAGCCATGCAAATGCAAGCCATTTGTTTGGTTGTTAAGTTTGAGGAAACGTGTTGCTGATAGAAGGCTGAAGTGTGCAAAGGAAAAATGAGAAAAACAAGTAAAAGACTGAATTGTTGCACATGATAAGTCAAAGCATGTGTCTGAAAATCATGATATATAGTGCAGAAGGGAAAAAATATTGCAATATCATTTTTTTCCCAATATTCTTCAGACCTGATCATCAAAAAACTGTTCTTAAGACTGCACAGACACAAACCTGTGTGTCTAACTCACAAAGTCTGTTTAAGAAGTCGAGAATCATATGAAATCCTCACAATACTTGGTGTTTGTTGAATGGATGATATCAAAAAAGTACAAACTGTTCCACAACCCCCCAACCAGCTGACAAAAAAGCAGTTTTCACAACTTTAACACAGTCTGCCAATCCAGACAGAAAAAAGAAAGGGACAAATTTACTCACAAGTGCATTCAGTTTGGCGGCCCAGACTGGATTTGGGACCAGAAAAAAAAACACAGTCACTGCATCGCTGCCAAACATCAGACAGCCCGGCTCTGTCCTTTTACTTTCCCATCAACACAGCAAATAAACATTCACTTATCCTTTTCCTCTACAGCTGAATGTACTCCCTTTTTCCAGAGAAAAATAATGTCTCACAGAGTTGATTTTGATGTCAGAGTACTACAGATCTGCTACTACAGAGGTGGTTATCATTCAAAGCGCAACACACCTTCTGGTCTTGTAAAATAACTCATGTAGATATGAATTTATGAACTAATTAATTGAATTACATATATTAGCATATATCTGATCAAATACGATCCAAAAAAGGAATAAAAAAATGGTAAAAAAGTAAAATAGCCTGATTGAAAATAAGTGTATCACAGATAAAGATCCTGTTTGACAACCTAAGGCTTTTACCTTTTAAAAACACTCCCTGGTTTACTGAGAAGTTAAGGATTAAACATCTTAAATTAATTTCCCTTTAAGGCCAAACTTTAGTCCAACTGTTTCAAAGCATCTGCTGAATTTATCTCTCAAACCGCCACAAGGATCCTGCCAACACCAGTCCCCGTTATCTCCCACCGATCCTCAAACTGCTTCAGACTTTAGAAGGCGGGTTATCATTTACTTCTGGGGGAGGGGGGATTCTGCAGAATCTGCCGGCAGGAAACAAACATGGTACAAAGCCTAATTGAACTCGATTAACATTTCCCCCATTCTGCTGGATCACAATTGGTGAGGGAATTGGACAATCTGCTGAGTGATAGAAACCACTCCTGCAGCTCCTCAGCTCAGGGGGGGACATCAAGTATGTGCGGCGTTCTCGCCTGTAATACACATGACCAGTCAGTGAAGAGTGGTAATTCCTCTGTCACGGTCCCGGAGTGTTTAACAGCAGAAAAAATGGAAACTGTTATCTGACGGTTGTTGTGTTTTGGCACGAGATCACAGAGCCGATGTTTGAGCATCACTCTGTATGGAAATCAAGGGTTTAATAGAGAAACAGTCACTGACACCACATGGAAATGGAGGTCTTATATATACCAATTTAACCAGGCCATTAAGCAAAGACAGGACCATTTTTCAGGCCTGCTTTGCTTTTATGTTGTCATGTTTGTCTCGTATGTCCAACTGCATAAAAGATTGCCAATTGACTGGCATTGTAACCATGCGGTTGACTTTTTGCTGCCTTACCACTGTATTTGAAACTGTTTTTCCTTATTCCTCCCTCTGAATAGTGTTTGTAACACCAATATGTATCCACTGGTTGGCGCTGCTGTACATAAATATGAATGTTTGAAAACAAGAAAAAATCAGAAGTAAATCTTTGCTGCATAGCTCCTCAGAAATCTAACAGTGTGAGAATCAATCAGTGTAAGAAAACATCTTCTCACTTATTTCAAGATCCTCTAACAATCATAATTTAGTTGAAAGAAATAATAATATAAATAATAAATAATAATTTAAGAATAAAAAATGTATCTGTGATTCCTCTGAAAACTGGGTCAACTGCTAAATATCTAAGTTTTGCTCTCTGTGATGTTTTCATTAGAAAACACTCAAATTTTGTTGCAGAAATGAAAGAAATTGCATCCAACATAGCTGCTTCCCGATTGGGTAATCTGAAAAATAAAACCTGAAATGTTGCTCAATGAAGAGGCAGGAACACACCAACAAATAATTTGTCGCAAATGTATTTCTTAGTTTGGAAGTCAAAGGGATAAGTTAAGAGGCTCGCAATGCCTCTTTAACAGCTTTTCTCCTTCAAAATGTCATAATCATGCATGTCAAAATATTGTGAAAGTTTTTAAAACATAGATCTTTAAGGCTGCAGATTTGATCGAAATATTTCCTCAATTGAAGATAAAAAGTGACCTGTGAAGTTGGTTGTAAAGCAACAAAACCTTTGCAACAGATATTTGTGGACAGTATTACAAACTTGCAGAACTTCAAGTCGTAAGAGCTGCAAAAGTCAAGATGACTTGTCTGTACTTCTCAGCTTTTGCAGCATCAACTCAGGGTATTCAGCCATTATGAATAAGTACAAATTGTTTTATATATTTGCTGTGTATTCCATGTGGATCTGGCTACTGCATATTAATGCAAAAGCAGCTCCCTATGGATCCACGATTCTGCTTTTTTAAACAAAACCACACCAAGGTTGCAATTTAAACAGAAACGAAAAAAGTATAAGGAACAGATGCTGAGCTAATTTGCTGCTGAGGTGCATGATTCTGTATTAAAATATAGATGGAAATTTACAAACCAAGGTTTTTAATTGAAAATATAGGCCACCATGAGTATTAATGCCAAGGTTAAAACATGGAACACTTGCATAAAGAAGGTATTTTGAGCCTTAAAGCTAATTGTGCTTTATAAAATATAAATATACGCACTAATTCAAAGCATTTCCTCATAGGGTAACACTGTTTCTTGCTTTAATTTGACCCTCAGTATTAAATGGATCCCTGTGGAAATTGGCTTCAAGGCACTTTCCCTTCAGCTGCTGGAGTTTCCCCTGAATTTATATAATACATTTGGATGCTTTTAGACCGCATATACTCTTATAAAAGCTACCTGTGCTGCCTTGAATTGGATATATAGGGCATGGTGTAGTGAAATATAATGAAAAAGCTAAATCTTCTGTGCACACGATAGCTAAAACAGATGCGAACGGGCATAAAAAGATAGTGTGATGCATTTGAGGTTTAAAGGCCACCTCAATAAAGCTAAACAAATGTTATGTCATCGCGTTCATGCTACACTTTTACAGTCACGAGAGCGAGCGTGTGTCCCTCTTGGAGTGGAGGTGATCGGCTCATAAATCGGGTTACAGGTCTGCTGAGGGGTAATCGCATGCAGATTGAGTCGGGTCACCACGGAGGCTCCGGCAAAGTGTCTGTACTCTCATAAGCACTCAAGGAGAGGGTTCACTACTATTTTTCTCCATAAAAGCTGAGGCGTAATTCAATCAGAAAGGCGTGCATATATTAAACCGAAGCTGATTGGATAAACACACGAGCACTGGAGCGCGCATCCAAACACACGATCCATGAGGTGACGCCGCATCAACCTTTACTTGCCCTCATGAAGTGCACTGTCTTAGCTGGCCTGTCTCCAGAGTCCCTGGAGGAACTTATCACCCCTGCACCCCTGAGAGAAGAAGAAGAATTAAAAAAAAAAAGGATGTCTCGGAATCTTGACCCGCCATTTTCCACCTTGTGAAAACGCTGTCGCAGCAGAGCGGGTCTCAATTAAGAGGAATAAGGCTCTGATGTGTGGGAAAGGTAACCTCTGGGCTGCCTGTGTGCAAAAGGAGATTACCTGCATGATTGAAGGACCTCCAGCAGGTTGAGAAAGAGAATGAGTCATCAGCCAATAAAGCAATCAGCCACGGCCCTCTGCATGTGAGAGGATCTTCCCACACGCTGTAGAAACACACACACACATCCTGGGACCTCTGGGGCTGTGAGACAGACCCAGGTGTTACTCTTGAACCAACAGGAGTTATCCATTTCCAAAATTGTAGGAGGGAAATTAGGAGCTTAGTGTAATGGCACTGCAACAACACTGGACTGCAGACGCTGAAATGACCAAAGTTAACGACCATATGGAGACATAACCAGCTGGGTGGGAACAAGGGTCTATTACTAATCACACAGAAGGTGCAGAGGAGGAGGATTGTTCAAGAAATAGTCCTAGAAAAACTAGACCTTGAAACTAGAGACCCTCTTCATGTTTGTAAACACTGACATTTCTTGGCAGGCGGGGCTTGACACATTAGCTTGTGCTTGGAGGCAAGTTATTTCTGGCTGGTTTACAACAACTGCAGAAGACATGATATGATGAAGACCAAGAGTTTTACTAGCAAATAAACAGTAGCATATTTACTGACTTTCAGCTTTGAGCCATTGCTGTTACCCCAGATCTCACGCTGCGCACTCTGGAAGTACCCTGTGAGTCTGTTTTCAGTTCAACCCTGATCAGTCTTCGTAGAGCAGATCAACCTCAGCAGGAAAACAAGCTCTCAGAGTTTCTGGGTGATTTCTATATACAGCACCATATGGAAATAATATCAGGCAGGCAAAACAACCTGTTGTTGTCCACATGTTTCTCTTCCTGTCACCTCGTTATCTCAAAATTACCTTGCAGAGATGTAGTTGGACAGGACACTACGCAGGCACACCATGTGAAAATTGCAGGTTACTGTTTTTTTTAGACTCTTTATACCTGCACTGACATGGATTAACACTCTTTTGGTGCAGTGTTGATTTTGTTGACTAATTATTTTTGTCATAGTTTTCATCAACAACCTTTTTTCCCCTGATGAAAACCAGACAGTAACTAATAAAAACAAGTGCACATGGACAAAAACTATAACTAACTTAACTGACATTTTCATCAACAAATAAAAACTAGACTAAAATGTTTGACAGAGACTTAATCCAATCAGACCTAATTTGGTCATGTAGAAAGTAGGGACAAGTTAGGAATATATCCAATCACAGCTACTTTGGTTGTGTGGAAAGGTTGGATGAGTTAAGAGGGACATCCAATCACAGCTGCCTTAGCTTGGTGGTGGTGGGATAAGTTGTGGAGCGATCCAATCAGAGCTCCTCTCTTTATGAATTGATATATTCATGTAGAGCAGGTTCACTGTTTGTTGTCAGTTCTGGTATTGTAACTGAGATGCTCTGCCAGGTAGCCTAAATAAAAGTGACCGTATTTTACATAAAAGTGAAATTTGTTTCTGTTAATTTATACATTCAAACTTTACTAGCATTCAATAAAGGGTTATTAGATGTTTGATTTTATCCAAGTGTCAAACATGACTTCAGAAATTCAAGGAAACATAAAAAATGCCTCACACTTTACACTTCATTTTAAAACTTCACTTTACATATGTTGTGAAATTTCATCAACTAAAACTAGACTGAAATTAGAACAACTAAGATGACTAAATTATGACTAAAACCACAAATATTTTAGGCAAAAGACTATAACTAAAACTAAATTAAAAAGTGCTGTCAAAATTAACACTGTTTTGGGACATTCAGATATAAATTGACTGCACTGAAATGCGTGCAGCCTCACTTTGCATCACCAATACATTTTCGGAGACAACCAATGGTTTATTTATGTCATTCCAGCTTCCCCTTGTTGAGGTTTTTCCTGGATGCGATGAACAGGAAAATGCAAAGAACGTGAAAAAATAAGCAACAAGCCAAGAGGCTAGTAGCATTCTCCAACAACTTTTCTTCTTTGCCCTGTCACAAAATATGCTGTAACACAAAAGCCAGACATGTGCCGGATTAAAATTACTTTTTCATTTTCAGATGAAAAGTGAGGAGTCAGTGATGTTGTTAGTAAGTAGGCTGCTTCTGGGAGCAAAGTCTTGTCTTCACAAAAGAAACTGACCTCTGTGTAGGTCAGTTCTCCTTGTGGTTGATGATAAATGAACAAGAATCAACATATTTCAAATTCTAAGTATTTTAAATGCCATAAGACTGGAAAGATCTGAGCTGGAAAAAGTACAAAAGTACAAAAGTAAATGTATTATCTTAACTTTACCTTACAAGCACATATATCAGCAATTAACTGTTCAATTTTTAATGTATTTTAATTTGTCTTTATATTTACTAAGAACGTAGTTAAACTCCTGTACTGCCTGCTAGCTGTGGTGGTAATTCATGCTCAGTAGATTTCTGTGCCCAGTTAATGACTTGACATCACAGTGACCTGGTCAGAGAGGGTCTACATTAAGACATCAGCCCGACTGTACCCAACTGAGTCTCTCAAGTTGAACTATAATACTTAGATCATGCGGTTTGGGACTGAGTTATTCTTGCATGCGTGTACTTTAACGGATCCAAACTGGACAAGATGTTCTGCACAGGCTCAACAGTTGACCTTCAAATTAAGTAGCATTATACTCTAATCACAGGAGAAATAATACTATCATATGCCTTAAAATAAGGACTTGTAAAGCTGTCGGTGTTTTTTTTACAGGTGCTAATTTGTTCGCAAGGCTAACCTCAAGAAAGTACATGGGGACACTAGCTAGCTGGGGACATGATTTTTGTTGAGCTAAAGTAGTTCCTGTCAGGTAAATGGTGATTATCATGCCTACATAGCCTGCAGGCCTGTTGGAAAAAAAGTTCCTTCATGGCACAATCGTAAGAATCATCTTATCTCAAATGCAGAGATGAAGAGTATGTTGGATTTCTCCTGTCAGTCCTGAAACAGGACTTCATATATTCTAAGCTTTTATCCAAGCACTGAAAGAAAGGCAGCCACGCATCTGCCCACATCAGCATGACTTTTTCAGTTGTAATAAAAGTTTGATTAAATGTATGATTAAAAGATTGATATTTTTCAAGGTTAACTCCAGCTGCCCAGCTTATTTCATGATTACAGTGACATTTACCTCCCACCCTCCTCCTCCGCTCCTCACAGGCAGATAAAACAGCTCTATCTCGGCCTGTCTTGCCTGCACTTTACTCTCATGACACTTCATCTTCATTTGTCGTCTCTTTCTCTCTGTCTCTACCTAACTCCCTCTCCTCCTTGACAGGCACTGGGCTGTCATTTATATGCAAATACTCAGATGTGATTGTGGGAGAAAAAAAAAGAAAGAAAAAGAAACAGCTTTTTTCCTACTATTGCAAAATAAACATGGCCCCCACTATCTTTGCCAGCAGCCCCCATCAGGATCAGATTGGGCCATCCTGATTGGATGCCGGGCTCCAGAGAGCGCGGTACCTGCTGTCACCAATCACGGGTTAAACGCTGAAGGGGACAAGGAGCACCGAGAGGTAGCTGATGGGACCGGGCCACCGTTGCCAGGATGAAGTCTTGCAGGGAAGGGAATAAGGAGAGAGGCCCGGTGGAATATAAACACAAACACAAGTACGGGCAGGTAAGATTTGGCACCGTATTTTTGGTAGGAGTACAAGCTGTTCCTCACTGTCACAGTTTATAAAGGCAGCAGATGTCGGCACCAACAACAGATACGCATCAATTTGCAACTTTTGAAAGCATTTTGACAACCAATCTGTCACAGCATGACACAAAGACTTCCTGATTTTGTCTTAAAATGCAAAACCATCACTTAAAAATACAACAAGTTGAATGTTGCACTGAAATAGCTGAAATAATATGAAAAAAGAAAAACCTGTGCATTCTTCTTTGAGTACTTGGGTTGTATGGTTGTAACAAGTCGTATCTTGGCTGCCACGACAAAGAAAAAACATGCTTATCGTCACCTTAAAACATTAGATAAGTCTTATTCCTATTCTGTGCTGCTTACTTGGGATGGACCACCATTATTCTGCGTCATAGGTTGGCTATTTTTTAACAATATCTTGCCTTTCTTTAAAACTCCAAAACAATTATGGCTTTGCTTGTAGTTTGGTTCAGTTCAGTTCGATACGGTTTGGTAAAGTGAGCCTTATTGTGTCTGTTTCCACAGCTTGCTGTACCCCTTACTGGTAGATTATAGTCAAGTCTGCTTGTTTCCAGAAACTTATGATCTTTCCTCTAGTGATGTAACTGTTCATCCCAACATGCGATCGAGCTTGATTTAAGACATGGGAAGGCTGCAAGGAAACTAACAAAAATGTTTGAAAGATGATTTCTAGGACCTTGGTTGAGGAAATGACAGTCCTTGAGGGATCACTTTGGGTTGATACCCCAAAAAGAGGGATGCTACAGATCACTTATATCTTTCAAGCGTCCTGGTTTTGTGTTTAAGCACCTAAATGCATCATAAACCAATATACTGTAGTTACCAGGTTTCTGCTTTGCGGGGGCCTGAATCTCTTTCTAACATGTCTTGCTTTGTGATGATGTTTTCAAGAGCATTTTAATCTTTCTATTGCATCAAAAGGCTTTCTGGGAGTAAATAATTTCCACTGAAATCAAAAGAAGAAGAGCTCTTTGCACTGTCAGGCTACCTGTAGCAAAACAACTCTTGATCTTGTTTTTTATGCCGTGGTCAATGACTCTTGATGCTTCTTGTCAATGAGGTTTTTGATGTTATTCAGATGCAGATTGATGCAAACATAAAGCTAAGTGGCCACTTTAGTGCTGTTTATGCTCAACACTTCATGTTTATCAGCCTCTGTGGGTAGCACTTTTTATTTAGACTTGGTTGGTGGCTTTAATCATGGTGAATAAATGACGTAAGATAAGTTATTTTAAAAATACATCATTTCTAGCATTGAATGTGGAAGGTTTCAGTATTAATTGAATACCTGGCAAAAGATTAGCAAAGTAACATAGATTATAGATTCCACACACTTTAGCTGCTTACTTGCAAGGGTCAGGAATGAGTACCCTATTCAACAAAATTGTACTCATTTATAGAAATGTCAACCATAATTTTGTTTCCATGAATAAATGTACCATAATAAGAGAGAAAAGCTGTTAAAAGTAGCTGCCAGCTATCTACCTGCACCAATCCTGGATTGCTGGTGGTGACTTGGAAGACTATTTTTAACAGCTTTTTCCCCTTATCATACTAAATCCATGCATGAAAGGAAAACTCGAGTTTGACCATACACCAGGGAGGGTCACAAAATGGTGGTAAGGATTGTGGGGGTAGCTTGGGTGACAGGATGGTAGAAAATAATCATGGTCGATCACAAGAAAGCAGCACAAACATGAATGAAATACGGACACAGATCAACAGCTCCTGCCTGCTAATTTAGTCGACTAAGACAGTATATCTAATGGGTCTGCAGTATTAAACATCTTGTGTCTTGTCATGGCAGCTCTGTTTTAGCTACAGACACAATAAATCATTACTGATCAAAAAGCATAGATTTATTTGGCTCTGAAAACTGTTCATATATATTAACCCTTTGACTGGCATTGTAACCGTGCGGTTGACTTTTTGTCGCCTTACCACTGTATTTAATTTTTTTTCCTTTTTCACCTCTCTGAATAGTGCTTGTAACACCTCAGAAATCTAACAGTAAGAGCAAGCATCAGAGAAAAAACAATCATAATTTAGTTGAAGGAAATATATTTGATGATAAAAAGAATTATCTATGATTCCTCGGAAAACTGGGTCAACGGCTAAATAACTAAATTTTGCTCTCTGTGATGTTTTTTGTGCAAAAAAACCCCAAAATTTTGTTGCAGAAATGGAAGAAATCTATTCGTCCCCAAGATAAACCTTAACAGGCAAGCCAACCAGCTGGTTGACCAACACATCTGCTTCCCTATTGGGTAATTTGAAAAATAAAACCTGAAATGTTGTGAAATGAAGAGGAGGGAAAACAATTTTTCCTTCAAACAATTTGTTGCAAATTCATTTCTTAGTTTGGAAGTCAAAGGGTTGAAGTAATTCAAGAACAAGTCATTTTCAGATGATTTTGACCTTTCAATAGGAAAATGATACACATTGTACCTTTACCTGCATTGTTCTTCTGTTATTCCATTCAGTGCATGAACACACAACTCTTCAAAGGAGTATGCAAATCAGCCTGTTTGTCTTTATATAAGTGATTAGCCTTGTTTTCACTTTCATGCTCAATAGCGCTCATTTCAAATCTGTCAGCCAACACTCCTCTACAACCAAAACTGACAGAGTGTCTGATCATCCCATCGGATCATCTCAGTGTTCGAGTCAGCGATGATTTCTGCTCTGACTTAAAAAGAGGTGATTATGTCTCCTGAGCAGCATTTTGATCCTCCAGGGTGATCAGACTATGAAAATTGACTTGTATCCATATGCTTACTCTTGGATCGAGCCTGTTTCATGGGACCATTTGACAGGGAACAGATGTAAAAGCGATCCTGTTATGGCAGGGGTGTCTCCTCCAGAGAGAGCACTATATAATCAGAAAATCATCCTTCTGCTCCCAGAGGCTTCACTAATCCTCTCATCTAACAAACAGCCTTGGGAAGACACACAACATAAACAATACTGACTCCTGAAAAAAACGCCGAGTGCTGCATTGCAGACATGACTGCGCACATAGGACTGGAGTGTGGATAAGACATTTTTCCACACACTCTCACCCACCCACACAGGTACAAAATACACACACGGAGAACACACAGAAAACAGGCCACACACAATCCTCGCTGCCTCCGCTGGCAGCCCTGTCAGCCTGTTATTCTGTGCTGTATCATGGCGGTGTGGGTGCGCTAAGCCGGTGACTCAGACCCTCGCCGGTCCACTACAGACACCGACACACCATTTGGGCGTTGTGCTCCGGCGCCCTGGCGAAATGAGCGTTGGTGAAAATAGAGCGTGCCCAGATGGATAGAGAAGCCTTGTCACATCAGGCTGTGCGCCAGCCGTCTGTGAAATGATAAGATGGCGAGAATATGTAAGAAAGCAAGCAGCGGGCGCCGTCCCGATGGGTGTCGGCTCTCATACGTCAACTCTGACCTTATTTTTTGGTCTCTTATATTTTCCCACACTGTTAACCACCAGGAGAATCAAAGCGTCATCTTTTCCTCCTTTTCTTGCCTTTGTGCGTCTCGTTCTCTCTCGTCCTCTATCTCAAAGCTTTTCAGTTCTCGAGCAGAAGAGTGGGAGGGTGAGAGGAGGCTGTGCCGGCAGTTCAAAGAGAGAGGAAGAAAATTATGATGGAGGAATGATTCAAGCTGCAGATTACAAGGACAGCAAGGTCCCCAAAAGCCACTGAAGTAAGGATGCCAGGGCTGTAAATCACTTTGCCATTGGTCGTCACCAATAACTCAGCGAGGGTGGACAGTGAGTCAATGTCTTCAGGGTCAAAAAGTTAAAAATAAAGAAGAAATCTGGGAACCTTGAGGGATTTTGGAGGTATGAGAGGGAAGCTGCAGACTTTCTTCCATCAATATGCACAAGAACACACACACACACACACACAGGCAGCCAGGGATCCTGGGAAACCTAGTGGCCTGGAACAAGAGAAGAGCCAGAGCTTCCCATTAGAGGACATTACTGTCAAACAGTGGAACGAAAACTACCTGCTGTACACTGATTACCAACCTACCTCCAGCTACAATTCAATTACAAACTGGATAATATGATGCAGTGCACTCATTCTCTGTGACAGTGTTCAGCCGCTGACATGAGGAGGGCGAGGACAGCTGCCTGAGACGCTTCCTGAAAATGTCGATGCCTGTTTGTCTTGCTGGCACGTCTATTACTTGGTTTTAATTTCAGTCAATGATAGTGTGGCTTTAAAAAGACCTGATGTCGAACATAGAGATGTCAAAGTTAAGTACATTGGTTCCAAATTAATGTGATTCCTTTCTACTGGTTCTAATTAAAGTTGCATAATGGCAAACTGACTAAATTTATTGCAGCAGAGCATCATAAAACAGATATTGGGCGCAGTAGTTTTTCAATTTACCAAAAAAAGGCCCTCAAAAAGGGGTTATTTTCTAAATTAGTCAAGGATAAAATGATAAAAGAAGTCCAAAACACAAAATGTTAGCCATTAGTTTGAGATAACTTTAATTAAAAGTCATCACATCCAAATTATCCAAATTGAAAGTGAAAACATGATGTATTATGCAATAATGTCGCTTCCAAAGGGGAAATAAAGCAAAACTAATGCTTTGAATGGCTCGGTTATGATGGCACTCTTTGTTGGGTCCTTGTAATTGACCTTATGACATGTCTACTATTGCAGGATTTTTCTGGAAGTATTCCTGTGGTACTAGAATTAACACCATTCATCATTCAAAGTTTGAAGTTGTTACAGTAACATTAAGTGCCTACTTTTCCCAACTATCTGAAATGTATCAGAAGTAACTGATCCAACCAACAAACATTTTTTAAATTATTTTCTTTTCCTCTTGAGAGAAGCTCCCATCAAGTTTCCATGTTCATAATGACGGAGCTACTTTGGCAAATCAGTCACTTTTCTGGATCTATACAGCCAGAGTGATGCTTCTGAAGAACTTGCAGTCCACTGTTGAAAGAAACTAAGATAAACCACACAAGTTTAGGTGTTAAGGACAAAGAAATGACAGTGTGTAGAAAGCAGATATTACTGCCTCTTGTCTGATCTTGAACTGAACAGCAGTGGTTTCACAAAAGTGCAGAAAAATGAGCATCGATTCCCTGAAGTATGGGTCCCCAAACTTTGAGGCCTGAAAATAGAGACTGTGTACCCAAACCACCCAAAAAGATATATAGCATATAATAATCTGACATTTTCAAGGATTATTTACAGGTCATTTAAAAGATTATTACATACTATATCTCAGTTCATGACCAAGGCTTTATGTAGAATTGAGCTCTTTTGCATAATCTTACAAATATGACTAAAATGTTTTCTTGGTTTAATGGAGGGTATTTCACAATGTCGTGTTTTCATGTAATGCTATTACATCTATAAGCAATAGTTCTATGATAAAGTTAGCATCATAATATGATTCCTTGACCCTAAAAACCCACACCTAGCACTCAGAATTATGTTGATATCACTATTAGTTATACAGTTATTGAGAAATAACAATTGTTTGCTAATCATTTTTAAGTTCTCCTGAAAATTCCAGCAAAATCTGTCCAGTAGTTTTTGCGTAATCTTGCTAACAAATAGACAAACAAACATTAGGTAAAACATCGACACTGCATTAATGTTGGAAAGAGAGTCAACCCTGGCGCCATATTGCTTGTGGCAAGACTGCCCTGTAAGCCAGTATAGGAAGATGAAAAAACTGTGCTTCCTGAATTAAAAGCACTCCTGTAACTGTAACACTGAACTTGATTAAATGTGTTCAATGCACTGAGACAAAAAGTCTGATACTTAAATCGCAAAACTCTGCACCAGGCCGTGATTGCTCTTTTTCACATAGCAGTGTCATAAGGTGGTAAAGAACTGCCTAATGCAGTGTTTTGTGGTCTTAATGTGGACTCCGTTAACTTTTTTGTCTTAAAGATGGTCATTATTTGTACAGAAATTAATGTTAACTATTGCATCTTACAAATGATACATCAAAATCAGTTTATGATTAATATTAGTGCTTTAAATCCAGAACACAAACAGTTCCTGTTGACTCCTATTCGCATTTTTGCCACAAGTACAATGGCACCAAGGTTAATGTACTGCAGCCACAAGAGAGCACTGAAACGCCAAGTCTAACTTAATATCTACGGCACTGAAACCACATGGTGATGGACAAACATTGCCAAACACTTCCAAGACATGCTGCCAAGTAGCAACCTTTTGACGTGTTAAATAAAGCCAAAACAGAGGTGCAAAAAAGGCAGAGTTCCTCAAAAGTCTACTTGAGCCAACTACAAAAACAAAGAAGTGGTGGTCTGTCCTGGACCCTGCCATGGAGTCAAATCCATTCTGTGGCCCCTTTGCAAATCATTCCTGATCCTGTCAACATGTTTTCTGTCCATCAAATCTAGCACCATCTTTTGGCTTTAAAAACTCTCATCAAGGTGACATCCCAACATTGTTTTCTACAGTCTTTACCCTTCCCACCACAAAGACATTCAATTTTCAACCTACTTTTTATTCTTTGAAGCTTTGGCAAATCTGTTTCACCAAAGTGTCCTGCCAATAAAGCCTCTGATTTGATTAAAAAGTTTAATTGACTCAACTCACGCTGGCTAGCTCGGATGCCAACGTGATAGTGGGTGGAATCTGGCGAAGAAAGTGTGACATTTTTGAGACAGAATTAGGCAACTTGTGTGTATTATCAGCCATCACACCCTCTCAAGGCCAAGACAGGGTGTTATCAAAGACACGGCCTGTGGTGTGAGGGGGCTTCCTTAACCAGAGTAAGGAGGAGAAACTCAAAAAGCTAACTGAAGGGGAATGCAGGCCATTAGTAGACATTTACAATCTCTCCCACTAGTCAATCATTTCCATTTTCTCTCCAGACAGAGAAGATGACTAACAGTCTCAAACGAGCCATTTTAAAACAATTTTACCTCTGGGAGGAGATTCTCCTGACATTAAAACTCCAATTATAATGCAGACTGCAGAGTAAAGCACGTCTGCAATCACATATTAGCTTATTTAAACTGTAAAATCTACAACGGCGAGGGAATCATTTGTTGTAGCAGTGAAGCTGCCTGCCTAAAGATAATGAATTATTAAGTTGGTGTGAATGTAAATGGCTCTAAAATCTCTCTTAAAAAAAGTCAGGGAGGAACCTAAAGTGAGTACAATAGAGGAGATTATAAAATATAATGCAGCTCAATTTGAGAGTTGTTTCCCTTTGTTGGGAAATAAATAAAAATAATGAAAACACAGCATATTGGAGTAGCTGTATTTGGGTCAGCAACACTTTCAACTTTGAAACTAATTAAATAAGAGATGATGGTCAATTTGAGCTACTTTTTTGGTTATATAACTCACACTTAAGCCGCACACGCAAACACAACTTTCTGTTCCACTCGGTAAACATGTTAAAAAATAAAAACAACTCCCTCCACGCACACACACACTGAAACTCCTTTATCCCTGAGCCAACCGCCTGATAACACGCAGTTCATTTTCCTGATTCCAAATTAGCCATCCCATTCTGCTCCAATTAGAAGCTGAGGAAGAATTTCATTACTATGTGCTGCACCCCTTCTTCTGACTCAAAATGCACCAGAGTTCAGGGAGGGGCCGCGCAGAGGTGAGGTGTGATTGGGGGTCCCGGGTGTTGAGGTGCGTAACAGTTTAAAAAATGAATTCATGCACGGTGTCAGCAAATTAGAACCGTAATGCAAATTGAATTTACTATAAATCCACCTGGAGCAGGCTGCAGACGAGGGGAAGGGAGAAAGAAGAGGGGAAAGAGGAGGCAGAGGAAAGGGAGAAAAGCCAAGAAAATGAAAATGGAGATCCTGGCACTATGAGCGGACATTTGCATATTCATAATTAATTAAACCGGGGTTCACTGCTTTAGATGGATGACCGTCTGAGGGGGAACCGAGGAGCCGCTGAAAGTAGAGCAGTAATAAAAAGGTTAAGGAAAAAGGTGATTTGTGTTTCAAGGAAGGGAAGGTTCAACTCACTGACTCGTCTGTATGGTTGTTTCTGCTTGCATGTTATACAGGGCTGGAGAATATATCATATTTTTTAAATTACCAGAAAACAGAAAATGTAATGTTTGACTCAATACATTTTAAGAAGTCTTTTAAGGCTCTCCTAATGCATTTTTAGACCTCACTGGATCTTAAGTTTCTCACCGGTTGCACCAGTTTTTATGAGGTCAAGTGTGAAGTCTTGGATTGTGATGATTTCTTATTACAGTTATTGATTCAGATTTAAAGATGAGAACAAAAAAGGCAAAAAAATGAGTTGTGTAACTGATCCAATGAGAAGTTCAATGCTGTCCAGCATACAAACAACAAAACAAACAAATTATAGTGGTTTAAACTCTAAAAGTATTCTGAAAATATTCAAAAATGCACTATTTTAAATGTTAAACATGCTTTTAACACTAGATAACTTTTGAATTATAAAGGGGAACAGAAGTGATTTGTTGAAACTAAAAGAGAATAAAAAAAAAAAAATAGACTTGTTAGTAGTTTTAACCCTTTGACTTCCAAACTAAGAAATACATTTACAACAAATTAATTGTTGGTAAAAATGTGTTCCTTCTTTATTTAGCAACATTTCAGTTTTATTTTTCAGATTATCCTTTCGGATATGCAGGTCAACCAGCTGGTTGGCTTGCCTGTTAAGGGTTATCCTGGGCGTCAAAGGATTTCTTTTATTTCTGCAACTTTAAAAATAAAAAAAAAACATCACAGAGAGCAAAATTAAGATATGTAGCAGCTGACACAGTTTTCTGAGGAACCATAGTTACATTTTTTTAACATCCATTTTTTTTCCTTCAACTACATTATGATTGTTCGAGGATCTGGAAACATGTGAAAACAGACAACAGACAAAGATGGGCTTTAAGAATTTTAAATACAGTGGTATGGCGGCAAAAAGTCAACCGCACGGTTACAATGCCAGTCAAAGGGTTCAAGGCCTTAACTTTTGGCCAAAATGATTTTAAATTCAATTTGTGCAAATTTTGTGTTGGGATATTTATACTTAATATATACAGACCACAACGACATGATGTTTAACATGTCACTTTAGAAAAAACACCCAACATGAAAAGATTGTAATTCTCAGTTATTAAGAAAAATAGCTAGCTGAAAATAACATTTAATCAACTTTTCCTGATTTTTGAGCCATACATTATTGTTAAAAATCTATTTTTAACACTACATGTTTGGCACCATAACTAAATAAATTCTTGCATATTTGCTCAAATTGCCAAAATTTGTATAGGGGGTGGAGAATGAGACTTTTTGTGGCTTTAAATTAAAAAAAAAATGGAATTATTCAAACAGGTATTGTAATTTTTGACCTCAACTAGACTCTTTATCAACAGCAAAAATATTTATTATAACAACACCTTTAATTTTTTTACTGATAATAACACAAATATATATTGTGTACTGCCATCCAGATAAACCAGTAAATTATTAATACTCAGAGATAAATGTGGTCCATATTTTCCAGCTCATTCATGCACAGCAAAAATAAATAAAAAAAGAGCAAATGCCACAGGAGAAACCCAGTCCATCAGTCAGTTTGACAACAGCAAAACAAAACTCAAAACTAATCTAAAGCACTGCAGTGAAAGACTCAGTAGGCTTGTTAGTGAGAATTGCAGGTTCGGGGAGGCAACGGTGGGGTAATCCAATACAAACAAACTATCCGCAGAGGTGGTGGAATACTGTGAATTAATGCAATTGTTTCTCAGCTGTTCAGCCTGGCTCTCTCATTTGGTAAGTGCTCCCACTGCAGCCCGCTCGATGTGGGCATGCAGAGAAGTGAGGCCTTTGAAGGTGTCACCAAGCCCCAAAAAAAAACAACAGTAGAGGGGTAAAAAGGATTATATTTTCTTATATTTCCTTCCAACTATGCTGGCTTACCATTTGTTTATAGCTGCAGGAGGGAGAAAAAAAAGGTTTGTGGTGTTTGGGAGCCGCAGAGCACGATGAGTGTGTAACTCCTCCCAACAAGCCGCATCTAAAATTCATGAATGCAGTTTGCTTTAGAAGTCAACGTCAAGTCAGGAGACACTGCAGCTTATATGAATGTGATGAGGTTTCCTGAAAGTGACTTTAACGGCTGAGGCAGCTCACAGTCTGACAAAAAGTCATGATTTAAACATGACAACAAATGTAGAAAGCTAATCGAAGTGCAGTAAATGCCAAAATATGTTCAAGTCATACAAGTCATGAGAAGATTGCTTTGAGTCCGTGTCAAACTACTCTTGTTTTGGTCTGTTGCGATGGTCATAGTATCAGACTGAGCAGTCACAAAGCCTGAAAACTAGACCATGACCTCAGTGAGAGACAACATGGAGGTGCCAGACCAAGACAACTATGCTGAGATGAGGTTATGAAGACAAGCGGCTGGGAAAGATGGCACCCAAGCAAAAACTGTGAACAAAACATACTCTATTTACTGTGTTTGTCCATCTAAACATTGTATTAAATAGTAAACTAGCCTTATGCTAATGCTAATGAAAGGGATGCTGTTGCCAGACCCTTTCCTCCTTCTCATAGGTCGATCTTAAAGCACTACTTTCATTATCTTTTTTACATGATCTTTTGCTTTGCTGTTTGGTTTATTTACATTTGCACTCCCACGTACTGTCATAATTAAGAGTCTCTGATGTGGCCGACAAAGTTGTCGTAGGCAGAAGTTAAGGATAAATCAGAACTGCTAGTCTATTATCTATGGTAAACTTTGCTGGGAGATTTCTGAGGCTTCTTGGTCAGGCTATCGTCATGCTAATAACATAGTGTGACATCAGGATGACAAAATGTGCTGTTCGTTTAACCAAAAGACCATTATGATAATGTGGAGAGTCACTATGATACATTTATTGCGGTCTGAAGGATTTTTGTCTGATACTACAGCCACATAAATCTTGGTATGTCCATCTTTAAGTGCTAGAAATACAAGGACAGAGTCCAATTAGAAAAATAGTGCTGGAAAACCCTTTAAAGTCCAAATACTACAGTCTATGTCTCAGGCTCATTTTCTGTATTGTTGCGTCCGCCAAGGAGGTTATGTTTTCGCCAGGGTCTGTCTGTTTGTTTCTTTGTCTGTTAGCAAGATCACAGAAAAACTACTGGATGGATTTACATGAAAATGTTACCAGAGGTGTAGTTTGGTCCAAGGGAGAAGCCATTAAATATTGGTGGTGATACAGATATTGGTCTGGATTCAAATATTCCCAAAATGTAAAAAAATCCCATAGGTTACTATTGGGCGGAATTAAAAAAAAAAAAAACTCATTTCTCTGCCATTTTTCAACAGATTTGCTTCCAATTTTACAGGATAATGTGGGGTCCATGTCTCTATCATCAAGGCAAATTTCACCTGGATTTGATCCAGATTGACGTCACAAAAAAACATTGAACTTTACCATGAGAAATACCATTAAAGAGATTCAATAATTCATATAAAATCCAAATATTAAGTGATGTTCCCAAAACTTGTTAGGGGTAAATTTTACAGCTTCAAATGGTAGCATGAATGCAGCAATAGACCTTTATGAGACTCTTTTGTTTTCATTCTTTCAAGAGAAGCTGCAGTGGGTACTGCTGTTAGAAAATAAGCGAACAGAGAGGCTGACCATTAATTAGGAAGCTGTCACACTTTTTTAAAAAAAAGTGCAAAGAAATACTTTCACCAAGTAGAAAAGGAGACATTTTAACAACAGAGTGAAACAACAGGCTTTTCTTCCTGTGGACATTTTTCCTGCTAAATGTGATGCAATATTTCTGTTTATTTGTAGACTGGTATGGATTATTTGGGTGATCAGATAAACAAAGTAAGAAAAAACAGGGAATGACATGAAGAAAAAGAGCCAGTGGGCAGCTTTGATTCAGACCTGTGCCAGAGCTTCTGACTTTAAGGACCATAGTCTCGGCGTATGGGGCATAACCACCAAAAAGCCTGGGCCACTTGCTCAACAGAAATGTGTCATTTTAGTCACTGTTTGCAAAAGCATCCTACTCAATGAAGACAGGCTGTTGAACATGCTGCAGAAATAAAGACCATATTCACTGGAATCAGCCCCAGGATGACGGCATTTGGGTCGACTTCAGCATATGGACTAACTTTTTATTTAAGAACAAGAAAAGATGTTTCTATTGATAATCGGGCAGAGTTGTTCATACTTGTTTTCACTTTCAGAAAAGACATTATAAGCGTGAATCTATTCACTGTTCCTTCCTCCTCTTCTTTTTTCTCTTTGCCTTCCTGTCACGCCAGGCTTTTTAAGTCTTTGAGTTCATTTAACCTCATATGGGAAGTTGCATCACATAATTCTGTACATCTTTGTCTATATCTTCAAAATAATAAAAAAAAGAAAGGAAGTTAAACCACAATGGCTGCCTTAATGTCCTTTGACCTTGCTGCAGGATGAAGGTGCATGTACATTTCAAAAAGAAATATGGGAGGTAAGAGTTGTACTTCCTTCTTGCAGATAAAAAAGTTATCTCTGCAAAGGGTGAATATTTAAAGTTCAGCCTCTTGAACCTGCAAAACTTCCATCTCTTGCTCCCCGGCTACTTGATCAGATAATGCTGTTTGGGGCTGGAGGTCGGAATAAAACAACTCTAACCGCTGCATATCTGTGCAGGAGTGGCACTGGATAAAACACAGTGGCTCTGATATTGATCAAACGCTTAGACTGCAGCTCCAGTATATCAATCAGACCAAACCAGCCCTGCTGTAGGCTGTCAATACTAAAGTGCGCCTACCTGGATTGTGACTCCAACTTATTTTGCTCTTTTCTGACATGAACAGAAAATTATTCTTATTTTCCTCTCACTGAAATCAGCCTCTATCTCATTCATCCTCCCTTGGCTGCTCCTCCGCCAGTAATCAAGGAAAATCAAGGAGGCAGTGCCCTTGGTCGGACTTTAGACAAAAAAAAAAAATGATAACGCCTTTGGGCTGTAAAAGAGCAATGAAAAAAGCCTAATTTCCCTGCTGAGATGAAAAGGATGTCATTTAGAAATTGAATTAGATTTTTCTTGCTATTAAAAAGGCAAAGGAGGTCTGATGAGATGAATAAAATTCATTATAAGACTTTGACAAAGCGGCGGGATGGTACTTGCTTTGAGGTTTAACAAAGAAACAATTTATTTCAAAAACTGTCTACTTATGTTGGGACACGCAAAATACACTTTTGTGGTTGAAACAAGCCAAAGCAAAGGATCAGAAATTCAGAATCTGTTAAAAAATAAAGGGAGAGTTTGGTATCTTTAAGGCAAAGAGGTTAAACTACAGATTACAGCAGACAAATATGATTGATCGATGTAATATTGAAAATTCTGGGGAAAAGACGGATCAAATGACGACCTAGAAATATTTCACAGTACCTTACCTTCCTGTTTGCATGTTCCTTTGTTCTAGTAATACTTGAGCTCAGTTTATACTTAAAAACAGCATAATCATTTTTGTTTATCCTTAATTATCAAGGCAAGATTCTTCTGTTTTATTTCCCATATTAACTTTGATTGTAGCTCAGATTTCTGATCCTTTAACTTCCACTGATTTGAGTTTTTGCTGACATTTTTGGACAGTGTTTTTGTTTGCAAAAGACAGTTTATGGATCCTGCCAATACAAGGTAGGATGAATCACAGATGACCCAAGCAAGAGCATGCAGCCTCCTATTGATTATTGGATGATGAGACAAAATGTTTCACTGTTCTGGGTGTTATTTTTGTGAAATGCTTTTTTCCTGCATCTTCAGAGGGAAGATAGTGGTGATATTGGAGCAGCAATGTGGTGTGACTACTGTCATAGACAACAGTTTGACTGTATTTAATGTAAACATCTTTGTTAATGATTCACATTTTTAAAATGAGAATTAGTTTTTTAGTGTTACCACCTCTTGTTAATCAATCAGTCAATCTTTATTTGTGTAGCAATAAGCCATAACAAATGTTATCTCAAGACTATTTGCCAAAGAGGAGGTCAATGCCATTCTATTCATTCTTTTAATAGTATTTTTAAATGGACTTACTTTATTTCATTTTATTAATTTTTTATTAATTTATATTTAGTTTTAATCCAAACCCAACATGAATCCACTCATGTTATAACTCACGTTGTATTTGGGGAAGCGAGTTTGCAGAAGAAAAGAGGTGGATGGATGTCTGGACCGTAAATTCTTCCTTAAAATTCTAAGAGGTTGGCCCAAAAGACAGTGAACTTTCTCTAAAGAGTGTATATTTATCCCTGTTTTGGCTCAGTTTTTTCTTACAATAAGCAAAACAATGCAACAAACACATCTTTCTGCTGCGATGTATAAAAGCAAGAAAGACTAGAGAGAAAAATAAAAGGTCTTAAAGCCTTTGGACCTTTTTACAGTAGCCAAGACAACATTTTATAACACTACAAAACAGTAATGTTATGCGAGAACGTCACTTCAGGAGTATTTACAGACACAATGGTGGAGAATCCTTCCCTTTACACAACTGTCAGAATAAATACTTATGGATTCACGTTCAGTTTTATGTCCTTTCCATGTGTACAGATCAATGGTCCTTCTGTTTGGAAAGCACTTCCTGTTGTTGCTTTACTGAGATTTTTGGAGCAGTAATTCTGACAAGGCAAGTCAATTGCTTAAATATGTAAGGATTAGGAGAGGTATACTGTCGAAACATCTTTGTGATTTATAGACATAGTGGAGCGTCTGACAGCTGTAATCCACAATTGGCTCCATGCATCAAATCAAGAAAATATCTGCTTTTCTTTTAGAAATGTAAAGTAGTAGTACTTGGCAAAAGAGATGGTTTTTCCCCACCAGGTGAGGGTTCATCATGTTAAAGCCAACAAAAGCCTTGTTCCCATGCCTGCACTTCTACTAGTATATCAACAGCAGGACCTCACTGTCTGACATCCCTATTGGTTTATAAACCTTTCATTAACAGTCACCTCATGTAGCCCTGTTTCAAAAATAGTGAATTGCGCCTTTAAGCCTTTATCATTTAAAGATAACCTTCGATGCCAGTCATAGCCTCCTTTTTCTTTTTTCTGTCAGTCTGTTCCAGTTTGAAGTCAGTGAAAATGAAAAGTGGTAGCCAAGTTGTCATCTCCCTTTTCCCTCTGCAGAGAAAATTATAATATGAAATGCAGCGTCAGTATTTTAAGGGGGACACTGTCTTCTTTTCTTCTCAAAAATGTGCAGGAAAGTTTGCAGTTTCAAAACCACTGTCACACTTGTCTGAGAGCCTGCCTCTGGTTTCCAGAACAGCGCGGGGAACAATAAGTAGAGGACTATTACTTCCTGCTTCAGCATCCTTCAGAAACAAACTGCGATGGTGTTTGGAGCAGACCCTGACCTCTGAACTCGCTTTGAAGCAAGGATTTCCCATGAAATGATGGATGGAAACTGAAGCCTTGATGAATGAGGCAGGGAGCAAAATAAATATCAAAGCCTGACAAAAGACCTCTGTCATTCGTCTTCTCCGGCTATCTCTCTCCGTCTGTGCCATCTTGCCTGGATGCATGTTATCTAATAAAGCAGAAATGCCATAAAAATAACCTTAAAAAGCCTTCAGCCTGCCAAAATCTGACACAAGCCTTCGATTGAGATGCCATCATAAATTGTGAAGTCTGTGATTCTTTTATAGACAGTATGGGATGAGGTGAGTTAAATGGATGAGGGAGACGGCTGCCAGTAATATGCAGAAGAGGGAGGGAAAAATAGGATGACAAGAAGGCAGGCTGGGAGCTTGTCTTCAAACTGCGTGCATATTAATGCAGCACTGCGGAAATCAAGCCAGGCAGCAGCTACCCAAGGTCACCACAGATTACCAGGACCATGACCGAACAGGCCGGCCAACGATTACCATGGGCACACTCCCTCCGCTCTTCCCATCAGTCTATCAGCTTATCAATCCGACCCTTCATCCCCAGCACCCTCTCTCGCCCGACTCGGAGCTCAATCCGTTGGGTGATCCCTAATAAACCAACAAGTCGCCTTTTTTCCCAGCAATCCATGTGAGTGGAAGGCGGGCTGAATACATGAATTTTGATCAGCGCATTATACCAGAGGTTGTGATGATGTAACAAGACAGAGTTTCTTGCCTTGCTTTCCCTTCCTCCCCTCATCCTACGGCTATGTGGGTGGGGTGGGGGGGAGAGAGTGGGAGAGGGGTGGAGGAGGAAGTGATTGCAGGGGTGGGAAATATGGAACAAAATTCATGTATAATTTTTTTTTACTTTGATGGTAGCAAACATCAATACTCGTGATTACCATGGATTTCTAAAATGATAAAACCTTCAATACTTTATTCACATATTATCAATCACCTTTCACTTTCCCAAATGTTGCTTCTGTATTCATTCAATTTGGAGAGGCTACTCCTCCTTCAATAGTTTAACCAATTTACCCCAATACTATCAGAATATTTGTCACATTTAGAGAAGCTCGAAACCTGAATATAGTTCCACTTTTTCAAGAAAACGTGTGTAATTCAGAGAACTTGTTACTTGTTCAACTTAAGACTGCTTCATCACAAGTTCAGGACCGAACAGACTGAAAAACTCTTTTGACCCTCAGGCCATCAGACTGTACAACTCCTCACTCTGGGGGAGGAGGAGCAACAGGAAGACAGAGGACGGGGAGGAGCAGTAGCCAGTAACCATAATTTTAATTGTTTTTACTTCTCTGATGCTGCTGGGATCTCAATTTCCCTGAGGGAGTCTCCCCAAGGGATAAATAAAGTTCCATCCAATCTAACTTAATCTAACATGATTTTTCGGTTTAGAGAGCATCTTGCTTCTTAAATAGTTTTACTTATTCATCCCATTATTGCCAACTTATTTGTGCAATTTAGAGAACACTGCCTCTTCCATAACTTTTCTTATTTTTGCAAATGTTGTCATCATATTTTGCAATTTTAAGGATCCAAAACTTCACAATAATTTCACCTTTTTTTCATAAATTTCTTAATGTTTTTGTGCACTTTATAGAACCACTCTCTTCTCTATTGTTTCACTTTTTTCCAAATGTTTCCAACATTTTTTTTTTTGCAATTTAGAGAACGCCTACTCAGTCAATAGCTTACCTTCTCTCCTGAATATCTGTTGCTAAACATTTTTGGAGAATTAAAACAAAAAATAACTCTATTACAGTTCAAATTTTTTCCAATACATTTGTCCAATTTAGACAACCCAAATGTTGGCAATGAACAGGAATGGTGAAACTAAGAGAACCCTCACTTCTTAATATACCCACTTATTTTTCAAAATGTCACAAACACATCTGTAAAATTTTATGAACCTCTCTTTCACCCTAGTTTAACTTAGTTACCAACACATTAAACTCGATATTGAGCACCTCTTACCTAAATATTGCCATCTTTAAATCAAAATATTGCCGACATATTTGCCAAATTTAAAGAAGCCCTCCCTCTTTGATACTTATTGAAATCTTATCCACATATTTGTGCAAGTTAGACAGCCCCTTACAAAACACTGACCCTTTCTAATTTTCTATATTTTGCCATCATTTCTGTATAATTTAGTGAACCCTAAGCTTCTCAGCAGTTCCACTTAATACTTTGAAGTTGGCCAATATATTGTTGCATTTTAACGCACCCTTAACTCCTGGAAAGTACAACTTAGTTGCAAAAATATTTGCCCAACATGGAGAAAGGCTGAGAGGACTTTTACTTTTGTTTCTGTAGAATCTAGCAGGTATTCGTTTTTGTTGGTTTGCTTCTTGACAATAGCTCAAATGCTCCTGAAATATTACATGTACTATTTCCCTAAATCACCCTGTGGTCTATGAGCAAAAACTTTCAGTGGTTTGTATGTTAGCAACCTTTTTACTGAGCATCAGGCTGATACAAGTTTTATCCATTAAATTTGTTCTGTAAACACGTCCCCCTCAGAATGCAAAACCTTGCATGATGCAACTTTGTCTAAATATATATTTAAATGTGGTATTGTAATACCCTCTCTCTCCTCGTAAACTCTGTTGATATGTCTTAAACATTCAACAAACTGCCCAGACTCAAGAAGCTGTTATTCATTTTCTTAATTTAGCGACCAATCACACATGAGCCACGGTCCATCTCCTTCATTTAAACAAGATTTGTCATTAATGTGCTATTTTTGGCACATTACATCAGCAACTGCTGCATGAGAATTACACACAGATCTGTCCTGAAGCATTGTGGGAAGTCACAGTGACTACGTGCACTTCAGGGAGGCTCCTTCACAGTTACAGATGTACTTGGAAGCACCTTAATTTCTTTAAAACCTGATCTACTCATGCAGATTGAAGTGCTGCTATAAAAGAGCTTAACATGCACACACACATCCCCTTAAACTGGGTTTCCTCAGACATCCCAGGCCCACGACTCCCTTTCGATTAACAACCAAAGTTTCCTGCAGAGTCGGAATATACGGCTCCTCACTGAGCCACTACTACACAATCGATTGTTCACTTTGATGATCTTCTAATGAAAGCAGTAAACATGCAGATTAGAGACTGTCGGTCCCCCTTCGTAATGGTTTTCCTCCTCCTGCTTTATGTACTATCCCCCGTTCAGGAGTCCAAGGAGATGAATAGATCAGAGGGTAAATAATACCATTAGTCAAAGATACAAAAACTCATTTTTGGCAGATTTATCTAGTTAACATATGGTGGAAGCAAAGAATATGCATAATTTTGCCATCAGATATGGCATGCAGAGAGCTTCATCTGAGTCAAACTGAATTATTAAAGTAAATAAAACAATAATGTGCATGGGGGTAAGACTTGGAGAAAACTCAGACCCTTTTTGTACAGTTATTAAGTCTATACAAACAAAGATAATTTGAGCCTGCAAGGAAAGAGAGGCGCTGGTTGCTACAGAAACACTCAAAGTCAGTTCTTTTTTAGATCTTATTCGAGTTTAACAAGCCAGTAAAGTATTGAGAAAACTTGTCTATAAACCCATGTAGTGACAGAAATGGATAAATCATAACAAAAGTATCCTTTTAGTCTGAAGACATTTGTTTCGACAGTTCTAGGAGGTGGAACTCTGAGGTTGCTTGTTGCTTATGTGTTAAGCTGGATGCCAATTAGCCCAACCTTTTCAGGCACCAAAATCGACACAACAGCACGAAATGACTCAAAGATGGAGACGGTGGTGAGATAGAGACTAAGTGTAAAACAGTCTCCAGTCTTTGGGCCACATTCACCAATATATTTCAAGATTTGTGTCTGCCATCTTGTCCTCAAGAGGATGCATTCTCAAAGTGATCGGTGTAGCTTGTTCATAGTCTCACTTTACATATCTTAGTTATTTCCTTTAGTTTAAGGATAGCTTAAAGATTCTACATGTTGCAACCTGCTTCCTTATTATTACTTAATTTTACGCTCTTATCTAGTTTAACGTCTCTTATCTATTTTATCTGTTTTAATGTATTTTGATATTCCTACTGCTATACTGTGTATAAGAGCAACTGAAACAACAGAATTTCCCCCTTGGGGGTCAAAAAAGTATTTCTGATTCTGATTCTGAAATTACGTGCACTGACACTAAAGTTGACTTAACAGATTTCATACATGTTTATATTTTAACAGATAAAAGTGTCAAATTAATTAAAATAACAAGCACAATGACAACTATATGTCAAAGTAGTTGTATTCTGACAAAACCCAGGTTTATAAACTTAATACTGACGACTACTGATCACATTGTAATGTTCACAAAACTTGCTTTTCACATACTGAGGACCCCCTGCATTCCCATTCTGCCTTGGGGCTCCCGTCCTTGTGTGGGCCCAGAGTAGTTCAACAGCATGTTTTCAATGGATCAACACTCTTTCTAGTTTCTGTCCTGTGCCATCAGTGCTTGAACCACTGTTGTATTAATGATGGGATGTCAGTGGTGGGTATGATTTGATTAAGAAACAGTGAACGCAAAACTTTCTCTCTAGAATGTGGAAAAATGGAGCTTAGAGTCATATAGTAAACACAAAAAATATCCCTTAAATAACAAGATCATTAATTTTTAATGTTTTTTTAACTTCTTTAAGCTGCTGTGCCCCTAAATTTCGGGGGAATATAATGTGCTTTTTACTCCACTATGTCTTGTGATAAACAGTGAGGTTACACTGTCACAATGATGCTATTAATCCTAATTTTGTCCAATTTTAGGGTTTTTGTGCTGCACCTTTTCCCCTTGTGATGAATTCAAGCACAGAGAGTACTTCTTCATAAAAGTTGATATTAGGAGGTGGTTGAGGGGTCACGATTTTAGGTCAGGATGTCTGTTTATGCCAGAGAACTCGTTTTGCGAGAAATGACATGTTTTTTATTGACTTTAAATTTAGAAAGTAACGTTTTATTCTGAAGAAGTTTCACACTAGAGCTGTAATGAGGTCCTGCAGTGCATTTCATTTTCATTTCTTATCCTATGAACCTTGTAAACAGCTCCTCAGATCAACACATTGACAAGTAGAGCCGGCGGTAATGACTTCTCCCTTTTTTTTTATTGGAATTAATCCGTCTTGCAGGATGTTGGAGGAGATAATTAACTGGTGCTTTCATCTTCATTTTAACTGGCATGTTCATTAACGAATTTGCCTGTATCCAGTAAGAAAAGAGACCTAATGTTTCTGTTAATGAAAATAAACAAATAAATTACTTGGTCCAGAGGCAATCAAGTTGAGGCGAGGTTTTGGCAGGCTGACAGGTATCAAGGCGTGCGGAGCTGGCTTCATTAGCCAGGATAGAGCCATCATGTAAGGATCATGCGGGCGGTGAGGACGTAATGATCATGATAATGTCAGCAGGCTAATAATAAAATAAACAGGTCCCTGAGGCGAGGATATCAGCACTGTATCAACTCCTGTCCTCATTACTCTCAGAGCATTTTGACACAGAATTATCATCAGAGAATTGTTCGTTTTCACTGCAGTGGATCCTCTATAAACTCAGCATATTTCAATAACAGTCAGTGATAAAAGGAAAGACTGTGCTGTCTGCTCGGCCAGCATCTACTACTTACTTGTTGCGTTAAATCAGGACTTGAATTAATTAATAGTGCACAACAGTAAAACACACTAAGCTGGGATGGTAGAAGAGAACTGGTTCCAGCATATTAGTCATCTATTGGTGTGTTTTAATTAAACTTGGAAACCAAATGGCTTATTACTGTCTTTCTCTCCCATGCCTTGCCAAACAATGATGTGTAAAAGAGGCAGTCAGCACCAACGACATAGGAGTCCAGGAAGCAATCATCAAGAAAGGAGACTTAAGCAGCCTAAAGCTGTCTTAATTCTACCCAAAATGACACTGACAGCAGTCTAAGGCTGTTTTTGAGCAACATGGTGATATATTTGTTGATGGTACAAACACACAAAAACCTGTGCTAACATTTTAGATGTAGAAAATCCACATGAACTTACACGAGAGTTGACAAAGAATGAAATCTATAACCAAATCAATATTGCTATTATTCCATCCCTAGTCACTAAAGGTCCAGTCACTTCAATTTTCCCCTCCCTGCCAGTGGCTTGACAACTTCCAGCAAGTTTCCAGCCAATTACCAGCCAACTCCCAAGTGCCTAGATTCCTCTGATGAAACATGCTCATTCATGGTGGAGCCTTTTCCTTGGTTATTAGAATAATTGCCAAATCGACAAAGATGAGTCTTAAAACCACAAATTAACACAAACATGGCCTGAAATGTACAATTGAAAAACTTTGAGGGTGGGCAGACCCCATCAAGGACCTGCTATGGACCAGCCAAGACCCCATCAGGGAAAGTGGGGAAGTTTTATGTGGCTGCATCTGGAGAAAGAAAAGCTTGTTTTATTTGGCCCTTCTGGTTCAAGCTAAAAGCTCATGCCAGAACATTTATTTAATGCACTTTTGACAACTTTTCTCCCTCATTATTTGAAACATTTTAATGAAAAGAAAACAAAAATGGAGGTTGGCGAAGTGCTTCTCTATTTGAAGAAGTATGCGTGTAGGCCAACTCAGAATTTTGCTGGTTCCCTTGACCAAAAGCCAAGTTTTTCATTGGGTTCTTTGATTACTGCAGCAAAAAAGTCTATGCAACAATGTTTTGTTCATCTTGGTAATTCTATGTAAAATCAGGCCCCTAGTTGGCAGGTTGTTTGCAACTGTCCCTTTTCCAATGTAAAAAATGCATTTAAATTCAGTTTGGGGAAATTTCAGATGTATTTTATGTTGTACACAAAAACTGTCCAAGTCTTTACTTCTTCCTTCAGCTCTTTTTTTATGCATTTACCTGAAAAGCACATCAAAAAAGTCCATAGACTTTGAGACAAAGGCAGCAACAGAGCTACAATGCTACCTCACATCCATGATTTAATACTCATTACAGCAGAGAGGTGGAATTTTCATCACAGCAGCAGTTTTACCCCCTTAATAACAAATTCTGGATTGATCAGTCAGGATGAAGGCAATGAGTTTAGATGACACAATGAGAATAATCCTGGTCTATTACAAGAAAGCAGCACAAAGCATAACATCTGTAAAGTTCAAGGATTTGTCTGACTTTGAAGGTCAAATAAGTGCTCAACAAATATTTACCAAAGCATTAGTCTTTTTCAAATAACTCAGAAATATCAGCGTACAAACTCGACGTACTGCCTCTTTAAAGTGTAAAAATATCTCTGCCTCATTCCAGGAAAAACACTGAAATGCATTTCCACATTAAATATTCCTGAGGGAAGATTTACAACCCGTGTGGGAAAGACAGCTCTCCTGGGCACTGAAATACACCTGGAAAAAAGTCAAACCGACTCTGGTGTCAGAGCTCGTCAGATGACTTATCTCCCTCCGTGCATGCCCAAAACCCAATATTGGGTAATGGAGCCCGGCTGTCAAAGATGCTCAATCTTTCTGTCAAGAAGGCGGATATATTCTAAGAGGGGGGAACATATTTCCCCGATCTATTCCCTAAGTAGCTTCTATATCACTGTTCAGGCAGGCAGAGTGGTATCTGAAATATCCTATTAAAATAATAAGGCTGGATGGATCGGAAAGGAGAGAGCAGAATTAAATAAACCTACAAATACAGTCAGATGGGGCTAATCTTTAAATTCTCATGTAGTGCGATGTTTGTGGTCTGGTTTTTTGTGTTCATAAACATTAAAACAGTGTTTGCGCTGCATTTACAGTCCGCAATAAACAGCATCATGATGAAAGCTCAGAGAATGGTCATTTTGTGGCCCGAATCTCTTAAAAAGGAAGTGCTGTTTTGATTGCGTGCTGCATACATTTTCACCTCAAACCAATCAGCTTTAAACATGAAAACTGAGTCACCATTTTGAACGATTTCTAAGGCAAGAGGCCCAACAGATGAACTTTTATGCTTCTTATATTCTTACAAAGGCTGGCATTATTATACCTTTTTTAACCTTTAACAAATTTTGGTAAAGTACAAATTAAGAGTGTTCCTGGAACTGACCCTGAAGCTCTTCTTCTAACAGAAGACCTAATTCTTGAAAAATGTCTGAGTAGTAATTATTAGAAAAGAATAAGTACTTCTTTAGCACAGCTAGGCACTGTTTTTATCCACAAATATTACCCAAGCAGGTCTTTATTTTTGGCTCTAGCAGCATCAAAATCATTATCTCCCAGGTTTTCATTTGCACAACACATGGATGCCATTATGGACCTAACATAACAAGTTTTATATGCACTTCAGTATGTTTTTATCTCTCTTTTGCACAATGGGGCACTTCTAGGTGCAAGACAAAAAGTCCATAGCATCTGTGTTTATGTTGGCAGTAGGTGCTCTTCCCACACCCCCCCGAATAAATCTACTAGTATGCCATCCTATCGTTGTTTTGTGGGGAGAGTGAGGCAAGCAGTGCAGCACATTGACTGAAGAATGCATGAAGAGTAACTGACAACATGGTCAACTAATCAAGAGTAGATGTGGCCCCACAGGTTTGTAGGCACTAGGCATGATGGGTGCATCACTTCACCTGCCTCTCATCTTACCCTGATGCTCCCATCGCTCTGGAACAGGGTAAATCTGGACTCATCAGACCACATGACCTTCTTCCAGTCCTCCAGAGTCCAATCTTTATGCTCCCTTGCAAACTGAAGCCTTTTTTCCTGTTAGCCTTACTGATTAGTGGTTTTCTTAAGGCTCCACAGCTGTTCTTTCCCAATCCCTTGAGTTCCCTTCACATTGTGCGTGTGGAAATGCTCTTACTTTCACTATTAAACATACCCCTGAGTCCTACTGTTTTTTTTCTTCAATTTGATTTGGCCAAACATTCAAGTGATCACTGATCACGATCATTCAGGACCACATTTCTTCCTTGAAGATGATGGTTCCCCACTATCCTTTCAGTTTTTAATAATGTGTTGGACAGTTCTTAATCCAATTCTAGCAGTTTCCTCAATCTCCTTAGATGTTTTCTCTGCTTGATGCATGCCAATGATTTGACCCTTCTTAAACAGACTAACATCTTTTCCACGACCACAAGATGTGTCTTTCCACATGGTTGTTTAAGAAATGAGAAGCTACTCATTGCATTGGCTGGGGTTAAATAACTTGTTGCCAGCTGAAAGATAATCGTCCATGCAGTAATTATCCAATAGGAGGCTCGTACCTATTTGCTCAGTTAAATCCAGGTGGTGACTTTTTTTTTTGGCCAGGCAGTGTACGTCCTATGTATTAAACTGTCTCTCTGGAATGTCAGGGTACCCACATAGAAGTTGAGGGCCACAAATTGACAGACAAAGTGAGAATAGAGGATGATTATCTTAAAAAAATTAAGAACTGCACTTGAGTCCAAAGAGTTAAACTTTTCACGGAGCAATATTTGATGGATTGGAGTGTGAGCTAGGCTTCATTCGCAAGAAAACCCCTGATATAGGAGCTGGAGCCTCCTGTAGGAAACAAGCTTCAAACTAAATTAGCTAAAAATGTAGGTCTTCCTGCTGCTAATGCACCCTCAGCAAATGCATAAAATACCCCTATTTTCTTTCTTTGTATACAATCAGAATTACATTAAAAGCAACATTTGCATTTTACCTTGTTTAACCTACAAAATATCTCAGCGTGCTAACAGAAAAACTGTTGGCTGCTTGGTGGGATTCCTGTCGCTCTTTCAGATAGCTTTTCACACAATGGCACTTCACTGACTTATCTCCTCCTGTCTCTCCCTCTCCTTAAACCCTTCTCTTTTGACTCTGGCGTCCCTCCCTCTTCTGCTCGCTAAAGCTCTGACACAGTATTTGTATATCAGTCGCTGAGGAGCTGTTTCTCTGGTGGCAGCGGTTGTCGCCCTAGAGTATTCTTGTCTGGCATCACAACACAACTCGGAGATCAGAGAGCCGCGCACTGTGCCTCTTAATGGGAAGATCTCCCCCCACAGGCTCCTCTACCGCGTGCATTCTCTCCTGCTTTCATTTAATCCTCTCTCCTCGCCTGCTCTTCTTATTTTTCCCCTCTCTCTACGGCTTTTTTCCGCTTCCTTCCGCTCTGCAATCTTCTCCCCGTCTTTTTCCTCCTCCTCTCCATCTCTCTGAAACCTCTCTTAACTTTTATCCCCCTCTCCTCTCCTCTTTCTATCTGCTCTCTTCCTCTCGTGTGCTTGTTTTGAACACACCAGAACCAGGACATGGGTCTCTGGGGGTGCCGGGGCCTCTTATATAACATTATAAAAAATTCACACATTGCATGTTCTTATAACGGGGAGATGAAGGAAGGAGGGGGGGAGTATTGTGGATGGTAGTGGGGTGGGGATTGAAACCACAAATTAAAAATAACTTAGGAGCGCAGAGGGGGTAGGGGGTGAAAAAATACGAGTACAAAACCGCCTTCAGTGACATATTTTGCAGGCGGGATGTTGAATCCTTCCATCCATCGCGCATGATCAAAAACAAGCTAGCCAGCTCATGAACCGCCCCTGAAATACAGCGCAGGAGAAAAAAAGCAGCACACATCCTTTTTTTATATCCACATCTACATAATGCACCGCACAAACTCATTTCCTCCCGATATTACTTCTTCGATGGAGGTTTTCCTCGGGAAAAAACAATACAATTACCATCAAATTGATGCCTGTCATGCCACGGCCTTATTCCCGCGTGATCAGTCTTTGAAGCAGACTTATTGTGGAAGCAGCAGCAAAAGATTCTGGTGCCTAATGGTGCAGCGCTTACAATATTCCCCTCGTCGACGTATATGAAAGGCATTCGGAGCAAATATCATAACAAAATCGAGCTCCCCATTCATGAAGCGACTCATTTTTTCCTGCTCGCTGGAACAAGTTGAATGGAAATTGCACCAACAATGGAGTCATTGGTCATTCTCGCTCCCGTGCAGGCATGTAATATAGCTGATTTAAAAGCCATAAAAGCCTGTTTACCACTGCTATTCACAGATCATCATCTGCAGAGCATGAATTATTAATCGTCCAGAGTGTCTCTTTCTCCCGTCTCCCTCTTTCTTTCTGGCTGTTTAAAAAAGTGCTCCATAATGTCACGCAGAGGCATTAGTCATTACTCAACTACCTGCTTAGTCTGGGGTAGGAAAGCACACGGAGAACCAGTGTTAACAAATCATTTTACTCAGGAGAACATCCTCAAGGTCAAGTCTAAAAAGGAAGGGAGACATCATTTCAAATTCTCTATCCTCTGCCCTCTTCAGAGTACATTTCTTTGGCTCGGCGAGCACACTAGAAAATGCTTTATCCGCTTCATTCTTTCTCTCGTGTTTCTCTGTTTTCGTCCCTGTTATTTCCGTCTCCTGGGTGAGAAAGAGGCTCCAAATGCGGCCTAGCATGGGTTGTTTCTTAGCAATGGAGCCCTTATGTCTGCAATGTTAATGAGGAATTATCAGAAATTAATTAAGATTAAAAAAGGTCCCAAGGTGAAGGACTTGCTTATTAACAGTGCCATGTAAATCTTCTATAATCCGCCTGCACGGGAGGAAGCCAAACACTGAGGAAACTGGGGGAAATGCACTGCAATGCTCTGTGTTGTTGACTCCCCGTACACACACACACTGGTATTCTCCACATTCAGATGTCTTGTTGAATCTAAAAATAACCTGAATCAGAAACCATTTTAATTAGCATATGTTTTCCTATGGATTCACCAATTAGCTTTTGTGAGGAGGCAAGCCAACTGCTAAAGTGCACATAAAGAACTGCTGCCTGATTGAATAATTTAGAAAAAAAAACACAATTTTTAAGTCTACAAGCTCTTTAATCTTACTTTCTTTATCTATTTAGACACCTGAGACAGCCAGTATGAATTTAAAACTATAGTACCTTAAATTTCATATGCAAAATAGCGACTTCTTTAAAACACAGTGAGTCAAACTCCCTTGTTTGTTGCTTTCAGCTCTGTGTTAGCATCAACCACCTCGCTGGGGCAGAGAGGCGGCCCCACCCACTTGGGACACTGTTTCTGGATGTCATCCTGCGAGAACAACTGAAGGACAACCAACCGACTTCACAATCTAAAAAAATACTGTCCGAGGCTTAAAGGATTAAGTATAAAGCCAATAAATACAGTACACCTTGCTGAGCACTTGGACTCAGCAAGGTGTATCTGTATATGTGTGTATATGAAGCAAAGGCTTTGTTGTATTGCCTCGCACACCTCCAAAACCATGAACGTATCACATCTTCATAGAGTTATTGTGCATGTCTTGAGGTTTAATGATGATGGAGCTTCAGTTCAGCGCATTAAGTAAATCATACTGTATTTCAGGGCAGAGCAGTGGCAAGCAGCAGAACAAGTCGTTGCATTGACGTTATAATACTCACTGAAGGTCCACATCATGTAAATTAGTGTCTGCCTTGCAGGTCAAATAAGCTGTTTTGCTGTAGAAGCAAGAAGACTGGTGGTTTTAGTTTCCATTAAACAACAAAGAAGTTTCATCATGACATGCCTAAAGGGATAGTTCAGGTTTCTGAAGTGGGGTTGCTTAAGGTCTATGGCACTTGTGAATATGATTGTCAATAAAGCAGATATAAATGGCTTACAGACATTACAGAGCTCTGCTGAAAGTTCCAGGAAAAGCGGTGTTACTAGGAAAGGTGTGATCTGTTCAGCTCCTCAGTTTCCACAACAGTTTCCTCCATCCCACTTTCCACTTGTGACTCCATCTGCGGAAGTTCTTTCTATCCTGTTGAGCCCACGACTAACAGCATGTTGTCATCACTCGAGTCAATAGTGGTAACTTTAAGTGCAGTTTTTGTGAAGTAAGTGTCTGTTGTGATGACCTCACAAGCTGATGACAGGATAGCCGTGAACTGATGGTGGAGGAATACGTAACTCGTGTAAAAACACAGAAAAGCTCCAAACGCAAGGGCTTTGTCGAGGAATTTTAAAAGGTTATAAGGAATCTGACTGTAGAGTCCTGTTGAGCTGAGTTTTAACGTTACAGTGGGTTAATGACAAGGATTTCTATTGGGGATGCACAATATTAGATGTTTGCCACTATCCGATATGCTGATATTTTTTAATTCGTTATCGCCAATATTGATACGGATATTTCTGATCAAGAGCTCAAACTCAGTACTTAACCAAAATGGACTCGTTTCTTTCAGTGCTACAGTACATTTTTGTGAGTAAAACAAGAAAAAATGAAACCCTTGAGGTGCATCAAAATTGTACATTTTTGTAATTTGCCAATATTTCGATATATCGGCTATAAATATCTGCAAATATTTCAATATCAGCTGAAACGATACTTAACTTTTATGTTGATATCGTCTGATATCGATATCAAACCAATCATATTGTGCATCCCTAATTTCTGTGGCATCATTTACTGTTATGCATCACCTAGAGTCCATACCTGGTGATCTCCTCTCAAGGCCAAAGCTAGCACATGCTTTAGTGGCGATCATATGTACTAGAGCTATAGGCCTTGAGCAACCCCGCTTCGAAAAACCCAAACTCTCCCTTTAAGGTCACATAACTATCATCACATGTCCTGCAATGTGACTCAAAATATCACCCACCCTCATGCACACCTACTCAGCTTGCCTAGAGAGTTAACATCGCAGATATATTGCATATACAGCACAAACAACCCAGGTCCTTCCCCTACACTCATCAAACAGACTCATCACCACAGAGAAGCAGCTCTGGGACGAAGGGACAAGCCCCCGCCTTCTGCCAATGAACAGGTGAGGAAAACAGCAGCGGCGGTGGATTACACTGTGTCATGCCGGGCCACAAATCCCGCATTAGTGATCCATCCTGTGCCGTGTGCTGATTTGTTGACTAATGGACAAATGCCAGTGACACATTTTCCACTTGCCTTCCTGCTTGTTTCGTTTGCTGCTTCGGGCGTTGCTAATTTCTCCGAGCCGCAAGAAGGTCGCGGCGTAGCAGTCAGACCGACGACCTCCTCATGCAGTGCTTTTTAACTACACTGATGCATGCTGGGGTTGGTGTCGGGGGCTTTCCCTCCGAGGTGGGTATATCATCATTCAAATGTGGAGAGTCCTGCTGAGTTGCCTTAATGGACAGCAGCTCAAGGTCAACCAGTGCATGGAGAAAAAGATGTAATAAAGACTTTGTTTGGGGCCTGCTGGTGGCACATCGTGTGGCGGACACCAGCAGAGCGATGTGACAGTTTACATCAAACATCTCTGTCTCACCCATCATGCATCTCCGGGGTGAGGGCCAAGTCCTTGTTGGGATCTGGATGCCCGACATGGAGCCGACAGCAGCTCGGGCTTCGATAGCACAACAGACTCATCTCTCGCAGGCACATGCACGCACTGACACAGCAGTATTCTCCCTAATAAATAAGAAATGAAAAGCATGAAGTGCTGGCTGGCTGGCCTCTAAAAAGTTTACCATCAAAGTCATCTGCAGCAGGCTTTCTTCACAGACTCTCAGCTTGTGTTTGGTTTTGTTTCTGGGGAGGAAGACGTTTTATTGATGCTGACAACATGCTGCAGTGCAGGAAGAGCGTCCCAGAAGGAGAAGTTCAATATCACAAATCTGTCCGACGTGAAGGCCTTCAAATTCACGGATGTGTCAAAGTTTCTGACACCTAAGAGAGTCCAGCTCATGAGCTGCTGGCAACAACTAAAAGAGGGAAAAGCAGATGTTTACCTGTTCTCGGGTAAAGCTTTTAAGATATCAGGGTGCACTTCCAAACAAGTTAGGGTGAGACAGTACTGTGTATATGGACATAGTTTATTTTAATAAAAACATTTTCAGTAAAAAGGGTTCTTAGAGTTGCAACCAATCATAATAACAGTGTCATTGGATGCAATATGATAAAACACAATATTTTGACAATAAGAAATTAACAGAAATTCAGGGAATTTGTTCAGTGCTGTAGTTTAATCTGAAAATGTAGGCATCTCTCATTCACGTTCATTATTATTTCTGTCACTGGAAAAGATAAAGTTTCTCCATGTTGTGTGGACAATGCTTTAGACCTAATATTTATATTATAATGTACTTTCTTAATAATACACATATACATTTCGTAAACAAATTGTGATATATTGACTTTCTTACACTACCGTAACATATCATGAAATATTTATTGTCGCCCTTGTGTTGCAGGACATGTTGTATTGACAAATTCTTGCAGTTGCACACCCCAATGACTGACCACAAGATCATCTTTTTGAGATGTTTAGTCCACATTATGAGGTGTATTCTCTGTAAATGCCTGGCTGCTTACCACTCCACCAAACCAGCACCCCTAAAGCTGACATCCTGATGGTTTACCTCATCATCACACAATGACAACTTTTATAGATCTAAACTGTCATTAATTTAAGAATAAAATATTCACATCTGTTTCTAACACAAATGAACTGTAAGTATGAAGCCAAATTTCAGCTAAGTGAAGACTTAGTGCTCTTGACACAAAATATTGGTATCCATAATTGGTGATAATGAGTTTAGAAATATTGGCATATCTGATGTCGGCAGAAACCCAATATCGTGCATGCCATATACATACTCCCTTTCACCATTCATCTGAAAACTAATCTCTAAATATGGCCCACATTCCCAGTCCTAATCTCTCCTGCAAGCTCCTGAACAAGGTCATCTTAAAGTTATAATCTCAGCAGATAAAACAAAAAGCTCTTAAATCTTGAAGTTCAGCTTGTCTTGAGCTTGTTTTTCCATCCTGTGTCTTTGACGCATTATTAATAGGAATGACGCAAATCGCTGCCTCCAACTGACGCAATGCAGAAACTGACAAATTCATCTTAAAACATCCAAATGTGAACAGAAACCACACGGCACGTATGAGTCAGTAAACAGCACAGTTCTGCTTTATGTTTCATGTCCATAAGTTGGAGCATCCACAGATAACATGAAGAGTTCAAACTTTTTAAGATCTTGATGTCATTCCTGTTTACAGATCAAACCACTCAAGAGTCAGACACTCTTTGTGTGGTCAGTGGACTTCCCACAGGCAAGATCAGCACAACATCTCCACATGAGTGAAAGATCCCTGAAAGAAATGGATGCAGCACATGTGTAAAAATATCTCACTTTTTATTGATTGGGTGGAATCTTACTTTTAGTTTTTATACTCAGAAAGAAATGATGCACACAACTGTAGGTATAGCAATTATATGCAAACAGAAATTTAACACTGCTTTAACCTTCTCGCTTTCCCTTGTATCTGCTGTGGGTGCTCCTAAGGGACAATTTTAAATTTAGACTACCTGACAAGTCAAACCCCAAATTCACAGTCTGTCCGTGCAGCTTTCTGTCCAGGACACACTCTGCAGAAAATCACTCTCAACCCAGACGATCTATCCGTCCCACCTTCTCGTGTCACAGGCCGACTTTTACAAGAGACGACTGACCTAAACAGGAAGTGAGGCATGGTCAAACACTCTGGTCTGTTTCAGGATAAAACAGCACTTAAAGACTGCCTGTCTTTTATTCACTATATCCACAAACCAGGAGGCAAAAACTACAAATCAATAAAAATTGGAAATGGACCCAGTGGGTAAGGGTGCTGGTTGACAAAGTATAAAGGGAGACACAACTCAGCTAAAGTGAGCACACTTCTTTCCTGAAATACACCTCGTGATTATGTTTCAAGCCTAGTTAACATTAGCAAGTCTTAGTCTATCTTTTTAAAAGCAAACTCTAGACCTACCTCTTTAGTCTGGCTATTACCTGAATATATGATTTAGTGATTTATCTAATTCTGTTTTAACTTCAGAATTATCTTTTAGGAGTTGTTTTATCGTTTCACCCCAAGTTCTCAAGTGTTTTATTTCCCCCTTTGAACATATTGCAGTTACCTTTTGGTGTCTTTATTCTCATTACAACACCCTCTTATTTTTTATTTATTTTTTACTTCATTTCAATTCATTTTTCATTCTAGTTGATCTGTTTAATTTTATATTTTAACCTAACCTCCAGTGCATACTCATTTTTAACCTTTAGGATGGTGTTTCCTTGGTGCGTACAGGGTACAAAAATGTTCTTCGTGTCTTTTACTTATGATGCATTTTGCTAATACTGTGTATGGATTGTGAGGTGGGTGGGTTCGGGTAATACTTACTTTGAGCTTCTTTTAATTGATCTGTCTGTTTGTGAAGCACTTTGTGCTACGTTTTCTTGTATGAAAAGTGATATATTAATAAAGTTTGATTGACTGATTGAAGTCCATACTCTTGTGCTAAATGTTGCTATATTATACATAGCTCTGGTTCAACCAGACAGCTAACTACTGTATATCCCCATTTTCTACATCATAACACATCTTTCAAGAGGATTCTTTTAATAAGTAGTAGCAGTAATGAGTCCTTAAATAAGGATAGGAATGAGCATTATAGCACTGACGTTACCTCCTCTTTAAGACTTATGAAAACGTTTTTCTTGAATGGCAGAAATGAAACTTTTAAAATGTCTTTCTCAGCTCACAAAGGATGGTTACTAACTACTTTCGAGTTAGAACAACATTTGTTGGGGACATTAAATGTAAATATTTTTGACGGTCTTTAGGAGACAATGTAAGACAGCACTGATGCAGCCATGACCACTAACTTATTAAGGTCACATTGGTAAGAAAAAAACAATAGAGGATGTAAGAGTCTGAAACAAAAGTACACTATTAGTGGTGGTGATTTTATAGCTCCAAAACAACCTTACACTAGATTTCTACTTTTGTCAGCTACACTTCAAAAATCATTAAGTAATGCTCATGTTTGCAAATTATCTTGATCAACAAAACATTTCAGTTTAATATATTTTTTCATCAAGAGCTCATTTTCAGTAAATGTTTCAAAAACTCATTAAAAAAAGTATGGGCTCTTCATCAAGGGAACCAGCATAATGGTAGCTACGCACTCCTTGCAACACATTATTTGCCGTTCTTGTTTACATCTGGGCAGTAGAGCCTAAAATGAAGACCCATTTGCAAAGATACAGCCAAAGCGTTGCAGGTGGCTTAATATGGTGTTGACAAGCCAGGCTGACAACATACTTGAATAAATGCTCAAACTCCTTATATTGCACACACGTCACTCTCTTTATTCAAAATGGTAAAAGTCAAGTATGTGGTACTGGCTGCAATTTGCATGACCTAAATGTCAACACAGTCTCCATGTTACAGGGTTACTGCTTTTGTCTACAAATAGTTGACCTCATGAGGCTTGTTTTCATGAGACTAAATACCCCGCATAACAAAGCAATGATATCAAAGTGCAACAAACAGGACGTTGCGTAACTCCATAGCGCTGCAGCATAGCCAGAATGCCAAATTGTGCAGATTTTCCACATACTACCCCGTGGCTCCAGCACCCTAAAGCCAATAGGGGCTTTCATTATGAAGGGGAAGCATTCTGTGGAGCTGGGTTACACCAGAGCAGAGGCATGTTAAGCCTGTCTCTAAAATGGCTGAAAGATTTTTTTTTCCATCCTCTCCCCTCTCAGTCCTGTTTTAGGAAGCAATCTAGCATTTGGAAATTTGCATTTATTTGGAGGAGAGACTCATTAATTCGGAATGATTGTGGAAACTGTGCCATTTGTTCCACTCTTGTGACTTTTAATGCACCAGAGAAACAGGGTTGTTGCACAGGGGAGTGATAATCTCACACCACATTGTAATTCTCAGGTTTTTACATCAAAATTTCAGTTTCTGCACATAAGCAGATGTTGAAATATGCGTGCATACCTGACAGGAATATCACTAATACATTTACAATGCCGCCTGCCCATTTGTTAATCACCTCACACATTCCCCTGATTGCTTTAAAAGCTTCTTTTCTGACTGAACATCTGATGAATTATGGAAATGATCAACATGTTTGCCTTGTCTTTTCTAATCAACATTACAAGAAATTGATCTCTTAATAGGCAAGGAATGATCAAATGAAACCTAATTAACATGTTCTAATAATGGCCAACATGTGATTTGAGTTTTAATGACATTAACTGTGCTCTAATATGCAGAGCAGGCCGCTGAAAGGAGATCTATGCCTGCACCAAAGTTCCAGGAATACATTGATCTGCACTCTTATTAGACTGTATTGATATTTAATGCCCTAAAATAGGTAATATTAGAAACTGAATAACAGGAACCCATCTTTTTTGGGAAAGAACCTGTGCAATTTTAACCTACATTTCAGCCACTTCAGTGGATTCCTTATGCCCCATTATATACAGTAGAGGCACAAAATAAGTAAGCAGTGAGTGACAACGCTCTAACTCTCAGCTCTTAGACACAGTTTAGCTGATGCTTTTGCATGTATTTATATGCTTTCTTACCGTGGTTTCATGGTAAAGGGAGAAAAGGTAATGGGACTATGACTTTAATTCAGTCCATGCTAACTATCTGGTGTAGGGTGAGGTCCAAGATTAGAGCTGAACTGTGACATCATGATGGTGATGCTCTGTCATGTCTATGTATCTTAATGCATTAGTCTGAATGACAGTTTATGGAAAAACTTGAAAGAAAGAGCTTTCACACATGGTAATCAAATAACAGTGCCTTGCATAAAGGCTAGGCCTCCAATACAGACACACAAGGTAGAGACTGGTTAGTGTTGGACGATATAAAAATCAGTTTAATCGTTATTAAAGATTTAACAGTTTTTATTTAATCTAGAGTTATAAATGCACCACTGCTCCACCCCTCATCTCTCTGTCAAAGTTGATTTGAAATCCATGTTGTGAGGTTTTAACTTCATACCATGCACCATGATGCAGCACAAGGACCTTAGCAGACAAAATACTGATGCTTTTACCTCTGAGCTGTGATCACAAACTGGGTACACGGCCAAACCAAGACATTACTGTCCTGATACTTTCTGCTTAGACGCCACAGTGTCTGTATCTTATTGCAGAACCTCAGAGACACAAATAGAACCTCAGCCAAAAGTAGTAAAGTGTGCCACATACAGCAGGTACCTGCTCTGCACATCCCAAACTGCAGAGCTTTGAATTTCAGCCAAGAGAAACCATTTAATCATAGGTGTCATCAAAGCAAAGCAAGAACCGTTGAGGCCACACAGCGTCTGTATCTAACCAATTTACCCACAATGCTTCCTGAGCTGAAAATAGCCCAGTGCAGCATCTTTTGCTGCTTAACTACACAAAATAAAATATTCAACATATCAGGTACTTTTTTTTTGATAAAGGTGGCAAGTTATCAAATTACCCCTGCAAGCTTCAATGCATTTAAAGTCACTGTGTATTATACAGCGAAGCAAATTGAATTATGTGTCCGTTTATTCAACACAAGGGAGGCAAAAGCAATTTATTCACACGGCAAAAGCAAGTCAGACTCTTTGAATACAGTGGATGCTGTATATGGATAAGAATCCTTCTGGACTTTCTTTGAGAGCTGTTAAAACCAGCAAAGATTCTTCTGTTTAAGCTGCTGTATGTTAGATAAAGCCAAGAAAATTATAAAACTTAATATGGAGGGAAAACAGACACTGGGGGTGAATCGAATTATATTAAAAAGTTAACAAAAGGGCATAAAGAACAATAAAAAATTAGCACTAAAGGCAGGTCAGACATTGTTAAATCTTCATGGACTGACAATTTGTTTATCATGAGGTTCACGTTAGCTTTATCTTCACTACCACACAGACACCTTGTAGGATATTTTATTTCTTCTTAAGCTTTTTTGGCCTTTTAACCTGCACTGAGAGACAATGAATAGAGTTGAAGAGTCCGGGCGAGAGACTTGGGAGGGACAGGTGGGAAAGAGGCCGCAGGCTGGGATCAAATCCAGGTCACCTGCACTGAGGGGAGAATTTTTATACATGTGGTGTGGAGACAAAATCCACAAGGCTACCAGCAGCCCGAGGACAGTTGAATTCTAACAAAAGAAATAAATTCATGGCTTCCACAAGGATTTATTGAGCCAGCTTTCACTATTTTTTAATTAAATGCAAATTGCAAAACCTTATTTAATTTGATAAATTAACTGACCCTTTATTATTCATGGATCACGATCAGGTAATTCTATCTATTAATTATTTTCAAACATGCATATCTACTTGTTTCAAGAGTGTTTAGTTATACCTATCAAAACAATATTACAGAAGCAATTAGTCAATTAAATATCTTATTGTTTGCAACAGTTTTTTAAAAAAAGGGGAGATCCACTGCCCAAAAAAAAAAAAAAAAAAAACCTCAACAACGACAGAAGAAAGGCACAAAATACTACACTTAGTCAACAGAATCTCTGTTATTCACTTGAAGACATGTTATCTGCATTTGTGTCTAAGATTATGGGTTTATATTGTTTCAGAATTTGATAATAATAATTTACTTTTAGGGTTTTAATACTCAATTTTGAATATAAACAGTCCAATTTGTTTTTACATCACTGTTTATAGCTAATAAAGAGGCCATGGTCTGCTTTTTTTTTTAAGTTTTCAACACCTTTTACGTGTCTCCTCCACACATAGAGTACTTCTATGCACAAGACAAAAGTCTGCAGCATCAGGACTCCCCCCTCTCATTCTGTAAAAAGTGCCAGTAGCTGCTTTACCTGGTGTGACATCAAAACATTCAGGCTCAATGGCTCAGTACGAGCATGAAATCCAGAGACAATGCAGAACTGACCATATACCACAGAGCTGGCCGGTCAGCAAATCAGAACAGACATGGGAAGAGGGGAATTAGAGCTACAAGTCTCCAACAAAGTGTCCCAGACAGAGTGAGAATAGAGCTGGATTCATATTGAGGACATACAATCATCAACTGGATGAGATGCAGCAAAATATGACAGATTTAGATGAACAATCATTTGGTTTACTTTACTGTTAAAATACATTTTCAAATAAATTGGTGATAATCTGAAAAAAGAGACTAGTTCCAGTTTTCACCAAATGTGATCGGGTTTATAATAAATTTGGAAATATTAGCATACTGACTGACATGTTGACTCTTCTTAATGGTTTGTTGCAGAGCCAGAATATTAATTTTGGCCTCGCCTCTGGTAAGGAGGGGATTTATTTTTCTTTTCCAAATTCCTACCGGTTTCTGTAAAAGATATTTCTCGAAGGCATTCACAACACTGAGACAGTTTTTATTCCCCCACCAACTTTTAATACTCTAATTTACGTGCAAGAAAACATGCTGCTGCTATGATGCAATAACAGCGCCTGCAGGCTGGGATGAGTTTGGAGGTGGGCTGGCTTTGCCCCCTGGCTCACCTGTTGCCCAGTCCTGTTTTAACCACACACAGTACAGAGCAGAACTTTGGCACACTTTCTTGGCCCTGAGTCAACAGCAGAGCTCAGATTCTGATAGTTCTCACAGACCTGTGTTGCCCCAAGTGTTGTGTGTCAAAAGCTGGTTGTGTTGTTTGTCCGACCAAAGAGATAAAGTGCTGCACACAATCATTTACGGGAAAAATCAACCAAAACCGCATCATAGCCATAAAGCAGCACATTAAAACAGTAAACAAACATTTGCACCATCTTCAGATGAAAACGCTGATTCAATACGACTATCCTGAATTGTTTTCTGCCAACTCTGCAGGTGTGCGAAAGATTCTCATTTTTTTCTGGGCCATTTAAATGAATCAGTGTCATGCATGGCTGGCGCCATCAAGACTCGATGAATACTTTTGCACATGAAAAGCGAAGGTGGGGAAGAGGCGGCGGTGAATCCATTAGCCCTGCTATGTCTCACTGACTCCATTGTTTTATTCTGTTTCCTGGCAGCAGGAGGATTCACCTCCGCGATGCCGCCGAGCGCAGAGGAGTGGAAGTGATGAAAAGCGTGAGCCGGGGCCACACGCATGGATCAGGACGTCAGAGCAGGCAGTGCAACAAGGATACAAGAGCTGCTGTTGGTGTGTAGGCAGGTGTGCAGATGTGTGGAGATAGTATGTACAGATATTATTTACAATCGACTACCTGAGTGACTTCTGACTGAGCATGTTGACTTAAACTTAACAGAAGTACTCATCAGGGTAACTTCAGTGTTTGTCCACATTGGCCTTTATACCCTTTCCTTTACATTTAATGGTTCAAAAAAACAGGAGAAACTTCATAGTATACGGTTTGCTTTACAAAAAAATCCTCAAACTTGACAAAAATTATGAGAAATTCCGTCTATGCAGCTCTAAGTGGTAATGCTAAATTTATTTTGGATGATGTTTAAGTCGAGCATCAATTCTTGCGATAATCCATCCCTCCATTATCTATACCGCTTCTCCCTTTTAGGGGCGCGGGGAGGCTGGAGCCTATCCCAGCTGACTTTGGGCGAGACGTGGGGTACGCCTTGGACTGGTCGCCAGCCAATCGTAGGGCCACATAGAGAGTCGGACAACCATTCACTCTTACATTCATACCTAAGGGCAATTTGGAGCCACCAATCAGTCTAATAAGCGTGTTTTTGGTCTGCGGGGGGAGGCTGGAGTGCCAGGGGAATACCCATGCATGCACGGGAAACACATGCAAACTCGATACAGAAAGGCCCTGCTTGACCCAGGGATCGAACCGGTGACCATTTGCTGTGAGGAACGTGTGCTGCCCAATTTTTGCTTTAATTTTCATCTACAAAGTTTGGTAACAGAGAGGGTTTGGAGTTTGAGATGGTGATGAGAAAGTTCCAAATCAACATAAAACACTTTATCATGTAATAATTCAACAAAACACTTTATTTTCTTCTACCACCTCTACTCTGTGACCACTGCTGCATTTTTATTTTTTTTTATATATAGTGCCGCTTGTGTTATTTCAAACAATGTTAAACCAGATCCATTAAACTACAAGTATCTCCCTTTTAATGATTTAAGACAGCATGATTCGCACTTGATATGTGCAGTGTAACAGTGAATTTATTTCCATCAGTTTATTTTCATAAACAGGAGAAGTTAAGGTTTTGTGTTTGATTAAATGTGGCTTCAGAATAAGCATGAACTTTGCTTGCCAGATAGTCACGACAGGTTGTTTCAAAAGGCATACTGTATGTTTAATAATGACTTCAAATTTCTCAGGTTTGTATCTTTACAACATAACACTGGTGTTAGAAGACATAAAATTCTTCCAGTAGTCATATAAAAGACCAGTTTAAAACAGATATCACTGGTCTTCACTCCAATCTTTGCCCCCTGACCTTAATTACAGTTTGTGCTTAAGTAACCTAATTTTCTCAACAGTGGGTTTACTACTGTATTTTATAAGCATATCAGACATTTTCATTTACTGTCGGCCACTAGCCCAGTAATTTCTTTAGTGTCAGTAACTGACATCAATCATCGGTAGAAACTGAGAGTGGTCTCTTGGAAATATCTGCCACTTCTGCAGGGAAGGGATCCCACATTTGCCAATTTTTGTCCAAAATCAAATTTTGTAAAGCTGCAATAAGCTTCGGCTTGACATTTTAGCCAGAGCTGCATTTCCTAAATCTTCTTTGCAACAGAACTGGAAAGTCAAGTAGTGCCATGAATACAATATGAGGACGGCACCCAAACCCACAAACACATAACATTGTCTATGAGGTGATTTAAAAGAAGAGACTAACTCTTTACTTTGAGACAAGTTTATCCAAAACTGTATTTTAATGTAATGTGGGTGACTGGATTAGTTCTCTAACAGATAAAGTGGTGATTTTTTGTCTGCAACTTCCAAACTTTTCCTCTGAACATGATCACAAGGATGTACTTAATTTGGAATTAAAACCAAACTAGAAAAGCACTCAGAGAGTGCAGACCTCTGCCAAGCAGCTCAAATCCAGCAGTGGCTTTTCCACAATACCTGGAAAAGACACAATACTGGATCTGGTGATCCAGAATAGTGACAGGATCCGAACAAAACTCAGCACATACATGGGGGTTGTTATCCTGTATGAACACAACAAGTTTTGGGAACATCATTGAATATTTTGATTTTATATGAATTATTGAATGTTAAAAAGTTCAATGTGTTTTTTTTAAGTCTATCTGTATCAGATCCAGATGAAATTTACCTTAATGATAGAGACATGGACCCCATATTATCATGTAAAATTTGAAGCGAATCTGTTAAAAAATGGCAGAAAGATGATTTTTTAAAATTCAGCCTAACGTTAAATTTTTTGAAATTTGGGGAATTTTTTGCATCCAGACAAATATACATATCACCACCAAAATCATATCATTTCAAAGTTGGGTCATTACCAACTTCTCCTAAAAAAAATTCAGCAAAATCCGTCCAGTAGCTCTTGCGTAATCTTGCTAACAAACAAACAACTAAACAAACAATCACACATACGCCGGCAAAAAAACAACCTCCTTGGTGGAGGTAACTAATGAGCCAAAAAGGAATAACACTGTGCTTAAGTCAGTCCAAGTTCAGCTTTTAAAACTTTTTAAATTCAATGTGAAACACCGACTCTGCGCCTAATAAGAAATCATAATACTTATATCTTGATTTTATGATGAATAAAGCCCACTTGGGTGTTGAAGATCTCAAAAACTCCCTGTAAAATGAATCAAGACATGTCTGAATGATACTCAAATCAAGCTTCTTCTTGGAAAAAGGAAAATATTCCTGGTGAAAAAATCCACAGCAGTAAAACATCACTCACTGAATTTGTACCTCTTCACGAACTGAACATTTACAACCACCGACTGCGATTGTCTTCATTAAGGGGACAATCTGCTGAGAAAACTTGAGACTGGTGCAGCGGGGCAGCTTTGTTCTTGCACCCACTGTGTCAGGCTTTGAGGGGTGCTCTTGACATTTATATTCACTTGGAACGCTGATTGCAAATAATGACATTGGAGCCACATGCAGATTTAAGATGGACAAAGTTAATGATAGCAACGCGGGATCTTAGCGGAAAAATTCAGGGACTCAAAATGTCGAGGTTATCAGGGAACAAAGACACTTGGATGATAAATATCAGATAAAAGTCAAAAAGATAATGAGAAATATTCAAATTAACCTACTTTCAGAGAAAAATGTCACTCATAATGATTCATTTGATTGGGAAGTTAGTGCCAGACAAAGCAATCAAAGCTGTTCGTCATTAAAGACATTTGATCAAATTAACTTTTCTGTCAGGAGCTGCTCACACAGCCACAGCGATGTTCCCCTGAAGTAATCTTTGCTGCGGACAGACGTAACAAAATGAAGGCCTGATGTGACTGAACAGTGGAGGAGAGTGACTGGTGCGGAGAGAGAAAGGTCAGCGGAGTGATGAACTCTTCAGGTCAGGAGGCATCAAACTGATCATCGATCATTCTGCAGTATGGATCGGTGTAATCAAGCTGGTGTCTTTGCTTAATGCACCCATTTGTCCAAACAATGATGCTCATGTCTTTGAAGGGCAGGGAGCAACAAACTCAAAAACATGAACAGGGCTTTGTTCAATAACAACGAAACCACAACTCTGCTTCTTTAAACGGTAAAAATGCTTAGTAATCACAGTTAGTGATCCACATCTTGAAATCTGGACACAATCGCGACAGTTACATGATGTTTTTTAATTCAGAATTAAGTATTCAGAGTCAAATAATCTGGAATTTAAGTATTCTCCTTCGTGTTTACATGGAAATAGTAATTCCGAATTGAGGTTTACATGGAAAACATTTTAATTCGCCTTTATTCAATTTCGCTTAAGGTCTGGGGCTTGGAAATGGTTCTGATTGGACGGGGGCAGACGTGACGTATTTACGTCTACTGGAAGAAAACAAACTCCAGTTCCCACTTTTCTTTTCAGCTACAACATAGAAAATTACATAATAAGTCAAATTCTCATTACATCCATCCACTCTTTTCAGTACATACATGATTGAGGAATTATTCAATTCAGATTTAAATTCAGAATTAACCATTCACCTACTAAGGAATTAAGTTTAATTCAGAATGGTTATTTTCACTCGAAATTAGGTTTGTTCAAGGTCATTTTTAATCTTTTTAAAGATTACATAAGTTTTATTCTGAATTATAGGGGAATTAAAGTTCTCATGTAAACATAGCCAATGTGGTTAAATTCTTCACTTGTGACTGCCCTCTATGGGTTAAAAAATGGCTACTGCACCTGAATTCTCTCAGCTGATTTGAAGTTATGGGACTTAACACTTTGACTGGCATGTCAACCATGCGGTTGACTTTTTGCTGCCTTACCACTGTATTGAAAACTTTGAAAGCCCAACTTTTTCTGTTTTTCCTTTTTCCCCTCTATGAATAGTGTTCGTAACACCAATATGTATCCACTGGCTGGCGCTGCTGTGCATGAACATAATTATTGAAAAAAATTAGAAGTGAATCATTGCTGCATAGCTCCTCAGATATCTAACAGTAAAAGCATACACCAGAGTAATAAAAAAAACTCTTTTCACATATTTCCAGATCCTTTAACAGTCATAATTTAGTTGAAGGAAATGAATTTGATGACAAAAAAATGCATCTGATTCCTCAGAAAACTTGGTCAACTGCTAAATCTCTTAATTTTGCTCTCTGTGATGTTTTACATGGTAAAACAAAAATTTAGTTGTAGAAATGAAAGAAATCCATTCATGCCCAGGATAACCCTTAACAGAAATCCCTAAATGAAGAGGAAGGAACACAGTTTTACCAACAAATAATCTGTTGCAAATGTATCTCTTAGTTTGGAAATCAAAGGGTTAAGTGGCGCAGGCTTTCTCACCATCTTTTTTTAAACATTTTTTCTTCAAGGATTTTCCTGTTTTTGACTAGTGAATGACGTGAATTATTCACACATAATCACTTTTTATTCAAATCCATACGCAGTCAATGCAAGTTAACTCACCAGCAAAGTAATGTTACCATGCAAAAACAGTTTCTTTTAGTTTTTTGAGACTGCAGTCAATTTTAAAGTTTGGCCCCCAGAAAGTCTGCATCTGACCAATGAGAGCACTCATGGTATGTCAGCCAAAACATTCAACATGGTGGCCAGCTTGATGCTGTTGATGTTGAATCACAGCAGCTTGTTTTGTTCGACCACAGTCAAAGAAATGACAAGGATAATAAAATTAAAGACAATATGTGGAGGAAAGTATTAGAGCTGCGCCGGAATTAAATGGAAAAACTCACCAAGTTCTCCTCTGCTTGACAGAGTATGTGCCCATTTATTTTCTGTTTTATTAGACTGAGTCCCCAAGTTGTGGCTACTTGATGTGAAGTCCATTTTGATTTCCACTGAGCAATTATCTTTATGTGAGTAAAAAGATTTGACAAAAATCGTCTCAGACATTTGAAATTTCTTGCTGTTTATCACATTCCCCTCGTGGTGTAGAGGCCTAAATAGGGACAACATATTGGTGTAATCAAAGATAAAAAATGGTTAAAAAATGTTTTGACAGATTTTTCTTACAAGAAAAAGAGTCACAGAGAAGTAACCCACACAAGCTTCTTTGTGATTTAAAACTATTATCTATCCAGGAGATAAAACTCTATGTGGAGCCTTTGTTGAACAGATGTGACCTTATGTAGTGTGGTTTTAATAAACTGAAACACAGTTTTCAGTTTGAATAAAGCAAATTAAATAGAGAAAACTATGCTAGTTTCCCCAGAATTAATATATAGTTAATAAAATGCACAAATGAAGCTTTTTCAAACATTTTGACATTGAATTGAAAATGAAGCAAGCATTGTTATGATAATAAAAAATAAAGTGAAAAGTTTGAGAAAAGAACTTTGGATGTTTGTTTAAACAATTGTTTTTCTCATCTTGCAATAAAAGTTCGGTGCTGGAATTATCACGGTTGAAGCGATGTATTCTTTTGTGTCCAAGGAAATAAATAAGTGAAACTGCTATTTTGTTAATTAATCATATTGTTTGTATCATTTTCTTATGTATTGATCTGTTTACTGCTTCTTTCAGCTTGTAGGTTGTTTTTTGTTTTAATTGGAGCTATGGATCCAAATTACTTTGATGTGTTTGACTGTGATTTCTACAATCATTGTCCGAAACTCAAGGCAAATGCACCTCCAAATAAAGTTTTCAGTCCTACACACTGGGCTTTACTGCAGCTCTGAATGGGCACTGCTGTCTCAAATGAATCCAAAAGCTCAAATGGGAAAATGGTGATTCCTAAATGAGGCATTACTAAAAGAATTTGGATTCTTCCCACTGCACACGGCAAGGCTGCATGGAGAATAATATTTTATTTAGAGTTTAATTGCTGCTTGTGGCCCTGAGTGCCCCATCAGACAAACTATAATGGGAACTAATACGATGGTAATGGTTACTGTCTTCACTCGACTTCTCTGTGTGGTCCTGGAGCACAAGGCCCCTTCAAGCCTTTGTCCTTTTGTCTTGGAGAAAGAAGTGACACTCACAAGACAGCAAGTGAAACGCTAACTTGACAGATGCATTAAAAAGTCATTTAGATGAGCTCAGGGTCATATTCATGCCAGCATAAAGTAGAGCATTAGTTAATAAAAGCTACAAAAGTACTTAAAATCTTTACTTAAGATCCATGAGTAATTAAAAGCAGACAATGCCAAAAGAAGTTACACATTTTTGAGGGACTGAAATAAAGATCAGAGTATCAGCTTTACTTTAATGCAAGGATCCACGTTTTTCTGTATATATCTAAAATATGACTTTGCCTAATGGGATGTGAAAAACTGAGGAAATCAAATTTAGCTCAATAAGCACTGTGAACTATAAATCCTTTGTTATTGTCAAAATGTCTTCTTAACACTCAAAGAGACATTTCATTGTTAAGATATCATCATTTATCTTGACAGAGTGAAGGTGAATTAGCCTGTTAGAGTAAAAAAGTGCTATAATTTTTTACATTGGTGATGCCATTTTCAAGGGGAATCTGTAATGCTCTATATCTGATATATGTGCAAACTAAATGCTTTGTGCTTTGAAATCTGATGTGTAGGATTGTCTGTCAAAGTTTGATGTAAGCCTTGCTATCAACACAACAATAACACTAAAACAATAAAATTCATGACCATTGATGAACCATATCACCATATAAAATGCTGTCATTTAAGATGTGTTGCAAGCACACACTTGTTTACCTGGATACGATATGACAAAGCAGGCTAGTGACACTTTTAACAGCTTTTCATCCACATTTAATTCTGCATTTCAAGAAAACAAAAGTACACATTTAAAGCTAGGTGCATGGGACCCACCAAAGACCTCAGGGCAGAACTGCAGCGTAGAAATTTATTACTGATACACACCCTCAAGGGCAATTGGCACTGTTGACGAATCAAAGGTGTGAAGCCAGCACAGATGATGTTAGAGGCTGAAGAACCATGTGGACTGAAAAAGACACTCAAGTCTCCATAGATTTTAAGAAAATGTGACTTTGCTAGTGTCTGAAGTTTGTTGGTTGCTTTTTTTTTTTTTTTTCAGTCCAACAGTTCAGCACAGTACATACAGGTTGTTTAAGATATGTAACAAATCCAAAATAAATCCACAGCAATGATCTCAAAGTCCATATAAGGTCTAGCATTTCATGCAGTGTTGCTCTGAGTTCCCAGATACTCCAACACTTTATTACACTTTAATATCAAAGACTTCCACAGATGTATTGAAGGAGTTTCATCTCCTACCCATGATTCAGGGATACATCCCAATAGACACAATAATAGGTCAGGCTGTAAATGCTGCTTGATTATTGCACTAACCTCAACGCGTATGGTTTGCCAAAACTGTTGAACCCAGAGGCAGTGAAGTCCCTAAAATAGTCTTAAATTTTTGGCAGTTTGGAGAGGCCCCTGCTGTATTCTTACTATACATATATGGAGATATTTAGATATTTTGTAAAATATTATACTGCATTTCTTTGAATCTGTTACATAAGGATATTTTTGAAGCTGAAAGTAAGTTTTTCTCCCATACTTCAGTGTCTGCTGTTTCTGTTGTTTGTTGTTTCCAACTGAGTTTCCAAAGATTTCAGAATGATAGCCTGTCGGTATTCAAATGCTGCAGCTTTGAATAAAATTTGGTGACAAAAACTATCCAAATGTTTTTTTTCTAATATGTTAAAGTCATCTGGGAGATCAAGAGTATCCACTTTAGTATGTACATAGTGTCTGACCTGAAGGTATTTGTAAAATTCTTTTGTTTGTATTTGTGTTTAGCTTGTAAGGACTCGAATGTTTTGTCGTTTGCTGTTTTGATTATAAAGATGCCTAAATTAAAGACAACAAGTGAAAGGCAAAAGTGGGTAGTGAAACATCCAAGCTGTACCTCACAACTATCACTGCAAGCTGAAAGGTCAACAATTGAACTGGTAGCAAACAGTAGGGGTGTAGTGATCCATCAACTGGTTAAGCAACAATCCAATCAAATTTGTAGAAGGTCAAATCATGGATTAACATCGTGATCTTTAAGATACGCCATTATTTTGAAATTTTGACCGGATATCCGTTTCACATTTCAGCAATAAAACTGTCAAAACATCAAAATTGCTTTGTGTTTTTTTCTTGCTTTAGGTGAAATGTAACTGATTGTGTTAAATGTGGACATAATGTCGCCTTAAATCAATCGGTCCCTGAATCGAACGGGATAGAAATCGAATCATTATAGATTTCTTGATACCGCAAATATCATACCGTTGTCCAAAGAATCAAAATAGTATCATATCATCATCATACTAGTGATTTACACCCCTAGCAAGCAGGACTGCAAACTTCAGATGATGGGATTCAACAAGTGAGTCAGCTGCAAAGACACTGCAGGTCATAGAGTTTGCTGGACACTATCTAAACTGTCCCACAGGAGTTTGAACAACTTCCTCAAACCAGTCACCTGATACAATACACAGGAGCAGCTTATATTTATGAATTTAATGGTTTTGTTTAGGCAAGATGGCAGCCTACTTTAACATTTAAAATAGGCAGTAATATAATGTAATGTTAACATGAATGAACATAGGACTGAAAAGAGGGGGACGAAACAGTCGCCCTAAAGAAACTTTAACTTTGATCCAGAGATAAGCTTTAGAGGTCCACCTACTTGGAATTTGAAAGTCTGTTTTTCTCTTTTAGAGGAAAAAGCACCATAATTTATGTAAAATTAGGCTTTCCCTTTTTCATGTTGCGCAGGAAAAGGAAAATATTCCTGCTGGATTCAGAACTCTCCTCATTGCGTTACATTTCTCAGCACACCATTCGGCCATTTGTACCTGCCTTTGTATCCCTTTGTTACCGCTGCTCTTGACTGGCTGCTTGAATCATGAGCCTATGGTAAAGTCTGTGCTGCAAATAAATGGCCAAAATTGCTGCAGCACCGGCGAAAACCATGTGCCTTTTGTGCTCATTATAGCATGTCTGACTGTGAAGCCCTCAAGTTTCACTCACAGCGGGATTTGTCACAGGGGACGCTGTCCACTTGCTTCACTTTCAGCTGTGGTTGTGAAGAATTCATCACAAGGGTCGCCTTTTTGGCTCAGCCCTTTTGTTACTGCGGAAAGACTTCGGATAAAAGGCCAAGAACAGGCAGCATCCTGGAGGCCTTGTCGGGATCTCAACAAAAGGATCCGGAGCTCAAAAAGGTCAGCACAGCAAAAGTAACATGAAAAGAATGTTTTGACTTCAGTTTTTTTTAAAGCTGGTCTTGTTTCATTCATAGAGGGGTAGATAACAAGACTGAGAGACCAAACTGTGACTGTCCTGGGGAGGGAGGCATGCAGTAAAATGACATAACGTGCCTCCAGAGGCATGCTGGGAGAGAAAACAAATCAGCCCACATCTGTATTTGTGATCAAGCAATGATTTATAACTGTCTTCATTTGTAGTCAACGCGACTTCATCCCATCTTCATGCTGTCCTCGTGTTATCTCTCAAAGTTAGGACGATCCGAAGGAATTTGCCAGCCCACATTTCTGACCCTCCACCAACGCATGAGGAGGAAATTTCCCCAGAGTGACACTTTCATCAGGCCATTTACTGTCTCGACCTTATGCTACCCGTGCCCTTCCCGCGGTATAAACATGGCTAATGCGTGTTAGCCACAGGGTCTCGGGGCTATGCATGGAAACAGAGGGCATATGCTGGAGTCAGAGCCTGTCGCATCCTCTTCTCTGGACTGATGGATGGTAGCAGTGGCTCAGACAGTGATGGGTTCACGAGGTTGGAGATACTCAAAGGGAGCAGCAGCGTAGGTCATATGGAGCTAGCTGACACCCCTGATTTGTCCAGATCATGACGATGGACACAGTGTTTTCGCCTTGGAGTCTAAGAATGAGCTGGTAATAAAGATACCTCAGCGGTGTCACAATTACACCAACATGAAATAATACATATACATAAATAAATCCGATTTCCTGACTCATAAGCCCACGACAAAACAAAAAATAGCCTTGCAGGACCTCCACCTGTTATTCACATATTCTAGGATCACAATATCTAGAACATAATTAATTTTCACATTTTTCTTGAGTCAACCAGTCCTTGGATTCTGCCTTTAAAAACATCATAAAAACTGCATGACCAGCCACCTCTTCAATCATCATAATAACAAGCAAAATACTCGACAGCAACTTCAATTCCTTATGGTTCCCTCTTGGATCGACATGCTCTGAATACTAAGAAATCCGACTTACTTGCATTTCAGATACTTTTTAATACTGCATGCTACTAACCTGCCAACTTCTGACTGCAAGCTTTGCATCACAAAACCTATAACACCGCCCATAAAACTACTTAACCCTTTAACTGGCATTGTGACCGCACGGATGACTTTTTTGCCGCCATACTGCTGTATTTAAAACTCTGTAAACCTATCTTTGGCTTTTTATCCTCACCCACCTCTTTAAATAGTGGATGTAACACTAATTATATCCACAGGGGAGTGCCGCTATACATAAATATCACTGTGTAAAAACTGTGGAATAAAACAGAAGTGACTCTGTGCTGCACAGCTCCTCAAAAAACTCACAGAGTAAGAGCAAGGTTAAAGGTTATTTTAACAAATTCTGCTCTCTGTGATGTCTTTACATGGAAAAAAATTGAAGAAATTGAAGAAATCTATCCATGCCTAGAATAACCCTGAACAGATAAGTCAAGAACACAATTTTACCAACAAATAATTTTTGCAAATGTATTTCTTAATGTGGAAGTCAAAGGGTTAAATACCTTAACAACAAAGAAACTATAGAAATCGAGCTCAATCACTGCATACACATTTTCTCCAGTATTAATGTTGATTTAAAAATGACATGCCTTGGATATTTCACCTCTTTGACCATCCAACATACCCCTTTGGATTGTCCTGGTGTTACAAAAGGTTGTGGTCTTGGTTAAAGAGGTCAGAGCCGGATGCTGGTAAGAGACACTGCAGGAAGAAAACCACAACTGACGATGCTTTAGGAGGGCTGAAGGATCAAGGATATGTTTATTATCCCCTGAGGGCTATTTGTGGTACAGCCAGAAGCAACCGCACAACCAAGAGACAAATAATGAACAATGGATACAAATACACTCTAAATACAATCTATAACAATCACATTAGGTTTGCTTAAAGGCCAATGGCAGCAGTGTCAGATGGATGCATCAGTCTGTTGGCAAACTGTATCTGCAGCTAAACAGAAGCAGCGTGAACTCCTCCGACAGGACTTGGCTCAGATCTCCAACCTCACTGACCTCCTCTTCTTAAAGACGTTTTTCCATTTAGCTCTGGCACTGCTCTTAACTTCTGTTTTAAGGATTCAGGAGACAAAGCAACTAATCTTGGTACAATAACCTGGTTTTAGATAGCATTAACAAGATGGTGACCTCCACTGGCAAGCTTCGAAAGCCTTTTTGGCTGACGTCACTCAGACTCTACGCAGCATTTCTTTGGTCTGTGCTGTTTTGTTTCTTTTGAAGGGCACACTCTCTCTCCCACAAGACAATATTAGCACAATGAAGAGTAAAGGTCTAAAAATGAAAGAAGCATATTCATAAGCGCTGTATTATCCTCAGTGTTGTTAAACCCACTTCACCGCCGCCTCTCACTAAATACAGAGTGAATTATCATTGTTGTTCAAGAGCTGCCCTTTTCCCTGGTGGACAGAATTGCTTATCAGCGAGAAAATGCATTAGCAGAGCTAATAAACTACTCACCTGTACGAAACCTGAAGTGACACCTCACTGCCAAGGTCTAAACTTTATTGAAGCAGGCAGGTTGACTAACAGCAGGCTTTTATTTACACTGACAGCTGGGCAGTGTCTGCAGGGTGAGGAGGGTTCGCTCAGTGTTAGCAGCTCACGCCGCTGGGGTTAAATGCCTTGCTTAAGAGCAGTTTGGAGGTATAATTTCTTAAAATAGGAAGAAATATGCAGTGTGCATTTCTATCACTTCTTGCCTGCAGAATTTGCCTCCTGCTTTGGGGATTTGAAAAAGCTTCTCTTTAAAGCACAAACACACTTCCCTTTCCATTAGGCTATCGCTGCCCCAAAACTTCATATTGGCTCTCTAGCAGACTGGAACCAATCCGCACGACAGGAAGCCTTCCCCCGAAGCTAGTCCCAGTCTATCTCTGTCTCACAAACAGCTCAACAGTTCTCTATTTCTGTATCCAGTTTTATTCTGCTGGTGCTACTGCATGTTTTCTGAGCAGGTGAAGGATGTTGTGTTCATATATGAAAACATATACAACATATGCTTTTAGGGAACTTTGGATTCAAGGGCAAGACATAACAAAAAATAGCTCTGAAACACATAAAGGAAAGTATGTAAGTGTAAGCTGTACGGACTTCTGCTTGGCTTTAAACATTGCTCAAATCAAAGACGAGAATTATGCTAAATATCAATGATAATTTGGGAGTAAGTCTCATTTTAGGTCATTCAAATTTCTGCAAAAGGATTGGCTTATTGTTGCAAATGTAAAAACAAAGTTATGAATAAAATAAAATATGAATAAAACTTGCATGATAAAAACTAATAATCAAGGAACAAAATTTAAGTCTGAATTTTTAATCTGAGGTTAATGAAGTTTTAATTTTTAGTTATGCATTTTAGAGATTGAAGGGTAATTCATACAAATATATACGAATGTCACTTATTTAAAAACAAATGGGTTTGCAAAGTTGGAGGTATGACCCTGTTCTTATAAAGATTTTAAGAGTTAAAAAGTTCAAGCTACTTTGATTGTTGTTTTTTTAACATATTCTTTCAGACTTGGAATTGAACTTGCTTGTGTTTTTCACACATCTTTAAGATTTTAGAGCAAATTTTCAGCAGAATAAAAAACCTCCAGTTTTAAAGTTGGTTTTGATTTTAGTTGGAATATATATTTTTGTATTGTCAGCATTTACAGAGAAATAAAAATGATACAGAATTAGCAATTCTGAAGCCTTTCAATGGTATTAAAATTCTAAAGTACTTTGAAGATGTCTGGGTTTAAAGTTGGCTTTCAGCATTTTCACAAATCAGAGGCACATTAAAACTTTTTTATCTATTAATCACCATTATTCAAACTCAATCCTAAAAAAGGTCACAGTTATTTGCAAAAAAAAACCAGTTTTGAATATCAGTCTGCAAAAAAAATATGATTTTTACTGACAAATCAGCACAAGCTTTTATTTTTCAATTTCATTTGGAATATAAAGGTGATTCACCTCAAAGATATCACTCCAAGATATATTTGAGTGAATCAAAAAGCATAAAATTGTTGTGGATTGACTACAGATGGGCTTTCACTGGGCTTAAAATAATTTCACAAGTCAAAGACCAAACTCTAGTTTGACCTTGCCCTAAACTAAATGACTGCAATTATTTGGAGGGATGACCCCATGTTTGGGGATTTAATATTAATTAAAAAGTTGATGTTAACTGTAGTAAATGCCACCAAAATGTTAAAATTCAAACATAAACCTGGAAAAAAGTATTATTAAGTTCCTAAAAAGTACATCATATTTCAAGGTCTTGGTTAAAAATATATATATATAGTTTACAAGGCTGTTTAATTTATAGTTTATTTTCTCAGGGAACAAAAGGAATTTGTTATTTTGTACAAGGAAAATTAAGTATTTTATTGAAGGTAGCTTCAGTTAAAGTAAATATACCTGTACTTCTTAAGTATATTGATATTGTTAAGCCTTCCATGTGAACATAAATGATATATTAAAGGATTTGTTTTAAGGAATTCAATCTTCTCTGTCAGCTGTTGTCCACCGGACTAGAAAGTTAAACCTTTATTATGAATAATGTTTGAGGTACTTATTTTATTTTCTGTAAAGATTTTTTCACTCTGTATTTGTGTTATTCTCTTTGAACCAGATTGAGAGTTCGCAACAAAAGCTTTTTATGCTGTCCTTCAAATGTTGTATCTATGGTTACCCAAAGATTTGCAGTCCACTTAGAGTAAAGACAGCAACATTACGTTAAATAAGAAGTGAAGTTTCCCTTATGTAAAGCTGTTGAGGATAATCTTGTAAATGTCATTCTTAATCTCAATGAGTTCTTGTTTTTTCCTGGTCAAATAAAGTTTCAATAAAAAATGCTCTTCTGTCCCTTGATTGTTGATTGTTGCAACACTGAAAAGGATGAAAATGATGTGATAAACAAGCAGAGAAAGACCAATAAAGATAAAGAAAGTGTTCAAAAATGAAGCCTCAGTGTAGCATCATGAAAATAAGAAGCTAATATAAACTGTTTCCATGAGGCAGTTTCAGAGCTCGAATACTTTGCACCTAAGTCTTGGAGAAAGATTGAGCTTCTTTAAATCAGCTGTGCAGATTGTCCCTGTGTCTGCTGAGAATAAAACCAAACCGAAGCAATAACGACAAGACTGACTTTTGATGGATGTATTTCAAAACAAACATTTGGACAGATTGGAGTCGCAGTATCTTAAACTTTCCTCAGACTGCGGTGCTGGCTGCCCCGGAGGAAGGAAAGCTTCGACTGCTTTAGCTAAACCTTTCTGAGAAAAAGGAAGCACGACTCCGGGCCAAGCACACGGGTAAATAGACGACAGCAAAACAGTGTTTCTTTAGGCTTTGTTGCTTTTCTTGCAAACAAGCTTATTTTGGCCTGGGCTGCTGAAATCTTTATCTTTGTCTGGCGGTAAGAGGAGAGAAAAGAAGCTGTGGATCAATTGAGGTTTACCGCTAAAAACCACAGAATGGCTGCTGAGTCTATATAATGTAAGAAAGATTATCATTGGACAGAAGTCACGGCCTTACTTTTCAAATACTCAATGCTCTGCCTGTGAAAGCATCAAGCTGTGCTCATAAGATTTTAAGACATAATTTATGAAGTTTAGCTTGTGTGGGCAGTTAGCCAGGGTGGATAACTTGTTTTAGGTTGACTTTAGCACCCAGCTGCTGTGGATCTGTCTTAGTGGAAGTGGATGAAGAGTGGAAAATAGCTGCAGCAGATGTACAGTAGGAAAGTGCTCTGTGGTGCAGTCTGAATGCACATGCCAAGTTCTGGACCTGTATCCATGGAGACTCATCTGCTATGCATGCACTGGAGGGAAAAATGTAAATCCAAAAACAACAACAGCAGCAGCAGCACGCAAACATTCACAGGAATATGAGATACTCCATTGGAGACTGTATGTCAAGTCAATAAAGTTGAACAGCAGTCGGCTCAGACATGTTCTTCTGTGCACCTTTTGGTCCGTCAGATCATATTTATTCTTTTCACAGAGTTCATCACAGCAGCAGCAGCAGCACCATGGAAACAAATTACGCCATACGGCTAAATATAAAGATGCACACTGAAGTCATGAGTTCTCCGGAAAGAGAGGAACAACTTTTTGAAAGCCAAGGAAAGGAAATAAACACATTCTTACTTAACAATTTACAACATGATCAGAGGAGAAAGATTTCGTTCACACCTTGTATTTTTATGCAGAGAAAGAATCGGGTAACATTGCAGTGCAGTTGGATCTGCTTGACTCTAAGTTCTCAGAGGAAAAGATACTTTCACTTGTCTCCTGACAGGTTATATGAAAATACAGGACTAACAGGATGATTTTAACCTAGATGAAATCTAAACTGTTTGCTGGTAAAAATATTCAACAATGATTTTAATCCTTTTAAAGGCTGATTTCACAATGAAAAAGTCCTACAACTATTAAAGCTCCTGGAAACATGAGTTAATCTTTTCTTTAGAATTTTATGTTTCATGCAAGTATTAATTCTTAAGGCTGTGTGGGCGTGCTCTATAACTTTGAAGTGAATGGGCTGACTGGGTGTTTATTTCTTTTATTAGTCGAGTTATTTATAACATCATAAAATGATTGTTTAAAGCCCACACACTACATCCAGTTTCTGAGCACCCTTGACAACTGTGTAGAGATAGTCCTAAAATTTTAGATCATTAATAGTATTCCGATACTGCTGACAATGCTGGCATCGGTATTGGCGACTACTGGAGTCCAGGCACCATCCGATACCACGTAATTCATTATATTAGTCATCTATTTACTGTTTAGCACCATTAAACTCTGGCACAGTTCTTCTTCGCCGCTCTTAAAACTGTAGCGCTGTGATGCAACCTGCAGGGACCCGGAGGAATTGATCACGTGACATTTAAGTTGCTGTTGGACTATTTTTCTATACTGTTTTATTTAAATGCCTTCATTTTACGATATTGTGTCTGCACTTTAATTTAAAAAAATATATTCAGAGATTTATTATCTAAGTTGCTGTCGCACTACTGTTTTTATACTTTTGTATTTAAATGCCTTTTTTATTTTAAAATATTGTGGCTGCACTTAATTTTTTAAAATAATGATTCCTAGATTTATTTAGCCAAATTGCATTTTCACTACTGTTTTTTATACTGTTTTTTTTTAATAAATTCTAAAATATATGGCTTGAATTTGCTGTATTTATTCATGTGTTACAAAGGGTTTAACCTGAGCCAGGCCTTACCACAATGATAATCATATAACAGTCATGCAGGTGTAGTATGATATTTTTTTTAATAACATACTGGTTTTGGATCGTTACTTGGTATCGGCCGATACCCACAGCACAAGTATCGGTATTGAGAGGGAAAAAATGGTATCAGAACATGTCTAAATAGTATGTGTATATTATTAGAAATATCATGACCGACAATATTTGATCACTTTTTCTATTTAATATCTGACTAAATATCTGTTCAAATCAAACACAAAATAAATCACACAGTCACCACAGAGGTTGATTTTTGCGGGAGCAGCTTCACATCGATAGAGTTGGTAGTTTTTGAAGCAGAGGGTCCAGGGTTCAATCCTCATCTACGACAACATAACTTGTTTCGACTTTTGAGTCAGTGATGTTTCAATGTGTGAAGGTGTGATAAGATGATAATGATAGATGCTTTACAAAGCAGCCTTTACCATGCACTGTTGAGCCGACTGCTTACTGTGGTGGTGCCCTATTAAGTGAAGTATGTAGCATGATTTGGGGTGCTGGATATTCCACAACCCTGATTTCAGAGATCCAATTTTACGCACCCTACCACAAAAAACAGCTTTTTCTCACTGCATATAAACACATTCCCTGTAAGACATGTATTGAATCTACTAAAAGGACATTTATTGGTTGTTAAATTACTAATAAATAGACCAAAATGTCTAAACAGACCTTGACACTCCAAGTTTTTATGTTTTATTTGTGCACAATTAAGAATGTTGTGTTTCCATACAGATCATTTGTGTCTTCCTTCCATGTGAAGTCTATTTTAGTCTGAAATTATAACAGGTCAACAAGTGAGAGAAATAAAGTGGGGTCGACACCTTTACAAAGCACAGCGAGAACACCTTTTAAACAAACAGTGTGAAGTGTGAGTCGAAGGGTTAACTACACTGAGCAGCAGGTTTGCTGGGGTTAAACGGCAGTCCAACAGAGTTAAGTGCTCTATGTCAAGCTAGGAGCTAAAGGAAGCGACATATTAGGTCAAAATGGCTAACTCAGAGTGTCAGCGAGTGACTGCGCATGTCCCGTCTGAGTCCACGGATGCATCAGTGCAACTCTGAATGAGTTAAGTGTGTGACTGTCACAGCAGAGCAAACGTGTGACCTTCATTTGGACAGCTGAGACCCGCCGCGTCCTGATGTTTGCACAGCCGCCCACTCCAATATGTCTGCGGAGCCGTGCGAAAGCTTCTCAAAGCGGTGAGAGAGAAATATTCAAATGCCTTCCACGGGCAATGATCCCTGCCTGTTTAGTGGCTCAAAAGCTCAGACAGACACGCTCGTATAAGTATATGGTTTTAGGAGGACACGCACACAAAAACACAAACAGATAAAGCCTCACAAAAAACGCAATTGAAAACAAGTGAGCCTTTACTCAGTATTATTTGAAATGCTTTAGGCCAGTTAAGGAGAGGTTATCATTTTCCTCCAGAGTGCTTGAAGCTGAAAGTCCTGTGTTTTTCACTCCTCCAGCCTTATCTGACATCTATATACTTTATTATCTGACACCTGCAGCTGCTCACTGCAGCTAAGACAGTCAGACGTAGAAAATCAACGTTCCTGCCTCCAGGACATTCAGGAAGCAATCACAGAGAGAATAAATGGACTACTGACCCCTTTAGCTTAATCCAAAAGAGGTTAATGCATTAAAAAACGGAACACTTCCAAGCCCCAAAACACCAGGATATCCCAGGAAGATTTATTTTACTCTGGATGAGAACTATCTGCAACAATATAAGACTTAGTTATGAGGACTTAGATTAGAGACGTTGCCACCAGGGACTCCCCTAATATACAAATGATAGACTTTAATTCTCATAAACTAAAATCAAACATAAATATTACATGTCATAACTGCCTATGGTGTCTTTATGGCACAATATATGTACGTATGTGTATGTGTGTGTATGTTTCTTTAATGTGTGTGTATGTAGATGTAGATATATGTATGTATATATGTGTGTTTATGCAGATGCATATATATGAGTGTATGTATGTGCATATGTATGGATATGTGTGTATAGATAAATATATCCTCACCACCAATTACCTTGTCAAAAGAACTCACTAAGACAATGTCCTAAAATTTAAAAACTTAATTTATTTTGATTTATTTGTTTATTTTCATTTTTATTTGTGTGTATTTTGCTTTGTTTCTCTTTTTCTCCCCCTTCCTCTGCTCTTGTTTTCTTGATATGTGACAAGAAATCTACCTCCCCAATCGTGTTTTAAACTATTGAAACCTTCCCTATTTGTATATGTCTATATTTTGTCTGTCTCTTACTATTAATTACTGTTTTATTTTATTTTTCTCTCTCGGTAGTCTCTCTTGTATCACTGTTTATGTTACTATTTCACAAATAAAATCTTAAAATAAATACATGAAAAGTAAATAAAATATGTCAGAAGTAGAGTGAAAATATCCTTTCTAAAGAGAAGTTTGTGGTGTTGGTATTTGTTTATCATTAAATAAAGAAATGCAGTCCAGATCTGATAAAAATAACAATAACCATAATAACAAAAACAGAGGTTCTTGGCACCCAATATGAGCTTTTATAGTAGAAATTGGTAAGGAAACCTGCTGAAAAATACTGTCTTAGTGTTATTTAAACAGTTTTTGTGCAATTTAAATGTATTTATTGCACTCAAATGCACTTTTTTAACAAAAAAAAGGCCATGCTTTTCTAGAGACTGCGTCACTCTAAAATATGTGGCATCGAAATATGTTTAGCTATAATATTTTTAAGAAAGAAAAATCAATGCAAACTCACTCAAAACATGTTATCTTTTGTGCACACTCCATGCTCTCCTGGTTGTGTTCTTTTCACCCACAGCTCTTCCTCACCTACATTTTCCTCCACCATTATCTTCCTCCTCCGTCATAATGCTAGCTCACCTCACCAACAATTTGACACTATTTCCACTCCATTTCAGGTGAAGGCAAGGGGAAATTGTTCACAAGAGCCAGCAAGGAACAGCAACCAAATATTTGTCAAGATACAAAACGAAAAATCGATACAGCACAAAAGAAGAGGCTGATAAAGTTTCTGGAGTATTCTCTGTGCTACTTATTTCACTTCTCTGTCTTATCTACGCTGATTTGAGTGTTTGTCATGCTGTTATAACAGACAAAGGACTTTCAAACTACAGAAACAAAAAGTAGAGACTGTCTTATAAATAATCTTAACTCTGTTTTACCTTGGAGTTACTCTGACAGAAAAACAAAAAAAGCTTGCACACTTATGGCATCAATATTCTATCATTTAGGTCACTTGCCCTCTTCATGTGTGTTTATCTTCATTTTTTTAAAGTCACTTTGAGTCATTACTTAATTAAGAAAGACTAAAATAACTTAACTTATACCTTGGTATTAAAAGTAAGTAAAAATCTTGTAAGTTATTTTTACTTTTCCCTTCCAAAAAGTGATAAGAATTAGGTGAAAAAGTTAAAGTTGTTGACAGATGACAAATCTTTGCATCTTTCACGAACATAAACTGACAATATAGACAACACCTTCAGTTGTTATCAGCAAAGCTCACTCTTTTCCTCCAATTCTCCAAACCTGACACACCAGCTGGACCATTAGATATACTGTATATATCAAGTCCATCTACATAACATCCTGTAGAAAATGAATATTCAAAAACAATGAAAGGTGATTGAGTAAATGTTTTGTCTATCAAATTCTTTATGGGCCGGCTGGAGGCTTGCAGTCATGTTTTTGCTTTCAGTACAACTAAACCAGACTTCTAGCTGCTCCCTCTTTGTCCTTGAAAGGATGCTGGTGTGCAATTTCTGACCAGCAACAAACTGATTGGCTTAAAGCTTTGCAAGCTAGCATGGGATCAGGCTAATCCAGCTGCTTTGAAAAGTTTTCTTCCTGCGTGCTACGTTTATGTTTTTAGCTTGGTGATTATGACATCAGTCCACGAGTTCAACATGTATGTAACTAAACTGTGATACCATCAGTTAAAAATAAAAAAATCAGTTACTGCCAATTGCTGATAACAACTCGGTAAATATGACAGTGGTGGTTTTCCTGTAGCAAAAAGTAATCTCTAGAGATCTCAAGAAAGCAACTGAAAATGGGGAATGATGCACCACCTATCTCCAGTCCTCCAAACATGTCTAAAGCCGAGCTTATACAACCTAAATTCAACTTTAACTCCATTTTCTAGACTAAAATACTGTCAAACCATGAGAAACTATTCATTCTATCCATTTAGATATGCTTGTTTACATCTAGGTAGTAAAACTTTATGCCAGTAGGGAAGTAGCCATGAAAGGGAGCTGCAGAAAAGATACCAATGGCAGGTGCCAGTGTTATGAGTATTTGACTGGGACTGCAGGACTTTTCAAACATTAGTAAATAGCTGTTTGACAGACTCATATCTCTGGTGCAGACCAACAGGGGTTCCAGATTTAATAATTTTGCTGTCTAATGACAAGTTAAGATCCTGAGGAAAGAACAAGTGTGTGCACATTACCGAACAGAAAATGTGTGCATGACTTTCAAGGACTTTTGTAACAACAGGTCATTACACTGTGTATCAGTTCTATTTTAAGACATCTATTTCAGGTGAATACTGATGCTAGCAAAAAGTACACAATTTATTAGTAAGAAGTATCCCTTTGAGGCTAAAACGTTATGATAGCGCAGGGTTAAAGCATTTAAAAGTCCCCTCATCCCCCAATAAAGAAATATAAGTGCTGACAATAAGCATTGCCAGTACCGTCCATCAATAGCACTCCTTTTCTGATGCATTAAGCACACATTCACTGTGGGTATAAACCTCCATCCACAGCAGCCTTGGAAGACCACTCTCGAAACATTCCCATTACCAGAGAGAGCAGCAGGGCACGCTCGGCGGGGGGGATTGGTGGAGCAGGAACGTATATTGAATCAATAGAGGTCTGCACAGTGCAGTAAGAACAAACATACAGTGGGGCTCTGCAGGCTCTGCGACAAGCAGCAGGCGAATAACCACTGTGGGCTCTGATGTTTAACCTGCAGGAACAGACGAGGGACGTGGGGGGCATTGAGATAGACAGGAGTGTGCATAGAGAAGGCCGGGTGTCTAAAACTAGACAAGATGCATATGCGTGGGGACTGGGAGCATGACTAGATGAAGATACTCAGGATGGAGGGTAAACAGAGGAGGGTGAGGATGAATCTGTGCTGTGATTGGCCAAACGTGTGTCCTTCCCCTGTGAGGCTTCATGCCAGGTGATGAAGAAGAACGGGGGTGTCTGGCATTCCTGTGCAAACATATAAGCTTTTCCTACAAGGGGAAAGGCTAATTTGTCACAAAACACACTATTTTTGTACAATGTACACGTGAACTGAAGAGTTGCTGCTCAAATCAGGCCCGTTGATGATGTTGTTTTGGTAGCAAGTTAGAAGCCATTGCCATGTAGATAAAATATCAACAGACAAGGGGGCAGGATTTAGATAGGACTCAAGGCCGAGTGACAAATAGTGACACCATGCAGGCTTGTAGTAACATCAACCATATCCTTGACATTGCATAAAACCTGATATACCATCAACCAAGCTAGTTGTTAAATTAATAACAGTAATCACAATAAACCTCATACAGCAAGACGACATAAAAACAACTACTGACTCGTAAAACAATAAATGAAGAGAAAATTACATTTTTGCACAGGATGTATCTTTTGTCTAATCCTTTAAGTAAAATATATCCAAATTCATCCCCCAAAGGTCATCACTGTATGACATAGACTGGTTTGTTTGTTCATTTGGTATCAAGATTATGCAAAAAAAAAAAAAAAAAATACTGTGTGGAGTTTGCTGAAATTTTCAGGAGATGTTGGTAATGGCCTAACTTAAAAATGATTCGATTTTGGAGGTGATCGAGGTGATCCAGTCATTAGGAAATGATTATTTTATGCTCAGTAACTGTCAAAATAATAATGATATCAGCATAATTACAAGTGCTAGAGGTTTTCAGGGTCATTGAATCATATTATGAGGGTCATAATGGAGCGATTGCTTATAGGTGTATAGCTACCTTGGCTACCTTTCTAGTTTGAGAATTCAATTGTTTTAAATCTGGAAGACTAAATACAACTTTACCGTCAAAACATTGCAGGCCATATCAATGAAAGAATTGCCATCATATCATACATAGTGAAAGAAGTTCACCTCCTAAACTGGGATCAGCAAAGACCTCCAACACAGACTTACAATATGACAGATGAAGGAAACATCTCTCTGTCTGAACAAGCCACAAGGCTCTGGTATTATAGAGAGCAAGAATGTTGTTGTTGAAGACCTTGTTCAATTCTCTGTTAATGTCTGTGAGCCACCCTTTTTTAACTTTATATGTGAATCATTGCTGTTAGATGCCTGTTGGGGCTATATGGTTGAATTAAAAATATTTAAACCAATAAAGAAATAATGAAAAACAAATGCAACACAATTCCTCCAAGCTAACCTCTCGCTGCAAGTCTTTGGTCTGAGCTGAATACAAGGCTAAGGACAAGGTTCTAGTTCTTGTTTTGCAGATTTACAGAACAGTTAGGCTATGATAGAGCCTTGACATGGGCCTTGGAGGAGCTATTCTCCTTTTAATATCATGTTTATTTTACAGGCAGCTGTCAAATTTACCCTCTGATATTGCCCTCTCTGTTTTCAGACTCGTTCTTTTATGGAAAAATGTCAAATATTATCTCTCACACTGTGGGGATTATTTGAGTTGTGCAGTGATGAGCCAGGTCCAAGAAGAACGGCTATCTTTACATAATTCAGGGGACTCAAGAATTCTGTTTATGGACTCGCTGTGCTTTTACAACAATCCTGAGGAGGTTTTATCCACAGTATGACAGAGAAGATGGGATGAAACCGAATATGCTGATTGTAGCAAAAAAATCAGAGGCATGTCATCACTTTTTGGAAATCAGCTTCCTGCACCATCATAAAATACTGCATCGATCTCCTGTATTTCTAATGCTAAAATTCAGTTCAAACCAGATTTAACTTATACAGTGAAAAGCAGTAAAGCTAAAACTGTTTGAAAAAGCACTTGAAAATGAGTTTTTTAAAGTGATTTAGAAGAGAATATGGAGCCTGTCAATCCGATCTCTTGTGGTTTGCTTCAGGATTGGGGGCCTTAAAGCAGCTTGGTGCTGAAATGAACCAATTTAATGTACAGCAAGGGCACAAAAGGCAGTGGCGGATCTACGATTTTTCTGAGTAAGGGGCTATCAAGGGGACACATTTCTCACACAGGGGCCAAGTGTTTGTCTAACATGCACGCAGTCACATTTATGATAAAGCACACCTAGTCGCACCTTTTTCAAACACTTTAATTAAAGACGATAAAACTCATCTTTAATTTCACATTTGAGGATGTGAGCATCTTCAAAGGAAATAAAACTGTATTCAAAAACATGCACTTTTTATCTTACATTTTATGTTCGCTTGAATGATAGTCTTCTTCTGTCAGCTTTTTTGTTGGCGGACCTGCCTATTTGGTGCACTACTGCCACCTATGGTTGGGCATGGAATTGCATTCTCCCATAATCTGATTGTCATTCTCTCGCAAAACCACAGATGAGTGACAGGACAGGGGCACTTCAGGCCAATTAGATTTTAGATGGGGCCAGTGCCCCTGTGGCCCCACCCCTAGAACCAACACTGTCCAAAGGGATTAATAACGTACTATCTAATCTAATTTACAATTCGCTATTTTGACAAACTTAATAAAAAGGTGCCTCTCCATTCTGACCGACATTCCACCTATTTTAATTTTACACATCAACAGCTCTGCTCACTCCTTTACAGACTGCACAAGTATAATGTTTAAATGTTTTTAATCAGGCCCTTGGCTATGGTATGCTAGTGTGGATTTAGGTTTTCATTGGCTTTAATGAATTTTCCTTTCAGTCTCAGAGTCTAGAATATTTATTCTAAAGATACATACAGTGTATTTTCATCTGCTCTGCCATCATCTTTGACAAAAACACTGAGCTTAAGTTCCTCGTCTGTAGCTGTGTGTTACTCTGACAGCGTAACTGAACAGCACTGTTTTCTCAGCTCAAGAAAAGGTGAGGGTTAGTACACGGCATTCTGGGCTTTTGAGTCCACTTTTGCTAAAGAAATGGCTGTCCTTACAGCAACAGTGGATGATGACTGGATGTTGTTGTGAATGTTTGTGGAGAGAGGAGAAAAAGAAGCCTCCACACTTTTGGATCCTGAGGATGTTTGGGCTGTCAATTGCTATTGTCGCCCCTCTGGAGATATGGAAACATAATGTCATGTTGCATGTTTGCCCCTTATCCATTGGAAGGAGAAAATACACAGCTGCCAGGAGGAAATCAGAGATGTAGTGCACATCACCAACAGCTATTTTGTGACTGTATGAAGTGATTTTTTTCTGCAGGTTCCTCTGGTTGTCACTGAGTTTAATATATATATATATAAATATCATGAGCCTGAAATATCTTCAGCTTCTCTGCAGTCAATCCGGCACCAACATGGCTGTTTTTAGCACTCATAATATCACGATTTATGGCCAAAAACCCTCACAAAGCAGTATTATTAATCTCAAGGAGGAGGGTAATTTGTTTTCCCTGGCATGTAAAGATAATTAAGCAGGGGGGCGGACAGGATTTTGAGCGAGCACACTTGTTGCCGCCGCACATGTCTTGGCATCATTCCCAAGACTTTGAGTTGATGTCAAAATAGAGTTACTCACCCGATAAAGCGCCTTCTGTTACTGTGGGAAGAAGTGCTAATCTGCATTTTGCAACATCACAGTTAAGCGGCAATGGAAAAACAGGACGTTTATGTGAATCAGAGGTATGAGGCTTCATCTAAAACAAACTCTCTGCATGTATGCCTCAAAGAGAAATGGCTTTGAAATGGCTCCTTTGTGTTTGTACAGTATATAAATCCATTTGTGTGCCTATGCTAAGCTCCACTTAATCCACTTCTGCCTCTTAAACTAACCTTCAAATTACATTCAAACTGTGGAGAGGCCTTCTCACACGGTGGCGAGGAAATAAAACCAGCTCTTCCTAGAAACCATGCCGACCCCTCAGACTAGAAAACAGGACAGTCAACAGGTTTGTCATAATGGGATCAGCGTGATTTAAAGCCAACCGGGCGAGCGCTGAAGTGTGGGGTCAGACAAAATTATGAACAGACCTTCAAAAAAGACACAGACTGAGGTTTCTTCTAGAGAAAAGTCGGAAATGTAACCTGGTTTTAAAATGTGGACGATGTTCCCTTTGTGTGAACTTGAATTGTGCATTTTTATTTTATTCCAGGGACATCAACGAAAGAGTTATGTCTTAATTTTAAACTGCTAATTAACCAGACTGAACGGTTTCTGCCAGACAAATATTTGGTTGAAAGACTCAGATCATTGTTGCTTTGGCTAATTAGATAACTGTACACTCATACCAGCATTTTACGGATAGCAGCTGATTATTTTGGCTCTATTTGGTAGAGCAAAAAAACTAATATCAGCCTTCAATGAGATGGTTATTACAGGAATAAGCAGTGTTTTTGCTCAACAGTCCATCAAACAAAAAATGCCCAATTAATATTCCTTCGATCTGAATTGGTTGTCAGTACAGCTGAGTTTTGATATCTTTATTTAGACAGTTCATTGATTAATTAACTAATTATGTCTGCTGTAGTTTGTTTTTTGTACAGAACTGAAACCAAAAAGACAAGAGATTACTCTGGCAGTTTGTTAGAATAAATAACCCAGTAATTTTAGCATCAACAAAGATGATACTTAGGGGAAACAATAAAGTATGCACCAATTCAGCATCTGTTAAACATCTAAATCAAATAGTTGTGGGATATACAGTGGCAAATGTTCATCTTTTTAATCTGTCGCACCAATCAGCTGATTCAAAGATTTTTTTTTTATCGGAAATGGCCTATTGGACAAACTCTGATCTGCTGCTATAATCAAACAACAAAGAAAATGTTGGCATGGTTGTAAATTTAGATTAGATTAGACAGAGCTGGCTACTGCTCCTCCCCTTCTTCAGTCTTCCTTACACCAAAAGCAGTCGTCAAAAAAAACTGACAATGCCATAGCTCTTGGTTTAAGAGCTATTAATCCAGTTTTAGCATCTGCATTCATTTTTATTATTGGAAAGTTACGAGACTTTCCATTCATGTAACACAAATACAATCAAACTATGTTCCTTGAACAATCCTGTAGTTTAACTTTGGCGTCAATATTGGGCATGTCTTTTCTCAAAATCCATTTCCATCTACTTTAGCGACGTAACTGCTGATTGAAAGACTGAGAGGTTTGAGCTCATATTGCAGTCACATGTCAGTGAGTCCTTAGGCAAGACACTTCACCCCAAGTTACTTCCACTGCTGCAAAGCATGGATGTGAGTAATGTGGTCTGTTAACAGAGCATAAAACTTGCACATAAACTTCAGCCATCAGTGTGAATGGTAGGAATGACAATAACAGACCCATATTTAAAAAAAAAAAAAGCATAATCATTGTTGAGCATAATATAACTATGGATCATATCAAAAGTACATTTTTTCTGAAATAGGATTTCTAAACTTGAATTAGCTGAGCTAACATCTAGTTTTAGTAGTTCATGCCTGTCATCTACCTGTATGGTGTGAGGATGTTGATGGCACACGAGTGGTTGCTGCAGTATGCCACGTAACTGATGTCAGCACCAGGTTTTTTTAAAGTCCACTAAGTGTCTTATACTCGAGCATTGACCCGCTCCTCTTGTCATGAGTCTATTTGTTCTAAAAAATGGAAATAAAACAGAAAAATAACAAATGATTCTACCACGAATGGCGATGGTGATGTATTGCTTTTTTGATTGTAGATATTTAATGATGCAAACTAAACATGAATTACACGTTAAACCTAAGAAAAAGTTTATTTCTAGCCGTAACCTTATGAGATTGAGATTGGTGCATTTGTACAATTTGCCAACATCACAGCCTTTGTCTGAGATATATGTTTAATAATGAGTGTTCAATTTGTACCTCTTTTTGCCCAACAGCTCTCCTCCAGGCACAAATCCTTGTCCCACAAAAAAACAACACTGCAACCCATTTAAAGCCCCTAACCAGCCACTAGAGAACCACTGTGTCTGATAAAAACTTGCAAAAACTGGAACAGATCAAATCAAATGATGTCAAAAATTTGAAGGTCAACTCCTAACTGGAGGTAGAACAATAGTCTTATTTTCTCAAAGTTAATGCAGTTAGCTCGGATAAGCCTATATAGAAGTTAACTTCCAGACTAGAAGAGTCTTTATAAGTCTGACTTTTGCTCTGGAATATTTAACTCATAAGTTGAAGACAGTTCATACGTGCTGGCCCCGTCATTTTAGCTCGAGAGCTCAGATCCTCAGGAGAAAACATGGGCTAATTCTGATCTCAATAAAGACGGTGAGTGGGCGAGTGAGCTCAGAGCAGCACAGTTCAATATGATCTGATTATGGCGTCTGCAGAGAAAACACCGCCAACATTTCCTTCACAACAGCTTTAAGGTTTCCATTGTGCCTTTGTTTCCTGTACTGAGGTATCATAGGAATCCTATCAGTGTCAGTGGGCATGCTGGCAGTATGTCGGCTGCACCGCGGCCCGCCTGGGGGGACACTGACTTCCCTGCAGCCGTTCCCTGTCACAGTAGCCCATAATTGGCCTTGTGTTTCTCACCAGGGATCGTGTGGATGTGTGTGTGTGTGTGTGCTGGAGAGCGTACGTTCGGCGCCTGCGCCCTTAGCCTGTTAAAGTCCCAGGTGACGCACAGATCCACGGGCGCAGAGCAGCCCTGAACTGCTATGAAGACATTCTGTCAGCTCTGAGATGCTGGGAACTGCTGAGATAGTTCAATCTGCCAGCTTTTTACAAGGTTAAAGTTTGGGATTTTGGGAAAGAAGTGCCATATCTGATGGCAGTGGAATCGTGCAGAAATAATAGATGTATGCTGTGGAAACGCACTGCAGGGAGCGAGATTTGGGCCGCAATGGAAAGAAATGTGATACAGGGAGAACAAGTTTTGGTTATCAGCTGCGATGCTGAATGAGGCTGTCTATACCAGAGTCGTGACTTTATTTGAGGCGGGTTTGGACTGGAATACATTGGGTTATAAGGGCAGGACTTCGCCTCCATGTAAACAGGCTTGCATGAGAGTTTGAGCCCTAACACAGGAGATAAGAAAGCACAGCAAGCAGAATTTAGTCTGGATTCAGAAATGTGTTCTCTGTGCGGAAAACACAAACAGCCCATTAAGCTCCAACCAAGGAAAATACTCTGGCACATTAGGTCTCCAAAGAGGCTGAGAAACCCCGCAATAAATCCACACAAGCCTGATACAAAACACAGCAGCATGACACAAACACGAGTGTGCAGGAAGCTGGAAGGTAGAGGGACTCTGAGGGTAACTCACCATAACATGTGATTACAAATACATACTTCTAACGGTGCCATGGTGCTGGAAATTCTGCTATTATATGCAAAATGCTCTCTAATTTTTGGCCTTTGCTCTCTTTTTAAGTTACTGCTTTTACGCTTTCAGCTCCGCAAAACATTCAGACCACAATTTTGGTAATTAATGTGCTTTTTCTCTTTACTGACAATGCGATGGTTGACAATGGGTGCTGCATGTTAATTTTCATCTGCAGTATCAGGCAGGTTCAAGGCATTTCAAACAAACTCCAATCATACTAGTAAAAACACAAGTTAGTGATGAGCATAAAAAATGCATGAGCTCTTGCCAAGGCTAATCGTTAAACAATGACAGTAAAAGTTTTAACCAATACTGAGGTCAGGGTTTTTGAGTCTGTGTCTTTTTTATTGTTTTAAAGTCAACAAATTAAAGGTCCAAACAAACCAGAAAACTTCTCTTGGACCCAGAGCAGACTGCAAAATAACATAGTACTCAACAATCAATAAAATACAGCAAACAGAATACAATTCAGCCCAAATGTGTTTGTTAACAAGGGTAACAAAACATTAGTGTTTCTTATGTAAGTTCTGAAATCAAGTCCACACTTTACTTTCCAGTATGTCAAAACAAGGAACATAACTTTAGGCTTACTTCAGTTTGACTAAATCAACGTTGCAGGTTCAACAAGGAAAAGTGTTCAAAAAAAAGAAAAGGACGGGAAAGAAACCACGATGTCTACGCATTTGTATCAAGTGCAGCCATTCCAGTCTGGGTTTGTTGTCAGTCAGTCTTTGTCTCAGCAGCAAATGACTAAACACAATCTCCAAACAAAGTCCAACAACTTTGTAATCCACAAGATCCTCAATAAACAGCAATGAGCCCTGTTTCTATAAAGCAGACTTTGACTGTCTTGACTTTATTGGAAAAGTCAAGGCAGTCAAAGATGGCTTTTTAGTTCTTTAGTTGTAATAACTGTGGTTGGTCAATGACTTTAAAGATTGTACATGCAAGTGTCTTGTTATAAAATACATTTGGAAGCAATTCTTGCCTTTAATTTTCATCCTTGCCTTGGAGTAATAGCTATCAAAGTTTGGTGGTAGGATGTAATTTTCTGTAATGTTTGTACACGTTACTGTAAACACAGTGAATATTGCACTGAAGCTTGATTTGAAGAAAATCGTGAATCGAATTAAAATCGCAATATCTGCCAGAAAAATCTCAATTAGATCTTTTCCTAAAGTCATTCAGCCCTAACATCTGGTCCCTGTTTATTAATTACTTTGGAAGAGGACTGTCAGGTATGATATTGAAGGCTTTAGCACAGCTTTAATAAACCTTTTTCTGGTCAGGCAAACTCAAAAAAAAACAAGTCGTTCCCAACTTAATGTATCATCAACAAACAAATGTTGTTATAGGGCAGAATCAACAATTAAAACTGACTTCCTATTATGAGTTTTATGAGCCTACAGCAGGTAGCTGTAGGGCTTTCCTCCACCTTCTTCAACCTTCATTATCATTTTCTCTTGTTCGTTGTGTTGAATTTCTAACAGATGAAATATTCAATGCCTTTTCTTGCTAGTATTAAATGAGTTTTTGGCAGTTTTTTCTTATCTTAGCCAAGAATAATGGGTTGATTTGATGGTTTTATTCCACAATTCCAGACTTAGACATTCCCTCTGCCATCACTGCACCTGTAGATGTTCCTATAGAAGCGATCACGGCACAGTGGGAGCTCAGCTGATGCTTCTCTCACCTCTGTAATGCCTCTGTTACCACCTTCAGAGCTGGCAGGGAGGGGGGAACACTTAGACCTCACATTACACTTCCACAACTTTCACAGTGAAACCACATTATAAACACGTCTTGAAACAGCACTGTCAACAGCCTTAGGTTTTTAGGATATCCTCTGCAACGCCAGTCATTCAACTTAGCCCACTAGCTTATGTGTCCTCCGTGAACCTTTCATATATTCTACATTTACCATATGATAATTTCTATCTTTTGAGTGGCTAGGATGCACGCTAAAGCAAAAGCAACAAATCTTGGTAATTACTACTAACCATGTCAGCCTAGACTGCATGAGGCTAATGTTTCATTATGGAGATGAGATAGCTAGCAGGGACGTCTGCAGCTCGTAAAGTAAAAACCTCTTAAACGTAGCGACAGATGAAAAGAATATGCATTACCTCTCCTCCTACTCTCTTGTTTCCAGGGAAGCATGATGCCCAAAATATCACACGTAAAGACAAATACTATGTAAAGAATGTTATCTGAAAAGAGAGTCGATCTGTGCACCAAACCGTAATCCGGCTCGATAAACATGTATTTTTCTCCACCTCCTCCATGTCTTCCTACATTTATCTGTCTGATCCCTCTCCTTCTCAGCTCCGGCGGGGTTAAACATCGGAGGTGCTGCTCTTGTTGACAAGTGAGCCCCTCGGGGAGATGGTGGTGGGAGCAAAGACCTGTGATGTGTCCATCCTCTGGAGAGGTGAGTCTGACAGTGAGGAGACCTATAAGCGGAGGTGCTGTCAGATTATGCAGCATCCCTGAGGCGCAATGCATTAGGGGGAGTCGTAAGAGATGTGAGGTTGTACATGTTCGATAGTTGAAAAGCTGTCAATTACGCCGGCTGATTTAAATTCTTCTATGGTATACAGGTCGGTGTGAAAAGTGTCCCACTTCTGAAGGAGAAATCAACAGTTTGCCCTCAGAAAAGAAAGGATTTGAGGTCATTGGACTTGGTGTTATGGACATAAAATCTTTTTCAGATACTTTTAAGCTGCACGGCCATGCACAGTTTATGTCTTGATAGATTGTTTATGAAGAAACTGGTTTAACCCAATACCAGAACTTTAATCTTTGACACATTTTACAAAAATCTAACAATATTGGTCCCTAAGTCAGGTGTGAGTCTTGTGCTTCAGCCACTCCACAGATGGAGGTCATGCACTCAGAGCAGGACCAGAGTCTTCAAAGAATTCCCAAAAAATGTCAATTCCAAAGAGGCAACTGGAGCACAGAGTCAAAACCTCAAGATGCCAAAACGTCCATCCAGTGCACCTGAATAAACTGTCTAAGGTGACTTTTCTGCTCCTTTGTTTCTTCATAATTGCCTTTATTTGGGAATCCTTTACTGTGTTTTCCAATAGTGGCACCTGCTTGATGCTACCGCAACAAATTTAGAGGTCCCACACACCCAGTATTGGACTTTTTTCATTCACCACTGACCCTTCGCTAAGCTCCTCCCACATATGGCTGCTGTCCAATCCTACGTTAATAACTATGCACGAGTGGCCTGTCAACAACATGCCTAAGCGGTGTGCATACGGGACAAGCAAGTCCAACAGTCGATATCCGAGGAGTTTGGAGGGTGGTGTTGATTTTTTTGGCTTCCCCAAGCCCAAGACACAAGAAGAAAGACGCCGGGTGTGGATAAAGCACAAGAACACCTACGTTTGTTCTAAAGTAAGGTGCTAACTAACGTTAGCTAACCATAGCTCTGTGTGTTAGGTAAGATAACATTAGCAAACAAGGACGTCTCAAAGGTGGGTTACTTCTGTTAAACCTTGAGCCACTGGGTAATATTTGAGCGCAAGAAATACTAGTAACAGAGACAAGTTCTGACATACTGATATCTTTTAGCATTTTGTAAACGGACGCCATAGAAAGGGGCAAACACAACGATAATAAAAGCTAACTTAACACTTAAGACTGTGTGAAGAAGTTTGACTGCATGTTTTCATATAAAAGGAAAACTGTTTAAGAGTTTACATGCATTAAAGAATTCAAATAATAACTATCTAAGCTGAATGTCTCGTCTATATTTCTAACCAACAGTTTAGAAAACTGTCTAAATTATACAAATGGTTGTACTCAATTGATGGAAATGGATGGTTAAGTTCTTGTGCCTTCTGTTTTCAACAATCATTAAAATAATGAATGTTTTATCCTTTTAAAAATACAGAGGACATTATGAGAATGGATATTCTGAAACTTTCAGGACAAAAATGTTCAAATGTTTTTGCATTATTGTCTCCTGGCTCAGTATATTACTGAGCGTGATGCCAGTTCTGAAATGCTTTACTCCGACGATGATTAACTAATGGATATTTTATCCTTTTGAGACACTTTTGTTATGTTTTTAGGAATGAGCGTTAATTAAGTTAGGCAATATCAAGAAATGGGAATGTTACCGATGTTTTCACACAACTGAGATAATGTATGTGTTTTTTTTCTGAAACTTTATTTTTAAAACTTTTATGTAAACAGGTTATGGCTGCTCCAGAGATTTACATCAAAATAATTGTCATAATAATAGGACAGTTATTTGAAAAATAAAAAAAAATCTGAACAACAAAAAAGAACAATGAAGACGAGTGGATCTCCAGAACATGTAGTACTCGCTGTATTATTAAGAATGAACATTTCCAAATATTGTTGGTCTACGTTTGTTTTTGATGCTGTAAAACCAAAATAAAAAAAACAGCTTGATAAAAAATAAATTAATTAACTTGTTGCAAAACAGACTGCTGAAAAATTTGCTTAAATCTTTAACAAAATTCTAATTTGTGAAATAAGAAAAATAAACTATGTGACACTGAGTTATACTTTTACCAAGAAAAGAGGGAACACTGAAAAAATTGCTCCATTATTGCTTTCGAAGCTGCCAAAGCTTTTTTGCTATCAAGACAATGTGAAGTATGAAGTGTTCCTGCAATTTTAAACAATTTAAAGCAATAAATTATCAATATCCATTGTTCAGGACCTATATTTAAAAAAAGGTATTTGAAGTATTTAATTGTGTATTTATCTATTTTGTTGTGGTATCAAACTACTATCACTGTCATTTAATTACTACCACTTGACTGAGCATTTCAAATCCATTATCCCCTGGTCCATAATCATATTCCTGTTGGTTGTTCTAACTGTTAACAACCATTTTCCTGAGCATCAGGCCTGGCATATTCCTACATTTTAATAAACTTCATTGATAAAACAATATTTCTTACCCTACATCTACTTGGAAAATACACATGAAACCTTGACATGTTTCTCATCCTTAATGCAACAGTTTCTGAAGCATTGAGAGTAGAACATGATGGAAACCTTTAAAAAATTAAAGCCAGAGTGAGCGATGTATAAAAAATGAAAAAACACAGACAGAATGAGTCATCACACACTTAAATTTTAACAATAGTTCAATCTGTGCCGTGAGCACATCAAGTAATGATTTTAACAGGACTGTCAGCGCGGCGGCGGCATCAGTTTAGTGAGGTCGATACAAAATTTAATTAAGAGGAGCATCAGAGTTATGAAGAACGCCGCTGCGTTTGGTGTCAGAGGGCCGGGGAAATGTGAATCGTAATCTGTCTTGAAAGCCGTGATTTACATTAAGATGATACTCGAAGACAGGAAGCAACTGCTCGAGAGGGACAAAAGCTTATTTTCATTACTTTGAGGAACCATTGAAATCAGCTTTTAGTGGCAGCGTGTGGCTCTACACTGTAATTTTCATTGTCTAAAGAGTGCAGTGAAATTATACGAATGAATATGAAATAAATAAAGGGGCGAGTTATTCTCCGACTTTTTATGTGCATTTAGCTTAAGTCTTTTGTTCTTCGTGCAAAATAAATAACGAATCCCTGATGATTGGGAATTTTCCTGGACAACATAAAATCTTAGCAGCCATTTAGACAACAGCAAAGTAACAACAAATTACAGAGCCCTGTGTGTAACCATTTATTATTTAAAGCTTCTTATTCTCAGTCTCAAAGTTTCTGCCCCCTGCTGCTGACCTTTTCAACTTTACAGACAGCTGCTGTTTGAGACAATAACAAAAAAAGTCTTTCCTTCAGGGATGCAAATTTTGCTGAAGTGTGTTTTAAGTCTTATCTGCTGCAGCCACATACTCTACCTGCTGGTACAAGACGGTAGGCGGCTGCTCGAGGTTCACAGGCTAATCTCTTAACTGGAAGTGCCACGGCAAAGCCAAAACTAGGACTGGGGGCTCCTGAAATTTACCACCTCAGATACTAAGACGGGTTTTGATTTAATACATAAATGTAAGTCTTTGAAGAAGTTGTAGGGTGTTTTGTATGTGAGCTCTCACCTCAACCAGAGATGATTGAAAAGGACTAAAGTCAACATGAGGGAGGTTTCCATGCATCGCTTTCATGTGTATTTTAAATAACCACATGAATAAAAATTATTTTAAACAAGTTAAAGGAAAGTTAAAAGAAAGTTGGACCTTTTATGCTGTAGAAAACCCACAGAGGTGACAAACACAGATGTATAGGACTGTTACTTAACCTTTAAAACAAGAACATTCAAAGGATGGAAACTCTTCAGGTACACAACCAAATAGGACATACAAAATGTCATGTGACTTCTTTTAAGGGAAATTTGTAAACTGTCTTGTTTTGTTGTTGTAGTTGGTCAAAACTCTCAGTACCTGCAGTTATAATTTACCTCTTAAAATATACACGACTGTCAACAAAAACCTTAGGGCGCTTTGAGGCAGGGGAAACCAATCCTGTTGATCTTTGAGAAACTTCTGGTAGATCTTTAACACTGGGGTCTCAATTTGGCACACCAGATGGACTGATTCACATATCCACGGGATGCATGGGTCTGGCAAATCCAACTAAATTGTAAGGTGATCAGACTGTTGAAAACGTGTTATTGCTCCAGTCTTAAACTCTTAAAGTAATGAGTTTTGTTGCAAGTGCAAGTTGTTAAACCCACATATGACTTTTACTGTTTTTTTAAAGCTTTCTGCTGGATGAAAAATCCTCCACTAGCCTAAATATGGATTAATACAAATATTATTGATTGAAATGTAACAATGAGTTGCAGTTTTTCAATTAGATTTGGTGAGTAGATCTAGCTCACCTGGTTGGTATCACAGAGGATCATTTTCCAGAAAACGTTGGTGACCACCACTCTAAAGAAATATCCCCGTGCGGCACTTGCCCTCATCTATCAACAAACTGTTCATCTCTTTACTGGCCTGAAAGAAGTCAGCACCTTAATGCATCAGGGCAACTGATGTGTTCTTACACAGTAGAGCTTGACCTGTTGACTACAGTGCTTACACAACACAAACAGAGATATGCATGATTTTCTCATGACAAATCTCTAAAATGTTGGTTAAATTTTACACACGTTCACATGGAAACTCCTGCTGTATGTTACTATTCAGCTGCACTGCCAGGTAACAGCATGTATAAGAACCATTCTAATGCATGATCACCTCAATCATCCAGGCACAAACAAGATCAGTTGGTGAGATACAAGGATAAAGAGAGAAAGACATTCATCTCAAATGTCCATACACGACCAAAACCTGGATTAACGTCAAGCAGCCTAACAAAACCACTAGAACGAAAGCAACAGTTCATATTTAGCTTGAATGTTACCAGTGTAATGGTTTAAAAAGTGAACATGATGAGTGATTCACCGCTGAATAAACGTGCTCTCTTCTCATTATATTTAACGTTAGTTCATTACGTTTGCAAATGGAGAACAATTCCAAATCAGAACTGTTAACAACTGACTCAAGGAATCAATACTGTTCACCTCTATGCTTAATGATTCTCTTATCGATTCCTTCCATGCTTTGCAAACCTAGAACATCATGCTCAGCAGAAACAATGTTGAAGAAGTCAAAGGTGTGCTCGTGGCTGATTTGAAACAGAAGTGGTCAATGGGACCACTTTAATGACTTTAACTGCACAACATCCAGTGTCCGAGTGATTTCAAGCAAGAGTGGAAACATAAAAAACTTGCTGAAGCATTGATCAGTTCTGCAAGGCATTAAATAGAAAGAGTGACATTTGATTGACATTGTTGACACTGAAAACTTACGTAGGTCAATCAGGGAAACAATAAATAGAATTAATAATAAATATGGCATCAATGACATCTTATTGATACCCATCCCTAAGTGTAAGTACTTTTTGTTGCCATCAATCATTAAGATAATGGAATTTAAAAATATAGAAAGTTTTGATGACCACAGTTTACAAAAATGCTGCCAATGTTTTGCCAATGCTTCTTCGACACTGTGCAGGAGCTTTACTGCAATATTCATAAATAAAATATAAAACTGCTCCATATTGGATGCCAAGGAGTTTTGTTGGCCGCGTATCAAGCAGATTTGATTTCTGGTTGAATCACACAACAGTTTAAATTTCCCTTTTTTTACTGTTTTAATTAACTTTCTAAACAAACAGAAACACAACACAAACTGTACAACATACACACAGTCAAAAAGATAATAAGTAAATAAATAAATATATATATAAATATATATTGGTAATAAATAAGCAGAATAATGAAGAATAAGTAGTAATATAATAATATGACGGAGGATTAGGGCCATGTTAAATTAAAAAAAGGACATTAAAAAGTTACAAGAATAAAGTCGTAAAGTTATGAGAATAAAGTTGAAAAATTACGCGAGAGAATAGTCACATGAGAGCGTCTTCTTGATTAAGGTATGCTTATATTGATCTAAAGTTTTCACTAAACTGAGACTTTATTCTCATAACTTTATGACTTTATTCTCATAACTTTATGATCTTATTCTCGTAATTTTATGATAATTCTTGTAAATTCTTGGTGTTCTTGTAACATTATGACTTTCGTCTCGGGACTTTTGTGATTATTCTCGGAGTTTTATGAGATTTCGTAACTTTTCAACTTTATTCTCGTAATTTAATGAGATAATTCTTGTAACTTGACATTGTTCTCATATCTTTTCAACTTGAATCTGATAACTTTATGAGATTATTCTCGTAACTTTTTGACTTTATTCTCATAACTTTGAGACTATTCTTGTAACTTTTCAACTTTATTCTGGTAACTTCATGGGATTATTCTCCTAACCTTATGACTTTATTCCCGTTATTTTACTTTTCTTTTTTTAAACATACTTTCTTTTTTTTTTTTGACATGGCCCTAATCCTCCTTCATAATGACAACAATGAGCATCAATAAACATAAAAAAAAGTTCATTTCTTGTACTGTGACAAGTATTTTTCTTTCTTCACAGGAACAATCATAATGAACATGTGTCACCATTCAGCTGAAAAATATAGAGATATGATTCCTGATTCATGTCTCCCAGCCTATTGCCGTCGTCATGGTGTAGTTTTCATTGCATATTATTTATAGCATTAATATATGTATGCATAGTACGTACAGGATTACGCCCAGCTGCACAAGACTACATTTTTGTTTTTTATTCATTTTCATGTGCAATCAAACTGATTCAACCTGAAAAATAAAGCAATGAAATAAATACACTGAAACAGGATTGCATGGCTAAGCTTCCTTTTTCACTGCTTTGCTGCAGGAGCAGAATAAAAAGGTTTCTAATTAGCTAATGTAGGTTAAGAGGAATGATTTACATTATGTTTAATGCCCCGTCAATCATCAGTGATAGCGTCAGAGTGTGCAGGAGAGAGACGTATGAGATAAAAGTGGGCGTACGGAGGGGACGGGAGCGGCTCAGAAATAGACACACAGAAGGAGGGATGTGTAAAATCAAGGTGAGAGAGACAGAGACGGACACTCCAAGAGCCAAAACTCTGGAAGCAATGGGGCAAGAGGACGTAAGAAAGAAAGAAAGAAGTAGGGGGGTAGCCGAGCTGCAGCAGAGATTACAGATTCGCACGCAACCACTCTTTTCAGCTGACACAGGAGAAAAGCTGCATTGTAGATTCGCATAACGAGAGCACTGGACCATCATTAAAATCCAGAGGCCGCAAGACAAACCGAGCCCCACCTGACTGTCGGCTGTTGTTGCCCCCCAGAGAAACGCGCCTTGTTGAACCTGCTCCTCTTCTGTCAGCACTTTCATAAATAATTCACCGAGCACTCTGGGGCAGGAGAGCCATAGAGTGTACAGTTCGTCTCCCTTGTCTTTCTCTGCATTATTTTATTGCCCCCTGTATTTGCTCTGCACAAACAAGATGCACTCATTTACATAGTGTGAGGGGACCTCGGGGTGCAGGTCAACACAACTGTCCACTCAGATGGATTTTAAACAGCCCTGCGTTCGAGCATCGCTGTGGAAATTTGGGGTCTGAGCTGCAGGAAGTGGATGACATAGTTTATTTTCATGTGTGTTTATTACTGCGAAGCAAAGATAAACTGGAACGACATCGAGCACAGCCTGTTCCGACGCCCAACTTTTACCAGCAGAATTTACATATGAAGTGCTGGGGCGACTCCTGCACCAGTTTTTGGATGATGCTGTTCTGTAGCTGATGTGATTTATCTGCTGCAGCGTTGGGTGATCCAGTACGTAGAGGATTAAAATATGATGTTTAGGCATGGGTGGTTACTGGAATTATGTCAAAATGAAACCTCCACTGCTGAAAAAGGAGGCCTGAGCAAAAGTGCCATACTAGATGTCACATGCACATGTTGAAATACTCATTATAACAGCAGGAATAAGCATGTTTACATTTTTGCAACTTAAAGGGTGGTAAAAGGAACAAAAAAACAGCTGCAAGAAGAAACTTAAGCAACATTACCTTAAAAAAAAAGTTACTAATGCTTGGTCTTATGAGATAATCACAGAATTCATGCCTGTTTTAGCTATTTTTTATATATTTAGGGGTTATTAAAGCATATTTTACACACTTAAGTTCCAATTTTGACAAATGCAGAAAATAGGGCTCAATATTTTGACAGGTGGTACATTGGAATAATGCCAGTAGTCCAGTGCAGTGCTTTATTATAAATATTAACCCTTTTACTACTATATAAATGGTCGCCTGGTCTTTGCTTTTTTTTTTTTTTTTACTTTTTTGTCAATAAATATGTCAGAAAATGCCCTTTGAATAAATTATTTTCCACTTTTTTTTCGGTAAGAATAAAACATTCTTGCAAAATGTAAATGATTAAAACATTTTAGGGAATTTTATAAAATCCCCCCCGACATAATTTTACGACCAAAAAGGAGGACATGTCTGGGCAAAAGAGGACGTATGGTCACCCTAGCAGAAAATGAAAATTCACTAGAATAACAGAAGCCAGTTAAAGCTTTTTATTCAATGTTGACGTGGACGCTTTTGTCAAAGTTTCTTTATCAACATACATATTTTTTATTATTTTAAACTGACTTGCAGGCCTGATTAAGGTAGAAGGAGGGCTGCCAGTCGCCTACCCCTGTTCTAAAAAGTTCATTTCTTTTTGGAAACACATTTCCAAGGGGACTTATCTGTCAAAATTTAACTGATCTGGTTTTAAGATGGACACAAGTTGTAAATAAAATGGCACAGCTGATTTTACCGTAAGTCTGATCATTGTAGCTGTTTTTCAGGAGGTTTAAAACTCACCTCAGCTCCACCTCTTTGTCTAGCACCAAAAACTGTGCCAAGTCAGACAATGTAATTCAAATAGATTTTCACATGATGCAACAGTCGCAGGGTTTTGGGACCCATAGGTTGTGTAAATCGGTTGTTTTATCTCATCATATTGAGAAATAATAGATACCTGTCTGTGATGGCTCACACCTCTTCAACATAACGTCAAGCATTTTTGATTGTTGTGAGTAAAGGCTGTAAGAATTTAGCATCAGAACAAACTATCATTCATCTTAAGCTCTGGCACAACAAACTGTATATTTGTTGAATGTCTAAGATGTTGACCTTCCTTCAAACATCATCATGCTGGTCATACTGCCTAGTCAGACATGTTTGTTGGCCAAATTAGTGCACGATTTTAAGACTCGATGACTTTTGCAAAAGACCAGATATGCTGTCTGATCTGATCTTGGTATTGTTTTTTTGTGCACCTAGCCCTTCCCACCAGAAACAACTCTCACTTTAATTTAAGGGAAGAGCAGAGAGATCTGCTGCAGGAAGGACATGACAGAACGATAATCAAAAAAAGGTTAAATTTCCTGTCATGTGAAACGACTGCCTTAAATGATTCAAAATACCTTGTTAAAGTTTTTGGATTTGGGGCTGTTAGCTGTGATGAGGGCAAATCTGATCTGTTACTCCTTTCCTGCACTTCATTCTCCATCTTTTCTTTCCCCACTTTCCAACTCCATCCATTTTTCTTCATCAAACAAAGACATAAAAGCTCAAACATAAATCTTTAAATAATGCATGCTACATCACTGAGTAACTAAGCACAGTGGGGGTGGTTTGTTTGCTTTTGCAGCTCATAAAAAGGTATTAGTTTCAACTTCAGACAGCCTTGTGACAGCTGCTGTAAAGACTTTTTTAGAGGAGTTTGATATTTTATATTTATCCCGTAGAACATTTCCTATTCTCAGCATCAGGGCACGACCCAGCTGCTATAAAAACGGAGATGACAGAAGTGATGATCCTGATCTCTGCTTCCAAAACATCCTGTAGAGATTGTAAGGGCAGGGTGAGACAATGCTGTAAAAACTTAAGCTACATAAACAGCAGGATTGTGTTCAGAGATACAAACAAGTCCTCTCATCCGTAACTCCATCTCTGACACTTCCTCACAGGTTGCGGCGAGGTCCCTGCTTGCCCCCTTATCTACATAATCAGCTCTTAACACCGGCAGCAGACACTTGTTAAAGTGACACTGAGGCAGTAACCAGGAACTCCACTGCCTACAGAAGTGTTAAACACGCTCCTCATGAATGACACGCAAACAGCTGAGGGTGATAGCAACACCCAAAGTTGAATGTATGCTACAAAAATGCAATTGTTTTTGGGCTCAATGTGGCATTATGACAAATTGATGAAAATTGTGAGGTACGAGAAGGGGAATGCAATATGTTCAGGAAGTAAAATGTTCCTGTGGCACATTTGTTTATCAAAGCATCTCAAGAATCACAGAGATTAGAGAGTGTTATTCTGTGGTGTGACAGGCTGACAACACAGTCATCATGATGCTTTTGGTAATTTATTGTTTTGCATCCGAGAAGCTTCAGTGGGCGGTGAAACAGAGACATGCAGAGGTGGAGAGCAGCAATTCCTCAGCAAATTAGCCCTTTCTTTCTCCTTTTCCTGTCTCATGCACTCGCTCATGATCCCTTACATTAAATCTCTCAGACTAGACATAAAAACAGTCATATAATGGGTGTTTAAATGCCAGTAAGAGGAAAAGACATTTCTGAGCTAGCTTTTAGTGCTGATAGTGGGATGAAAAGGGCTTTACTGTGTGTGATGAAATGCTGTTAACATCTTATCATAGTACTTAAGCTTGTGTTTGCAGTGGCAGTGACATTGTAAGTGTCTGAGGATGTGATGCGGTGCCAGCAAGGGTTGAAGACTAAAAGCAATGAAGCCAGGGGTTATGAGTTAGAGTCTTTTTGTCATTTCATTTATCTGTTTTTTGGACAGTAAACTGTTCTAAAGGTCTTAAGAATTAAGAAATAAAGTCTACCGCAGAGGTCAAAAGACACTGGATCACCTTTCTTGACCCCTTAATAAGCAAAAAGCAGCAAGGACACAGCAAATAACAAAGTTGAATTCACTAAGTGATTTCACTTTCTTTAGCTAGACCATTCAAGTCTAACTCCCTGGTGTTAGGCAATTTAGTGTTGTTTTGAACTAGAAAATAGGGATCAGATTGCAAGCAGACTTCTTACTAATTGATGTCAGGGTCCTGCATTAAATACAATTCTCTAATTTTTTAATCTTTTCTGTGCATTATAGCATTATTATCTAATCATAAATCTAATTTCCAATCACTGTCGACTACATTTCGTGTAGAATAAGATTAGAAAGAATCCCATGCCTAAATTAAAGGAAATAAACTAAAAATCAGTTCATTTGATGCGATCAAAAATAGTCTATATTGCAGGTGTCAAGTCTTGTCACAGACTATAACATGGTTATTTTAGGTGACAAAATAACTTGATTACTGACACGGCTGACTTTAAATAGTACACGTCTGCTGAAATAAGTTGCCATATTACTTCCCGCCTTTTCTACTTCAGGTTTAGATTCAAGTTATGTCTGAAGCCTGATTCATTCTTCCGGTAGCTCCTAAAAAATCTTACCATGCATGGAAACGTCACAGTCTGTAAGTCCTGTGATTAACTCGCTGACTCTGATTATTTATGTGACATTTTTTTGTGCTAGACTGGCTGCAGAAGACAATTCAACTAATGAAATGCACTTGCTGTTATATCAGAAGTGTATATCCTAATTAATGTCTCATTCAACGGCCAACCAAGCACTTAAAAATCCCTTTATTCCTTCAACTGTTGTGCATTTCAGTTCCTCATATGTCTATTTTTTGCAATAACTGCATTTTAATCAGCTGCAACTCATTATTTTCAGGTTCTTGCACCAACATTAGATGCTCTGTTTCAGTCACCAAGGTAACAACAGAGAATATGTCCGGACTGGAGTGCAAGTTGTACTAACGTCTAGTATTTTGCTGAGTATTGCACAGCGACAGAGACAAGAAATTCTCAAGACTGTGTTATCATTACCTAGGTGTAGGTCAGCTCTGAGACAGAAGTATAAACCAGGCTTAATGGGAGTGTGCTTGTCTGACTGATGGTAACACAAGGCACAGAACTATGGTTGGATTGGTTTTGTTTGTTTAAAGATCAGGAACATTATCTACTACTTAAAGCTTTCAGTCCTGGATAATTTCCTTCATATGAAAGCCAAGTTTGGTTGACTACATCCTTAAAAAGCTGCCATGATAAAACGATGAACCACAGCAGTACGTCTGCAGAGACACCTGCTAAAACATTCAGTAAACCCAGTCAAATTGGGACTCTCTGCTACAGAAATATTATCTCTCCTACTTGTTAGATCTTCTTGTCTCCACATCCACAGAGAGTCCACAGATCGAACAGCTTTCTAAAACAGTTGGCACGAAGCTAAACTGGATGTTTCTCTGCAAAGACTATACATAGATATAACATTTGTCTTTGTGTGCATGCAAAGACTCTATTTTAATGATTCAGAGAGCCTTAAGGGACGATGACAAACATGCACTCAACAAGTATATACCACACTGGGGTATGACATGCTTTAAAGCTGAGGCTCCATATTGGGAGCTCATATAAGACTAAAACAAAGAAACATAGCTTAAAGTATGATTCACATTTGTTAAAAAAGACAACCATCTGACTGTTGGATTACATCTCAGGTACAAGAATCTGTACTGCCATTCCTCATCGTGAAAGTAGTCGTGTTTCCTGCATCAGTGCTCGCATCACAAAGGAGAAACAAATACCCATAATGCATCGACATGCACACACTCACAACACTACACTGCTCCATTTCAACCTGTACATCCAGACACATAAATACTTCAGCAAGTACATGTCACCTCTCATTTTATCATTTACCAATCTGCTCCGCGGAAACTGGGTCATGTGGAGCCACAGTGGCTTTATCAGAGGAGAAAGTTACTGAACCGTCCTCACTCACTGTCCCTTTTTCCTCTATTTTTTTTCTACTTTTTTCATCTCTGCAGCCTCTGCAAACATCCTTCAATCTCACATCCTTGCTGACCCTTCTGTAAATGTCCTTCTGTCATCTTATCAACTCCCCCCATCCCTTTGTCACTTCATCTTCTCAAAGAAGCTGAAGGAAAATATATTCTTATATCTATCAGTTTTATATGTTTGACTATTTGTTAGATGTTTTTCATGTCTGGTGAGGTTTCTTTGACAACATGTCACAGTTTTTTGCATGTGATTCAGAATTTCAACGCTTAAATGAGATTCAGTATTAATTATAGAAGGATTGGTTCAATAGTTAATGTTTGTCCTATACAAGGGACTTAAAGGTATACAATATGGCAAAAAGTAAGAGGACTCTAGGTGCAAATATTCAAGGTGGCTGAACACTTTCTGAAACCAAAGGGAAGATTTTAAGACCCTTGTACATAACAATTTTTATCAATATTTTCACCAGACTTCACAGAACTTCATGGGCCAAATATGAAACTGTTGCTTCCCTGTGAAGTACTCACAACAATTTGATCTTGCACTTCCCAATTTTCATTTCCTGCTCTCTGTCCTCCAGGTTTACAAATACGTTCACCATATGGAGACTTAAATGCATCTGCACATGCAAGAAACTGTCACATGAAAAAGCTAATCTTCGAAATAAGAATCAAAACACATAACACGACCAACAGTGCAGCTCTGACTCCGAGAGCCTGTGAATTCACGACACTGCAACTCAAGCAAAGTGTTGTTTCATTTGTTTTAACTTTTGATTTTCATTTTCGTCTTGATTTACTTGCTAAAGCTGCAGTTATGCAAAACTGTGAGGATCAAGATTTTTCATCCGGGGGCTAAAGCCAAAACATGCCTTGAGTTTTAGGTTGAAGATGTCCCATATTTTGGATTTATTTCTGGTTATCCAGGAGCAGTTTTGTAATTTTAAGTTCAAGGCTCCCAACCACCAGGCCACTGTACGCCTGGGTTGTAGATAATTTTTTACTGGGTAGTAGAGAACCAGCAATAATTAATTTAAGTACCCTTTTGTTGAATAACTGAGACCAAAGGGTGTTTTCTTCTGAAAGGACATCCTCCTGTATATCTTTCTTTGTCGCCACTGTGAAGAATGAAAAAGTACAATCTGAAATAAACTCACTGTCATACATTGTGTTTATTAGCTGTTAAAACATGATTTGCCTTATGTTTGAATACCAGCTGCCATTGGCTGTTTGACAAACCATATTGTAGGCCACCCCATGGTTGGAATAGGCCATAAAATGGTTTGTTGTGTCCTGAGTTAGTGGTCTGAATTGGGTTTTTCCACACCAACAGAGGTGATGGTCCTCCATGAAGGTGTCTCTTATTAAATCCAGCCTACAGCTCTTTTCCTGGATGTCATTCTTAAGTCTCTTTCAGTGTTAAATTTGACAGCACTTTTTAATTTAGTTTTAGTCTTTGGTCTTAAATATCTTTTAGTTTTAGTCAGAATTTAATCACCTTGGTTGTTTTAATTTTAGTATAGTTTTAGTTGATGAAATTTCACAACATTTAAGTCAACAAAATCTATTGTTAATTTAGTCGACTAAAATACGAAGTGTAAAGTGTAAGCCATTTTTTTTATGTTTCCTTGAATTTCTGAAGTCATGTTTAACACTTGGATCCCGCCACCATGTAGCTAAGGCAGTTGTGATTGGATGTCCCTCTTAACTCATCCAACCTTTCCAAACAACCAAAGAAGCTGTGATTGGATATATTCCTAACTTATCCCTACTTTCTACATGACCAAATTGGGTCTGATTAGATTAAGTCTGTCAAACATTTTAGTCTTGTTTTTATCTGTTAATGTACACTTGTTTTTTTAATTCTAGTCTAGTTTTCATCAGGGGAAAAAAGGTGGTTGACAAAAATAATTAGTCAACAAAATTAATACTGGTCTCTTTCCTAACTTTTCAACTCAATCCCCTGTCCTGTAAAATAATGACAACAAGCCTAAAATGAATAAATAGAAAGAAAAGAAAAGCACAAGCTAATTTTTCATCCTGCACTAACCTGAAACAATAAATCATCTACAATTAATGGGAATCCTGTCTCTATCCTTTAAAGGTTTGAAAAGACAGTGAGTCATCTCTAATCGTCTGTCATCTCTAATATCTGAAACAATAAAAGGTCCATTAAGCAAAATGTGCAGACTTGACTCGCTAATGGCTGTGTGTGATAAAGTAAGAAATAGAAGATTAAATATGTGAGCTTTAGAGACTAAAATTCACCTGGCGCTTTGATTCTGAATCAGTGTTAAAAAACAAAAGTAATCAAAAAGTACTGTACATATCTCTGAAACTAAGGGAGGTACACTGTGATCTCTGAGCGCTGAAATTTACATACTCTCAGTAGCTCCCTTTGATTATCATTTATCAAACTGATGAATGGTTGTCATATCGAGTGTGATTTGTATAGATGCTTCACAAACGGCTGACTGGAACAGATTTTTACAGCGGAGGCTGCTCAATGAGAGGCAGGGGGTAAAACCAAGCAGTATTGGTGACTGATAGGTAATTAGTATCTTGGTGTACTGTGTGTTATAAGTAAGAAAGAAGCTTCAGCTGTTTATGATGAGCGAAGAAGTAGACATGATTAATTTGCTAAGATGTTCATAAGCAGGATGAAGAGGAGAATTAAAATAAAAAAAGCTTAAAAAGGAGGTGCTACAGAGGCTGCCAGAGCTTCAGACAAAGTTCATAATCCAAAGATTGATTCAAGAATTTTGTATGTATTTGGGATTTTAATGGAACATTTACATTACCAGTAAAAATCAAATGATAGTGGAACTGAACTGATACCACAGCAGCAAAAGTATATGTCCTAATCACTCACTGTTACAATTTAGGCCCCGTTTACAAGACAACGTCGTCACCAGAAACGGAAAGGTTTCTCCTTTGTGTTTTCAAAAGAGACGTAAGAACGACTGAAAACGCTGTAGGGTGCATGCCAGGCCAGTAGATGGAGATGCAGGTTTGTAATCACACAGCGGTGCTTTCTGGTGAAGACAAACTTTTCACAACCAACAATGGCAAGTGGACGCACGAAAACACAGGAGTTTCTTGACAAATCTGTCTGGATATTTTTGTCTGGATAACAAACCGAGCACAGTAAGCAGCACACATGTTCCTCGGTAGACAGCCGAAGCTGTTGTTGTTGAAATGCTGAATCTTGTTTACATGGAGACGGATATGAAAACGGTTTCAAAACTTTTCACTCTGGACCCTGCTTTCAAAAGTTTGCCACTTTAAGACCACTTGAATTTACAGTATAAAGCGTTTTTCACCAGACTCAAGGACGCTTTACAGGAAGACTGATGAAACACACATTACATGACGAAGACAGATTAGCATAACAAAGGGTTAGAGTTTTGAGCTTCAGCAGAGATTGTAGGCTGTGGTGAAAAGATGGTGTTCATGGAGGGTGTTTTTTTTTTTTTACAAATACAAGAATGCAGCATTGCAGATATTAACGGGGAGGGCGTCCCAGAGGTTTGAGGCTGTAGCACTGATGGCTCTGTCTCTGTAGGCACGGGGCCTGTTGGCATCTGAGGACTGGAGGATGTAAGGCAGAGTGTAAAGGTGGAGGAGTACAGAGAGACACTGAGGGGCAAGGGCATGGAGAGATTTGAGGGTGAAAGCAGGATTTTGTACTTCATAGGGAATCTGACTGGGAGCCAGTAGCGAAGGTTGATGGTGAGGAAAATGTACTGCCAGGGCCTGGTGCCAGAAAAAACCCTGGCAGCTGAGTTTGAACTTACTTTAGCCTTTTAGGGCTTTGTTTAAGGACCCAAAGAGGACCATGGAACAGTAGTCAAGGTGAGAGGGGATGAATGCATAGGGATAGGAATCAAAAACAAATATCCTAAAGTCTATAATTCTCTTATCAATGCCCTCCACTGACAGGGAACACAGCTGGCCAAAGGTGTTGCTTCATTTTACATAAAATGATGCTAAAAGGGGGAAATGCAAGTAACTCGCTGAAGCATGGGTCTATGCTATGGCATTAATTATCTTTGAGTATTGATAAAGAAACTGATCGATAAGCAAAACTGATTATACAATTGGTATAAGTAAAATCGAATCAACTCCACAGGGATCTATGAATGCATGGATGAGGGTTTCAATCACAAAGTCTGAAAGTAAGAGTCGAAGTAAACATGTTTTTGAGTTGAATATTTGCAGGTTTGCTCGGACTTGACATGAGTCTGAAAGTAGATGGTGTAGTAGATGATCACGGCAAGATTGTGGACCTAGGAGAGCAGGAGAATGAAGCTGCTCAGTTTGCAGTGACAAGTAGACATCTAGTTACATCTCATGCCAAAAACAAAGCTTCGTTTACTGTTGTTTAAACATTTTTCTGCAGCTTCCTGTTAAAACTGTTATTCTGTGCTACTCAACTTTAAGACAACCATTACAACACTCCACATCATCACCTAAAAACCTCAGAACATGTAGCCCCCTACTGTGATTTAAGGAGCTCAAGTAAACCATTTAGAAAGGGACATAATGTTTTTAGGAGTTTTTAGTAGTAGCAGCAGCAGTAATACTTTATTTTGAATGATTTTAACACACACTTTTCTGCTTCTAAATAAGTTCTAATTTCTGGGGTGCATATTATACACAAGCAAATACTTAGCATATTTTGTCTCGCCAACATCGCAATTGCAACACATCTGACACAAAAAGCTAAATTATTCTCTTTCTCTGCAAAACCACATGCTAACACAGGGTGCTGCCACCTTGTGAGCAAGGAGATGCAAAATAGCTGCGCTGTGATTGGTTGGTACACAACGACTGAGCATGCTCGGGCTGAAATTGAGTAATTGCGCAAGTGTGAAGCAAAAATTGTTTCCGCATTCGTTAGACAGAGAAAATTGTGTTTTTGTTGTGAAAATACTGAAATTTCATTGATTAAAACTTTGAAAAAGGTCATTTTTGAGTAAGCTTTGGACAAAACATGGGGTGCATGTTATATTTGAGAACAGTGTTATAATAGAAAAATTACGGTATATTATATAGATTTATACAAATGTAGCAAAATAATAATACCTAAGTAAGCAAACGGAGATCACCTGAAGAGAAAACAACACCAATTGGTTTCATTTATATACTCAAAAAAGACTGGGAAGAATAAAAAACTTATTAAATCCAGCTCCTTCTTCATTAGGTATCAAAAGTCAATCGTTTAATTTCCTGATTGAACCAATTACAAAATCTCACTTAATCAACAATCATACTTGCCTTCTTTTGACAACATTGACAAAAAAGGTTTTTAAGAGTCTTTATGAAATGATACTGCTGATGAATGCTGTCAAATGATCAGAAACACAAACTCACAGAGTGTTGGACTTTGGTTTTTCTAATTAGTTTGTCATATCAAAGGTTATGATTCTGGTATTATGGCCATCTTTAATCATTTCCTCACAAAGAAAATGTCATATCAGCACTTGAATTTTGGTCCAAATTGTACAGACCAAGCAGAATACATGGCAACATTTCTCCTCTCACGTCTTATCACAGTCACCCAATTAGAAAACTAGCCTCATTTCTCCAACTGGAGCTCATATATCCCTCAAGTTAAAGCCCAACAGAGCTCTTGCTGTTGATCATGCGAGGTTAAACTTCTTCAAAGAAGCAAACAGTTCCTTCTCTCAAATGTAGCATCCATTACCGGCCCTCTAAATGCACAAGCAACCTGCCCTTTTTGTTATCAGGTCACAGTACAACGTCTCTGCAGTGAGAAGCAGACAAACAGCATCTGGGATTTGGTCTGATTTCACAGCAGAGCAAAGGTGACTGACAACTTGTAAGATCCATCCCCGCCGCATGCTAATGGAGGCTCAGAAATATGGCAGCAGGAATGAATTGGGTCTTGGAGGGCTCATGTTTTTTTTCCTGTTGAATTGCTTTGAACTATTCTTAAAAGAAAATCCCTCAAGTCATGCTGTGAATATTTGCTGTGGCATCAATGGTCGCTCTCAAGTGCTCCTTTAGTGTGTTTTCCTCATGCCTGTTTTTTATCGGTGTCTCGGATTTGCAAAGCAGGAGAAAAGCTTGAATTTAATCTCTCTAACACATTTAAATTTATTTCTCAAGAGTGCATAACATGTTGTCTTTGAGTTGTAAAGCTCACTTTTGACCTTTCTTGGGCTTTAAACTTTTCCAAATGTTGTATTACTTTTTACATAAGGGTCACACATTTAATGGCGTGTTTCTCTCTCCAAAGAACTGCAGTGCAAGAACAGTACAAGATAAATCAGCCCGACTTTTGGGCCCAATTCCCTTCTTCCTACCGAAGCCAGAAATGGCCCAATTATATTATGTTCCACTGAATTTCTTGCCAGAGTTTTCTGTGGTGTGAGGTGAGTTAGGAGAGATTTTTTTACCTCCCAGATAAAGCACTGTCTCAGTTTCAGATCAGAAACACTGAAATATCAAACATGTCCATGTCAAGGAGAGCTGATGGACTGGACAATAGTGAAGAGGGAATATAATCCAATCAGATATTCAGAGCTTTCGCGATTAAAACCCAGCCACTGAAACTTTTCAGAGCTCAAAAGTGACACAAAATTCAACTAAACCATGTTTTCCAATCATCAAGCCCAATAAGATACATGACTGCGTATTCTGTGGGTACAAATACCTGTATTTCTCCATTTAAATCAAGTATGTTGTATGTTAAATGCCATTTCATTCAGCAAAGGGACTCACTGTTGAAGTATCTGCCGGCTCCACCAATCACAGATGTAGCTACATTTTATTCTCATTATTTTCTGAGATAAGGTTGATAAAATTCAAATTTAAAGTTAAACAACCCTGTAGCTTGATATCAATATTGTAAAGTGGATGGTTTTATTATTATGGCCAATAATTAAATACACAAGGGCAGCATGAACTGTATGATTATGTGAGAGATAGAGAGGTGACACGGTCGGTCATGTCCTGCATTGTCAGGGTAATTTCACTTTAGTCAATTATGTGGTTTAGTTACACTTTAAAGAAGTTAATTTCTAAGTATAGGTAGTAAAAGGGAAAACCATTACTGACCCATCCAAAGGAGTAAGCTCCCCATGACAAGGATTTCCACGAGAACAAATGTTTTAAACTTAGGATGTCAGACATAATGTCCTATCCAATGAAACATGACAAAAACTTTATTGTAGCCATGACAGATAGAAAGACAAAGTCCATTTTTGGTTCAAATTTACCAAATGACCCTGAGAATTCTGAGTTTAACTACAACTGAGCACTGTTTAGCAGAGCTGTGTTTCACCATTTCTCCATTCAAAGCAACACATGATTACATAATCAAAATATGGCACATGAAAAGCTCAGTTGGTAGATAAAGCTATAAAAGGCTATAAAAGTTTGGACTCCCTCCCTCGACCCTGCATTTCATCGACATTCAAGTCTTTTTTCAGCTATAAAAAAAAGGAAAAAAATAAAATAATGAAGAAAATGCCTGATTTTGAACAGCAAGACTAAAATACAGAAGCTCTTTGTCCTTGTACTTATTTACGAAGAAAGAGGCTCATTGATATTCGCACAAATGGCATTTTTGGGGATTAAAGTTAGAACTTTAGCTCTAATTGGAATCCTCTGAAAGCCAAGCTAACCATAACACATTTTTAAGATGCCTTATTAGATAAATCATCCACAGTACCAACTCACTGCTCTAATATGGGCGTCATTATGGCTCCAATGATTTAGTAAGGAATGAGAAATCAGACATAACACTGTGCATCTTGAATCAATCGAATTTTGCTGGACAACTGGACTGTTTTTGCCCAAGGGGGGGGAAATCCTTGAGGTAAATCCCTGATCCTCCTTATCTCTTCTCTTAGCCTCTCCAACCAGGTCTTATCGCCTCTTGGACAGTAATTAACAGGAATTACACAGAGCCGCTATCTGCTGAACCCACGTCGTTACCGCAAAGAGCCCTTTCCCATTTAGGGCCTGTCTGCTGGGAGATTACCGCTGGAGAAGAGCTCCTCGATCAAGAGTGCACGGCGCTGCTGTTGTTCTTTTTGTGCAGAGCTTTGCTGAAGCTCTGGACAGCTGTGCGGGTAACGGCGGGGCTGATTCCACGTACTTAGGATCACATGATTGATCAAAATCCAGAATAAGAATGTACATCATGTCTACAGCTATTGTAAACTACTGTTACTTCAACATCCTACTTAAATACTTAATCACCTGAACCGTATAAGTAGCTTTATCTTTCTTACGACATCCTACTCTTTAGTGTTGCATATTCTATTTTAATTAATATTTTATTCAATATTCTATATTTCCATATTCCCCCAGCTGTATTGTGTATTTGATTTGAATGGAGTTACCCTCAAGAATTGAGATAAAAGGATGATTAGACAGACAGGAAGACAAATTTGGACAGGTAATTAGAAAAATAGCACAGCAAGACAGGAATCTGAATGGAAAACATGGATCAATGGTGTTGTCGACAAGAGGATGGACAGATGGACAGATGGGTGAATAGACAGATGGAAGAATGGATAGATAGCTAAATAGATAGAAGGATGGACAACTGAATGGAACAAATGGATCACTGATTAGGTGATAGATAGATAGATAGATAGATAGACAGACAAACAAACAGATAGACAGATTAACAGATAGTTTAGAATCAAATATGCTGATAGACTTGATAGTTAAATAGATTTTCAATCTGAATTCTGATGCACAGCTGAGTTTGTGAGCTTGATGATTATGTGTGTTGTAAATTGTCATCAACTTTCTAATGAATGAAGCATTGTATTGTGCTTTATTTAAATCAATACATTATTTTGCCCCTTTAGCCCTAAGTTTCCAGGCATCATGTCGTGCTTTCTTCTTCTTCTGTGTTTTAAAAAGTGGTGAGCAAACAGCTTTCAGATGCACGATGTCCACCGTCTGGTTGCATGGAATCTTTAAATTCTAAATCAATAAATCAATGAGAATTTCATTTTGAAGATAACTGCTCACACCAATTCTGAACACTGACATTGTAACCCTAAAACAAGTGCTTTTATTTCAATCTTAAATGCATCATCTTGCTTAAAAATGCATGAGCAGACTTTAAAAACTAAACCTTACAGTAGTAATACGCCTCCAGGTGCATTGCAGGTTCAAGAGCGGTATAATTTCATAACTTCTGTTTGTGATGTCTCCTTAACGGAAACAGAACTTAACTTAAAAGCATCTGACACACATCACTTACATTCATAATTGTCGGGGAACAAAAAAAAAATGAAAAGCCCAAACAATTTGCCCATGATCCATCACTTACACTCTCTGTTCTCTCTTATTCTCTCTGCAAGCCCTGCGCTCTCTAAATGTTTAACAGGATCCTTGAGAAAAGTCTCTCCACTTCTGTTTCCGTGGCAACTGGCATGCATTGGAATTGATGACATCTCCTGATCGCCCACTTACTTTGCACTAAAAACGCTCTCCCAGTGAACTTCTCCAATGCCATCTCCCTCGCAGAAGACCCACCTCTGACGTACTGGACGGGGGGATGAAGACCATGGGGTATGTTTATTTTGTAAACAAGACCAGCACTTTCCTTTCATTTATGACTGATAACTTTAAGTGATTAGATAACCAATAAATTAAAAAGGCTGGCAAAGCTCAAACAAAGAACAGTTTTAAATGCTACAATGTATGGACCACAAGATTATCCATATGAAAATGTCATTTATTTTATTCTTTTCAGATAAGACACTTTTTTTTTAGTAAACATATATCATTTTGGTGCCTGTTTCATATGATGGCAACAAAAACTGAGGTCCTTCACTCCCAGTAATGAGTAATCTATTGCTTCTGATTATCAAAAATATTGTAATTTTTTTTTTAATGTGCATGAGAGTTAAAGCAACTGCAGGTCAAAGACAGGTGTAGGTGAGTGTCAATGTTTGTAGCAAACCAACTGTGGCTATATCTGGGATTATTACAAATCCTTCTGACTGATAATACCAAAACTAAAGTTGTGTTTGACCCAGAACATGACAAGCTATCAGAGAAGAGACCCTGGTTGTAAGGGTTGCAAAAGTTCAGGAATTTTCAGAGGTGGGAACTATCAACAGGAATAAACCTGGAATATACAAAAAAGAAGTTTGGCCCTAGATTTAAACTTGAGTTGTGGAAAGATATTTCAGCATAATCTTGACTGAAAAACAGGTTTCAGGCAAGTACACTTGAGAATATTTCTTCTATTCCTTAATCACATGAACACTGCTTCTTGCAGGTGTATCAGGTGTATTGAGGCCACGCCCCCTACATGCCCATGTGCATACCTCCATCACATGATCAGGTGATTTCTAGAGCCCTGGACTTCTGAGGCCACATCGAGCCCAGAGCACAAAACTATAGAAGCATCACATTTGAGCTCTTGGACAACAGAAAGTAAAGTTGAACTTGATCAATAAAATAATGAAAACTTGTGTTGATCATCTTGTTGCACACCACACACTAAAAAAAACTGTTAAATCTGCCATGAAATGTGCCCTGGATTTTAATTGTCTTTACAAAAAAACACATAACATAATTTGGTTTTGCTCAAACTATATTAAACTTTGGAATGCTGGTGATGTTACAGACCTATGTTACATGTCATCATACATGTCAGAGATACCAAGTTATGATTATTAAACATTATCACCAATCCCTACTTACATCTGAATTAAGGTTCTGGCATCACTCGCTGCCTTTTTAGCTCCAGCTTGAAGCAGAAAACTCGATTCAGAGACAGAGAAAGACTCAGTTCTTATCTGGACCGTCTAGTTAAACCTTTTTGTCTAACACAGTCCCCATATCTCACACTTTCGTTCTCTCTCTTAATTAACATAGACGGGTGCCCAGACAGCTCCAGAGGCCAGAACTTGTGGCAAGACTGCTCGCTGTCACCTTGTTACCACCGTAATGGGTTCAGACGAGGTCCTCGTGACACAGGAGAGAGAGGAAATGAATTCATGGAGCCCAAGCTGCTCATACTCTCCACTTTGCCTTTGTCTCTCCCCTTTCCCACCACCCTGCAGCCTACAGCGCCTTGTTTAAACTGTTGGCACCACACAACCCAGAGAACATATTCAACATAATCACTCTGCACGCACCGGCACCCCACAGCACGATTCATTCAGCACACGGGAGCACACGGACAAACACATTCAGAGGACTGTCCGTTAAAATCTATTCATTAACCCGGAGCCTTGTCCCATTTGCTGTTGGTTTAGTGTTTACAACTCAACAATAAAAATGCAAAACGCTCCAAAAGTGTTTGTTGAAGTCAACAGCACAGAGGCGTCTATGACTGCCTGTTTAAACAAACGCTCAAGTGCTGAGGCCCCTGACAGCCGAAGGACTGCAGAGGCGGGACGCTCTGTCTAAGAGCTGGATGTCATGCATGTGAGCAAGAGGCAAGACACTGCACTGTCAACCCAATTAGGCTGCTCGGGCACACGGACTCCATTCTGTAGGCCTGAAAGAGGTCAAGGAACATAGAAAACACAGCCATTGCCCCTGCTGGCCTAGTCTGAAAGGCAACTATGTCCTTTATTCTTAAGTCATTAAGAGCACAAAACCTCTGTGGGAAAAAACGACAAGACACAGACCAATTAGGAGAGGGACAACGTGTGAAAGGCAACTGAGTTCGTTTCTATGTCTTCTTTTAAGTTGGCAAAGACAAATATCCCATCAATCTCCTGACATCCTCACTTGAAAGGGCAAAGCAACTTGTACTCTGGAGGCTTCATTCACTTTATAAAATAGAGCCCATATATTTGTACAATTTAGACACTGTGCAGGAGTCTATCTACAAACTTGATTAAAAATACATATATACATACATATACATATGAATGAAACTTGCTTGCAAAAACATAAAAGTCTTAAACATCAAATATTTGGGACTTTCTTCTCACTCAATACGAACTGCTGCTGAACTTTTAAAGCCTGTCTCAATTGCGAAAGCATTGAAAACATTTCAGCCAAAATGACTATAGTCATATATGTCATGTGTTTGAACAATAACATTTCCATTCATGTAATGACTGGTAACACCAAAAAGCACATAATCTAAGATGGTCCTCAATCAGAATTTTGCGAGGACAAAGAGATCGATCTCTCCAAATTACATGGATATACTTGTGACATAAGAAAAACTGGTGAAACTAGCAATAATTCTGCAATAACTGTCACTGTTTGGTCCTGCAGCAACCAAAAATTAAGCCATAGACAAGTTATGCTGTGTAATTTTCAATTTGTAATCATGAAAGCTGGCAGGCATACTCCCAAACACGGTCCAAATTAACCAAAACATTGGAAATCTTTCCTGATCTAAAGATTGGCAGAAGCCTCTCTGCTCATAAATGTCAGGCGTTGGCAGCGCCTCCATTATTTAAATGATCTACGGTCAATAATAAAGACGGAAACCTAATGATCTTCAGTCATATTTATACCAAAAGAAAGAGCTCTGTCTAATTTGTACAAACTGTTGCCAACGTTTGGAAATGTGGTGGGACTGGTTTACCACGCAAAGCAGTTTGATTCATCAAATCCCATGTCTGTCATCAGGCAGAGCTGTCCTGCACAGCTTCAGGCTGAAAAGTTTGCTGTCAGTCAGAAGAAATAATTAAATAACCAGAGACCTTTAAGGAGAACGAGATAGTAGCTTTGAGCATGACTTAACTGAACCAAAAGGAGGTGGTGACTGAGAGCCCACAACCTTGAACTTCTGTCCATCCATCATCCAAAGTAAATAAATTCCATGGATATGTGAAACAGTCTAACTAGCAAGTATTTTAACCTTTGGTCTCTATGTGGCCTTTTTCTGCCACAGAGGGTTGATATTTAGAACTAACTGACCATAACTTTCACTCTATTTAAGAGAGTGAAAAACTTTTTGGTGAGGAAACTTAATTTTAAATACATTTAAAAAATGTGATCTCAAAAATTATAAAAGGTCAAAAATACACTGTGGGCAAATTTACTACCCTTTCGTCCTGTTTTGGCCATTTAAAGCCACAAACTTCAGCTGCTGTAAAAACATATCCGATAATTATTTTTTCAAACTTTTTCCCCAAGTCTCTTCATCAAGCTCAGTCCTGATCAAAACTATTTTGTTTTGGTTTTAAATTATGGATTTTAATCCTTTAAATGCCAGTTTCGTAGGTGATTTCACTGCAGTGTCATGGCTGCATTCAAAAAATGTGGTTATAATGGGAGTAAAACTTAAAGGGATAGTTCAGTATTTTTGAAGTGGGGCTGTATGAGCTCCATATGGCCACTAAGTACCTTAGATGCAGTAGAGCGTTATCTCCTCTCCCTCAGTAAGCCACAGTCTGTAAGAGTCTGCTACTCAGATATAGCCGCAAGTAACGTACCAAGAACAGAGGGTATTTTCGCCGCCTACAAGAACTCCCATCAAAAAATTATACCACAGTTTAGGAATACGCTACCTAGAAATGCTTTAAGTGCATTAACTTTTCGGAAATATAAAGTTTATGTGGAACTAACCGACTAACGTCACGTATTCCTCCGCGCTGCACTTCCACGAGCCGATGAATCACTCCGGCTCCCTCTCAGCTGTTGTAAACATAACAAGTTATCTGTTGTGTTTTAACAGCAGCTAAAGTTGTGGCTTGTAAACAGAAGGGATGTTTTTTAATACAGTACCCAAGGGTTAATTGTGAAGCAATGAGGATTTCCCAACAACTTTTCTAAAATTTTCAAGGGTATTTCTGTAAAATGTTGGCAAAAAGCAACAAACCCTCACACCTTGCTAGTTCTACATCTTTGTGCTCACTGACCAATTCTGTTTTTTCTTTCAAAATTTGATTGATGAAAGTTGAGTTTCAATACTTTTTGAGACCACTAATTATTGAAATATTTGAGATTTTATAATGATGGAAAACAGATTAATTAGAAAATGTTGACAACCTTAAAATACAGAAATGCTGCCAATGTTTTTTCTACAATTTAGGAAATTTATAGACCTTTGTTTGCAGTTGTTGATCATGAAAATAAATCCATTAGCCAGTATTGGATTTCTAATTGCTGGTGCGTCCAACAAGAGATTAATCATTAGATTTACACTAACAACACATCTGTTCTTTCAGTACACTGAAATATACGAATAATTATTCCACCAATGTAGCATAGACATTTTAAATCATACTTGTGGTCCATAAGAATAATACTGCAGTGGTTTGTGGTTTATTAGGACGAAGTATGTATACATTGATGACATAATCTTACTCTATACCTTATTTAAATATTTATCTATATGTCTTAAAGCTGGATGCATTGCTAAGCCTTTTTACTGCAGCATTATTATTGTCCAAGTAAACCCTAAAATCCAAACAACTCCCCCTCCAGCATCACAAGCAGTCCACCAAGGAAGTGTTTTGTGCACTGCATTGTTTCGATTATAAATTCAGCATGCTAATTTGTTTGTTTAATCCGATTATTTGGTGACTCTATTCTGCAGATTTCTCTATTTCCTTTATCCTGCAGTCAGTAATCCCTCTACCCCCCTCTGAGGCAGCCAGAGGAGCCGAGGATGCCCGCTGGGTAGTCAGCCCCCCCTGCAAGTGGACTCTGATCAATTGTACACGGTCAGCATGGATGTTTGATTGGATAATCTGCGCCTCGCTGTCTCACATGTGTGTGTCAGTGCGTGTTTGGATCAATACCCCAACAACAGAGGTGTGTGTCACTTGAATGCCGATTTAATAAGTTTGAGCTTTCAATCTCAGTCCAGTTGGATTTGTTTGTGTTGATTGTGTATTCGCGAGTGTGTAGTGAAGTGGTGGTTTTCATGGGTGAGCACAGTTTAGGGTCACTTAACAAACACGCCTAGAGGACGTGGGGAACTTCGCTGGTGTTCTACATGGGTGCTCAGATCCATCCCTGGAAACCCTGAAGCACATTATGAAAGGGTTAAACATCCTCACGCAGCTTCCACTGCAGAGGTAACCCCCATGCAAAATAAATAGGTCATTTAAAGCACTCAATTATAGATGTTGACATTGCATGTGCATTGTATAACCCGAATGCCGGGATCACAAATCGTTCCCTAATCCCTCCTCCTCCTTCATGCTGCAGATCAAAAAGAAATGCTGGAATTGCTTCCCACGGCACTTTTCTCCATGTTTTTTCATACCAAAGTCATTTATCCGGCTGCATTTGGCCGTTGTTGTGAATTGGGGGGATGTAGTTTTCCTATTTCATTTGATGTGCGGGTGCCATGCAGACAGAGCCATTGAAGTTTAGTCATGCGGCTCAAATGGGACGGTGACACATGCTGTTGACGTAAATGATTAATCCTGAGTCATGTTACTGAAACTGTGTGTTTTGCCTGAATGTAGCAGATGTGATTTATTTGCTGGGTATGCTACAGGCTTGCATGACTGTGCATTAATGAGAAGGAAGGATAAATTGATTTGAAATACAAATAAGGGCTCGGCAATACATCAAGTTTTTAGAATATACTGATGTATTTTCAAATGATTTATAGGGTGGTACTTATAGTTTCTGTATATGTACTTTATGTTGAAGTTTATTTTGCAAAACAAAAAAAATGTTGGGCCTCATGCTCTGCACAAAAGTTGTTTATACTAAAAAGTGACCTCAAGATAATCCATTTGGAAGGATAGGAAACTGTCGCACTATTCATCTAATCCAAAATTATATCATTAAATGTACATCCCCTGCCCAAGGTCAAATTGAAGCGCTTTAAAAGCACGTTCAAGGCTTATTTTCATGCTTTTCCAGCACCTTATAGCTGCATTCATGCAATTCAGGCTTTTATTTTACTTCCATGTCATACAGCACAATAAATACAGCAGAGGACCGGGTCAGATATAAGAAGAAAAATCATCAGTTTATGATTTCTCTTTTTTCAAGATGCACTTTAAGGGGAAAAAGGGTCAGATGGAGGGATTAGAAAGGTCAGTATTTGCTATTTTGAGTGTTATCTGCCTTTTATGTGGCAGAGTGCTTTCACCATACAGCACCGTTTGCAGCATCAGGACTTTTCCCTCTCCTCCTGTGAACAGCACTGGAGGCTGCCTGAAACGACTGACTCACCTCTGCCCCCAAACAGACCAACCACTGTTCAAGCCAACTGACCCTCTATCAAGCTCCTCCCTCCTTGGTAACTGTTACAAGGTTAGATAAAAAAAAAAAAAAAAAAAAGCAGCTGTTACTGGCATTTTTATCATTTGAAACAACGTAAAATAACTCGTGATTTGGCATGCTTTAATTCACTTTTGCTGAGCTTGACTTTTTTTTTTTTTTGACTTCGCAAAACTACAGTAAGGTATATTAGGATGTGTCAGTGTTTTCAAGACCTTAAATAATTCAAATATAACTGATGCATAGCCAAACAGATATTTTTTAGCTGTCCACATAAACGACAGTCTGTAATCTAGCCACCCTACGAGGGAGGATTATGGCCACATTAAAAAAAAAGAACATTTTTAAAAAACAAGTATGGTTATAAGAATAAAGTCATAAAGTTATGAGAAGAAAGTCAAAAAGTTACAAGAACAATCATATAAAAGTAAGGAGAATAAAGTCATAAAGTTAGGAGAATAAAGTCAAAAATTTACGAGAATATATTCATAAAGTCATGAAAATAAAGTCATAAAGCTACAATAATAATCTTATGAAGTAACGGGAATAAAGTCATAAAGTTAGGAGAATAAAGTCAAAAAGTTGTTAGAATAAAGTCATAAAGTCATGAAAATAAAGTCGTAAAGCTACAATAATAATCTTATGAAGTAACGGGAATAAAGTCATAAAGTTATGAGAATAATCTTATGAAGTTACGAGAATAAAGTCATAAAGTCATGAGAATAAGGTCATAAAGTTACTTGAATAATCTTATAAAGTTATGAGAATAAAGTCATAAATCTATTTAAATTAAGCTGGAAAACAAAATTTATTCTTAAAGGTTGTACCAGAAGAGCAGCCATCCGCCTACACAAAGAAGATGAAATGAGAGCGTCTTCTTGATTAAGGTATGCTTATATTGATCTGAAGTTTTCACAAATAGCCTTCTTAACGTCTTTGTCAATACTTATGACTTTCTTCTCATAATTTTATGAGATAATTCTCGTAACTTTTGGACTTTATTCTCGTCACTTTTCGACTTTATTCTCCTAACTTTATGACTTTATTCCCATATTTTTGTTTTTTAAATGTACTTCTTTCTTTTTTTTTATAAACATGGCCCTAATACTCAATCGTACCACTCAGTATCAATAAATACCAAATATCATTGGTGTTTAACACTTTTCTGTTTGCTTTGTTTCAATTCAGATGATAAAATCTAATTTTTGTATTTTCCTTTGGATCGTTTATGCTTATACTGCAGTATTAGGGCCAAAGCACACTGAGGCAGGACTGCCCTGATATTGTTACAGATGCAGCCAAATCAATTTTCCCCTTCCAGCAAAATGCCAACTTACAGCAACTGGGAGTCCCCCACACCTCTCTGGAGGTGTGCCTGATTTCCACCAAAACCAGTACTGCATGCTTGTCAAGTCATTGAGGGGAATTTGTTTACAGCCACGACAACTGGTAGGTCTGAGCATGTTACAGTAACAGACCAGTCAAGACTGGGGGCTGCATCTGTATGTTGCAGCTTGCTGTTACCTCGATGTAGGGAAACAATGCCGTACTAACTGGTCACAGGATGCATCATGATTATTTTTGATAGATAAATACAAGTTAGTGAACAAGGTCTGCATGAAAAAGAAGCCACCAGTTAGCATAATAACTACTTTTGTCCTTAACACCTGAAGCAGTGCTAGCAGAAAAACTCTGACAGAGGTATGGAAAAGTAGAGAGCAGTTTTGTAAAAGTGGATGTTTAAGTGATGAAAAATATAAATTCACCTTCTTCAATATGCTGGACAAAAGAGCCATACTTCTGTACTTCTTTTATACTCTTTTGATACCTCTATTTTTACTTCATTGGGGTTGGTCATGTCAAGTTTGGTTGTGCCGTACACCGTAATGTTGTTTTGTGTCAATGTTTTTTTATTTGTTTGTAGTTGTTGTTGTTGGATGTGCTGTAACAGCAGACCAAATTTCCCCTGGAGGGACAATAAAGCTCTGAACTGAACTGAACTGAACTGATTACTGCTCCTGCAACTGCTTTTTCCACTATAGCTGAGTGATGAGTTAACTGGTTCGTCATTTACTTTTTCATCCAAACAAAGCGCCCCAGAGTCTAACAGAAACCGAGGCCAGACCCCCTCCTCTGGGCAGACTGGGCTCTATTGTTTCATAGCAAAAAGGTTAAATTGCCGTGTTCACATGTCCAACAAACCGAGCCAAATGGGAGCACTCACAGGTGTGAAAACAACCTGAGACTTCTGTTTGTAATGCTGTGGTATCAAACAGGTACTAATGACATTTCCAAGTTTTCTGGTCTGGTATCGTGACAACCATTTGATTTGTCTGTCGTGTACTGGCAGTCATAAAAGAATATCAAACGAGGATTTTCGGTCTAAATTACCCAATTTAAACATGAATTCTGACAGTCCTGCTGAGCTTTTGGATGCCATTTGTTCCTGCAGTGGTTAAATTTGAGTCTGTGAAAAAAAAAAGGCAAGCATCACCTCCTGGTAGAAATAACTCCCATGCCAAATAGTTTCCTTCCAAAGCTAATCTCCAATTTGCATATTAAAGGCGATGAAAGACACATACAAAACCATAATCCTTAGCTGTCCTTGTGTTTCTCAAGACCAGGCACTTGGTACACGAAAAAAGGGAGCGACAGAAAGCCTTGGAGAGCACTGCGAACAGCAAAAGGAGGCCCTTTAAAGGCCAATATCACACGATTTCAACATCGCTGAGGGTGGCATGCACATTAAACATGATAATCAGGCTGAATTTGAATTTCAATACTGAGGGAATGAAAGGTGTTGAAATGGGATTTGGACCAGAGTGTTTCGGGGATGGAGCAGGGACAGATGACTTGTCAGAATGACAGCTATACTCAGGCTGAGCAATCTTTGGAGTTTTAGGATAAACCAATATATTTTCAAGTGAGAAAAAGGTAAGACATTATGGTTCTTGAGTCATATTCATAATGATTAATGGAGAGAACAAGAAAATATGTCGGGTCAAATAATCAGTAATTTTGGTAGACTGTTTCCATCATAGGTTCTCAATTTTTTCTGTCATGCTCCCCTTCAAGGTAAACACTTTTTCATGCCCCTCCTGGTTTCTTGACGCGCTTCTTGAACATGAAAATGAGGTCCCTGTACTCCAGTGCCCCTTTGGGATGTGGTGAAACTGGAGATCCTCATGATGGATGTTCAGTCAACTAATCTGCAGCAACTGTGTGATGCTACCACGTCAATACAGAGCAGAATCTCTTAAGTACCGTAATTGCTCCATTATAACACGCACTCGAATCTTACACCCACACAAACCTTACTCTCTTAGACAACTCAATAACTACCTTTATTCAAAGTTTTAATCAATTACATTTCAGTATTTTCACAACAAATGCATGATTTTCTGTCTCAAACGGATGCGGAAACACCTTTCACTTCACACATGCGCGATTACTCGATTTCTGTCCGAGCATGCTCAGGGGTAGAGTACCAACCAATCAGAAAGCAGCGATCAAGATGCCGATGTCTTCGACCAATCACAGCACAGCTATTTTGCATCCCCTTGCTCACAAGATGGCAGCGTGTTTTCGCAGAGAAAGAGAATATTTCGGCTTTTTATATCAAATGTGTTGCAATGCGAGACAAAATATGGTAAGTACTTTGATTTACTTGTGTATAATACACACCCGAAACGTCAGAGTTTATTTAAAAGCAAAAAATGCGTGTTATTATCGAGGATTACAGTATGTCTTCAGCACCTGGCTGTATACATGCCACAAAGAATGAAGGCAGCTCAAAAGCAAAAGGGGTCCAATCCTGTTATGGCAGGTTGCACCGAAAGAAGAGACCAGTGAATGTATGCCCAAGGTTATGCTTTAAAGTTTTATCAGAAGTTAGCAGACTGCTAAAAATAGACTAAAACTAAGGTAGCATATGTAAATCCCACTTTTAGTAACCAATCACAGCTTATGGTTTTACACGGGCAACTAAAGTGGCCAATCAAAATTCAAGGAGGCCCAGGCTTTCAATTTTGCTACAGCCTGGTCCAGACCAGCCTCATACCTGCTTTTGTTGATACAATGCATCTCTTAGGTGTCACAGAGTGTGTAAATTGAGTTTTATTGACATAATGTTTTATAAAACAATGGGAGAGGAACTGATACAATTTTACTGACCCCAATACTCTTATTAATCCAACTCTTTCTTGATCCCCTGACTATTTCTTACGGATTGTCTTAATTGGAAAAAAATATCTGTGTCTAGTTTTAAACACATGGCATCTATGATAGATAGTACAATGCAGCATAAACAAATGTTTCAGCATTTTGCTCATTTGCAGGGTCTCTATCAAGTCTTAATCTTGTGGAATATCTGGTGCTGAAATGTTATTAAGAGATGCTTAAAGACAGCATGTCAGTAATTATTGACATAACAGAAATTATATTATCGTGAAACATGTGCTATTCAACAAACTTTGACATCTTTATTTTGCAGAAATGTTCCCCGGGCTGTTTTCTCTGCAATTTAGATTGTGTTCATGAGTTTTTTTTCCACAAGAAAAGCCTAGCATTGGGCATGACAGGTATTTACAGTTGAAATTTCACCTGAGGTTGTTTCATTTTATTTTGTTGTTATCTTAACCACCTTCTGTTGTTTACTTGCAGTAATAAAACTGTCTAAATATATGTAGTATTGCCATTTAGCTAAAGAAAAGTATCAAGATATGATTTATGGTCCAAACCGCCCAGCCTTGCTGCTGACATCTTTGCATGTTATTCATTTACTCCATCTGTTTTTCCAGTTGGGTTTGGTTGTATTAATTAAACCTGAAGAAAATCAAGTCGTGTGTGAATTTGACATCTTAATTGCTGCAGATATATAATCGCCATCATCACTTTAAATTAATTGTCTTTGCAGAGAAAATGGTGGGGTCAGCGCCCTTGTACAAAGCATGTTAATCATTCATCAAGTCATTTCTTCTCCATCGTCTGATTTGTTGACAGGCTGCGATAGCATCTTCACCACTCATTAGGCTCTATCTGAGTGGAAAAAGAAAATCTTTTGTCAAACAGCAGCTAGCGGACTTCACAGTTAAGCTATGGGCCTCATTACACACGCTCGGAGGCTAACACTTCAAGAATCAAACTTAATTGGCTGCCTGAACATTGCATTTTTACACAGCAATTTATTTAAAGTGTTTTTGATGTCAGATAATATAAAGGGGGGAAAATGTCTGAGAGGCTGAACGAAGCGAAAACAGTTTAATTAGCCTCTGGCACAATCACATCCACACTGCAGGCGGAAGGTTGCAGGGAGAGGAGGTTTTTTCTCTGTAGAGGGTGAGATTGTGTAAGTAAGGGGATGTGGTGTGAGCGCAGAAACACTTGGGATTGTGAGGTTGTGGTTTGCAGCGTTGCTTGGCTACTGGCAGGAAACAGAGATGCAACGCCCACTAACATCTGTAGTGCCTCTCGTTGTGCAGGAGATGCTAATAGAGACTTGGAGTTGGTTGGATGCTGCAGCCTCAGAGCGGTGGGAGCTACAAAACCTCAAACTGTCTCCCAACATGAGGCTGGTGTTAAGAGGTTTCCTCTGTCACTCTGTGTAATCAGGGTTACCACCGTCTTCAAGAGATCTTAGACCAAGAGTCCTCTGGTGAGAATTTAGCTGCTATGACAGGAACACATTGTGCACACAGTGTTTTGCACTCTGTGGAAATAGATGCTCAGTCTAAATCTATAACAGTCAACCTTTACATATTAATGAATGACATAGCAGTAATCCAGAAACAATGCAAGCATATCTGCTGACATAAAGCACTGAATGTTAATAATTCATGTGTGTATAAACAATAGTTTGGGCTTTCATAGCCTTATACAAACTGGGCACATTCAAAATAAAGACAAATGCCACAGTTAATCTTTATTGTTCAATAAAAAGTTTGGAAATGTTACTTTGGACGATTATTTGAGCCATTTAATACCAGTTGGGATATCATTTTGTATCCCTGGAAAGCCTTTAAGAGTAGTACAACTTTTAAGGATTGTGAATATGATCCTGATGCCTTCATTAAATAAGTTTAACTAGCTGATATGAGCTTATTACCAGCACAACTCTTTCCCCATAAATGCCATGTAAATATCAGTGAAGTGAAGTTCTGGTGTGAACATTACTGTTTTCAATAATCTAAAGCATGCACCATGTGCTACAACAGCTTCTTAAGTGACAAACAATTACATTGATGACAAGAATTTCCATTTTCACAAGGTTCTGGTGATAAAAATATCTTTCTTTTTAACTCATTAATGGAATTCAATCAATGAAAACGACCAAAAGTGCGTTAATTTCATCTACTTTTTTTGCGGTTTACATTAAAAAGTGTGGATTCAAAAAGTCTGCTTAATTTTAGGGTAGAAGCAAAAGAAGCTTCCAGAGTTCAACTATTCTAATTACAAAACAGCTCTGTGACTTTTAAGGTGACCTAATTTTAAGTTTAGGCCTACATTTGTGCTTTTTGCCTATCACAGGTAGACGCCATGACTGTTTTAAACGCTCTGCAGCCTGTAACCCCTCCTGCCCCCAATCTTTAAACATTATTTGAGCAGCCAATCAGTGCAGAGCTCATTCTCATAGCCCCCGTAGCCTCCCCGTTCCTCAGAGCATTTTCAAAGTGGAGGGAAAAAGAGCTGCATCTTAACTCAAATCCTTGCCAAAAAGACACCCAAGACATGATGTAAACCTCAAATACACTTTAACTCTAAGTCTATGACTTTAACAAAAATGTAGAAGGAGAAAACACAAGAAAGAAGGGAAAGAAGTATCATTTTACTGTGTTCACAGAGTTAGCACATAGTTGTGCTATTCATAAACTATAAAATGTTCACAGCACAACTGAAACAAGATCTTCAAGACTGATCATAAACCTTAACCTTTCAATGTGACAGGCTAGCACATCAACATTCACATCTGTCACATGCTGAGAGAAAAAACCTTGATAATCTTTGCACCAATCAAAACTGCCGTGACAAGCCAGCAGTATCACATTATTTTTCATCTATAACAAAAAATTATTTAAGTTTTTTTTATTCAGCCAGTGCAATGACTGCCAGCCTGCATGTTGATATTGACATTTTCCTTGAACGTGATTTTCCATAATGTAAAGCTTTTCTTTATTCTTCTTTTGATTTCCATGACAGTGAAATTGCTCAACTGTTTTCTAGTTTCCAAGCAAACGTAGAAACCTTGAATATGTCTTTTGACACCTCTTTGGAGTTCAGAGAAATGGCTAAAAACCAGACTCTGTGCTGAAGTCTTCTATGTTCTCTGCTACTTTCATTCACATTTCAAAGGTTAATCAAATGTAATTAATTTTGAAGGTGAGCGGAGCTGATGAAACATTTCACAGCGAAGTCATATACAGCGTTTCACACACAGAGCTGGTACCAGGAATCATATAAAAAAGAAAAATGAAAGACAGGTCTTGTAAATTGCGCATTATTATTCCCCGCTCCCCTCCCTCTTGCACACTTCTTCTGCAGCACCTCTACATCTGCATGTTTGTTTCATGAACTCAGAGCTTGAAGCTGCGCAGAGTAACGCTGCACTCTGATTGGCCCGATTAGAGACCGGAGGAAGGTGTATCCCTGGGAGAGGCCTTGGAGATGACAGTGTAGCTTAATTGATATGTAGAATTTATTGATCATTGCACTGCGGGGAAATCAGCTGCCATCTTCTCCCATTTTTTGGACCTTGGAGACTCGTAAATAAGAGGTTTTAAATATTTCAAGCGTGCGACACATCAACTGCTGGCAATAAACATGACAGGGAGCTGGAACTTCGCTGTAAATCCAGCCAAATGAAATCACGCGGCGTGCTTAGTGGGAATACTTGAGCTGATTTTTTTTGACTGAAAAAGCAAATTTGGTGCGTCTTAATTAAAGAAGCGTTTAACTCCCCGAACAATACTCGAGCTTTGATCGAATGACATACTTTCTTATGGAGGGAATGCAAGGTAATTCCCTGCTAATTAGAATAAAAATGCAAAGCAGTGAGTTTGAATGGGACCTGCTTCTATCTTCAGAAGACCTGGGAGAGAAGCAGAATAGAGTTGTTTCCAAATCTCCCGCTGAGCGTTAGTCTCCTGCAACCAACAAAGATGCACTCCTCAGTGAGCGAGCTTACATCCTTTCTACCCCTTTCAAAAAGTGGAAAGCCCCAAACTTGGCGGGACTCCCTTGAGACCTGAAGGATTCGCTGTGCCTCTGCTTGTTGCAAAAAATAGGTTGATTGTGCTTTGACCAATCCCACTTCGACTAAAAAAAGCATGGGGGAGAAAAGGAAAAACTAAAGGGAAGAAGCGTACAAAGGGAACAAGAGGGTAGTGTTTTTGTTCTTAGCTGTCATTGAGCGACGGGGCGACTGTGAACGGGGGGAATGAACACAGCGAGAGAGGATGTGTTCAAACTTTCCTATAAAGGGGCATTGAAAAAGGCCGCACGCTGAGTGGCTGGCTGACGCGAGAGAGCCTGACAGCCTCATCAAATGCTACGCTGTTGCGAGACTTCCTGCATTCACAAAACTTCACCTCTCCAGTGACCACAGCCTCATTGTGCGGCGGAGGCTAATTAAAAACCGCAATTCATGCAGTTTCTTTCACGGCGGCGGCACTGGAGGCAGGAAAAGGCCACAAACTTCCCATCCAGTGACATTATCAGACAGCTGAGTTTCTGTACTTCGGTATTAACAGGCAAATAATTGGTTTACAAGGTCAAACAGGGCTATGGAAGTGGTGTTTCTCCATTTTAGAGCTTTCCCTGCAATCATGTGAACATATAATGAGAGCTTATTAATGCTCGGTAATACCATCTGTGCCCAAATATCTGATAATAATGCCTCATCATTTAGTCTGAGTATTAACAAGCTGTCTTCTTATCAGGTCTAAGCCTCTGTCGGACTGGGATCTCAATTAGGTCAGCAGACTCGCAGAAAACACACAGCATCTCAGGTCGAAGTGGAGCGCTGAAGGATATCTTCAGGGGACTGCTACGACATGCAATGTTAAGGTCAAGCAGACAGTCGGAGACAGCCGAGAGCACAGAAGACAACTTTTCTGTGGCTTTGCAAACTACACTGACCTACACCGCTGTCAGAGAGGGTTTAAATACTGGGAGCAGTTCTGGCTCAGAAAAAAATCAATGAGTGATGTACAAATTGTGAGAATTAAGGTAAACAGAGAAGCAGTGTTTGAAAAGCTAGAGTATGGGTCCAGAAGGCTCTTCTGTAGATCCAGAGTTTTCTCTGAGTTTGTTTGTGAGGAGGTGGTAGCAGAGCCCCGTTGAAGGGTCAGTTAACCCAAACTGTGCTATTCTCGGATAGGACCTGCATGGGCCACACTGACCAGAGAGTTATAAACCAATATGCTTTAAGGCTTACTGAGTTACTTTTAGCAAGCAGCAGGGGAGGGAAGACAAAATGGACTGAAGAACTTGGATTCTTGTAAAAGTCAGGCAACATTTTTTCTACATTGATCTCCAGTGACTTCAATGCTCTGAGTAATAAAAATGTAAACTAAAAAGCACTCAGAGAGCGCAAACCATCAAGGAATCATAATATGATTCCTTGACCCTGAAAACCCACACCTAGCATTCAGAATCATTATTATTGTGCTTTTTTCCTTTATGAAGCAAAAACGATAATGGCTGATCACCACCAAAATGGGACATTACCAACACCTCCTGGAAAGTTCAGCAAAATCCGTCCAGTAGTTTTTGCGTAATCTTGCTGACAAACAAACAAACATACGCCTTCTTTTGGTTGGGCGTTGCACAGTGAACCACACAGAAACACTAAACTCTGCATGTGCTCAATCACGGATGTAATCAGGTCAGCGTTGATAGAGTCACAGTTTTTTTCACTTGGCTGTCCATTTATTTGGCAAAGTAGTCCAGTATTTCTTCTGTCAATAGTTGGACAGGCAGTTGGACAGGGAGTAACAAAACCAAACCTCCCTCTCTGACCTGCTGGCTGTGGAAAGGCCAGAAAGAACCTCGCTTTACAATCAAAAACCAAACAGGTGGAAACATCTGTACCAAAACTGTACCAATGATGTTCCCTTTCAATTTATTTTAGTCTTTGTGCTTTTGTGGTGTTCTACTCTCCTTCATTTACATCTCATGTTATTTAAAGTATTTAAATTGCACCAAGAAGTCCATCTTCCTAAATGTCACTGGCACATGTCTCACAAAGTGCATGCTGCTGACCTGCCTTAGAAATGTGAAACCAAAGTGAAACCAAAGTCATCTGGTCAACACAAAACAACCACAACAGATTGGTCATACATCAAATTTAACGATTTGGGATTCACAGTTCATTGTCACTCCATGGCAGCGAATATCTCTGTCTTGAATCAGACAGATATATGCTTCAGGAAAGACGGGTATTAGACAAGCAATCAAGAGTATTTGATGGCTCAACTGTTCCCACAAGATGCTCCAAAGAAGAGAAGTTACTGGACATAAATGACCAAACTAAAAAAACATGATGAATAAAAGTTTCTGCTTATTCTAGGAAAAAAAGAACTGTAAGTGGTCAATCAGTGCTTCACCTTTTTCAAGTATCCTGCACCACGTCACATACATGTTCTTTACCTGCAGCAGCCTGATCAGCTTTTTTAGCCTTTGGACTTCCAACTGGCCTTTTTATTTACTTTCTGGCTTTCACGCTGGCTTATCCTTTGGCTGTGACTTCTTCTAAATGCTGAAAACCTCTTCTTTGAGGAACACTAACTGGTCTGCCAACTCTAAATGCAACACAGCACATTCTCATTAGCTACTGGCTGATGTTTGGCCAATACCAATTTTGGACCAGTGCACTGGTGCATACCTAAAATCCATCTCTAAAAATCACTTACCGCTGCTGCTGTCATGGCTCTATGAGAAGGCACAGAAGAAATGCTGAGAGAGGAGAGATGGTTGTACTTTTCAATCAGTAGTTTGTTATACAAGGGATTATAAAACCCTGAATAAATGTTTCATGTTTTTCTAAAACTGATTTCTGTAGTTTACAGATGTTCTTATGCTTGAACAATAGGAACAATTATTAAGTCAGAATGTTGCTGAAAGGCAAAAGAAACTTTGGAGGACAGAGTTGGTTTGTGTAACTCGTTTTTAAGACCACAGAACCATCACATTTGAGAAGAGTTTTTGAGACTTTCTTAGGCCTTACATTTGCAAAAATTAAATGTAAGCCTTCCTAGGACTTTTTAGGACCTGTAGAAACCCTGTTCCCTCAAAAATAATCAACTTATTGTTGCAAGAACTTATAGACACATAACTCCTGCAGAAAAGTCTTTTGAAACAGCAATAAAGCAGCTGAAAGTAAGGTCATTCTTGATATTTTTCTGTTCTTGCAGAACAATATTAGTGAGTCAGACAAAGTAATCTTATTTCTTAGTTTGTAAAAATAAGAAAATCTCATTATTTTACTAACAGTTGTCTTTAATCCACCTCCTGCAGTGTATAAAAAAGGGCATTAAAAAGCCATAGCCCTCACACTCTTAATCTTCCTTGAATTGGTTTACTTATCCATCGCTTTAACAAACACAAACATAACTCCAAAAGGATTCATGCACAAGGGCAAAAATACCTCCCCAAACTGACATTTATATAAATATATAACGCATCCTGTTATGAGAAAATAACCATGGAGCTTATCTATTGTGTATGTATTTTGTGAAGCTGCAGACGGGCAGAAAAAGGAGAATAATGCTTTTGTTGTGAGCCATCAATCAAGAGAAATGATCCTTGAGTAAAGCTATAAGTCCTTTGTTAGACAACGCAGTCTGTTGTTGGCAGATGACTGGAAAATAAAACATTTTCTGCATGGGCTGGGAGATATATTAAGTTTTCAAATTATATGAATAAGATTCCAAATATTAAATAAAACAGCTCTATTTTATTCATAACAATGTACTTTCTGGTTAAAAAAAACATTCAGTTGAAATGTATTCATGTAGGAAAAGGCTGTAGTCCCTCCGCTAAACTGTTGTGTGTTTAGAAAAGCTGCCTGAAAGTGAAGATAAAGCTGCGAGTCTAATATATGAGGCTAATTATGCAGGCTGATAAAGTTGCAGAGAGACAAGCAGCCACAGTGTTGCCATGCCAATCAATGAACTCCCCTCAGGAATCAAAGTTAACTGAGTTGCATCAGCCCAAAACAAAGTTAGCACTTCAATCAATAGAAAAGCAATGTACTCTTTTAGAGTCCCAGCACTGGAAAAAAACAAAATTCAATGTCTCATAGATCGCAGGGGCTGAGACAAGTGGAAATCAAATTCCCTGTGTGTCTTATTTCAACAAATGACAGAAAGCCCCCTCCTCATGCTACTTTTGCTCTCTCGTCGGGATCGCTCTTTTTTATCAAGGAGGGGATGTGAGGTATCATTTATCCAATCTTGCTCCACTCAAACGAAGACTGAGGTGTGTAATTTAAAGGTGAAGCACAAAATTTGCTCGCATTAAAAGAGGGCTACTATTTCCAAATTAGATCCACTGACAGAAGTCTCCCTCTCTGAGGAAACGCATGAATAAATCCAGTCAGGTAAAACAGCCTCATGGTGAAACCTGCTGAAATCTAATGATGATGATGGGATTAGGCGTGAGTGTATTGCTTTAATTATTCCGCGAGACATCCATCCGACTCCCCAGCGATCCCGTCTGGCCTGCAGGAGAACATCGCCGATCAATGGGGGCAATAACTATCACTTTTATGCACCACAGGTTGAGAGGAGATGTAAGGCGAGGGATCAGAGGGGGACAGCTGCTGCTCAGGGGGAAAAGATCTATTTACCTGTTGGAGGAACTAAATAGTAAACTTATGTCCTGGTTAAAGACCAAAAACATGCTTGTTGAGGTGGTTGGTGTGAGTTTTGTGCCTCTGTGTGAATTCCCACCAGGTCACGATTTGATTAAATTTATTGATTAAATTCCAACTCTGATTTTTTTTGGATAAATAATCTGATTTGACACAAAAAAGCAAAATAAAACATGCTCATGTATTTGTAATGTTTCTGTCAGACTATTATGATACTATATATATACTGCAGAATTATAAAGTATGTTTTAAAATATGGGTTAAAAAATCTGTTTATGGCAGTTTGGATTGGTTCTGAATCTTTCATGAAAATAATTCAATACAAGACAAAACAATCTTTCAAGGACACCTCTATAGGATCTTCGGGTTTCTGTATTAACTCTTTTATTATCTACACTACTTCATTAACTACCTACACAACTATTTGGTAGAGGTTATCAATAAATTCAAGGATATTTAATGTTTTGAAAAACAGAACAAATCAAATCAATGATTGATTCTGTTGACATTTCAGAGAACAGAGAAAACTACTATATTCTTGGTGTGGGATTCAAAGGTTTTAAAGCCAACAGTTTACCAAAGATTCACAAAAATCTGAAACAAAATTTCCAAAAAAATCAAAAATGTTTGTAAATAAATACCAACAAAACTAACTTGAAATAGATGATACTGAGTTTGACAAACACAAAATAATGTTTTGATGAATAGCAGATATATATGTATATATGTATAAATCATTATATTGGTAAATGGTTAAGTAAAATTTTATGTATTTATAATATTCATCAAAAAACATTCATTTTTTTGTGTTTGTCAAACTCAGTATCATCTATTTAAGTTACTTTTATTGATATTTTGTTTACGAACATTTCTGCCTTTTCAAATTGATTTTGTCCCAAATGTTTCTACTTCTTTATGTCATCACGTAATCAACTGTTAGCTCTTTAAACCATTGACACTGACAGAAACAAACAATGATATGTTGTCTTTTCTTTTAAGGCATGAAATATTCCTGAATTTATTGACCTTTACCAAACAGTTGAGTTGGAAGTTAACTGGTTAAGGATATCATCAAGGATTAAAATGATGAATTCCTCATTTTGAAACACAGACTGAAGGCCAGTGAACAAATGTACAAACACAACATTTGGAAAGTGCTCCCTCTCTCTCTTTTGGTTTAATGATACGACTAATGATCATAAAGTTTCTGAACTTTTTGGTACCACTGATTAATACAACAACGAGGGTCTTGTCATTTGCAACATACGTTAATAGGACGTTCTGATGCGATCGGTCAGCAAAGTAAGTTGGCGACATATTTTTGGGATTTGGAGAGAGCTCTGTCTTTTGGTTTAAATGGCTGAAGAGCTAAAAAAAAAGTCTACTTTTCGATACAGCTGATCATTAGAATAATTGGAGACTGAATGACTGGAGACCATTTCTTTTAGTTTTGATAGCATAGATGATTAAGAAAATAGACACAATCATTTTAAAGCCGAGTTAGGAAGAGTATCCAAAAATCCTGACGTATTGAACCTACTAAAATATTGGGCCAATGCAGACTGTGCACTGTACTTTGTCACACACCATTGAAATATTAATGAAGATTTCTATCATTCTGAAGCATGTTTTAAAGAAATTGTGAACTTTGACAACCTCAGTGCACAGTGAAGAGGGAGCTGTCTGAGCTTGTCTGCAAATTTTAACAACAAAAGATAAAGAAACTGCTAATATTGGAGGCATAAAACCTCTTTTTTTTTCCACTCAGGGTATCAAATGGGTTTTTATAAAACTTGATCCTTAAAAGAATCAAATCCTTATTTAGTTTTGGTTTAGAAAAGAAGGTTGATATGAAAGTAATTTGTCAACAAAGTTTCTGGGTGAAACAGGTCAACTCTGATGCAGTGTTAAAATACTTTATTGAAAAGGATAATGTCAGTGCTTTTTTTGAATTGGCCAAGTCTTCACAAGGACAAGACAAAAGACTGAAAACCACAGGCATCTGCACTCTGCTTGCAAATCACCTTGAGAGTCCAGTCTTCTTTTAACAATGTGACCTTGAATCCCTGATCCTCGAAGACCATCTTTTTTAGATGATGTGACCCAGTGGGGCATTCACCAATATCCCCATTACCATGATCATACTTTAAAAAAATTATTTTATCGTAACAACTATTTGATACGTCCTTGACAAAGAAAAAGATATCAAAACATGCACTGTGGATTTGAAAACTATGAAAACATAGTTTTAGTCTGAATCATGGAGCCTGAAGCAGACTGCCATCTTGACCATGACAGCTGGAACGACATCCACAAACACGAAAACAGTGTCAAGATCACCAGAGTTACCGCAGTTGCAGGCAGGGAGCGTGAGGGGGAGCACCCACATGGATTAATCATGCAGTGCAGCCCCAGGTTAAATCTGTGAAATTTTTGGGCACAGTCCCATCGCCGCCTCCAGGCCATTTGCATATTTCTGAGAGACTACAGCTTCATTTCCCCCTGTCGCTCAGCTCGTGGGAGCCGAGCAGTCAAGAGGAATTAAAATAATTTCCGGCACCATTACAGCCTCAAATTGCCCCAACCTTAAAAATGTATTTGTGTTTCCTCTCCTCTAAATACTCTTCTTTAAACCTGATAGCTTGATTTTCTTTAAATTAAGCAGTGTCCATGCTTCTCTGTGCTTAAATCCTCTTTCAGGCTAAAGCTCATTATCATCCACACATATAATCTCTCAAATTGGCACCCATGCCCCTGCTGTTCGGAGTGGGATGCATAATTCACTCAGGAAGCCTGAAATGAACATTTATCTTTAAGAGAGGGGAGATAATGCAAATCGTGTATTAAAGGCCAAATGACCATGGACGTGCCTCAAGGAAATGGACACATGAAAAGATCGACAAATTTATGAAACTCATTACTCTGGTATAAAGTTAGCCCTCTGCTTTAGAGTCTGTGTCCATGAACACTGTTTACTGCACTGACAGGATCTGTTTTCAGCAGGTCATTCACTGCTTTAGAGGTATCCCCCCTAACATTTACATATTTTATGAAAACTGTCCAAAGCAGTGGACATTTCTCCTCTTTAACATCAGCATAAAGGCCAGCAGGAGGAACTTGTGGAGCTATTAGCTGCTGTAAAATTCACTTTTTTTTTTTTTTTATTTTAACGTAAATCCGGTGGTACATACTGTCACAGAAAATGCTGAAACTTTATTAATATTCACTGACCACAGACTGAAAACTTCTTTAGCAGTGGATCAACATGATATTGTTTAGGCTTCTATGTTCTCTCTTATTCATAAAGATGCTTCTTAAAATAAAAGCTGCATAAAATAATCAGACCAGTGACACTGGAGAAACGTAAAGTATATATGAAACATTTATTAACAAAAAAAAAAAAAAAAGTACATGCCAACCTGAATAGTACAAGATGATAAAGTGCAGCTGCTACTTTATTAAAATCACTTGCAATTAGAATATCTTTAGATCAGGACATCATATTCTTTATTCCTCCCAATCAGGATGTTGTTGTGAAAAATGTCTTCAGTGTAAATTAAACTAAAGCAAAGATAATTTGATTTGATTTTCAATTATCGCCTCTTCTGTCCCAGTCAGCAAAGTGCCACCAGAGTTATGATGGCCAGTACAAGATGGCAACCCCAATACTGACCTTTCAGACATGCGATTATCCTGACCAAAATTAACATATATTATGATATTAACATACTGAATTAAAATGTCAAAAACTCCCTCAAAGGGGCTTAGTCACCTTGAGGACACTCATAAATAGAGAAACAAGCAAAATACATACATAAATTAAAAAAAAGCCTTGCAGTGGTCCTTGTTGCTACACTGAAACTGATTTTTGTAAACTTCACAGTATTTTACCATAACATCTACAGCAACCTACTGTAAAAAAAAAATCTAAGCAGCAATTTACTGTAAATTACAATGTACTGTGGAAAAACTGATTTTCGTAAAGTCAATGGCATTTTAACATAAAATCTACAGGTACCTATACTGTAAATTGTCCATACTGTAAATTACTGAAAGGGCAATGGATCAAGAGAAATCTCGATTTTGCTCAGGAAAACTGACCACTAGCAGGCAAGCTTTCTTTTCGTAAATATTTCACAGTTTTGGGTGAAAAAAATGTTGGAGTAAATATGATATCTTGCTTCTCAATGACCAGTGAAATATTTAAAGATATAGTACTATAAACTAAAATACAGCAAGTTCTCTGTAAGTTGTAGAAAAAATGCTGTAAATGAAAATACAGTTAGGATGCTGTTTTAGAAAATACAGTAATTATGCTCTAAATGGAAACACAGTAATGATACCTTAAATAAAAAGTAATCAGTAAAACAATAACAGAAAATACAGTAATTCTGTTGGAAATTAAAAGAGAGTAATGCTACAGTCAAGACATTTACAGTAACTTAGCGGCATCTTGTTGCCAGTAAGTTACTATAAAATTTACAACTTTTTAACAGTGTACCTCTTTGGTAAGAAGTTCACTGAACTGTTTTAATATCTTCAGTAGAAATTTATTAATTTAAGAATTACACCAAGAAGCAGTCACTGGTTCTCTCACTCTGTTTAAACAGCAGATTTAGTTGGAAGTTTGCTGGAAAGTCTCCATTTCAAAGAGTAATGATGCTGATTCCTAGCATTAGCATTAGCTTTAGCCCTTCCAGGACAGCTGTGGGTTGTAATCAGACTTTTAAAATGATTAACAGGTATCTAATGATGACATTTAAAGCCTTAGTAGAACAGTTCACAGCACAGCAGGAGATTTCTCTGTCTAAAATCGTAGATCACACGAATCAAGGGGAACAACACATCTATTTGGCAAATTCATCAGCTTGTTTCATGGCTTTGCCCTCACAGTTGATATTTGTAAAAACACCACTTCATTCACCAATATCACATCGCTCTTCTTGAGGAGCCGAAATCAAGAAGGGGGCAATGCTTCAGGATGCAGACAGCCAAGCGGTAAAGTCCATGCACACCATTTAACAAAGGCTGTAGTCCTAGATGTTGGTGGCAAAGACATTTGGCCAAACTGAATGTGAAAATAAAATAAAAGGTAGCCCTTCAAGAATCAGCTTTGTCGACAATGATGGAGAAACTACTCTGTCTTGTTTAGTCCAGGGAACAATATAATATACTTTAAAGTAACATGACTGCTTACGCCATGAAGGAAATTTTGGTTCTAAGAAGAAGGCTAACTTTTTTTAATTCACAAAACAGTACCAACGGTATATGGGATGTGCCCAAGCTTTCATAATGATGCTGGAAAAACAGATTTACTGACAGATATTTGAGTGATGCTTAGACCGCACAAATAAAAATGACTTAAACGACTCTTGAGTGCCTTTGGATGCAGTTTTCCATCGGTCACTTTGTGCATCTCTGCATGTTTTTGACTCTGCTTGGATTTTTGAGTCTTTTGTTGTATGACTGACATTTTAAGGTTAAAACATAAGCTGCATGTGGAGGCATATCTGCTTGATTGACAGGTGCCTTATGCTCTAAGCTCCACCCACACTGCCATCCTATTTCCCAAATCTGGATTTTACTAAATCCAAATCCAATCATCCTGCAGGCTTCTCACGCCTATGGCTGACATTCTCCACATTTTGTGCCTCCAACCCAAACTTGTCAGATAAATAAGAAATCGGATCCATCTCTGATCCACGCACAGAAGTTCCGACGGAGCACTTGAGCTTTAAACACCTCCACCTCCAGCTACACAGCACATCATCAGGGAGCTGCAGCCCCCTGCACCCTTTTCCTGGCATTTTTCTCAATTGCTGCGGTGTTGTAACATTATTAAAGGTCAGGAAGTGGGCCACAGAGCGACTATTCTGCTCATAAATCAGGTGATCATCATCCATCTCACACCGAGGACTGTGGCGTGCGTCCCCACAATCCGGGATACACATATCCATAGTAACCCCGGTTGTCAAGAGGCCTATATCCGGCACACTTGTTGACTCGCTTCCCTCTCCAATCTCTCTTTGCAAGCAGCGGGAGGGAAAACAACTCCATGTGGCAAGCCATTTCATTTCTAATATCATGTGTGTGATCAATCTCCCCACACGATGAACAGGCCGTGCAGTGGAGGCAATCATTCAACATTTGTGGCAGGTATGTGGTATTGACCCGAGGAAGATGAACCGCGGGTATGTACGCATGTGTGCCGCTGTGTGTGTGTCTGATGGAGAGGGAGGGAGGAAGAGAGGGCTTGGATTCCAGGATAGTTTCCAATAAAAGGTTAAGTATTATGGATTTGTTTTAAGGAGTGCTTCTTTCCTGCGTGTTATGCTATCAGAGCTATGGGGAAAAACCACCCTGGGACTCATGAAAATAGGGAGCCTTACTTAGGCCTCAAGTAAAATTTACTATTTGGCTGAATGTTTCTTTAATAAGCCTTGAGCACACATGAAGATTTTAAATCCTAATTGATTTTGGCACTACGAGTGACCCCATACACGATGATAGAAGATGAGTGATTTTGCACTTTTGTTCTCATAGTGTGTGATGTGCAATGAAATGACTGATACAGCACACAACACAATAACCAACTCATTAACCAGGAATCCATCTCTGAAGCTTGCAGTCTCTAGAGGTCAGAGGTGACTTTTGTGTTGGAAAAATGGTGGACGACAAGCGGGAAGAATTAAAGCTGAATGTGGCTAACTCTCAGTTATCTGTAATGCTCCTAAATACTTATTAAAATACAATTAAAAACTATTCAAAGAGGTCATATTTTGTCTAAATTGGATCACTATCACTTAAGCTCAAAACAGAGGAAAACGAGACGTTCCAGGCAGCTGCCACAAAGAAGGGGAGAGGAAGAAGTCTCATTGCTGCAGATTTTGTTTCGTTCATAGAGGTGCGTATAGGGCATATAAACCACCAAAAAGCATGGTAGACCTCTTGAGAAAAAGAATGTTGAACAACCATTAATAACACACAAGATACAAAGTCTATTAAACAAAAAAATAAAACAAAACTGAAAATGTCTGTCATCCTGACTGTATGTGTCACGTTTTCATCACTGTTTTCTTTCTAAAGCGGCTCTAACCAATGACTATTCATTGTATTAGAATGAGCAAAGTGTTCTTGTTTGACATTATTTCTTATAATCTAATGCTAAACAAACAAATGTGAAAAACGAAGACTGTAAATACATCAAACACAAACCAGATAGCTCAAAAAAAAGCTTCAGGGTGAAGTCTTGTTCAAATTTAGGATCCCTGAAGGTAAAAATAAGACACTGTATGACTTTTTATGGCCTTGTATTTCTGATATCTAATTCAAATCTTTTTGAATCATCAGAAAGTCTGTATACAAGACATTCAGAGAAGCAGGTCATTTGGTCCACTTGCTCTCCTTGTTAATTTGCATATGTTTTACAGGATATGATGTCGTAACACTGGTGTTGTTGCAAAAATCAACATGCTGGTCCTTTGCCCTTGACGTCCATCTAACATAACTGTCGCAATGGCTTTATTTGTTGGACTGTTTTAGAGAACATGCTTCCTCAATGGCTACTGTTCCTTCCTTTACGCCTTGCTATCCTCAAGGTCTTCATGACCACAGGAAAATCTGTTACAATAATCTTTAGGGCCACAGGATAATCAGGTCTTTGTTGAAGTTGGCTGGAAGAAGAGATTTGGGCCAAAAATCTGACCCTGCATTTTGTGTGAAACGGTAAGTCCAAATAGCCAAATACTAAAAGAGGAATCAGTTTATGGAACAATCTGAATCAAGAAATTAAAGAAGCTCAATCAAATTTTATCTTCAAAAAAGATAACAAAAGTCTTCCTATGTTTGTTTTGCGGCAAAATGTGAATTAACGTGGTCTTTCTCTGTTTGTTTATTTTGTTGGCTGTTTCTGAAAATAAAAAAAATAATGTAATGTAAAAAGGCTGTAGCTCTTGTTAATTTGTATTATGTGTTCAGCTAATACTAATGCTCCTTTTCATTCACATGATTGAGTTTTGTTTTTTTTTTAAACCAACGTTTGGTAACAAATGTCTGATTTTCCACAATTTTCTATCGACAAACTTACAGTCTTTTTAATTTTCTATGACATAGATGGATGTAGATTAATTGTCAATACTTTCAAATTTTTGGGAACTGCTGAGTTTTAGTAATGTTACAGGAGGCTGTACTGGAGACAACACCTCAAGTAGCCCAGAAACCCTGCCATCACCCTGTGTTTGTTTCTTCACTGTGGACAAAGTTATCTGACAATCGTTGCTTTTCATGTGTAAAATACTGACATGGCTGACAGGGCTGCAGTGACTGCACTGTCTCTCCCTCAAAGTTCTCACTGACAGCCTCCTGCCATATTTAACGTCCTTTAATATCAATTACAAAGTCAAGTGGCTGCCCATAATTGAATTTGTACTGCGCGCTGACGTCCCCTGTTAGGACTCACTGTCTTGTCCAATTAAGAGGAGCCTTATTATTGGCCAAACTGCGAGTAGCCCCATTAATGTGGGGGGTTGATTCTATCTGTATCTGACATATTAATGTTGACATCCTCCGGAGTTGTGCGTTGCGACGGGTGTGAAGATTGTAAATTTAACACGCTGCCAGGACGTCCTTGATTCTTCCTCTGGCCTGAGCAGAAACAGGAAGTCTGTGATGAGAGGGAGGGGGGATATATATGTTGTGGACTTACTGTAGCGGCAGTAGATAAATACGCAGCGTGAGACGGATGATGAGCGGCTGCTCTCTAATAGGAACCAAGGTCTTGTTGCAGTGGCGTGTTTTATTTACAGCTACTCTTCATCAGAGTGACACACCAGGCCTTCAGACCATCCTTAATAGAAACTAGAAGCACAGGAGAGATTGTGTATTCCTTTTTCTAAATGGGAACACATGTCAGAGACCGACTCTCCACACGTGCATGATAGCAGGAAGATGCATTTACTGGGAGTGAGTGTTATCAGTTATACATTGCTGGGATGACTGGGAGGCTGTGGAAAGGTAAGCTCCATTTGTCAGGAGACTCATCAATGTCTGCAGGAGGAATGGGGACTAATGAGTGGACAGGAGAGGGGAGGAGGGAGGCTAAATTTGTCTCAATCAATGTCAAAGGCTAAGATTGTGGATCTGCAGTCATCTAAAGTGTTCACCGGTGGGACACGTGCTAACAGTCTACTTAAGGAGAGACTGTATGTGAATACACAATGACCAGAAATTTAAATATTGAGGCAGCTAATTGGTGAGATAAAAAGCTCACAGGCTGCTTGTTTCTGAGACCCGTGTCAAGATAAAAAAAAAGCACAGTAAGGGCATCCAAAAGAGATGCAGAGGGTTTGTCCATCTTTTAGTGGGTCTATGCACAAAAAAAACATAAAATCTTCGGGGTGAAGATTGTAATTTGCAGACCAAAACTCAGCTATACTGAGAAGAAGATAGACTGTGACCTCTTTCCCCTTTTTCTTCGTGTTTTCAACTATAATCGCTGTCATATAATAATAGACTAAAGAAAAGGTTGCACTGTGTGACTGAAAAGGACTTTGTCACAGCCCAAACTGCCCATTAAAGATTATTGGAAAACAATTTGTGTATTTTAAAACAAGCTTTTTTCTCACTGCTTTTAAATACCAGGCCTAGTTTCAGAGGTAGAGAAAATATGAGGGCTGTTCAGTGTGAAACAAAGAACTCAACAAACCCCTGAAAAGACGACCCACTTGAGGTCAAATTAATAATTTCATAATCAAAGTTGACAAACTATTTCTACTGAATAGCTTAACAAAAGTACTGGCTTGCATCTTGAATCACTAGCTGTGTTTCCATTACAGTTTTTCGCAAAATAAAAGCGATGTTTCGAACATTTCGACAAAGTATAATTGCGCTTTGAACGTGTTTCCACTGAAGGTTGTTTTGGGCCGGAGCCTCGTAACTCTTGAAATCTCATCCTGCGGGATTTCACTGCAGGAAAGATGGACGCCCAAAACCTGTTGCGTGTCGGTGTTGTTGTGTTTACATCTTGCTTCAAACATTTCTCAAGTATAATGCGAAGAAAAGTCTCGACCTCCTCTTCTGTCCACACGTATCACACCATGTTTTCTCAGAGGGAAGTGGTCAGGTGACGTATAATTGCAGAAAAAGTGTTTCCATTGCACTTCTGCGATATATTTCAATATCAAAACGTCTGAAAAACCTCCTCATGAAAGCATAAAAACCTTTTAGTGATTTTACTGACCTTTTAGCGTTTTTTCTTAATTCAGGTCTTTCCATTGCCAGTCTGTTATTGCGCTATTTAGATTTTGCGCATTTCCAAGGGTAATGGAAACACAGCTACTTTAATTGGAGGTGAACTATCATAAAGTAGAATAAATAACAGTACAACTACTTATTTCCCATGTGCTATATTCAGTGTTGAGGGTACAGACTGACAAGGTCATTTGCTGATAAACTCAAAACTTTTTTTGTTGTTGCAAGCAGAGTTGAAAATGAACTTTTTGCCAGAATGTCGCTGTTGCTGTTGTTTTTATCCGCCACTTTATTTCAATCACCATGATGATGATGTGAACATGGACACGTACAGGCCTTATACTCGGGTTGTATGTTATTCTTAGAGAAAAAATCCAGAATTTCACATTTTCATAATATTAAACTCCCCCTCATCTTATCGTCTCTTGACTTGGCAGCAATACGGACAACCTCCACGACAACTTCTTCCCATGGTTCTCGAACAAGTGATCTTTTTCGCCAGTTATTGAAACCATGCAATAACTGAGACTTATTGAAGATGATGCCCTGCAGTGTTTGGGAGAATATTGTTCTGCAACAAGAAGAGAGCCACACAGAGCACAAAAACACTGAGCCATAAATCTGTGGAAGTTTGTGTTCATGATGCATCACTGAGCCTTAATCAGGTTCAAGACACTTCACTTCAAGACACTAATCAAGCACTTCTAGATTTTTTCACTCATTTTTAGCAAATGATAAAAAGTCTTTTCAATAACTGTCTTTCTGGAGTTGCATATGGATGTGCCTAAAACATTAAACAAGATATGTTTGGGGAAAAAAAAAGAAAAAATAAGAATTAAGCCTTTGCAGTGTACTAACTGGGTAAACCATGCATCAATGTTTGTGATGTTTCCATTGTGTGACTGTCAAATAACAGTAAAGCGTTCAATGACTTAAATTCACATATGCCTTGGTTTGCAAAAGAAGGAAGCCTATAATCAAAAACTGAAAATACTGACCTTGTGACCCCTGTCAGAAACAGCAAGTAGAATCCATGAAATAGAAATAATGTGAGGAAAAAGCCTTGAAATTTCTATGAATAATACAAATTTAATATCTTTGGGAGATACTTAAGGTCGCATGAGGTAAAATTTGCAAACCAAAGAAAAGAAGACAAAGCAGAGTTCAGAGGTTAATGAAGACGAGCGGTGATCCCGATGGAATGTAGATTTAAAAAATAATAATAAAAAAGTTTTCAAATAATGCTCTGTTTATGTAAATACTCCTTTTTCCTGCTCTGTATTCAGGTCTGCCAAAAGCCATCTCTGGTAACCTCTGCAGCGCCTCCTCAGTTTGATCGTACTCTGTATTCAGAGGTGAGGAAAAGAATAAATGCATACTTATTACTTTAGAGGGTCTAAAATGAGACCGTACACGGACCCTGCGATTTCTCTTTCATATCAAATAAAATGCAGCTGTGTAGAGCACAAAAAGAGGATTCTGCTCTTTTCAGCTCACTGCCAACTTACCAAAAAAGGCACATTTAGGGATTTCTCAGCATCGCATTTCCAGGCATCTATTGTATAGGGTGGCGCGAGTGGCCCACAAGGGAGCTGATTGTGTATATAAGACAATAACAACATCACAGCCCCTTTTAGACAACAGGGTCCTTTTATCTGCACCACCAAGGACTGCGAGTGTAACAGGGGCAGACAAATTAATCCAGACTTTGTCCACTTGATATAGAGCTGTGCAAAAAACTTGCAGAACAGTTTTTGAGAAGAAACATACACGTTTTCCCCTTGATTTGTTAAAAATATAAGCCTTGAACTTATCCACATGCCCACAAAACTCCCTTAACTCAAATATGAATGCATGTTTATTATAACTAAAGGATACAGTTTTTAACACAACTTTACCAAGAATTTCCTTTGCCAGCCCTCTTTTGAATTATCCAGGAGAGAACAAGGAACACAGTAGAAAGCATCAGGAAAATTCAGCACCAGTAAGTGGTAGTAAAAGTAAAAGCACTTTTGTGTTTGCAACTATGTTCTTCTGTGTTTTATAACTGATACTCTAATTACGTCAAACTGCACAGAGCATTCACATTGAGGCAAATATTCATGAAATATTTAAAGCATCGCTCTATCCCGCCTTTATCAGGCTCAGGCTGCTGCTGGTGACCCCAGAGTGCAACTTCCAACCCACCATGTCGCTAGGATCAAATCATCTCAAACTGGTTTCTTCATGAAAATCAGTTCACTGAACTCCTCCAGAGCCACCAGATCTCAATCCAGAGAAGCACCACCAAGGACAGGAGAAGGTGAACGGTGGCCCTCTTAATCTATTAATACAGAACGGCATTCTGTTCTGTCAAAACAGTCATTCATGATAGAAACCTGACAAAATCTGGCACGAAAATATAAAAAAGGAATATATCCAAGATATTCGAGCTATAACTGCTGTGATTGTTTCTGTGAAGCTCCCTTTAATACATGTCTCACTAAAAATAAAGATAAAGTAAAATATACTTTGATAACCAGTGAAAGCTCTGTTATTTGCATCAAAAAAGCAGCTGGAACAGGCTTAAATTTTGTGTCAAGCTCATTCAGTATTGCTTATTACCTCCGCCAAGGAGGTTGTGTTTTTGACAGGGTCTGTCTGTTTGTTTGTCTGTTCGCAACATTACACAAAAACTACTGGATGGATTTACATGAAAATTTTACCAGAGGTGGTTGGTCCAAGGATGAAGCCATCACATTTAGTTAACATTGGGCTGTATTTAAAAAAAAGCTCGTACATCACTTGAAGGATTTGCTTCAAAATTTACAGGATAATATATATAACATAACTCTATCATTACGGTAAATTTCATCTGGATCCGATCCAGATTGACGTCATAAAAACAAAAAAATGGCAAATCCCATTCATTTCTCCTCAGCTACTGTGAGGGTTCTGCCCCCTTTACATCATGATGGGAATTGTAGTTTATTTGCAAACTTGCTGCTCTTCTAGTTGCATATGGATTTAATAAGTACAATATTAATGAAAGACCTTCCTCTGATAGCTATATAGCTTTTTTTATTATCCTTTATTTTTGATAATTTGGCCCTCTTGGTAACAAAAGTTGCCCCTCCCTGATTTAGGGATTAATGCAAAGTGAATTTAAATATAGTTGTTACTGCTGTGTCTAATGTAACTATTTTCAAACTTCACATAAAATACACAAATGCTTTCCTTAATAAAAAGAAAAAAATGGTCTGTCAATCACAGCAGAGAGGCTTAGTAACATTTTCATGTTTCATAAATAAATACAAATCTCTACTTTACCATGATGGGGACTGTCTTTTATGAATCACTACTACTCCAGATCCCTAACAGGACTACATTTTATCCATACATTACCCTCTGTTTGGCATATTTTACAACAATTCAGAACAACACACATACTCTACCACTCACACTTTCTTATAATAATTGTAGTTTCCTCTTACATCATTGCAAATGGAAGCACACATGAGCAATAATCAGGGCTAGTAAAAAAAATGAATGAATAAGTTGTCAGAAAGACTTGTAATTAAAATTTGGTTATCCAGAATTGAAAGTTAGCATCATTTTTATCCGACAGTGTCAGTAGGAAGTGTTTCAAATGATTGATAATGGAAGAGGATAAAAAGGAGGTCATCATCATTTGACCTTTAATTTCATTAGTTAATCGTCTTTCATTTAGTATTAATATATTAATTATTTCATCTTTCAAAGGAATTCCTAACTACCTTATTTTTGCAGGAAATCTGAAGCTTCACAGTCGTTCAGAGTGTATTAAAACGCTTTATCTAGATGGAAAATTGCTTCAATAAAACAGACGCAGTGCAGCCATATTTCCAGTTAAACAAATGGCATCAAACACAAACGTATAAAAGCATTCAAGAGCTGGGTTTGACTTCAGCATTGGGCTTGATGTGCTGCATTAAGCAGAAATATACATAATTATTCTGTTCGCCCAACCATTCAGGCCAAATCAGCATTCTGACAAAGAGAAACCGCAGCAGAGGACAAACGGATACATCCGCCTGCTTCTGCATGTGGAGGATTAGTATGGCAGATATGCATTGTATGTTTTTGCAGCGCTCCTCCCCATGTACAAATGCAGACAAAGCATTACTCAGAGAAGCTGTGTTTTGAATTTAATCATCTACAGATAATGGGGGTGCGCGTGGAGCGTTTGTGTTTGTGTTTGTGAGGAAGTGTGAGCCCACTGAAAGAAGAAGGGAGAGAGATGGAGGAGTCATTGTCCCTGAGGGAGTCAATCAAGTCTTTTAATTTCCTTTAATGGGCTGACACAAGTTTCATTGTCTATTCTGAATTTATTTTAACAGAAGGGAAGCATGAAAACACATCATGTTTACAGGGTTTTTAGCAGCTCACTTTGTGTTTTCGGGCTAATTTGTTGTTATAATTTCATCTGAAGAGACAACTTCCGTGCAGAAATTAGACAATCATGACACAGACTTTAATAAGTTTGGTCTTCAGGGTGTTCTTGTCAAAATACGTGGATTCAAATTTAGTGCTTTGTTTCAGCACTGCCTAGAATTTAGAGATTAAACCACTCCTCTGCAGCACGCTGTGTAGCTCTGGCTTTGTCCAAAGGTTTTAGGGGAGCAAGATACTTGGCTTTTGCCAATATCTGACATTTCAAGACTTATTTTTGCAGATACTGATATCGATACCAATATAGAAATAACTTAAAGTAGCTTTATTTGGAATTACAGCTGTCATATGCAATTTTTTAAAATAGTGATAGTAAAACAATGCTTTATCTGACATTTTAAGAACCACAAATACTGATTCACTCGTCTGCTGACAGAAAAGTTTTCCAGTTTGTGGGTGCTTTTACTTGCAATTTATAATCAAAATTTGTCAAACTTAATGCTAATATATAAGGCTAAAATATCGAAGGTTATGTAGAATTTTAAAGCAATGACCGGCCAATACTGATAATATTGTGTATCCCGACAATGCTTCCTTCTTTTTAAGAAAACAGTGTGCTCTACATCTTTCACCAAATCAGCTCTCACTTTTATTTAAGTAAGGAGCAGAGGGAGTTCATTAAAAAAAAAAAGCTTAAAAGATGGCAAATAGGTTATCAGAAATGCTTAAATGAGCTCAGCTACATTAAAATCGGGCCTGCACAACATGAGAAAAACTTAATAAAATTTGAGAAAATTCTCCAGTATTGCAATATCAACGTGGGTTGCGATAATTTGGTAAAAATATATAACTTATTACTTTGTGTAAAAGCCTATGCTTCTCCCTGTTTCATACAACACTTGAAGCTATGACGTTTTTTATGAGTCTAAGTTAAATCTAACAAACGTTTTCTCTTATTCATCTGACAGCAACAAAAGTCTTGAAAAAAAAAAAGGGCTTTTATACCACAAAATTTTGTTTGGCCCGATTAAAAAGTTGTTTGTACTTTGTTGCAGTCAGTTCAAACTGTTATGATAAAATTCTGATTAACTGGAAACACGGGACTTTGGATTTAAGTTGGAACAAAAATTCACAAAGTGGTAGAAACTCAATAATTTCACAATCATGCTTGATTTATGCCATAATCTAGCAGCTCTTCCTCGTATGAGAGCACAAACATTAGGATAAGAACATCACAGATATGGGACAAAGTCAGTGCCTGGTGAACTGCTGTAATGTGACCTAAAACCCAAAAATGAGTTAGCATGTTAGCACTTTTAGTGCAAACACCTTAATGATGACCAAATCACAGCGAGGAGAAAGTCTTTAAATGAAGAGGTCAGAGCATGAGCTACAAACAAAGAGCTTAGTGATGGTGATATTAGAGCCTCTATAGCCTATTAGCATTTTACTTTCACCAGTTGTGTTTACAAACATGAAAATGATGAAAACAGTGTTAGTTTATGAAGAAAAACATGACACACATGTTATTTTTTTGCCACAAAACTTTTCTGTAATAACACAAAAACCCACTGAAAAATCCCACAGGCTTTCTGTCAATGGAAAAGTTCAATGCTAACTTCCAGGTAGATCTACAGAAATAACAGAATTTTGCATCCCTCTGTTGTCAATATGGTTTTATCCTCTACAAGCAGGCCTCCTTCATGGAAATAAATCAACTGATATATTTCAATTGAAGTGAAACTGTTAAAATGAAACGAGAAGCCTGGCTTGATCCTATCTGCTGTAAAAATACGATGTTATGAAATGCAGAAGTTTCATCTCATAAACACAGGGACCCTCACTCCTGAAAAACCGCTCTTTGAAAATAAACCTGCTATGCCACCATGATGCTCACCTTCCCGCCCCTGCTGTGGCTTCCCGTTCCACATAAATGAAAGCCGTGCAATTTCAAACAGGCTTTCATTGACCCAGAATCCTTTTTACAACTGTGCTCTAACTTGCAACCACTACGGCTTCTAATAAAGTGGTACGAGCTAAAAGAGAGGGAACAAAGGGACGGGGGTCCGGCTCGGATTGGGCTGTTCATTTATCAGTGGACATGTTTCAAATCCCTGCCCCAGGCAATGGCTCGTGAAGCATCCGAGGAGATAGCCCGTGGGGACTTCTGCTGCAAAAGCAGAAAACCCTTTGATGAGGCCTGGGCCGCTGCTGCACCTGTGTCTAATATGCATGGGTAAAAACGCCAGACGCAAGCAGCCTTTGGGTTCAGGGATAAAGAAATAAAAGATCTTCCACTACACTGTGTTTTATGTAGGGATGGGAACTGAAAACCACTTCCAGGTGAGAATCGATAACAACAAGCTGAAGGAAATAACATCATCTTTCTTTAATGCTGAACAATTCCCTTATCAATTCCCTCCACTTTGTTCTGCATGTAAATCAAGGGCATCCAGCTCTCATCAGAGGCAGTCAGCAGAAACGACGAGGACAAAGACGTCAAAGATCTGACGGGAAACAGAGGAGGCAGAAACCGTGGCTTAATTTGGCACAAAATGGCGACAACTACTCAACGCAAAGATAGAAACAGCAGCAGCCTCTCTGCAGTGCAGCATTAAATATGGAGTGCAATGTGTTTGACATTGTTGCTCTGAAAACCTGATGATGCTTTTTCAACATCAGGAATCAATAAAAAGAATCAATAATAAATCAGACCAGTAAGCAGAACTGATTGTGACATTTGGATTATCCAATCACATACCTAATTTAATGTTGATAATGCAAATACTGCCTTTAGCTGTTATTTGTTTTCATGAAGAAAATAATCAATCTTTAGCCCGGAGAGTGTTGATGGGAAATGAGCTGAGTTTAATTTCAAATACAACATGACCTCACATAATCATGTAACCAAGATAATTGAGGTAAACAGTTACTAAAAAACCTATTTTTGAATGTACTCATTGATTTCATAAATCATTATTACTGCATAAGTATAATGTTGCTCACTTTTTGTCATTAATTGCTTGATTTTTTACAATTCAGTCAATATTTTAGAGTAAGTTTTGTAAAGTTTTACAAATATGTCAATAATTTTTCAAAAGAGTTATAAGGCATAATGATAAAGTTGTATCAATAAGTTAGAATTATGGATAAAACAAGGTTTATACGAAGAGGTAAATTAGTATTTAATAAGTAAAATGTATTTATATAACACCTTTCAAGAGCAGATGATACAAAGTGCATCTTTAATAAAATGAAATAAAATAAAGCACACAGCCACAGACAATAAAAGGCACCAGCACAACAAGACTGACTGCAGAATATATTGATTCAAGTCTTCACTGGAAAGATTTACAGAATTTAGGAGCTTTTCTAAGTAAAATCTAATGGTACAGATACTCATCTGATATAATGGCAACACAAATTAAAGTCCTTAATACACAATATTTGGTGTTTTATTGTTCAAATGATCACAGTTTGTGGTCTAAACTGTAACACATTGATGAGAAAGCAGTTGTAACTCTAAAGGAGTTGTCCTGCTCCCTAATATGTTCACAAAATGTCTTCAATTCAGGGGGTTCTGTATCTTTATTGATTTAAAATGACTTAACCCTTTAATGCCTTTTGTGTCATATTTTATACATACTTTATGATACCTTTAATCAATATGATCAACAAATTACTTTAAAAAACTGAATACAATCAGATAAATGAAAAAAAAAGTCCTCAAATTGATTATCAGTTGTCAGAAACACTTCATGTATCAAATGAGATACAAAAAATATATATTGTTTAATTTTATGGAAAAACTAAACCATTAAAACTAAAATTCTTTCAGTTCATCTACTTCTGAAAAACACCTCATTTTAAAACAATGCAGCTTTTATTTAGCTTATATTTCAAGTTTTGAATCAGACATGCACTGAAAAGGCTCCACTTTATTAAGATGAATAATGCTATTAATGTGAAAGCATTTATTATGTTTTTTTTAAGAAATAAATCCTGAGTTATAGTTGAGGTGTTGCCATTCAGTGAAGAAAAATGAATATATGACTTTTTTATCTGTATTTTCCAGTCCTAAATGCTCCATATTCCTTCAAAGACCAAAGTGCTAAATGGGAAAAAGGAAGTAAATCGATCATGTGCATGTGCATTCACTCAATATTCACCTTTGCACCTACAGAGAGAATCTGAGCCATGGGACTGCAAACAGACGCAACAGAATCAAGGTCATGTGCTCAGCTCTGGTTAACCTAGATGTGTCCACTGAATCTCAGGGCTATGCTTGGTCATATCATCAAATAGCATTAAATCATGCACTTTAAAAACAACAAGGATAAATATAACCCCAGGAAGCAGTGTAAAAAGGGGGATTTAAGCCAAAAAAGATAATGAGGATAAAGCAGATTAACCAAAACGCAGGAAGTTTCTGATCTGTCATCGAGCATTTTAAAAAGCCAGCTGGAAACCTTTCAACAATAAACAAGTCTGTGATCTTCATCCGTCTGCATGTGCGAGTAAAAAACACTTTCACCATACAAATGTTCTACCAAGAAATATCCCACCTCAAGCTGAAAAAACAAGTGTTTGTGGACATAGAAGTTAAGCTGTCAAGAGGACATGACGGCCCTGTTTTTTCGTAAAAAGCTGTTTGGAGTCTCAAAGCACAACAACACAAGGCCACGCGATCCTCCTGCTGTTGACTGAAACATGTTTGGTGCTTTGAGGCCAGACAGAGCCTTGAAGTCTTGGCAGGTTCGAGGGAATCCAACTTGAACCAATTAGTTTAGCTCTTTAATATACGGAAAACTAAGGGGAACATTTGTTTTTGCATTTGTGTTCGAGCATGAAAGGAAGGTTTAAATGTTGTGGGGCAAAGATAAGACCTACCTGAGCCTCTCTTCGACACCACTTTCAGGCAATGGACCGCGACGGCGTGAAGCAGGATCAGAAGAGGAATGGGAGCTTTCATTTTTCACCGGTCCTGCAAGGAAAGAAAAGTTTATGAGTTAGTTGCTGAAGCTGAAAATGCCGACTACGAAAGCAGTATGCAAGAAAATTAGAGGTAAACAGTTTGATTTGTACATAATTGGCTAAATGAGTCATCCTGCGTGCTCTTATCTGCAATGTAAAGCATCACACGAACATCAAAATGGTGGATGATAGAAATGATCATTATGTTCCAGTTTTATCAACAAAACATGAACAACTCAGATGAAATACAGCACCTTCAGCTCTTGTTTCTGCTTAAAATTGACTTAAAATTGAAACCTGAGTTGAATTTTGAGAAGAGGCTGTTAGGATAAAAGTAGGAGGAAGACCTAAACAAGGCCAAGTGATGTTACATTAAGATGCTTTTGGGCTAAAATGACTGTTAGAAAGAGAGAAAAATGACGTGCAGCTGAACTCATTCAAAGGTGAGTGACTGTTGGTGTAGGCTGTAAAAAACCTTGTGTACACTAATAGTCTGTATGTTTGGCACCATTATTAGCTTCAAAAACATTAATGTTTACTCTGACACATGTTCAGTGCAGTGGGGGTAAATATTTACCTCTATCAAAACTTTAAAGTCCAATTGAACCACCATTTTGCTTCTTCCCCGATGTCAAATGGATGCTACACCCCACTGATCCGAGGGTTGCAAAGCGGTGGAAATTTCCAGTTAATTGTGGAAACTTTAAGCTGGGGATATTCCGAATTGTACTGTACTGTGTTGCTGATTGATTGGTGATACGTAATACACCGATGAAAAAATGGGTAAATAATGTTTCCATTTCTTGTTGGTTTTGTTTGTTTGTTTTTTAACTTTAATATTTTATTATTCCTATGTTCCAAATAAAGATTATCCAATCCAATCCAATTGGAAACTTTCCATGGGAATTATGGGAATCTTTAGGATTATACAGGAAATTGGGAGTATTTTAAACAAACTACATCAAATTCAACATAAATAAATATGAACATTTTGTTTTGTCATAGACATATATCCACGTGAAATGATACGATTAAAACATTTTGACATAAATCTGTTAGAAGAAATTTATCAAGTTTTTATTATTTTACTGAAAAATCAATTTCACTTCACCTTATGCCCATGGGCTCAAAAATGTGTCCTAAATAGTCCAGGGCTCTAGAAATCATCTGTGCACGTGATGGAGGAGAGCACAGTGCCTGTAAGGGGTGCGACCTCAATACCCCTGCAGTGAGCAGTGAGCTATGTGCACGTGATTGAAGAATAGCAGAGATTTTCTCAAGTTAGCTTTCATGATATTGTTGTTTTAGTCCAGATTATGCTAAAATATATATATTTCCCAAACTATATTTAAAATCCTTAGATAAATTCCGGGTTTATCCTAATGGAAAACTTCCAACTTTAAAATTCCCACCCTAACTGATATTATCCATGAGTTGGTCTATTTTTTACTTGCTTCCAAGCACAAAGCAGAGAGGTCGGGTCCAGCATACAGCAAAGTAAAACCAACTGGCAGTAAAACCACAGTCCAAACTGCACATGAACAGTGAGGTTAACGGGCACCAGACGACTTTTAAAAGCCTTTTTTAAAACATTCTTACACAATCATCACCTCTGTGCAGCAGGCATCCACAGACACATCCCTCCATAATGCAACAATGGATTAGTAAATTCATCATTTTTTGCAGCTTCTTTAAGTAGAAACCCTGAACTTCTGAACTCTAGGATGATGCTACGATATCGTCAACAATAAGTCTTCAAACATTCAATCCATCTGCCATGATATCAAGTTAAACACGTGCAAAGCTGCTCGGGGGTCTTGATAGGATGCAACGCTGATTTATTCCTTTTTAAAAGATTAGAAACACAGACGATAAACCTCCAGAAAGACCCCACCAAGTACCTCTAACCAACCCAAATAAAGAATCTTTCTCTGAAAACACTATCAACTGTACCTGTGGTTTTCTAACCTGTTGCATAAATTCGAGCAAAAGGCAGAATATCTAAATTGTTGTGAAGCGTCCTGTTTTGTATTTGTTACTGTAATTTAACAATTTCTGTATGTTTATCTGGATTTAGAGAAGCCTAATAAAATTTGACAAATACCTATTTCATTTTGCTCTTTATCATTCCTATGTGATCAAAGAAACAATTCAAGCAAACAGAGTTTTAAACGTCATAACTCGAGAAAAGCATGTTTTTACTTGAAAGGTCTTTATTTCATGAGGTAAATGAATAAATGAGAGAGACAAAAAAGCAATTATATCCTTAATTCAATTCTGTTCACTGCAACTGACAGTGTTACTTTGACGGTTGAATAACAACTTTTAACATTTACAGAATTTGCACTTGTATATGAAATAAAAAGCACTGAAGCACGAACAGAGTAAGTTCAAATTAAATCAGTAGTTGCAATAATTGTTGCTTGAACAAATTCCTTCAGTGCACCTTGAATCAAGGCACACTCGTACGCCCTGGCACACCATTTCAGAAACTGAAACTGTTTAACTGTGGTATGTGGAAGCTTGGTCATAAATAGCACTTATTTAGAAGTAGGACAAGCTGCAGACGCTCTAAATCCACACAAAACATCAAAAAGAAGTGATAATGATTCTGGCAAGTGATGCTCAAACAAACTCAAAATATGAAAGAAGCTGAAACTTCTTAAAAGATAATTACAGAACTTTTACAAGAGCGAAGGTCGGCTGGAGAACATCCAGCCGCAGCATGTGCAAAAGCTTTATTTAGACGGCTGACTTTTCAGGGACTTACTGTATAATCAGGCGGAGGCTGTTGATGATACAAATGTCAAGATGCATCTCTATCAAGGCAAAACCTGGCTTTGCAGCTTTGTCAACTTCCCACAGCACTAATCCAAATCTCCCCCAGAAACACGACATGATCAGGTGCCCACATAGATCAGAGTTTCACCGCTGACACACAGGACATTGCTGTGAGGTATCAAAACTATCTCGATAAGTGATCGAGATGAGATGATGAGGTAACATTTATATGACAAAAACAGTCACTGAAAAGCTTAAATCCCCAAGTACAAGCTGAAGTCTGAAGCAATACGCATTAAAGAGGTATTTCAAAATAAAAACGCATTATTTATTTGATTCTTTCAAGAAATATGGATCAATTTTTGACTAAATGAGGGAGAAAGAAGTAGTATTTCAAAATTAAAGTACTGCAGTGATTCTCAGACGGACTGGTATCAGGACTCATCCCCACAATCGATGAAAAATAGTGATTCTTATTTAAAACTCTTAGATAGCTGAGATAAAATGAAGCAATGCAGTTTGTCTTCTTAATGGCTCCACATCTCAACTGTGTGTGATATGTCCTTTAACCTTCCTCCTGTGTTAGGATAGTGCCGTCCTGTTTTAGGTTTTAAATGCATAAAAGAAACACTATTTGTTTAGTGCATCAAGGCTGTTTGACTTTGTCAGGAAGCTCTATTTAAACCAAAAAAAAAGAAAAGAAAAAATATAAAAACAATAAATTATCTGTTGAAATAGTGTCATCTGTGTTCTTAGGGTCGGTTTTGATCCAGTTATAAAATAAGATTATAAAGCAATAATTAGAGCTAAAAATGAAATCATGGCGCATCTGTGAAGATAAACAGATAAATGTTCATAGATGTTCACAAATGTTCATGCTCATAAAGTTCTCTTGCTAAAAAATACTGTTTTCCCTTCTTCTATAAGTAAATATATACGGGTCAAAATTGACCCGTCACACCATATATGTAACTATAGTTGATAATATTAGAATGGTTACATGTATATACATATACCTCTACAATATGTGTTCTAACACCCCCTAGTAATAGTTAGGTAACAATACAACCTCTTATTTATTTATATGATTCTCTTTAGGTTCATTTTACATTTTTTTTTTTACTGAAATCAAGGGGTATACAAAGGAAGAAAGGCCCAAAGGACCACATCAAAAGATATTAAAACCAATATTTTCATGGATAATAAAGCCTGACAAGGTAACCAAGAGATAAAGAAATAAAACGCATGATAGATAATTGATTTAAGTGTAATTTACAACTGATTTAAGGCACGGGTCAAAACCGACCCTCGTGTGGAGTGTGTAAAGAGAAAGCTAACGCAGTACAAGGGTTAAAAGAGGAAAAGAAACTATATTCTGCATCATGCCATTCTTATCTGTCAGCATAAAATCAAACAGTGCTCTTCTACTTATTACATTTCTCATGGTGAGTGGCACCTGCATTAATGACTCCACATCTTCATAACTCCTTCAGCCAAGGAAGACACTTCCTTGCTCCAACTTTTTTTTGATTTCCCAAGCAAATATTCATGACCCAGAGAACAACCACAGCATTATGAGACCGTAGGAATTAAAAGAAATAAGAGAAAAATGAGACAAAAAGAACGGATGAGTAAGTAAACACAGGCCATTTTAGTTTGTCAAAATAAAGATCTGAAATAAAGACACCTCAAAACAGCCAGACAGACAATCTGACATGTTGGATTTTTGTCCTGCCTCTTAGTATTTGTTCCATTACATCATAAAGGTTGACCATTAAGACCGATTAAAAGTCCATTTCTGCCTTCATGATGTGCTGTAGAGGAAGCACCACCACTGACTGATGGTGGCAGTCTTAAGTTTTGCCATTTTTTACTTGAACATTGGTTGTAATGTGAAGTCAGTTACAAACATGTAGTCTGCCAAGTCACAGAATGTTACAGCTTTATGTTCCTCTAATCTGACATTGAGGCCATCAAATCAGACAAACAATTAAAGTAGTCAGACCTCTGCCTAAGGTCTTACATGGCAATGCTTCATGCATTAACTGTGTTTCCAAATTTGCATCACCCAGTGACAGAAATATAATTATTGTTTATTTATATTTGGGAGCAAAAAGGACTTAAAGTAATACTGTTAACATGTCAATATCTCTGTCAGACTTAGGAAGACTAATATTTGGACAGTTAGGTGATGCTGCATTCATAATCCAGGTAGATGAATCATTATACTTTTATTAATAAAAAAGAAAAGTGTCTGAAACATGAAAATCATGTCCTTAGATCAATGTTAATGAAAACCTACTAATTCAACCTGGGAAACACTGTGAGAGAAACAACAAAATCTAATTGGAGTCTAACTTTCCCTCATAAAAAAAGTTTAATTAAACTTTCCTGTTTATTCAGCTTTTGCCAGCAGTAATCCTCAGTGATACATTTACTCGTTAAAGCCACTACATGAGAGCAGAATTCTTCTTTCTGGTGATGCTCTGATTTTCATCCTTGCTTCAGGCTAAAGGGCGATCATAGCTACTGCTCAACATGGACTCCATGTAGGCTACAAGGGCACTTCCATTGGCATTTCAGTCACGACAAAGATGCTTCACATAGATTCCACAAAGCTGCATTAGAAAGCCTTTGAGGGGAAACCCTGAAAAGCCACAATAACCCTTGAGACACTTGCAGAGGCATGCGAAACTGGCCGGCAGCCAAATGTGGCGACATTGCCGTGTTCTCCTCGTCAAAGGCCTTTTGTCGCCGGCGTTTGCATGCTGCAACCAATGCCACCTCGGAGGGAGCTACACGCAACACCACAAAAATCTTATCTTTTTAATTAGTTTTCCATGTTGGGTGCAAGTCTGCAACATTAGCACAAAAGCTGTGGTCCTTTTCTTTGGTTTGAGCACAGAGGAAACCACTGAATCACCAGTTCTGCTCGGTTTCCCTGCAGCTCGCGGTGATATCCTGGACTGCTAGACATCAAAGAAACACTTTTTATCACTGAAAAGGTTAAAACCCGACTCCTCTAATGCAGGGTAATTAATTTTTGAGAGCTGATACCAACTATAGGCATGAGAAAAGGCAGCACAGCATCCTCTGTTGGCCGCAGTGATCATGTGTGCAGGGAGCAAAAACAGTGGATTATGGGATTAAATATACTAAAGAGTCACACATGAAAACATGACAGTGCTTTACTTTAAGCCTGTGAACAGCCTTTGAGAGGAAATGGTTCCAGAAGTGAGCCCTCACAAAGCCGTTTCCTAGGACTCTGATGTCACCGTGGTGTTTGCCTCCCACCAAGGTTAGGTAGAAGTCGACTGTGTCTTTCTGCTCACAGACGCAGAATTATAGGGTCAGAGAGTTCAGGCTTCAAAGCTGAAATAACAGCATAATGTCAAAATAAAAGCAGTAAACACAGACTTATGCAAAGGTAGAGGTAAAACCTGATATGCAAATTTTATGCAAATGCTTAATGACTGCAACAGAGAGAAGAATAAAAACTAGAAGACCTCAGAGAGCACAAACCTCTGCAGAGTTATTTGCAAAATGTTGAAAACGGCACCAAAGTTCCTGGATCTATACCTGGATCACCACCAAAATCCAATCACCTCTTTATTCTGCCATGAACAACAATCCCAGAAATTTCCATCAAAATCAACATTTAAGATTTTTAATCTTTTTTTTATGTAATTTCATGTTATTTAAACAGCTCAGGAAGGCCGGTAAAGTCTGTTTTCCAGTTGAAAAATCCTTAAATTCATCAATGAACTAAGCAAAATCATCAGTTTCACCCCCAATTGATGGTGCAATAATCTAAGTGTTAGTTTTTTATAATGATTTTAATTTGACGTGTCACAAAATGATGAAATTTCATGTTCTTAAACATTTGTGGTAGCTTTAAGTGCAGGAACTTTTTTATTATCATATTTTATCATACTATATATATATATTTATACTCAGTGATGCCGTTACTCTAATATGACCACTTTTTCAGTAAGGAGTAAGCTAACACGCTACTATTTCCAAACCAGTAATCAGATTAAAGTTACTGTTTCAATTCACTGTGCTTCACTATTTTTGTCACTTTCCTGATAGATAGAAAAAATGACAGATAGAGAGATGCACATTTTCTAGCTGGAAATGCAGTCACTATTTTGAGTTTGTGTCAGCTAAAGATGACAATATTAAGGTTCACTGTACACTCTGTGCTGGAGACAAAGTGTTATCCAGCTTCAAAAACACTATGCCAAATTCGAAGAAACATTTGGAGTCACATCACGGCACAGTCAAACTTACAGAGAAAGTCCCACCAGGTGGTGCAAAACAAAGAGCTGCAACTAATGCAGGAGGTCCTCCATCACCCAAACAATCAAAGCTGGACTTCAGTGGAAAACCAGTAAGTGGAGGAGAGTTGAAGAAGTTGGTCAGGCAGTATGTTGCTGCCCTTAAACATGGTTACTCACAATATATATAATAGTATATTGATATATTATATAATGTAACTAATAATAATTTGTCTGAAATTATTGATGATTAAAAACAATAAACTCCCAAAAAAGGGTGTTTTGGGACTTCGATTTTTGTTGCCAAGGATCTAATTAGTGTCAAAATTATGGGATATTTACAAGTAAAACAAACGCTCCTCAAATAAAATCACTTAATAGATGATAAATCCTGATTTTAACCAAACATTTCAAGTGGATGATACTAAAATATATGTAATGTGTTTAATGTTACATTAATTCAGAATGAAACATCAGCACGTATAAACCTGAGGTGTCCACACTTTTTAAATGGAGGGCCACAAACAGAAAAACACAAGGATAACGGGGTAACTCAGCTTAATGTATTAAAGTTGGCCAGTTAGATTTAATGTGACCTTGGATGGTCCTGGCAGCAGAGAGATTGGCCCCTTGTCAGGATAAGACAGAGACTCTGTGCAGCAGAGGGGAAATGCTGACGGCTCATCTTCACATTCAGACAAAACAACAAGAGCAAACTGTGCAGAGATGCCAAACATTGTTGGAGCCTCAGCACTGAAAGATGATTAAAGATGATTAGCAGGATATGCTTTGTAAACCTTGATATACAGCAGTTAGTGAAGAAACGAGCACGATGTGCTGCCATAATCCATCGCTGTTCATCAATCAGGCAAAAGTGCCAAATCAAAATGAGAGCTGTGTTAAAATGCAGCTTTGGGAGTTTGCTGTGGGCAAAATCAAAGTGGTCCTACCCTGATACAAACAATATTGTCTGTACATAGGGTGACCATACATCCTCTTTTGCCCAGACAAGTCCTCCTTTTTTGTGGTAAAATTATGTCTGTATCAAGTATCGAGTATCCATGCTACCCAAATATTTCCAACGGATTATGAAGGCTGAGAGGTGGAGCTTTCCAGTGATGTACAGCACATTACGGTAAAGGCAGGATTGCCTGAGGGGGAGGTACGGGAATTGAGCTGGCTGAACCGGACAGCAGAGAGAGGATTCAGAGACAAATGTGAGTCATTTATCGGTGGCTTATCGGTATTTTCTGTGTAATTAATGTAAATATATTGAAAATATTGGCATTGGTTTCATTCTGAAGTGTTCTCTTGCTGTTCTTTTGCCGTTTTTTTGCCTAGTTCATCTTTTCGTCATTGTCTTTTTCATCATAGTTCGTGTTTTCAGGATTTCATGAATAGTTAAATAATATAATAATAAAGATAACATTAAATAATCCTAATAATAAATACTATCAAATAGGTTGAGTTTCTGTTTTGTCTTCTCAAAAGTGTTGTACATGTTTATTTAGAATCGTTTATAAAGAGGAACCTGTTGGAAATTCAAATTTCTTTTTTTCTTTTCTTGTAATTACACACTGTTTTAGGATTTACAACTAAATATTGACAAATGCTTGCTAGAATGTTTTATATTTACCTGAAGAAAGATGCAAAATAATTTACTCAAAGGGCATTTTCTGAAACATTTAATATCAAAAAAGGCAAAAAAGACCAGGCGGCCATTTATACTCATAGAAAGGGTTAATATTTATAATAAAGCACTGCACTGGAGCACTGGCATTATTCCAACGTATCTACCTGTCAAGATGTTGAGTGTGCATTAGGGGTGTAAATCACCAGTTTCATGACGATACGATACGATACGATATAGATTCTTTGGACAACGATACGATATTTGCCGATATCACAAAGTCTGCCACGATTCGATTTCGATACGATACAATTCAGGGACTTTCGATCGATTTAAGACGATACTGTGATATCGTCTTAAAGCAAGAAAGAAATACAAAGAAATACAGAGCAATTTCTAAGTTTTGTCAGTTTTATTACTGAAATGTGAAACGATGTGCTGACCTTTGGGTATAATAGGTTATAGAGGATTATAACCATCTGTATGATCTAATCGTGTTTAAAATTAAAATTGGGTTAATTAGTAGTCAGGTGTTTTTAGACTTTGCTTCACTGTTTACTGGTAGGTGTGGAGGAAGAATAAGAATAAGCTCTCACTGTTTTCCTTTCATACAATAAGTAATTTCATTAATCAGTGCGCTACAAAATCAAGTGTTGAGATAACTTACTGTACTCGTGTGATTACTCCTGTAGTGTGTGTGCAGTATGCGTCCTCTGCTGTCAGATCGACCGTATCTTACCCGGATACAGCAGTGCTATTTTCTGATTGGCTGACATGTCAAGCTCCTGTTTAGCTCTGTGATGCTAAGAGCGTGTTGCTACGCGTTAGCATACAGCGGTGTTACTCGGTGGGCGCTACACAATACATTTTCATGCAGGAGAAATACCGGGTGTGGTGTGTGAGAGTGCAAAAAGGTGCGCGTCTCATATGCTGAATACGTGAGACTTGAGAGCTCTGTGAAGTTGAAACTTAAGAAAGAGGCGCTATTGGGCGGAAGCGGTGGAACGGATATTCGGTCAGAATTTCAAAATAAAGGCGTTGAAGATGATGATGTTGATCGATGTTTTGAGTTGCCATCGATTTGACTGGATCATTGCTTAACCAATCGATGTATCGATCCAGATCGATGGATCATTACACCCCTAGTGTGCATGCCGCAACACACGATGCTGAGGGTCCTCTTTTGGGGTTTTCAGAATATAGTCACCCTACTGTATATCTCATTTGAAAATACATAAAAAATATATTAAAAACATAATCTAATTTCCAGTCCCAATAGAAAGTGAGTCATAGGGTGTCCAAGTTGATTAGGGAGGAAATTGAGAATCTAACCCCAAATTTATGGGACAAGTGACCTTTGACATCCTGCAGAGTTAGCTCCTTCAAGTGTTTCATGATGATGGAGCTTGATTTCACATCAAGGCTGGATATTTCCTCTGAGGTAGACACAACAGTTGGTGTTTAGTATCAGGTTAAAAGTTCCCCTGCAGCAGAAATGTGTGAACTAGTGTTGGTGGAGACATCAGACGTTGGGTGATGTTCTCAGCACAGGACTAGCCACACGTTGACCCTCAGCGGGGTCCTTCTCACATCTGCTGTGTACAAAAGTGCGAGGTCCGCTGAGGGAAGGGGAGCCTGCTTTTAATGGCTCTTTTGAGGAGATGAAAACAAGCATAAAAGATGTGGAGCTGACCCTGCATGTATTGATGTGAACATACTTGCTTTTGTGCGCCTGAGTGTCTGCAGTGTTGTGGTGTGTACTGAACATCCATCCAAGGCTTTCACACATTGTCTATGAAAGACACTCTCCATCTAGTATAGTGTTTGTTTTAAACTTCATCGTCACTTCATCTTTATTCTCCCAAAAGACAAATTTGTCCTGCAGCCAGGTAAAATCAAGACATATCTGGAGACTGCTGCCAAAACCATCAGCAGGCAGCAGTAGTTAAATGACAAACTAAATTAATTCTTCATATGAATTTAACAGTTTGGTGGCTACAGATTAGAGCAGCAAAATTAATTAAGATTTCAGTGTTATCAAAAAGCAATGAACAACAACGGAAACAGACAAATAACAGGGCAGACACTGAATTAATCATTACAGATAAAAAAAAAAACACAAAAAACAAAACTGCTCTGTGTGATCAGGCAATGCCTTCTTGCTTTCCAAACAGTCCATTTAACCCTTTTAGAGTCAAAGTTTGAGCATAAGACCCATTCCTTCACAGTATGTTGGTTAGGTCAGGAAGTTCAAGGTAAATATAATTTAGTAGTAAAGGTGATTCTGAAAAATTATTTTGTTCACCACTGCTACAGCACTGAGATTTCAGATCAAATACATACCTCAAATCAAGATCAATGACTTAACATTGTGCACAAATAAATTAAAAAAACAAAAGAGTGCAAACCTCTGTAAAGGCACTTCCAACACTGTCCTGGAAGTTATTTTTAATAATGTGGAAAACTACCCTATGCCACACTGTTAAAAAAATCCTTTAAAACTTCCTGGATCCACATTCAAATTCAGATCACCACCAAAACACTTAACACTTCGTCCTTGAACCATGACCAACATTCCCTAAAAATGTCATGACATGTTATTCCCAGAAATGTAAAAACTGCACTGTTTTGTAATGTTACCAATTTCTTTAAAAATTCCTGGATCCACATTCGGGTTGGGATCCCCACCAAAATCCTCTCACGTCTTCCTACCATGACCAATATTCCTTAATAATGTCCACATCCATCCATTACTTATAGAGTTATTCTGTTCAAAAACTAGCAAAAGAGCATTATCTTAGGGCCTGTAACAAGAGTACCCAATATTAATGCCCTGTTTTTCTCTTTAAGGTCACATAATCACCCCTTTACACGTTAATGCTGTTCTCAGATGTCTCCAGATCATTTTTTTTCAAGGTTTTTGCCTAAAAATCCACAAAAACCACATCCAATCACTCCCCTTTCATCCCCTATTTGCACAAGCTGCACAGACTTTGTCAAGACATGTTCCTAACAGCAGAGCAACCACAGTGCTGAAAGTACACCTGGCTCAGGGACTGTCTCCATTTGGTGGCAGTTATATATATGTACATATATATATATATATATATACCCTTATGACATAATCAGGGGAATTATTAACCAATGTTGAGCACATTTTCTAAAAGGTGGAGCAAGCAACTAAGGCAGAGGAAGCCTTTCCTCTTATACCAAGGTGGTGTGGGTTGTAGACGCCATCGACACATATGTTCGGATAAAAAAAAGAAAAAAAAAGAAGTGGGGTCTATTAACTCCCTGTTTACACGACAATGTTGTCACCAGAAATGGAAAAGTGTTTTCATGGCGTTTCCAAAAGTGCTCCACGTTCACACGGATCCGCAAGAATGACTGAAAATGCTGTAGCGTGCATGCCAGGTCAGTAGTTAGCGATGTGGGTTTGTTGTGAAACAGTGGCGTTTCAACAAGCGTATGCTTTCCAGTGAAGACAGACTTTTCACAAACAACAATGGCGAGTGGATGCACGGAGATGTAGAAGTTTTTTTGTCTGGACAGACAAACTACCATATGCCAGGAGACTGTTGACTGGGAGCCTTCTTTTTTCTTCTTCTTTGTTGTTTAATGGCAGTTGGCAAATCAACTTATAGGCGAATTACCGCCATCAACTGGAGTGGAGTGTGGAACGGGAGGTTTGTTGTTGTTCCTAGGTCCGCGCGCAACCTTTCTCTGAAAGAGTACTGCACATGCATCATTGTTTTCCCTGACCACGTTAATCCCCCTTTACACAAATACAAAAACTTTTTCAAAAATTTTCACTCTGGACCCTGGTTTCAAAAGTTTGAGGATTCAGGCACTCTGGGCACCGTTCTCGTGTAAACAGAAGGTGAAAACGCACTCCCACTCTTTTTTCCGGCCATTTTCATTGTCGTGTAAACAGCCCCTAGGAGTACTGGTTCAGTAATCTTTTATGCACTGGCTCCAGTTTAAAGGTATTCATTTAGCACCAGTTAAAAACTCTTTTCCAAAGCAAATCTCATTTGTAATAAACCTTTAAATTCAAATACTGCGCAGGCCAAATATGAGTCTGAAGTGTCAACGCTAAAATGAAGCTGCCTCAACAAGAGCCATCGCTCATTTAGGATTGACACATTTCTTTATATTTTCAGTTGACTTTTTCTCATCATTTCTGAAACGCCTCCTGATTAGCCTGCATCTTTGGTTTCTTTTGTTTTTTGTGCTTAAACTGGAGAGCTGCTGTGACTCCACCAGTCTGTAATTTAACCACTGATTTTACTGGAGAGTGTAGTCTCTTAATCAGCTGGGAGTGGACTGGCAAGAATAAAAAGGGAAAACAGCCTGATTGTTCCAAGCTTGTATTCACCAGAAAAACTGGAATAAACACTGTTGAAGTCAAGGAGTAAACAAACCCAAGGGCATTTTGGCATCATTGCCAAAATAAACACTTTTGTTAGATGTGGACTTTGATTTTGCTGTTTTAATGTAGACAGAAAGTCTATACTATTTATTTTCCCACCTTTTATCACAGGTCTAAGTGAAACACTGGTGCTCTGCATTGGGTAAATATAATATTTATAAATAAACAAGCGTTACTGACCCTGCAAAAACATTTTAATGCAGCAGTTAAGAGCATTATTTGACTTTTGAACCATTTCCATCTGCAGCTGTTCCCTCATCATGATTCCCTGCCTGATCTTGATGACTTCTTTATTCCTTTCTGTACCAATCGTGTGATTAAAAGTGAAATCCTCTTATAAATCTCCTGATCTGGGGGACTCCTGAAAAAAATGCAAGACACCAAAGAAGGGTTTCAAGATGCCATCCACAAAACAGATAAAAATGAAAATGATTTTAGTTGTATATTTAGCCATCATTCTGCATTTTATGCATCTATCCATCCATTTTCTATACTGCTCATCCCTGTTAAGGATACAGGGAGCTTGAGCCTGTTGCAGCTATCAATGGGCCTACGGGCAATTTAGAGACACAAACTAACCTACAGTGCATGTTTTGGTCTGTGGGAGGAAACTAGAGTACTTGGAGAAAACCCAAGCATGTATAGGGGGAATAGGCAAACTCCATAAAGGCAGGCCCAGAACTTGAACCAGTAACCCTCTTGCTGTGTGGTACCAGCACTACTTGCTGCACACAAGTTTAGTTTAACATAATGAAATCATCATTTGGTAAAATACATGCTAAAAATGGAAACAACGTGACAAAGATCCTAAACTCTTTCATGTACAGTGGTCACTACAGAGGTAAGCTTTTCAAAAGCTGTTCTCTTGTACATGCATGGGTTTATTGTTATAGTTGCTTTTTAACCAACAAAGCAGCCGCTTGTGTCTCATCTCATACACTGACACCTACTGGCCAGACATGGTAAGTGCAATTTTATTTAGGCAAAACCAAGATGGCTGACAGGAAGCCAGAAATGCTTAACATTACAGGAATATCTTGTAAAACCTACAGTACGACACTGCAGCAGTTAGGAAACGCTGGCATTAAGTAACATCGAAGGATGAATATGACTGTTAAAATTCCAAGTACTTGTTTTCTGTTGGTAGAAATTTGTAATTGATCATGTGTGATTGTGTCCACTCAATTGGATGTAAGACATACCTGGCTATATTTCAACTGCATCAGATTAGCAACATAGAAATGGTTTTTATTTCATAGTTTTCACACAATATATCATTTACTGTTATTGGTTTGTTAGATACAGATTTCGTTGGTTCAAAAGTCATTACACTTTCACTTTGATACTCAAGAAGCCTCGATTCTGGACAGACCAACAGGTTTGAAATGACCAGATATAAGCATGGCACAAAGCACTGACTTGGTTAGACATTTTAACATGTCGTATAGGTTCCCTCAAATATCCTGTATGTGCAAATCCACTGTGATTTAAAAAGGCTGGCCACTTGATTGGGGGAAAAAAAGTCTTCTTTCAAGGTTAAACGCTGATCTTTTATCAGTAATCATCACAGTATTAGTGTCGCTATCATCTCATTTCTTGGCACATGGTTATTAGCTTGTGTAAAGTGAAAGATTTAGTGTAGCTGTCGAGCTGTCAGAGATATGATCAGGAACACAATAGAGCAGAAAAGCATGAGAGTTATCACCCTTCAACAAAGGAACGGATACTAGATGTCCAAAAGAATATGAAATCTGCAGGAAAAATAGTTCTCCCTTAAAAACCCCACAGTGAAAGCTTATCCTGTCAGGCATCTCATAGCCAGCCATTCTTTAGAGGAAAAGCTCATCCAGAAGGTGCTGTCACCTGCCTCTCATGCTTTGATTGTTTTTTCCTCGAGCGTCCTCTCCCTCTCTCCCTCTCTTGACAGTGTTTCCTCCCCGGCGGATTCATCCAAAATTCAATTACTTTCGAGGAGGGTTCAGCAAGAGAAATGGGGCACTCTCTCAACACTCTCGGGGCTCGGAGTTTGCCCCGAAGGAATGCATCCCCCGCTCGCATTTGCACACAAACAATTTCAGCAATCGACGACTGAGGCTTTACTACAGCTCAGCAGGTGGATAGCGAGATGATGATTTATACAGATCTCTCATTTCAGGTCCCCCCTGCTCTGTCACACACTTTGTGGTGCAGCTCATGCTCCAGTCTTAAGCACGTTAACTCGTATTTCTGCTTGACTGTCCCTATCTGAGTTACCTGTATCAGATACAAATGTAAGCTGACAGAGGCGATAACAGATCTCCACGTTCTGCCTACTTCTCACACATTTGTTTGTTAAACACTTCAGATATTTGTGTTGATTCTGTCACTCGGATGAGGAATAAAACTAGAAATTTGGATTTTTTTTCCTTACTGCGTTCACCTGTCATCATTTGCCCAAGTGCTGGTTAAAACAGACGATCATAAGAATCAGAACTGTGTCATTTTAATGGAAGATTTACCCCCTTGTGCATGTTTTCCTTTTAAAGTTGTAAAACTCCACACTTGAATGTTTAGATATCAGCACTAAAATGGCCTTTTTACATATCGTAATGTCACATCTTAGAGTATTTCCAAATACTATGTAGCCTTAATATTTGTTCAAATTAAGCTTAAAGGAACACTCCAACATTTTTTTTTCTTTTCGTGTCTTGCCTCACTCCCAAGTCCATGACAAGCAGGTGGATAAGATTCTTTTGACTGTGCGTCCACTAACAAGGAAGAGACAGACAAAGATCGCCAACCGCTAGTTAGCTTAGCTCAAACACCGCGAGTATACAGGTAAAGTTTTAGCCAGCCTCTGCCTTCTGTCATCAGATAACTCTGGACGGACCTGTGAGCTTGTTGTATTTTATTATTGCGTGATGATACGTTATCTATTTTTGGACTATGATTAGCATCTTATGCAATTTTTAAAGAAATACTTACGAAACTCAGCCACAGTGTGCATGCGCAAACCACCGCGGAAGTGCTTCTCAGCATGTCAACAAAACAAAGTCTCTGTTCATACTCATGTATAGAAAGGCTAGATGGCTCGAGGCGGAGCCACCGAAACCAAGTGAGGACCAACATCCTCACATGGCGGCCATCTTGGTACAGGGCACATTTCTGCCCCGTAGTCAATTGAAGGTAAGTTACAAACATTCTAAGTTAATATATTGATATTACGTTTTATAAAATGTTATAATCTTAAGTCTGCAGTATTAAAACTACATCTCTGACGTTTCTGACAAAGCCAACCGTTTGACAATCGGTTGACAATTGAGCATGCAACGCTTATTTGTCAGTACATGCTCGACAGACGCCAGTGTTATGAGTGAACAAGCGCATTGTGCCAAGATTGCTGCCATGTGAGGAAGTCGGTCACCATTGGCCAACAGCATGTGTAAACCATCTAGTCCTTCTGTACATGTCTATGCCTTTGTTTACCAGTAGAAGAAGATTGGCACTAAGGATTATGGCTGACGTCATGACAGAGGACGAGGATGATTTTTTCGGGACAGTCGAAGATCAACAACCTTACCTATTCAACCAGAACATACATAGGAGGATCTACATGTTTCGTAAGTATTTCTTTCGAAAATTGCATAAAATGCAAATCTTTGTCTAAAAATAGATAACGCAGCGGTCAATAAAAAATAAAACAAGCACACAGGACCATCAAGAGTTATCCGAAGACAGAAGGCAGAGGCAGGCTAAAACTTTACCCATATATTCCCAGCATTTGAGCTAAGCTAACTAGCAGTTGGCGATCTTTATCCGTCTTTTCCTGGACACACAGTCAAAAGAATGGTATCTACCTGCTTGTCATGGACTCAGGAGTGAGGTGAGACACGAAAAGGAAAAAAAATGTTGGAGTGTTCCTTTAAAGGTTTATTCTGTATACAGGGACCTTTTAACTGGTTCTAACCCAAAGAAATACAGACTAAATGGCAATATACTTAATGATATGCAACTCCTCATAGAGCTGAGTATGTTCTGCTGCTTGTGTTTTGCAGCTAGATAGTAATTTTCAAGTGTCTTATATTTCAGAAACCTAAGCAATTACAGGTTTATGAGAGTTTTCTTGTAATTAATTAATCTGCCCTACTTCCAAAAAATTGGAGAAATAGGACTTGAGACTTGTATGCCTTTATTGAGCTTGCCAGAGTAATCTTTAAGACTAAACCCAGGGTCAGGGAGCACAGTTCAGCCCCAGTCTTACAGCGGGAATTAAGGGTTGGTTGGTCCAGTTAAGAACCAGTTCCAGCTAATTTGGAGGTGTCGATGGCTCATATTGAAGACAACTGGAACATCAAGAGTTAAAAGATGTCTGGACAAATTGCTCCCACTCTTGTGTTGAGTGAATAGCTGACACTAATGGACAGTTTATGTAAGTATATAAGCCATAATTGAGTGGATTTGATTATGAAAAGGTAGAACTATACAAGCTGAAATTAATGTCTTTTCTTGTTTGATTCACTTTAATCATTTGCTCGTACACTTAAAAACTCCCTTATAAATGATTTCCTCTCCAAATCCAATCCAATTTATTATGTCGCACATTTTAAAAGACAATTAAGTTTACCAAAGTGCTGCACAGTAACTACAAGGCAGAAATGAAGTGAAATAGCAAAACAAATATGACTAATAGTTAAAAGCAATGATAAAATATTCAATAAAAATAAAAAATCGTTCAAACGACATTGTCACACAAATCTGGAGTGGTATTTGGCAGATGAGATGGAAATTGATTCGAGATTTTATCGATACTAATACCTTAATAGTCTTGACTGACGGATTCTCTTATTACTGTGTGAGCGAAAGTTGGCCCATTCAGGTTTTTAACATCAAACGTATACTGAGATTGAAATGCAGTGCTGCATGGATGAATGTCTCTGAAAGACATCCAGATTCAATGGAGGGAACTGATGAGTGAACTGTTGAGCAAACGGACAAATGATATAGATTCCTAAAGCCAATTCTGAACTGGAATTGGGTTTTTATTCACATCCTTATTTGGCACCAACTATTGAGCTTAAGAAGTAAGAAAGTGTGGCTTGATTTTGCACAGAATGATGCCAATGGTGCAATGTCTGTGTGACTTCAAACAAGGGCGAGAACACAAGCAACAGTCTGAATCATTAGCTGGCAGATCACAAAATTAAATACCAGGAGTGACGTTGTTACCAAAACCATTCAATCACTAGAGAAGCTGATGAAGTGCTGGATTAATAATGCACTCTATTTCATGATTTAAACTCTGATTTCCGTATTTCTTACTGCTTCATTGTGTATGGAAGAACAGCCATAACAGCAGGTTCCCCTTAGGCGCTGATAAAGTATTTCTGATTCTGATACATGCAGTTAATTACATCAGTCTGTCAGAAATGAGAATTGTGTTATTCTCATCTGCAGATCTCAAATCCCCCGTCCATCATTACCCCCTGAACAGCCTCTTACCCGTGTCACCCCGCTGCACCTTCCCTCCCACCTCCAGCCAGAAAATTGATATGTACTCTGCTCTGGTGAGTTATTAACATTTCTATTTGTGAGGAACACTTTTGAAGCCCTTACACCCTTGGCTGACGCACACGCACACCCACACCAGTCCGTGCTTTCCTCGCTGAAATATTCCATTTCAAATTATCTAATAACCCCAAAACCACGAGCCTCCGTGTTCCTGACATGCTCACAGGAAGTGAGAGAGAGAAAAAGAGAGAGGAGGGGATACTTCTCCAATCTAATCGACGTCTCTAAACATGTTTAACAGAGTAAATGTCTCCCAGTTAATGTTTCTCTTCTGGGTGAGAGTAAAAATATGCACACAGGCCGATTCTTCCCTGGCAACAGCGAGAGAAAAAACAGTCAAGAGCATCAAGAGCAAAATCAACAGATGAAGAGGAAACCATGATGGATGCAGAGTGCATAGCAACATTAAAAGAAGGGATTTCTAATCAGTTATTTGACTCTGTGGCATCGACAAAGACCATCATTCACTATCAGAGCTCGAATAAGTTTGAAAAGCTGTCTTTAGTGTACGAGTGATGGAAAAATGTTACAGTATTTAGAGTCAAAAGAACAGGAAATAACATGTTTTCTTCTAACTATGACTAGAAAAAAGCCCAAACTCAGCAATTTGGTGCAGAAAGGAGTTATATGGGATATGAAACCTGTACAAATTAACAATACTGATATGGGTTTGATGCTTTGGCAATAAAAAGTAGTTCTCGGCACCAAATATTGGGCGTTTTTCATTTAAATTGGCATTTTATAATGACTGATTGAATCAAAAAGTGCAGACATCTTAATCACCAGTTCTATAGAGAAACACAGAGAGCGCTGCCAAAACTGCAAAAATATGTTTGAAGCGTCTAGAAAAGTGGGAGCCAACTTTACTAACTTTTCAATGAACAAAAGCAAATTTAAGGAGTTTGCCTGCAATGTTTTGGTGAAATGGGGTTGTCCAATTTTAGCTTGATTTGATTCAAACTGATGAAATCTGTTAAGGTGGTATGCTGGGAAATACATATTAATCTGACATTCTGCTGACCCTAAACCAGACGTCATTAGGAGATATAACATTCTTTTAAACAATAATTTTACTGATATGGGCAATAGTGTCTTTCCCAATATGTCATTTAAAAAAGTACTGACACAAAAACTCCTATTTTCTTTCTTTACTTCATATTCTCACTGTTAGTTGTAGTTTTAAAACAAGCATACTGGTCTTTCAAGTCAAAAACTCAAATAATTGGACCTACCTCCGGTGAAAAAGTGAACAACTTTTGGAAATAAAAGGTAAAAGGATAGAAATATGTGAATCCTATTTTCAAGCTGGTTATGTGCACCTCAAGTATGGAGTATGCCATGTGTGGGCAGCCGTGGTTCAACACCAGCTGGTGGCCCTTTACAGCCTGTTGCCCCCTCTCTCTCGCCCTAGTTTCCAGATCTGGCAGCTGCCTCTCTCTTTTATGTAATACAGGCAAAAACACCTGAAAAATGACTTAAAAAGGGGTGCTGGCAATGGTACCAATTATGTGTCAATGGGTATGAAAGACGGTGGATTTGTTTTCAAATGCTGACAGACTACTTACACAAAGACTTCAACCACTGGTGCGCGAATGGGTCGATGCAACCTGAGGTGTAAAAGTGTAGTAAGTGGTCAGAAACAGTAGAAAAGCCCTATATAAGCTCAAGTACCATTTTACCTTGACCAAAAAAGTATCAAAATATAACAGTATAAGACGAACCAACATCTGCACTGTCACTGAATCCTTAAATGTTATAATTCTGCTTACTAAAATGACCAAATTTAAAGAAATAAAAGAAACGCTGAGGACATGACCTCAGTGTCTTCACTTCTAAGTTTGTCCCTGGTGCTAATAAAAAATACATTGCAGTGCAGCCTTCAGTTTGCAACTAAATCTAAAATAAGTAAGAGTCCCCTAAGTAATACACAGCAATGTGCCGTTTTATATGAGCTGAACCATCTGAGCAGGAGCTGTGAGGACAGGAGTAGGATTTCCAAAGTTTAACTATAAAGAAAGAGACTGCAACATCATCACTTTGAATGTTATAATGTTGAGCAGGGATATTTTCTGTTCAAAATACATGTTTTTATTCATGAAATGTGAGATATGACTCCATCACAAACAGCCAGGTCAAAGCTATAAGCTTCAAACGTGCTAACTGGACTCACAGACTGTAAAGAGTGAAGCCAAAATGTCTAAAAGTCTCCGCTCTGATTATCCTGACAGTAGTTTAGTCATACTTTTTATTTATTTCAATTTATTTTGTTTGTACATTTCTGTGAAGCACTTTGTGCTACATTTTGTATGAAAAGTGCTATACAAATAAAGTTTGATTGATTGATTGATTGATTGATTGATTGACTTTTTTGCAAATCAATGGAAAATCTGTCCATTCCCTTAGCAAAAAGTAGTATACTTGAAGATCATTTGCTATACTTATACTCAAGTATGCTTGAGTATAAGTATAGCAAGTACACTGCTGACCATGTACTTGGGTGTACTAGAAAGTATAGAAATTTAATATTTTGGATTAAATTGGAACATTTTTAAGTTTATAAAAATACACTTTCAAGTATACAACAAGTACAAGTATCTTTATATTACTAGTGTAATCGGTATGTACTTCTAGTCCACATTTTAGTGTACTGAAGAATACTGTAAACTCTAAACTACAGCACTATGTGATCTTGAACACATAAGTTTACAACAGGGGTAATACCTTTGTTCTTCTCAATTAAATTGAAGCACAAGTCAATGACTTGACCTTATTCTGTTCTTGGATCAATATATACTAGGTGTTGGTACTTTGTGGCAGAAAGAAGTAAAAAGTATACCAAAGCACAAGTATAAGTTTTCGTATTAAAGTATAAGTTTTAAGCACAGTAGTAATGTACTTAGTCTTAGACTTTTCTTTATACTTTTCCGTATAGGCCAAGTGTACTTTCCTATACTATTCTGAAGTAAACTTAAAGTATACTGCCTCAGTTTTAGTATAAAATAATTATACTCTTAGTACACTTGAATAAACTACTTTTTGCGGAGGGAAGCTATACAGTCACGTAGAATGATGTTCTTAAGTCAGTTTTGATAGCTGTTTTAATGCCGACTTTTATCAATATGTTTATCTTTCAAGGAAGCTGTGTCTTAATAATTGGCAAAAACAGCTCCATGCAGCCTTCTTAGCCAGATTATAACAGACCCCACATCTGAACAAATAATGACAGAATCAAGAGGTGGTTTGTGGCATGGAACGAGCTGGTTTACACAGCACACCACACAACGACAGACTCATCCACGCACCACCAGAGTCTCTGCTCTTACAGATGGTAATCTTCCATAGTCAAACAGGACCTACGTGGAAACAAACATGGCGGACAACATGGCTAGCTGTTAGCAATATCATCCAGCTTCTCTCCATGTCAGCTTGGTAATAGTTTCTATTAAAAGAAACACTTAATAGTCCTGTTTTTGCTCAACTGTTTCTGAAGCTCGTCTTAACTTAAGCTTCTGTTTTGTTGTGCTTCCTGCTTTAGACAGCTTGCTGTCTGATTGGCTATCGTTTTGTTTCATGTGACAAACCACAGAAGATGTGCTTCATCATCCTCACTCTTCTACCCACACAGCAGTAGCTCTAATCGTACATAATGTTTAATATTTATGATATTATATACAAAAAAATCAGGCCAACTGTCTTAAAATATGTGCCTTCCTAAAGTCCTCATGACAGGCTTCATGACATCTTTTGTCTATGTGAAGTTATTTCTGAATAAAACTTCCCAATGCCTTCTTGACATTTATCTCAAAACTAAAACTGTCTGCAATGGGAAGAAGTGAAGGAATAAACAAACCATCTTGAGATAAACTGAGCTGTTTGCCTGCAGTATGACCCAAAAGTTGGAATGGTACAGGTGAAAGAAAGTGCTCTCTGTGAGAGAAATACAGCAGATATGGAGTATATAATGTATAATTTATACATCTGCTCTCAAGAGCTGTTAGAGTCCCATTGGGTTGACAAAGCCTCTTTAAAAATATTCTATGGGTGAATATCCCGTGCACTCAAATTCCCGTGCACACACAAACAAACTGTCTCTGCAATCACGTCCAACATTCAGCCCTGTTACCTGAGCCGCCTGCTAACCAGAGCCTTTATTCTCACTGGCTGTCAGGGAAATGAGGATGACATTAAATGAATGGAGATCTCTCTTTGGAGATTATGGGCCAGGACTGAGGGGACTGAGGGAGGGTCCACTGGAAGAAGTAAGAGGAGGAGGTGAAAGGGGACAGAGAGGATGAATGGAAGATAGAAATGAGACAAGGAGAGAGGACAAGGAGACGGCAGCAGTGAGAGGCAGTGTCATGAGATTGTGCCAAGTTACAGAGCTGTGAAACAAAGAGGACTGAACTACTGCCTGGTGGTTACGCTCCTCTGAGAGTGATACCACTGCAGGACAATGAGAGCACAGTGACGGATCAAGACGACGGGCTGGGATATGAGCAGTAAAAATCGGATTTTCTTCACGGGGAAGTTGCATGTTTGGTGATAGGATGTGGGTTTAAGAGGTTGTTTGGCAAATGTAAGTCAAGAAAATGATTGATTAAAACATCCATTATTTAACCTTGCCAACCAAAAATGATGTTCTGCTCCATCCATGCAGGACAGTCTTTGTGTTAGTCCAGAGGAACATAAAACCAGGTATAAATGCTTGTAGTTGTCAACATACTTTATAAAGCTACAGCAGATGTTCTTCACTAGTCTAGCCTCCAGAGCCATCATCAACTCCTTGATAAGAAATCACAACCCAAATGTCAATCTGACATATTTCAATCAACCGATTACCATAATTTCTCATTTATAACACTTCAATGAGGTCTAATTTTCAGGTGGGTATTATACACAAGCACAAGCAAAATATGTAAAAGATTTCGTCTCCCAACATCGCAATTACAACACATCTGATACAAAAAGCCAAAATATTCTCTCTTTCTGCAAAACATTATCGCCAAACTTGTTCTAATCCAATATTTTGGGTCTAATGAGATTAACTTTCTGTAATGATTTTGTAATTCTGAAGTGTTACGCACCACTCACATGCAAACACTGGGCGCTGCCATCTTGTGAGCAAGGGGACCAAAATAGCTGCGCTGTGATTGGTCAAAGACATCGGCATGTTGATAGCTGCTCTCTGATTGGTCGGTACGCTACGACTGAACATGCTCGGGCAGAAATCGAGTAATTGCGCATGCGTGAAGCAAAAGGTGTTTCTCTATCCGGTCGAGAGAGAAAATCATTTAAGGTATTTATTGTGAAAATACTGAGATTTCATTGATTAAAACTCTGAATAAAGGTAATTTTGAGTTGTCTGAGAGAGTAAGGTTTGGGCAAATTGTAAAAAGCCATTTTCCTGGAAAGCATGAAAAAATGGGTTGCGTGTTATAAACGCGGGCGTGTTATATTTAAAAAATCGTGGTAATCTAATAAAAAAAAAGCCGTTTTGGACCTCAAATGCAAAACAGAAACAAAAAAAAAAAACATTGTAGACTTTTTTGAACAAGTCCTTTATAAAGCAGACTTTGGGACCAAATGAAAATGTCTCTGCAACAATTGGGTCCCTAAAGACCAGTCGAGAGCCACCGTCTTAAAGTAGGACAACATTATAAGCTCCTCTTCGGCATCACATTAAAGAATGACCATGACATCTGTGCAAAGTCAAGGGAAGACATCTGATAATGATTCTGAAAAGATACTTAATGACCACAACCTCCACAAGCTAATCAGCTCATCCTTGAGTCAGAGAGAATTTAAGTGCAAAGGTTGAAGAAAATCTGTCGAGGCACTCCTTGCTTAAAAGCCAGGGATGAACATGAGGCCCAATAACCTTGACCATTGAACCCTGACATGTAAACACTTCAGTCAACAGTCACAATGGCCATTTGTGCAAAGTATGTCAGAGAATATTCAAGACATATCGTGTACACAAGCAAAGACTGACCTTTGACCACCAAAATCAAATCACCTCATCCATAAGTAGGACTAAACCTTTTAGGACATTTTGAACCATATTATTGACTTTATAAAACAATGTCTTTTGCACTGCAGACTGACTTTGCAAGGGTCCAAATCCTATGAGTTGTAAAGTTGGCTTAGCCTTACAGTGGCCAGCATAAATGAGTACAGCCCCTATTAAAAGTAATGTATTAATCAATATTTAAATGAACAAAAGAACAATTTCTAAAGTTTTGACAAAGCTGAGTTTAACATAACATTTTCTTTTTATGATAACATGAAAATAAGGGTAATATGATAACTCATTTTTGCATTCTGATCTTGAAGTGAGAAAAATCTTGTTTGCAATCAATGGCCCACATTTGGGGGAGTATTCTGTGGTATAGTATGCAATTGAAAATGTTGATTTTGAAATTAAACTGAAGGTTTTCTGACAAATCTGAAGGGGTGTACTCATTTATGCTGAGCACTGTATTAACAGTGCAGTGACCTCTGACACTCATAATTCAGTCAGTCGACTTCTGTGCATATTTGAGGAAAAAAAACGAAAACTCATTATGGCCAGTGAAACCCCAATGACCATGGCCTTCACAGCTAATCAGTTTATCACTGATACACGGTGGACATTTGTGCAAAGTTTCAAGAAAATCACTTTTAGAGAGAAATATCTTCATAAAGATCAAGAGATGAACATGCAGCGCAGTGACTTTGCCTTTGACCTCTAACATCTTAACAATTACTCACTGAGTCGGAGAGGACATTTGTGACAAGTTTGAAAAACATCTCTCAAAACATTTTGGAGATATAGTGAAAAGCTAGTGATGAACATGTGACCCTCCCTTAGTGTCCTACCTTAATCAAACATAAGGGATAAACAATCTGCCCAACACTTTAACCTTTAATTTTCAAAATTAAATCTGTTTATCCTTAGAATAAACATTTGTGCAAAGTTTAATGAAATCCCTTCAGGCGATCTCAGGATAATGAGTTCACAACAATGGTCTGCTTGGATGTGCAGACAGAAAACCTGAAACACTTCCTCCAGTAGTGTCAATTCTCTGCTTAGAAGTCTACCTACTCGAGGTAATGCTCTGGTTTTAGACTAAAATCTTCTGCAAACACTCTATATTAAATATGACAGAAATTACTGTCTCTGCAAAGAAAATGCATGGATGTGATTTTAAAGATTAAGCCAGTTTCTAACATCCCCAGAGCAAACTTTCCAGCATTAAAGGATGTTGATTTTCCATATCTTTGACAAATATTGGGGTTGTTGAGACAGCTGTTTGTTTGCTCACAGCTGCTGTTGGCACTAAAGCTGCTATTCAGACTGTCTTAAAGTTAGAAATTAAATCTGATAGATATGAATTTATAGCAAAATAATGTGGTGATGACTCACAGGCTGGTAAATTAACTCTGACAATCGCTGCATCAGAGCTCATTAAGCTCTCTTTGAAAGGATGCCATCAGCTTCAAAAACACATTTCCAGTAAATATGTTATGGGTAATTTCTTAGATCACGAAGCCTATATAGGGTTGTAAGATGTTTCTCTTTATAGTCTCAAACCAGGAACATATGTTGGGCACTTTATACTTGCAGGAGAGGATCTGTGTCGACCAGGTTGGATTTTTGAAGAGTTACTTGTATAACAGGATCCAGGGAGTTGGTTAAATCCAAACGCATGTCTTCATCTCCCTCCCCCTGGCTTGATCCGTACCTCCTGTGTCAATCAAACTCTCAAACGCGATCAGAGTTCAAGGTCTGCAGTATGATTTACCTGGAGAAGGAAGCATGCTACAGTGGCTGCTGAATGACACTTGTAAAGCCTCCTGCTGCAGGGTTATCCAGAGTCGAGCATGAGCTACAGCGGCGGAGGGTGCGCAAGAAATGTTCACCGATGCTGGAAAAAATGAAAATTCATCAGGCTGAGGACGAGGCTTCCAAAAGCAACGATGAGATATTCACGGGCTGAAGCCTCTCCCTCTTTATCTCCTTCACACACGCAACCTCAAACACATTTCTACTGAGCACCTAAATTTAAATCTGTGACACTGAGACTGATCTGCAGCTGAACCGACGAGGCCCTGGCCTGCTCCACGGTATGCTAATGCTATTCATTGGAGAGCATCAAAGTCTTCAAGGAGCTCTGACTTTTAAGAAAGTACAAAACACTGAATATTTCAGAGCTTAACAAGAGAGGAACACTTTTTCAACATGGTTGGCCTTTAAAGGGAACAGAACAGCCAAGATCTTTGAGTTATACAGCTTTTTTTAGATCACGGGGCAGAAAATGAAGGAACAATGACATGTAAATGTTCTTAAACCAAAGTAAAGTAAAATTAGCTCAAGGCTTTTAAATGCCTCCTGTGGTGTGTTGGGAAAGAAAAGGACTGAATGAAGAAACAGGGCTTTCTTCTGAAGTGGAAACATTATAAGCAAGGAACATGAGCTCTGTGATTGATGATAGTTTCTTGTTGCTTGTGTCACTTTTCTGTTCCTTACCTTCGTTTTAACTCCAGTTTTTATTGAAAGTTTAATTCCTGCTTTTCGATTTCCTGCTTCTGTTCTGTTTGTATATGCATAAACCCTGAATGTCTAACATACCTGGCCAATAAAGCTGATTCTGATTGGCCCCTGCAATCCTAATCAAGACATAACTTGTATGGAAGCATTACTTTTGTCTAAAGAAGTTGGGCTCTTCAGTTTCCACAGGTCCAGTCATTACTGAAGGTTAAATGTGGCACTGATGCAAGTGGCCAAGAGCATTAAATCCACGCAGGGAGAATCCGGGCATATTAAATGCAAATCAACAAGGTGGCAGTGTGGGCAGGAAAGTCACATTATTGGTCTGCTGGAAGCTCCTCTGTGTGCTGGTAATTTACTCATTTTAAACAGTTTGTGGATGAGTAGCGAGACAAGAGGCTTCCTATGTCTGCTTCCAATGACAACAACAGCCAGATATCTACCAAAAAAATACTACTGCATCCAAAACCTCAAGAACACAACGTATTAACAAACAATAACCACATTGAGGGACGTTAATCATGTCAGGTAAGCACATGAGCTCATTGTTACTGTCCTCAAAAATGATTGCTCTCCCATTGTCAAGTGTTGATTTTAACATATTTTTTTGGTTGTAATTTCTTGCCTAAACCTTTTTTATTTTGTAATGATATTTGACGTGTGCTGCTGACTTCTTGGCCAGGTCGCCCTTGTTAATGAGATCCTGATCTCAATGGGAAATTACCTGGTTAAATAAAGGTTAAATAATAAAAATAAAAATGCCAACTAGAAAGACAGTGAGCTACTAGACATGGCTAAAAGTGTGTGCGGTCCCAAACAACAGATGTATGAAGATAAATCAGCCAATCAATCAACCAATCTTTGTTTGTATAGTGCTAGTTCATAACAAGTGTTATCTCAAGGCACTTTACAATAGAGCAGGCTGAAGCCAAACTCTTTATTTTAGGTATACACACATGTGCATGTATACAAATACATATAAATATATATTTGTATATACACATACATACATACATCCAGAGATGTATCATCCAGGCAGAGACAAAGGGACAAGAATCACATTTATCTCTGCTGAATACAGATTCAATCGATCAATCCTTACCTGTATAGCATCATATTTGTCTTTTCTGAACATAAATGTATGAAAGGTAAACCCCTTGAGATGTGACATCTCATTTTCAAGAGGATCCTCATGTCTGTATGGTTGTAAATATAGTTATTCTGGATCGATACAACCATTTATAGAGAGATCAATCTAACATTAACATTAATATCTATTATGAATATTCTCTGGAGAGGATTATGTTGATTAATATATTTATGTCAGATCTTTGCACAATATACATTTATATCTACAAAAATTTACAGAAATCCGTTCCATTCCTTTAATAGTGATACTTATCTTTTATACATGTATATAGTTCTTGTTTATATTTGGACAGTATTTTCTTGCTGCTATTATTTAGTATTTTTTTGCTTCTATTTAAATCTTGTCATTAGTTTTATACCTCTAACCTGGCATTCACTCTGGACAGCAGAGTAGAAATTTCATTGTGCAGGGTAACATGTCTCTTAATGTGCAAATGACAATAAACACTTTGAATCTTGAATCTATAGCAGCATCCAGCTGTTAAAGGTATTTTGGGTCTCATTTGTGAGCTTCTGCACGTCTCCTTTGGTGGCTCAAGAGTATCACACTATGTTCAGTAAAAAATAGGACACTGTTAACTAAGAGGACATATTAGTGTAAAGCCCAGAGTGAGCATAATGCTCTGAGATGAATACAAAAATGTTCTGTGGTTGCTGGAGCCACATTTGAGTGGGATTATTAATTTATAATATAATACAAATGCATTGTAAAAGGAAGGTCTGCAGTGCACATATTAACTTTATAAATGGCAAACAAAAAACCCTCCAAACATCGGATTTCACACCCAAACAGTTCCTGTAGTTTCCCAAATTACATCAAATAGCTAAATATACAGTCTCCACCAGCACAATGACTGTGTGCTGATTTAAGGGGGAATGAAAGAGGACTGTCAGATTATTACCACAAGTTAATAAACGCCTACCCTACAGCCACAATAATCATTAAGGCTGCTCAACATTAATCTCTCTATTTTTTTCTGTTTGTTATCAAATCATCCAGTGGGGAAAATCAACTTGAACCAAAAAGCAGAGCAAATGAACAATGCAGCCAACAGCAAGAAAACAAACAGAGGCTCCTAACAAATAATCAAAGTGTTTCGTCTTACAGCTTGAAAATGTACAGTCAATTTATCTGACTACTCTGTTGTGGCTGCATACTGCTTCAGAACATTGATTAATGCACAATGCAATGAATAATGATGGATGTGCAGCATGCGGTGTTTGTATAATTGAGTTTAGATACACAGTAAACAAGGGGCCTCATTCACCAGCCGTTCTTTGGGAAAACTTTGGACCTCTTTCACCAAAACCTTCCTGATTTTTCTTATGTTTTTTCTTAATAAAGTCCTAAAAAAGTTAGAGGCAGAGTCATGAGGAGTGTTATGTAACATCAGCTGGAATATTATGCTTATTTTTCATTATTAACATAGAAAAATACATTAATGTCCAGATAAAAACGTGAGACTGCAGGGATGTGGGCAAACAGCACAAAGATACACTGGATTTATGAACAGAAAAAGGGCTGCAGTGGATTCTGTAAAAAACAAGCTCAAACAGCCTGATTCAGTGAAACAAAACTCACTCTCAGTATGTGCTACAAGCAGATGCACTGGATGTACAATCTTGAAGTTTAAGAACAGTGCCATGATGCGCCGCGCGCTGCAGAGCACATCACTTCATCAGCACACTTGATTCATCTTTAGCACGACAGAAGCACAAAAATGTGGGGATAGAGCAGATCAACCCAGATGCACAGAGCATCTGCAATATCACAAAATAAAATGGATATAGCCTGTCTCCTCACACACCCAAATTATGTCAAACAAAGTAGCATTTCAATTGCAAATCAACCTTGCACAAGCAAGCTAACATGTTTTTATGTGATTTCCTTTAGCCTTGTGTTAACATGTAATCTCAACTCTTTTAGTATTCTAATTATAACAGGCTGCCTGGTCTTTTTTGTCATTTTTCGTCAATAAACGTGTCAGGAAATGTCCTTTCAGTATATTTTTATGATTTGTCATTATTATGTTATAAATGATAAATGTTATAAAAAAAAAACAAAATAAAGAGAACATCAAGAAAACACTTCAGAATGATACTAATGCTATTATTTACAATATTTACATGTATAAATCACGCAAGTTTTTCCCTGAATCCTCCTCTCTGGGTTAGCTCACTTCCCTCTCCTCCCCCCTCGGGCAATCCAGCCTTTACTGTAATGTATACCAGTCCATATGGATATAGGGGTTAGTCTTAGTATGTATAAAACAACCTCCTATGTCTTGTAATGTTCAAGTGTGTGGCGTTAGTATGACTATATTACTGCCTCTGATCAAGCCAGCGCCTCCCACAACTTATATCATAAAAACATGTCTCCTCCTCATTAAAGAGTACTTTCATGTACAAGACATAAGACAGCAAATCTGGACTTTTCCCTCTCTCCCTGTCTATAGTGCCAGTAGCTGCTGGAAACAGGCTACCCTTGACTACCCAATAGACCTACTACCATATCATCAGCAGTTCAAGTCCTTGGTTGGGAATAGCAAGCCAAGTACTGAGCATGGCCCAAAAAAGAATACAGAGCCGTTGAAAACACGCAGCTGAACTGACTAATCACCACAGAGCAGATGGTGAGAGGGGGCCCACGTGGGGAAGGGGGCCTTAAAGTGACAGACAAAGTATACAAGGGCACTCAATATATGAAAACTGAACAGCAGCAATTGTGAATATGCTTTATCAATCTTAAAAATGCAATATGAGAACCAGAGTTAAGGCAAAATATGACCTATATAACACGTTGAGGCAGTGAATACTTGAGTAGCTGCATTGAGAGAGACTGAGGGCACTGAGAAGCGTATAAAACAGAGAAAGATGCACATATGAGTGCATGAAACAGAACTTTAAACACATACTGGAAGAAGTTGGAGTAACAAAAACACTGCTAATAGCCTACATGTGTCTCAATCTATTTTATTACAATCTCAAATGTTTTTCAACCCAAAAAAGGGGCTGAAAATGCTAGAGACTGTAAATAGACATAGTTACCAGGATGCCAATACAGACTGGATTAGTATTATCAAGACTTAAAAATTGATTTTTCTTTTGCCTTCAAGCTTTTACTTCACAAATAGCCAAAATAAAGGACTCCTACATTACAACAACAAATTCTTAGTAATGCAACTAGTCTTGCTGAATCGTCTAATGTGCATATTTTTAGTTTAATAAGATTAAAAATCAGTTAAAACTGCCCTTCTGCCCATAGTCACCCGTGTTTTGTTAATCTGTTAGAACATGAAAGAGCTCTAGTGCTAAGCCAGACTTTCTTTGCAGGGTTTTTAATGGTAAAATTTCCACCAAACAAAGAGTAATGCATGTCTTCTAAAGGGACAGATGCACAAACTACACTTGCTAAATAACAGCAATAAATATTCAAGGCTTTATAGCTCTGTAGCAAAGGTAGACACATATACAAACCTGTCAGCGTGAAAGCTATTTGTCTTCCCCGCACCTTTTTTTCCCTTAAAACGTCTCTTACATGTCAGAGCCAAACAACCTTGCAAGCAAAAATAAACTGAAGTGCTAAGGTGAGCAGACGCGGGGTAGTTACCACGGAGAGCTTAACGGCACAATGCAAATAAGCCTTCGCACAATAACAGACGACCCACATCTCCACGCCAGGCAGCTGAGATTCAATATCGCAGGACAAGGAGTGCTGCGTCCCCAGGCCCTGCTTGTAAAGTGGCCCATAAATCAAGAACCCTGTTGAGAGCCGGTCTCTGTGGGTCTGGTCCAGCAGGGGGGAAAGTGCCGCGCTCTGGCTGGGAAAAGGTTCGCCAGTGTGGCCGTCTGCTGTAATGGAAAGGATGTCTGAGCCACAGAAAGTTATTACCATCATTAGCCAAACTGGAGATTGGATTAGTGCTGGAATTGTTATGTTTGAGTATATGGATGATGTTGTGGCGTGGGGGGTGCAGCCATGCGTGCAGCTGAACTGGGTCAAACTGTATGTGCTGATTAATGTTTGATTTACATTTCAAAGCTCGGTAAGGGGAGCTGGGAAATGGGGACAATCAAGGAGAGGGGATTTGAAAGACAGTTAATAATATTGTTTTCTGGCACTGACCACTGGGAGGATGAGTGTGGACTTACAGTTTCAGATCCCTCCAAAATTGTTATCCAACTTTGGCAGCTATCACTGTCTTTTGGCAAAGGCCTGCATAGATCAGTCAAATTTATGCACACCAGGTAGAAAATTAATGATTAATTTTGTTTTGTGCTACAAATCAAAGCCACTGAGGCCAATATGATTGATTAGCAACCTCTTTCTTTGTGCTGCAAAACAGTCTAAGTACTCCAAAGCGGAAGTGTTGGAGGGTGATTTGCATTGCTCTTCACTTAAAGCATTTTTATGAACATTTAAAGCTCTCTAACCAGATTTTGGACTGGGTAAGAGTATTCAAAACCCAGACAAAATGTTACTGAAGTGCACTCATGCATTGTGTTTCCTGTTAAGAAGGATTTCATTTGACGGACTGTTTCTTGCATATACTGTCATATCTGAGGTGGTGTGGACTTTATTGCATTAGTTTATTCTTACTCAGCTGAAGTGCTGAGGCACTAGGCCTATGCTCAAAATATTGATACGGCAAAAGATGGTCACACACTCTTTGCTGATATGTGTATTGATACTGATTCTACAGAATCGATAAGGCCTCAGATGCTGTTGTCGAAACACTTTGGGTGATGTTATCAATGGCACAGTTCAAAGTTGAAGCCAAACTTCATGAATGAAGAACATGTTCAAAATTTTAACTTTAGTCTAAAATCTTTGAGGACCTAAATTTAAGTGTCTTGAGTTGTAGAACAATATTTTTTCTTTTTGCAAAGAAAAAACTAATTTAAAGTTGTCAGGAGCTCTGATAAAGGCAAAATAAATGTCCGCAATTTACTCTGAACAGGATATGTATCATATCATGAGGTTGCATGAAACACCCAGCCCTATAAGGCATGGATTAAATGCTGTGCAGTCTGAAGCAAGTATGAAGTGATTTTATCCACAGTGTCACTTAACATCTTTGTTCCTAACCCAGAGGGTCCCATGGGGGAATGAGTCTCTGTCAGCATTAAGGCTGTCAAATTTTGGTTCACATATGTTCTCTAAAACAATGATAACAATACGGGCATACTCCCTTAAAATGTCTTTGCACTAAACTATTTGTAGGCATCCCATCTTGATTTTTTCTATTAAAAAAATTGAGGGTTTTTTTTATGTGGGTCTTGGGGCTCGATTCTTTTTTTGGCACAACAAGGTAAAAGGTCAGGAGCCAATGACGTAAGCGATGTCATATATTTGCACTTGCAGTTGCACCAAAGATTTTCACGAGGTATTGCACTACAATCAATCAAACTGATCCAAAACATAAAAGCTATCTCTTAGTATTTCATTTTTATCTTTTCATCATTTTAACTCTTTATCCTCTTTTGGTTTTATATCTTTTCCATCATTTTAATCCCTAGTTTCTTTTATCTATTGGTAGTTTTAGCCTTTTTAATTTGCTAAGTCTTAAGTCTCAGTGACAATCGTGATTACAGGTATTGGTCATATTAGCAGGAGAAGAACAATAGTGATGATGAACTAATGTAACACTACACAGCAAGTCAACAGGTCTCATACTGGCACCCCAATGATTTATTAATTAGTCAAAGTGAAAACCAAACACTAAGCACACATTAGTAACCATCTTTGTTGATAAACACAGTTGATGTAACCTGTGAGCTTGATGACAAGAATAATATAATTTGAACCAATGTAAATCTAGGCACACCCAAGAAAATTGAAAGACTGTTAAATTAATGCCCTGCATTTAAGCTAAATTAAAAACAACAAGCATACAAATATATTCTCAAGCAACGACCTTATAAGTAACCTTTTAAATAGTTTTTAAATTTGTACTAAAATTAGTGATTCTAGTAAAAACTTAATAAACAAAAGCTATTTTTAAGTATTAATCCTGAGCTCACTTTCTTTTCAATTCAAAACAATTTCAGTGTTTGTTTTTCACTCAAGGTTGAATAAAACTTTCTCTCTACAGCTGCTTCAAAGAATTTAAAAAACAGAAAACTTCCAGATATTCAAATCTAATCAAGTGTATTTGTCCAATTTTAAGCCAGAAGTATACAAGTAAACTTGATATTAATATGAACACCCTAAAAGTCTGCACAAAGATCACGTTTCAAGTGCAACACAAGAAACAAGTGCTGAATCTACAGTGTAGTGAAGCAATGAGATGCCAATATTTAGAAGATACATCTGGCAGTAGGGCTGAGCGATTTCAGGAAAAGATCTAATTGCGATTTTTCTTGCAGATACTGCGATTTCAATTCGATTCACGATTTTCTTCAAATCAAGCTTCAGTGCAATATTCACTATGTACAGTATAGACAACAGTAAAGAAATCAATGATCAAAAGCACACAACACAATATGGCATGAAAGGTGCCCTTAAATAAAATTATTATTATTATTATTATGGCTATTACTTATACTCCTAAACAGAGTCTTTGTATTGTAGACCTGCTTACCAGCACTTCAGTAAATGCAAATTACCTGCAAATGTGTAAAATAGTATGTGTAAAACAGTTGACATAACAGATCCTGGGTCAGTCAGGAGGGCTGCAAAAAATTGCAGCTTTGGCAATCACAAAATTGCCTTGTCTGAAATTGCGATTTCCATCTGAAAACGATAAATCGTTCAGCCCTATCTGGCAGTTTCCCCTTATTTTTGTTTTAATTACAATTCAGGCCTTGTTAGTACCTTTAATATCTTAAAATGAGATATTTGCTTTGAAATCTCATGTGAATGCAGCTCATAACAAATGTACATAGTTGTTTTTGTCAAGAAATTAGACCACACACTTGAGTTCTTGCTGTGTATTGATGCACTCAGTTGCAGAAGAATTGATTAAATGTTTCTTTCACAAAGTAAAAATGCTGGTTAAGAAGAAGAAGAATAACCTTAGTCTTACTTGAAGCAGACATCTTGCACTCAAGTCAGGTTCAAAGTCTACGCCTAAGACCAGCGGTAAATAATAAGTTGCCTCAGGTCCTGAACGCTTTAGCTAATGACAAATGAAGAAGAGCTAATGAGGTGCTTCTTGATTTCACTCATTATTAATCCCTTGACGTCGTGCTTCTATTTCAGGTCATGTCTGGCTCACGCTGGAGCACCCTGACAGGATTCTTCGACGTCGGCATTCATGTGCTGCTTGCAAATCGTCTGTTTTCATGGATGTGTTGTTCTCCCACTCAAGATGTTTTATACAGTAGCGAGAGCATTTTCGATCACAGAATACTAAAGGCTTTTCCGAGCCCACACTGTCCTAAATGGGCTGTAAAAGGCTCTGATGAATTCCCCGTATCTCCTACAAACAGGCTCTTAAAATACAGGTGAAAATGTGACTAAAGATTGCCTGTTGTGGTGGTGTTTTGATGGCATTAGAGAGAGATGTGCTTCAGCTGCCATGCATTAGCTGCACAATAATGTCTCCTTTTTCCCATCGTGAAACCAGCATTATGTTTTTTTTTTATTATCTCTGCACCAACGTATGGAATGTCACAACAAAGCCTTCATGAATGAGTAAGCACAGATCGGATGATGGGAGGAGGGGAAATGGGAGGAAAAATTGCTCATTTTGCTTGCAATTTCCCAGCGTCTATCCACATCTCTGTAAAAGCTATCTGAAACACATCAAGTTCATCTTTGCAGGCCTGGATGAGCCTCTGAGGATCACCTCCAGACATGGCACGATGACGAAAAGAAAGAATGAAAATGATAATTCGGCACACTTGCTTATAGCGATGTGCTTATTGCTGATTAAGGGGGGAAAAATTCAGTTGAAACCTTTCTAGCCTCTAGCAAAGAAAAATACTGTATATTGAGGTAATTGATCACGCCTGGGATGGCCATTTCATCAGAGAGTTCAACACGAGTATTTCATTGCCTCTTTCTTCATTTTAGACCTTTTGAAATTGACCGGCACAAGTTTGTAGCTGCAGGGCATGCTACACCACGGCTGACCCCCTGTCCTTTTATTCTCCGCTAGAACAAATGGGTAAATAAAGCGCTCTAAAATTGCATTTTACTCGAGTCAACTTTACGCTTTGATGTTCCCGCAGACGCGCAGAGGCAAACACAGAGTGACTTGCATGTTTTTTCAAGAGCAATGTAAGGAGACAGTTGGAAATGATGCCATTATGCTGCTTTTATCGCAGTATTAAGTGATGTTCTTTGAGGACAGCATGAACTATAAAAAGCAAACATAACACTCGGCTCTGTCCACATCTATACATGAGGGCAATCAGATCCAGGTGTGGGGAGGAAGTGGAGCGTGTAAGTGATTTGCAAAGAGGACCTCTCTACTAAATAACAGCAGGAAAGGTTGCAGAGAGAGCTCAAGGGCCACACAGGGAATGAGGGCAATTTTAAAGGCCATTTGTTCTTCTATACGTCCCTGTATCAAATCAGCAGGAGGTGGGCTGACCCAGTGGTGATGACCTCTTGAACCACCACAGACTAAATAATGTAACCTGATGGGTGGAGGGCTGAGGGTACGAGACTACATAATAGAAAAGCAGCAGCAGTTTGCAACATGCAATCTCCCTCACACAAGGTAGGAACGCACTTCATATGATCATAAGGGAAGTTTTCTCTACAACCACTGTATTAACACTCTTGGGTTTTGTTTTATAATGTCTCATTTTGCTCTTAATATTAGAAACACATTTTTTATTCTGTTAAGCACTTAATTTAGTTTTAGTGTTTTGTCTAAAATATCCTTTAGTTTTAGTCATAAGTCTAAATTGTTTTAATTTTAGTCTAATTTTAGTCGGTGAAATTTCACAACATTTTAGTCGATGAAATCTACTGTAAATTTAGTCGACTGAAATATGAAGTGTAAAGTGTAAGGCATTTTTTTTGTTTCCTTGAATTTCTGAAGTCATGTTTTACACGTGGATAAAATGAAACATCTAATAACCCTTTATTGAATGCTAGTAAAGTTTGAATGTATAGATTAACCTTTATGTGAAATGCAGTCACCTTTATTTAGGCTACCTGGCAGAGCATCTCAGTTACAATACCAGAACTGACAACAAACAGTGAACCTGCTCTACATGAATATATCAATTCATAAAGAGAGGAGCTCTGATTGGATCGCTCCACAACTTATCCCACCACCACCAAGCTAAGGCAGCTGTGATTGGATGTCCCTCTCAACTCATCCAACCTTTCCACACAACCAAAGTAGCTGTGATTGGATATATTCCTAACTTGTCCCTACTTATGACGAAATTACGTCTGATTGGATTAAGCCTCTGTCAAACATTTTAGTCTAGTTTTTATTTGTTGATGAAAATGTCTGTTAATTTAGTTTTAGTTTTTCTCCATGTACACTTGTTTTTTTTAGTTACTGTCTAGTTTTTGCCAGGGGAAAAAATATTGTTGACAAAAATTATGATGAAAACAATTAGTCAACAAAATTAACACTGCACCAACACCAGGGTTGATGAATGGATGGATAAGTTTTTCAATGAATCATTCAATTATGTCATTGTTTACTTTTTGAGCTTTGCATGAACATTGTTTTCCAGTGCAGAGTATGCAGAGAAGTGAACTTTCTCACTTTCCTAACTATCTTTGCTAAAGGCACCATCAACCAACAGCGGCCTTGGGGGAATAAGGAAATCAAAACAAAAGCAGCAGCAGACAATGTTACACCACTGTGTCCTGACACCGCTAAACTCTGGAGGCATTTTACCCTCTAAAACACAAATAAAGGAGTGAAATATCCCTGATTTACAGTCAGTTTTCAGAGGAAAGCTAGCCCTCTTTCACCAAGATGGTAACTTTGTATCTAGTGCCAACAGTTAACATATTGTTAAATGTTGACATCTTTGTTCCTCAACTCTTCTGTCCTTCAAGCGTCACGCCGGTTGAGTGACTGAAAGCTATGAATAGTGGGAAAGGATTTATTGGTTTGCTTGCTTTGTTAAAGATTTAATCCAAATGATCCCACTGTACTAGGAATCCAATGGGGACACTAATTTGTCTGGCACTGGGCGTGAATAAAAGCTAACTCTGGGGCTGCCAGTGCCCATCAGGTTGCAGCAGCAGGCAGCAAACAGACACGGGAGCCAGGCATGAAAACTGTGGATGAAGCTAAAACCAAACATAAACCCAGTGACTCAAACATGCACAAATCTCCTCAATAACAGGATTTACAAACCTATGTCAAATGATCACCCCTTAGATTTATAAAAGAGACCATGACGATTATTGAGGCTTAACAAGCACTGAAGGAGACTGCACTTTTAATAATGTTTTTTCTCAACTTATAGCCCATATTTAGCTCCAAAGTTAATCAGCTATCATTTTCAGTACTTATTTTACCATTGCACATTTAATCTTTTCCTCCCTTCCCTAACTCTCTTTTCATCCTCCTCCCAAACATTGATGCAAACTTTTACAGTTACCTTAAGGCTTCACATTTAAACAAAGTCATCAAAACTACATTAACGCTTCATTCTTCAAGGTAAGAAAACAATATATCTTAAAAAAGTCACATTTGGAGTTAAGTTGTCAGATTTTAGAGCAACTAGATAAATTCGTCTCAAATCAAGTGCACAAAACAATCCCTTATTACCCCACAAACTGGCTTATTAGTCATTCATAAAGATAGTCATTTGCTGCATCCCTGCTTGTTGCATACTTTCTATCCTAGATATTTCTTTTAGAGGTGCTGATTTAGCTCTGCTGGTACAGAGAGTACACCATGCACAAAGGCAGAGTCTTCAAACACTGGTGTGATGCTTCATACATTAGCTCCATGTCTTTATTCTACAATCTTCCCTCTCTCTTCGGCTACATTTTTGAAAATGATGGTAAAGACTAGTTGTTTTTCTATTAGTTCAGACCATAAAGCAGACCAAGTAAGACAGACCAGACATCCATGCTCTGCCCTGTTCCTTTATGCTTCAATGCTTTTCCTGGAATAACTGCGTTCAACATCATAACATTGAACTCAAGGTCATTCCTAAAGCCAGGGTCTGCAGAATCAGAGTTCAAGGAACTGTGTGGAAAGAGCCTGGCAGTCTGTGACGGCCTGAATAAATTTAATTATAAGGAAGTTTGAGAGACTTAAGACTAAAAGCTGAAAAACCCATGTGTTTTAGTTTAGACCTTAAAATGGAGTTGTAAATTAAAATCACTTTATTTGTATTTTAACAAAGCAGTGTGTTTTTTTATTGGATGCCAAGCCCAGGTTTGACAGAATCCTTCCACAGAAAGAAAACAGAAAGGAGTAAATAGCGGATTTATGTTTTCCCACACTTCACAGTTACAACAGACAGTAGCACTGAACTGACTTCTTCTCCAGCCATTACAGTGTGACAATATTAACAGGATATAACTGCTTTTAATGAAACAAATTCCTCACAATGCTGACCAAAGTTGAAAGCTTACAGCAATTCTACTTCATTAGATGGCTTTTAAGAACTTATTCATATCCCTATAACAAACAATATCTTGTACTTTACTTCCCAAACAGCAGCATATCTGGACCAATATTATTAAAAATGCATAAAAAATTAACTGTATTAAAGAATATTTTCATCCTAGCAGTGTAGAGAGAAGGATTTTCCTCTGTGTAAATATTACAAAACTGAAATCCTGGCAGCAAGTTCTCAGTTTGCAGTTGTTTAAATACTACCTAAAGTTCTGTATCAGAGTAATGAGTGCCTAAAACTTTAAGGTGAAATCAATAAATTTGAAGCTGGTGTCACAGCTCGATAAATAGTTCAATGCTGATATTTTTGTTCCTCAACTCCTTTTGTCCTCCAAGCCTTCATGCCGGCTATGAATAGGGAGAAAGGATTCATTGTTTTGCTTGCTTTGTTGAAGTTTTCAGATTTTACGCTATTTAATTTTAAAAAAGACACAACAGCAAACTAATAAAATATCAAGAAAAATGTCATTTCATTTTGAGTTCCATCTAACTGAATAAGAAAAATGTATTGTTAGTGTAAACCCAAAGATAATGTGATCATTTGTTTACAGTTGAATGACAGTGTAAAAAATCTATCTCTGGATGCAAATATTAAGTAGTTGGATTATCATTTAGCCTTTGTTTAACTTTATTTTGCTATGGAGGTTAAAACTATATCAAAATGTAGGTAAGGTCTAAAACTCCATGTTGCTTCCTCTTAGAGAATCCTTATAAGAAAAATTAATCAAATGTTTGAATCCAGAAAAATTTAACTAAAGACTCTTTAGACCTAATGAACAAGTTTTAAACAGTTTCTTACATTTCTGTTCAATTATTAATCGAATACATGACTACCTGCTTTAGCACTGAGGCATCACTAGGAAATACTAGCAGTTAAGTCCCCAAATCATACTTAACTGCTAATGCTGTGATTAATTCTGCGATATTTATGAGTATTTCTTTCTTTTTCTCTTAAGATTTACAGCAAAGAGGAAAAACTTGAGTAAATGGCACTTCTGTTAAACATATTAGCATCCATTATGTTACTAAAATGTAGTTTAAGATGGGTTTTTTTAATCTCTAATAATGATCTATGTAAAAGATGAACATTATAGATGTGTTCAAGCCCTGATGGAGTCTTACAAAATGCTTTCACATCCAAAAGGCCACAAAGCACTGCCTCAAAGACAGCTGCCCTGCTTTAATCTAACATCTAATCAAAGATAAACCCTGAATGGAGAGCCGTACCTGGAAATTCGTTTCCAAGTAACACCTGTAAATGCTCAGTGATTGAAATTCTGGCTTTCACCCACGGTCGTCATGATTCTTCTTTATATGGGAGAGGCGACGTGGGCAGACATATTGTAATCTAGCTGATCTACCATACTTGTCAATTCATGACATGATGGCTGCAACAAAAATAAATAGCTTTGAATCAGATCGATGCCCAATGATTGCGATGGAAAATGGAACAAGGCTTGTGGAAAGAGGAATCTCATCTTCACGGGAATTGGATTTTCAAAAAGATTTAACTGGGAGCTTGTGTGTTATGCATGTCGTCCTCCGCTTCTAACACTCCGACCTCACAACAGTCAATAAGTCTGCACAGCATGCTGCAAGAGCAGAGGATGCTTCAGCTGGAGAGCCATATTTGCACACATGCACATGGTCCTACGTGCAAAAACACAGAAGCTGGATCATCTCTCAATATTTTCATTTCCCCTCCAGTCTTATTAATGTAACCTAACAGCCTTGATTGAGATGACCCAGTCCCTACTTCCCCACAAATCCTCATCAATTGCTCCAATCACTCCTCACACAGAGCCAGACAATCCTTATTTCCAGCTGTATTAATGAACTCTTTCATTTGAAAGCCTTTGACTGCCCGCCCCTTGATTGCAAAGCCAAGGCCAATAGGCCGCTGTGACAGCTCCTTGAAAATTAAAAGTATCAATCACAGGAGGAGGGGGAGAAAAGGCTTGGGATGCGTTCAGGTCCCTTTTTTTCTAACAAGAAGAGAAATGTGGTGCAACAAGGTCAAGTGCTATTTGCAAATGTTTGTCATGGTGTGTTTTAGCCTATTTAGAGCAGCACAAGTGACATTTTTCTCATGAGGAGGGGACAGCATGACAAAATGTCGAGTTACATGAACTAAATTTGTAGTTTGATCTTTTCTGGAAGGGAATTTCATGTCATGACCCCTTTAAAAGTCCTATAAAGATGGAAAATATGGGCCAAAAATCATACCTCAGTGTTTGAAAGTATATTGGTGAGTAGGATTGGATAGGATTGAGGCAGTAATTAGCTTTTTAAAGCTTTAATCTGTGTTACTAGTGTGAAGCATGGTCCCTGCAACATTATTGTCTCCAACAGCACAAACTCCACCACGCCATTCCTAAATATGCATCTGAATGTGGATCACAACCAACATCTAGTCACTTCCTGCCATGACCAACATTCCTATAAATCATCTTTTCACTGAGCATTAAGCCTGGTATCTTCTCCCTCCGTGAACCAATCTGTTAATATGGTCCAAAGGTCAGATGAAATACGAGGAACAAAATAAATATGGTCTCCTCCATGATTCAAATAAACTAATACATCCTCAAATCTGGATTATTTTCTTACTCATATGCCAATAACAACTACAGGACACTGCACTGGTTTCCAATCATTATAGAATATATGAGCAGCTTCAAGTTTACTTGTGAAACATAAACTATAGTGTCTCCATTGAAGAACCATGCAAATATTCCTCATTATTAATAACCCCTCCACTGAAATAAGGACTTCATGGTGCATTAATGTGCCCCTTAAACCCTCACTTAATTCATCACAGAGCAAAGGAGGAACTAATGCTGCTGGGTAAACTTGACCAGCATGAAAAAAGTGCCAATGCCGGATGACATAATCTCTGTCTAAATCAATTTCTGTGCGAGAGCACTCAACTCAGCTCGATATGTAGCTGCAGGGCTTCCGTTAAGTGGCCGCTGCCACTTACCTATTAATTCATGTGCTGCTGGTTGATCCTCCGGCAAAGCTTAACCCCAGATGTTGGAGGTGAATAAAGATGGTAACAAATTAAGGAAGGAAATAAAAAGTTCTTTGAAATTAAAATATTAATCAAAGGTTGAGATATTCAAGTTGAGGACATTGGGAGTAAAAGGAGAAGCTTATAAATTAGCTGTAGATGTCAGTGGAGACAAAATAAAGTTATACAGCTGTGATTAAAGTTGAGAAATATATCAAACTTTAAAAGACATATTGATGTATTTTTATATGAGATAAAGGATAAGAGGGTTTCATTTTTATCAATATGTTACTGGTAATCTAAAACTTAAAGAATTATTGACCTGATTCTTAGTAAGAACGTTGTTTACGGTAAGAAGCACTAAGAGGATTAAATTTATTGACCACAAGATAATCCATCTGGAGTGCTTGGTCTAATTTATGTATTTTTTCATGCATTTATTTATTTAACTACTTATTTGAATTCTGTTTTAAAGACACTGATACATGTTTGATAGAGTGGCAACAAAAGTAAAAGGTAAAAACTACTGAGTCATTTTTCTTCACTGATAACTCCACAAATTCTTGCACAAATTGGATATTTTTATTGCACCATGTCAAATTAAAATCCCTCTCAAATGTTACAGATGTATTGTTGCATGTAAGACAGGACTCTCTCTCTTTCTATGGATTTACTTTAGTTTCAAATACAACAGATGATCTTTCTGAAGTTTCTGTAATATCAACTTCAATTGATACTACCAATGGCTTTGAACAAGTTCAACTGGAATTTCTGCATTTGCTGATCATTAAAAACTACAAACTAACAAAATAATTCCAATAGTTGAAGTCTAAAGTTCCATTAATGTTGCCCTTGAGGGCCTTATTTAATATTATTTTCTTTTTGTTAGGGTTGTTTTACCTAATTACTTGGTAAAGCTCTCTGGTCAGCCTTAATGGTTTAAAGTGTGCACGACAAATAACTGAACTGATTTGCATGAAATAGGAAAGTATGCACTGTAAGACAAAATTATATTAAAAACAGTTTCGGTTGATAAACAAATATTTAAGGGCCCATATGAGGTTTTAACTCAATGCCTATGATATCTGCAGTATGTAATTGATAGCAAATCAATTAAAATATATTCAAAAGCAGTCTTGGTTTGGTATTAAGTTGTCTAAAAGTCACGACAAGGCTAGCTTTAGTTTCATCTGCTTGCATTAAATAGCCACCAGCCAATGGGTAAAAACTATGAAAGCTATGAACAAAAGCATTACTTGTTTGCAAAACTTACAATTTTTATCTGCTGTGATTCATCCTGAGTTTTGTTGTTGTGAAGGATCAAATTGTAGCAACAACCCAGAAAAAACACATTTTTATTGCACTGAGAGTTTTTAAAATAAAAACACAGACATTTTTTTGGCACTAAGAAGAAATCCCATTGAGCTACCAGCTACCCTTTGAATATGTGTTGCAAATTCAGGCATTAAAATAAGGCTTGTTTAATGTTTTACTTGTGGGACAAATGGAGCTCGCAGCTAGAACTCAAGCTAAATAAATTCCTTATTTATGAAACTTCATGCTATCATAATAGTCTTGGCAGATGATGATATGCATGATATTTCCAACCTCTATATTTTCACTGGGATAGAGAATAGACTCAGTGTACAAAATAATCAAATCATGATTGTAATATTAAAATGCTGTTTGCTCATAAAAAGGCCAATAGAGCAGAGATGGAAAACTGGAGGCCTGGGAGCTACATGTGCCCCCCCACTCCCCACATCACTGGTCAGTTTTAAAGACCAATAAAATGTTAACAAGAAGACAGTGTGACGAAATCTGCCACTGATTATTTCAATCCATGTTGTGAGAACAATACCGTGCACAAACACCACAAGAAATGAGTAGATACGGTTTGCTAAAGTTGTTTTTGTGAAACTCCGGCATGAAGTATGCAGGACTTCAATCATTTAAAGAAACAAAACAGATCTGAATCAAATACACTTTAAAACAAACTATATCTGTTCAAGCAAGAAACAAGCCCAAAATCTTGCTGAAATCCTTGTTGCCTATTATATTCACATCCGTGGCCTGACATATCTTATCTACAGACAAATATACATGTCACAAAACATCTATTTATTTTGTAAATTCAACAACACGCATTGAAACTTCACATGCCAGACTGCTAAAATAAAGATAATAAATGAAATAAAATTGCACAGCTTCATCAATAATGAATTCACTTTAAAGGATCCTGTTCCACTGCAACAGTTTATCAAAATTTACGTTAAGTACTCAACTAAAACCTTTTTTATTTGCCTAGTAGTAGTTAAATAGTTGCTTTAACAACTCATGAACCAATTCCCAAGCAGCTTTGGGTAAAAACTTGAAAATTCTATTGGATTACTTATTACTTATTACTCCTGATAAGAAATATTCTTTACTTGCTGCTTAAAATCAAAAGTGATGATGAAATGGTGAACATGTCATCATGACTACAGCCCATTTAGAACATAAAGTAACTCTGTAACTAAACATTACTTTGTTCAATAACTGCACCAGTATGACTTGTAAAAATGTAATCCCTTGTTTTACAAATTACTCAATAAAGTAGCAATTTCACAGTACTATAAAGAATACTATAGATAAGTCACTCGTATTGAAAAAACACTGTATATCAAGTCTATAATATAAAAAAAAAGATGCTTTAATTGCTTGAATTAAAGGTGTATCTGATAAATTAGTCCTTAAATCAGCTTTTCAGTTTACAAACATGAATGTTGGTATGATAAATTCTTCTAAAACCTAGATTTTTAGTTAAATAATAAGTAGCTATCTCATTGAGAGTGTCCTCAGGCTTGTTACACCTTGGCCCACTAGGAGTGAGATTAAAACTGAGACTTTCTTGCCCATCCCTGCCATCAATGAAAGTATTTGGAATAACCAATCAAGCATTTTATATCACAGCATCACAGAAAAACTGTCACAGTGTTAGTCTGAAATGTGATTAAATGCACGTTTTAACAAAAATAGGAGTAAAGAGGGATATATCTGCCTCATAAAATGGTGAGTTGCAACTAACTCATCCATACTGAATGGAGAGGGCCAAGTTAGCCCCTCCCCTCTCCCCCATTTTCGACACCGCATCTGCTCCAACTTGATATCAGTTTCACTCCGTGATCCCCAAATATGTTAAAGTGTCAGGTCAGAGCCCGAGCAGAGCTGTGACATCCACCCAGCCAATCATAGGCCACCATCCATCCAACCAAGAAGCAGGGCAGCGGAGGAAATACCAGCAGATACTGAGGAGAGGCGCAGAGAGAGAGAGAGAGAGAGAGAGAGCTGACTCGCCAGGCAATCACTCAGCAGAAATAATTTCAAATAACTAAGCCCGGGCTGCTCTCGCCTCCCTACTCCAACACACACACACGAGCACTTCTGGCGTGCGCATGCCAGGACGCGCACATCTCCACATACATCCACCGACGCGCGCATCCAAACGCACATACTGCTGACGCACTGGAGCGGGCACACAAATGCGCACGGCGTTACACAATTAACGAAGAGGGAAAAAGCAACGCGTAAAATCAACAGTTCGTGCCCACTGACAGGCAATAACCACACTGTTTGGATGATTAGCCTTTATTAAAGACTCTTCCACTTCTCTGTCATACTGCAGCCGTGCACACTTCCACTGAAGCAGGCTCCCACCGCAACTGAAGCAGGCTGCGATTCATGCGCAAATGAGATGGAAAAACATGCTCGCTCCAAATACGCATTTAAGTGCCGCATATTAGGAGATCACGAAGCTGTTTGCTCAAGCATAAGCCTATGAGAGGTAATCCACATTAATCAGAGGTGCCTTCAAACTCGATTTCCACATCCAAGGACTGCAGCACAAGCATCCGAGCAACTTTGGAGAAGCAAGGATGGAAAAAAATGGATTTAACTTACCCGCAAACAGTTTCCAAATGATAGCGTGCACTCTCCCGTCAGTTCTGATAGCCCAGCACCATCACTGTTAATCAGACTCTGCTCAGAAGAAATCAGGTAATCAGAAATTCCAAGATGAGAAATAGTCCACTTCTCCAAAAAAAGAAAAACGCAGCGTCTATTCCCCAAAATTACATATTGCCAGGGTGGACTGGCGCGAATCAGAGCGGGAGGAAACACCTGCAGCCGGTCACTTTGAGAGCGCTGGAGAGAAAATCATGACAGTGATTAGAGGAATGGTCGCGGGATCAGTAAAAAGGGGGCTATATGTTCAAGTGGGTATCCAGGTAGGTGAGCTGCTCGGACGCTCCACAGCCACGCGGCCCCCGGCAGGTGAGCAGCGCGTTCAGCAGGACCGCACGAGCGCAAATTTCCAAAAGTGATGTGCAGGAAAAGACACGGCATCCGTCTCTCTCTCTCTCTCTCTCTCTCTCTGAGTGCCGCTGAGTCAAGAGAAAAGCGTCAAGAGCGCAGCAATGGACCGAAGAGGCGGAGGACGCGAGGGGAGGTGCGCTTTCAAAATAAAAGCACGGGGTTCACGCTCAGAGCTGACAATCCATTTATCATAAACCTTGGATAGATGGTTGATTAAAAAATGAATCAAGAGTTGATGGATAAGAATGTAAAACTATAGACTGATGGCTGCTGAATAGATGGATGGATGAATAAAGTTTAATATTGAGAAAATGATGTTTGATTGGACTAAAAGAAAAAATTAATAGAAATAAAATATGGTAGGATGGATGGTTAAATATGGTTTAATTAATGAGTTGAATGGTTGAATAAATAGATGGATTTAATGGAGAAAATGATGGCAGGATGGTTTGATGGTTGAATGAAGCTTCAATGGATGGATGTATGAATGGATGAATAGCTGATAGAATGCAAGAATAATGGATGCACTGTAACTGATTTTTGTATGTAACAGTATTTTACCGTAATATCTACAGCTTCCTACTGTAAAAATCTACGCACTAAAATGATTTTTTTGTAGGAAAATAATGATTTTTGTAAAGTTAACACTATTTAACCATAAAATCTACAGTTACACACTGCAAAATGTCTATACAGTAAGTTACTGAGAAGAGTAATGAATCAAGAGAAAATTAGCAGGCAAGATTTCGTTGAGTGAATGTTTCACGTATTGAGGAGAAACAAATATTTGAGAAAAGTATTTTATTTGATAAGAATTTAAGTATATTTCTTTTTTTTACCTAGTGATATCTTCCTAATAAATGATCAGTAACCTAATTAAAGATATAGTCATATAAATTAGAATACACCAAATTCACTGCAATTTATAATGTATTTAAAAAAGTTGTAAAATAACATATGGACATGATACTGTAAATAAAAAAACAGTCAGGATACAATGTCAATGCTGTATACTGAAAGACAGTAATGATACCTTGAATAAAAAAGACAGCAGTAAAACTGTTTTAGAAAATACAGAATAATGCTGTAAATTAAAATAGAGTAATGCTACTGTAAAGACAAAGACTGTAAAATTTACAACAACCTTTTTACAGTGTGGAGAGATGCTTTTAAAAATGATAAAGAGATTGATGGATGAGTGATTGATAGATTGACCACTGATCACTTAATTGATAAAATCAATACAAAGACTGATTGATAGATGGATGGATAACTGAACAAACAAATAAATGATGGACAGAAAGATGGATGGAAACATGACATGATTAAGGGTTGGCAGAATGGATGGTTGGATGTTTCGATGGATCACTTGAACAGACAATATGACAAAAAGACAGATGGATGAAAGGATGGATGATCTGATGTAAGGATTATTTGGAAACTGTTGGTCTGATGTACAGATGGATAAAAAGATGGACAGCATTCTGCATGTGAACTAAATGGTGGATGGATGGATGGATGAAAGGATGGTGAGATGGATAAAACAAGTGATTGGTAGATGGCCAGATGGATGAACTGATCAAACTTTGGTACGATAGTTCATAGATTGATGTATGGATGGATAGCATAGAACAGATAAAACTATGGATGGATGGCTAATAAACAGATAATATGGGAGATGGATGAATAATTTGAAGAATGTGAAAATAATGGATAAAAGGACGCCTTGAAAAAATGATAAAATGATTGAAGGATAGTGAGAGAATAGCATCAAGTAATAATCCAAAATGCCTTGTTGGCACTAAAATGCCACTAGAATCAAAAGAATATTGTGACACAGAAATAAAATAAAAAAATTTGCAGTAGGTACAAACAACAGCCAAATAAATGTTGTAAGAGCAAAAGAACGTAAACAGAGCATATAGAAGTACAGCAGAAACTGGCAATCAAATCCATATAGAGTGCAGGTATTGCAGTTTGAGACTTTATCCCATGCAGGCACAATCTGAGATGTTTCTCTTTAATATCTAACACTCCAGGCTATCCTTCGTACATGTTCTCAAGCAGCTTTTATTTTGAAGGGTCACCAACAGGCACGGTTCCCTCATGGTGTCTGTTTTGACTCTTGTGCGTTCCTCTGGAGTCTTCATCCTCTACATGCTGCACTGACTAACAGCCCCCAACAAACACACATGAGGAAATGACCCTCCTAAAGTCGTGTTAGCAGAATGAATTGATAATGTGGGAAACACTTTAACCGCTCTCAGTGAAGATGAGGAGAGAGCAGCAGCAGAAATGCTCTGCAGCCTCCCAGTGGAAAAGGACAAAAGGTCTGATGTGTTCAAAAACCACTGGACAACATAAACAAGTGCTCCAGTCGAATCCTGAAGTGGTGTAAAGTCAACTGAACATGTGGTTATGCTTTAAATCAGTGGTTCTCAACTGGAGGGTCAGGACCAAAAGTGGGTCCTGGATATGTTGTGAGTTGGTAGCAAATGTGTGCAGAAATCTGTGGCATAAATTCTGTCATGAGGCCTCAAACAGACAAACATCTACATGTTATTTTATTTTATAGCTTTGTGCCTGTGATTAAAAAAAAAATGTTTTCTTAAATTCTTGAATTATTAATGTTGTTTTTATTGGTAAACAAAGTTGGTTTTTCAATTATATTGCAATTGAGTGAGAAACAAAATAAAACAAATACATCCAGGGCCTCTGTAACAATGTGTTTTTGAACAAACCTGAATGTTTTAAGAATTTGGGTGACAATTTGTGATTTCAGGAGTGATAGTGGGACTTGAGTCTGGCCCAGCTGAGAAATATACGGACTGAGATTGATAAGAACTATAGATTATTGATTCTGCTTATTAATGCAATTTGTTCCCAATTCCCTAATTGATCCCTGCAGATTTTCTGTATGGGTAATAGTTGTTTTTCAGTTCTGATATTTAATGCTGTGCTGCGAATGCATCTGGTGTTTCCTCCCACTAAACACTGTGCAGTTAGCATCTTTCTGCTGAAAATGACTCCACAACTTTGACCATTTCTGCCTGATGACTGCTGTGATTTCATTTTTGACTTCTTTGTTGTAACTTTTGAGAGCATGCCATGAACGAGAGCATGACATCCTTGATTTACAAGGCATGCAGGACAAAGCGGAACGAATTAATAAAGAAACTGTAATGCAAACGATTCCTTCAGGAAGTTGTTATAGATCGTCAGATGGAGTTGGTTTTTGATTTCCACCCCTATTGCGAACCACTGTCCTATCTAACTGAATATCCTGATCATTACTTCACCATAACTCCAGTAAGAGAATCAAAGAGCGAAAGTTTATACCACTAAAAATAAATCATTAAAAAAAGAAAAAATAAAGACATACAATAACCACTAACTGCAGCACTATGATGGGTGATACCAAACTTTTCAAGTTTATGTCATCAAATTGTTGATGTATTGACAATTTTGTATTGTTTGTGTGCTGTTAAAGCACCCCATGATGTTCTGACTAATATCACCCTTTTTCTGTTTGATTTGACAGCAGAAAATGACCACATGTATTTATTATGTTTTTTACAAATTGCAATATAAACATTCACCTGTAGAAACAAAGTGAAACTTCTCATCATGGGAAAAAAAAAAATCATTGCTTTTTGGATGTCCGTGAAACAAAGAAGCTTAGCAGATGCAAGATAAAAGTCAAATTACAGGCTGAATATGAAGTTCATCTTGATGGAAAGTTGTAAAGCAGTTTTAAGAGAATACAGTGCAGCTACTTTGAGAGAAAATATCAAACTACCTAAAAAGGTCAAGCAGGCAAACAAAATTCTTCAGAGGCAAAGGCTCAGAGTGAGACCTTGCACAAACAAGACTTTCACTTTGAAAGAAAGTGCTGATCTATAAAAGCAAATTGGTCTCTTACAGGGAGGTCTTTGACGGTAATTATATTATACTTACCCTTTTAAAAAGAGAAAGACCTGGCTCTTGTAGAGATATGAAATAACTATCAGAGATATTCGTTTGCACTAAAAAACTAGCTCAGAAGAGCTGACATCAGATCAGTATTTAAACCAATGCAGCATCAGTTATCATGTTTCTCCTGATATTAACGAACACTGAGATCACTGAGGAACATTTTAGGGAGAAGTTTGAAAAGAATCAGTCCAGACTATCGAGGTTACACCAGCATGTATGCAGGAAACCTAAGCCTGCCTCAGTGAGGCTGATGAATGGACATTAAGTCTGCTTCCTGACACTCTCCACTAAATTTTGTGATGCAGATGAAGGACGGGCAGGTAAGCGGACCTCCCTTGCCATAAAAAAGGGGAACCTGTTTGATTTCCCTCTCACTGGGCCACCCCTGTCAAGACTTTGGCCTCTGGCTGGACGCGTCTGTGAGGAGAATTTCGATGAGGGGAGGGCTTTGAGGAGGAGGAAAAACCACCCTCCGCGGACTGAAAATGTGCACTTGTGAGCTTTCTTTGTCGTGCACAGACCCTGACGTGAATAGAGGTTCCTTAATGAGCAAAGGAGTGGACAAACAGGCATTGATTCCCTCCTTCTATCTGAGGTTGTCGCCTGCAAATGGCCTCAACTTAATCAATCGGTTAGTGTGCAACTTTGTGGACGACTGTGGAGTGATGGTTGATTGTTTGAATCAAAATTTATTGTTGGTTGCAGGATTTGAAGGTGGGCTGGAGGGGCTATGAAGGGAGAAAATGATCATAACTAAGGAAAAACAAACTGTGAACAAAAGGAATGATGCTGACACCTTCAAGTAAGACACCAAACATGAGTCGGGTTTCAGAAATAATGATGTCATTTCTAAACATTATATGATATTGACAGCTTTTACATGGACTCACATACTTATGTAAGGTAAGAAACCTTTCCCTCAGCCTTACGCACAAAAATATCGGACAAGCCAACTTTTCGATTTGACTTTTTTTGGTTTCATTTCCTTAAAATTTGCAGAAAGTTTTAAATTCAGTTTTTAATTAAATTGGATGAAGTAACTGATGCAGATCCCAATCCCTGACAAAAAACCCCAAAAGGGAGGAGAACAGCCAATTATTGCACTTTAACACTCCCAAGTGCCAGACTACTACAGCTTTGAATAATTTCACTGCACCAGATACGACTACCAAACAACATCAACAAGCTTATTTTAGCTTAACGACAATTGACTGCGCTTTGTTGATAAAGAATTTCTTGTTGTCCACATCCCAAACAGCAACAGCTACACTTAGACACAAAAACATGTTCGCATGGTTGAAGATTTGCATCCTAATAGAGGTGTAAGAGGAAGGATTCTCCATTACTATAGTGTGTAATTTTAGTGATTTGACTTGTACAGCGAGTGCTAGGGGTGACGAGTGCATAGGACCTCGATATCTCTGCTGTGCTCCATTATCAGGAGATTTAAACATGTTGTTTTGAAGAGAGGATGTGAAGCAAATGTTTGACAGCAGAGCACCAAACACAACAAACTTGTAGTTACAACAATTTAAATATGATTTCTTTAGTTTTTTTGGCAGTTGTCATTTTCATTACTATTATTACACTTAGAACTACTAATTTTTTTTGCCTTTAAATGATCATCCTTTCCTCTAGATTGGCTCATGTGATCAGTTATGTCTTGTCCTCACCTGTGCATTATCAGGCACCTTGCACCAATCGCTTGAGTCCAACGAAGAACAGTTTTGCACAAAACGTCACTCTGTGCAGTCAATAATGTGGAGCATATTAAAACAATATTCAGAGTCAACAGCCCTTTAAGATGTGAGTCTGAAACTGTGTTTTTTAGTGGATTTAGTGGAAAATTATTAAAACTGGTACAGAAGCTTCCTACAGCTAGCTAAAATGCTATCACAAGGTAATGGGTAATGCAAAGGGCATGAAAAACCCAACAAAGCATTAGACAGGCTCTTCAAGAACTCACCATATTGTTTCTATGAAAACACAATTTTAATAACTGTTATTCCAGGAATGGTCCCTGTAACAGAAATATTTTATTGTCTGCCTAGTGACAGAAATATTATCTATAAATGTAACGATAGAGTCAAACAGCTGAGCATCTTCTGTTAGCTAGCAGCTGGATGCTGAACTAATATACAAAAGAAATGTCCTGTTTTTTGTTAGTTATACATTCGATTAACTTCACGAGTGATAATTAATATGGCAAAAAGTCAGAGTTAAATGTCTGAGGGCTTGCCGCCAAAGAGTTGCAAGTGGTACAACTAAAAATATCAAACATATGTCCAAATTTCCCTTGAATTGTTGTCATATTAAGTCGTGATATTGCAACTTAAAAGTCAATACAGTATTGTGCTGCAATCTGTTGGGACATATTTATGTATCAATATTTTCTTACCCCCTTTATCTCAAGTGTCACAAAGTGGAATGTTTGCATCAAGCGAATCAAGCATCATCTGGTAATTTAGAGAAGAGACTTCTAATTTGGAAATGAAAGTATACTGTTTGACCAACTATGATGTGCTCTTATTATAAAAGGTAAGAAAAAATATTCGTACAATGTGTAAATAAAAACAAAAAAAAGCAATACAAAAACATCAAACGTTCCTCTTTGCTTATAGCTGGATTATATTTTGTATGTTTGTAATGTTTTTGACCTTGAATTTCACGGTTAACTGCATTACCAGTCAATTAAATAAAAATATTAAAAATAATAATAAGAAAATAGACTGCAGCATGATTAACCATTCAAAACATGTTTTGAAAGCTGTTTTAAAAGTTATTTAAATGATTTAATGGTAGTTTTCATTTCTCTTTTTCTCCAGTAGTTTGTATTTAAAAGTTGGTTTTAACTCTCATATTATTAATAAGTATAAATGGAGTTAATCTTCAATTTTTCCACATTACTTCTTATATATTTAGGCTGTTTTTAACAGCAGCAACACAAAAACACTCCTTTTGTTCAGAATAGCAAGTAGTGATCAAAGATGACCTCATTCCTGCAGATGTTTTGAAGCCCAGCCTGTGCTTTGGTATTCGTGTGAGTCATTAAATAAAATACTTTAAGATCATTTCTCATCTCATCGTTCCCTCACTCCAGGGAGAACACCATCACACAATTTCTCCTCATTTGCATAACTACCGACTGCAGTTAGTCCTTTTAAGATGTTCTTGTCTAAGATCTCTCTGAGAAACCCTGCCTCTTTTGGTGTTTCAGACAATGTTTTGCTGTTTTTCCTAAGGTTTAATGTAGGTAGAAGTTATGGAGATGTTTTAACTACAACTTTACAAAGAGTTTTATCCCTAAATGCTTCATTTATCACACATAAGAGACAACTTTTCCCTCAGACTAAAGGTTCAAATCCTTCATGAGTTTCCTTGCTGTACACCAGATAAACTGAGTTTCACCTTCATGCTGTTGATCACTCCTGAGAACAACTGGCATCTCCTCAACACTGTATATTAGGATTTTAATTGGAGCACTTAAAAGCTCAACATTATTATCAAGTGGAAGTTTATTCATGAACTGGCAGCTTGAGACGGTAAAATCAGCAGGGCTTTGAGCTCAGAGATGATGTCTCTCTGAGGTGATCATTTGGACTTTTAGGCTGAATGATAAAACAATGAATCCATTTAGGAGTGTAACTGAAAAACACAAAACTGGCTGAAAAGGAGTTAAAAGAGTTTATATCACAGCACAAAAATATTTCAGTTAATTTGACTATGAAATACTCTGTTGATATTTTCTTATTGGGAGTAGCATCCATGCACTTTCACATGCATCTGGGGACATCTGAACAGAAGAAGACGTAAATAACAACTGTAATTTTACAAAGGAGTATTTAGCGTTTTCTTGTAGATAAATGAGTGTGAGTTATTTACAAGACACTTGGCAGGCTTTCCTCTTGGGGTAAGCAAAAATGGAGCAAGCTAGATGAACCAATCAATGGATATACAGATATATGTTTCATTGTATTATCACTCTTTCATTTATTTTATTCTGGAAAGATATTGTTGGCACAAAAAAAGGGTAGTGACAGATACTAGCTTCAAAAGTTGATTAATGGCGACAGAAGAGATTCAGATTTCTGCCTGCATTAACAGATAACACTGTATATCCATCAAACAAATCATCAATGCTGTCTTTGTCCTGTGTGTAGGCTGCTATCACTGCACAATTTCTGAATACACCATATTCACAATCAGCATCAGCATTGGCTTTTATTGCCAAGGACATTTGCACATACAAGGAATCTGACTTGGTATACTTGAATATAATTAGAAAAAGAATAAAAATAAGGGTCAGGAGGAATAAAATAAGGTATAAAAATAGGTAGAAAATAATGCAAAATTGTATTGCTTCACCTTACCATCACTAAATGAATGTTTGAATGATCAGAGTGTCATTTGTTGTTTTTCCCCCTCACATTTGTTTCCATGTCTGCCATAATGAAAAGAACAGGCCTGTACTGATAAAGTTGAAATTTGGTAATCTTGACTAAAAACAGGTTAATATCTGTGTTAATCTCAGCCATAATGAGTTTGGAACTATTGGCAAAAGTCAAATTTTGTAAAGGGGACTTTATAGGGAAGACTATCTCAGTAAGTTCGGTCTAAATCCTGTCAAATTTTGACTTTTTATTTTTTAAGGAAATCCAAGCCTTTACATTTAATGTCTCCTCTGCATGATAAGAGCTTCTGCACGCAAGACAAAAAGTCAGTGGCATCAGGACTTCTCTCTCTCCCCCTCGTTGAGGCTCAAGTAGCTGATTATAACAGTTCATTTCCCCAGGTAAACATATAAACATTTGTGGCGGACATCTTTAGTACCACATTTATTTGCAGATTGGCGATGTTTGTAAAAAGAACAGATAACAACCATTAGACCAATTCCTCTGTGCATCCTTTAAAGAAACCTCTCAACCCAACAGTGAAGGACGCACTGAGACAGGTGGCAAAACTCTTAAATTCAAAAACAAAATAAGTTGACACTAGATTTAATAGTAAGCTATGTTAATCATTTATATTTCAATGAACTCAGGCCTGAAATCCCAGTCAAATCCTCTGTCTGAAGTTAAACACAGCACTAGTAACCATGTAGCTTTGCTTCTTGACTGCGGCCCAGTTAAGCCCAGTGCCTTCAAACCAGTATATGAACAAAGTGTCATGATCATCTGTCTGTTAAGTTTCCTTTATCTTATTTTTTCATGTCATGTCTTGTGTTACCTGTTTTATTTTGCAATCACTAACTTTTTTGGATACCTCTGCCTGTGAGTTTTTGCTTTGCTGTTTACCAAACCTTGGACTGACATCTAAACCTTAATTTTTGCCAAACAGATCTGTTGTGTCTGCATTTAAGGCCCTCTGTTTTGAGTCTGTTCTTGGTACAAGGGACATGGAAAGAGAGCTTCAAAAAAGGTGATAGCATCAGTATTAGGATTATTTGACCTTACATCTTGAGACTGCGCTGAATGAAAGCTATGTCAGGTCACACGAACATATATGACCTCTTTACCCTTTAAAGAGCAAAATAAAGAACACAAATTATAGCCAGAAAATTCAAATTTTTTGGAGCTGAAATGTTTATTTCACTTTCTACTGAAATCCAAAAAAATCAAAAGTTTCATAATATTTAACATATATATATTTTTTTGTGTCTCATTTGATACATTAAATGTTTTTGACAACTTATATTCCACTTGAGGACATTTTTTATCATTTATCAGATTGTATTCAGATGCATCTTTTTAAGTAAATTGTTTGTCGTATTGATTAGATAGAGGTATCATAAAAGTATGTATCAAATATGATACAGCAGGCTTTAACGGGTTACGTAAACCAGCACAAAAAATGGATGTTAAAGTCAAAGAAACACAACACAAAGAAACGTCTACACGCTGAATTAACTGTGTCAACAAAGCTGGATATTAAGTCAAAGTGAAAGTGGTGACAGGAGATTGCCATAAGAATAATGATCAGAATTGCAAATGGCAATTAAACTGCTCTTTATTTCTGTCTGAAAAATGTAATTTACAGTCACCTAAAATTATTCAATGAGGGTAAGCATGAAGCAGAAAGTGCCCTGCAAGCTACAAAAATTTGCATATGTTTTGGTATGTGTTTGCTCAAAAATGAAATTTCCTGTTAGAAAATACTTATTTATTTTCTACTGATTGACTTTATTTAGTAGTAAACCTCATATATAAGCTCATGTATTTTTTTTCTATATTAAGCTGTTACTAACAGAGTATAATCGAGATTTACAAACATCTTTGAAACACTACTTTCATTTTCAAGAATTAAAAAGTGATCTAAAATGTGATTTAAAAAACATCATAGGCTTGCATAGTAATTTCAGAAGCCAAGTGCTGCAGTACTAACAGTAAAAAGTGCTGCGGTATGTCTCTGAATTGCTCCTTCAGCTGCATCTCTTGACCTTATTTAGTCCGGGAGTGATAATCAGACATCACTTCACAAGATGGACTGTTTTCAGAGACGGCTACAAATTTAATTGGGGTAATGAGGTCACTGGAGGAAGCCTTGAAGCCTTTCTCCAATTACTGCACACCAAACACGAAGCACCAACAGAGGCAAGCAGAAAACAGTCAACATGAGCGAATTATTGCTGAGTGCAACACAGACTTACAGGCAAAACCCTTTATCCTAAACCCATGATGCATTAGTCAATGTGTTTGTATGCTTTAAAGGGGTGAGAAATGCTGCAAAGACAAGAAGTAGACCTCGCACTCATGATTACAGCATCTTCTATTTATATCCCTGCATGATGCGTGTCGAAATGTTTTCTAGTGAATAATTACAGACAATAAGAGGACAGAACTGTTCCCGCTGTGAAGTATGTGCATGAGTTTGGGGGCTGATGTCATCTTGAAGTTGATGCATAATTCACGACCCACCTCCGATTCAGTTCAGCTTCACAGAGAAGATTTAATGGTATACAATTTGACCTGAGTTTGGATGTGATTAAGAGTCCACAGTGCTCATGCTGAGGTACGTGTTTTGGACGTTAATGGCAAGCCAATTTTTCAGCTCTAAAATGTTAAAAGACGTGATCAGCCATGTGAAAGTGTTACTTACCCCAAACTTTAAAGACAAGGGACTGTTGTCAATTTAGTTAGGATATGTTTCAAGAGGAATCAAAGTTTAAAAAGTCACAATTTTACAACATAAAACATATTTTTGAGTCCATATCGACAATGCAAAGCAAATGAATGCACAGAGAAGAGCATTTTGGACTAGACTTTTAAATTGATATCTTAACAAGTGCTGTCTTGACTACAGAAGATATCGTCAAAGTATGTGAACTATTTTACACTGTTGTACACCCAGAGATACCCAAAGATGCTCAATGTGACGCCCAAAAGTCCAGGATCATTCAATTGCCTCCTCTGTGTAAATAACCCAGGCAAGAATAACTATTAAAGACTTCATATTTTGCTTTAACTTGAGTTCATATATTTGATTTTGTTGTGGCAAGTCTAGGTGTGCATTATGAATTTGTACAACCATGAATTACAACTATAATTAAACAACAACCAGTGACAGAGCTTTTAGTTTCCTTCATTAGTGTGTAAGTTATATTATTTTCCATAAACAGCTGCAAATTATGTAACGATTAATCCTTAAAGGAACTCTTTTCTTTCTCTCTAATTCATTAATTCGCTAGATTTTTGTTTAACTGCGACATATCAATGCCAAATGTTTTTGCTGAATTTAGAAATTTGACAAATTTTCCAGTTCATTTGTGAATAAATTTAACCCTTTCATGAAGTTTTCAGGGTTATGCTTGGTCAAATATAAGAGACACTAACAGAAAAAAATTATAATGAACTGGTAATGTAACAAGAGAGGCTCTTTTGATATAAATCTGAAGAGCCTTGAGATTTTGACCTGATTGAAGGTGTGCCCTCATCACACTCTCTTCTCTTCAGTCACTTTGACGCCCCTTTCTCCACGTGGGCCCAGTCTGCTCTGATTGGTCAAACTATCTGCAGATGAAACAATGGTAGGACATCACACTGGTAGGTCTAACCAGGAGGGGAAAGGGGGAGCAGCCATTCAGGGCAGCTACTGGTGCTGCAAACAGTGGAGGGGGAGAAGTCCTGATACTAAAGACTATTATATCCTATGTATAGAAGTGCACATGTGGAAGAGACTTGTATAACACACTAAACAGCAAATAAAACTTGAAGAAACTCTTAAAGTATTTGGTATGGACAATGAACAACTCACTATGTGTTTCATCCAGTGCAGATGTTCGCTGCTGGTACGTACACATGATGGATCGAGGCAAAGTCTGTGGAAACCAACTGATGGACGAGACAAGGGGCAGTTTGCTGCAGAGTGTGCGGCTCATACAGAATGCTACGTGAGCAAACTTTGTGGAAACTGGGAATTACACAGACCTCCCCTTAAGGATCGCAATTCCCAGTTTGGGAATCGGTGATGGAATAAAACATGTATTGGTCAAAATGTTACCAAAACTAAATAAATAGGTAAAGAAATAGTCATAAAACATACAAATACAAAATAAGCATCAATTAAATGTCACATCTGTATGTCAACACCCTTCCCATCCCTCGTAAGGCCATTAATCTAAAAAAAATACTACTAATAATAAATAAATACATAAGAAACCTAGAATAATAATTTTAAAAAATAGATCAATAGCACATGTCAATCCTCCAGCTCAAGCGAAAAATCAAGTGAATGTATAAGGTTCAGAAAAGGATCCCATGTAGCATCCCCTAATTTCTCGTTTATAACACACATTAGAGAAAATATTGTGTACGTATTTGTTGTGAAAATACTGAAATTTCATTGATTAAAACTTTGAATAAAGGTCATTTTTGAGTTGTCTAAGAAAGTAAGGTTTAAGCAAAATGTGGATACACTTAAATACAGCGTTTTTCCTGGAAAAAGGCATGAAAAAACAGGGTGCGTGTTATAAATGAGGGCGTGTTATAAAAGAGAAATTACGGTATGGATAAAAAATATTTTATAAGACTTTTAAAGACTGTGGGGACCCATGATCCTTGAAAACGTTGCTAGAACAGTGGGGAAAATAAGTATCTGATACACTGCAGATTTTGCAAGTTTTCCCACTTATAAAAAATGGAGAGGTCTGTAAATTTTATCGTAGATACACTAAAACTGTTAGAGACAGAATCTTAAAGCAAAATCCAGGAAATGCATCATACAATGTGATTTTCAGAATTTTATTTTTAAGATTCTGTACAACGGAGGATTAGGGCCACGTTAAAAAAATTTTTAAAAAGTACATTAAAAAAATAAAAGTCAAGTTACGAGAATTAAGTTATTAAGTTACGAGAATAAAGTCGTAAAATACAAGAATAAACTCATAAAGTTACAAGAATAATCTCATAAAGTTACGAGAACAAAGTCGAAAAGTTACAGGAATAATCTCACTGAGTTACGAGAATAAAGTCATAAATCTATTTAAATTAAGCTAGAAAACAAACTTCATCCTGAAAGGTTGTACCAGAAGAGGGATATTTCCTCTAAGTCGGTGTGTTTCTTTCTTTTTAAAGCCCCAGTTTCTTACAGTATCTTTTCAGGGTCCTAATACTTATTATAATGGGATGCTGATGTGCCAAAAGAAGAAATACTTATTACTAAAATAATGAGTTTATAATAAATTCATGACTTTTTTTCTCATAACTTCATGACTTAATTTTTGTAACTGTACTTTTTTTTTTTTAAACAGACTTTTTTTTTTTTACGTAGTCTGTCACAGTTGAAGTGTACCTACGATAAAAATTACAGACCTCTCCATTTTTTGTTTGTGGAAGAAATCTGCTGTGTATCAAATACTTATTTTCCCCACTGTAACTGGTGGTGCACAGCACAATGGCCACTTTTGAACAGCTTTTCTTCACCATTGAGCAAAATCTAACGGTGTACTTAAATCAATGGTTAACAGGAAGTGTAGAGCCCTAAATCTAGCATGTTAAGTAAGCAGTGGAGGTGGGTGGAGCTGAGCCATGCACAGTGCTATTGTTGTTTTACTTTAGAGTAAAACCTACGAGTTAAAAAAATAATCAACGCATTAATTTTGCAGTCCGATCTCACTGCGAAAAAAAGGCATGAACTGGTGACTCTGGTGAAAACTGGTGAGAATGTGCTTTATTTTCTCAGGTCAACCAAGCCAGCAAGAACAAGCTCTTCTTCTCCCTCAGCCAAGAGTTGTTGCGTGTGACAGCAGCGTAGCTCACTTTCAGTCTGCGGAGCACAGATCAGTCTGAAGTACTGTTGAGGCACCAAGTGAGAGCATATTCTGCCCCGTTGTCTGCTCTCTTTCAGCATGCAAGAGAAAGCAACACATGGGGTGTTGCAGAGTCACAGCAAACCCCGCTGAGCCAAACAAAGAGGGACCAGATAATTTGTGTATGATGGATGTGGGTCTTTCTGACAGTGGAAATCTCTGTGTCGTGTCAGCTGTGGGAGTCCATTTATTTCATACTGCACGCTGCATTCAGCCAGAGAGGGAGGCACTGATATAAACATGTTTTTTTGGAGGCTTTTGTGAGGCTCGCCTGCTATCACAAACAAAATGTTGGTTTCGTTCGCCTCTGCCATGTCAAGCCCTGTTAGCAAACATCTTAAAAAAAGCGATAAAGACACACATCAGTGGGCTACAACAAAATCCCACCTGGACCCATTATTCCCCTCAGCATGCTTTCAAGCCTTATGTAAGTGAAAAAAGTCACTGAACTGACTACCTGCTTTCCCAAAATAAATAGTCGCATGCTTTGGCAGAGGTAAGTCTGGTAGCAGATATTTTTATAGCCCTCCTGGCCTACATTTGACAGCTTCAAAAGGTATTTCTTGTCAGGAAGCCACTATTTACTCCTAATGTGTTTTTATTCTTCAAGCTTGTCTAAATGGTGTTTTTCTCACCGCCAAAGCAGACTGAACAAAGGGGGTAATTTGGAGTAAAATGGCTCGAGCTCCGGCTGCACCGACTGCGAAAATAAATTGAAAGGCTGAAAATGTAAATCATAGGAAAGGTTTGCCAACATATTTATTGGTGCCATAAAGGATATTAAAAAATTAACATTACCATAAATGGGAACAAAATTAATAGCTATTATTGAAAAACAGGTTTGATTTACAGAAAAAGAACTAATTCATATATATATTTAAAAAACTGTAATGCTTGTATATCTACATTTGTCAGTCTTTTTATTGTATTTATTTTATTTTACTTTATTTTATTTAAATTAATGCTGCTATCTATTTTAATGTCTTTATTTGATAGTTTCCAACTGCTATACTGTGTATAAGAGCAACTGAAAGAACTGAATTTCCCCTTGAGGAAATTAGGATTACTAAAGTATTTCTGATTTTGATTTCTGATTCTGATTTGATAAATGATTTTGCTTCATAAGGTTGAATTTTAGAGCTTAGTCCAAATTGCATTCTTCAGAAGAAAACTTTTTTACACATGCTGCTTATAAGTAAAATGTGGGATATCTCAGGTTAATAAAATCTGATAAGGCAGGGATGGGCATCTTCGGTTACCACAACAGCCAAGAGAATGTTATTCTTAGTTACAGAGGGCCAAACTGACACAAATAAAAAAATACATATTTATAATTAGAAAAGCACTCAGAGAGCGCAGACCTCCACCAAGCAGCTTCAGTCCACTTCGGCGAAAAATGGTCTTTTCTGGCAATGTTACAGAATCCTTTAAAAAATTCCTGGATCCGGATGGTTATCCGGATCAGTCCCAAAATCTAATCATTTCTTCATTATCCCATTCCACACGTTTCCTGAAAATTTCATCCAAATCCATCCATAACTTTTTTTAAGTTATCTTGAACACAAACAAACAGACAAACAGACAGACAAACTAACTAACGCTGGCAACAACATAACCTCCTTGGCGGAGGTAACTAAGACAAACAAATCTACCTGCAATTTATCAAAACAGTACATATTTAGCAAAAATTAAATTTTATATGAACATTTTCAAAGTTAAAAGCAAACAGCACAGCTAGATTTAATGCATTTTGTGTACTATAAATGTGTATTGGTATTATTTTTTAGCTTATTAGTTTGACCTTACTTTACCTGCAAGTCTTATCTAAAAACAGAAAGCACTCCGGGAGCGCAAACCTCCTCCAAGGTACATTTTTGCAGAGATATATGCACAAATGCCAAAAATGGTCCTATCTCCCAATGTTAAAGAATCCTTTAAAAAATTCCTGGATCCAGATGGTGATCCAGATCACCCCCAAAATTTAATCAGTTCTTCCATATCCCATTTCCGACAATTCCTAAAAAAATTCATCCAAATCCGTTCAGAACTTTTCATGTTATTTTGAACACAAACAAACAGACAGATAAACACCGGCAAAAACATAACCTCCTTGGCGGAGGTAATAAACATTTATTTTTCTAAAGTAATCGGGTAATGGCATCAGGTTGTATGGGCATTGCCTTGCCCTCCAACTGGATATGAAAGAAAAACTCACGATCCATCATCAACAGATAGTTTACTATGAGATTACAAACCCTGTATATCCATTTAAAAAAGATTAATATCCTTTATTTTACTGGTTTTCTTGAGATCATCTTTAAAAAGGATCTTTTTAAGCAACAACCACCTCCAAACCCAGTTCATGCTCTACCCAGCACCCGCTCTCAGGCTAACATCAAAAACAACGGTGACATTAACAAACTCACAATGCATGACCCAAAGGCTTAGGCCTTGGGTTTCAGTTGCCATCAGCAATGAAAGCTTTAGCCACTGGCAGATTTCATTAAGCAATAATTTAAAAAGGATTATGCAAATAAAGATCTGCTCTGGCCAGTTCACAGCTGCCCACTGGAAGTCTGACTACAGGAGGGGAAATCACAGAGAGGCAGAGAATATTACAAACCAGAAGCAGAAAAGCAGGTACACAGGTAACGTTGGGAGGTAATGGATGGTAAAAGAAGTGACAAAAGCACAGACCTTCCTGTTTTGAACCAAGACACCAAACTTGGATTTCAATGTTGTTTTTAACCTGAACTCCTGCATGACCTCTGCTTACAGGCTGAAGTTCACTTTAACAAACCAAGCAGCTGAATTTACTCTGAGAAGAAATGAATGTCCAGTCATTTAGGATGACTGGAACCAGCATGTGGCAGCCACAAACTTCCATGAGGTATGAAACTGCTTAAGATCGAGTTCAGCAAGTCAAGAAGAAGGGCCGAGCTGATCTCTGCGGTTGTGAGATATGAAGGTATCCCTTTTGCCCTCTTATTAGAAAGGAATGAACACATTTGTCAGTTCTTATGACTTCTGCTCTTAAAAATTTAATCAGCTCAACTCCGAGTCAGACGCATTTGTGCAAAATGGAAAGACAAATCCAAAACCTGCATGAGATTAAGCGGAGGGCAAATTAGCTTGACTCGGACCTCCAAAGTCAGTTCAGATGATCCTATAGTAACAGTGGACATCTGTGCACAGTTTGAAGAAAATCCTATAAAGTAAATTTGAAGTAAAATGTTCACAACAGCCCACGTGTATGGACAGACAACAGATGCCTTTGGGTGAAGCCCCATTATACCTCCATGCTTCGACACACCAACCAGTTTCGTCCCTGTGGATTAGGGCTGAATGATTTATCGTTATCGCAATCACGTGATCACCTATGCTGCAATTTTTTGCAGCGCTCTTGACTGACCTAGGATCTGTTGTGTCAACTGTTTTACTCATATTATTTTACAAATTTGCAGCAATTTGCATTTACGGAAGTGCTGGTAACAGGTCAACAACACAAAGCCTCTGTTTAGGAGTAGAAGTTGGAGTAAAGTGGAGTAAATATGAAATAATGAAAACAGATTATATATCATCAATATTAGGTGATGAATAATGTGTGACATGCTTTTGAACATAGATTTCCTTTCTGTTGTCTATACTGTAAACATAGTGAATATTGCACTGAAGCTTGATTTGAAGCCAGTAGATCTTTTCCTGAAGTCATTAAGCCCTACTGTGGATGCCAACTAGTGTATTTGACTTAAGGAGTCTTTTCAAACAAAAATTTTGCTCCGTAATTTCTATTTATTTGTCAACATTCAATCATTCTAGTTTCATAAACTGATTTTACTTCTTTAAAGAGAAAAATGTTCACAGTGGCTGTTGGCCTTAAGGGCGAAAGTCCATTATCCATAACGCTAACCTCTTTTGGGGTCACCTGGGGCTGGAGCCTATCCCAGCTGATATTGGGTGATAGATGGGGTACACCCTGAGCCAGTTTCCAGTCAATTGCAGGGCCACATAGAGAGACAAGACAACAATTCACACACTAACCCACACCCGAGGGCAATGTAGAGCCACCAATAAACCTAACAAGCATGCTTTTGCATCTGTGTTAGGAAGTACCACAAGAGAACCCACGAATGCACAGGAAGAATATGCCGTAAATATATTAATCTTCGAATATCAATAATATCTAAAAATGTAAAAATAGGAAAGGGACTTGGGTTCAAATTTACATATAATTTGTTATACAGAAACATGAGAAAGGTGTAGGTATTTATGTAAAAGAAAAAAATGTTAAGAAATAGAATTTGTTCTGTAATTAGATATAAATGCATAAGCCAGAATTGCTGAAGTACTATTGAATTAGAGTAATTCTGAAGTAGGGCACTATTAAGTAAACAGTGTTCAAAACTCCAAGTAAACAAGCTGTTTCACACCATGGTTCAAACGCAAGAAAACACACTGTGGCATCGGCAGAGCCCCACCGTGCCCCAGAACAGTATCCATATCCCATCCACCTCAACCCGGTCTCTGCGTGATTACATGAGAGGTCTGCGAGCAGCTGGGAGAAAGCTGCTGTGCTTAGCCTGGAAATGATGAAAGCACTTTTCTTTGACTGTGAGGGTTTGGAGCTCTTTCTGCTGTTTTTCTGTGACTCTGAACTGAAGCACGCAACCTTTGGAGTAAAGGGGGTCGAGTGAAGAGTGACCCGGTAACCTTCGAAAAGACAGGTGGATAGCTTGCTGCAGGACTGGGCTGTCAGTGGGGCTGGGAGAAATATATGTTTTTCACTGTAATTCATACATTTTAGAAGAGATTTACGGTAAAACAATATTGAGAGTTTGTCCAAATTGTCCAAACCTGTCAGCTGATCAGCTGTGTGTAACATTAGAGGCTTCAGTTGAATTGTCCACCTAACTGTTTTTTTACATTTGAGTGCTGATGCAAGATTTATGAGGTTTAAAATCCTGTTTGCTGCCAAAAAGTACCAAATGCTGTACATGCCACTGTGAAGATAAAAGCAAGATGCAGATAAATTCCATCTCTACCCACTTTAAAACCAGATTGTTAAAGCAGAGAAGAGGCATAAAAATGTATTTACTAAAGTTTGATTCCCCTGATCGTAATTTTAAAGATGCAGCTTGAGGAGAAAATTAGGTCTTACATATAAATACACTGGGGTGGGGGGAGGCATGAGCAGCATCAGAGATGAAGAAGATATGTGCCTAACATTTTTATTCAAAGAGCCCATGCAACTTGACATGTTTTTATAACCCAGCACAATGATGGACAGGATTTAGAGCTTTTTCCTAACAACAAGCAAACTGTTAATAAACAATGTGGCAATTTCTGAATGTAATTAAATTCAAATTTATTCATTATGAAGAATTTTATGGCACATTTACTGTGTGCACTTACCCTTATAGCTCAAAGGCGATTGGTTTGTTAATTTCGGCTTATTCCCCGTTGAGAATTTAAAATGTTTGCAATGAGAAAAGTTGTTGTTTTTTTACCTTTAAAAACTTCTACGATTTATATAACTGATACTGTAGTCCTGTGTGAGTTCACAAGTAGCTTCCACCCAAACACCTAACTTTTGGAGTTTGTAAATAAAGCAATCACAATACAACTCAAGTTTTTTTCTCTGTTACTGTCTGAGATGTAGAGATGCAAATTTAACTTGGGTCTATTGCAAAATATTATTTACTGCCCCTAAATCAAGAGAGGACAGACAGGAGTGAGGAAATACACTTGTACAGACAATCCCAGAGAAGAAAATGTGAAGAATTATGTGCTGTACATAAGAATTATGTTAAGATATATGTCCCCTGTTTTTAAACTACGTCTGCTGAAATATTCAGATGGCAAGATCACAATTTGGCGTAGAAGTTTCAGTCTTCTCAGACTAGTTTCTCAAACAAACTTCAAGATCTCAATGAAATGGAGCACCTTTGTGACGTGCAGCTGACAAATCTGCCACAACTTCTTGATGCTACCAAATCAATATGCAGCAAATCTTTAAGGATGTTTCCAGCACCTTGTTGAATCCATGCCACAGAGAATTAAGGCAGCTCTGAAGGCAAAACTGTGTCCAACCCAGAAATAGCAAGGTGTAGCTTGTTTATTGAGCACATTCAACTTGAAATAATAATTGAAAGCACCTACTGTTCATATTTAAAACCAAACTCAAGACCTACCTTTTCAGTCTTGCTTTTAGCTGATTATATTTATAATTTCTACTTCATCTTATTTATTTATTTTAATCCTCTTAATATGTTTTAATATCTACATTTCAGTTCAGATCTATTGTTTGGAATTTTATTCTCTGTTCATCAATTTCTTTTCATTACCCTACTTTAGCAAATTTTGTATCGGGTGGTGTTTGGCTATATCTTTTAAACATATTATTATCTGAATTTTTATTTATTAGTTTATTCCTATAGTATTTTTTATCTCATTTCTTACCATGATTTGTTTTCCTTAGGTCATTTTAGTCTTAGCTCATGTGTTTCCTCATTTTTAATTCAAGATATGCACCATGTGGATCGCAAGGGTGGACAGGGTCTCGTAATTTCATTGTATTCAAGTTTCTACTTTTTTTCTTTTTTAACTATTATTGTTACTTTTTTTGGAAAGCACTTTATTAATTTATTAATTTAATGTTTATTTGTAAAGGGACTTATGCTAATTTGCAATGACCGTCTCTAGTTGGGCCTTTAAAAACATTAAAAAAAAACAATAATAAATACTGTTAAAACAAACAGAAAAAAAACTAACAAGCTCAACAAATACAGACAGAACAATGCAAAAGAAGTATATCAACAATACAAAAACAGGTAAAACAGGAAGCACATGATCATTAATGACTACAAATCTGGATCTTCTTTAAAAACTGTTTCAGGTTGAGTTTAAAATGATTCAGATCCAGTTTAAGTTCTGAAGTTCTGTAGCACTAAAGTTTGTTGGATTGATTGAAGTTGGGAGGAAGTTTTCACAATAATTTTTTACTTTTCCTGATTTAGTGATGGCTGCAATGGGTTTGTTTCCAGTTAAAGGACGACAGGAGTAGTAGCATCAATTCTTTTAAAATCTTACGTCATTCTGTGTGTACCCTTCTAGGAGATTTATTGTTTTTGGCAATTTTACGGCTCAAGACTTGTCAACTAAACCTAAGATGGAGTTTGGAAAATTCCCACCTCTGTCCAGTAATTGTTCTTATTGGTTAAAATACCATGGATCACAAGTAGCAAAAATTCCAACATGGATTAAATAGGCTGAGTCCTTTGTTATAAATGATTTAATAAGGTTAATAGCTCTGGAAACAATTACAGGATATATTCAGTCTTTAACTTTTTGAGCATTGATGCACCAGAGAAGGATAAATCAAGTAAAACTGTCTCTGTGATAAGAAGACAACATCAAAGTGAAGACAGTCAGGCATTTGTGCGTTCGATGGAATACCAACGCTCCGTCTAATCCATCCATAATGTCCTGCATATATCCCTGAAATGTTGTTTAGGGGGTAATTGAGTGATATGAATAATAAGTAACTCCCGGTGAGCTCTGTTTGGCTTTGTAGTGGTAACCAGGCCGTCCAGGCCGTGCACTTTGATTTATGAATGATGCATCAGGAGATCCAATCAAGTTGTCAGTGCTCTGAAACAAAAAGGCGCTGTGCCTTCTCATGGACATCACGCCTCTCTTAATTAACGGAGATAGACCCAGGTGGTCCACATGTGCTTGATGTCAGACCTTAGATCATATTTGAAATGAGCACCTCAAGATGAAACAAAGAGGATTCATTAGCTCTGACGAGGAAGGAATGAGCCGGAGGGAAGTGCTTGAGATGGATTCTTGTTCATTTTAGGGCACTCAGAATGGGCAATATTCCCAGTGACAAACAATAAAAGGCCTTTGGGTACAGGATTAGAATAACGTGGGCATTTCATGTTACTAATAAATGACCGTTCAGCTGTTTCCCAAAATGCATAATGCCGCCCACACAGCTGGCAGGAGAGCTTGATCTTAAAACATCTCTAGCTACAGCTCAGTGGGACACATAATGGAGGAGTACCGTGTTTAATTTGAGCGTGTGAGGTAAACATTAGACAATTTATGATAATATGCAGTGAGATACCCTGGCTTTCAACATTAAGCGAGGGAAACACGACATTTGTCTTGGCATCATATCTGGTTTTCAGTTTTACCAAGCTATATATAAATCACATTTTTGCATTTCTTGAAATAAATGTGTGATTTTCTAAATATCAGCTGTATTTTTATACCCTGGGTGTGTGTTATTTGGGGATTGTATTCCTCTCTCCTGGTTTAATTTTTAGGATGTGATTCAGGATATACAGAAATGGAGCTCTGTCTCCACCTGTTTGGTGTCAAAGTGGAGGCAGAGTCTGTCCTCTGGGAGCCAGCTCTTTTTTTGAAAACCCATCTTTATAGCTAGTCCATCTGGAGAAAAGTCCATAGAAAATGTTTTCAGAGGGCAGAACCTTCAAAAACAACAGCAGCTGGTGATTGAACGATCGTTCTGCCTGTCACACTCATCACAAACCAATCATATCAAGCCACAGAATGACGTAGCAGCTAGACCCTGTTGTTAGCCATTAGCTTAAACTACATTTCAGTCCTTAGACTATCGTCTTACATTAAATTATATAACACAGGTGTATCATTTCCCACTTATATGTGACATGAACCTTGTCAACAGAGCATATTTCGCCAAGTATTGTTGAGTAACCACGACTCCAGGCTACCATAGACTAATTGGAATCGTCCAATGTGGATTTCATATTCTCTCCCAGTTTCCCAGCAGTGATCCTGTAAGGAAAGCTTTAAGCAACTTTCTTTGCTCCTCTTTTAAAGAAAAAATTGAGTTTCTTCTAATAAAACCTCAGATATTACCACATCCACGAAGATCGCTTCAGAAGACGCCATTGTTTTTAAACATGCAGTCATCACGTCTTCAGTTTCCACCTCTCTTCCCTGACTGGCCGTGAAGTCGTAGGAAATTTGAGCTTGTCAAGATCTGCGTGATTTCAGACAATGAATCCGGCAGGTCCATCTGTACCGCAAGGTTAGTTAATCTGTGCCCTTCAAGATTTACAGTATGTGAATTTACAGAGCTCAGTTTGTTTCCTCTATTAAAGGTGTAGTGTGTAGAAGTTGGCAGCATTTCGCCGAACAGAAACGGTGAATACAGGATATAATGTTTCTATTTTGTATGTAAAGTCTGTCGAAATAGGTGTACAATCATCCCCATAAAACTTTCGTTTTCTTTTTATTAAGTTAGAAAAAGCTTTTTATATTTATGTACCGCGGTTCTCCCCTTTGTGGAGGCTGACATAACGATCCGCCATGTTGTCTACAGGTGGGTTTTGGGGACAAATAGAGCGAAACTGAAGCTCCAGCACATGTTATCACATTACTCATGTCTGAGAGCAGAGATAATGGAGATTTCCTTCTACTGTTGTTTTGAAGCTGTTGTGTAACAGCTCTTCAAGCAGCTGCATCTTTTTGCACTTTACTTTAGCACTCAACCCTCATGTACATAAAGAGCAGGCGCTACCTTTTATTCATAAATTTGTCAAAGAGCCTTTCTCTCCTCAACAAGAGCACACAGACAACCCCAGCCTTGTCTCCATTATAGCACCTGCAATATAGCACGTAAAACATTATCATAAAATTATTCTGCAAGGTTGAGCACCAAACACACTCTCCAAACTACAGGCCTGTGTTTTTGTTCTCCCTTTAATGGGGTCTCGCTTCATTTGGACGTTAAGCTCATACATTTCTAATGGGAGCTTTTTATGTTGCTTGACTAAAACAGAAAGCATCAACTCTGCCAAAGGCTTTTGAAGACTTCTACAAACTTGTCAAGTCCCTGAGACCCAAATGTTTTCATCAAAACTGAATAAAAGGAAAAGCAGTAAATCTTGAATGCTGCTTTTTGAAGTTGCTACTCTCTCTTTGTCTTACTCTATTATTAAATCAGACATAAATGAATAAAGTAATCTGACGCAAGAGTGCTTATTAATCAAACGGGGGGTTGTTTTCCTGAGACAAAGACGAAAACACTCATACACTGAGAGGAACCATTTCCAACACTATTGGATCACTCGGCCGCCCTTGAAATAGACAGTTCGAGCCTCAATGGTAGAACAAAGCTTTTTACCACAATTCCCAGGGCTATGATTACGGATAAGACTCCCCTCAGGCAATTTCCAGTGAAGGGCAGATGAGGAATAGGAACTGAGCATGTGGTCTAACAAACTAGCCAACTGTGGCTGGGCAATATGAATCAAATCATCCCTCCATATTTTAATGGCTGGAAGGCGGTGCAGTATATACATATCTGACAGTTTTAAATGTATATTTTGTTGCCAGGAAACAGGCTGCATTTTATTAAATGCTGACATACAAGACATTAAAATGATAATTCTCCATTTAGCCTTCAGACTTAAAGTATATTACCTTGTAAAGTGTTAAACCAAACTTTGTCTGTTTGTTAGCAGATTATTTAAATGCTACTGGACGGAATTTGCTGAAATTTTCAGGAGGTGTTGGTAATGGCCCAACTTAGAAATTAGGGGTGTCCCGATTTGATATTGATATCGGATAACGGTCCGATATCAGCAAAAATAGTGATATCGGATTATATTGGCCTGCACCTTAAATCTCCGATATAAGCACTCCAATACAAGCAGTCCATTCTAAATTATTTTTTTATTTATTTAATTCAGTTGGATAATATGCTTATGTTTAAGTTAAACACAGTGGTTACTTTGCAACTTAAAAATGTATGTTTTTGTTTTTATTGGATTTATTGAGGTTACTTTTCAGGAACTTCTAATTTATTATTTTTTATGTTATTTAATTGTAGTATATTCTTATGTTAAAGGTTAAAATGTATTCAACCCATTGGTTAATAACAAATGGGTCAGTTTTTCTCATACCTACTATTGCTGACTACTGTTCTCTTCTCTCGATATCGGTATCGGCCAACACTCAAGGCTGCAATATCGGTATCGTATCGAAGGTGAAAAAGTTGAATCAGGACACCACTATTAGAAATGATTAGATTTTGGTGGTGATACGTATATTCATCTGGATGAAGTTAACATTGGACGGGATTTTAAAAATCATATCTCTGTCATTTTTTACAGATTTGCTTCCAATGTTACAGGATAATATTTGGTCCATGTCTCCATCATTAAGGTAATTTCATCTGGATCAAAAAAACATTGAACTTTATAATGGGAAATCCCATTGAAGACATTCAATAATTCATATACAATATAAATATTAAGTGATGTTCCCAAAACTTGCTGCCAGGATAACAACCTCCATATGTGCTGAGCTTGATCCAGATCCTGGCACTCACCTGGGTCTGGTGATCTAACTTTTCTAGTTTACCAACCTGATATATTTTTAAGTATTTCAACATAAACAATAGGGCCTTACTTTTATCCTATTTAAAAATATACCAATGTACTAAAAAAAAAATCAACATATATGTCCCAGCTCTAGCTCCAACTAATTGGTCACTATCCAGATCCAACATGGATGGTTTTTGTGTACATATGGAAAGCTTACTCAAACACAAACGGACAAAAGTATTGACAGATACAGTTTCAAGTCTATTCTCCATATGCTCAACGACTCTATTCATCCCTTCGTGTCAGCTCTTGGCAGAAAATGGCGATGGGTCTCTGATGGCATGTAACATAGCTTTGGAGAGCCATCACGCTAAAGGCCAGGTTTGTTTGAAGTTCGCTTTGCAATGCATCAGTGGGGATGACCTAGATTTCCTATCTCTCGCTCCTCCAAGAGTGCAGGGAGAGAGACAGCCTCGTTTTAGCCCTTTTTTCCATCTTCTAACTATGTCAGCTTGCCTGTAAACATTTGGCACAGAGTCACATTGCTGCGTCTCTGCTGTTTCCCTGCAGACGACTCCCTTTCCCCGGTGTCACCTCCTCATTCCCAGAGTGATTGTGCCCCTCAAAGAGGGAGGTTAAAGGCTGAGCAGCTGAGCTAAATGAAAGGTAGATCTAGGGTAGGATGAGATGAGACAAATAACTCAAAACCTCTTGTTAGTGTGAACTCATTCAAAGTCTTTGAAACATCTTCTTGAAAAAATAATTGGGATGAGAAAATGATGAATAGTATCTACATGCCTGTTTCCCAGGATGGTGCAAGGAAATATTAAACTCCAAAAAAGCCTCTGGAGTAAACACTTCACCAAAGAGATTTGGGTCATCGTGTTCCTTTTTGTTTTTGGCTCCGACTGAGCACCATCCTTAAACTTCTTTGTTGGATAGAAAATGCAAGCACAGACTAAAGATGTGCTTGTTGTTTGGTTGACGATTCTCGCTAGTCAGCAGCAAAATCGCATGGTTATCAGAAAAATCTATTACGATTAATGTCGGGGAAATGGTGTGCCAAAACTTTAACACAAGCAGCTGCCATTAAAGGGGCTGCTAGCAACAGACTGGCTGCAGCTGCTGTCAATGGGCCGCTCTGTGAGCTCTACTTCCCAGATGTAAATGAGCGCAGTAAAAGGAATAAAGCACTTTGTTTGTACAGCACTGTTGTACGTACAATCTGAATCACAAATTTCCCCACCAACAGTTGAGATTGCAGCTTTCTCACATTATTCTCATTCTATCAAACCCCCATTAAGTAGGGCTTTCAACAGTCATAACCTATAATACAGTGGCGGACATGGTTACAGAGGTTTGTGCCAACCCTGTGCAGGGTTTCTTTAGAAATGTTGATAGACAGAGGAGTGCTCTGAATGAGGAAGAGAAGTGATAGAGGTGAGTAGGGGGAATGAAAGGAATAAAAGGCTAGTCTTCTGTCTTATTACTTAAATAAATGTATGTTTTGACAGACCCCCAAATTCAACATGCTGTGCTGAGTAACATCTGTGCCAAATACAGCAAATTGCCTCCCCTCGAAGCAGTAAGTTGGTTTCCACATTCTGTTGGACCTCTGGTGATATTTTAATATACCTTAAATCCACAATATAAGTTGCTCTACAATAGTATTAGTCACAGTCAGGTTCTGCAGTCTCTCCACTATATTGTTTGAATTTAAGTCCATGTGAAATGTGAAATTTCTGTGCAACTTTTGGTACTGCCTGCATTCGCCATATTGGCTTGTGCTTCTATTACCAACATTATGGTTGTTGAGCTCTCAGCCCTGTAAGCAGGAAGTGTTGGCAGTGGCAGCCTGCATGGAAATTCGGGCTGCTACCGTTTTCTTGGTATCCCTTTGTTCTGAATGCCTTGGTAATAAAGGACGTCATGTTCTCACCAGCTTGCACAAACACTCATATGTGCAGACCATCATTAATTATCTGGATAGACGTGTTTGACATTGTTGCCACTGGAAACCTGTGTAGGCCAAATTCCCACGCAGAAATTGATATCCGCAAAATCTTACAAATTCTCAACCCTGTTCAAGACACACAAGATGCTGTTTAAGTGCAAGCTTATAACATGAAGTCAGCTTAATACTATTAAAAGAGTTAGACCAACCCCCTTTAGCTCTATTTCACTGTGTTTCCTGCACAATTTGAACTTATGATGTGTGTGATTGGCGGTGCATGTTTCAGCATTTTAAACTGGTGTATTTGTCAAACTAGTTTACTGTGGTCAACTTTTTGGGAAAATGGGAAAAATGTATTAAAAGAGCTTTTTATATATCAGATTTATTGTTGCAAATGAGGGACGAAAAGTGCAGTAAACTGCAAACTATGCACCCCTAAACCATGAGGAGGATGTTGGTAAATGCCCAGATATAAGTACTAGAATATTTTGTCTAAAAAAAAGGGGGTTTTGGTGCATCCCGAGTGGGAACATCCAAACCATGACACAGGTAAAACTGCTAGTGAACCCTGCTGTGCAACATGCCTAGTCTGCCTGTTTCCCCATCTGAGTATCTTCTAGTTAATCCTCCCATTCTTCCATGCTTTCTTGGTGTGTCTGAGTCATTGCCTCACAGCAGAAACAAAAAAGAAATGAACAAATTGCAAGAGAAGAAACTGTTACACTGCTGGGAGCCGGCCTCGTGCCTCTGAGGTACGATGTTTATTTTGATCCCATCCAAATGTGTCTGCTGAAAAAGAAGCAGGCGTTAGGCAGCCATCTCCTCCTCGTTTCCTTGCATCCCCCTATTTCCCCTCTCTCTCCTTCCCACACGCCCACAGGGGACAGTTGTCAGAGCAGAGCACACTAGAGTGAAGGCACAAGAACAACATTAAAAACTGCTTGAGCTCAACAGCAGGCTCAACAAGCCAGAAAGAGTGTGTGCCACGTTTTTAATTATGCATGCTGCACAGCATTACACAGCCCTGCCAGTCAGGGAAATTGCGCCTTCTTCGCTATTTTTGCTCTAGTCTTTTGTTGGTTTCCTTGGTGACCGAGTAATCTGACATCATTAGACGAGTACAGTGTGCAAGCCAGGGCTGCAGGTGCCTCGTTCACAAAAAAAAAAACTTCCAAAATATTCGACATACTCCTGCTTAATCCTGTCACACAATCTGCCTCTACTGCCTTTTGCTATGCAGCAATATTCATTAGAGAAGCTGTGAGAACGACTGTCAGAGCTCAGGATCCCCGTGAAAACAGAGAGCCTCCAGAGAGGGGAGAATTAACGCCCTTTCATGGAAAATCAACTTCACACTGTAGCCCTGTGTGTGGGTTTGAATTTTGGCGAGGGTCCTGGCTATTTTGCTCATTGGGCTTTGCTTCTTAATGTCCTCTGCGTGCAGTAGCAGGTGCAAATGTAAGAAGAACACTGAAACATGATTGATTGTTCTGCGTCTTTACAGCAAATGAAAAAAACTAATAAAATCTGTGCAGCAATTAAGTTGGATTTACTGTCTGTACAGGTTCTTTACACCACAAAGCAGGAGAGTAAACAAGGATTCATAGATCTATTGATATGTAGTTCCTGTAAAACAAATACTGTGTTCCTGAATTGAACAATTTTGCAACAAGAAACCATGTCACTCAAGGATATCATTTCATTAGGGCTGTTTCTAAATATGTGTACTTCAGCGTAGTTCTGGATGTACAGACTCGATACGTCATCAATCACAGCTGAAGTTCTGTTCCAATTCAAAGTCCAAACAAGTTCGGTTGACGTACCCATATGAGGACTCGCCTCGCCCCTTTTACCAAGTCTGCTACTGAACGTAACTTGAGCAGACTTTTCGCAGCTACAATCCCACAACGCAATTCGCACCGTTCAGCAGGAAACTCCAAGATGACAGAGGAGAAGTCGCACAATTGTAAGACACCATTGTTGCTGCGTGAAATTATGAGTAAGATACTAATTTGTGACAGAGTTGTGTTTGAAACCTGAACGTCGATAAATTCTAAATGGACGATGTGAGTGGTTACCGGCAGACAACCGGATGTGACACGTAGGTACGTGGAAGGGGACGTTGGAAGAGCTGTGGACGTTCTGCGGACTCCCGTACCCCTGAAGAACGAACTCTGGGACAAACTTGCCAAGTCTTCACAAGTTTGAACTTGAGAAACAACCTAGAACTATTTACTCACACTGTAGCTTGTGAGAATAAGCCTTTTTTTCAGGAGTCCATTCTTATTTTGGAAGCACAGCTCTTTACTTGGGGCACAAGCACTGACCTCAGAGTAAGGACTCCCTTGAAATGCCAGGCTTCACCTTTATTTGAAATTAAAGGTGACTCGATCAATCGAAAGCCAAACATTGTGAGTGGATATCTGCCAAATTACAAAAGTGGAGAGCTGGGTGATAAAACCAGCTAACATCAGTGATGAAAATAAGCTTTGGGTGTATCCAGAGTAGTGGAAAGAGAGAGTGGGGTCAGAACGCAGAGGCAAATTCCAACGTGGTACATATTCTATGTGCTTGTGTAGGAACATTATTATTGCGATAATTCTATTAAAATTGCTGAAATTTCCTCTGAAAAGGAAGAATGTGGACCGTAAACTAGCTTTACTTCACGTTCTTGACTAGCAAACATTGCTTGACACTGTAGTGTCATTAAATTTCCTTGTTTATAACATAAGCGTTGGTGATTAGGGAAACTACTGACTTATTTTGTTGTTACATTTCAGACGAAGAAGGAAGAAGTCTGTGTGATCCTCCTGAGTAAGAAAACATGTTCAGATGTTTCAAGGACATTGTCTATGCTGTAACTTAGCTTTATTTAAATTAAAACATGTAGGAAACAGGAAACTGTCTTGTGAAGTATAAAATATCTAATTTATCTTATGTATCTACTGTATATATTTATGTGTGTGCATGTGCGTGTATCAGGAGGATGACGTAACTCTCTCTTTCCATGGCTCTGGGTGTATCTACTCGATTGAGCGTGGAAGTTTCCAGTCAGTGTGTGTCTCTAAAGGGGTAGTTACCCTGCTCCACACGCCAACCCGTGTGGCAGAAATGCAGTTGCAACATGTCAAAGCAGATACTCACAACAGTCAGAGTTTGTTTGGGTTGACAGAGAGAGAAGTGCAGCTGGAAAACATGTACAAAAAGCAAAAGTGGAGCTGAGGGGAGCAAAGGTGATGGTGGACATGTACTTGTTAAAAAAGCCACATGATGTCAATTGAGCAAAAATGACCTGGAACAGACAAGTAAAATATGTCTGGAGTTGATTCAAACTAGGATAGGAAACACCACAAATATCTCCCAAAAAGGTACCATCACTGCGACTCCTCTGCTGAAACACCAGTGCTGCAGAAGTGCTACCAAAAAAACAATCAATCTTGTCGTCTTTTGTGGCCAGTACCCGTTTGACAAATATTCAAAAAAGGAGAAAGACAATAATGAACGCTGTTTTTTATTGCAGAGTTAAAGACGTGTTGGTTTCAGTGTACTGTGCACTGATCAAAGAACTGGACTTCAGGTACAAAGTCAGCAGAAAATAATTTTTCCAAACTGTTGTTTTTGAGAAGTTTTGATTGTAAGCAGTTTATTTCAATATGTTTTTTTCCAACATTATCTTCATTGAGTTTTCAAAACACTTCCAATGATATACAGAAATAAGGGAGCTCTCACATCAAAGGAAACGTCAAGGGCAGGTAAGTTATTGCCCAGCATTCAAATCGTCCTTCCCTGCAAGCCAGGGATTTATGAGATAACACAGAGCAACACTTGGGTGAAAGTACAAAGTATATGACCTGACTAAATCAAACAGAGAAAAGAGAAAAAGAAACAAAACAAAAAAGCAAGAACAACCAAAACAACAAAGAGTTAGCCCAGATTATTTCACTGTTGTGCATGGTTCAAAGATACAAACTTAAATGTACGATTCACACGGAATAAAGAAATCAAGTATCAAAAGAAAGGAAATTATTTTAGGAAACTGCAGAGGACTACTGATGTCCACGCCTTGTTGGCCACACTATTCAAAAACCACACTCTCCATATATTCCATAAAAGGATCCCATATGTTTTGAAATAGTGAAAGTTTCCCCTTTATAAAGAAAGTAATCTTCTCATAGGTAAAGTTGTGGACATTTTCTTAATCCAGTTAATGAATTTTCATTTACTTGTACTCCTCCATGAGAGTGTTATGACTCTTTTTCAATTATTTTTCTCGACATATGATGCCTATCAGGATATAAACCTAGAATAAAAAATTAAGGGTCAAGAACATATTTAATATCTTTTATAGTCCCTAATTAATTTCTCGATTACAAGGCGCACTTGATTATAGCATGCACCCAACTTTTGCCCAAACCTTACTCTCTCAGACAACTCTTTACCTTTATTCAAAGTTTTAATCAATGAAATTTGAGTATTTTCACAACAAATACACGATTTATCTCTTAAACAGATGCGGAAACACCTTTTGCTTCACACATGTGCAATTACACGATTTCTGCCGAGGCATGCTCAGTCGTACTGTACCAACCAATCACAGAGCAGTTATCAACATGCGGATGTGTTTGCCACTGAATGATGATTACACAAAGTTAATCTAATTAAGATGCAAAATATTTGATGAGAACAGTTTAACATTCAGTTTAATAAGAATTATGCAAGTTTGGCGGGAATGTTTTGCAGGGAAGAGAATATTTCGGCTTTTTGTATCAGATGTGTTTCAATCGCGATGTTAGCGAGATTAAATATTTTAAGTATTTTGCTTGCACTCGTGCATAATACACACTTGAAAAATTAGAGCTTATTTAAAAGCAAAAAAGTGTGTGTTATAATCGAGAAATTACAGCAGGTGTTTTAAAAGAATTTATAGGTTGTTAATGTCGTGGATTGACAAAGTAAAAATAAAAATCTATTAAAACTATGTTACTAAAACAGTTAGTTTACACTTGTTTATTTTGATGACTTTGATGAAAAGAGCAGATATTTACTTCCTTTGCCATCACTATTGCCCTTTTTGACATAAAGTCAATCATGTAAATGAGGGATAAAAACATTTATTGCTGAACATTGTGAGCACATTTTATTTGACGTGATAAACTTCATGATCAAGTTTAACTTATTCAAGATACTCTACACACCATCAAGACACTATCTGTCAGGATTAATGAAGACCTGCTGTCACCCTAATTTATATTATTTCAAAGATAGGAGCAAGTGACCATTTCGCTCTCTTTACAATCAGTCTTCTCATAAAATGTTTTCCTAACTCTGACCTTTTCCTTTCAGAGAATGACTGTAAGGCAGAGGGAGAGATGAAACAGTAAAAATGTTTTGAAGTGTTTACTTTGCTCATAACCACTTTGTAAACCGATATTTGTCAGAAATCTTCTGATGAGTGTGGAAGAAAAAACTATGGGGATGACAAAGGGATGATGAAAACTGTCTCCTGGAATCAGTAATCCCTGATTTTATGTGACATAGATAAATTAACAGAGATAGTAGTCTTACAAGAAGCAAAGCCTACCTTTCAACGCTTAAGACCTCCATTTGCAATGATAACATTTAATAATTTAGCAAGTAAGAGGTTGACGGATTAGAAAAAAAAAGTCAAAAAATCTCACTCAGGCGGCTCAACTTATACCTCAACAGTTTCTGAATATTAATGACACCACTGCTTGTTTCTATCACCCGGCTGAAGGAAATAAAAACACAAAAACCTCAAATCTAAAAACATCAGACGAGTGCTCAGCATGTCAGGCCTCTCACTTTTAATGGGAATCAGATTTTCCAACATATGATCAGAAAAAGAGGACAGAATTCCTCTGGTCTTGATCATGACACGTTTTCTGTTAAAAGATTCAGCCTGTACCACATGAACATCATCTGACTCTGGCACTTCATGCACAAACTACGATTAAATATTTAACTGGATGTCTCCACTGAGTTTTTTTTCCTGGCTTAACAAGCTACATCGCCACACAGCAGTTTTCATCACACACAATTTGTACTGACCGGCTCAAAAGCAACTACACTAAAAGCTTTGCAAAAATGCTCTGGCCTGCAAATCCGCAGAGGAAAAGTGGCTGTTTTAAAATGATTGTGATATTCTGCCAGACGTGAGGCGTAAATATCAACATTTCCAGGTGAACAGATAGATTAGACCAGGGGTAGATTTCACTGTATTCAAACTATGACTGCACAATATAAGAAAACATGCAGAGGGCAACAACACTGCAGTAACGATGTGGATGCATTAGTTTAACAAAAGATAGGATGTATTCAAACCACAACTTCCTGTCTTAACTAACCATGCAGTTACCCTTGTTTCATACAACAGTTGCAGGTGGAACATAACTTTTTTTTAATCTAAAACAAAATTTATCAACAGGTTTTCCACTAAACCTGTGCAAATATATTTACAGGTTTCTAACAGCTAGCTTTAGCCTGGTCTGACTGCAGAGCTGTTCGGCCATGAAACTTTGCTTGACCACAATTAAAAGTTACTCTTCACTTGTTGCAGAGATCATTATGAAATCCCAATTAATTGCACAGCCCTTCCTAAAATGAATTTTTCTGCTTTACATGGCATTTCTGTGTTTAAATGGAAATGGGCAATGTTGGTAAGCTTTTAGAGATCTAGTAAAACAAGTGAAAACTTGTAAGTCCAGGCCCTTCCTGCTCTGTCTTTTTGTTTCTAGATGTTTTGAACATAATAACCCAATTTTAACACTGACATGTTCTTTGGACAGACAAGAAACACTTCTCTTTGTTTTACACAATGAAGAAACTGACGGTCTCACATGAAAAGTACTTGATTTCTTTTTTTTTTTTTTTTTTTTGCTGATGTTTTGTTTTGTTTTTTATAATAGACAGTTAAATTTCAAACAAATGCACTCATCAATACGAGGACAAGACGGTCTTACGAATAAACAGAGCCCCACCTCAGAGAGAAATCATTGAGAGGAAGTTTAAGGTTGTTTTTACATTGTGTAAGTGTTTTTGTTTATATACTCGCCTGTATGTGACGCCTGTTACTGGAGGATACCACCAGAGGGCGCGATACACCTCGACGCGTATGTTACTACCGGTGTGCTAAAAGTAAACTGCAAAGATGGCAGCAGTTCTGAGAGTAAAAGTAAAAAAATTAAACTCCAATAATCAACGTCATCAACAAATATTTGTCAGCAGCTGATGATCAGTGGTCAGACCACATCTTCAGCATCATCTGTGTTTCTATGGGGTTTGGGTCTAACGAGTGAATTGTGCAAATAGACGTTAAAGTCATGGTATGTCAGAAAATACAGCCAAAGAAACAAAACAAACACAAACACACCCTCAGACAAAATCGACCATGGTGTCAACAGAAGTCAATAGCAAATATATCTCCAGCTTAATGCTGCCAGATGTTCCAGTGTATCTGTAGGTACAAAGAAAGAGGCCTGAACACACTTCTCCGAATTCATGTGCTTTGTTTTAACTTGATCAGAATATTACTTCCTTAAATAAGATCTCAGCTCCAAAACCCTGATTTATGTGACAGCTGACAGTGATCCTGATACTGTAAATAAATAACATCAACAAGCTAATAGCTTATAAGCACTCACAGATGTTTTCATGTCTAAAAAAGTCCTTCCCTCACTTCCAAAGCTGCAGAATAATTGATCCATGCCATGCCACAAACTTATCCAACCCCGACTTTGAGGAAAGTTTTGTAAAACAAAAAGATAAAAACAGCTTTTCCTCCTGTGGTGAAAGTATCGAAAAATCACACAAGAATATTTCAGCAAAACTCCAAGTCCTGTGTACTTCACTCTGAGCCTAAGAAAATACACATCTGATAAATCAAAGATATTCATGACTTGATACGTGGCATCTGGTGGCTGATAGGCTAATGGCAGAAAGCTGAATATAGACCGTAAAGATACAGTGAGCCATTAGCTTTCTCTGTCCCTTCAGTTCAGACACCCTATGTGTCTGGAGTGAAAGCACACAGGCTTAAAATGAACTCGTGCATAGACCTGTCTGTGGGATAATTACATGTCTAAAGAAATGTTCGGACTTACTTGGTGAAGTGAATATTGTTGCTGGCGCAAGGCTGGAGTTGATGAAAGACGGATGAGTCCAGAATATCTGTAAAACACAAAAAGTTTAAGTTTAGCTTTCATTTATGCAAACCATGATCATTTTCCCAAAATCCAACCAGTAGTTTTGTGTACTATAGGCGGTCCCACAATAATGGTTCATAAAAAGTAAGAAAACTGACTCTGCTTTAAAGTCAAAGTATGGCGTTAGAGGAGGGAAACTTGAAAAATATGATTTAAGTGATGTTCAATGTCACACTGATTAAGGAGGAAGCAGCATATTTAATTACTGAATTTTGCAGGAGGCAGAGAGCTCAGCCTAATACTGCAAAAAGTTATGCTCAGATACAGCTGAGCGTAAAAGTTAAGGGCACATAAACTAACAAGGTGAAGAAGCCATTTCAGTTTAATGTCTCCATAAAGTTTCAAAAGCATCATTATCAAACAAACTTCAGAACTTTAATGAACTGCAGCTCAAACTCTTACTCTTTAGGCTTCCCTTTGAAGGCAATCATGCATTCAAGTTATCCAACAATTTTATAAAGGGAAACTTTTCTGCTTAATTGCATTGACAAATCAGTACTTAGACCTGAACTGGACTCAGGAAAACCCTCAACACAGCATAATCAATCGAAAACCTACACAACTGATGTTTAAAATTTAGTTCATTCATCCAAAGTAAATTTTCTCTGGCAAATAGTCTGAGCTTGGCAAATGTGCAGGTATCTTCCTTGGTACACAGACACAGCAGGAGGGAGTGTTGGTCCTGAATTGCAAAACGCATTTCTAAGGCCCTGTGTACGCAACAAAAATGACCGAAAACAGAGAGTTTTCGTTGCGTTTGCGCCTTTGTTTACATGAGAACGGTGCCCGAAGTGCCTGAATCCACAAACTTTTGAACCCAGGGTCAAGAGTGAAAAGTTTTGAAAACGTTTTGGTATCTGTCTGCGTAGACAGGAATCATCGTTTTCAAGGAAAACTATGACAAGTACTCTTTCATATGAAGGTTGTGAGCGTGCACCAAGGAACAAAAACAACAACAACAACAACAACAACAGCAGCAGTTCAAGTCGTCTACCGATGAATGTGTGCTGCTTACTGTGCTCGGTTTGTTATCTAGACAAAAATATCCAGACAGATTTGTTGTCCAGACAAGAAACTCCTGCGTCTTCGTGTGTCCACCCGCCATAGTTGTTTGTGAAAAGTTTGCCTTCACAGGAAAGTGTACATGTGTTCAAACACTGCTGTTACACTACTAACCTACATCGCCAACTACTGGCCTGGCATGCATGCTACAGCATTTTCAGTGGTTCTCGTGGATCCGTGTGAATGCTGTACTCAATGTGCAGTTACACATTAAGTACAGCTTGTGTTCATTGAAGACAAACTTGTACAAAGTAAGAGGCACCAGGATTAGATGTTGTCAATATGTGACGTCTACAAAGTAAGTTCTCCTGAGATTTTTCAATGCCCAGGCTAAATCAAACTTAATCATTCAGAGATACATTCAGATTTTTGCACAAAGCCCCGCCTTTTTAATGTGTCGGGAAATTTTCTGCATACAACATTAACAAAAATAATCATCAGTTCAAAAGTTCTGCAATTTTACAGCTCTGTTAATAATAAAAACCTAAGATTTACTGATTTTAATAGGACATTTTCTTTTAAATGCAAGTTAGCTGGCTTAATGTTCAACATGTAATTTTTCCACTTTGAAAGAGTATAATATAACCTTGTTCTTGTGTCTTTTCTTTTTATTTTCCTAATCGCCACTCATTTTTGTAATACTTTACTTTATCTGTCGGTGTAACTTAGAAACACTATCTTCAGGTGGAAAAGTTGCATATTGTTGCTTTAAGACTGACATTATATACAAAGTAAGCATTTTTCTAGTTGAGCCTGTTTAAAATTATCTTCATTTTTTGGTTTCCTCTGTGTATTAACATTATTATTATTATTATTAAAAAAAAGAGCTGGGCACAAGTTTGTTATTTCTTGGCAGGGATGGGAGTATTTATTAATAGAAATGCCACTTATTGTTGACTTTGTTTGGAAAAAAAGTAGGCCACTACAGTGGGGGTGTGCATCCTCACTGGTCTTACAATTAAATTCAATTATGATTATTCAGTCAACAATTCAGTGTGATGCCACGATGTATTAAGATGCATTATGGTGCAAGATTTGTTCCATGTTATTTCTGAGTCATTTGTAGCTCCTCTTTCAGAGGGTAAAAAAACTAAAATAAAGTCAGAAATCAAGGTTTGAGTAGAAAAATGTGGGATTTTATTATTAGGCCATATCAGCCAGCCCTATTGTCAACTCATTAATATATTCTTTGATAGATTAACAACATTATACCGTAGTCAGCTGGCTAATTCATTAGCAATGTGAAAGCTGCATAATATGATTCACAGTAAATGTTAGGACAGTCATCCCTATGTAACCAATAGGGCACATATAGTGAATATAATTCTTTCTTTTTTTATCAAAAACACCTCAAACAGCTTTCATTTGAATAAAAAAGGGTGTCTCAAGAAGCTCCTGCCAAACTCTGAAAGGCTTTTTTTTGTCTCCCCTGAAGTTCATCTGTGATTTTCCATTCCAACAATGAATGCCCGGCGCTTTTTTGTCCCACAATTACATCTTAATGAAAGCCGAGTGATCGCTGTTTGAGTGACACGCAACAAGCCGTGTCAAAAATGTGTCACTCTTTTCCAATTACATGAAATTCAGGGTTAGCACTTTGTTTCCAGGGAGACGAAATCAAAAGCATGAGCATGAGCTGCAGTGCATTTCACACAACGATATCAGGCAGTTCTAATATACTGTACGTGCTGAGATGTGTCTTGGTTTTTGAGATCTTGACATGCTGCTGTGTGCTCAAAACAAGCGGCAGCATTTTGGAATGACCTCTTTCTGTCTGCCGCTCTGTTACAACTCACATTTTTTAACTCAAACACTTGAGAAATCAAAACAGCATGTGGTGAAACTTGTGAGTTTTTGGATGAAAGAGTACTGCAGCAACTTGTGAATCATGCAGAGAAGATATATCGTCTTTTCTTTGTCAAAAAAATATGTCTAATATCAAGAAGAAAGGGGATTTTGTAAAGTACAAAAAAGCCCAAAATTCTTTGGCACTAGCTGAGAGCCTGAATGTAGCATGGGCAGAGGGCCACGGACTAGAAAGAAGTGAATAAGTCTCTTGTGTTGACAGTCCAGTAATGTGATGAGTAGAAAATAGCCCTGTATAATTTCTGCAAGCCCGCACTTTTGAGCTATTAATACTGCCTGTAATGAGCTAACTCTCTCAAAATAACATCTAAAATGTTATTAAGCTCAGAGAAAATTGATCAAATACAAATTATTCCACATTTTTTGGTGCTCTTTGGAGAGTAGTGGTTTTGGTTTGAGGCCAAGCAGGGCCCCACTTTCAGCAGAATCTCTGGTCGAGCTCTGTGAAGCCTTTGTTATCTTTATTGTCATTTTGCTGACACAATTCCCCACTCAGCACAGGTACACAGATACAGGCCCGGATTTGTGGACAGCAAAGAGTCCTTACAAAGCAATACTGGCTACATGAGTTCACGGGGGGACGGCTCTCTAATGACTTACTATCTGAAACTTTATCAGACCAACTTTGAAGGAACTCGATTGAATTTGTCATCTAAACCAATTAGCCTTAATTTATGCTGCAGGAACACATAATGAGTGAAACACAGCATGTTCACAAGGGTGCTAATTTTTGCAGTAATGTTAGACTCATTCTTAGAGTGTTTTCACAGCAAGTCACTTTTCTTTGATTGGAATAAAGGACTCATTCGTAACATACTGTGCATGTAACTGAGGAATAGCAAAGATAATCTCAAGCAAACTTGCATGAAATCTGTTTGTTTCAGTCAAGATTATGCTGAAATATACATTTCCCCTCAACTATTTTTAAATTACCATTAAGGGCAAGCCTTCAATTTTGTAAATTCCAGGTTTATTCCACTTTATTCACGTTAATTCCCATGACAAGCTTCCAACTTTGGTAACCCTAAGGACTAACTGATATTTAAAAAGGCCAATTTGAGCAGATTAGGAGAGGTTGTTTTTTTCTGCAGCCACCAACAAGTTCTGTTTAAGCAGGTACAGCCTTTTGGTTTAATTTGATGCACGCTGACAACCAAACAATGGTAGGACGTCGCAGTGTTCAGCAGACTTAAGTTTGTTTTAACCACAGCAAGCACCCTAAGGCTTCACTTTTAAGAAGTCATGTTAGTCATGGAGATTGAAAGGGATCCATCTGTTCTGAAGCTTTTTACTTAAAAGAGCTTAGTGTAGTGTTTTATTTACTCATCTGTTCCTGTATCACTTGTGTTTTTTGTTTGCGAGAGCTCAACATTAAGTGAGTTTATTATTTAAGAAGATACCCAACAGTAATTAGAAGATAATATTTTGATGATTATAGACTAAAAATCAATGCAGTTCCAATGTGAAGTGAATCCTCTACATTTTGGGACAATTATCACTCGACTTTAAAAAAACAAATTGCAGTATAGATGTTAAAACTAGAGCAGCAGTCCTCTCGGCCTGAATACAAACTCTGAGCCATGAAATATAGCAGAGCACTTGTTCCCTCAGTGCGAGCGACACTTCAAGCACATCACTGGCAGCTTTAGAGTAAAAAACAGCCCCAAAGGAATGTTTGATGGTGTAAATCTGCATACTGCTTATTATGGCTTGAAGCCCAGGGAGCAGTGGTTTACCATACTGTTTACCAGTCATGTCTGACAAAGATCCAATTCCCCAACACCCAATCTGAAGCACAGGGTGAACCCTTTTAACAAAGACTGCTGGTTGAGCATCTAGAAAAGACACAATGAATAAAATCAAACTGTCAACGACTTTCACCAGGACTATTTATCCAAAGCGTGGTCTCTCTGAAAATTCTTGACAGCGTGTTTTTGGGCATTTCAGAAAGAACAGAGCTTTGTTTCTTTTATGAGAAGACTGTTTAAAAAATAAAAAAGGACTCTTTAAAGTGTATTTTCAGATTCTGAGAACAAACTTCTGCACTGATGTCAAGGAGGATGGAGATTTGGGTGCAGTCATCTAGACATCAGGCAAGCTGAAGTACAACTGTCTGACTCTGTTGACATGTCACACTACTTTAGTCTCAACACAGACCTCCTGTTATCTACATTTAACGTCTGTCCTGTGTTTTGGTCAAAATATATCAATCAACAGAAGGAGTTTATGACTCTACACCTCCAAACTGCCTTCCTCCAAAGACTGTGTTTATGTAATTTGTTGTTTTAAATGCAAACAGCCCCGATGTCAGCTTCTTCCTCTGTGTGCCAACACAAGTACAACTGTGTGCTTTCATGACTGTGGATGGATGCATCTTAACACTTCTTCCTTTTGCCATGACCAACATTCCCTGAAGATTTCATCGAAATCCATGCATAACTTTTTGAGTTATCTTGCTAACAGATAGACAAACACCGACCAAAACATAACCCCTTTGTTGGAGGTATTTCTTTTTACATTTATTGTCAGAATTAACAGACAATGTGCATCATAACAGTAATATTAATTGTCCTGAGACTGGCCCTCACACACAGTTAGTAATATATAATTACAATACAGAGAGAGAGAGAGAGAAAGAAGAAAAAATATATACACATATAAAAGATCAGGGCATACGTATCCTATCTGACAAGGACTAAGACTAGTCTCCATCTTCTTTCAAAGGTAGGAGTCTTCAGCTGTCGTTTTGCTGAGTATACTTGTCTGATTTTTTGTATCCATTGTGCAACTGTAGGTGGTTCAAGCTTCAACCAGCAAATTGCGATCATTTTTCTTGCAGTCATTAGAAGGAGACATGGCAAAAACTCCTGATGGTGGGACAGACCATCAGGAAGTGTGTCCAGTAAGAACATTAAAGGGTCCAGAGAGAGGTTCACTTTAGTAGATATTCTAATATGCCTTTAACATCAGTCCAAAAAGGTTGGACAATGGTGCAGTCCCAACATATGTGTGTTGGGTCACCCACAAGTCCACAATTTCAAACAACATTTGTTACTTACCCCAGAGAGAGAAAAGATTTTAATGGAGGTCTGAAAAATCTGTTGGAGATCATTTTAATGGCTCACTGTAGGAAAGTATATTTTGAGTAGGTTTTGAGGAGACCATCAGATTTGTTGTTTTTTTACAACAGGGGGGACTATAAACCAAGGCTTGGGGTGGCTTATTTTACAATTTGTGTAATGGCAGATGTTCAGGATTTCTAACTACACGTGTAAAATACTTAAAGATGTGTTTTTGCTCCATCTTCTGAGGCTGGGGTTGTTTGGCTGGTCAAAAAGTCAATTTAAATAGTTTTCCTTAATGATGTCGACTTCCCCCATATGACAGGTGTTTGTTTGGACTACAACTGGTCCCAGAGGAAGGACCATGTCCTGGCATGTCTGTGCAGCCATAATAAACATTAGAGCAAAGTGCTGTACAGGTGAAGTCCAGTTCTTGTCATTGGAGACAGCTCATGAGGATTCACGTTAAAATACTCTTTTGTTTGCAGGGTTGAAGCAGAGGGGTTTATAGCTTTGTCAAAATGCAGTTTCTGAGGCAGTTTTAAGGCAAGAAATGAAAAATATGTTCTGTGGACATCTGGGTATAAAATAACTGATATTACAACATCTACAGTGCATGCATTTAATGTAACAAATGTCCAAAGGCTTGCTGCTTTAGAGCACTACTTTAGCATTCCTAACACATTCACAGCCAAACAGTACATGTAAACATATAATACGAATTTTTAGAAATACTAATTGTAAAGTGATACTTGATAAACCACAGCATGCAGCATTTTGTTCAAAAATCTCAATCTTGTTTATTGTGACTGTGGGAAGCTAAATTATTAACACTAGCTTTTCTTTCACTGACTTTGGGGTATGAAATTAATGGGAAAAAAGTAAAACTTAGAAGATTTTACAGCCTTGTCATTCAGCTGAAAAGTTTATTTTAATGAGTTTCTTGCAAAATGGAGGTTGGATTGATCTCTTCTGATGGATTTCAGGTAGTTAGAAATGTAGAAACTTATTGGTTTGGACAACACAACATGAGGCAGATACGCAGGTGTTTGATGTGTAATGGATACTTAGCTACCGTTCAGATATCTGGTCATACAGACAATGAATCACAGCTTCATTGCCTCTGGTTCAGGTGGGTCCTTTGTATTGGTGCAGATAATGTTCTGCCTTGGTTTTGTTGTCCTCAGCTGTTTCTGGTGCTTGCTGCTACATGATTGATTAATACAGCTTGGATAACAATTGTACTACAAATGTACCCATGCTAAAAAAAATTCAAATCTGTGAGAACAAAACAGCATCCAAACATATTTCTACATATTAAAAATGCTTAACAATGACCGCAAAAAAGAATCAGAACTAAAGAAATACCTGTGCCATTGTTAAACTCTGACTCTGCTGGTGCTAGAACCAATTATGGTCAACAATCCTGGCCTCCATATCTTATGTGTGGGAGAAATACAGCAGCAGGTGAGAGTCTTTGATACCAACTTCAAAGTGTGAACCCCGAGGATTTCCTCTGGCCAATAAACCCACTCCACGCCAAACCCTTACAGCCAAACGTAAGACATTTACCCGTGATCATTCAACTGCTGTCCCCTGTGATACAAGATGAGGGCTTACATGGAAACCTTGGTGAGATAAAACAGGACGAGGGTGCGTAACAGAATAACAGGAGGGCATCTGCAGTGAACTCACAAGCTGACAACAAAAGGACTTTGAACTGGATGGAGCAGGGGTGAGAAGAGGAAAATTTAAGCGATAATACCACAAAATTTCACCTAAGTCTGGCTACAAGAAACAATGAAAGGCTTATTTGCAGATTACATGCCTCCATATAACGCAGCAGTAGTTTACATTTCCTTCAGTGGAGGGGATTCACAGGGATTTAAGTGCAAACATAAACTTTAAAATAAGAACCTGAGCATGAGCTAAAGACATCTATATTTTGCCTATTAACCCTTGGGTACTGTATTAAAACACATCCTTTAGTCCTGTTTTGGCTGTTAGCAAAAACATAACCAAGTTTTTTTTGTTTTTTTTTTCACATTTTTTTACACAGATGTCTTCATCAGCCCTGAACAAAACTATTTAAAATTGTTTAAAAAAGTATGGATTTTAAACCTTTAAATGCCAATTTCATAGGAGATGTCACTGATTTGGCGAAAAAAACACAAAATGACTGATTTTCACCACAAAAAGTGATCAGAAGCTGGAGATTTTTTTCCTGCTATCACACTCTTGGATATGTTAAAGATTAGTAAAAACACTGGCTTTATTATTTTTTGCTCAGTATCAGATTTTAAGTTTTATTCCAAACTGACTCCCATTACAACCACATTTCTTGAATGCAGCAATGACACTGCAGTAAAATCAGCTATTAAATGAGTATTTAAAGGGTTAAAATCCATAATTTAAAACAAAACTGAGCTTGATGAACAGATTTGGGAAAAAAAAAAAGTTTTAAAAAATAAGTATCTGATGTGTTTTTACAGCAGCTAAAGTTTGTGGCTTTTAACGACCAAAACAGGACGAAAGGGTAGTACATTTGCCCACAGTGTATTTTTGACCTTTTAAAATCTTTGAAATCACATTTTCAAAATTTATTTAGAATTAAGTTTCCTCACCAAAAGTGTTTTCATTCTTGTAAATAGAGTGAAAGTTATGGTCAATAACTTCTAAATATCACCCCTTTTGTGGCTGAAAAGACCACATGGAGACCCAAGGGTTAAATGTAAAACACTATAAACATTAAAAACACACAAAGTCATGTTTCATGCTGACCTACATTACCTGTCTCTGTAGTCTTAGTAACATAGTTGAAATGTGGACTTGATTCAATTTCTGTTTTTCCTGCTGCTGTTCTGACTGTCATATATCCTCTGCCTCCACACTGATCCAGTCATGTGAAAACTTTATCTGATCCTGTAAAGTATCAATTTAGCAGCAGTAGTTTTAGAAAAACAAGATGATACTGACTCTAACCTCTATCTGTACCTATTCATATTACTAAGAATAAACCCCACGACATTTCCCTGCTCCCCTTCACTAAAAAACTTTTTAAGAGCAGCTCAGAGCTTCCTCTTCTTCATAAAAATCTAAAAACAGAACATATTTATAAAACTAACAGGTCAGGTCGATGCAAATATCTGATCAATAATTCAGCTTAAAGCGAGCACTCCTGCTGATCGTCTAACAGAAGGGAGCGAGGTGGAAAATAAGGAAATTCTGTATGAAAGCTTGAGCAGAACAGAAAGAGAAAAAACTAGTGAGTGGGTGGGAAATCACATAAATCACTGTGGATGAAAGAGGAGAAGGCATGAAGGAGAAAAAGTGACGCACAACACCTGAGATGATATATGTCTTCAACATGCTTTATCAAAAGCACTCTCAGGTATCTGACAGGTGGCACTATCTGGGTTGTTATTGGAAATATTTATTCATGCTGATGCCGCTGCAAACACAGTGTGGTCCCTATAAAAGATGTCCCTCTATAGAAAGAAGAACAATATCAATTTGAGTGCTTCCTTTAGAGGGCAGAGGCTTTTATGTCTCGAGCTGAAGCAGCGCACACAACCAGGAGTCAAACTGAAGAGCCTTTGCAGTTGGTAGAACACAAATCTTCAACATGGCAAACAAAGTTAAGGATAACGAAGTCTAAGTAATTAATCCAGATCCTCAAAACTTGTGCAAAAGTAAAGAAAGGGAGACAACAGATTAAGATTATTTCATTTCATCTTTAGAGCAAAACCTGCTTTTATTATCTGTAGGAATGTAACGGTTACCAGTAAAATTATAAACCGTGGTCAAATTTTCTTCAGGGATTATTAAAACGCATGGACATGTTTTGATATAACAAGCTGTAATCTGGATACTAAATGCTGTAGGCAAACAAGAGAGTTTAAGTTAATCTAAAATAGGTGAAGCTTATTTCTGGTCATCTCGAAAATTTTGTACATGTTCATTTAAAACTGTTTAAAAAGAGAAACCTGTTGTTTACTTTTATTTCTCATGAAAAAAGGGTGAAAAACATGATTCAAAGGATAATTTCTGACACATTTATTGACAGAAAAGACATGATTTCGGTGTGTGTATGAGTACTTTTTGAACATTTTAGCACATTGAACAATAACGCGATAATAATGATAAACATGATAATTTTGGGCACAATAACCTAATTGGAATTTTTCATATCGTTAAATCCCTTATTATCTGTTATGCGCTATAGGTCGCCCTGCAGAAACTTTAAATGGCACACAAACAAACAATCAGCAGATTCTAAGATGAATTAACGCTGCTTTGTTTTTGGTTTGTTCAGTGAAAACTTGTCACAGTCTCGTTCACAGCATCTTACTGCTATCTTATTAACAAACACATTATTGCAGGCCTCAAGGCACAATTAGTACTAAAAAGTAATTAGGATAACAGCTTTCTGTAATATATGCATTTATAAAACATCTGGTAAAGTTGATTTTCCTCTCGTTTTTAGGTTTAATACAGATTTCTTTTGCTCTCTCTTCCGTCACTCTAACCCTTATCCAGACAATCATGGACGGATGAAGGGATGGACTATTAAAGCAGATCAGTGGTCATTGTTGTCCATTAAGAGCCTGCTTAACCAGCTTATTTTAGAAATATTTAAGACAAAGAAAGAGCTGTAATCATTTATAAAGGCAAGATGTTGGTCAACATGATTCTTGTTAAATTCAATGAACTACGAATGGAAATTTTCAAGTACATGTACAAAACAAAAGTTACTGCTGATAGTTCAGATAAAACTTGATATTTTTATAAACAATTAAATGTTACGCTGCACTCAAACAAGCTGTTCCCAAATTTTTTTTTTTCCCTCTAAGCCCCCAAGTTGTATCTCAATAGAGTCAAGCACGCCTCATCGGAGAGCTGCTCAATTATAGGAAAAAATCATAACTGTGATTATTTTGATAGATACTGATATCTGTCAACCTGACTGAAATTTCTGTGTGAAGTGCCATCATATTGTTTACATTCTTAGTAAGAGATCGGCATTCACCGTATCTAGATGCAAAACCTGTGACTGCTCGGTTGTTGGCTGTAAACAGCCACATTTATCTTCACATAAAGGCTACCAGCTTCGGAGGACCAAAGGGCCCAGAGGATTAACTTCATTTTTAAAGGGAATGAGCAGCTGCAGTCGGCTAAAACCTGTATGTGTGTGCCAGTCACTTCATGTCCGACTGTTTCTTCAACTTCAGTCAGTTCAACACAGGACTGGGAACTAGACTTTTCCTGAATCCAGACTCAGTACTAACAATCTGTCGCCAAACCTGATGATGGAAATGTGAGTATTTTAATGCTGTGTAGTATTTATTTTGCTCATTGCTACGAGCTAACGCTAACAGCAGGGTGAAGTGAACTACAGGTTACTGCACAACATGTTCGTCAATGTTCATGTTATTTGTTGAAAGTCTGAAGGATAAACTTCAGTGTATGAGCATTCTTACATTAGTCAAGAGAAGTTTAACAGTTGGCTGAATATAATCAGTCCTTTACTCACCACATTACCCCTCTGTTTGTGCTAACATTAGCCTGGAAGGTGGGCTAAGTTGTGGCTGTCCCACTGCGGTTAGCATGTTGTGTGTTAGCCTGTAATGTTTGGGTGAAATGAGCTTTGCTGTTATCTGGTAACCGGCGTGAATTTGCAGTTCATGTGTGTTTGGGACTGTCAGCGGCACGTGGCTGGAGCGGCAGTGCGCTCACTCGAGATAGGCTGCAGGTCTATCGTTAAGTCCCCGTATGTTACTGTGTTGGCCGCAGCTCTGCTTTGGCTCATTAGCATATGAAGGTGACCGCCCTCAAAACCAGCTGTTCTGAACAGAGGAGTTATGTGAGCGTGGAAAGAATGCAGCTGTGCTTTATTCATAAGGTTTTTGGACCACAGCATGTTACTAATGTTTTATGAAGACATCAAGGATCCATGTTAAACTGCAGAAAAGGAGCAAAATATGGGACCTTTAAGACAAGACAAAACTTACTTTAAATGGTCAAGTTTTATTAAGTAATGACAATCATTAGTAAAATGATGTAAATATTCATCTGCTTGGAGCACGGCTCTCCCTTAAGGACTAACTTTAACTGACATGTCCCATAACTAATATACTTGACAAGAAGAAGAATAGAATAAACCTTTATTCGCCCCACACGGGGAAATTTGCAATGTTACAGCAGCAAAGGGGACAGCTTTGATAAAGAATAAGTATAAAAATTGTATAAAAAATCTAAGTACCTTAGATAACCACATAAAAGTCTAAGAATCATCCCTTTAACTCACAAACCCCCTCAAAGACCATTTTATCTGTACCCTGAACAATGAAAAAGGGAGCTAAGCCTCTGCTTTTCGATGAGTTATTAAGTATTTGGTGACAGGCTGATAAATAATTGCCAAAAGAGGACACTCTGTGGGTACATTTCTCAGTGTTTCTTTTTATTCTTTTATGGAAGACAACCTCATGAAGGACAGATTTACTTTGAGTCCACTCTATCCAGACATCATCCAGACAAAGTCTTTGTTAGAAGTGTCCAAGGGCGAAGTGGAAATACGTGACCCCATCTCCCCTCCTTCAATGGAGGGTTGAGCTCCAGCACTGCTGCCAGTGTCAGATGCCAGCATTGATAAAGCCAGAGGCAAGATGGCAACTGTCCACCCTGGAGCCTGCATTTTAAAACTGCTCCTGCCTGCAGCTTTCAGATGGGCTCAAACTGCATCGAGAACTCTGTCACAGTCAGCCTTTTGTTCTGCTTTTCTGGAAGTTCGAAAGGTTTTATATAACATACTTTATAGATAATACAATGCTGCTTTAAAAAGGCTCACATTCAGGCCGATATGACATCTTCCTAAAAAGCCTTAATGCTAATTTTTTAATCCCCTTTGAGTTTATCTCAGCCTTATCACCGCAGCTTTCAGGCACTGCTAAAAGTAACATCTACAGTACAACAAATGAAACCATGAGGTGCCACACGGCCCAGCACTGTCACACTCGAACCACTTGGTAAACACCCTAGAAGACGGCCTCGAGCCCCGTTTCATGGTCCCGTCCAATCTCAAGATTGCAGATTCTTTATCTGCAGAAAGCACCTGGAAAGTGTGCCTTAGCTGCATTAAAGGATACTTCATGATTTTACTATTTCACTGTTGCACAATATTCACGAGCAAAGATCATGAAAGGGGAATAAAGCAGAAAAACAGCCACGCAGATTTCTCATACTTAAAGTGAGAGAATAAATCAACAAGAGAAATAAAGTAACTCTCAAAAATATGAACTATTGAAGGTCACAAGAGCATCCAACAGGCTGCTGCTTCACCCAACAAAGTTCAACCAATTCTGAAAGTAAACTTCAAGTTATTCATTTTCCCAACATGACGCCTTATAACAAAAAACCCTCATTCAACAACTTTATCTCCAAGATAGAGGACTAGCTATAATCGAGTTTGAGTGGAGCTTCCCTCTGGCAGTCAGCCATCTGCCGTTAAAACAGCAGCAATTAAGCTGCAACTAATAAGCCAAACATAATGATCTGCTAGCAATTGATTCTGATGTACAGTGATAATGGCTTTAAAAAGCTATTATCACTCATAAAGTTGTAATCCTCTACACAAAAACAATATCATAGTTAAAGGCTGGAGTGGGAGCCGCACTGACATTGAAGACAGTGATTATTATTAATTTAGGTCTTGTCCTGGTCAAAAGTATGTCATGTATTAGAGAGCAGTCTGACCTTTTCTGCACTGCTGATTAAACTTTTCCATACCTCAAGGCAAAAGTCATTTACATTTAGTGATTACATTAACTCTTTACTACGATCCTTAGACACAACAGCAACAGACCGATACTGAGTAATCCACCGTCTCTAGTCACCAAAGCTCTTTGTGGGCTGAAAACAGGAAACTGCAGTCCCTTAGCTGTTTAACCCTTGAACTACCAGCTCCACTGCTTGGCAGAGGTCATCAATAAATTCAGAGATATTTAATGCTTTAAAAAACAGAACAATCAAATCATTGTTTGATTCTGTTAACATTTCAGGGAACAGAGGAAACCACAAAAAAAAAAAAAATCCAGATATCTTCTTGGTGTGGGATTTAAAGGTTTGAAAAGCTATTATGGGACAAAATCAATTAGAAAAGGCAGAAATGTCTGTAAATGAAATAGCAATCGAAAACAACTTGAATTAGATTATACTGAGTTTGACAAATAAATATATATATTAGTAAATGGTTAAGTTAAGCATTTAAAATAATGATGGTAATAAAAATAGTTTTGAGCTTTTAAACCTTTAAGTCCCACACAAAGGAAATACCAGTTCTTTTGGTTTGTTTGTTTTTTCTATATCATGAAACACTGACAGAGACAAACAATGATGTGCTATGTTTTTTAACACCTTAAATATTCCTGAATTTACTGACCTCTGCCAAACAGTTGAGCTGGGAGTTAAAGGCTTAAACATAAGTAAAAGAAGATTGGGTAGAGACAAACTGTATCTTGGCATGATGATTAAAAAAATAAGATAATTCTAAGCAGAAGTTTCAGGTCAGTATAAGGTCCTGACAAAAAGCAACATCTTTGAGGCTTAAGTTATTGCAGATGCAGATGCAGACTCATGAACAAGATCACCCTCGTTCCTCCTGAAAGGAACATTATGTTGCTCACCAAATTTCTCAACAATCTATTCAAATGCTATTGAGTTCATCCACATTTCACTCTTTCAACAAGTTTGCACTGTACCGGGATGTAACCAGAATACAGCCCCTCAGATACTTGAATTTGTCACGCCTATTATAAACCCCTGAGTTTCTGCCCTGCTCAGAAATGGCTGTTTTAGTATAAATCCTAATAAGCTTGTCTTACTGTGATATATGACATCAGCAGGGGTTTTATTCTAGCAGACTGTTGAGTTCAGATTTTCTTTAAGGTGGAACAAACTGATGAGGGAGAGGAGAGATTTTTCTCATACATTATGTACTCATATTCCTGTATTAATAACATTAAAGGTGTATTTTAGATAATATGTGACCTTAAGATGAGAAAAGTTTATGCTCAGACTCCTTGAACTTAATGAAGTGTCTTGTATGTTTTTCTGGATCATTGCTGCAGATGTCCTGCTGCCGTGGACTCCCAATAGCTACAACAGTTGTGTCCAGTGTTATATATTTTATAATAATAAATGTTAAATTGTCTTGAAAATCTGCTCAACTTCAACTGCTATTACAATCTTCTGCAGTCCTTCCAATTTTATTTCTATTATAGCTTTTGATATTAGAATGATCAGTCAGATATTATTGAGTTTGTATCCCTAATTCAATACTTGTGGCATTTTTTAAATTACATTAGATCAGCTGTGCCAGGTTTTGGTACCCAGCATGTTGTTTTTCATTATAATATACACTAAAATACTGCCACCGCAACAAAGGCAGGGTCTAAGTATGACTGCCATAACATCCAACAGAACAACAAGGAAGGGCATGAAGAAGTATTGTAGCTGGCTCTCGGTTTGTGGCTTTTTATCACAGCAAGAAGACACAGTTTTGATACGGAGAAAAATGAGATACTGTCAAAATAAAGGAGAGTTTGGGTAGTCATAAAACCAGAAGAGTTTGATTCACCTTTGACGCCGTTTGTTGCAAAACTCTCTGACCATACAGCAGTTAGTGATGTCAAAATGTAACATTTTAGTCTCAGCTCAGCAAAACTTGAACAACTATGTCTTGCACTGACACTTTGAATCTGTGGGTTAGGAAGGTGGGTGAGGTTTTGTATTTTATTTTGTATCCCCTGACACATATGTGCTTCTGTTCTTGAAAGTACAGCAATTTCTCTAACTTTTTTGGATGAAAAGTGCTTTATAGGTTTGACTGACTGATGTTACATTGTTGTTGTTCTTTCTTGGTCTTTTATTCAATGAGCCTTTTACAGTCTCAGCAGATGGCTGGTTATTATAAGCCTGATTATGCTCTGTTTTCTTTTTTTTTTTCCAAACATATCTTAATTTTATTTTCTTCTTACCTTTATAAAAGTACCAGAAGATTAATCATTACAAAAAAAAAGAAATAAAAACAGACAGCAGACTAACATGGACATATGGGCAGTTGTAACAAATGAAGGATTAGAGAAATAAGACTGTACACTGAGTGCTGGAAAACAGGGGTAGAAGCAAGTCAATAGTTAGGCTGTAACGTAAATATGTGATTTAATTAAAGTGGTTACTTTCAGCTTAATTTTATGCTCTGGGTTTTTGCCCGAAGAAATGAAGTTTTTATAATTGATATGGCAAAATCTGAAGGATCATTGATGCAGGCATTTTGGTCTTGCCCTATGATTACTCAGTACTGGATGAAGAGTCACTTAATTCGGAATTATCATTTTCATTTGGAATTAAGTGTTTACATGGTCATTTTAAATCTTTTAAAAGAGGATTTAAGTTATATTCAGATTTAAAGGGGAATTAAAGCTCTCATATAAACCTGATAAATGAAGATTTTCTGACCCGAGACTGGGGAATAAGGGTAAGGTTGTATTTTGTGGAAAAAAAAATCAACAGAAATTGAAATCACAAAAACATAATATGGCAAAATCTACTGTTAAACAAGATACTTTTGTGAAGTGTCTTGAGTTTACATTTATGATGAATTGCTGCAGTACAAATAAAGTTAAATCTGTTCATGGGCAGGCTTTAGACAACCTGAAAATTCATATGTTATGCAAGCCTTGCAACTTCTCAAATATTGTTAAAACAATGCACCAGAACCTGAGAAGGATGAGCAATAATGGGATACGTCCTCTACAGACCACGAATGACAATAACGGATCAAAACTCAGCACTTAAACAACTAAACAGCACGATAGTTAATGCACAAACATCTTATTTCTCCCAGAAGCTGTCTGCGTTTTTTCTAGAAGTTTAATTAAAGGGCAGTGTTTCTCACACTGTACTTAGTCACCTCTCTGCTCTCATTATAAGTTTTCTACAACAACACTTCTGTCGTTTAGATAGTCACATCGTCGGCTGTCAGCAAAATCAGCCGTTGAAGACCACAACATGTCAAAGGATACAGCACACTCTCCTCTACGCAGTTTTTCCCCTTCAGCTCTCTTTATCTTGTCCTCCCACGCAACTCCACCCTGTTTATTCACCATACAGACATCTCCCCTCTCTCCCTCCAACACTTGGGCTTCTCTCTGCCGTAGGTGTGCGGCTGCATACGCTCTCAACATGTGTGCGTGTGGGCGGATGTGGGGAGGTACAGTGCTGCTGACGCTTTGAACTCTTCATGACGATGGCCGACTGGAGCTGTGATCTATAATTTATCTGCCATGAGACCTGTGTGTGCGCACGAGTGCGGAAAAGGAGAGCGTGTGTGTCATGAAGAGGGAGGGCAGAAGCAGGTGGAGTTTGGAAAAATGCTGATCACGAGTGATTATTAGTGAGTTAACCTCAACCCCTATCTGTTATTAAAGGGGGGGTTTTAACCCCTATGAAGATTAATATGACATGTATTACTGCACATGAATCAAGAATTAAAGGAAGTAAAGTGCTTTACAATGGATTTAATACAAAAATATGGTCTGTCAACATGTATGTTTACTTTGCATCAACCATAGACAAGTTTAAATGTGAGAGGGGAGCTGTTAAACATTTGAAAATTCACAATAAATGAGTTGTTTTAAAGAAAATATTCATTCTCCAAACACTTTAACATAGACTATGAGCTCTGTTAGAGGCATTGGTACATTTTTACACCAACTAGTGTTGGTAGCAGAATTAACAAAGACTTATTTGTAAGGTGGAATCAAATAATGAGGATTTCAAAGAAAGATCTTCGAATGAGTGATATATATATACAACTCTGTGTAAGGTATTGATAGTATGACAAGGATAAAATACCTATTCATTTCACAACATGACTAATTAAGTTAGTATAAAGGGGGAAACCATTTGGGTAGCACAGTATGTTGCATTGTTAAGCTGGGTATTGCCAACAATGCAAAACATATCCCAATACAGAGGCCATAATACAATATAACACATATTGTGATATCTATATTTTGTTGACACTAACAATGCACTGTAACTGATTTTATTAAACTCAACAATATTTTACCGTAATATCTACAGCTACTTACTGTGAAACACAAACAGAAAACTCCTGTAAATGGCAATGTTTCATGAAAAAACATACAGATTTATATAAACTTAACAGCATTTTATCATAAAAACTATTTTTACCTACTGTAAAATGTCTACATAGTAAGTTACTGAAAAGGGCAAAGGATCAAAAAATTGCCCAGGAAAGCTGGCCAATAGCAGACAAGGGTTATTTTACTAAATGTTTCACATTTTTGGGTGAAACAAACGCTTGATTAAATGTATTTGATTGGATAAAATTTGATGTATGTGATTGTTTTTGTTTGTTTTTTACAAAATGATATCTTGCTAATAAATGACCAGTAAAATAGTTAAAGATATTGTGATATAAACTAAAATACAGCAAGTTCACTTTTATTTTAAAAGCATAAAAAATACAGCATGATACTTTGAATGAAAATACAGTATTTCTGGTGTAAATTATGTTACAGTAATGACAACTTGTATAAATATACAGTAGTTATCCTATAGTTGAAAATACATTAATTATGCAGCAAATTAAAATAAGTTATTGCTACTGTAATGATATTTACAGTAACTTACTGGCATCTTGTTGCCAGTAAGTTACTGTAAAATTTACAACAACCTTTTTACAGTGTGCCTTTAATACTCCCTAACAGAAGACAGCAAGATCAAGATCCTGCAAGAAGATGCTTAAATTTTAGGACAGTTCAGATCTTCAGAGACCTGGAAAATATTTTTCTATCTGGATCATGCATCATCATGTAGTTTGACTTCTTCGAAACTGCTCCATGGATGAAATAACCCAATGTGTATTTTACAATTTAATGTCACAGCATTTGGGGTTGAATTGGTTCTGTTAAATGGTTTTAATAAACTTATCTGTAACAACTTTGTGATGATACATTACCATATCAACCATGGACTTAATAACTGCAATATAAGCACTGAAAACAAATGCATTGCAATAGTCTGAACTTATAAAGAAACCCTGAATCTTAAAGAGGTATTTATATAAGGCCATGCTTACAGAAGGAGCTTAATTCAAGCAATCAGCCACCTGCAAATGTAGTGGTTAAAGAAAAAAGATTCTTTTTGGGTTTATTTTGGTTTAAGAAGGAAAACGCTCTGATTAAATACTGTATAAATCATTGAGAACATCTGGAGGGAAATGCAAATGTGACTTGAATCAAATACTAATTTTTTCTGTAAAATGCAGCACAGTTTTTATCCCAAAGTTATCTGCAGCTTGCACACTGATGCCACCGATACACTCGTATAAAATAATGAAGTGTGCTCCATCATGGCCTCGAGCAGAGCTGCCACAATCCCACATAACCACAGCCTCCTCTACTGCGAGTGTGCTTAAGTTTAGAGCACTGATGTTGCATTGGCAGGGGTCGGCATTACTTCTTAACCCTTTCATGCATGAAGGAATATTTTTATAAAAGTTTGTTTTTACTTTCAAACAACTTAAAATCATGTTTTTTTCTCAATGTTATATTTTGATTTATGCATGTGTCCACTAAAGCAGACACTATGCATCAACAGTATAAAATAGTAATTTAATGGAACTTAATAAAGATCCACAAACACATGTCTTTTGCAAACAGTTATTAAGAGTAAATAAAATAAAATGCCATATCTGAAGTATGTGCATTATTGTTGTCTAATCAAACTATTCACATGTGAATTACACCAAAATGATAAATAAAAAATACAAAATTAGAATAAATCTGAATAAAGGCATAATACCCAGAATATATCATTTATTAGATTGATATATAAATATATTAACCTGTCTGATTCTTTGAGAATAAAATGATTTTACACTTATTCCTGAAGGGCGAGATGCAAGCCCTTCGCTGACCATTTTGGATTCATGATGCAATATCTCCATATGACAAAAATATGCACATATAATATTTTTATGAAGCTTGAGACAAGGATTTGGGAGTTTTACCACCTGGTAGTTGGACATGGTACTGCAACCTAAATGGTATAAAACATGCATGAAAGGGTTAAAGGTATTTATGTCTATAGGCAATAATCCTGCATTTAAATACAACAGTGGTATATTTTGTAAAGTGAATACAGTGTGTGGCACTGGTTCAAGTTCAAGCTCAAGGCAACATGTCCAATACTATGAAAGCTGAACAGAAATCATACAGTGTGAGCTTGAATCAAGACAAATTAAACCACCACAGAGAACTAAAAATACAGTTAAAAGCCCTTTTCCTCTTCAAAGACTGTGACCAGTGCATCTATATTTCCTGTTTTCTGTAGCAATTAAATATTGAACAATGTAGTCCCTTTTTTCTTGAATCTCATGCAAGTCTAATGTGTAAATAAAACTGCACATTCGCTTCATCGAGTCTGATTTTCTGTAATTTTCTTATTTAACATTAACATCAGAATAAATCATACACTGTCACTTTTTTCAGTGATCACACAGCTCTGTTATATTGTTCAGAGACATCATTTTGCTTAGAAAACTGATCTGAACAGGGCGGAAGTGTTACAATAGGATTACAGCTTGACATGCAGAAAAAAAGAGATAAAATCTAATTTAAAACTGAAAACTTGGGATAACCAAATACAACAGACCAAATGTCTCACTAACTGAAATCAGGAGAAGAAAAAAATCAGACATTCTGTTTTTTTTCCAGTTTCTTTAACGCATGAGCCCTTGAAGTGTATATCTTCTGTGAGTCTGCTATATTAAATTGTGCAGTTATGACATAAATGAGTGGTTTTGGCTCCACTTAAGTCGGTTTGCTTGTGCTATATGCAGTCGTCCTGCCAGACTGATGACAAAAATCAGGTTGTGCATATGTTCTTCAGTCTGAGCTGCATGTGCTTTTGTATGTTGAAGCTTATGTGCTCATGGGATTATGTGCTTAAGGACTTATGTGGTATGTTTTCATTTAATGTTTCTTTTAAGGGATATCAGCCGGCTAAAGACTGCAGACAGGAATAAGCCTGTGAAGCTAAATCGTGCACATTTTAATATGAATCCAATTGCTTGTAATTATTTATATGCATCCATATAACCTGAAATTCTGGCTCTGATTCTAGAAAGTGTTTACACCGTTAGAACTGTGCACTAATTGTTAATTTATCTTGTGTTGTGTATTTGATTGGGCTTTAAAGGGAGGCTGACTCACTCTTTGTAATCCAAATCTACCAAGAGGTGCAGAGTAACAACCTCAAGGAGATTTTCAAAACAAACAAAGATGAAGCACATGTGAGATGGAGGCAGTTTCCCCTTCAATGTTTGAATATGAATGAAAAATACTGAATATTTCCTGGATATTGTTGATGTCTTTGGACAATCTCTGCTGCTTTTGTATTTTGCTTCCATGCCCAATGTGCCTAAAATGCTCCGTAATTATGAGACAAAAACACGAGGCCAGCTTTGATCGTGGAGAAAAAAAAACAAACTTCAAAGCTGTTCAGGACAGGATTTTTCACAGAAATGTTATCATCCTGCATCACAAAGCGAGCCTCCCTCGAGGGTGGAGGATTCTCTTTTTTCCTAAATGAAGTTCTGGTCGCAGAAATAATTTGATCTCTGCCCACAGGAGACGGTGGATTGAAACTTTGTGAAATCTAAACTCCTTTCCCCCTTTTCTTCTACTTTGGAGGAGAGGATACACAGGATACAAAGCATAATTATCCCTACATCACACAATTACCCTGCAATTTAAGACATACTTTGGAAAAGTTCAGGTTAACACATCGAGTTTTGAAGGTAGTTTGGCAGACAGTAAAAGACTTCACAATAAGAACCATTAACAGAAATACACCCACTAATGTTAGAATGTATTTCATCAAAATTGCAATTTCAGACAACGCAATCATGTGATCGCCAAAGGTGCAATTTTTGCAGCACTCCTGACTGACCCAGGATCTGTTGTGTCAACTATTTTACACAAACTATTTTAGCCTCTGTTTAGGAGTAGAAGTTGGAGTATCCTTTAAATAATTAAACAGATTATTTAGATCTGCCAGAAAAATCGAAATTAGAACTTTTCCTACAATCGTTCAGCTCTAGTCTAAATGTAGTCCAACTATTCTGTTTACCCAAAGGGTTATCTTTTCTTATTGTTAAATATAAAAAAATATGGATGACTGTTTGATATCACAGCAGCAAAACAAGAGGTCCAAAAGCACCCAGTTTAGGTGATTTATTGTTTTCAGTAGTCAAAAATGACAGGCAAATGTCTGCACATAATCCCAACTGGACAAATGAGATGTAAACACTAAAGAAAGTGGGTACAACTGGCACCTGCAAAAAATATGACTGCAGATTGTCAAGTTAATTCCTTTTTGCTAATACCAGGGTTTGCAAAAATAATAAATAAATAAGGGGAAGATGTTTTCCTTGACATAACTTGGGGGAGACAGATTTAAAAAAATAAAATAATATAAATGTGTCAGTCCAACTGACAAATGTTTTGTTTGATGATTTCATTCTGAACTGCTTACTTGCTTGGTTAGGGATGAATGATATTGGACTTCTTGTCAACATCCAATATGCTGTTATTTCCAAACTGATACTAAAATATTTGTCAAGAGCTCAAAGTCTCTGCTCAACCAAGATCCATCTGTTCCTTTTATGGCTACTGTCTGTTTTTATCAGAAACAAATGTGAAGCAAGAAAAACAACATTTTATTCTTTATAAATGACACTTTTGGTTTATATAAGTTGACAATGAGTGATGATGAGGAAATCCATCATGGTACACTGTACATTTTCCCAATACTACAGCCAATATGTGGGAGACTTTGTGGGCAGTTTGCACAGTGGCTGTGAATATCTGCCAATAACTTTTTAGGCACTTATGGATACTGGTCTGATGCATGGTGCATCCATAACCACAGACTTTAAAGTAAAATGAGTCCCTAAGTCACATACCTTGGCTATCCTTCTGTCTGGGGCTGTGATGTTGTCCGTCACTCGGTTTGACTCCAAAATACTCCCTCTCATGGCAGGTGGATTTCTAAAAACAGACGGAGCATTAAGTCATTCCTGATAAGACTGTTTTACTCTCACTTGTTTAAAGCTGCAGGGATTAAATGACAAAATGATTCCCTTTAAACCCACACCACTGTTTCCCCTCACAACATCAGAATGTGACAGGATAAGAGGGTGTGAGGGGCCTGATGTGGCTTTGGGGTAGTGTTAATTCTGAAAACACTTTTTAATTTAGTTTTAGTCTTTTCCCTAAAATATCTTTCAGTGTTTAAGTCATCTGAATTGTTTTGATTTTAGTCTAGTTTAAGTTGAAGAAATTTCACAACAATTTAGTCAACAAAATCTACTGTAAATTTAGTCAACTAAAATATGAAGTGTAAAGTGTAAGACATTTTTTATGCTTCTTTGAATTTCTGAAGTCTTGTTTAATACTTAGGAAAAATGAAACATCTAATAACCCTTTACTGAATGCTAGTAGAGTTTGAATGTATAAATGAACAGAAACAAATTCTACAACCAAAGTAGCTGTGATTGGATATATTCCTAGCTTTTCCCAATTTTCTACATGATGAAATTAGGTCTGATTAGATTAAGTCTCTATCAAACATTTCAGTTCAGTTTTTATTTGTTGATGAAAATGTCAGGTGATTTAGTTTTTGTCCATGTACACTTGTTTTTATTAGTTAATGTCTAGTTGTTGTTGACGAAAATAATTAGTCAACAAAATTAACACTGCTCTGGGGCCTCCAGTTGATAATCATTGCGAGAGAGTCTTGTAAAAAATCTGTTGAGCTTTTTGCAAGTTTGTTGTAGCAGTCCCCTCTTTTTCTGGTTCCTCAGCTGTCTGCCTAAAGTCCAGGACAACATGCGGCCCTTTTCCTCACTCAGTACAGCAAGTAAGAATAAATTACAAAACAAAAAAAACCTAAAAACTATGAAATATGAAAATAGAAAAAAGAAATATTTCCTAATAATATTTTAACATTCATACAGATGTCCTAAACAAAGATTAAGGGATAAGTTTGGCTTATCATTTCCTAAACATTGTTAAAGATAAAATACTTGTTTTACAGAGCTAAACAACTTTATGGATGTTTTTTCATCTTTTGATTGTGTTGTTGATTAACTTCATCTGCAGGGTGGCTCAATGTGTTTGCTCTAAAATGGAGGTATAGTCAATCTGTATCTTTAATTATTCAGATTCTTTAAAAAGCCCAATATCCGGTGTCTTTGGGCTTAAACAGGTATGAATATTGTCTGGTTGGTTATTGCCTTTCAGCTGATATATATGAAGTACCAAGACATGACTTTTGGTCTGTATCACCCAGCCCTAAGTTCTATCACTCTTCATTATTTAGTATTTCACTGTAAACGATGTGAGAAATCACACAGGTTAGTGTTAACTACAACAAATATTGTGTAATGCAATCTGCACAGCATAAATTTTGTGGAGATGTGTTTGTGCGTCTTTTGTCTATTTTCTCTTATCTCATACACGCAGACTTAATTACCCAAGTGAGTCCGTGTGGAGCACACAGAGGTGGTGCACCACTTGTGCTGCTAATTATTTTGTACTTCACTGGGCTTGTAGACAACCCACTGGAAGTGTAAGCAGCGTCGGTGATGACAAAGCATCAGGAATGAGGCTGCTTTGGGCTGATTACGGAGTTGTAGCCGGTAAGATGGATTAAGCAGGAGGGAGAAACGTCAGCGATAGTTGGCATAAAGGTCATCTTTGTATGTTCGGGAGGATGAATCACAGTGTCTTTTCCTCACACTATATCTGCATTGACTTCCAGTATCTTTAGAATTAATTTTAAGGCCCTTTCATTAGTTTTTAATCCTTTCATGGTCTTAGCCCAGGTTATTTATCTGATTTGCTTTTATCATGTGAGCCTCTGAGAGTCCTCAGGTCTTCAGTTGGTGGTTATTTAGTTGTGCCAAAAGTCCAAAAAAACATTTTTAACCCCACTTTTGAATAATTTTTACATTTTATCATGTTTTCTTTAATAACATATTTAAGCTTTGTTTGTTCTATCAGTTTTATTTAACAGTACTGTATTATTTATCTCAATCTATGCACTTCGTTTAATTCTATTATTACTTATATTCTGTTTTCTCTGTTTATGTAAAGCACTTTGTCCTACATTTGTTGTATGAAAATGTTAAACAAAAAAGGTTTGATTATTCAAAGCAATTCCTTCAATTTAAATGAGAATATTTACATAAAGTACAAAATAGCCAGACACTTATGATGCCTTAGGGACATATAAATCACATGTATTTCCTCAAGATGGATTCTCACATTATTTTTTGGTTATTTCTCAACAAAAAACTGAAAAATACAGAAGAAGGGGAATCACACAGGTTTTTCCTTTCATGCATGTGTTGATAGTACTCAGTCATATAACCAGCATGCTGTACTGTAGGGTAAAAGAATTTCAACTAGCACTGACCTCTATGTGAAGCTGCAGGACAGTTGTTTTTATTAACTTTAAATTAACTTTATGACACTTTGTACCGAGATCATGATTTATATCACCCTGAACAGCCCAGTCTTCACCTGGACACCACTTTGGGGATGTTTAAATGCCACATAATTGGAGAATCCTTCCCCTGACACCACTGCCAGGACATAAAAACTACAGATATATCCACAGTTTAAAGTATTTGCAATTTTGCAAAGCAAGGAAAATTAATTTCTTAACCTTCAAATACATCATTGGGTAAAAGGATAATGCTAGATTGTCAGTGTTATTTCAGAATCAGAATTGGTGTTTATTGCCAGGTACATTTTGCACATTCAAGGAATTTGACATGGTAAATTGGTGCAAAAACAAAAACAATTTATTATATTGGGATAACTATGAGCTGTCAATTTTAATAAATGTTTTGGGGCAGCAGTTTTGTATAAGGAAGCAATATTCTGAGTAAAAATTAGGTTAGGATGAGGATAAGTCTGTTTGTTGTTCCTGTTTCTGACAACATTAATTCACTATCTACCCATTAGTGTTTTTTTTCTCTGAGATTGGACTCTACAAATGGATAATTTAGGCTTGCCTCCTCACCAGTTAGTCCATCAGATTGAAAAAACATCTGTCTTTAAAGTGCTGGCAATAATAGTTCTCCATGGGTTTTTAAAGTTACACAGAATCCTTTCGTTTAACTCTATTGTATAATTAATGTTTCAGAGTAATTCTTATTATAAAACTGAAAAAAAACTGACTTTCTCACATTCATGGATGGCTTAAATAATGTATGCCAGAGCCCTGTTCAAACTTGAGTTGAAAACATCATCGAGGCCGTTGTGTTGGTTTGCAGGGCTAAAAGCAAAGTTTCTGAATCACCTCAGGTTTGAGGGCGCATGTGTTCAGGTTTATCCCTCAGGAAATTTGGAGCAAACAATCTGTATTATTGAAGTGCACTTTTATGCATGAATTTGTCCTTTCATAAGCGAAACTTGTTTTATCTAAATAAGAAAAATAAGGATTGTTTAATTAATCCAGTGAGAGGTTAACTTTTTCACCTAATCTCTACTTCAACTTACAAATGAATTCACTACATTTTCACTTCTTTATCTCCATCACTTTTATTCCTCTTTGGCAGCTCAGCAATATTTTTTCTGCTGCTCGGAGCTGATAATAATGAAGCGGCACCGCCACATTATCGTAACGCAATAGCTGTGGTAAGCTTCAACCAAATTGCCAACTGCTGTCTCTCGAGACTTCACTGAAAGACTTGCCAGAATTTAAAGATGTCCAGCCTCTTCGCAGTTTTATACGCAGGCAAAAACCAATCTCAGAGCCTGACTGTGGTCGGTCAGGGTGTCACAGAGAGCAGGCAGGGAGAGATGAGACCAGCTCTGCATAATCAATAATGCTTTGCTTGTTCTTCTTATGCAAACTTGTTACAAAAGCAGAAACATGGCGTGCCTGTGCATATGGTCAAAGGCAAATAAAAATGCAAAATACGAGGAAAATGAACGACTTCTCTGTGCAAACTATATGCTGCAAAAAAGTGAGTTGAAACTAAAACTTTGCACACAGTAACTGAAGGGGCTGTGCATTTTCAAAGGTCTCACAATTCAATTACGTCATTTTGATTCAATTCTGATAATCAATCATGATGAGTTGCATCCTTAATTTTCCTATATCACTGACTTCTTCTTGTCAGTGCATGCAAGCAGTCTGAATAATACTCTGAAACTGCTTTAGAAGTCAATTTCACCACAAATGTCATTGCATTGCAAACTATAATATCTTCCATAAATCTATAATTTAGGCCAAAGTTTATTTTTCAGAGCCTCCAAGAGGAAAATGAATGTCCATCTGTGATGATCTTTGAGTACCACCTGTTTTTCCATGTAAAGTTTATGCTTCTGTTAGCTATCTCACTGTGGCTAAGCTAAGCCTGCAGAGACAAGAGTGCCGTGCTTCTCGCCTCTTATTCGAGGTAAGCCCACATGATTTATGCACAATTATGGCTCCGGCAAACAGCCATTGGGTTTTTCAGACCTGTTGGACAAAGAAATTAGCTGCTTTGCCTTGTGTAGTATGCCATTTCTTCCTTTCTTCTTCTTTTCTTTCGTCCTTCCTTCATTTATTTTTCTACATTATTTGTGTATATATTTTGTTGGTAGGACTGTTTATTTTGCTCGTTTAGTTTCTATTTTTCCTGATCTTGATTTTTAGCATTTTTAACATTTATGTGCAATTTAATTCACTGGCTGCTCTGTGTGCCTTTAATTGTCCCCCGGGGACAAATAAAGTATTTTACATTGAATTGAATTGAGTACAGATCAACAACATAAGATCCTTTTGGGAATTTCCCAATGTGGGACTAATAAAGGAATATCTTATCTTATCTTTTCTTACTTGTAGCCATACTGCTGCATACTAGCCTTTCATACTGGCATATCAATTGCATTAGTTTGTAAGCCTTAGCTAACTTTTTCATTGTAAAATAATTATTAAAACTGCCGCTTATACACCTTATTTTGCATTAACACTCTAGGTCCAACACAGGGCTGAACTATACTGAAACAAGGACACATTATGACAGTTTTTTCCTTGTAAAAAGTAGCATTTTTACGTCAAAAAGTCAGCTAATTTTTCAGACAAATTGTTGAATTTTTCAAACTTTTTTTTTCTTATTTGGGCCTTGCATAGGAAAGTGGAGAGAGATGGAAAAAGTAGTGATGTTGCTTGCTTGTTAATTTGTTGCTTTCACATCATCAACCATTTCAGCACGACATGAACTTGATTTTAATTTTTTTTAATGAACCAATTCCTCTAGCGGTGAGCTCCCTGAAAGCAAAGCACACCTGAGGCTGAAAATGAACAAGTACCGTGGCTTATCTGAACCAATCACAGGGCCCAGCATTTATGAGCCCAAGGATGAGGGGCTGATGATAACAGTAAAAAACTCACTGAAGATCCACCTTGCATATTTAAGTGTCTGCCTTGCACATAATGGCAGCACTGTCTGCTGCCTTAACATGCACAAAGAAGACACATAAGCAGTTTTGGTTTCCACTGAACCACATAGAAATATCAGCAAGACCTACTTCACAAGGCTTGCTTGCAGCGATGACTCCTCCCATGTTTTCCCTAGTTTCTGTCATCCTGGCTGCATGATTGCGTTGTCTCAGCCCTGTCTCTGTTTGTTCTCAGGTGCCTGGAGTTGCATTTGGGTGGAGAGTGTGGGTCCTCAGCTGCTTCCTGCTCAGCTGAGCAGAAGGCTGGAAGACAAAAAGGTAACCTGATTGAGATTGTTCATTCTCTCCCAGCTGGCCTGATGCAGCCATCCACTTCCTTCAGTTTGGTTTGCTAAATGTTTGCAGTTATCACATTTCATTTGCCATTGCTATATTATTATCTTAGGTAGTTTATGTAAAATACATGTACTTTCTAGTTACTTGCCCTGAGCCAGAGAGGGACAGTGTTGACTTTAAGAATTACAGTAACTAAACAATGCCGTCCGGCCCGCTTCTCCATCATGATTATGGGATTTTATATCTGCATTACAGCCTGGGCATCATGATCCTTTCATGATCCTTAAAAAAATCAACCATTACCCAACAAAACTCTCTGGCAAGAAGACAAAACTATGTCAACAGCTAAAGGAAACTGACATAATGTCAAGATCAAAATTATTAATCTTTGTCTGACGGAGCTATAGTCAAATTGGGAGGTTTTCTCTTTGAGTTGAAGCAGGTTGGAAAGCCTTACAAACTTCATCTTGGCTCGAGAAACTTCACTAAAAAAACTTGCTGTGAGGAAAAAAGAGCAGTGAAGGAAACTGAGGGCAGCACAGAGCGGAGCAGGGCGACTTGCTGCTCCCACGCTCTGTGTTGGCAGCAAATACAGTAAAATCAGCAAAAGTACTTATGAACAAAATGATGCAGCAGTCCCCCCACATCCAGTGTGTTGACTTAAAGCTGACAGAGCTGTCAGCAGCAATGTAAAGAGACTCTGGTGTTACAGGGTATTTTCAGAGAACTGACCGGGGTGCAGTTTTCACCACAAACTACATGAAAGTTTGATATTTTATGTCCCTCATGATGGGCAGAGGAATAAAAATGCAAGTCTTGTATGGAAAATGTGTTTTAAGTTGTGTGTTAGTAAGTTTGCTTCGCTGACAGTGTGGACGACATAAATAAAATATTTCTCACACTTGCAGAACAGTGTATTGAAACTAAGCTGTCGGCATACAGAGCTCCTAACTACACACCCATCCACAGAGCTGTTCTACCACCACCTCAGAGTACAATAAATACATAAATAACACTCCTCCAGAGAGTTTGTCCATACTGACAAGATAATATCACATTGCTGCATATTTGTCGACTGCACATCCAGGACGCAAAACTCCCATTCCACATCCCAAAAGTGCTCTATTGGATTGATATCTAGTGACTGGGAACAGAGTTAATTTTGTTGACTAATTATTTTCGTCATAGTTTTCATCAACCTTTATTCCCCTGACGAAAATTAGACTATAACAAAAAAAACAAGTGCACATGGACAAAAACTAAACCTAAATTAACTGACACTTTCGTCAACAAATAAAAACTAAACTAAAGTGTTTGACAGACTTAATCCAATCAGACCTAAGTTCATCATGTAGAAAGGAGGGACAAGTTAGGAATCACAGCTACTTTGGTTGTGTGGAAAGGTTGGATGAGTTAAGAGGGACATCCAATCACAGCTGCCTTATCTTCATGACTTTAGAAATTCAAGGAAACATAAAAAATGCCTTACACTTTACACTTACTAAATTTACAGTAGATTTTGTCGACTAACATGTTGTGAAATTTCATCGACTAAAACTAGACTTGAATTAAAACAATTTAGATGACTGAATTATGACTAACTGAAAGATATTTTAGTTTAAAGACTTAAAATAAAATAAAAAAGTGCTGTCAAAATTAACACTGCTGGGAAGGTCACTAGAGTGCAGTGATATCATTGTAATGTTAAAGAAACAACTTTGTGATGGCTTGACCTTTGTGACATGGTGTGTTATCCTGCTCGAAGCAGCCATAAGTGTCATTGAAAGAAATCAGAAAGATTTAAAACTTATTTCTGAAGGGCGTGGTGCATCCCCCCCTTTGTCGGCCATTTTGGATTTATGATGTAATATCCTTATATGACAAAAAGATACAAAGATGATATTTTTATAAAACCTGAGACAACGGTTTGGGAGTTCACAACATGGTAATTGGGGCATGGTTCTGCAACCTAGCTGGTTTAACCCTTTTACTTCCAAGCAAAGAAACACATTTGCAGCAAATTATTTGTCAGTAAAATTGTTTTCCTTCCTCTTCATTTAGCAACATTTCAGGTTTGATTTTCAGATTACCCATTTGGGATGTAGATATGTTGGTCAACCAGCTGGTTGGCTTGCCTGTTAAGGGTGATCCTGGGCATGAATAGATTTCTTTCATTTTTGAAACAAATCTTTTCATCATTTTTTGTATAAAAACATCACAGAGAGCAAAATTTAGATATTCAACTGTTGACCCAGTTTTCTGAGGAATCATATATATTTTTTATCATTAAATTGATTTCCTTCAACTAATTTATGATTGTTAGAGGATCTGGAAATATGTGCAAAGATGTTTTCTTACTCTGATGTATGTTCTTACTGTTAGATTTCTGAGGTGCTACGCAGCAATGATTCACACATCTTTTCTATTTTTTAAACAATTATATTCATTTACAGCAGTGCCACCTAATGGATACATATCAGTGTTACAAATACTATTCAGAGAGATAAATAAGGAAAAACGAGAATTTTTAAATTCAGTGGTGAGGCGGCTAAAAGTCAACCACATGGTTACAAAGCCAGTCAAAGGGTTAAGATGTCTAATATCTGTCAACTGTAGAGGACACCATGCATGAAAGGGTTAAGTAGAGATGATTTTAATTCCATTAACAAGCTGTCATATTTATAGATTTAAGTCATGCTACATTATCTCAAAGCATGATTAACCGCAATGCTATAGCCAACTAATGCAAACTAGAGAATAACTTTATCACTGTGGAACATTTTACTCAGGAGCTTCTATAAAGTGAAGATGATTTACATTTTGGCTTCTCGTAAAAGAGAATGCACGATTACCTGGTGTTATTTTACTACGATGCTTAGCTTCCACAAAGTCCTCTGGCTTTTACTGCACTACAAAGCCTGTCTCGACTCACAGCACACACTGTTGGTTTTGCTGAAGGTTATTCAATATTACTTTTAATGAATTCAACAAACGTCTTTTTTAGCTCCACGTACAAAGGTGAATTTTTACAGCACAGTGTCTCTCTCCCTAACAATCCCTCATAATGACAAGCTTTACTTAGGAAGAGGTTTCAGATCTGGCTGCTCACGCTGAGCTCTGCGTGCCGGCCAGGTGTCATCTTTTTACACCAGCGTTCAGAGACGAGACCCCTCACTGTCACCAGCTGCTGTCCTCTAATCTCGATCCTGTCATCTCTCCCTCCTGTCTGTCTCCTGATTCTCTTCTTTCTGCTCTTGTTTGTTTGTCGTGCTCCTAATTTCTGCTCTTTGATTTTACCTCCCATAGTTTTCATGTATTTCTCCCCGTCTCCCAACTGCTCTGGAGGACTGTAAACTCAGTCGGCAAAATGTTGCAGAAAATTAAAATGTTCTTTTGATGGGTTTGGAGTTGCATAAATGCCTTGAGCCATTTATAGCACATCTGTTATTTATCCAGTAAAGTGGGCCAAAGGTCAGGACAAACACCTTTTAAAAGTTTTATCAGAAAAGTTTAAGTTATTCATACTTTGCCGTACAATCCTGAACTGTTTAAAGAGCCTGCTATAAACAATTATTAATCACAAGCTGTCACTGGACACATAATGAGATGTTGTCAGCAGTAAAAAGAGGAAACTGGACAAGCTGGAGAGGGACGTGTTCTTACAAACAACTAATCATTGTCATTTGAAGAGGTAGAAGTACTACATCAATTTAACCTTTCAAACTTTTTCTACCATTTATAGTAGATAAACCCTAAAATCCTCTGTTTTTATAGAGTTTATCTCAGTAAATCTGACAAACACACCTTATAACTACATTGAGTTTGTACCGGGGCATGTGTGAGGGAGTGCAATGTCCGTCACATGACTCAAAGTTCATCATGCAACCACTTCTGTAACCTTGCACAGCAGCTGGATCAGCCTGATTCAGTGACTGCAATTGAGCTCCAATCTACAAAGACTGTGAGCAGCCCAAATTGGGACGGCCCAATCAGAGTCCTTTCGAGCAGGAAGAGGTGGAGCTGCAAGCAAGACTATAGAAGGAAGTGACTGTTTATACAGCAAGGAGCATAGATGTTAACAGCTTCAGTAGCAGTTTAATCAGATCTGGACTATTTCTTTATTAAATGAAAATCAAATATCAACACTACAACACTCTCTGTGCCATGCTTTGACGAAAGTTTGTCTTACGAGGTGGCTCACATTCTGCAGCACAGTAGCTCACCTACGACATTATCTGATAGGCCAGTAATAAATGTTGATCGACGAAACCATTGTCCAATCACCAGCAGGACATGCTTCTAAAAGGTTCTGCCCTCTTCAAACACTTTCTATGGGCTCTTTCCCAGATGGACTAGTGAACTATGTTGAAAGGTCAATCTGGAGTACCAGGTTACCACTTATGTGTTCTCCGATAAAAACTAAAATCACAGGTTTTCTCATTCCCTCAAAGAAATTACGATGAATGTCAGCCCAGCATCACCATCACTGACCACAGAGCTGATCACTGTGCGTTCAGAGTCTGTAGACATGTTCACATGGACACAAGTGCTTTGCGTAAACGCTTAATCATAGGGCTGGGCAATATATCGATTAAATCAACTAATTTGAGTTATTTTCTGCAGAAGATTTAAAAATAAAAAATCTTTTTTTTTTCTCAACTTACTCTTAATCCAGCCCAAAGTTGTTGCAATGTCTGAAACTATAGTTACAGAAAATGTACAGCTTTCATGATGTTAGGCCTTGTCCAGTTTTGCACAAGCACATGCTTAGGCTTTTATTTGTTTCTCAAATGAGATTAAATATTGATCAGATGGTTTCATGTTACTATACTGTGAAAATAGCTCATCTTTCAGTGTTTATGTAGACAGGACTTCCTATGTTCGAACTACATTATCAACATTTATGATAAAATGATAGCGTGCATTTTAACTATAGGAGGGAAAGTCTTTTAAGTTTGGGAACATGTTTTGATAACATAAAGGCAAAACTAGAGTCATGTCATTTTTGGATTGGGTTAAAATTGTAAATTGAGTTTTGTGGGTAAAAAAGCAGATATTACTTTTAGGTCATATTGTCCAGCCCGAATGAGAGGGGTGGTTTACGCGACTATAACTCAATTATCCCCCCAAACAACTCTTCCTGTTTCTCTCTCTCTCCTCGCCTGTGAATATTGAGCTGCTCAGACATGCACAGATGAGGACAGGGGAATGTCCCACCGGCTGCCAGCTGCTGCTGACTGAGTTTTTCTTTGCCTTGTTTTGTTATTTAACTGCAGTTTTGAGTTTCTCTACAGAGAGCAGGAGGAAAAAATGCCTTCAGTGCACGATTGGGGTTCACATCTGAGTAGAAAATAAGAACAGCAGCAGGTGAATAAAGGAAGGAGGAAGAGGAAGAAGGGAAGAAGGTGGTGACTGTAGCGTTCTTATGTAAGGACAAACTGAAAAATGAACAGAGCGTTAAATACCTCATTTCTAATTAGTCTGGCTCTCATAATAGAGAAAATCTTTGTCAGCATATGCTCATTAACACAAACACCTACATGTCTCATTTGTCTGGATGTCGGCTGCCACTACACTTTTTTTTTTTTTTTACAGCTGGTTAATGCTGACCAGAAATCATTTATTTAATTGTTTTAAGAAAAAACAACAGCTCCTTCTTCTGCTGTCTCAGAGTTTAGACCTAAAGACCACTCGGCGCATGCCCAGGTTAAATGATTAATTAGATAAATGAACTGTGTACACATGCTTGATCAGTCCCTGTATGTGACTGAGATCAGGCTGAAGAAAAAATGCACATGTAAACATAGCTTTAAAAATCAAGTTGTAAGCTCTGGTGTGGACAAATAAGGTTATTTCAGAAGTGCAAAAAGCTGCAGTACTTTAGCATCCACTTGAAGCTGTCTGCAGAAGCACTGGAAGTCACAAACAAATCACTTTTTTAAAAAAATGAAAAGTTGTAGTTTGTTTTTTATACTTTATAACTATATATATATATATATATATTTTTTTTTTTTTAACAAACACATGGAACAATAAAAACAGTCATCACTTAACAGACAGAATGTTTTGTCAGCACATAAAATTTAGTTAAAACTACACCTAAAATAATAATAAAAAAAAACATAAATGAAAATTAACAACAAGGTTACAATAAGGTGCGCAAGTCAGTAGTTCTTTTGTCTCCTTTAACAAGTCAATTAATGTCTCTTGAGCACAAAAGTCTCTTGTTGTTCCAGAGTAAATGCCACAAAGGACAAGGTCATCACTTCAGTTTACAGTATGATTTCCAGTTTTCCAGTATTTTCCCCCTTTAAATAAGTCTGTTTTAATTGTATCAAAGACTTTCATTAATCCACAACTATCTAGGTTCACAGCTGACATGTGCTTATTCCAAATCTTTGTGAAGCCAGCCTCATCAACTTGCCCCCATGTCTGTTACAAGGTTGATGTAAATTTGGTTTAAGATGTTTTGGGGTTTTTTTGGGGGTTTTTTTCACATCAGCCACTAAGCTTGACTTTAAAAGCGGCTGACATCACTCTGGTTTCATCCAGAATATTCACCTTGCAGTCGTGAAATCATATAAGCTACTGCATCACAAACACGTTGATGTTATCCCAGGAGCAGGAGCTGTATTCTGGGGAGTTTCTGCAGAAATAATGCATGCAATTATGCAGCAATATCGGCCTTTGTGCAATAAAAACAATAAAAAACAAATCGCAGGATACTGAACAAGCAGAAGAAAGGCAGACTTGCTCTTAATCAAGGTTTTTCAGCCTCTACCATAGTTAAGTAATATATTCAAAAATAAATGTGCTTCATTAATTTACAGTCTGTTATTGTGTTTGAAAAATTGTGAATAAACTTTAGCTGTTTTTGCTGTTGTGATAATCAATTTGGGAAGCAGCCTTCAGACTGGAGGTAAACCAGAAAACTATATAGTATTTTATTTTGAAAATCAAACAGATATTTTCGAGAAGTTTCAGTGTCTGATTTTCTGGGATGAAAAAAAAAAGAGTAAATTATTGCACACAAGGAGAAACATCATTTATCTGGTGTCATTTTCCTTAACAATGTAATAATAGTTGCAGAGGGTAAAGATATTACAATATCTTTTCCATCATCATTTAGCTCTGGTTTTTATTCATCACCTTCTAAGCAGAATTACCTGCAGAATCTTTCCCTCGTCTTCTAAGGAACGAGGGCTGCTAATTTGGTCCAAACTTAGTCTGATCACTCAGAGCATCCGTGGTAATTACAAGATGTGTGCATCAGTGTGGAGAGGAATAATCAAGGACATGCAAACGCGAAACCTCCACTTGGACGAGCTGAAAAATGCTGTAGAGCAGCTGTCATTAATCCTGTGCCAACCTTGCAGCCTTGAGAGCCTGCAGATAGGAAGATTCTCAAAAGCAAAGGAGTGTTTGTCTGGATGAGAGAGCACTTACTCAAACAATGTGAAGATTTAGGGTCTCACTTTCTGGACCAACAAGTTGCACTCAAACTAAACTTATATGAGAGAGAAATAAGTGGGTTGTGCGTTTGTGTAGTGCTGCAAGCTGTCCACTAAAAATTCAATAATCATGTCAGAACATGAAATTTAATCTGCAGTCGACTCAATAGTATCACGGATCTTTGTGATATTTGCACAGTCTAGCTGCAAATGGATCGATACATCCACCATTCCCTCTTCTCACTCTATCATCTCTTTTCTGGCTTTATGCTTTTGGAAGTTTGCCTGGTGGTATATCAACACCAGTCTGCAGTCATTAAACTGTAACCCTCACCCATGATTTACTTCCCAGGCTTTTTAAATACCAGCCTTCTAATCAGAGCATCCAGCTGGTGTTGGACACAAACCCCATGTTGAAAAGAGGTGAAATTAGTCGGTTTTTAGTATGCTTTCCCTGCCTTTCTTTATTTAAGAGGCAGATTTCATCTAAACAGACCTTTTTGTTCTACTTTTTCATGAGCTGTGGTGATATCTGATCCCACTGAAAACAGGATACACTCTCAAATAGATGCCTGTCACTCAAAGGGTTAGGGACAACAGTTCAGGCTTACATTTGCATCTCTGAGTCCCTCACTAATCCATAAATCTGCTTCTGGGAAAAACAAGAGCCCAACACTTAACTAAGACCCAGTTCTTCTCATTATGAGCCAAATGGCCAAACAGCACTGGTGTTACAGTCTGCTGGCAAAGAAAACAAGGGGAAGCTCAATAAAATGAAAGCAGAGAAAATTCAAAGATTATAAGATTGGGCCAATGCACTGACTTCTGGGTTCAGAACGAATAAATTTAACTAGAAAGTTCACTACCTAACAGTAAACTGAAGGGAGGGGTAATAAGTTTCAGTACTTGTGATTAAATTTTGTTAGTAGTGAACAGAGTGCATAAAATGTTTGGATAGACAAAACTAAAGGCATCCAGAGACAGAATCTTGAGTATAGCAAAAGCCAGAATTTATTGCTGAAAGTATGAAAAATTATTTGGATTAAGTGCTTGAAGCTTCCTCACTTTTCATACAAACACTTTAACTGCTTCATAACGGCCCACCATTAACAAATGATTTTAAAAGGTTTTTTTGTACTTCTGCTTAACTACTCTTCACAAAACTTTAGTCCTCCAGAAACGTTTTGTAAGGATTGCAACACGGTCAGAGTCACGTCATCAGTTCCTATAATGAAGAGACTCAAAATTCTTACCATTTATGACATTAATATTTTTCGAATATGTGTTTTTATTTACAAGATACTTTCAAGTGAGGGGAATATTTCTCACCTGCTAAAGAAATGTTCCTCAACAAATTCCTTAACAAAAATGTTTCAAGGATCATTTAATCAATGTTTTAAAATACCTTCTTTCTTTCATTTTTTGTTCTTTTTTATAATTGTTGTTTTATGTATTTTGTCACTAGTTTGTCATAACTTCTGAGTAACTTGATTTTTGTTTGCATGTTATATGTGCATATAACATATATAATAATATAATAATAATATTAATTATTGTGGAACTGTAATATACTTTAGGTGGGGGCTTCTTTTCACCTCTCCCTGCACCTCATATAATTTGTTATCTTTGACTTTTGTGTATATCATAATTGTGCAAAATAAAAATAAAATCTGCAACAGTGGCATGTAGACGGGTATGAAATGCAAGGTGTTAGCAAATGCTGATTTCCAGCAACCTCACAATACGATACATATCCCGACACTGAGGCCACGATACAGTGTGTATCCTAATACTCGTAAATTCTGAACATTGACAATACTTTTAACAGAATTCTTGATAAGTTTTTTACTTTTATTACAAGAAGACAAGGAACAAGGATGAGTTTGAATTGATTCTACAACTTAAGAAACTTAAATTCAGGTCCTCAAACATTGTAGACCTAAATTCAAATTTGGATCATGTGCTTCATCATGTAGCTTGGCTTCTACTTTGAATTGTGCCATTGTTAACATGACCCAGAAAGTATCGACAACAACTGTCAAAACAGTGAGGCAGTATCAATTCTGTAGAATCCGTTTCAATACATGTATCCCCAAGGAGTGCGTGACGATATTTTGAGCACAGGCCTAACCTACATAGAAACCAGAAACCATCAGTCAGTGAATGTGAGAGCAAAATGGGACCACTGTCATGGGAGGGAAATGAAGTGAACCCCTCTCACCTCAAGTGTCTCACATACTTTGATGCTTTAAGCTGAAAATGCTGAACAAGCACATACTAATTTATCATAAACAATAAAAATTAACAGCTTAATTTTCAAGTCATGAACAAGAAAGAAGCGCAGCTCACTACAGTGAGAGGTTTTAGGCGGTGTGCCAAAGCAAATCACTGCAGTCTGTTTGTCGATATACTCCAGGATGATTTCATGGCCTTGTTTAACTTCCTGGAGGCATTTTAAAGTAAATACCTACCTGCATTTTCACACAAAGTCCAAATCAATTTTCAGTAAAGTTATTTAGTTATTGATGTGGTTTTACAGCTGTTGAGTGCTTGTCTCAGGTCTATAAACTTCTATCTCTCCAAAAAATCTCAAGTTTTAAATCACTAAGGCTTTTGCTCACAGCATGTTATAAAATACACATTATGGGTGATTTCTAATAGCTAGAGATCTTCTCATTCACCTCATTGTCTGTGCTTGTCTTTATGCAGTTTTTGACATCTATATGAAGTTAAAAACTATGTACAAATCAAGGAGAAATAGTGCTGCTTAGTGATCATAATCTTAGTCTTAATCCAAATAATGAAGTTCATTAATTTGTCCATAGTTGAGTGATTAGGGGGGTCAACTCTGTGGTAACCTGCTTAGCGTCATGTTGTCAACAACTCTGCAGTCATTCTAATATCCAAGCTCTGCTATGGGCTTGCTACCCCGAGCCAGAGGGCTTATACTGATGACAAAACAAAGGGCAGAGTATGGCCTCTTATATTGGATATTGTAAGCAAATATTGCAGATTTCTCTCATGTCCTTCAGAGCTACATGTATTCTTACATAAAAGTTCTTGTCTGCAGCATCAAAGTCAGACAAAACTATAAAAGATTCTCTTTCAACAACAGAAGCTTTTCTCATCTTTTTGATTCATCTCGTCAATCCCTCCCATCTTAATTATATCAGTATTCTTTAAAGTTTGAAATCTAAAACAGGTCTTGCAACATCATTTCATACGCATACGGCTGGCATATTTCTCTCACACTCTCTGTACATGCTTGACTCCGTCTGCTCCTCACTTAAATCAAAATGAGAGGTATTTTGGTGGGAAGAGCAGGGTGCAAGCTGTACTGTCAAAACAGAGAGGGTAAGCTTCATTCATCAAATATTAAAAAAGGTGACAGCTATTAACAAAAATATCCTTAAAGGTCTCTGGTGCAAGTTGCAAGCACAAAGTTTAATCTTAATTAACCCTTCAACTTACACCAAAAAAAAAGCCATGAAAAATGTCTTCTTTGACAAATTGGGGCACTAGTGCAACAGTTAATTGTTTTTTACGTCCTAAATTTCCCAATTTCCCTGGGGAGTTTTTCCAAGGAGATTAATAAAGTACTATTTAATCTAATGTAATTGAATCTAATCTTATCTAAATATTTATAAATCATTAACCTCTGCCAAATGGTTGAGCTGGTAGTTTATAGTCAAAGAGGTATTTCCATTGTAAAAGTGAAAAGAAAACAAAATCAGGTAAAATGTCCTTTTGTGATAAACACTTTTAACTTTTTGGATGTCATTCATTACATTTTTTCTAGCATTATGTTTAAGCCCCATGAAATACAGATGGCCTCATCAGGTTTAAGAAGTTTGACGCATTTATGAATAATAATAATAAACTTTATTTACATAGCAGTTTCAAAACAGGGTTACAAAGTACTTTACAGACAAAATTAAAAGATAACAAGGGAATAAAAGAGAAATGTGAGGAATACAATGACCAAAAGCGTAAGAGCTAAAACAGAACAGCGGTAAAGCACGTAAGAGCCAGAAATGACAGAGCAGAGAGCAAAATAAATAAAAGATTAAAATCACCAAAGATAAGAAGGAGGAAGAAAATTAAGAGGCTAAAAACTACCAAAAGATAAAAGGAATAAGAAATAAAATGATGGAAAATAAATAAAACCAAAAGAGGACAGAGAGTTAAAATGATGAAAAGATAAAAAATGAAAGAAATGCTGCCTGTGAAACTGTCTAAAACTTTAAATAAAAGCAGCATTGGAGGATCGAAAGGAAAATACATCTCTTTTGCAGTTATTAATTATTGCAATTCTCTCCTTCCTGGTTTAAACAAACGTTATACTCTTAATCGTTTTATAGAAAACTTTAAAGCTTATTGTTTTATTGTTCTATCTCTTTTTTATTATCCTATTCTATTATTTTATTATCGTCTTTTAATATTTGTTTTGTTTTTAGCTTTTACTTTGGTCCTCATGGTCTCATTTTATGTCGCAGGGTTCATGTATTGTCTGCGTTCTTATGACATATTTGTGTATGTCTTAAATGTTCTTTGCTTGAAGTCTTTTGGTTGTTTTTTCCTTTGTGTTTGAGCTCTTATGCTTTGCTGTCATTATGTTCCTGCCTGTTGTCAAAGCACTTTGTAAACCTCTGTTTCTAAAAGTGCTATATAAATAAAGTTTAGGACAAAGTATAAGGATAAGACACAGTTACTCAAAGGTCTACCAGCAGTTGATCTGGAAGTTAAAGGGTTCAATCCTTTTTATGATTATGGGAAGTAAAATTGTAATATAAATTGAAACAAAACTAATCCAGGCTGTTGTAAACCCAAAATTATCCATCATGTGTATGATCCTAAAGAAATACAATGACACTGTAGGGTTAAACAAGCAAATACAAGCCATTAAGAAAACTTAAGTAACATTCACACTGGCAGACAATTCCTGAAATTTCTCCTCCGTTGACCACCATGTAAACTGCAAGTAAACATCCTGCTGTGAGGGCCAAATGTGAACAACGAGGTTCAATCTGGGCAGGTAACCCTGGTATTTTCCAGGAAATATCAGGGTTGTATATGTTAACAGTTTGGGGTCAAATGATAACTTGCTGGAGTCTCAAAGGGACCTTATTTTGTCTTAAATATTGAAATTGGTAGACTCCAGGCTGGAATTATCCCCAAAATGTCAGGACGATGTAAATCTTCTGTGATCTTTACGAGAGTTACATCTATATGTGCTAAATCATGCTGTGTTCATTCTACATACTACATACTCAGACTGGGCTCATCCCCGGGAGCTCTTACTCATCACTTTCTTACATTTTATGTCGGCCATGAAAAATAATTGCTCGCCTGAAGACACGGAAACGGTTAGCGGCGGTGACTGGCCGTTTTAACATGAAAGCCGATCTTGTTCAAGTGTCAGGAAGCAGCAGGATTGCTTTGAAACTGAACCTCTGAGTGGGAGATGCTTAAGGCTTTCAACCCGGTTAGTCAAATGTAAAACTAATGTCCGCGCTCATCCAGCTGGCTGAAAAAAACGCAGAGTGTAATGTGATGATGAAAGAAGGAAGGGCGTTTTAGGATCTTCTTCCCTCTCGCTGTCACCTATATTTGCTGTGATCCATGTGAAGCTGAATCACTGCTGCACAGGCCTCACATCTCAATGCTGCGTGGGCAGCCTCCTACACTGGGAAGATATGAAATTCGGCTTTGTCAAAATTGAAAATTATAATACATTTGATATGTCTTCCTTTGCCTTTAGCACGTTCAGGAGAAGAAATGTGAAGCGCTCAGAAAGTTGTGTGGGCAGCACATGTCTCCCTCCACTTTTACAAAGATTTGCTTCGGAAATGTGCAGACAGCATTTTCATGTTTTACATGTTTACATTAGCAAATCAAAGTGGAAGCGTCCTGCTTAAACTGTTTATAATTGCCTCTAAAGCACTTGCATCTCAATTAGATATAAATCATTTATAAGTGCATTTTCGATTTAAAGTCTCTTCCTCAGCTAATTAGCAGTAATAAAAGCGTTCTCTACACATTGACAAAGCTTGAGAGGAACATTTACAGCCTCCCAGGTGTTTTTACAACATTTTTCTACATAAAAGAGTAATACAGTCAAATGATTAAATCCAGAGACGTCTGAATCCAATTACCATCTGTTCAAGAGGGAACCATCCACACTAATATTTCCCTACAGAAAATACACAAACTGCAGCCTAACTATGGCGGGGAAGCATGAACAAAAATCAAATCACAGCACTCTCTTGCTCGTTGCAGTGACAGTATTTTCTCATGGTATTAGAAAATTAAAAGACATCAAGCACGAAACTGCATTTTCCAGCAGAGCAGCCCAGACGAGCCTGTGATGTGATATCCAACTCTCTTTGGGCACACAGAAAGATGCTTCGATACAGCTGTGTGTGTTTATCTGTTAGCTTTGTAGCTGTAACTGAATGTGTCATTGTCTCTCTCCTGAGTTGTGTTCAATTGCTTAGAAAAGCCCTGAATGTCCAGGTTTGACTGTGCAATACCTTTAGCTGTCTTCACCATATTTATTTCTAACTCTCGGCACGAACATTGTCTGCTAGCCATCTGTTTAGTCTGGCTTTTATGTAGAGTCTTACTATTATAAATGTATGGTTTATACTTTTTTATCTTTATTTACTCTGCTTTTTATAAATACATTTAGTTGATTTACTGTTTCAGTAGTGTAGATTTTATTTTGCCATTTTTATTATTACTTTTTGTCACCACTGTTTTGAGTTTTTACACCTTATTCATTAACTTGCATTATTTTATCTACTCATATTTTATGGCTAAGCATGATACCAACTTCATTTTTACTGAATTTCCTATGTTTGATTAATGTTCACTAACAAGGTAGAAGGAAGATAAATAATTTTCCAGGACAATTCAAGCTTTTCCAGGACATTTTATTTTTTTCCTCATTTTCTATATGTTTTCCATGACTGGAAAATTGGTCAATCATTTTCCAGGTTTTCCAGGACATGTGGGAACCCTGATAATGCTTTTTCTAGTTTGAAAAACCTTTTTAGTGTGCTTTACATGTCTTTTTTGTGCAGTAGAGTACCTTGTGTACAGTGCCAGGTGCTGCGCGAAACGGCTTGACGCTCCAGCCCTCCTAACAGACCTACCAATGTGACATCATACCACTGTTTTGTCAGCATTTTAGACCCCTTAGTTTAGGGCAGAACGCCCAGTGTGAAGCATGGACCATAGATAGACTGCAGAGGAGTGAAAACATGGTGCTGAGCACTGCTGGTTGGCAGTGGGAGTGCACTGAGCCCATTGGGGGAAGGTGACAGGAGCTCCAACAGAGCATGTCAGGCAGAGTGAGAATACAGCTGGATCAGGAGCTCTCGGTATGTGAAAACAAAAAGGTTTTTTGAACATAAGTCATCATTAACATACTCTGGCAGCCATAAAAAGGGAATATATGAACCAAAGTTAGGACAAAATATGGGCTTTTAAAATAAGCAAATCATTTTTAATAGATTTTTGTAAATCTGACTAATTTTTTTGTATGCTTAGTTTTTATTTTGCCCCAAAGTTGATGTCCTTTTATCACAATCTCATTGCTGGCAGCTACTGATGTAGTATTTTGTGTGTCATGTATGAGGGACCAAAGTGAGGATGTATTTGTTGTGGCCAAAGACTTGTTATTTGAATGTTGTACTGTATTATTTGTATGTTCAAAATTGAAAAGTTAAAAAAATATATTATTTAAAAATCCTGACTTTAACACCAGCTTTTCAGGCTGTCGTTAACAGAAGATTAAAAATGCTGCAGTGTTTGGATAAAGACAAAGTGCACCCATCCTCTGCAGCGCACAGCCTGTGATAAAACCACAGATTAACAGCTCGCTTTGCAGAAATTGTTCTTTCAGGGAGAGAACAGATGTTTGCCACCTTGCTGTGCAGTAACTTATATTTATTGTAGACCCATGTGGTGCTTCACCAATGTTTTCCTTAAACCTTGAAGAAGGCCTCTAACTGAAGCTGTCACAGCTGTCACAAATCTCTCTGTCATGCTAATTTTTGTGGAAGCATCATGGCTGGTAGTTTGAGGCTGCAGGCTATCAGTGTCTTGTTGCTTTAGCCTCCTGTTTGTCACAGCAACCTTTTGATCTTGATTGTCTTGTTTTAATTGTGGGAGTCCATAATCCTTATTGATAAAAACTCAATTAACAACCCAACACTATTATGTTTTACTTTTAATGATTAAAAATCCTGCTACTGTTGAAGGTTTTCTTTCCTGTACTTCTGTTATTTTATTCACACAGTGTGCTATTTCTGTTCCCCAGCTCCCCTTCAGTGTAGCTCACAGTCAATAACAATGCCCTCAATGAAAATGAGCTCCCTTTTTTCCTGCCTCCTTTATTGTGCCTCCATCTTGGCTGCTAAAAATACTCATCTCCTGATTAAAGGTGGAACTGTGGCACAATGGCACACAAACAGTGGTGTAAAATTATTATTTCATTATTTATTCATTCTGGCAGTAGAAGGGGTGTGTTAAGCTCATGACTAACATCAGACAGATGCAACAGGCAGGCACACACTTGAATGGGTTGTTGCTGGGGAAAAAATCACCCATGAGCCCTCCATAAATTACAAACACTCAGTTTCCTGACTTGGCAAGGACAGCAAAACAATAAAATGTAAGTGATAGAGGTTTTATCAGGAGTAGGGATAGAAATAGTTCTCTTGCAAGGTCTTGCTCTGTAAACTCAGGGGAGCTGAGATTATATGTCTTTTTACTGAAATGTTATTGCTCAGGATTTACTTTGGTCACTGGTTAAGAACTCCTTGTCAATTTGTGGAGCTAATATTTTTAAATTATGATGACAATGTTAATGAATATAAGATAATCAAATGATAAATGAAAAAGTTGCATGCTTTTATTTATCAATAAAGAACAACTACATCACCACTACCTCAAAACTATAGTTACTAGTGATTTATATTTTCATTTATCATTCACAGATGCAATAGTTGTATGTATTTCCTTTTGTTTCCTTTGTCTCCAAACTCCCTCATCAACAACCAGTCTTTGATCCTGCAGCTCGGATTCTGGCCCTATCAAACGCAACTTTAGTGTGAACGAGGTAGACAAAAGCAGGAAAAAATCAATGCTAAATTTTGCTAACAGATAGCTTTTTGCAATTGAAACAGAAGGTATGCAATGTTGTTGTGACTTTCACCTTGCAACGAAGTAAAAATGATGAAGTGAGACTTGGCGACCTGCAACTCAAACGAGAGACATCACTTAACCCAGTCACGGCATTTATTCAATCTTACTTTTTTAATACATCATCAGGTAATACCGCCAGCTACTCAAAGCATTATGGGAATTGTATTGTCTTCTTTTAACGTCTCTTCATCACAACATGAAATGAAAGGTACAGTTTTTAACTTGAATTTTCCTGAAATATCTGTTTATTTCATTATTTTCAGTAGGCCTAGTTATTTTTGATTATTTTCATCAGCTGATATATATTTCTAAAATGACTGACTTTTGTAGCCATAAAGTAAATAATCTTCTTATGCCTAACAGGTAATCATTATATACTGGAAATCTATAAAGCTTGTAAAAAGGTCAATAATAATCTTATTTCCTGAACTTGCCTTGGGATTGTTCACTGATGTGATGGTTTTATTAGGTATTAGATATTTTTTTGGTTTATTGTGTTAGCATTTAACATTTTGGGGTCCACTGGGGGCAGTTGTAACACTTTCTGAAATTTTCCTCATAACTTACAGATAGTTTGACACTTGTCCTCTTTCATATAAGAAGTCAAATAAAAGCATTACTGAGCATGTGCAGATTAATTTCAACACTTAATCTGACTTATAATGTTACACTTGTCCCCAGTCTCCCCCATGAATGGATACTGAAGCCAACTTTTTATTTACTCTGTGGTCACCAATTGAAGTATTGTTGTTATAGTCATATGTATAAGATGATTAGTATAGTAGTAGGTGGCCTATTAGTAACAGTAACAGTAATAATATGATAATTTCTTTTCTCCTGGGGAGCATTCAGATCATGTCGTATATTTTCAACACCCTCATTAAGTTTCATTAAATTTGCAATCAACCAATCTACACAAACAAGACAGGCTTATATAATTTGAATACTTTTAGTCGACAATTCAACTTTAATTTGATCATCTTAGATGTATAAAGGATTAAAGGGAAAAGTTTTAGACTGATAATCCACTGTGGTCTGCCCTCTGCTGTACATTATTCAAGTAGCAGCAGTATGTTTTAGGAGCTGAACAATGTCTGGCTTGGTTTAATTAAAATATATATATATTTCAAGTCGAGACAGAGCCATCTAAGGGAATTGAGCAGGCAGACTTGATGCCTCAACGAAGCAGAAATAAACTGAATTTTGTGAATCCAGAAACAGAAATCTAAGACTTGTTAAATTCTTATTCTTGCGGCAGATAATTATGATGCCTTTATTCCGCTCACTGTTTGCCTAACCCACCGTGATTAATCCATTTCAGAATGAGAGGACATTATGACAGATGGGATACTTCTCGTGCTCGTGTCCTCCCACTTTGATTGCAGCAACCCATCCATACCGCCCAGGGGGCCATATGTGCCGCACTCCTCCTAGAAGGAGTGCAGGGACGGGGCATGGAGGCACGCCAGCTCACTGTAGCGTTGTTTCTACCACGCCAGAAAACACAGGCTTTGCTACTGTTTTAGACGATTAATCAACTATTTTTAACACTGTTACTAAAAAATCCTCCAGGGCTCACTACTCAGTTTTTATCACCAAGTTATCACAGGCTTTTTATTCAAATGTTGAGCATTTAAGTTTGATTACATTGTTGTTTAATTGTGTGCTGCTTTGTCTTTTAGATTTGAATTTTCTGAAAACTAAACAACGCAACTGAAAAACTGGCCGGCTCTCACTATTGCCAAGTACTTAAAAATTAGTTATCAGGGACTTCTACTTCAGCAGTGGGCTGTGCTACAGAAATGCAAATAATCTAATGTTAAAAACCTTAAACAACTTGAACTGAAAGAAACTCTAGCCACTCATGGATCAAAAGTAGCTGGTTATCATGAAAGGGAAAGGAATAGCTGCCTATAGTTCAAAGATATGTTAAACTAAAGAAAATTTGTTGGCTTAATTGTCCATTTCGACAGGGCTGCTGACATAGAAAACACAACTAAACTGAAATTGCAGAAATGGTAAATGCTGTCCTTAAATGAGGATCAGTGTGCAAAGTAAATAAATCCTAGTATCAACACAGTGAAATCCATTTTTATATATGTTCAAAAGCCCAATATAATCTTTAGCTATTTAGAAGAGGGTACTTTTATCAACTTTTAGACATTCAGGATAAAAATATGCATCAAAGAATTATGATAAAAAGTAGGGATGCACGACATTATCAATTTATCAGTTTGCCTAAAAAGTTAAGTAGCGATATTGGTCTTTATTGAAATTTTTGCAGATACTACAGCCAATATATCGGCCACACGTGTCAGCCATATATTGGTAAATGCACAATATTGATGCACCTTCTCATCACTGCATGGGTACATTTAAAAATTAAGGGTTTCATTTTTGCAAGAGTTAAATGCTGTTTTCTTGTTTTACATCTGTTCCTCACAAAAAATATACTGTAACACTGAAAGAAACAAGTCCATGTTAGTATAGAGCTTGTGCTCTTGACCAGAAATATCTGTATCAGTATTGGTATCGGTGACAATGAATTAAAAATTTCGGCATATCGGATATCGCCAAAAATCCAATATTGTGCATCCCTAATAAAAAGGGGCTAATTCTGCATGCAACACATGAAGAAAGCTTTTGTCCTGTCAGGAACATGATTTGCAAAGCATTTCATTAAAAAGATGTATAACCCACTGGAAAAATCTTATTCTACCTATAAGCTTTATATTCCTTTATACTTGCATGCTACAGCGCAGAGTGCCAAGACAATCTGATCATACAGCTCATCTACTGATAAATGTCCACGTATTTCCAACCGAAGTGATAAAACACTGTATTCCCATCAAAGTGATTGATACAATCTAACTGAAGATAATCTGTCATTACATCTTAGCAGAATACCAAGGCTCAGGGTTACTATGTGGTTAAATTAGTTTTAAAGTTTGTCTGATTCACACTCAAATTCACTCAACAATCAACTTCAGAAACTAAACTGAATGACATATCCTGTTAGCCTTGCTCCCAAACTGTCACACTGTCTCTCTGGATTATACCACAAAGGTCCATTTTTCAGGAGCTTGAGGGACTTTCCTCACAAAAAATGTTACAGGAGTAACAATGTCACCACCAGGGTGTCCATTAGAATCAATGGACTTGTGGGTGGGGTTGGGAGATATGACCAAATTCCCATCTCAGTAGATCATTTTTCGCTATTTGCTGTATCAGGATGACTTCTTGGTGTAAAAAATTGAAGGGAATCATGCATACAGCTGAATTACCAGCTCCCCTTCTCCCACAAACACAAATCCATGATATGATAAAAAAAAAGCTAATGTTTAGCTGTTCAAAACAGAAGTACTCTGCAAAAATGACATCTCAGGACTTTTATGTGAAAACATTCTAACCTGACACACCACATTGACTGTTTACATATGCCTAGAATATATAATTCATGTCCATCTAGAAACATCTAAGTTTAATATTTTATTGCCTGGTGTTTTATTCCATTTTTTGGATTTGCTTAAATATCTTGATATCTTATTTTTTATCTTTATTTTCACTGCTTTTTATAAATATATTTTGTTGATTTACTGTTTAAGTAGCCTACATTTTATTTTGCCATTTTTTATTATTACTTTTTGTCACCATTGTTTTGAGTTTTTATATTATATTCCTTAACTTACATTATTTTATTACCTCAGCCAAGGAGATTATGTTTTCGCCGGCGACTGTCTTTTTGTTTGTCTGTTTAAATGTTTAGCAAGATTACGCAAAAACTACTGGATGGATTTACATGAAAATTGTACCCGAGGTGTGGTTTGGTCCAAGGAAGAAGCCAATACAGTTTGGTGCTTATCCAATCCAGATTGACATCACAAAAAAACATTTAAGTTTATAATGGCAAATCCCATTTGTTTACAGTTTTTATGGCAATTGTAGTTTATTTGCAAACTGACATCAACATTTTTCAAGCCTTTGTCCCTACATTTCCCAGCTTCCCTTGCAATGCCAGCGGAAGGGTTCTGCTAACACAACGGCTAACAATAGCCTGGTAGATCGGCACATGAAAAGCCACAGCCGTAACTGAGCTGCCGTAACGGAGGTCTGTGCTCTCAGAGTGCTTTTCTAGTCTACTCATATTTTATGGCTAAGTGTGCATTAGTTACCAAGAACATTTTAACTTCATTTCCTGTGTTTTTTCCTCATTCTCCATATGTTTTCCATGACTGAAAAATTGGTCAATCATTTTCCAAATTTTCCAGGTTTTTTCAGGACGTGTGGGAACCCTGATTCTGCTTTTGTTTAGGCTGAGAGCTGAAAGTGACTGTTTGTGTGTAATCAGAGTAGGGATAATAGTGATGCAAAAATCCATATTGTGGCACAAAAAACACTTGTGAAGGTGTTAGCCTGATTCACAGCCTAGCACTAGTTACTAGCCTCTATAAACATGCAAGTGGTGACAAGACAATGTTTAAAATATGTGATAAAAACACAATAATCAAAATAAACTATCAACACATTGCAATTGATCCTGACTATAATATCTGAAACATTCAAAATATTTATTTCATAATGTCTCTTTGGTTGCAGATGGTTGACCTCACTATGCCAATGTCCATGTTTTATAGTCTTTGGTGTGCAAGTCAGTACGACAACCAGCAGTGACTGATCATTTTGATAAAGTGTGTCTTACAGGTACATCTTGAGACTTGTGTACAGTAAATTAGGGGTTCTGAGGTAGAACTTAAGCAGGGAAAAGGAAGGAAAAGCAGTCAAAAGCACAGTTTTTGCACAGATAAATCTAACCAAGTGGCAGAATTCTGAGTCAGAGACCGGCTTAATCATTTTCACAGACTGCTTCTGGAGGATTTGGATGACTAACCTGTGTTTTTGTTGTCAATACATAAACATCCGTCCAGATATGTATAACAGTAAATCACAGAGGGTTGACCTCAGGCCTGACAGGCACCACAGGGTCCGCTGTGAGTTTTCTGCTGCGAAAAAGTGTCGACTGGCAAGAATCCAAAGCTCCTCTGTCATGTCAAAAAGAGCTTTTATGGACTATTTCCAGCTACATGTGCCATTTCTTTTGACCTCGATAGTCACCTCCACTCGTCCGTGCTGCCCTGGAGTGCTGCTTCTGAAAGGATAGCTGCCCAGGTTGGCTGTTAGCTCTAATGTAGGATTTTTTAAGGCTGCTGCTGAAAGAGCAGAGGAGGGAGACTGAGCAGGTGAATTTGCATCAATCTTCCAGGTTTCTGTCTCAGCAGGGGGGAGGCGCTCAGCAGGCTGCAGCCTTTGTTTCTTGTCAGATGTTGAGATGGATTGAAAGGTAAAAAGAGGTCAAAAGGAGTGACAAACTGTGACGCAAATACAAGCTATGGCTCAACTTATTAAAGGAATGTACATAGCTTTGATATGCTGTTTTTATTATTATGTTCCTTCTGGTCCAGCCTCATAAATCTTTCTCTGCACTGCAGCCCTGAACGCACTGTGTTTGCATTTATTACCAACGTAATCTTTTTACATGAAAACTGAGCTGTGACAGCAGCAGATCACAAGTTTAAGTCCTTTCTTCCTTTTTGTGCAGCTAATGTCACATTTACTCACGAAGATCAGGACATAAATAAATGAAGGACGAAGATTAGCACAGCACAGCTTGTAATAATAATAACACTCAAGTCTTACAACATTTCTGGTGCTTCACTGTGAAGTTTGCTTTGCAGTGATGGTATAGAAAGTATTGCTACGAGGGCTGTAACTATCGATTCTTTTTGTAATCCAATACTCTACCGAGTATTTTGGTGATTAATCAGGTACTCAGATAACGGGTCACTTCAGCTTTATTGAAAACCATCAGTAACAAAACAGAACATAAGCCAGGTCTCTTAAATTAACAACTTATTTTTTTTTCTGAACATTTTGAGCATTAACAGGATCCCAAAATCAAAATCCATATTTTTGTATTGGTAAAAAGTAGTTCCTACATGAAAGTTCTCACGAAAAGGTCTGCAGATTATTTTGAGCAACCAGGTCCTGATTTTTAGAATGAGACACTGTTTTTTTTTGAGCTTCTCAAATGTATTTTTTGGTTCTTTGAGCATCACAGGACTTTTGTGAATTAGTCCAGTTATACCACAGAGAAGGCAGACATCTCTACAGCTGATATCTCAAAAATGTACAACTCATACATACAGTAACCTAAATGGATAAACAGGCCCTTTAGTTAGAATGATAACTCTCTGCAGTGAGCACTAAACCAGATAACACTAATCAAATGATGCTGATATTTACCCATGTACAATGGTGTAAATAAGCCCTATTTTTTAACTTTTACATTTGTTTTGTTTACATTGTTGTTGCAGTTTTATTTTTTCTCTGGGTCATATCTTGCTCTTTTAGTACTTCTTGCAGTTTGGTTATTTTTATTTATTTGTTTTTATTCATGCTTTTTTTATGCTATTTTGCCTTTAGTGCTGTAACAATGCTTATTGCCATATTGAGGATCTTATTTAGCTTATTGTATTACTATGCCCAAATAATATCATATTAGATACTGAAATAATTCTACTAGCTAATGTACATTTATATATGAAAGGATGCCCTGCACCTGCTTCCTCTACTCACTGTCAGTATTTCCTGTTTTACTCACTGCAATCAAATTGAAAAGAAAGACTTAATCTCAGTTATTGATCACATTAACTTCTTAGCAGAAGAAGTTAATAAGAAGTTATTAACTTCTTCTGCTAATGTATCATGACTGTTATCTTGCTGTGTCCTCCGTAGACTTGACGCACAGACCGGATGTTTACTCCTGACGTGCTGCAGCATTGACGACGTGCTATTGTGCTAAGCTAACTCCATTTGACAACAGACACACTGCACTGTGTTTTCTTTTCGTTTTAACTTGTAGTGATCCCACTACTCCTCTGCGGAGTCTCTTCTTTCTGTCCCTCTCTTTTCTCTTCCTGCATGATTTTACAATCCACGATGCACATCTACATTACAGCGACGCAGCACAGGAAGCAGGAGCCCGTTGCGCCACAGAAATGACGGTCCCTGCCAAACACCATGCGCTGTTGTCCAGATTTAACCGAGGCCTCGAGGCACATAATTTGCCCCGAGGATATTTTGTAATCGAATAACCCGGGTAATCCGAGGAATCACTTCAGCCCTAATTGCTACACTAACATATCGTAATATTTTGCTGTGATACTGTATTGATATTTTACAGAGCAACACTAATATATTTTAGATTATGATTAGGGCTGTACGTTACTGGATAAAAATTATATTGCATTTTTTTTTTCTACCCAGTGATATATATATTCTTAATGGGCCAAGTCCTAAATGCTGTGTTTTTTTTATGTTGAGTAAGTATGGCAACAGCCTCTCTGTTTAGATGTCCACAAAGACACATATAGTATGATAACTTATAATAAAAGATGATTAAAGAGAGAAAAAAATCACCACAGGTTATATTCACAACTAGTTCATTTGGGAGAGTTGTTCCGACACAAGTGTGCATTCGGTGTTTTGCTCGGTTCATTTAAATACATATGAATAAAACAACCAATCCCTGCTTTAGTACAAAAAAATGTGCCAAGCTCACCTGAAGGAGGTGGTCTTGGCACGTTTCTAATCTACCCATGGGGGGTTTGTTAGGGGTGAGGACACAATCTGTCCAGCAACAGCATAAACAGGGTGATAAGTTAACTCATCACACTGCTGTAGTAGTATGAGCAGCAGTAGTAGTAATAATACTACTTAATAATGACGTTATGGATCCCACAGAGCCACTTCCTGTGAACAGGCACAACATACCATGATAATAGCAACAGGTTAAAGGAACACTGCAATATTTTTGTTGTTATGCCTCACTCCTGAGTCCATGACAAGCAGATAGATACCATTCTTTTGACTGTGCGTCCAGTAACAACGAAGAGATGGCCAAAGCTTGCCCACCGCTAGTTAGCTTAGCTCAAATTGTGGGAGTCAACAGGTAGTGCTAGCCTGTCTCTGCCTGAAGTCATCAGATAAACTCTTCAGTAACACTAAACGATCCATGTGGTGACTCGTTTTTTACCCCTTTGTGTTACGTTATCTTCCGCTATCTTAATATTATCTTCTTCAGAGGGTTTGCTCCCGCGGTGGTTTTTCACGAGACTGAACAGCTCTTTTAAGTGAAAGAAGAGAACCGATTCGCAGTTTTGACTGAGACATTCATTTGCGAGCATTCATTAAATGAAAATTGCCTGCAAAGTTAAGAAACTAACGGCTCATTCACAACTGCGAATCGGTTCTCACCGTTCACTTAATAGAGCTGTTCAAAAGACTTTGCCAATGCCACATCTTTTGCGAATACCATTGCGGAAGTTGGTCAACAAAAAAAGCCTCTGTTTAGGATTAGAATTAGATAATATGAAGATAGAAGAAGATAATGTAACATAAAGGGGTAAAAAAAAGGAGTCACAAGCACACAGGACCATTTCAAGTTGCTGAAGTGTTATCTGATGACTGTAGGCAGACGTAGGCTAACACTACCCATTGACTCACAGTGTTTGAGCTAAGCTAACTAGTGGTGGGCGAGCTCTGACCGTCTCTTTCTTGTTTCTGCACGCGCTATCGAAAGAATGGTGTCTATCTGCTTGTCATGGACTCGGGAGTGAGGCAAGATACGAAAACAACAAAAATGTTGGAGTGTTCCTTTAACATTCCTCCTTGTCTCTACAGCAGATTATCAGTGGCTTACGTCAGGATTGCTAGCATTGTCTTCCTCAGATTCTCTCAGCAGGTTAAAATCTACAAGTCGATGCAGAATGTGGTTGCAAATGCCATGTTTATCTGAGCAAACTCAATACAACTTTACTTTATCACTGAAAATACTGCCAAGCTGCTTCATTCTTAACAATTTTATTACTCAAGGCCAGTCATGTATTTCAGGGTCATAGTGCATCACTAGGCCTGAAGGCAAGAACAAATGCCACAGCTAAAGCTTCAACTAGTGGCGTGTGGTTTAACTGCACAACATTCGACAAGCTTTGGTCTGCAGTGAGAAAGAAAACCAGAAAAGCAATAAAAAATAATGTAAAGCAAAATCAATAAATGAACCAGAGTTCTCCCTGAGACTTAATCGAAAACAGCTGCCAAAATTTACATGGTGCATGAAGAAACCCGAGGATTAGAGTGTCCCAGATGCACAGGAAGGGTTGTTGTGCATTTGAGAAGAAATGAAACCTTGCAAGCCTTATGTACTGGCATATACTGACTCTGACTGCAAACCAGAAAAGCTCTGGGTTTATGTATCAGCTGGGAAACGTTGCACCACATCGCCAATTTAAAGTACAACTTCCAAATATCAAAGCCATTACAAAAGCAGACTAACATAAATGACCCCCAGTGGCTTCTCAGTCTCACTTGATCAGGAGCGATATGAACAAACCGCTCCAGTCAGCTGGGTCCACTGCGTTAGATGCTGTTCCAATTGCCTCCAATCTACTTCCCTTTGTAGAGCATGTACTGCCTCTGGCATTTGGAATCAATTCACCATTCAGAGAAAATGAAATAACACTGTAAAAATATCAAAAAACAACACATGGTCGATTACTTGTGCTCCTTGTAATGATCGGCCCAGATTTCTCTTAATGGCAAAACAGAGACCTCGATTAAATTAGAGACTCATGCAGACAGAGTGAGTAAGACATTGGTCGTATTTTCCCAGTCCAGAAGGTGACGGTTATGTAAATGCTGCATCCTAATCTGTCAGCAACACTCCTCCAGGATTGATATTTTGACAGCATGACAGACTTGAGCTTCCTATTTTTGGAGATGGCTTCAGCTGTCAGAAACACTGACTGATCCGTCTTGCATCAGCAGGGAGATTATGTTTTAGGGCAGATTCTTATTAAAGCGTTCAGTTTTTGATACACCCAAAGAAATGTATTTTAACCACCATCTCCGAACTGCAGCTGAGGACATCTATCATGATCTGGTTTACTAATTTGAAGAGCATTTGTTTGAATTTATGTCTAATCAGAAAAATGTAATCTTTTAATCCACCTACATGCCCTCCAGTACAAACTCTGGCAGGGCACTAATTGTGCATGAGCAGAATCTTCTACAGAGGATTTCGCACAAGAATGGCAGAGAAAGGTAGTTAACAATGAAAAATAATGAGCTGCACGTCTCTCCCCGGCAGATACTTTCAAAGTCTAGCCAAAACTTGCTGGTTTCTTTAAAGCTGCCAATCAAAGCAGAACTCAGATCATCTTTTTAGAGACAAAAGCAATAAAAGTTTCATCTGGTGTGATGAAAAGTTCAAAATCTAAAGATGAGAATTGACGCTACGAACTAGAGGAAAATCATTTAAATTCCAACTTTTCCAAAATGAAACAACGATTCATCATCTCCAAATCTCCAGTGAAACATTAATTAATACATCATTTTTCCGATATTATGCTGCCAATAATCAGAAATGGAGTGTTTGTAAAATTGCTTAAAGAAAAGAAAAGGCTCAGTCTGAGTCAACTGTCAATAGTAAATATCTAATCTTCAGATGTCAGTCAGCAAAGCCTCAAGAGGAACTTGTTACTCCTACGAACAGAGTAGTTTCTAAAAAGTGGTGCCTTTCCTACCTTGCCAAAATAAACACTATTTTTCAAAATAGTGTTTTTTGTCCCCAGCTTGTGCATGACTTGTATGTCTCTAAAACTGACTTGATAATGATGAGCAAGCAGCAGTTTCTGCATTGCTATTTGGCCTCTGATCTCCAGCCAGTCATCCTCTAAAGAAGGCAAGCCGACCAGTTTCTCCTCTGGTTATTTCACATGTTGTTGACAGGGACATAATCCAGCTTAGCTCCCAAATATGTATGAAACGAAATCAAATATGATTTATCCCTTAAAGGGGACATATTATGCAAAAATCACTCTTTGAAGGCTTTTGAACACATTTGTGGATATTTGGCCTTCCTCCCAGCCCACAACATGTGAGAGCAGACAACAAAACCTGTATTTAGCAGGTTGCATGAATGTAAACTCACGGTATTTGGTGAGCTGTTGAGTCTGTGGATATACTGTTACCTAACAAGCATTTTCATTTGCATAAGCCTGCCTCTACCTGATTATCCCCACCCCCCATCTTGAGAAATTTCTGTGTGAAGTGCCACCATTGTTCCTTTCACCGTTAGTGAGAGATCGGCGTACACCATGTGGGTTTAGGTCTAGACATGGTTGATGGTTGATGGTCGGTCTAGACATGGTTGATGGTCAGTTCGGCTGTAAACAGCTCGGTTGATGGCTGTAAACAGCCACATTTATCTTCACATATAGGCTACCAGCCTATAGGACCAAAGGGCCCAGTGGATTAACTTCATTTTTGAAGAGAATGAGCAGCTACAGTCGGCTAAAACCTGTATGTGTGTGCCAGTCACTTCACGTCCGACTGCTTCTTCAACTTCAGTCAGTTCAACACAGGACTGGACACTAGACTTTTCCTGAATCCAGACTTAGTACCAACAATCTGTCGCCAAACCTGATGATGGAAATGTGAGTAGTTTCATAGTCAATCTAATCATATGAGGATATTCGACACAGAGTAAGGTGTCCACCCTATTCCCTCAGAGCACCATAAGCATGCAAATAGCACTTTGTAAGTTTGGCCATCTTGTTAAAAGTGCATACTGCTGTACTAAACAAGCACACACTAAGCTACAGGAGGCCAAAAGGGAGAGATAGGTTTCCTGTCTTTGTACTTCACAGTTAGTTACACTTAGCTACCCGGGGGCGAAGAGAAAGAAAAAAAGGGGACAGTTACAACAATGCTAGGGAGAAGAGCCAGAAACTGGACTTTACATGTTAGTGAGAGCTTCAAGGAACAACAGGCAGCAAGTCAGATACAACTATTTGTTGGATCTACTTCAAATTCATGGCATTTGTACTGTAGCTTTGTAATAGCCACTGTTTGGCCTTTGGCTCTCTTTCTCTGTCCTACATTTGCTGTTACTATTTCTGTCACTTGGACAAACTTGCATGTTGCAGGAAGCTTTATAAAAATAATACTGATTAGAAACATGATTTTGTGTGTGTAGTGTTATGGGCTCTTAACAATGGGAAATTGAAAAGAAGAATGGAAAATAGACTTCACTACAAAAAAGGTGATATGCAGCACTGCTTATAAAAGCATAATATAGCATGATTTATCATACAATATCCTTTTGGCAGATTCTTGCCAATACACACCCCTTAATGGTAAATAGGGTATTGGGTGTAGGAAAATCCAGTATAATGCATTTTATCAAACAATATCTCCAGAGTGGACTCAATTTTGGGTGTGAAATGTTAATTTGTTCCTTTGTTTTCAAATGGTATTGTTTAAAATATGCTGTTATGTACAAAGGCAAAATACATCTTGGAAATTACGCTCACATATTTTCCAACACATAAAAATACAACTAAAAACTAAGCAGGTAATGTTGAGGTTTTCATCATCTTGAAAGAACACCTTGTAAGCCCCCATTACTTCCAGTGGGGCTGTAATTCTCCACATTTAAGTTATTTTCTTTTTTCAGGTTTTATGACAGTCAATACAAATGGCCTTATTTCCAGCTGCACAACACGTCCTGCATGTTTAACAATTATTGCAACACTTTTGACAAAGCACCCTCTCTATAAACTTTTCGCAGAGGTGTTTTCAAGCAGCTCTGGAAACAGTTCTGCTGAATGCATGTGATCAAAGTCTTTCTTGGCATGAAAGGGTTTTAACGCCACATTAGCAGTCAGACAATTTCTGATTACAACTCTCTGTACTGTACACATCCATTGAGCTTTGTGCTCACATGTGCCGCGGCTGACTAAATGTTCCCGGAGGCAGCGGGCTTCTGACCCAACGACGGCCCTGATTCTCCCTAACAGATGCAGAGAGTGCAATTACTGCTCACACAATTACTACTCCTCGCAGTGCACAGCGGGCCGTCGGGTTCACATTCTGTTGAACGTGTCTCTCACAAAAAATACTCCAGAGCCGCGCTGAAATGAAAGAACTCTCTTCAGGGGGATTTTTAAGGATGGCATATCAAAAATAACATATGGGAACTCTGAGAGCAGCGGAGGTGACATGGAGATTTTTAACTTATGATCGACAGCAGAGAGAATAAAGACAGGAAGAGGAAAGGCTGGGCAACGTGGAGGAAAAATAATCTCAGTATGTTTTCGCTGAATGCCTTGATACATATATTCAAATATTCTCTTTAAAGATTAATCATTGATCAACAGAGCACCAGAATAATACGCTTTTTTCTAATACTAACCAGTGTTAATTTTGGCAGCACTTTTTTAGTTTCAGTTATAGTCCTTTGCCTAAAATATCTTTAGTTTCAGTCATAACTCATTCATCTAAATTGCTTTAATTTTAGTCTAGTTTTAGTTGACGATTTAGTCAACTAAAATATGAAGTGTAAAGTGTAAGGTATTTTTTTATGTTTCCTTGAATTTCTGAAGTCATGCTTTACACTTGGATCCCGCCACAATGAAGCTAAAACATCCGTGATTGGATGTCCCTCTTAACTCATCCAACCTTTCCACCCAACCAAAGTAGCTGGGATTGGATATATTCCTAACTTGTTCCTACTTTCTACATGACCAAATTAGGTCTGATCGGATTAAGTCTATCAAACATTTTACTCCAGTTTTTCTTTGTTGACAAAAACGTCAGTTAATTTAGTTTTTGTTTATGTGCTCTTGCTTTTATTCGTTACCGTCTAGTTTTTGTCAGGGGTAAAACGGTTGTTGACCAAAACTATGACGAAAATAATTAGACAACAAAATTAACACTGGTCTTAAACACAATCAGATGGTACTGATACTTGTTCGTTATCAAAGCAACAAAGACAGTCCAAAACATTCATTATTTGAATGTCTCACTTTTTATCAAAAATTACAAATTCCCTCTCCTTTTGTGTTTATACTTGAGCTGTTTTGGACAAAATGCATTGTATTTCTAGTCACAAATTAGTCTCTTTGCCCACCTGGAGTTGTCTCAAGTATAAAAAGTTCTTTCATTTGAGTCATTTTCAACATTTTCCTTGTTTAAACTGAATTAATTTGCTAAAGTGTAAAATGTGTATAATTTTATTTCACTTCATAATTCATGATGAAAGGTTCATTACTGCTAGATCAATCAAATAAAAACTAATAATACCTTCAAAGAGGGCTTTCTCTTAAAGCACTTTACAAATAGGCTCAATAGATATCCAAACCATTAATCATTAAAATAGTCTTTATGTACACTACATCAGTACTTTCCAGTAACCATAATTTCTCGATTTTAACACTCACTTTTTTGCTTTTAAATCAGCTCAGTACAAGCAAGATACTTCAAATATTTCATCTCGCCAACATCACGATTGCAACATCTGATACAAAAAGCCAAAATGTTATCTTTCTCTGCAAAACATTCCCGCCAAACTTGCGTAATTCTTATTAAATTAATTTAACTTTGTGTAATCATCGTTTAATTCTCAGGTGTTACCACTCACTGGCAAACACAGAGCGCTGCCATCTTGTGAGCTGCGCTGTGATTGGTTGAAGACATTGGCATGTTGATAGCTGCTCTCTGATTGGTTGGTACACTACGACAGAGCATGCTAGGGCAGAAATCGAGTAATTGCGCATGCATGAAAGGTGTTTCTGCATCCGTTTGAGAGAGAAAATTGTGTATTTGTTGTGAAAATACTGAAATTTCATTGATTAAAACTTTGAATAAAGGTCATTTTTGAGTTGCCTGAGAGAGTAAGGTTTGGGCAAAATTTGGGTGCGTGCTATAATCAAGAAATTACGGTACATAGTGAAATGATAGAATAATTGACATCTGTTAGCTTTGAGGTTAGCTAAATCTGGGTTACATGCATCAACTAAAACAACGATATCCAAACTGCACATATATATTCATGGATTTTTACACAAGGATGTTTCTGTAGGCCAAATCTTCAAGAAGCAGCGGGAATCTTAAAAATTTAACAGACTGCCCAACCCTATGAAGAGATAAAGAATTATTTACTGCTTCTATAAAGTGGTGATTTAGTCATTCTCAACTTCAACAAAGAGTAAATACAACTCTGATCTGTCAGCTTTTTTTCATATGAATGTCTTTTAATTAGACTTTTGGCGATAAATATAAAACTCTCCTCTGCTGACAAACTGGGGTCTATTTTTGGTTTTTATGGTCCGGCTCTCAGGTGGAAAACACTCCAGAGGAATGCAGGTTTTTCACCTCATATTATTAATCAAATCAACAATGCATCCAAAGAAGCCGCTGGTGCACAATGTACTTTTTCGCCTCACAACGACACTCTGCTGACCAATTTCCCATCACTTGCTCTGACTCACTCCATTTTGAAGAAGCAGCGCAATGACTTTATTACCGCGACACGGGCAGACAGGGACTCATAAAGCTGACGGGTGTGATAACTCGCTCCCTACCTTGTCATGGCTCTGAGAGGAGGATGGAACAAAGGTGTGATGGAGAAGGGCACGGAGCCATCGTCCCGCGGTGAGCTCGATGGGTTTTTCCCCGTGACATGCTGTCGCTCTAGATTTAGAGACTGAGGGGAAGACCCAGACGGTGATGGGTGATGGAGTGCCGAGATACACACTGAGCCAATGAATGTCGGTGTTTACGTCTCGCGGTGCATTTCTCCACAGAGTAGTTTGTTCTCTAGACTGAGGGGCTTTTAACGGCTGAGGGGTGAAAAGGGCATTGCTGCTGTCTGGCTATCTTTTACAGTTATTTCTTCAAGAGGCTGCAAATTAGTTTAGGCTGTAGATGCTGTGCTGCCGCTGTTTACTCGCCTCATACTTCTCCAGGGTTTTTGCTGCAATTAGAATTTAGTGACAGCCACCAACGGCTAATTTCAAACCACCATCAGCCCTGGTCAGATGTTTCATATGGCTCCAACGTTTTGATTCCCTGCCCCAATTCAACCTAATTTGATACAGAGCTTCCAATTTAACTGTGAAGGTGAACATATAAGTATGCTATAAGTCCTCACATGGTTTACCAAAGTGTTTGTACAAGTCAGTATGCACACAACACATCCTCGTGTCCATGGTAAAAAGGTAAAAACAATTCCTCATTTATAGCCAGAAAACACAACCAAATGACATAAAAAAACTGCACAAGGGAGTAGCTGTCCAAATGCTTGAAAAGATTTTGTTTTTATGTTGAATAGTTCATTGTTACCTACGCCAAGGAGGTTATAATTTGCCAGCGTTGGTTAGTCTGTTAGTCTGTTTGTGTTCAAGATAACTTGAAAACTTATGGAAATTTTCAGGAAATGTGTGGAATGGGATAAGGATGAAATGATTAAATTTTGGGACTGATCCAGATCACCATGTGGATACATGAATTCTTTAACATTGCGAGATAGGACTATTTTCGCCAAAGTGGACTGAAGCTGCTTGGCCGGACCGCGCTCTCTGAGTGCTTTTCTAGTTGTCATTATTTAGCTTCTTAGCTCATAGCAGATTTTAATTTCAGCACTAAACATTAATAAAATGGACTGATCTGAAAACTCCAGTTGCTGACAGAAAATTTTAGGCTGATGTCTTCAACCCCTGGCTCTCTACGTGGCTTTTTTATGCCACAAAGGCTTGATATTTAGAACTAATTGACCATAACTTTTACTCTGTTCAAGAGAGTGAAAACATTTTTGGTGAGGAAATTTAATTCTACATAAATTTTGAAAATTTACCCTTATTAACCCTTTCGTCCCGTTTTTGCCGTTTAAAGCCACAAACTTCAGCTGCTGTAAAAACACATAAGATAATTATTTTTTAAACTTTTGTCCACAAGTCTCTTCATCAAGTTCAGTCCTCATCAAAACTATTTCTTTTGTTTTTAAATTGAATAATAATGCATCAAAGTGAATGTTTTCACTAATCTTTGACATATCCAAGAGTGTGGTAGCATGTAAAAAATATCCAGCCTCTGATCATTTTTTATGTTCAAAATCAGTGTTTTTTTAATCAAATCAGTGACATCTCCTATGAAATTGGCATTTAAAGTTTTAAAATCCACAAAAAAATAATAATAATAATAATTTTGATCAGGGCTGAGCTTGAGGAAGAGATCTGAGTTAAAAAAAAAAAAGAAAAAAATATTTATCTGTTCTGTTTTTACAGCTAAAGTTGTTGTTTTAAAAAAAGCCAAAACAGGGCTAAAGGATGTGTTTTAATACAGTACCCAAGGGTTTAAAGAAAATCTCAGTTGTCTGCAATTAGATGCACTCCATAACATTTTTTATAAAGGAACTCTACAGTAGTGGTGAACAAAGTGGTGCCCATGTCGAGAACAATGCTCACCGTTATGCACTGTTCGAAAAGCATTGGCACATTTTATAAGAAGACATCCAGGTTAAGCTACGGTTATCATTCACCAATACGAAATGTTACAACTTAAAAAAAAACAGGAAAATAATGGAGCCAAATCTTGATCTTCACCTGTTTGGCATGCAGGGTATGTTTCTGCCGGGGTTTGTCTGTCTGTAGGCGAGATAACTCAAAACATTATGAACAGATTCGGATGAAATCTTCAGGGAATGTTGGCCATGGCACAAGGAATTTTAATGGTGATCTGAATCTGGATGCGGACCCAGGAATTTTCTGAAGGATTATGAGACAGGGCACTTTTCCACATTTTCACTTTTAATGGCAAACATGCTTTGGCAGCGTCTAGTCAGATCCTAAAATCTGGAAAGTCTGAAGTTGTAGTATCTCTTTTATTTGTTCTGCTCTGTACTCTTTAGAGAGAGTCTTTGAGTCAAATTCTTAAAGTATAAGGAATTGTCAGCAAAGGGGGGTGACTGGCTGTCTTTAATTGTTTATGTGTTCATGCACTGAAGAGTATGGTGAGGGGTGGGGGAGTACAAGCAGTGGGGGGCACTTCAAGCAGACTGGATTTGTGCAGGTGGTCTGCAGAGTCAGAAGACAGCAGGCCAAATTCTTGAGGATGATTTTTACTTTCTATCAAATCATGTGGTCAGTAATATCAATCAATCAATAAATCTTTATTTGTATAGTCCCAGGTCATAACAAGTGTTACAATACCAGAGATGCATCCATCCAGGTAGAGACAAAGGGACTAAAATCACATCTGTCTCTGCTAAATATAGTCTCAATTAATCAATCTTTATGTGTATAGCTCCATATTTGATTTTGTTGAGTAGAAATGTATTAATGGTAAGCCCCTTGAGATGTGGCATCTCATTTTTAAGAGGGACATCATGTCTATATGGCTGTAAAGATAGTTACCATGGCTGTATAATTAATACAACCATGGATAGAGAGATCAATCTAATATTAACATTAATACCTATAACAAATATAAGCTGGAGAGGAATGATGTTGATTAATACAGCAGCATCTAGCTAAACTGCCATTAAAATAGGTTTAACTGGTCTAAAGGTAGGAACTGATGTTTAACAATGTGATATGTAGTGATATAGGTCATATGTGTCTGAATTCAGCTATTTTACTCAAAATAAATTTGTTTTACAGCACTATCGTTAAATAGGGATGTGCACAAGCAATTAGCTAAATGTTTAAATTCAGACAACAAAATAGCAAATATCAGATTCATTAAATGGCCAAAGAAATTCTTTATATTTTTTATCGTTATAAACTCAATATCCCTGGTTAATGCTCTCTCTGAAGTGTCACACAGCTGTTTTTCCACTAAAAGCCCTTGAATTATCACTACAGAGGCATCTCTGAACAGGCTGGTTTGGCAGTATTTTGATCTAAAAGCTTAAGATTACGTTGGATTGAAGGTATGCTAAGTTAAGAGTGCTCAACTATCCCAATTTTCTGAGTACTCGATTAAGTTTTGAAGACTTGTTCAATTAGATACAACCTTTCTTTGGCCATATTTGAAATTGTCCGCTTGGGAAAATTTCTCATAATTTAAAAGATAACATAAATCAGGTCCTTCTCCCATCCCTGCAAATAGTGGATTAAGCTTTTTCCATTAAACTAACATGTGCAATGGGCGACTCTTTGGATAAGACAGAGGGAGAAAGAGAGCGAGGAGGGGCAAAGACATGAAAGGGGTTCAGCTAACTGCAACCCCATCAGTGCCAACAGAAAACTTCCTATCGTAACCTTACAAGCTCTACGTCAACATGATCAGTTCAGTGAGTGCATCACTGTATTAAAATGATACCTGAATATAATCAGCGAAAAGATGACAGGTCAGACTCCGAGTGATACCGTGACTTGAGCAGGCAATGAGCAAGGCGGCCTTCAGCACTTAAAGGTCCTGATGATATTATTTCAACAGGCTCTCTGCGGTGTGGAGAGTCATTGCAGTGGTTCAGAGCTAATGGGCCAGATGTAAGAGCCACCTGGCCAGCGTCAGGTCTCCGTATGCTGCCGTAGACGGAGCCAGTCATGCAGAGCTGGGGCTCGACTGTCTGCTGCCGGCTGTTTTCTCAAGCACGAAGCTTATTGCAGATCATTTAGCAGGGCGACTGTGCTCATCCTAATGGCATTCTTCTCTAGTGTTTTCTCTGAGTGTAGGTTCTGCTCTGGCATTTCAAGGTAACACTTCAAGTAATTATAACCTTAAAGTGGCGTAAACATCAAAATGTTTTTATCATCATGACATTAACACAGCTGGACCAGGAAAAATTGAGGTCACAAAGTTCTGAAATCCTTCTTTGAATCAGCTGCAGGTAACGTGTGAACGCACTCCAAAATTCTATCTATACATACCCGAGACGCAGACACACTGCTATATCTGGCTTTTGGCTGCCCGCCCGTTTAATTCATTTAACACTGAAGAAAACAGAGCACCTCTGGCAAACAGGGCGGAGGAAAATAGAGCCGTGAATCTTGATTGTGGAGGTAAATGAACAGATAGGTCTGGAGGTGTGTCATCTGTCTGTGAGCGGAGATGCATTAGCGTGGATACACCCCGTCACTTCTCCATGTCCCCAATAACCTCGCAGAGAAACAACATCAAGTGTGAAGCAGGTGCTGCTTTTCTTATCCAATACATCTGCATCAGCTCAGAATGTAAAAGTGAAACTGTCCAAAGTTGCACTTCCTGAGACAAAGGCGTAATTCAAACATAACTCCAGGCCAGCAATAATATTCCAGACAGTGTAAGGCATCGCGGCATGTATGTATACTTGATCAAATATTCATGGCGAGAGGGCAGAAGTGGTGTGTGGCTGCAGTGTGATTTACACCAGCAATAAGTTTGTGTCAGCGCAGAGGTCGTCGATACCCCCGAGCAAACTTACAGAGCTGTGAATAGTAGATGATCTCCTCCCACCAGTGATGACCTCTTAAACCACACAGCAATTCAAAACACCCCGACCTGCAAGTCAGGCTCTATTTATTTATTTGTTTTACTCAAATCCCACACATTGCACAAGTTTATTAATATTTATCTAGCAGGAAACTATTGTCTGGATTAAAATCAATAGTCTGAGTAGTTGGGGAGTAACACTGTAAGTTTGGGACCTTTTTAGTGCTTCTCCTGGGGCCAAATACATAAATATGAGAAGTTAAAGACAAAGTGTCTGAATGTAAAAACATTCAAAGAAACTTGAATTTACACCAACAGCCCTGCAAATATATTCATTAGGCTCTTATACGACAGACTGATCAAAATGCAAAAAGATAAAAATTGTTAAGAGCATGAAATATCTGATAAAAATTGTAAAACTGAGAGAAAAACTGTTCAGATAGTAGGATTTGCTTTTTTGTTGCAACACTTCCAGTTTCCTCAACTAGAAAATCAACCAAACTATAGGGATGTAACAGCGTATGAAATCCCACCAAACTATTTCAGTGCGAGCTGTACAGCTATGTACCAAACACATTGGCATCCACCTGCACATAACAGGAACTAGACCTAAATTTGGTGTGCTATGTCGACTTGCAAACTTGAGTGCAAAAACAAACCTGACCCCACGACCAAGGATACAATACAAGACTCCAGTCTGTGAGGTCTTTGGTTTCTTGGTGAAAATCACACTCAAGAAAGATAAGGCAGCAGTATGTGAGGACATTATTCATGACCTACGATGATATATATATATTTTTTTCCTTAAGTGCAGTGTGACGGCAGGAGAGCAAGCAATTTGTTAATACAATTAGGGATGTAACGGTTACTCAGTTTTCCTCAAAATCAAACGGTTTTCAAACAAACACGCAAATAACCGAAGATATTTAGTTATTCTGCCACCGCCCCCTGTCAATAGTAAGGGACAGAGACTCTCTTATCCGCCCCTTCAGTACATGCCTTGCCAAAAAAAGGCAGTCACACGGGGTTGAACTCCTGACGAAGCGCCGCTGCACTCCGCTGTATAACTTGGATGAAAAGCCAACAGTTGAGCCCGCAAATTTGATGTGGAGGACGAGTGAGTAAACTGCTTTGCACATCACAGACACACAGCCCAGTCTTTGATTTAAAGTTTGCCATCAACGGTGTAGAACCCAAAAAACTACCACACAGCGCTTCTCACCCTCTGCTTGGAGCGGCAACTGTTTGTTAACTGAGGTCAAGAGAGCAGTTTATGCGGCTGACGGTCAGGTTGTGCTGAGAGCACCCTCTGCTGGATAGGACAGTCCACTGCTCCAGGCGCCCTGATGTTTTGCTATACTAAATATTTTACATCAGCATATTTATTTACACTTCAAGTACGGATATTTATCCCCATGCTTGAACGATTGTTTGAATATCGAATGTAAGATGACAGCCCTATCAGTTATTGATAAAATGATAAACTGCGGTAAAATTCCAACGGTTAATGTTACCTTTTTCTATTTTAAACACCGGTAAAACCGTGTTGGATTACCTCACTTTGTCAATAACTCACGGTGATGCTGCTCATTGCCTGGAAAAGCCAGAACTATTTGTCTGCTCCTCAGCAAAGCAGCAGCGGTCCCTCAGATGCAGGCGTGCATGTGCAGTTTGCAATGTTTGGCCTCTGAAAGTGAAAGTATGGCGGCACGGACACTGTACTGTACTGAGATTTTTTTCCCCTCAAAACGGACCAAGTCTGAAGTCGGGTCCTAGTTTGGATTTCACAAGGATGCCAAGGACTGCAGAATAAAGTCTGCGGACCTCAGATAGAAAGCAGAAGAAGGTCGGGATCTGACCACTGCAGATCGTTATTAGATTCATATTATTTTTTAACTAAATACAAATTTGTGAAATGGTTTAAGTGTGTGTATAAGAACTTTTTGAACATTTTGAGCACATTGCAACAGTACCGCGATGATATGAAATTTTCATACCATTATTTCCCTACTTGCAATAGAGGTCTTGTTTTTAAAACTAGAGGCAGACAAATACGTTTGGTTAAATCATGTTGCCGACTCTGAAAATGACAACACTTTGTTAAAGCTGTAATCACAAAAACTTTTCAATCCTGTTGACAGTAATTCTCTCCATTAACCCTGTCTCCACAAGTAAGCAGTGCTAAATCCGCAGTTAACAAACACCATAAACATGAGAGATTCAAGGATGAAATCGATGAGATGATCCCAAAGTTAGAACAAGTCTGAGGTAGCAGAGTATTTTTGCGTTTATTGAGCTGTATAGGGGTGTCAAAAATAAACTTTTATCATTGCATTTTGATGCAGAGACATTTTTTAATCTTGCTGCTACACTGCAGCATCAGTTTTGTTTCTGAGGAAGAAAAAACAAGTGTAGGAAGATGGGACCTATGAATGTTATTTATTTGGGTTACAAGGGAAAAACATGTTTGCTGAAGCTGATCTCAAAAGCCAAATCATAAAAATGGGTCATATTTATCTGACTGCTTGTATTTTTTCTATCCAAAAAGAAGTAGTAATCTGAAAAATCAAGGATACTGACTGAATCATTAACTTAATAATCATCAGTGAATTGGAGACTAGTGCCAATTATTAACAAATTAAAGTCCACTACATTCTCCAACTGCTGTTAATTTGACTTTAGGCTTTTTTAAACCCACAAAATCTGGACATTTTCATCATTTAATTAGCTGTAGCTGGCACTCCAATCAGTTGATCATTAAACTGGACGATGGCGCTCTATTGAACCATTGTTTTACAAATTTCTCTCACTTTGAATGTATGACAGCAGTCTTTCCTCTTCCTGACCAAAGAATAAAGATTTTAATGTTGGTGAAGTTAAACTGCAAAGACTTTATAGCAGCACAGAGTGAATGTGTTGTCCTCAGTAGCATTTTTCACTCAGACGCAGCCACTGACTTTAAATAATATATGTTTTTGTCTGGGACCTCAGTGGAGATCATGTAGCAACTTGTTTTGTCTCCCGTGAATTTTGTGTCCCTGCCAGGTCGCAGTAGTTAACGCGAACCAAGCTGCCAGGTCTTTGGCCTTTACTTTCCCGTCTCTGGTCCCCTGACTCTCCCGGACAAACCCTCCACCTCCTAAAGCATGCCTCTTGCCCTGAGCACTGCAGCAAGTGACATATTCTATCCATCAACCGCTGCGCTGCAACATATGAAGCAAAAAGGTGCAGGGACGGCAAATTTTTCATGCATATGATATTCCGGCTACAGCATATCCGCCTACGTTAACCCAGGAGAGGGAGAAACGAGGGGAGGGGGGCTCTTTGAAGATGGATTACCAGATCACGTCACGAGAAAAGAGGCCGCTATGAGCAAGCAGCAATTTCAGGAGGAGACCCTCAGAGCGAGTACAGGGAAATACAGACGCTCATTCACTACAAGGAGTTTATTTTCATGTCAACAGAGGAATACTGTGTATTAGTGCTGTCAAATACTCGAGACCCCGAGCTATAAGACACTCTCCCTGCTAGGGCTGGGCAGTATGGACCATAAATTATGTCTTGATATTTTTCAGCTGAATGACGGCGCACAAAATCGAGTACACTGAGTTTCTGTTTTGTAGAGAAATGACACACAGTGCTCACAAATCAAGTGGGATCAAAGAATACTGGTACCAAAACAGAAGTCCTAGACACCTAATATTGAGCTTTTATTCATTTTTCATATGCACTAAGATTGTGAAAATGTTTCCAACTCTACAATGCGGTGTGCTTTAAAATGAAAAATCTGATTTATTTCACTTGGAGTTCATACAAACTGTTTAAACTCAAATTAAAGGATGTAACCTCAATCACATTTGCAGAAAAACCCTGAATCTTTCTTGAAATTGCCCAGGTGAGCTGCACTTGTGAATGCATACAGCAGCGTTTTCCATCCATACTTTACTCTGAAACTATCCACTAGTATTTTTACTCACAGGAAAGCTTCCAGTCCCTTTCTGATCCAAAATTGAGCCTTTTTGTTTTGGAAAAACTTTAAAAATCAATCATTACTTTACCTAACAGACCTTGATGAATAAGATTTTGTATTTACGTTTTATGTTATTAATGTTTCCTTGTATAAAACATCATTCCAGTTTAATACTGGGGAGTTTTCTTGTGGAACAAATACAGTAATTTGAGTGCTTCCTCTGCATCATTGCCCGCATATAAGAATACACTAAGACATTTTTCTTTGTTTCTTTGTATGAGATTGTTACACTTTATATCTGATGTTTGATAATTTTGGTGGTTCAGTATTTACTTTCCATTGTCTCTTGGGTTTTGTTCATATAAGCCATTTGCAGGCTTCTACCACTACTACACACATGCTTTTTAAAATATTTTTTAATGTTCTTTGCGTTTCTATAACAGTGTAAAATAAATAAATAGAATACAATTAATTATTTTGGACCTCAACAAGCGAGTTGACGGTTTAAACTCACATCTTATCTGTTGTTTTAGTTGTTTAAACTGAGTTGTCATTAGGGCTGAACAATATATCGTTATCGTATCGATATCGAGATATGAGTTGACGGTTTAAACTCACATCTTATCTGTTGTTTTAGTTGTTTAAACTGAGTTGTCATTAGGGCTGAACAATATATCGTTATCGTATCGATATCGAGATATGAACACTCAAGATATTAATATCAAAAAGCAGCGATATAAACAATATAGCTTCCCCCCGTGCTAAAACTGCATTTTCTACATTCTTTTGCATTATGATGTTTTTATTTTTCTGAAAAATGCTTGGTTTTCACCGAACCCGTAGTCATATCGTATCGATATCGATATCGAGATATCTGGCATGAATATCGAGATATGAAATTTTGTCCATATCGTTCAGCCCTAGTTGTCATCGCTGCAGCCAAATTGTCAGGGTCAAAGCTGTAGACTGTCTTGATTTACCCATCACTTTCATATTAAGGTTGAGCTATTACTGATAAAACAAATAATTACACAGCTCAGGTTTTTTTAATAAGGCATTTATGATCCATACTGGTACACTGCAACAGCCCTGTGTTATACACTGTGGTCAATCACAATATCAAAGTTATTTTAAGCCTTTTTTAAGCCCGGCATCTCTCATCAATACTATTCTCTCCCTCATTTGAAAATGCATCAATACACCTTAAAGTACATATATATATTCACCAGCCTCACTTTAGACTCCAAGCCACTCTTCTGGTATATTAATAACAAAACAGAAGAGGTCACATCCTTGTATTCTGGATAACAGAGCCCTGCCGTGTTCACAGATAAGAGGTTTCAACACGAGTTTCTGCTTGTTTGGTTCAAACAATCGATTTTCTTACAGCTAAGCTACATTTGGCATGTTAAAAATCTTCCCCTCAGCACTCCGTTTTATGAGTGCAATTCTACTGAGGGAGAAAAATAAATGCATAATTCAGGGTTGAACAGGCTGCCCAATTCATTTTACAAAAGGGGACGCAAGCCAAAGAGAAAGAAAACGGCAATCTGTGAGTTGTTCTTTAATTTATTATGACTGATACAGCTCTGGTGATGGAGGTACTTTAAATGTTGTTTTTCCCTGCGGCAACGTGTTCGTAAAAAACAAATAAAATGTGATTTTGAAGTGCTTTTTTGTCCTTAAATGACAAAGCCTTGCTGATAAAGGTGCTCCTAAATAAAGAAACTCAAGCATAATGAATGCCCAGGTCTCTCTTGCCAAAAACTGCATTACACTGCTCCTAATGGTTTCCCCTGTCTAAATCAAACAGGGGGAGAGCTTTCAGGAGGAATGAATGGAAACCCCTTCATTAAAAGAATGGTGGGGGGTGCCTAGGAGGTCAGAGGTCAGGTGAGGGAGTCCCAGCAGATACATGACCCCATTCACAAACCAGGGGCAGCTATAATAACAAGCTATCTGAAATAAGTGACAAAGAAATCACATAAAAGACCACAAACTTTCACTTCTGCTTTTTCAACACTGCAGACAAAAAGACAATTTAACATGCAGCAAGAACGTTTGGCTTTGTGAACACAGACCTTTGACCTCTCACCTATCTTTCTTGATCAGCTAAAAAAACAAACTTATTCCAGCAAAGAAAAGATTCAATATGTGAACTGCAGAAAACAAGTTTCTTCAGTTTCCAAAGATTCTGGCTGTCGTCTAGACCAGACGTACAACTGGCAACCCAGGGGCCAGTTTTGGCCCTACTACTCACTCAGTGTGGTCCACGTTAGTTTCAAATGTCAGTAAATTATAAACACACAGACAGCATTGACACGACTGCCATGAAAGCACACACAGAAACAGAAACACTTTCATAATGATCCATAATTACTATTATTTTATTTTACAAAGGAAATTAGTGATATAATGGACTGTGATTGTCTCTGTTAGACTCCCTTTTTATGAGTCAGTGCAGTAAATATCATGTTCAGTGCAGTAAGAAAGTACTGCTTATCGTCTTTAATCACCGTCTTTTGTTATAACGAAAATAGAACTTTTTTAATTATTCAAGGCAGAAACTTAGCCATGTACTGGACTGTGATTGTCTCTGTTAGACTCTTATTAATTCATAAATATAGTAAATAGTGTGAACAACAGTCTTTAACCCTTAGCAAGCTATAAAAAATATTATCATATTCTACTGTCATTAATGCATTTTTTCACCTACATCTGCTTAAACTATTGATATCAAATACTATTAATTTTTAAAGATATGAATGCCAGGTTTTTGACATGATGCCAGCATGTTTTTTAGATGAAAAAGTAATTATTTGTGATATATTAAATGCAAAGTAGACTTTTTTAGTTTGAGATCATTACAGCCTGGGATATGTCAGTGATTAGCAGCAACACTGTTTTTTATGCATCATTATTTCTGTGCCATGTCAAATACTAACACTCATACCATAAAGCACAAAAAATGCTCTTATTGCAAGATAGCTAAAAAAAAATTGTACATTGGTATTATTTCCAGTATTTCAAGGCTTTATTTTTAAATCAGCATCAGTCCTGAACATACACAGAAAATAATGTTTTTTAAAAAGACATTAACCCTTTGAATGCCTGGTTTTCATCATGATGCCACCATGTTTTCAGATGGAAAAACATTTTTAAAAAGTGTTTTTAATGCACTTAATGCAGTATTATTTTGTGTGTTGAATTATTTAAGCTTGTGATATATCATTTATTAGCTGCAACATTTTTTAAAATATTGTTTTTGGTGCATTGTCAATTACTTACACTCATTCAAAAGGTTAAAATGACGCCATCTGGTGGAGAGTAGTAAACTTGATCAATTCTAAAAGCCCAGATTGACAACCAAACATAATAAAATGTATGCATCATGCTTTAATGGAAAACTGACTTGACTGGGTCTCAATTTAACAGGTTTTTTTGGTGCTTAACAGTATGACTTTAACACTTGTTTGTACACTGTGTACTTCAGACTAACTGTAAGAGCTGAGATGGAAATAACAAGATCAGATAAAAAATAAACAATCTTGCCTAAAGTCATGACATATGCATGAACACAGCCAAAAATAATATAAACGAAGAATGAAAAGAGTGTAAAATATGTACAACAGTCCCTAAGGTTAAGTGTTTAGTTTACTAATCCAGAAATACAGTTTGTATTTTAGTTCATGAAACTTTGACAGAAGCAATATATATATTTGCTTCTTTTGTGAATTAAAAAGTTATTAATATAACAACTTAATTCTATAGTTTGCTAAAACTTTGCCTTATTGACAAAATTAACATGGTCCTCTTGGTAACCTTTAGTAAAACCCCAATCCCTGATCAGGACCAGTGGTTTTAAACCATAAAGTTGTTTAGCTCTAAAAAGAAATACATCCAAACTATAATGCTGAGAAAACGTTAATTGCTCTCTTATTATATTCGCCTGTTTTTCTCATAATCTGAAAACAAAGCTGTATTTTCAATAAAAAAAGTTCATTTTAAAAGCTCTGGAAAACAACCAATCTCCCACATAATCAGAGCAAAATGGAGTAAAACTAAATACGTGCTGTTGGAGCTTCATGTTTCTTTTGTAATTGCCCATTTTTTTTCCACCTCAAGTCCTAACTTCACATTTTTCCATCAAATAAAAATGAGCAGTAGAAATGTTAAGAAATTTAGGTCGTGAACTCTTATTGAGGAGATGACTGCAGGCCCTTAAGCCGGCCCACCGAGATCCAGTGGTTCAGACATTTAGCACAAATCCAGCCCCATGGTTTCCACTTCTGTTCAACAGAGGATCATTAAATCAGATGAATGATTTTAGTCAGCTAGTTAGCTGGGTGAGGTCAAGTCAGGCTCCCTGAGGCTATGTCAAAGACGGAGAAAAAGACGTTTTAAATGTGAAATTGCTTCATCAAGTACTTTAATTTTGTGGGTCAGTTTGTTCTTAAAAAGGAGATCTCTGTGGATAGTTATGCTACCAGTACAAATAATATGAATGAAGACTACTGTAGGATCATTTAAGAACTTTTTTAAGCTATAGCCAGCTATGATGGGTCATTCATTTATCTGTGTAAAACAAACGTAACACAATGAAGCCAGGACATTGGTCTAAAACTAGACAACAGAATTCAAAATGTGATACAATGACAGTAAAAACTGACAAATTCCTGTTTTAATACTGTTTGCAAAGGGGTGGAAAATTTCTGGTGAATTTCCTGAAATTTTCCATGGGAGGATAGGCTCAGGAATATTGGAAATATTACAAATCTGATACTTTCTATAAGAAGTATGGGAATTATGGGAATTAAAGGGAATAAGCTAGAAATTGAGGGTAATTAAAACAAACGGTATCATATTTAGACATAGACATAAACATTCTGTTTTTTAATAGGAAGATATCCTCCTATTGTCTTATTTATTGTATTAATTTATATTATATTTTGCTAAGATCCTTAGTCTCTTTTTAGTGTGTATATGTTATTTACTCCCTTTCCCTGAAATCAGCTGCTGTAATACCACAATTTCCCAGCTTAGGATCAATAAAATAAATTAAATTAAATTAAATTAAATCAATCAGTCCATCTACCAACCTATCCATCTACCTATCTTTCTATGTAACATAATACAATAAAAACATTACCTTTCAACACATTAATCTGTCAGGAACACTTAATCAAGTTTTGATTACCGTGCATGTTTGTGGTGTGGCCTCAATATCACAGCAGTAAGGAGTGAGCCATGTGAATTTGATTGAGGAGTAGCAGAGATACTCTCATGAAATCTAGTTATTTTATTCAAGATTATGCTTAAATATATATTTTTCATTACTATATTAAAAAATCCTGTGCAGGGCCAGCCTTTAATTTTGTAAATTCCAGGTTTATCCCCACAGATTCCTATTTATTCACCTACATTTATGTTCTGTTTCCCATTAAGATTCCAACTTTGAAAATTCCTGGAATTTTGCAACCCTACCCTCTAGGAACCCTGGGAAGTCAACGTGGGGACTTAGATTAGAAATTAAATGTACTTTGTAAATAACACACACTCCACAGCAAGTGAATGAACAGTTATTTAGTCTGTGACACAGGGCAGAGCAGAGACACAGATGCAGCGGGCAGACTGAGCATCAATTAAACAAATCCTGAACCTTCCTGCACGTCTGTGCGGAGCTGCTGGCTGAGCTTCATTTAATATTTTAGAACGTAAACGAAGGACGGGAAGGAGCAGTGGCAGGTAGCCATTTTTTACATATTTAATCAATTTAATTTATTTTTATTTATTTTATTTCAATCTATCTTTTCTATGGATCTGAGGAGTTTTCCAAAGGGATTAATAAAGTACTATCTGATCTAATCTAATCTAACCTAATCCAAAGAAAATAAGGTTTTGCATCTTTACATCAGTGGTTCTCAAAGTGGAGGGTCAGAAACCCCCTTTGGGTTCACAAGGCGACAAAAAGGAGGGTCACAAGATGCTTTATAAGCAACAATAGAGGGGAAAAAAGTATTAAACGGCTACTTAACCCAGTATTTGATCCATAAATACACAGAGAAATATTGATTTTAGATAAATTACATATAGACATCAATGATGTAGGGATCTGCTGCTCTTTAAAGAGGAACACAGTGGGGTCTCAGGCCCTTTGGATCATAAATATGACCCTTTCTTCTTAATGCTTTTTGTGACATGTAATGTGGAAATATCTGATATTTTAATCATATAAAAAAACAGATACATAATGATCTGCTCTCTGATCCTTGTTAAACAGTCTAAGGCCAGGTTGCATACGTTCTCTGTGGACTTTTCTTCAGGAGGTGAAGCTGTGTAGGTGAAGCTTTAAATGTGTGTACATTTTAAACTGGATGATGAAGCCGATTTTTAAATAACCCTGAGTGACCTTGGCGAGTCGGTCCCTCCCTCCGGCTCTGTCCTTATTCATTCCTCTCTGTACTTTTCCTTTGTGTGATAACTCCCTGCCTTATATTTATGTTTTAAATTTACATTTTTTTCCTTTGATGAAGATTGAAAATGTGCGCAGGCGGCTCCGGCTTATTAAAGTTTAACTTCAATGTGGGTCTTTTTTTTTTTTTTTTTTGGGAGGCAGTGAAGTTGGGGCAGGGTGTCGTGGTTGTCTTTGAGAGAATGACAGCGTACATTATCAGGGTAATACAGGGGAATATCAGTGAAGGTGTTTCTATGAAAAAAAGAAACTCTGGTAAAGGCTAGATGACCAAAAGGGGGTTAAAGCAGCAGGGTTGTTTGAGGGTGATAATGTTGAACCTGATGTAGGGCTGGGAGACATGGTTTACTGTACATAGCAATAACTTCTTTGAAAAGTCAAGATATCAGGATGATTTACTATGGCAGAATCAAACAGAGCTGATATCTGTTAGAAAGATAATCTCTAGTCCCTACATGCTGTTAAACTGTACAAAATTATTTTTATGTACTCAGAGTAAAGGTACATGGATTTGAGCTTCAACAGCACTTTCACCAGTGTTGCCAGATGTTTTTACGGAAATAAGCACCAGGTCAATAAAACAAGCCCAAAACAAGTGATCTCCAGCTATTAATTTTTCTAATGTGATATATGACTATTTCTATATTACTATCTACATTACAATTCAGTTTCACAGTGTCATTTTCTCTTATTTGGCTTTTAATTTACTTATTCAACATCCTTTTGTTTGGAGGGGGAACATCCTTTTCTTTATAGAGAAGTGAAGTGTTATCACTGAACAGTCTGTCTAACCTTGATTTTTTTGTAACCAAACAGACAAAGTCAGGCTTTTATCTGAGTTTTATGTTGATCCTCTACAGCTTTGTTATAGAGAAAACAGTAAGAGCTACATTAGAAATAAATTTAATTCTGGCTATAAGGATTTCTTTTTGGTGGAAGCATCATTTTTGTCCCTCTTTTTACAGTAAAATGTACATTTGTGTTTAGAGTTGGACAAAAGATTTTGTGTAACTTCTGATTTGAGTTTATCAGATTTACTCTGAGTTTGGCACAGCAAGCCCAAAAACTAAACAACTGCAACTGTCAACATTTACATGTAAGTTCTCAAAAAAAAGAAGCACAAAGTCGCTTATAATAAGCAGACCTGGCAACTCTGACTTTCACACAGCAGGTTACCCTTTCACTCCGACATCACACTTACTGATGGTTGGAGTTTCTATGTCAGTTTTCCATCAGTCTCACCTCACATTTACCCTCTTTCATACACATTTACTTGTCACTGTGGCAGAAAAGAGAGTAATTTGGGGTCAAGTGTTTTGCCCAAGGACACATCAGAATGTGACAGCCAGAGCTGGGTCAAACCCTCAACCTTCTGATTGGTAATGAAGCAAACAAACTAAGCCCCCATTGCCAGTTTAATAATAAATGGCAATTATTCTGAACTAAACTGTGAATCTGTAGTAACAAAGGGAATGAGAATATTCAGCTAACCATCCCTTTTGTCGTCAGAAATAGGATTGACTCAAACTGTGGTTTATTTCATAATTTCTGCATCAAAAAATGATTTTTTCATCTGTGTATGACACACAGGGTAGCTACAAAACCTTCAAATATCTTGATATTTTGACACACAACAGACAACATTTAAATTTTACTAAAACTACAACAAATTATCCAGTCCTAATTTAGGACAGCAACTTTTTAACTCGTAACCTTTAATTTTTCACTCTGGTATCATGTATTTTAAAACATTAAATGTCCATTACTTGGCTGTTAGGTGGTATCAAAAAGTAAATAAACTGGTTAGAAGGTTTTGTTTGTTCTCTTGGAGGTTTATATGAAGAACAGGGTGGTGCTTTCAGAGATTTATGGTAGTCTGTAAAATGAGGCTATTACCCTTGTATTTATATTATTACATGAATCCTGACAGCTGATAATGAATTATGATTTTAATTCAGCATTGGATCTGCTTCGTAAGGAAGGGGCGGACGGGATAAGCTTCTCAAACGGGTTGCTGTGAACATGTGTACATTTTACTGATGAACATGTACAGTTGTTGGTGTACATATGAATTATTTTGACTTAGTTTTTTGTTTGTTTCTTAAGTTTGAGATGAATAAAGAAAGAAAAAAAAGATAATCAAAAAGAGAGAAACAAATGTTGGAAAAATAGGATAAACTCTTCACCCATTTTTCATAATGTTGCCCAGTAGTTTGGCATCAATATTTGATTTTTTAAAAAAACTAAATGACCACAAACTGGGTGTTCACGACGTTTATATTGGAAGTACCAAGTCAGTATTATTAATTTCTACTTCTAATTCAATTCCTTCTAAACAATTAAAACAAATATATGATAATTCCCCATTTGGACAGCATATCAAATGAATTATCTTGTGGCAGATAAGCATTTTACTGTGAGCTGTTTGCACTGTGAACAATAGTTTGATGGAGAATTAGGCCTATGATAAGTGTGAAAATAACTATATAACAAAACATCGCTGATACAAAAATGTATCAATATAGAGTATCTGAAAAGTGGATATTCCCCAGCCTTAGCCTGAAGAGTTTGAAAAAGATGCAAGAGAATAAGACATATTCAAGGCCATCTCTGCCAGAACCCTGTGGTTTGTCGTGTTAACCAGACAACTTCTGCTCAGTCAGCAGTTCAAACCCCTTCTGCTCATTACGGCACAGTGAAGCTCTACAGTTTGTCCTGTGAGTCACGCTCCTGTAGCTCATCCTTTACATCGGCCCATTGTTTAAACATGTCACCTCAGAATACACTTCAACTCTCTCGAGCTGCAACAGCGACACAAAGAATTCAATGAGCTTTTCTCTCGAGTCTGAGTCATCTGAGAGTACGAGCGCTCCTGCTTCACCCCACGCACTGAATCTATTTGATTAGCTTTTCTTTACATATCAGTCTCACTCTGTGATAGCCTCATGGGAGCAGAAAATAAATGTTGGACTCACCAAAACCATGTTCCTCAGGTCCAGCACTGAGACAACGAACTCTGCGTCCTTCCTTGAAGCATCATTATCCTTCCCTCCTATGACAAAGATGGTATTTGTTATCTTCGATGCGTTATAATCAGGAGGGCTGGTGCAATATGAGGAGTTTTTATGTACTGATATATGCTCAAATTAGGGTTAGTCCTCACCTTGAAGTTGAGCTGGAGCAGAGAGGAGGGTTCACTCTGAGGCTGTAGCATCCTCGAGGGGCTGCAGGAGAAAAAATAAAAATTAGTCATCTTTAGACATTCAGTGTGTTTTAATCCTTCCTTCAGTGCCCTGTGGCAACATCAAACCCTGGTAATAGAGGTCTGCACAGGGCATCTGCCTCCGTCCCACCACGCCAACAGCAGATGTTCAGGGCAAAGACTCCCCTCGCTCTCCTCTTTAAAGATCCACAGCTGGTAATGAGCTGAAAAGTCTTCTGTTCATACAGACAGTGGGAGCTGTAAACACATGTGTCTCTAGAATGACACTACTTACGTCTCTTAAAGAGCTTTTTAATGGAACAATGTGAACACTGCATGTCTGATATGAACTCTAATATGATGGGTGGGTTTGATTCTGGGGATTCCAGATGTTGAACGTGGTCTGTAAAATATTCTGCACATCTGGCCAGCTGTGGTGCTTGAAGAAGCAGAAGAAGACAGAAAAAAGCTGCAAGTTTGGCCAAAATCAAATATGCTTCTCAAATGAACTGCTATGGACACAGCAACTCTGTTTAAAGCTTATTTGGTTTAAGAAGTTTTTAAAGTTCAGTTGACCCAAATCTGAGGAAAAATACTTGGTTAAAGTGTATTTGTTACAAGTTTCAGTGTTAGTTTGTCTTTATTTCTTTTACAAATTCTTGGGAAAGATCCCAGGGAACTTCTTTCAGCATAACATTTTCTAACATATGTTCAAGAAAAGTTTCACAAATCCAGCTGCCACTTGGATAAAAAAATCAAACTTTGGATAAGAGCCTATCTACACAGATAAAGTCGAAGAGAATGAATGTAACTTAGACTTTTGCTGTGGTCATATTATACAGTATGTAATATATACTATTGGGAAACTCATCAATGAAACTTCATAAAAAAAAGAAAAGGAATGATATTAAGCATTGACCTAAAAATAAATAAATAAATAAATAAATAAATCATTTATGTCACACTGTTGCAGTACTAGTTCTTTAGATATTTATTCATTTGTCACTTTATTTCATTTACTGGACATTTATCCACTTGTCATATCGGCCCCATATTTCTGACCTAACATCATCAACCTGGACATAATGCACAGGATGGCTTTTTGTCTCTTAACTTGTAATCTATTGCACAGAATATCTCGTATTGACCTGTACTGAAGCCTTACCCCTTTGTGTAATTACTGTATCTTTTTACTTATGTATTTTAAGTATTCAACTTTATCTATTCTTTCTCAAAATTTATATTGTATCCCCTCCATCCTCTCTTGACCTGTGCTGCTGTAACACTTGAATTTCCCCTCTGGGATCAATGACGTGATCAATGATCTTATCTAGGCTTAGCTTACCTTATATTAATTTAAAATACACAAACAGCTTGATAATTAAGTCAAACGTACGATAACAAAGTTATATGACGTACAAAATCATTCTTACAACACAATATGCCACAATCATACAACAAATAGTCAAAATAAAGAGATAATAAATAACTCAAAAAGTATGACTTCAAAATTTTTACTTAATTTCATCCATTCATTTATCACTTATTATCTTATAATTTATCTCTCTATTTATCTAATTATTATTTTTGTTTTCATCAATGCGCAAACATTTCTTTATCTAATTTTAAACCACATTTACATACCAACACATCATAAATTATCATATACTCTTACCGGAATATCAATAATTACTTCTTGTTTTTTGAAGGCAGATATAAAGTTTTTATTAGATTACATTATACCAATCATACTTTAAAGTCTACTGATCTAAACTTAAAATTTAGATCATTGAAGCATTACATTAATTCTTATTCTTGCAAACACAAAACATATACAATATTTTTTTTTTTATAATTATGTTTATATTTTTAATACATCTTTATATTGTCAGGTTAAATTCCTTGATGGCTTTTTTTCCATTTCACAGTTTATCAATTCTTGTGGCCCCTGTGGTACTGTTACCTAAAATTCAGCAGGAAATACACCACAGTCTAGGAAGACACAGACCCAAAAACTAAGAGCAAAATGCAAATAGCTGAACATTGATGACAGTCCTTAAATATAAAAGTATAAAAACTCATGATTCATAGTTAGTAGTTAGAACAGTTAGGCTTACACAAGTAAAACATTAATAACATGCATTTTTTTGTCTGTTCCTGACTTCCATATTACATAACTGTCAGTATTTAGCACCAAATTAAGACATTTATAGGGATTTTTCTTTAATAATTTGACATGTGCACTGCCTGTATTATCTACAAAAGTCCCCTGTGCACACCACCTCAAAAGTAGAGCATATTCATGGGTGATGTTTAACCTAAAAAGACAGATAAATGTTCAGAGTTATGGTGTGACGCAGTCTAAATTCACCTTAAATACAGGACTGTATTATACTCCAATTAAACTGACGGTGAGCATCCATCTTAGGCTCCGTCTTCTTTGGCACCTGTCTTTGTTTTCATGTCTACTTCTGCACCAAGTCGCACTGCACCTAAATACAATATACATTTCAATATTACAAGGATAAATTTGTAGTTTGAAGCAGTCAAAATTACCCGTTTTTCTTCATATTTTAACAACATCCACAGTCGCGAGACCAACTGTCAGAACTGATTAGATCATCAACGAGCAGCTGCTGACCAGAGGAGGGCGCATGCGCGAAACCCTCGGCGTAAGTATGTGAGCAGGTAGGCTGAGAAAATAAAACAATACTTATACTTTATATTTCGGGGATTTAAATTAGATTTAACCTTACTTATTAACTTTTTTTCTCACAGTCCACTCTCATGAGCAGTGTAGATCATGGCTAAAGGCGTGTGGTTTAGGATTTTTCACGAGTTTTAACTTTATTCTAAATGATTATTTACTTCATGATTTCGGTTTAGTTATTTTTAGTTGTTGATTTAACAGCTATAAGCTCTCTTTTCTCCCAACATCCATATCTCTTCTCAACTAACAGCCAGGGTAATTCTTCCTCTGCAATTGTTATATATTATTTTATATATCTTTCAACTTATTTTACTGCAACCAGTCTCGTTTCTGTTTTGTTATCCTGCTTTTATCTGTTGTTCTATTATTTCTTTCATTATTCAACCATTTGACTTGTTTCTACTTATTTTCACTGCTTACTGCAATGAGCACTGTACTTAAATCTTCTTGTACAGTAACTTCTGACTATGCTTGTCATCAACCTCTTGCTTATGTAACTTTTTTATATGTCTAATGGTTTTATCTATATTGTGCCCTATCTATCTATCTATCTATCTATCTATCTATCTATCTATCTATTAATAGGGAACTGTTAATTTAGTTTTTAATGAACATTTGTTGGTTTTAGTCTTGTTTTGTTCGTTTCTGTGTTGTTTTGTTGTTTGGCAAAAACAATCTCGAAAACATCTACACCCACTTTTCTAAATGTAATCACTGTAATTTTAATAATAATATACTGTATATTATTTTAAAGTGCATTTCATAGACCAGCAGGGGCCACGTTTTTAAGGTAAACTACAGTATTTGTGCAATTTTTAGTCAATGTTCTCTCTCTTTTGACCGAATAAGTAAGTAAGGATAATCAGTCCTCTCTATATTTGATACCACTAACCTTTAAACAAAAGGACATTTTATTTTGAAACATATAGTTGCATGATATTATCAGGATGTGAGCAAATTTCAAGTTCGAGCAATTTCTAGGTGTGTGCTTAGTTGAAAACAGCTGAAAAAGCCTGACTTTCTTTTGCTTCTAGTTGTCATAATAAACACAAGTCAGTAGGTATGAATAAAGAAATCCTCTCTTTTGGCTGACAGCTCACACATGACTTTTGCCACTCTCCTACAGCACAAAAAATGCAAATATAAACACTTATTTGTTGACATTCAGTTTGGTTCAGTACAGTTTGGTATGGTTTGTTTCAGTAGGCCCTGATTTTCATTGGGAATGTAAGCCAGAAATATAGGGTTTTGTCAGCTACATAATTATTAAAATTATTCATTTATTCATTTTATTTGTTTATTTTCCTTTAAATGTTTATTTTAGGTTTTTTTTATTTATTTTATTTTCTATTTTCTATTATTTATGATTCATCATGTCATTTTATGTATTGAATTTGGTTGTTAATTATATATATTTTTTATTTTGTATTATTGTTTTTATTGTAGTTATTCATATGTTGTTTTATTTTTCCCAATATATAATTTTTTAACTATTTGTATTATTTTTATTTCAGTTTTCATTTCTCACAGTTTTGCAGATTTGAGCTCACATTTGTGTTGGAATTAGGATTGGAAATTCACTTTTCTTATAAGAGAATAATATAAAACATTGAATTAACATTCAAGGCTTGAGGTGATATGTTATTTATGTTCATAAACAGAGAAAAGGGTTTATTTTAGTTATGTGACCTTATTATTTTAAGGCTTATTGCAGTCTCTATTACAGTGATTACCTTAAATGCAACTAAATCTTGAATTAAAGCCAAGATAATACGTCTATGGTGTTGAAAGTATATTAACTTATAGTTAGTTAAACTGTGGCAGTGCATAATCATGCATCTCATGCTCATCTCATGTCATTTTCCAGCACAGTTAACTCTGTTATATTACTTTTTGACCTGCCACTGTGACTCAAAGTTTACCAAAGTGACAAAATCACTTGCACTTGGCTGGTGGCTGGTGCAAAATTCCAACCCTGGACCAAATTTTCAGATAGATTTGTGACACTAAAAGCTCCGAAACCAAATAAAAAACAAAGATAATCACACAAAAATCCAAAACCATGACAACAAAAGAAGAAAAACTGGTTTAATGAATGATTGTCTGGCCTCCCTGATTTTTTACTTGTTCAACAATGTGCTCTAAGTCATAAAACTTCAACATAAACACAGACATCCCAAGTGCCTGAAATTTAAGCACACACCCTAAGTGCCCATGCTCTCACCCACTTGCAGCATCTTCAATCACACATTGATTGAACATCTGTTTTTTTCAATCGGAGCCCAAACAATTAACCACTCACTGAAAACTGCACATTTCCTCCACACAGTAATTGTTCTTTAAGGTCACTGCCCGGGTTTGTTCTTGATGAAGTGAAATAAACTCAAATAAGGTGTCTCAAGATCCATTGGAGCACACTTTTACTGAGTATAATAGCTCTTTAAATTATGTATGAGACTAATAACAATAGTTTGAGGCTTTGCAGTCGATGAATATTAAATTAGATGCAACTTCAAAACATTATTGCTCAGCTGCACTAAAATGTCATGAAATTTCTTGTGATCTAAAGTCAGAATAAAAAAGCGAGCCAAAACAGCAGCGCGACTTGTAAATCTTGCTCCCAGCAGAACATATCTAATCGAGTTTACTCTGTCTGTTTGTTTTCTGCATTGTTTTTGCCAAAACAACAGAGCGGCGGGGTGTCACAGTGATTAAGGAGACCGCCCTTCAACTGGAGGATGCTGCGTTCAGGGACCCGTGTTGGCAGGCATCTGTCCAACTGTTGTGTGTTTCTGTGCCACACAATGAGCCCCCCCCCCCACCCTGTCCTGCTCAGAGGAGGTTTGTTTCCTTCACAGTCCCTAAAAACTTTGGGGAAATTATCTCACTGTGGAGGATGAGATGCCCTGTGGCATTTTGGTCCAAACTCACACATGAAAGAGAGAATTTTGGATGAATTTGGGCCTCTAAATATGGATTTGTTCTCCATCAACAGCTTTCCAATTACATCCCTGACACACTGGGCTGGTTTGGCAACACAGTTCTCTAATTTATGACATTTGAGGGCTTAATTAGGCTGATTTAGAGTTTATTTTCACATAGCTGTACAAACTTAGGGATGTCTTCCCACACACAGCTTGTTGCTTTGTTTTAATTTAGACAATAAAGTGATTCATTCATAAAGTTTACATTAGAGGGATCAGATTTTGCCCCTAAACGGGTTAATCTATTCAACTGCAGGAGTATATTAAGATCACCAGTGCCCCAATACCCCTGATCCACATGTATTCTCAGTCTGTCTGAGATGCTTTGTTAGAGCTCCAGTCACTTCAAGGTCTTTTAACTGAACCCCTGAAAGCCTGTTGTATCATACTTGATACATACTTTTATGATATCTCTATCTAATCAATATGATCATCAAATTACTAAAAAAAAAACATCTAAATACAACCAGATAAATAATAAAAATGTCCTCAAATGGATTATCAGTTGCCAAAAGCACCTAATGTAATAAATGAGATACTATATATATGTGTGTGTTAAATTTTATGGAAATTTAGATTTTTTGGATTTCAGTAGAAAGTGAAATAAACATTTCAGCTCCAAAGAAAAAGATCTTTTTGGCTACAATTTGTGTTTTCAGGCCTTAAAGGGTTAAGCGGGGTACACACATAAAGATTATCGGACTGTTTTTGTCCCGACTTTCCCCCTTTCTGACCAAGGATGGCAAACACCAGATAAGGTCTTGTAAGATTATCCGATAAGATTATCCTGTGGTCTGAGACGTGTTGAAAGTGAATTTGTCCCAATAATCAGCTCAGAAATGGGTCGGGTCTGACAATCATAATTATGATTGTAGATCAAGTAGAAAAAGTTGTTCCCATTTACAAAGCAGACGATAAACACTACTTCACCAATCACAGGCCGATATCAGTACTCTCCCAGTTTTCCAAAATATTATAAAAAGTATTGATAAAGTGATTTGATAGTTTTGTTGAGAAACACAAGTTGCAGACAGACGGTCAATAATGGATGTATGTATATATGTATGAGTGCAGTGTGTAATGTCAAAGCTTGGAGGCTATTCTTACTGCAAAATCATATATATATTTATTTATATATGTATATATATATATATACATATATATATATATATATATATATATATATATATATACACACACACACATATACATATATACGTATATGTGTATATATATGTATATATATATATATATATATATATATATATGTATATATATATATATATATATATATATATATATATATATATATATATATATATATACACACATATATATATATTTATTTATTTATTTATATATAAATAAGTCTATATGATTTTGCAGTAAGAATAGCCTCCAAGGTTTGACATTACACACTGCACTCATGCTGCCAAGGAAATTATAACCTTTATTGCATTTTTTTTCTCCAGTTGCTAAAACACAATTTTGCAAACTAGGCTGGTTTTATCAAAATACTTACTGTAACACAATTCACAAAACCACACACCCTAACGGCAAAATACCTATGTCCTGCAAAATTAAGCACTGCAACCAAAACATGTAGCATTATCAAAATCAGACTTACACATTCATATGACCTGACTCTTGTCTAACCAACTACTGTTGGGCAGAATGAAAAGTACTCTCATTTTTAGTATGCTTTGCCATAATACTAGATTCGGTTCAGATTGTAGAAAATACTTCAGATTGTTCACATAAAACATTTATTGTTCTATTTTTCACCATCAAGTCAGTACAACATATGCACAGCTGATGTATTTACATTGGAGTCGACAAAAATACGCTTGCAAAAAATAGTAAACTGAAAAGGAAAAGTGCAGATAAATGTGCAGAAAAAATATAAAGCAAAAAAGGGAAGCAAGAAAAAATAATAAGGCAGCAGTGTTTTGAAAAGGCAAACATGACTTTAGGTCAGATTGTTGAGTCTGATGCAGAAAACTATGTTCAGTGCATTTACAGTAAAAGAGTGCCGTTCTGAATTGCAAAATGTGTGTAAAGCAGAAATTGTGTTTAGAGTTTTGGAGACATGAAAGGAGGTTTTGCTCTCTGTGTTAGTTTAAATAACTGTGTGATGTATGTCATTTTATTGTGTTAGCAATTGGAAAAATCTATATTATACACATAAGTAACTTCCAGAAATCAGAGTGAAAAGAAAATGTCTACAGCATAATATACTTTAATATAAACACATAAATAAAAAACTATAAACTAAGAAAATTATATGTAGTCTACAGTGCTGTAAATAAAGCTGGAGTTTCACAACTACATAAGACAAGAACTATCATGTTCTTGACTAAGTTTGACAATTGAATAGACTGTTGTGCATGTGAAGACGTATACAATGAAATGATGCTGATAAGTTTTGGAGAGAACGACCGTTAGACTGAGAATCAACAATGAGTTTTGATCAACAAGATCTATTCACTTGGAAATTAAGCTAAATGTAGGCTGACTGTGCTAACAGTAGGTTACCTACTCAATCTTTTACAAAGATGTCCTGAGACATTGAAACATGTACTAAGACATTCGAGATTTGATGAAATAAATGAGAAACACAATTCTGTTGTGAACAATTGCCAAGTGGTTGGGGGTTTGTCCAAATTATGATGAGAATTTAATTTATCTTTCAAGAAATGAGCCAAACCAACAGAGAAAAACTGTAAAGTCCACCAGATATGAGTTCTTCAGTCAGGGGCATTTAAAGAAGGGGGTCCCTGTGTCCCTCGTTTCTGTCTGATCCTGATGGCTGCAGGAGCTTTAGTAGGTCAGATCTCAGACCTCAGCACAGCAGCTCAGGGACGTCATCAGCAGTGAGCAGGACAAAGTCCAGATACCTTTATGGTCCAGGGACAGTCTGGATTTTCCTGTACCGAGAGATTTCTCTGAGGCTTTGCTCTGAAGATGATCACCTTCAGGTTGATGGGGTCACCTCTGGCATTGATCATGCTGAGATCAGAGTTGGGGATCTGCAGCTCACCTAATGGTCTAAGATCCACTAAGACTGTAACTTATTAGAGGATCTACTCACTGAGAGGAATGTGACACTCCCTCCTGTGATCCTGCTCTGAAGAAGCTCCGCCCCCTTCACCTTATCAAACCTGACAAACCAGGAAACAGGCTGTGTTTTCTGCTGACTCAGAGGAGACGCTCACACGCTGTCAGATCGACTAAAGACTAAAAACAGGACCAGCTCCACACCAAGAGGAGGTCTGGAAACTCTGAGAACTCTGGGAACACCAACACCTCCAGCAGGTCCTGACTCCACAGACTGACGGAGAGCTTCAAGGTCCAATCAGAGAGAGAGAGACTCTCAGGGACGGAGCAGCTTCCTGTTGTTCTGCTGCATCTCTGCGTCACTCTCAGACAAAATGACCTCTAAGTTCGAGGAGGACCTGAGCTGCTCGGTCTGCCTGGAGATCTTCAGAGATCCTGTGATCCTGTCCTGCAGCCACAGCTTCTGTAGAGAGTGTGTGGAGAAGAGCTGGAAGGACAAGGAGGACAAGGAGTGTCCACTCTGTAAGAGGAGACACTCAAGGGAGAAGTTACCACTAAACTTTACTCTGAAGAACCTGTGTGAGTCATTTCTCCAGCAGAGAGAGCAAAGAGCCTCAGAAGATCTCCAGCAGAGAGATCAGAGAGCTTCAGAAGATCTCCAGCAGAGAGAGCAGAGAGCTTCAGAGGATCGCTGCAGTCTGCACGATAGGAAGCTCAAGCTCTTCTGCCTGGACCATCAGGAGCCGGTGTGTCACATCTGCAGAGATTCAGAGAAACACGTCAAGCACAAAGTCAGACCCATTGATGAAGCTGCTCCACAGCACAAGAAGAACCTCCAGGACCTCCTGCAGCCCTTAAAGGTGAAGATGAAGATTCATGAAGGAGTCAGAGTGAAGTTTGATCAAACTCTGAGACACATGGAGGTCCAGGCCCGACACACAGAGGCTCAGATCAAGGAGCAGTTCAAGAAGCTCCACCAGTTTCTGCTGGAGGAAGAGGAGGCCCGGCTGAGAGCTCTGAGGGAGGAAGAGGAGCAGAAGAGCCGGAGGATGAAGGAGCAGATGGAGCCTCTGAGCAGAGAGATAGAAGCTCTTTCACAAACACTCAGAGACACTGAGGAGCAGCTGAAGGCTGGAGACATCCCATTCCTGAACAACTACAAGGCTGCAGTGGAGAGAGTGCAGCAGCGCCCCCTGCTGGAGGATCCACAGCTGCCCTCAGGAGCTCTGATAGACCAGGTCAAACATCTGGGCAACCTGGGCTTCAACATCTGGACCAAGATGAAGGACCTGGTCTCCTACAGCCTGGTCATCCTGGACCCAAACACTGCTCGTTCAGTCCTCATCCTGTCTGATGATCTGACCTCCATGAGACGAGGAGAGGAGCAGCAGCTTCCTGATAATCCAGAGAGGTTTGATTATTTCTACTCTGTCCTGGGCTCTGAGGGCTTCAGCTCTGGAGCTCACAGCTGGGACGTCCAGGTTGGAGACAGTGAACGCTGGTTACTGGGTGTGTCAGCAGAGTCTGTCCAGAGGAAAGGGAGCATACAGTCTGGATTATGGGCAGTATGGTTACGTGGTGGTAAATACATAGCATGGTCACCACCACATCCAGAATCTGTCCTCTCAGTGAAGAAGCGTCCAGAGAAGATCAGGGTGAGTCTGGACTGGGACAGAGGACGGCTGTCCTTCTCTGATCCTGATACTAACAGAGACATCCACACCTTCACACACACCTTCACTGAGAGACTGTTTCCATTCATTAATACTATAACTCCTCATCCTGTGAAGATCTGTCCTCAGGAGGTCTCTGTGACCTTCAAACTAAACTAAAAGCTGCTGCTGAAGCTTCTTTACTCAGGGCCCACCTCGGCTCCTGATCTTCCAAAGGGACAGTCCACTGAGACAGGGATGGTGGATCTTTGTGTTGAGACCTTTGGGAGGTTGTAAATCCATTTGAACCCTGACTGATCAAATCAAAGCTCAGATCTGAATGTCTTTTATCTGGAGTGTTCTGCTGAACTGGAACATCTTTGCTTGGTTGTGGTTTCTTGTTGTTTCTGCTTTGACCTACAGTCTTTGTCCATCACAGACTTTCTTTGACTGAAGCTCAGTCCTCAGAAATATGGACTTTTTTGTCTTTTTTTAAAAGGTACTTAAGTCGTCTAAATGTCTTACAGAGACAGTGGACAGAGTCAGAGAGGGGGGACCTGCTGAGTGATATTGGGAAAGATATTTGCAGAGATAAACTGTCCAGACAAAAGCTGCCTCTGTTCAGGTGTAACAAACTAAATGGTCTGTGAGCTGATCTGTGTCTCTAAGTCCTGAAGTTCATCATGTTGGCTCCTGGCTCTCTAAAATGGAGACTGTCCTAACAAGCGTCTCTCTGTTTGGACGCTCAGTGACAATACGTCAGAGGAAATGTATATTAAAAGAAGGACACTGATGGAAAACAGCAGCTAGAGACTGCATTTAACACGGTCACTTGTTGAAGCGTAACACTGTCAGACTGGTCTGTGACCATCACCCAGAGCTTCTACATTTACAGGCTGCTATTTCACCACAGCCTGACCTTTCACTGAGACATGTCCTTATGTTGGCAGCTATCTGAAACCTGTTTCTTCTCTGTTTTCAAAAATAATCTCCTCCACATGTGTGAGTTTGACAAAAAAAAACATCCCCATACAAAAAAACGCACAAACTAACCGTTAATTACTTTATTACAGCTCCATGAAATGCTTCTTTTTAAAATGTCTCTGTGCCAAAGCAGTTTTATTTTCATATCTATTAAAACCACAAGTCTGACTGCTGTTACACTTTATTTGGTGACCATGCTGACTGGTGACAGCAGGCCTGATGAGTATATATTTCTTTGTTTATATTTCAGTTCCAGACATATCTGATAATCTGGATCAAGTCCTGGTATTAAAAAAATCACGACTACTCCTGTTGGTTTCAACATCTGTTGTTACCATGGTAACCACAGAGGCCATGGGTCACCAGTCAGCACCGTCACTCATGAGGCTGTAACAGCGGTGTGGTCTTCAGTAAGTTTGTATGATCAGAGTGTTTTTAAAGCAGCATCACAGTGAGGCAGCAGCTGACAGTCTCAGAGTGAGAGGATTATTTAAGATATGAGCTCCGTCTGATTTACTCAACTTTTTATTCTTCCTCTGCCGTTGGTCTGCACATTTTTAATCAATGAAACACATCCTGATCAAAAGGAGGATTTATGTCTTAAATCTGTTCATCATTTTTGTTTCTAACAGCCTAGATATCTGCAATTCTTGTTCCAAAAGTTTACGGTGGCCTAGAGGGGTCAGACAAATTGTTTTGAAGGGGATGGAGTCAAACCCCCCACAACCCACAAAGGGTTGAGCTGTTAGATAATAAATACATGTTATTATATATTATATTATATGATGTTATATTATATTATATCATGGTATAGTATAGTATACCTGCAGGTGATTCCTGATCTGACACTGTGTGGGCATGCACTCCACTGTATTAACATTAAAATATTATTTAAAGGTACTTAAGTCCCTACAGAAGCGGATCAGGTTTCTAAAACAGATTTGAGTTCATTAAATTGTGAGTTTTTTGGTTTCATTAATGATGTTTGGGCTATAGTTGTTTTATATTTAAGCATCTGTAAAGGCGCGCACTCCCCTGTATTAACATTTAAATAATATTTAAAGTTTGTGTTATTTGCAGATGACATTTTTTTTCTGGTATGGAATTACAGCAGCTTTGGAGGTAATTATGAAGGAAATTAATTATGTTAAATGGTGGTTAAATGCAAATAAATTGTCTTTAAATCTGAAAAAAACTAATTTAATGTGGTTTGGAAAATTAAATATTGACAATGTGAACATAGAAAGACTAAAGAAAATTAAATTCCTCTTGTTTTCTTCCATGTTGCATGTTGCGTTTTCTGGTTGTTGTGATGTTTCTTCTTCTTTGTTTTTGTTTGATCATGTTTGATCAGATTTCTGTCTTGGAGGACTAAATTCTAGATCGATGGTGGTACAGACTGTTCATGTGTGGTATGCTGTGTTGAGATTATCAGAGCACACCACACAGTATGATCAAATTTATCACAAAATCAGCTCATTAACTCACTTTGTGTTTTATTTGGGTGCAAATCAAACTAGACTAATATGTATTTGTCTAGTTTTCAATTCTTGTTTCAGTCAGAGTGACACCATGAGCTGACTTTTTAAACTCCATGCAAATGCAATAATGGTTGTAATTAGTCTTGAGGTAGTTTAATGGTTACTTCACACAGCAATTTTGAAAAGACAGCTGTAATAAAAGGCTGTCCTTAAGCTGCAAACCATCTCTTCGAGGCAAACTTTGTTCAATTGTTTTGTTCCCATCTGAGTATGATGATGTCCAAATTGTCCAAAAATCACCAAAGCGATCATCTAGGTGACACAGTTTTAAAAAAAACACATATTTGCAATTGTTTTGTGTAATTTCTGGACAAAAAATCCCATCACACATCTCACAAGCTGATAACAAAACCTTCTCATTCTTTAATTTAAGAAGTTAATCTTTCATGAGCAGCAAAAATTGTTGCTAGGGTGTAACAGAAAAACTTTAGAGGCAGTTTCAACCGTCTAATTACTGAAAAAAACAAAACAAAACTCACAGCTAAAAAGCTTAAAGCCTGATTCGCCAAGCAAGTCAAAGCAAATACTTAATGTAGAAACATAAAACACAAAAAAATAATCCTGCTTATTTAATTGCCTTTTAAGTAATAAGAGTTACCAATGCAGGAAGCTAATTTTATTCATCAGCTAACCTGAAAGAAGATTTTCTCATTCATTTAGAAACAGACTTCTCATTTCACTTGACAAAACATTGTTTGCTGCATAATATTTTACAAAAAGCAGGTATTTAGGGCTTTAGTTTGTGCTTTTATGTGTTAAAAAGTAGAAATGACAGGACTTATCAGGTGACGTGGATTAAAATAAGTCAAATGTGATTAAATCAGACTTGCAAGGATTTTTTTCATGTCAAAATCATGAAAGCTAAGGATGCAAAATCAGGCTAACATGACAAGAAAAAGAGCGATGGTGGCTTGTTAATTCATAATCACCCTGAATTAATGATTGAGTGCGACTGCGAGGCGCGGGGCATATGGAAAGGAGAGGGCTGCAGATGCTCCCGGGCGCCTCGGGGCCTCCTCAGGAATGGGAGCAACTTGGTGCCTTGTCACACACACAAACACGCCTGCATGCATGCCCATAAGCATAAACACACACAAAGAGACTGTCCCGACATGGAAAAACAGCACTGAAAAGCACAACATTCAACATTCAGATCACATCAGACAATATTTTCAGTCTAAATCTTTGGGTTGCTGACTGCCTAAGGGGGCTTGAATAATGAAAAAAGAGATATTTACTCCTCCCTGGATGATAAATCGTAAAAGAAATGCTTGAAATCAGGTCCTTTTCTATCATCTTCTCTGATTTCTTCCTCTCTTTTCATCTCTTTACTCTTCCACTCCCTTTTGTCTAGACATTTCTAAACTCTTAATCCAAACAGAAAGTTGATCCTTGAATAGATTTTCCCCAATTTACCTGAAGTGCTTTCAACTCGAGCCACTCAGCCATTCACTCTCTATCTCTAAACCGAATCGGTAAACACACGCCACAAGCACAGGCCCTGCAATTGAAATGAAAACCGCCTCCTCCGAGAATCACCCCTCTCCTCTCCGTGAGAGGGGGTTTTCTTTCTCTTTGACCGGGAGGATTATCTGGACAAGCCACAAAGAAAGCTCTGTGGATTCATTTCTTAGGTCGGAGAATATTGCACATCCTATCTTCTGACATACAATGCAGCCGGGGGAGGCTGGAGGAAGTGTCCAGGCTGCAAGCAACATCGAACTGGCTGCTATCAACATGTACAGCTGGCATCAAAAAAGGGAGAGAAGCTCCTTTATCCTCTGATAAAAAAGCTGGGATAGGATGCTCTGCTGTATGTTGGGTAAAGGAAAGACAGCAACCCCACAGCAAACAGTAAAAAAACAGTTTTTAGTGATTCACACCTCAAGAAAAACAAGTATTGATTAAGATGTAGGAACGATGGGGAACTTCTGCTTCAACAGAATGATAAAGAATAACAATAAAGTGTCTAGTTTATTTTATAATCCCTAAAAAATATCAATCAATGCCTATAGTATGAGCAGATTGTAACTTGAGACTTATTTAAATTGGACTAAGACTCTGGTTTGTTAGAGATTTCTTTAATAGCATAATTAAACAAAAAACAATTCAAACATTTCAGCCTGACTTTTGCATGACAAAAAGCCTGATACAAAGCATTTTGTTTCAGTAAATCGCATCAAAATCACATTTTAGTCAGTATTTTTCCACAAGTTAACCACTGATATGAAATGATGCATGGTATATATTTAAAGATTTTAACTATATATCCTCTTTTCTCCTTGAGTAAGGCATTAAACATATAAAAGCTGCAGTGAAAAGATTTTAGTTGGTGATGAAACAGGCTGAAACTCATGCAGATTCCTCAAAAAGACCTGCAAAATCAATTAAGAGCACCAGCGTGGGGGAAACAATCCTCACCCACAGCCTGCAATACTGAAAAAGTCCAGATCTTTAAAACTTTGGTTCTTTTGCTAATAAGCTGTAATGTCCATCACAAACATCACTTTCACTTAAGTCTAATATTTGATATATTGATAAACCAAAAAGAAGATTGTATTGTTGTCTACACATCATAAAAGACTGGAAGTATGATGCTACTCTGTGGCTCAATTTTATCCCAGATACCATGCACTGCCCAATCAACGAGATAATATCATATTTGCTAAGATATGATAAATTTAATTTAACATCATATTAATAATTCCAACAGTACTGGAGGCCCTTAAGGCATTTAGATGTGAACTTAATATTAAGGCTAGGATATGGTATCCTGTATGATTACTATACTTCATTTTCAATGTGGATATATACTGTTAAGGTTGATTTTGCTGTCCTAAAACATTTTTCATACTAAAAATGTCCTTTTTTTTAACTCTGTAGAACATGTTGACCTTTTTTACGTCTTCTGTATATCAGTGGACCCCAATTACTGTTCTGCAGACCAATACCAGGGCTTTAAAAGAAGGAAATACATTTTTTTGAATATCAGAGACAGTAGGATGCTTTATTTTGAAAGGATGAGCAGATCCTTTCATATCTGCCTGTGTAGCTTGACAATGCAGACTTTACAGTTCGGCTCTCTGTGTCTGAGAGAGATGCTTGAGATGAACAAGCTTAAATCTCATGTTCATGCACTCTTCCACCTGTGCTCTGGATGTAACTGTAAACATATTTGACTGATGTGTGTAACTGGAGGATGGTTGAGACACACAAGAGTGCTCAACTTGATGTGTAAGGATTCAGATCAGATCAGCTCAGACAGATGGATAAAACGCAGACCATCAGCTTATCCCTTTGACTGGCACTGTAACCGCACGGTTGACTTTTTGCCGCCATACCACTGTATTTAAAACTCTGAAGACCCATTTTTGTCTTTTTTTCCTTATTCCCCTCTCTGAATAGCAATATTTAACATCCATATGTTTCCACTGGGTGGCGCTGCTGTACGTGAAGATGATTGTTTGAAAACTAGAAAAAAGGGAAGTGATTCATTGCTGCATAGCTCCTCAGAAATCAACCGGTAAGAACATACATCAGAGCAAGAAAAAATATTTTCACTTATTTCCAGAACTTCTAACAATCATAATTTGGTTGAAGGAAAAAAATTTGACAATAAAAAATGTATCTATGATTCCTCAGAAAACTGGGTCAGCCTCTAAATATCTAAATTTTGTTCCTTGTGATGTTTTCATATGAAAAACTTTGTTGCAGAAATGAAGGAAATCCATTCATGCCCCGGATAACCCTTAACAGGCAAGCCAACTGATTGAGTAATCTGAAAAATAAAACCTGAAATGTTGCTAAATGAAGAGGCAGGACCACAATTTCACCAACAAATAATTTGTTGAAAATGTATTTCTTAGCTTGGAAGTCAAAGGTTATGCACACTGTTCTTACAGCTTTTCTTACCATCTCAAAAGGTGTTTAATTAGTTATCGTGTCAACAGGTGACTTCCAGACAACTTAAACAGCTGATAAAAACAGAGTGATGTCCTCATGAATGTCTTTTGAATGGGGTTACGCAACAAGAGCAAGGCTTTGTCTAATCCTGCATTATGGCGACTTACACTCTGAATACGTTTGTTTGTGGTGACAGTCGCTGTTTGCCTTCCTCCATCGCTGGTCCACGACTATTTTGTATAACATAAAACCAAGCTGAGGTACAAAAAAGACTGGGCACCACTGGTTTATATGAAAGACAAGTTGCATGATAAGCATAAGGACAGTAAAATCACAAACTATAAAATAACGACATAAAAAATCATAATTACTGTCCAACAGTTGACCAAATCTGTCCTCTTGCTGATAGTTGAAGCTGCTGTGTTCTACTCGGTTCTGTGCTGGGGCTGGATGAAACAAACTTACTATTAATATTCGTTTTTTTCTGTTTTTGTACCGCAAATGCGAATGGTTTATTACACCCCTTGGCTCTGAACAGACAAGAGGTTTAGTGGGTGTTCCCCTTGAATCCGACTGTATCTAGAGTAAATGCTTGTAACCTGAGCTTCCAGGTAGGTGTCAGAAACAGTGAGTTATAGCACGCTGTAGAACAGTGATCATCAACTGGCAACCTGGGGCAAAGCAGGGAGTAAAAGTGGTTTTATGGTTAAAAAACACCTCAGATATACTGAGACACAGGCAGTCAGTTTTAAAGCTCTGACTCTCCCCAAAGCCTTTGGGGAGAGTTTGCCAACTTTTCTACAACTTCATGTTTTACACTTTCGTGACTTTGAATTCATGAAGATGACTTTTCCTGTTCATATGTTGTTACTTTTATGCATAACAAGAGTGCTTAATACAGAAACAAAAGATTGCCTGCTCCTACATTTTAGAGAAGCAGTTTGGCTTTAACTCTGATCTCTAACGCTGAGGTTTGTGTGAAAACGCTGCTCACATTCGACAAAAGTGATCAGAAAAAAAAGAATAGAAAGAGAGAATAGAGGGCAGAGATTTGTGAATGAGGTAATCTGTGTGATTAGACTTGGGCTAAGCTTCATTTAGCTGCTATTGAGAGAGAATAATAGAGACTCAGCGGTGTGAATTCATGCTTAAACATGTTGTCGGAGCCAAACGGTGTTTAGTGCTAATTCAGTTTTGGTGACACGTGCTTATGATCACTTAGACTTCAAATCTGTTTGGCCTGACCGAGCCGCTCAAATGACTCCGATGGAGCAAAATGACTGTGACCACTTATCCCAGAAAATATGTGACTCTCCAAACTGCATCATGAGTGTACTGGCACTTAAAGGGCCATTACGTGCACAAAGAACCAAAGTCAGCACACATTTTTAACACTGGAGGCAGGCCAAACTAGGAGAGGCTTTTTAGACACAAATCTGTGAGCATCAGACCAACTTGCAAGCTTTTCGCTCCATTTACTCTCTAGGCGGCAGAATCCTACCAACAATGTCTTTATAACTGTTACTGTCCTCAAAACTGTTGAACTGCCACTGTCAAATGGTTGATTTTTTTCCCCATATGTATTGTTTTTAATTTATTTCCTTAATCTTTACTTGAATTTGTATTTATTATGATGTGTGCTGCTGACCTCCTGGCCAGGTCGCCCTTGTGAATGAGATCCTGATCTCAGTATGACTTAAATAAATTAAAAATAAATAATGATGGACAAGTGCGATTGAGTTGTCACTTGTAATATCCCCACGTGCTCAGAAATGTAATGAACCGATTTATGTGCCAATTAACTGCTTCAGAAAATGAAATTTTGATGTCACTGACTCAACCCTCATTAAGTGATACTCGATATTTCTCTAGTTACTGGAAACATTGGAACAAATGTCTCTTTTCATTTTAATTGTTTTATTTTATTACCAATATTTATACTTTTATACTGTCATGATATGGATTTTGAGTCTGGAATAAAGTGTCTATCTCTCTATCTATCTATCTATCTAATGAAAACCTTTAAATCAGATGATGGTTTCTCATTTTTGAAGCATTTTGGACATAGCTAAAACATAACAGTGGAATTAAGTGGGTAGTGCACACATTAAACTCTATTTTCCATGTTCAGTCTAATATGCTCACCTTACAAAGCTGCTGGATTTGCCAGATTTGCCATTGCTCCATCTTCTTTTTCTATTTGTTGTCTCCTCTCTTCGTCTTCCTCCAACCAGATCTGGAAGTAGTTACTGATCTGCCATATTAAGGGTCATCCCAGAGCTCTGATCTGTTAACCAAGGAGAGAGGAAGGAAATCTGAGGAGCTATAGCAGAGGTAACAAGAGTGCTCTCTCTGAAGAGGTGTTTTTGCTGACAGACTCGCCCTTTACTGAATATCTCTCTGATTGGACGTTGCAAAATTTAATGGAACATCAAAACATAAGCAGAGATTAATAATGGAAAAAACAGACCTTTAAAATGATTATACAATGTCAGTATGTTAAAAATGGCTCAACTGACATCTGACAAAGGTGGGGTACACCCTGATCCCTTCAGTGTTTTTGTATCTTATGGTGATAACTAATTCCCCAGGCACTTGATGCTGCATTCAGGAACCACTGCCTGTTGACATAACTCAAGAAATACTATCCAGCTCACCAACCAGAGTGTCTGCAGTCTGCCTTGTTTCAGTGCATAATTACATTATTGAAGAGGAAAATGTCAAACTATGTATATAAGCTTCTGCATCGGCACAGGGCAATGCAAACCTGTGCTGCATCCCTCAGTCTAAAGCAGAGTTTAGGTCTCTAATCTCGGCAGAAATTTACGGGAGAATACTAATACGGGAGGATGGCTGGAAAGAGGGGTAAAATACGGTAGTACATCATCTTTTTTTTTTTCTAATTTATCACGTGAACTCTTTGGAGCCCCTCCTAATTACAGTGCTGATTGCTGTTTTTTCATTTACAGTATCACCATCGTATTTTATTCTACAAAATATTAATGCATTTTAAATTACAGTGAACTTGCTGTATTTCAGTTAAAATTACTATATCTTTAACTATTTTATCAATCATTTATTAACAAGAGATCATTTTGTTAAAAAATCCCATACATTATCTTTTTTAATGGAAAAAAAAAACATTTACTCAAACACTTCTTTCACCCAAAACTGTCAAACATTTACTAAAAGAAATCTTGCCTTCTGTTGGTCAATTTTCTCTTGATCCATTACACTTTTCAGTAATTTACTGTATAAACATTTTACTGTAGGCAGCTGTCAATATTATGGTAAAAAAAAATCTGTTTGCTTTCCCACAATCTTTTGCCATTTACAGTAATTTACTGTATACACTTTTTAAAGTAGATAACTCTAGATATTATGGTAAAATACTGTTTAGTTTACAAAAATCATTTACAGTGCAGATAAACATAAATAAAGCAAAATATTGTGGTTAAACCCTTGATCTCCACTTTCATGCACCAAAAAGATCCTCTCTCCTCCTCCAACCTGCCACAGATAACTTATTCGAGGGTATGTCAACCTCACACCTCAGCCTATAATTCTGCTGTTTTGAATTTAGACTCCTACTTTAAATAAATTCATTGGAGTTTTTTTTTTCCTGGATAGGTCAGACACACTAAAATAGGATGGCCCTCATGTTAATAGAATCAAGTCTCAGATGTTGGCTGAGAGTATTAACTTCTGCCTGGGACGCTCCAGTCTTGCAAGAAATGTTCGCCGCCCTGTGACATCCCTGTTTGATGGTATTTTTTGACCATGTTGCAATGTATAGAGGTCTTAGGTTAGAGAAAGTTGCATGCTCAGAATATTAAGAAGCCTCTCCCTTTCGTTATGGGTAAAACCAAAACAGAGAAAAAACGTTTTGATGGTTTATATGTTGTAAAATGGATTTTTCAGTTTGCCATTACTTTTATTATCTATTCCTCCTTCTTTGTCATTCTCAAGGAGGTAATAGCACTTTAAGGTCACTTTATCACTTACAGCAATTATAGCAGGCATCATAATTCACATTACAGACAGACACCAGCATTCCTGTGATTAGCACCATCATTCATGCAGCTTGGACTTAAATCCAAAACAAGCCGGAAGGATAACAGATAGCACTCAGCCAATCTGGGAGGTATTTGTATTTGGATCCATCCGCAGATCTGTCTGTATTACTGATGGGATTTTACTATGACTCGTTTCACCCTCTGTGCTGAGCTCTTAACTTCAGCTTCATGCGTTAAACTCTTGTTCTACTGTATGCTGTAAATCTTTGGCATCTGCAACGGCCTAAATAAAATATAAACCATCGACTGCAGGTCCTGTAATATGCTGTAATACGTTTCAAGCTCTGCAATACACACCCGTTATCCCACTGCTCTGATCAGCAGGACCGATCCTTTCTACAAAATATGAGGGCGGCTAAGACAGCCTGCTTCGAACATGTAAGAGCACGAGGTCCATTGCCTCAGTAACTCCTGAGCACTCAAATATATAAAAGACTATTTAAGAAGCTGAGCACCAAATGAGGATGAAGTGTAACTTTTAACAGTGAAAAGTAGGGTGACCAAATTCTAATGTGTCAGAAATTGCCCCTTGAGTAAATTATTTTGCACCTTTTTTCAGGTAAAAATAAAACATCCTAGCAAGTATTTGTCATTATTGAGTTGTAAATGCTTAAAACAGTGTATAATTATACGAAATAGAAAAAAAACAGATTTGAATTGTCAACAGGTTTCTCTTTATAACGAATTCTAAATGAACATGTACAACACCTATGAGAAAACACAACAAAAATTCAACCTATTTAATTTTTATTATTAATATGTTATATTATTTATAACAGTATATTATTGTACTATTTATGAAATCCATAAAACACAAACTATGATGAAAAAGACAACAGCAAAAAAGATAAAATAGGTGAAAATACGGCAAAACAATGGCAAGAAAACACTCCAGATTGAGACGAATGATATTATTTACAACATATTTTCACATTATTTACACAGAAAATACTGATAAACTACTGATAAATGATTCACATTTTTGTCTCTGAATCCTTTCTCTGCTCTCCGGCTCAGGCAGCTCACTTCCCGTACCTCCCCTTCAGGCAATCCAGCCTTTACCGTAATGTACCGTTTATCACTGGAAAGCTCGGCGACAGCGCTGTCTGTTGAACAAGCTGAGCAAAACCCAGACTTTTTAGGGAATTTTTAAAATCCCCCCGGGCAGAATTTTACCACCAGAAAGGAGGACATGCCGGGCAAAAGACGACCCTAGCTAAAGTTCACACACCAGCCTTTAGCTAAAACGAAGCCAGTGAGCCTGTCTCTTGATATCGTAGCAGAAGCAAGAGCACCGAAGAGAGTGGTGTCACATGATGTTGAGACATGAGAAAGTGAACAAGCAAGAATCAAGACCAAAGCAGCAACTATCTGATAGGGAACACCCCTACAAATATCATTTATAACAGACTGCATCAAAACTTAAGGCTTTAAAGTACCAATCCACATAGATGGCAGGAGTTTGGATGGAAGTGCCTCATTCGTTTCTTCATTGCACTAAAGCAGACAGTCTGTTTTTCTGGAAGGGACGATAATGTTGGAGACAATGTGGATCTCGAGAAGTTAACCACTGGCACATACTTTAGGAGTGCCCAATGATAAGAACTTTTTGCGCAGTGTCCCAAAATGCAAAACCAGTGGTGGGGGAAAATCATAAGTGTCCATCACATGCAAACTGCACACAACGTTATTGAGATACAGAAACAAAATGGCAGCTTATAGAGGTAGTGTCCTGTCCCCAAATGTTAGGAGTCAATGAGATCCACGTTTACAGTTTGAAGCGGTAAATCCTGATCTTGTGTGCATTATCACCACCAGCTACATAGATACGTGATGTTACAGCAGCACAACTCAGTGAAGCTGTCTGAAGTAGATTGAAAACAAAGTTTCACTGTTTCATGCAGACATCACTCTACACCCACGACTTATTTGAACATGGTGAGTATTTTCATTTCATCTTTTAGCTCCACTCTTTCGGGTCGGTTTGGTACGCTCGGATGCCAAAATGTGGGACAGCACTGCAGCGTTGATTTTTACAGCACTTTTTTATTTAGTTTTAGTTATAGTCTGTTGCCCAAAATATCTTTTAGTTTTTGTCATAATATAGTCATATAAATTGTTTTAATTTTAGTCTAGTGTTAGTTGATGAAATTTCACAACATTTTCGTCGATGAAATCTACTGTAGATTTAGTCGACGAAAGCATGAAGTGTAAAGGGTAAAGCATTTTTTATGTTTCCTTGAATTTCTGAAGTCATGTTTTACATTTGGATAAAGTGAAACATCTAATAACCCTTTACTGAATGCTAGTAAAGTCTGAATGTATAAATGAACAGAAACTTTTGTGTGAAATGCAGTGACCTTTATTTAGGCTACCTGGCAGAGCATCTCAGTTACAATACCAGAACTGACAACAGTGAACCTGCTCTACATGAATATATCAATTCATAAAGAGAGGAGCTCTGATTGGATCGCTCCACAACTTATCCCACCACCACCAAGCTAAGGCAGCTGTGATTGGATGTCCCTCTTCACTCATCCAACCTTTTCAAACAACCAAAGTAGCTGTGATTGGATATATTCCTAACTTGTCCCTACTTTCTACATGACCAAATTAGGTCTGATTGGATTAAGTCTCTGTCAAACTTTCTCGTCTAGTTTTTATTTGTTGAGGTAAATGTCAGGTAATTTAGTTTTAGTTTTTTGTCCGTGTGCACTTGTTTTTATTAGTTACTGTCTAGTTTCCCATCAGCGGAAAAAAGGTTGTTGACGGAAACTGTGACAAAAATAATTAGTCGACAAAATTATCACTGCAGCACTGGTGAGTTATTCTGGTAGCCCTCCTCCTCCTCTGACAGTGTAAGCAGCTTTAATTGCGTGCTGCACTGAGCCAAACTGAACCAACTGCTCAATGGAAATGCAGCTATTGCGCTTTCACGACCACAATAAACATGTAATGTCTTGTCATGGCAGTTGGCTGTTGCAGTTACATCTATGCTAATGAACATTTTATCTGCCTTTGGAAAAATGTGTGGAAGTGTAAATACTCATCCTAAAATCACACATATAACAAATGATTAGTCCTTTCTCATTAACCTGGGCATCCATTGCTAGAAAATGATATCCTGTGCCTTTAAGTCAAATGAAAAAGCCAACTGCTCTGAGGCCTTTCATGCCAGAGTTTTCCTCGTTCACTGTCTGCCTGCTTGGCCAAAGGCCTGAGCAGGTCTATCTCCCAGTTTGGCCAAAAGGCTAGCCAATGAATGATGTGCTTACATGAGAGCATAAAAGGCAGATCGTAGAGAAGATACAATATTTAGTCTTACAGAACATTTCATTCAGTCAGTGCCATTACAGCTCATTTTATGGTTAAATAAACACTGAGTTTGATGCTGCTACCACTACCACAGCTGCTGGATGGGTTTATACTTCAAGCGGCTGATTGATGCCACTCATCTCAGGTCATTATTACAGGAGAGTGTGCTGGCTGTTCCTCTGTAGAGACGAGAGATATCAAAATGCACTTAAGTGTTCCTTCAGAGAGGTAAAAAAAAACCACAAGAGGTATGAGAGCAAAGCTGCACCTCAGTGGTTGTTTGGCTTGTTTCCTCGCTGCTATCCCCGCTCGTCTCTGAACACAGATGGAGATTCATCTGTTGTCTGTTCCCTCTTGACTCGTTTTCCTTTTCTATTCCCATCTTCTTGTGCTTTTCTCCCCCCCTCCTCACCCTCACACACACCCCTCCCTCTCAGGAGCCTGTCTGCCAGCAGAAGCCCTGTACCTCACCGTGCGCTTATCAGACAGTTTATCCTTTTCCTGTGGGCGCCGTCCTCCATCTGCGGCACTGACAGCCAATCGCCACGCCGAGGGTCCATTCCAAGCCGTGATTTAGACGCCTGGCCTTGCCAGCGCTGCTCTGTCAGCCCCCCTCTGTTGCCTCTCTCGTGTGAATTTCTCACACACAAGGTGCTTAGCCTGCTTCTCATGCAGAAAAACTTCACCTATGCATGACAACAAGCCTTCGTCTCCCCTATTTTGCTTCCATTTACCCTCAACAACATCCACAATATACAAGCAAAATACTCCGACAGGCAGGGTGCATATACTGCGATAAATACATAGCAGAGCAATGACAGAGAGGGACTAATAAATAGGCCCCATGTTTGCATTCCTCTCCCCTAATAGCAGGACTAGTCGTGTCGCTCAGCCACTTGCAAACATCCTCAAGAGGTTGCTTCGTTAATATTTTACTCAGTGGAGATAGTAAATAACAAGCAAGGCATTTCCAGACAACAAGAGCAAACACAAAACAACAAGAAAGAAAGAGGAGGGGAGGCTGGAGAGGCAGAGAGGACGGCTGTCTCCAGGGTGTCGGCAACAATTGCTTGCTCATTTTTAACTTGTCAACTCGGCTTTATCTGTTTTATCACCAATGGAGCTGCGGATGCGCCGAAAGGCTAAGGCGGATCAACACAGCAAATATGGCTCGAACAAATTTAGATGAGGCAGCAAAGTGGTTTGAGGAAAAATGTTGGCCATGAATCAGCTGATTTTGTTACCCGAAGAACTTCAACTACAGCCTGGTGGTTACATGCCTTTGTAGGATTATACAGCAGAGTGATGGAGGAAGTGCAGAGTCCAAACAAGAGGAAGGGCTGGAGTAGTTTTTGTGCTTGTGAGCTATTTTTTAGCATGTATAAGCTTTGGATTTTGGAGCTAGCTACAAGTATTAAGGTCGAATTAATGCATAAAATAAAGAAAACTGTCGCATCTCTGACCTCACTGACCTTTCTGTCTTCTGTACTGTAATTTCTCAATTATAACACGCACTTTTTTGCTTATTACACGAGTACAAGCAAAATACTTAAAATATTTCGTCTCGCCAACATTGCGATTGCAACACATCTGATACAAAAAGCTGAAATATTCTCTTTCTCTGCAAAGCATTCCCACTGGATTTGCGTAGTTCTCATTAAACTGACTGTTAAACCGTTCTAATCAAATATTTTTGGTCTTAATTTAACTTTGTGTAATCATCATTTAATTCTCAAGTGTTACCACTCACTGGCAAACACAGACCACTGCCATCTTGTGAGCAAAAGGACGCAAAATAGCTGCGCTGTGATTGGTCCAAGACATCGGCATGTTGATAACTGCTCTCTGATTGGTCGGTACATTACGACTGAGCATGCTTGGGCCGCGTGAAGCAAAAGGTGTTTCCTGAAAATACTGAAATTTCATTGATTAAAACTTTGAATAAAGGTCATTTTTGAGATGTCTGAGAGAGTAAGGTTTGCCCACTATTTTCAAAAATCGTGAAAATATGGAGTGCGTGTTGAAATCGAGAAATTACGGTAGTCTTCTAGCACCTGTTGCAGTTTGGTCTTGCTTTCATGAGCGTTTTTGTTTATTCACTCTCCTTTATATTACATGTGCTACTGTAGATTACCACTAGAGGGCACCAAAGGACCTCAGGATGTATGTAACTACATGTTATATTAGAAGTAAACCGCAAACATGGAGGTAATCCTAAGTATAAAAGTTGAAAATAAACACTAATAATTAATGTCATCATCAAATTTTTGTTCGAAAGTGCTGACCAATGATCAGACCACATCATCATGTTTCAACAACATTATCCTCCTTGCACCATCATGACTGTCTAGGTGTAATGTCTAAGGAGTGATTGTGTTGACGGAAGACTTTGGGTCAACTCTGCTGATGGATGTTGAAGTTAAAGAACCAGAGAAAACAGAGGTTGCACTCTCCTATACTTCACACAAGTGTCACTGTATAAAAAATACCAATCAGTAGTTTAAATGTAAGAAAAAACAACCAGAGCACCTAAGCTAACACAAAAACGCACACTGATAGCGTCGACTGTGGCATCAACTCAAATTACCGTATTTCTCGATTTTAGCACACAATTCTAGCTTTTAAATAAGCTCTAATTTTCGACTGCGTACTAGTACAAGCAAAACACTTAAAATATTTTGTCTCGCCAACATCGCGATTGCAACACATCTGATACAAAAAGCCAAAATATTCTCCTTCTCTGCGAAAACAAAAGCAAACACAGAGTGCTGCCATCTTGTGGGCGAGGGGACGCAAAATAGCTGTGCTGTGATTGGTCGAAGACATCAGCATATTGATAGCTGCTCTTTGATTGGTCAGCACACTCCAACTGAGCAGCAGAAATCGAGTAATTGCGTATTTGTGAAGCAAAAGGTGTTTCAGCATCCATTTAAATTGTGTGTTTGTTGTGAAAAAAATGAAATTTCATTGATTAACACTTTAAATTAAGGTCATTTTTGAGTTGTCTGAGAGAGTAAGGTTTGGGCAAAATTTGGGTGCATGTTATATTCGAGTACAGTGTTGTTCCAGGCAAAAGTCATGAAAATATGGGGTGCATGTTATAATCGAGTGTGTGTTAAAATCTAGAAGTTATGGTAGACTCAAAGTCACCCATTTACATGGTTATGAGCTGATCAAAAACACCAAAATACTTCCCTACTTCCCAACCTCTACTAGACAATTTATGTCATCAGCTGCATGAACAGTCGTGTTGGTCAATGCAGTCTAAAGGCCCATCACACAGAGAGCAAATTCACCCTCAGTCCATGCTTGTAAAGAGGATCTGCTTCCACACACAAATAAAATCAGAGGGAAAATGGTCTTGAACTAACAAACTGCTCTCAGCTTTGCTCAATCACATACACGGTTCTTTAAGAGGGTTGTCATTCAGCGGTTTAGTAAAGGACTCTTTCTTTCCCTTTCACTCTCAGTCAGAATGATCCATGATAAAATCTAGAGATGACTCATTGACGGCAGTAATAACCACTCATATCTATTTGCCTGTAGTCATCTTAGTTTGTGTCAGCCCTGGCTGAAAGTGACTTAAATGTGTCTTCTGCTGAAAAAGTTGAAGGCTTTCATGCGTGCAGTAGGGGCGCTCTTACAAAGAGAAATGTTTGTTTGTGATTGGCCCCAAACACGTTCTAATGTTGATGACCGTGGATCTGATTTACATTTTGCTTTTCCAGCTTCTGTAGTGGTTGTTCTTGCTGATGAGTTGATGCCGTCATATCACCTCTGCCTCTCTACTGACCCTACAGGTCATGCATAGACTGCATCTTGCATGTGTCATGTTAATCCTGGACGATGTGCACAGCCTATGCAGTTGGCAGCCATCTTGCATCTACATAGTTAACAGCAAGGATCTCTCCAGTCCAAGGCCCCGTTTACACGACAATGAAAACAGATGAAAACAGAGAGTTTTCGTTGCATTTGCTCCAGTGCCTGAATCCACAAACTTTTGAAACCAGGGTCCAGAGTGAAAAGCTTTGAAAACATTTTGATATCCGTCTCCGTGTAAACAGGAATCAGCGTTTACTTTTTCAGATGAAGGTTGCGCGCGCGACTAGGAACAACAACAACAGGTTCGGCTGTCTACCAAGCAAGGTGTGCTGCTTATTGTGCTCGGTTTGTTATCCATACAGATTTGTTGTCTAGACAAGAAACTCCGGCATCGTCGTGAGTCCACTCGCCATTGTTGTTTGTGAAAAGTTTGTCTTCACCGGAAAGTGTACACGTGTTCTAACACCTTTGTTTTTCAACAGACCCACATCACCAACTCCTGGCCTGGCATGCTCGCTACAGCGTTTTCAGTCATTCTTGCGAATCTGTGTGAACCTGCATCGTTTTCACACTTTTTGCTTTTGAAAATGCAAAAGAAAAATTTTTCTGTTCTTGCTGACAACATCGTCATGTAAACGGGGCTTAAGAGTGCTTCTTACAAGATGTCAGGATTCGTCTTTTTGTTTGCTTGTTGTTTGTTAGATGTTTTGTCCTTATGTTTTTACTACGTCCGTGGATATGTGCTCCTCCTGTGCCGTCTAAATTGCCCCCTTGGGAATAAATTAAGTGGTTGACTTGAAATGAACTGAATTAAGGATGTTTCTGTGACCTTTACCTTGTTTTTCCAAAAGCTCATCAGTCAAAGTTTGAGGAGAATCCCTCAAGAAAAGCCTAATGGTTATGATTGCATGTAACATGTACAGGAGTTATTTACTTTAAATGTGTGGAATAGGCTCGGACTTAGCCTGAGGCCCACCTCCCACGTTATTTTCCGGCCAAATTCCAACTCTAACTCGTGTTCTCTTGCTGAAGAATAAAGGCTAAAAGAGCCATAAATTAAGCCATAGTTGAACAAAAAGGACAATATTTAAGAGTGTTCATATTTACGAAAATGGTCTGGACACATTTATGCTCTTACATGAGGTCGGACTAATTGACATAAACCTAAAACACAATGCTCTCGGCCCTGATCATCACTGGCACAAAACTACCAAAGGAACATAAAAAAACACATTTGTTCAGCAACGTATGACCAAATACACGATGATGAACATTTTACAGCAGTGTAGCTTCACAGGGCCCCGAAATAGATCGAGAGTATCTTGTCCCCATGACAAAGAAATGGAAATAAATAAATAATGCTGAAAAAAAGCTATCCAAGGTTACCTCCCATCCCAGCACAGCAGGTGAGTGAGAGATAAACATTTGTGCAAAGTCGGCTGGGTCTAGTCAAGCGGCTGCTACTCCTGGTTCATTTGCAGTTGCCAGCGATGTGTTAAATGGCCATCTGTGATGGGGTGAGAGCCCCTGTAATGACTTCCTGTCTGGGAAGGAAGACTGGCGTGCAGGGAGGGAGAGACACACAGCCCGTTTGAAGACATGAAAGGTGCAGTAGGGGAGCAGAAGAACTTTGGCGTTCATGGCTTTTTATGTGATAAATCTACGGTTTGGGTGTTTTTTTGATGTAAAAGTCGGCACAAGGCTTTAAAGTCAGTCGCTGAAAGTTTAAAGGAAGATGAACAAAATCTGTCTTCACGCCATTTCATCTGACAATATCTCCGGTAGTAGTCGGTAGTATGTGCTGAAGTAAAGAAGTTAACTTTGTGATTAAAAACAAGACATCTGTACACTTGTACAGATAAAGAAGCCAATAATGTTTTAAGAAAAGGAGCAACGGCAAGAGTAAAGAAAAGCAATTTTCAATCTTATCAGCCCAACCAAAAATAGTAACACATACAAGTCAGACTCCTGGTTATGCTGTTTTAGGATGACATTATAAAACACTCACTGAAGACTTAAAGCTAAATTTGGTCAATTTAAAAACAGCTCAGGCAGATTTATCAAACTAAAACCTTCCATAAGAGGGAAGATCTTTAAAAGTGAATCCACAGACTCATCAACCCACAAAAATGAGGCTATAGAGAGCAGAATCTAATCAATACACTAACGCGTTAACGAGGGCTGGGAGTTAAAAACCAACAACTAGATTAAGAAATCAATATCATAAGTGTTTGTGCTTGACAACTTCCCTATCACTTATTTCCACTTTGTTCTAAGGCTTTACAAATAAAAAAAAATCAGCAAAAAGATAATGAAAAAGAAGTCAAGTAGTCAAAGTGTGGCTTAGTGCAACAATGAAGCATTGATAAATAACATTATAATAGCAGATAAAAGCATTCGTCTTTACAGCACAGCCTTAAATATCAGGAATATCATGTGTCTGACTTTGTTGATGCTGAATGCCTGCGTGGGTCCAAATCCACAGGAATCGATAAAGACTTGGGTCAAAAGACAGAACTAATAATGGCATAAGCATCAATAAAATCAGTAAAAACAGCGCCCGTCCCTAATAGTAACAAGACAGGGTCAAAAATAAAGACTTACTTTGGAGCAGAAATGTCAGCTACGGGCCTAGTTGTGGAAGAATAAAAGTTGGTTGCCATTAACCCACAAGGTTTACACATGTGGGATCCTTTTCTAAGTGATGGCATCAATGGTTCTTAAATGTTAAAGAAGCCATTAAGGTTATTTCACATTTAATTCGAACTATATCTTGTAAAAGATAATTCATTAAGGGTAAAGGCTTACTCTACATTTTATTAGTTAGAATTAATAAGAAATAGTAGCTGGAGGCAGGTCTGCCCACAGAAATCGCCCCTGGAAGGTCTAATGAAATGGGCCTTACTCAAATGTATTTAATGTTAATATGCAGGAAATGCCAGAGGCCTCGTGGTTGATTTGTACACCAATGTATATAAAAGCTGAAATCCTTAACATGGGAGGCTCTGTTTAATGTTGCCATGTCATTCCTCACTCTGTCTTCCCAACTTTCAACTCTATCCACTGTCCCGACACTCAGACGAAGGCATCAAATGTCTCAAAATATACACGCAAAAAAGACAACAATAATATCAACATGTGCATGGTGAATAATTCACCCTCTAGGCAGCTTTGGAGCTGAAAAAATAAACCAAATAAATGAATAAAAATAAAAAAAACTTGTTGCAGGTCCTGGCATCTCCAACATTAAAATCACAAAATTAAGGATTGCATCACTTCAGAGGAAGGGAGTTCAAACTTATAAGCACTGACAAATACAATGATTTTTGTTCTAATTAAATATAATCTGAATGTGTGTAGGTTTCAGTGACAGAAAATCAGGGTCTACATGGAAGATGGACATGTCTTTGCAAAACTTCATGACTCTGGACAGGCCCGGGACAGCCTTGGCTCGAGGGTGGCGGCGGGATAAACTAACCTACCAGCAAAGTATTTCACCTTATTGAAAGCATAGGCGAGTTTGGGTAGTCAAACAGCATTACAGAGGGATGTTCTGTTTCTGAATATGATATCTCTGTGTCATTTTGGCAAAACTTTGACTATTTTATGGTTAGGATTGTCCTTGTAACAACATTATACTATATTACCTTGCTAGAGGTGATAACAAAACCCGTGCCATGCTCATCTCGATGGATTATTATCTTATCATTTATTTGAAGATTTATTGAGGTAAAGAGTGCAAAGACATGAGTGAGATAATTGAAGTTTGTAAAGAGAAAATGACTTTTTGTTGGACTAAAGGTTAACTCACATTTTTGTAAGGCTAAAATGTAACCAAAAATAAATCTCACTTCTCTCTTAACCCTTCAACTACCAGCTCAACTCTTTGGCCGAGGTCATCAATAAATTGAGGGATATTAATGCTTTAAAAAAACAGGACAAAACAAATTATTGTTTGATTCTGTTAACTTTTCCGGGAACAGAGAAAACTACAAAAAAACAAAATCCAGATATTTTCTTGGTGTGGGATTTAAAGGTTTTAAAAGCTCAATTCAATTAGAAAGGGCAGAAATGTCTGGAAATAAAATAGCAATCAAAAATAACTTAAAATTGACAAACACACAAAATATTTTTGATGAATAAAATATTTTATATTTCTATAAAAATCATCATATCAGCAAATAGTTAAGTTCAGTACTTAAAATAATAATGATGGTTATAATAATGATAGCTTGTAGCTTTTTAAACCTTTAAATCCCATGCAAAGAAAATGTCAGTTCTTTTGGTTTGTTTTTTTCTGTATCCTATAACATTGACAGAAACAAATAATGGCATGTTAGGTTTTTTAACACACCAAATTTTCCTGAATTTACTGACCTGTGCCAAACAGTTGAGCTGGGAGTCAAAGGGTTAAACTGTGACTTGGACTAAATCTAAAATTGCTGCAGAAATTGAAGCTGATTTGCCCCGTATTTAGTCCAATTCAGGCGTAGAAGAACAAAACAAACTGTGCTCAGTAAAAAGTCCATCAGTGGTGCAGAGTACATGCAGTCTGAAAACATCAGCCATTATCCCATTGTGCAGGAGTGACTAAGCTTTTAATGCCCCACCATTTTAACTTTTATGCAGAAAACAAATGGGTGAGTTATTGCAATTTTCATGAACAAACACCACAGATGCTCGGTTGTTTTTTGCTGTTTGTGCGTCCGTTCCAGTGAAGCTTTGAAAAAGCGGAAGGTCTCCCCCTCAGAGGGCATTTGCTGCTGCATAATTGCCCGTAATCATCCTTTCACCCGGCTTGCTGTGTAATTTTACAGCTTGACAGCTCTCTACTTTCTGTGTTCTACTTTCAGCACCATCAGCACTTCTGTGTGCAGGTTTCTGTGGCGGTAATTTAGCTTTCACTCCAGATCTTTCACGCCCATCAGTGTGACTCATGATCTAAATTTAAATGGGATTGTCACAATGTCTGCTAAAGGATGAGGACGTATCTAAATAAGATGTTTCTGAAGTTTGGAATTTGAAAATTAAGTAATTGCTTCATACAATTGGTCTTTGTTTTAAGGAACTATACTGTTGTCCTGGCTTGAGTGATCCAATGATTGATCTGCTGTTCATAATAATATCGTAGTTTTTTTTATTAAATGCACTTCAATAGATTATTTTTGCACTTTTACTCTTCATGTCACAAATTCATGACTCTTGATATCAGTCAACAAGTCAGAAGGAAGGACAGGTTTTTCAGGGACGACATATTTTTTTGAATAATGACATTTTGTGTTTAATAATTTAATAATCGTCTTGTAGTTAATCAAGAGGAAGGCTAGAGGGCAAAAAGTGTTAGCTAGCATTGAGTGCTGTGTGGGGCTGTAGTACAGGCTTTTCAATTTCTATTTCTTCAATTGACATGTATTGTATATTCCTTTAAACCATATCAGCCTTGAGGGCATTATTTATATGATTTGAAACAGCAGTCTTTAACAAAACATCACTTAAAGTATACTTACATAATGTAATATTGGAGAACCCTTCCTCTTACACCAGCATTTAAATCTACAGATACATGTTTTATGTATATTTGTCATATTTGGATCAATAATTCTGCTTTTGGGAAGTGAGGAACAAGAAACTGTTCAACATCAAAGTATCAATGAGTAATAAGCTAATGTTATCTTGTTAACGTTTCTTATTTATTCATGTTATTTATTTAGTTTATGTATTTTGTGCTGTAGATCAACTTGTCCCAAACTGGGTATGCTGCAGATCATTTTAACATCTAAGAATATCTGAAGTCCACCAAGGGCTGTAGGGCTGGAGGACTGAAAAATCCAGTGCTTTATTTTGAAGGTTTGCAGCGGAGTGCTGTCTATTCACACTCCTTAACAACAAGTGAGGACAATACCCTGTAATGCTAATTGACTCATGTTTTATTAGAAAGGCATTTGCTAAATATGAATAAGACTGCACTTAGCTTAAGCTACATATTCATAAGATTTTTAACACAACTTCTCAGTAGCAGGACATTTTTATTCATGTTTGTGCATGAAAGCACTGAGTCTGTTAAAAAAGGCTGACGTTACTGAAGTGTTTTGTGTAACAGCCTCATGATGGACGGCTTATTTAGTGCTACTGGTGAAATATTATGTATGCAGAGCTGTTCAGTAAGTATCCACTGATGCTAAAGTTACATTTATAGTCTTGAGAATATGTGTCCCTAAGACGCACGTATTTCCCTCTCTAGCATCACCACATGCTGTACAATTTCATGTTCAAAGTGCATCATCTTTTCATTAAATAAATTAGAGAAGTAGAATATTTTCCTCAATTTGGGTCACAGCTTGTTATTAAGGGGTGATGATAGGGGCCAAAGCCAGACCAGTTGAGAACCACTTCTCTAAACACACCCTTTGCTATTTGACACTTTAAAACAAGCAAATAAAACTCTGCTCTTCATCCACACAGCTGCTAACGTTCACTTATTTGTGTTTAATAAACTCTAATAAAATCAGGCTAACGTGAACCCTTCTTTATGTTTGAAATTAACATATTGTTGCTTCCTGACATTCTCACACCTCCTAAACTTCATCAAAACGAGGTGAGTACATCTTCACACGTGTCTGGCTGTGCAGTGAAGTGAGCTGGAGAGTCGTCTGCCTGCCTGGAAGGAGTTTATTCCCTCAGAAAGAGGCGAAGTGAGGACAGGCGCCGACCGGGAGCGCTTTTTCACTCAGCCATGAAAACAGCATCGCTCTGCCCGCCGCTCGGCTGTTTGGGAGTCAGCCACCAAATCAGACTACTAATGATACACGACCCTGGGACTGGACCCCTCTAGGCCGGTCAAAGGCAAGCTTCTGTCATTTTGAGACCCCCCCACTGCCCATTATTACAGCTCCTATCTCTACCGCTTTCATTTAATACGCACATATGCCGACTCCCTCAGGGCGCAGTGAACCTGAGGTGCTCACCTGTCTGCCTCTCACCATTACAGAAGTGTTTTGGCTAATGTGATGTTTCAGGGCTTTGCAGGAGGAATTCTGATGTGTTTGTGATGACCATTTTTCTATGCTCAAACCTGTGCTGCTCTGAAAGTGCTCTGTGACTAAGCCGTTCTCATTTAAAGCACTAATCTTGACTTGACTTTATTTAAAAAGGGCAATTAGGCAGCAAGTGCTGTGGCTGAATTTTAAAAGCTGTGTGACATGTACTAATTCTCCCTGATGCACTGAAGTCAGTGGGAACTTCACCCTTTTGGAACAAAGTCGAGTGTTTTATAGAAAGAACAAAATCAAGCACTTTTCCCCGTTAAACCTCAATTTACCTCCATTTAACCCGGCTATCCCCATTGAGAGGCAAAGATCTCTATCATGAGGGTGCAGTAATTAAGACAGCAGCACAACAGGAGGGCAAAGAGTATCAGCTAACACTGAACACTGCAGAGCTGCAGCACAGGCTTTTTAACTTATCTTCTCTGCAAAACTCACATTTACATCCTCAGATAATCGATAAAGACTAAAATGTGAACATAAAGCACAAGTCTCAAGGTCTTCTGACTTCTATTCAGCACCTGGTACACTATTTCAGCCATTCAAAAACACCAAAACTTCACTTTAGGTGTGTTTACATACTCTAATCTAATACTCTAACACTGGAGAATCCTTCCCCTCACACTAACACCAGGGTAAAAATCTACAGAATTATGGGCCAATGTATTCAGATCAGCAAATCTGCTGTTTGGGAAGTAAAGAACAAGAAAGTTTTCACGATTCTTACATCAGAGAGCTATAAGCTTACATTTGCTCACATTTTATATAATTTTTAAATATATTGGGTTTAAAAATCTATTGTCAAGGTATTTTCGTGAGCCAGAACCTTGTCTATCAAAGATTAATTCAAGAAAGAGCATAATTAATGATCAGTATAAAATTAAATAAATTATCATAAGGCGTAAAAAGGGGTAATACAAACATTTAGATATAACAGATCCTTTATAATCTGTTTGAGCAACAGTCATGTTAAATAGGTCTAGCTGGTCTAGACCAACCAGCCTGTCGATCACTTCTAGGTTTCCTTTACTTTTCTTTTCTGTGTCAGTGCATTTTTTGAGTGATGTGGATGCGTTTTTATTTGTCTATTTTCAACAGTGTATCAGTGTTGACACTGTATTTTGTTGCCAAATGTCTGTGATTTCTGCCACACCCCAATTTCCCTTTGGAGAAAAATAAACTAACAACAAATATTAGATTAAACAAACATAAAAACATGCATATATGTACTTATAAGGACTCTAAAACACCTATAAGAACTTACTGTAAAACAGCACTAAAAGCTATCATGCTAAAAAACTTTCAAATACGTGTAAAACTTTTTACAGATATTAATCCTTTGTTCAATTAGCACTTTAAAATGGCTGCTGCATTAATGTAAATACCATCTAGTGGAAGCTATTGCTGTGTTCTGTTTACATCAGAACTGGGGACAGGGAGATAAAAATTACTTCACATCCCAGTTAGGCTCGTTCCAGTTTCAAGCAGGTAAAGTCGAGGTAGCTGAGCGACGTCCGACATGGATGTGGAAAATTCCGACCAAAGGGGGCGTTCCCAATGACGTATCTAATATCCAACTAGCAATATCCCAGTTACAAGATCAACTGGAATGCAACACATCTTTCAGGCCTTTGACAAAAAATGGTGCCGATGATACCTCCCTTTGGACACTCCCCCTCACCTTATTGGTTCAAAACCACATGATGACTGAATTGACACACCTCTGCAGCCGCTCTATTGGCTGACCCAGATGTGGCTGCACATGATTGGTCATGATTGGTCAACTCTTGAAACTGTTTAACAAGTTTTTTAGGATTTTTTTCGATTCAAACCTACCCTATTAAAGTGAAGAAGGCCACAAGCTGAAACGCGTCTGCCTAATAAAGTTGTTTCTGTGTTGCTGGAGCACTTTTGAGCTCTTTTACTTGCATCTTTATCAGAAGTGGGAAACTCGTCATCATTAAATGAAGTTTATGAGTTGAAATAAATGAACTTTGGCCAGTACTGAATGTGATTCACTGAGTGATCGTCCAATCACCTTGTCCCGCCCTCCTGAAACATTTTCTATGGGCTTTTGACAAAGCTGAGTTGAGCATAGTATATTTTTTTAACCATAAGATGAAAATAAGGGTGATATGATAACTAAAATTTAGCTTTGCTCCCACCCCTTTGATTGGGGTGTACTTATTTTTGCATCCCTAAATTGAGAAAAATACTTTTAAATCTAGTCTGCAATCAATGGCCCACATTTGGATAAGTTATTTTGTGGTATAGTATGCCATAGAAAATGTTGATTTTGAAAGGAAACTAAAGGTTTTCGGACAAATCAGAAGGGGTGTACTCGTTTATGCCGAGCACTGTATGTTGTATAGGTAAATGTATTGAACTGTCTGTGAGGTGTGACAGAAAGCAACCTGCAAGGTGATGAGTTTTGCTCTCAAACTTGTGCTTAAATACAGTGAAACTTCAGTAGCCGTGAACGCTGCTTTTGCCTGCATGAAAACCAATCATTTGTGACCAAGACCTTCTAGTATTTCTGCTTTGTTTGACTGATTAGACAATTTTTGGTTTTTAATTTAGAGAAAACTGCAAATGACAGGGTAAAAACTATGCTCTTTCTGGTTAAAGATAAGGGTCAAAAGAAGATTTAATTAATTTTTATGTGAATTAAAAGGTTTAAAAAGTGTTACAGTTTTGCTGCAAGCACCAAAATAATAAAAAAAGCCTTTTCAGAGCAGACCCAGTATGTATTCAAACAAACACACATCATAAAATATGAACAGGAGTCATAAATGATGCACCACTTAAACGCCTTGAGAACCTGAAAAACTGCTGTCATTGTTTTGTGTTCGGACATTTCACCTGGAAGCGAGGTAAACGGGTCACATTAGGCCGCCTTCAGGAGAGCAGAGGAAGAATGAAATATGTATTGACATCAGCGCCCGAGTGGCAAAGCCAAAATACAGCAGTGCCTTGTAAAAATACCAAGCTCGTAATTAATAACTTCACGCAAATTTAACACCGTCTTTATTCATGAGCACCTGCTTCCATTGACCCGAGGGGTGCGCCGAATCAGCCTGCATTTTAAACATCTGCAGCCCAGGGACGAGGAGTCCAACATTTTAGAGCCATCTAAAAAAAGGCTTGACGTAATTGGTTCTGACAGTGCCATTAGGTGGTCGTTTATTCTCTCAGAAACAAGTCCTGAACGCTCTTTGTCAGCAGTCAAACACTTTTTAATGTCCAAGTCACATAAATAGGAGTCCTTGAGCATGTAAAGTGCATCCGCCTCAAATTTCTGCCAAGTTACCTCCCGTTTTGATGAGCTAGATGGAAAATAGAGAGCCACATAATGACCCTTTTTGGGCAGGAAACGTAATTCCTTCACCTAACACGCTTCCCTCAGCCAAATCCTTCAGCGATTTATATTCAGGGGGAGAAGACGCTCGCTCAGTGGGCAAAAGTGCAAACTGAGGGTTCAAGTTAAACCCATGACCTTTGTTCAAAGTAATTCCTCATCCTTTTCAACAATTTGGTCTGCTTTTCTCCCCTCTGCAGGGTCTGAAAGAGAGGAAATGCTAAAAAACAATGTAAAAAGACAAGGCTGGATCTCCTAAAACTCGACTTTATCAGGGAGTTTTGATTCCAGCTGAACTTGTTTTCAGGATTTGATAGAGCTCGCTCATTTCTCTTGACCCTATGCCACCAAACAAATTGCTTTGCTCTGCAGGATCAGAGAAAACAAAGTGCTCTCAATCAAAAGTACAGAGGTAACTCACAAGAAATATCCACCAGGGAAGAATAAATCTATTTCTTAATAATCTAAGAAATGTTTGAAACCATGGGTCAAATCATGAAAAAAGAAATATTGATGAAAACAGATTGGGTTAAGAGTCCTATTGTTCAGCAAATGAGAATATGACTGTTGAGGATCATGAAATGTTCAAGTTTTGATCAAAAGTCGTCTTCGGGAACAATTTTGAGACCAAGTGTTCAATATGAAACCAATACAAGACCAAGACTGGACAATTTTAGAAAAATGTGCCCCCCTGCTTCTGTTATATAAAACATTTCCAGGTGTCTGTGAGCTCAACACCCCATAACAGAGGCTGGCAGTTAGCTAAGCACAAGCTAGAAACCAGTGTTAATTTTGTTGACTAATTATTTTCGTCAACAACCTTTTTCCCCTGACGAAAACAAGACAGTACCTACTAAAAACAAGTGCACATGGACAAAAATTTACAAGCATTTACAGTAGATTCCGTCAAATAAATGTGAAATTTCATCAACTAAAACTAGACTACAATTGAAACAAGTTAGATGACTAAATTATGAAAACTAAAAGATATTTTAGGCAAAAGACTATAACTAAAACTAAATTAAAAAGTGCTGTCAAAATTAACTCTGGTAGGAATACCTTAAAGCAGCTTGCCTGGACTGCTACGACTGTAAAAACACCCATTTCAAGCACATCTAGAAATCAGGATCAAAACAGAAAGTTTGGGACATTTGTCAAATAGAACAAGTTACATACTGATTAAGACTCCAAAAAGAAACTTTCACAAGATGGAGACCTGAAATGGCTTTACTAATGCAATAGAGTGATGTTTAATTTGGGCACAGACCAAGATCAGGCACCATTTTTCCCTGGGGTTTATATTCTTTGGAGTGAAAAAAAAGAATATTTTTCAAAATGTATTGTTGTTGATGAGAAAAATGAACAAAAACTAACTTCCAAAAACATAAATAAATAGAAATACACTGCAAAACATTTATGAAATGTGTTCTAACATAAAGTACTCTTGCCTACAGCTCTCAGTTTGATCATGATTGCTTGTTACTCTACAGAAGCACGATGATGCTTAACTATTCTTCAATCATAAATCTGGAAAGGGTATCTGGAATCTAGTTTTACCCCTTCTGCACTTTTCAGCGTCTTCACAATCTGCTCAGGACCTCGCATTAATCATGATGCAAAACCAGCATCTCCAATGCCGTCTTCGAACTCAGTTTGCCAAAGCTGGAGCGACAGATGTTCACAGCAGTACAGATGTTCATGAGAGAAACTCAGGTACGAAAGGAAATTCAAGTCATGTACAAACACTCAGTCAGAACTCACTCACTCTGTCACTCCTGAAACTCCTCAGGACTCGGCTGAGTTACTCTCACACCCACTTAATTACTCTTAATTACCCTAACTTGACCCCCCCAGATGTAAATCAGGCCCCTTTCTTAATGGCTGAAGATAAATGGAGAACAGAAAGGCAAAGTAACCCGAAAGTCCTGACTGGAAATAACCTGATGAAACGTTATCAGTCAGTAGCCTTTGTGGAGGATATTTCTTAGCTGGAGAGTTGAACCAAACTATTGATACACCTTACTTACTCCTTATAAACCAAGGGTGGGCAACTGGTGGCCCTGGGGCCACATGCAGCCCTTTGCCTCACTCCATGCGGCTCACCAATCATTACAAAAAAAACAAACAAAAACAAATTGGAAATATGAAGAAAACACAACAACTGCTAAATATGATTCATCATGAGTAACCAGAACTACATAATGCACAAATTAGGATAGGTGTGAAGATACTTCTACTAACCTTAGATAATAATACAGTATAATAATAAACTTTATTTATATTGCACTTGAAATAAAAGAGAAATGTGAAGAATACAATGATCAAAGTGTAAGAGTTAAAACAGAGCAGTGGTAAAGCACGCAATCTATGCAGAATAGATGATCTCTAAATATCTTTCATTCACTAATTTTTGTTGATTGTTAAATTTTTTCGTCATTGAGAGCACCCAACAATTTGTAACAGGAACTGAAAAACAAAATAAGTGGCCCTTTTGGTAATCAAAGTAGCCCACCCCTGTTATATGCTCATCTTTTTCAGGTGCTACCTCTGTAAATAAAGCTCAGCCTAAGGATTTGTTTGATTAAAGATTCAAGCAACAAGAGGCTTTCTGTAGCTCTCTGGTACAAACATGAACATTTTTGCCGGTGGATCCATTTAAAAGATTAAATACTAAAAACAAAAGATGTGCAATACAACAAAAGAAATAAGACTTGTGACAGAGTGAGCAATAAAAAGGCAATAAAAAGATCAAATAAAGGGCAAGTGACAAACACACTAGAGAGTTTCATCCAGGGTGGATGTGTTCATACAGCTACCTCCACATGTAAGCAGGTATTTTTGTGCATTTTGTCCTTCTGTCCACACGCAAATGGCACTCTGGGTCACTGAAGACGCACATCAAATGAACATTTCAGCCAGAGTGAGGAGTTGACACAAGAGTAAAGGGTGTGCTGTCACAGTTTCAGTGTTGCTGACTGGAGTATTAACATGATTCCACAGACATTCAGTTATGATGCTGCTTCAACGTCTCTCTGACGGGACAAACCTGTTGTTTTTCTGGATGAGAAATGGCGTGGTTGTGTTTCAAGTGACCCATGACTGCTGCTGTTGAAACCAACAAGAGTACCAGTTTTAAACAAAGGATCTGATCAAACTAATCAGATATATTTTGGAATGAAATTCTCACAAATAGAAACAGTTGTTAAAACCACCTGCCAACATCAATTAACATAGTCGCAAGTTAAACTGTAACACCAATCAGATGTGAGGCTGATTTGAAAATTAGCCGCAGAAAAAAGGAAAAGGTCCGCACACTGTTCAGCTCCTAACAAGAAACTTTTCTATCAGACGTTTCTTGTTGGGAGCTGAACAGTGTGAGGACCTTTTCCTTTTTTGTGCAGCTGTAAAAATATTGCCATGTGTGCACTCGAGCCTTTAAATTTGAAAATGAAGCCACTTTTACATAAAAAAATTGAAAATGTTGCATGTCCCAGACACCATTACATGCTAATGGAGAGCACTGATCAGTGCATTTTTTAGTTTTCATGTGGACTAATACGTCTTTGAAAACTTCTTGCGTGTGGACATGATTTTTCTTTTCTTTAAATGGATGAGGAAGACCTCCATTTCAAAAAATACCAGACTACATGTGGTAATAGCCTAACAGTGTTTTACATTAACCCTTAACTGGTGTGCTGGAACTGCGAATTAAGTCACATCCCAATTTAACATGTTCCAGTTACGAGCTTGTAAACTCAGGGTACTGAAGAATTGTCCCAATTCCCGAGTCAAAAATTCCACTTGGAGTGCGCGAATCTCCACAAGGTAGCTCACATATTGCTGTTACATTTATAAGCAATAGTCCCATGATAAAGTTACCATCATAAAATGATTCTTTGACTCTGAAAACCCACACATAACACTCAGAATCATGTTGATATCATTATTAGTTAGACAGTTGTTGAGCAAAAACGATCGTTCACTAATGGAGATGATCTGGATCAACACCAAAATCTAATCATTTTTCAGCTGGGCCATTACCAACATCTCCTGAAAAGTTCAGTAAAATTCGTCCAGTGGTTTTTACGTAATCTTGCTAAAAAACATAACCTCCTTGGTTTTCAAGGGCCCTCTCAGTCCTGGGGGCTTAATCATGGGAGAAAAGAAGTTACGACAGATTGAAAAGGAAATAAAAATATCCACATGGAAATGTAAAAAAGTAATATGTTTAATTAATTAAAAAAGAGCCAATAACTTTTGACACATCTACTGAGCTGTTGGAATTTTCAGGTAAACTGAGACAGCAACATCCAGCTACTCCCCTGCTCTGGTGAGCCTGAATCAACAATAAATAAATCAAATCATAATTTAACATAAATGAATGCATTAATATAGGACATAGGCATCCCTAAAATCATTAAATTCAAACTAATGCAAGGGCTGCAATAATACCAAAATTCAGCTGTCCTGGGAAATTCATTTAATCCTCAATCTTGCTTAATAATCATAAATAATCTTAAAGTAAGATCGATTTATGTTAACATGTGTTATGCAGGACAGAGCTGGGTCACATTCATCTAAACACCAGTAAAGGTAAAACTTTAAGTCAGTAATGACGCAGATTTGTGTATTTGATCAGACTTAGCAAAAAAACTAAGCTGTTTTTGTATCCTGGACCAACATCTTTGGAATATTTATTCAAGATTTTCTGAATTATAAGACTGCAGGACTGAAGCAACTGAGGGAATAATAAGCAAAGAAACAGGGGAATATTTTCACATTTTCTCCAGGGGGATCTTCAAGTGTCAGACTTCATTGGAAACATAAACAGTTGCTGATTTTGGACAAGCTTCAAGCAGCCACAAAAGGGTGTAATATAATATTTACAGCTTTATATCCAACAGCTATGAGGAGACAAACAAACATGGGGGTCTGTCTTTGTAGCGTGTAATTCTCTGATCTCGGCGATGAAGAATAAAAAAAAAAAACAACCTCAAAAAGCATCCGAGGCACAGGGGAGCTGTAAAGCATCGATTGTTTTCTTTATCTTTGCAGCCATTTCATAATAAAGAAACGGCTGCTAACCCAACTTTAGAGGCTTGTTTCATGTCCACTGCAAAGATAAGTTACAGAAAAGTCTGTCCTCTTTAAATTCTTTGTTACTGATTTTTATAAGTGTTTGGTAAACTGTCAAGTAGCTTAAGGAAACCCCTGGATGCCACTTTGAAAAATGTTTCTTTCAAGGAGTAATCTCAGTTGAAAAGCAGGCCGTGTATTTACAGCATATGGATAAGAGCTTCAAGTCCCGCTGTTGAATATTTACCCAGAGGAAAATAAGCAGAGGGAATTTAATCATTACTGTCAGAAAAGTGTCAATAATGTTCGCTGTAGTTTTTCTCTGCAGGAGCGACATATGAAAGCTCATCTGGGGAAATGGCTTTGGCAAAAACAATGTGGCACTGCCCACATCCGACAAACAGAACTTAAGAGATCATTTAAGATCATTTAAAATCATCCATTATAGGGGTATCCCAGGGAACTGTCCTTGGACCACTGTGATATTATAGACCAAAGAGACAAATGTAAAATACATCTTTCTGCAGACAGCAGGATAATTTCCCTTAAAAACAAAACTGTATGGATTTCTAAAGAGTGGACAGTGAGAGCTTTTATGCTGTGTTGTTCCAGATGATGAATTTATCGTCATCATCTGGATGAACTGTCAAACAACCTCGCTGGACTGCAGCTTGTTTCTGCGTCGTGTTAATTCTTGATGACGTGCACAATGGAAGCACTGAATCGCAGTTAGGGTTCAACTTCTTCATCTACTTTTATACTATTTTTTCACCACATATTAAAAATAACAGCATTATTTCGTGCATGTACACAGTTCATAATGTTCTTCTACATCTGCAAAAAAATTTAAAAAACCAGCAGGAGCAGAAGAAGAGGGATCAACACTTAACGTGGCAAAATGTAAAAGCATTAGGAGAATTTCATGTTTAACGAAACAAAGAATGTCAATATAACTCACCTGCTAGGTGACAAATACAGCATATAAATAAAACCCTAAAGCAGTTTCAATTAAAAAAAACCAAAAAAAAACCAGTAAGCCTAAGCAAGTGGCAGTTTTGCTGCTGTACTAATACTTCTATGAAGGGATCAAATTCATAATAATATAATCTATTGGGTTATTCTTATTATTTGTAATGTCTTTTCTGTGTGTGAGTAGGGATGTATTTTATGTGTAGAAATTAAGTTTTATATATAGGTGAAATATGATGTATACAATTGTATATATGCAGCTTATAAAATATTTAGTCAATATATCAAAAAGGCCATCGATTCCTAAATAGAGGGTGAATATTGTAAATATGGAGAAATTAAAAAAACTTAGCTGTAGTTCAAGGTAATAAAAGGGGTAGGATCAAATAAGTTTATACTTCTTCCTCCTCCTTTTCGAGCGTGTAAACTTGCTGCAAAAGCAAGAAAATGTGAAGTTTATCTTCGTTGTTTTTTTGTTTTGGTTTTGTTTTGGCATGTATTTTTTAATGGTGAAATAAAGCACTCAATTCAATTAAAGTGCATGGAAACACCTCTGATCTTACTATTAATTTAGCCTGATTATTCACAGCTATGTGATTTAAGTGTGCATGTAAACACACCAATTGTGACTTTGTAGGCTGGCCCTCGATAGAAACACACACAGCAGCATGGTGTTCACTTCATTAACAAACTAATCATTAAACTCACTCCTAATGCACTACCCTCAAAACTGGGTCACCTGAAAACTAACGAGGTTCAGGACTGAGGGTGGGGAGACTGCCTCCAGTGTTGGTGCTCACATGTACGAGGTATCATCTTAAAATGAATAACACGCCTCCCTAATATATTCTGATATAGTTTATTTTAGAAGATCTGCTTCAGGAAGGTGGCTGCAGCTGATTTGAAATGTAAAAATCACAGAAAGGGACATGATTTAAAAGTCTGAGTGTGTTAATGAGTGTTTATTTGTTTATATGTGTTCTGTTTTAACTTGATTTGCTGCAGGGTAGTTCTGTGAGAGAGACCTCTGTCTCACTGCTAAAATAAAGGAAAAACACAACAGTAATATCAGCTTTTTGTTAGCTTGCAAGGCGTGTTTTCTAAAATATAACCAGCCCAACAAAATTTATCTCAAATATTCAGATATTCCTGTGAGTGGGTTGACTGGAGTTACATAAATTTTTTAACATTCCCAAATAAATCCTGAAATTTTAAGGTATGAATATCATTATAAAAGAATAATGCAATGCCCACAAAGGGAGAAATGAATGTCCTTATATGGAAACAATAAAAGCAATATCACAAAGATATTGCACTGCGAGAAGTCAGCACGTCAGCCTCTCACCCCAGCAGCCTCCTACTGATCATCCAGAACCATAAATAGCATTTAACATTATTTAACATTCACTCAACACAGCTCCATGGCAACAGCTGTGTCTACACTGGGATGAGCACGCCGAGTCCTGTGCCTGAGTGCAGGGATGCAGCTCCATCTAGAGGCCAAAAATGGAAACTGCAAGAGCAAAGTGACATTAAAAAATAACCTCACTGAGGGCTTAAAACTATTATTTACTGCAGTGAAGCATCTTCAGGAGGCAGAATCTGCATTTCAGGACACCTTGTGCATGCAGCTGTTCACAAATCAACTATTAAAGCCTTAAAATAAATGTCCACAGCCTTCTGATCAATTTAAGACAGAGACTTGGAGCACTACAAATCTAATATATGTGCATTTGTCATTAAAGGAAGACAAAAATGTGTTGCTTTCTTTAGGGAAAAAAATCAGATACAAGTTTTCATGCACATTCCCCAAAACATTAATAAAGTAGAGCAGAGGGAACATTAAGTTTACTTCTTTTGGATCAACTTGGGGCAACTTTTTGTTCTTTATTTCTAGTGGACGACTCAGTAGAGGGAAGGGGGAGACGTGGCAAATGGGGTGCCTACACAAAACGAGGGCCTCAATATATGGTAAGTGCACGCCATCTTGGCTTCATAAATGTGTAATTTAACACAGGTGAACAATTGTGTGCAGCCGCTTTCATACACATTTTTAACATAAAAAAAATAAACTCAAATGCAAACAAGGATGCTCAATTAATGAGCTGAATCAAGAGTTAATTATAATCTAAGCTACTTTTTCAATTAAATGAAATATATCTGTAATTAAAGGAATATATAACACTTATTAATGTTTATGTTTTAACAAGTTTGATGGCATAAAATAGAGAAAAACAAATGACAGAACATAAACCAGTTAAGCAGAACTATAATAAAAGTATACTACTCTATGTTTAATGCACTGTTAATCAAGCTGTGGCCCCCTGGTGGGCGCCTGGGGTACTGCAGACGGGCCACTCAAGGTCATTCACAATACAGACAAAACAACAAACAATTAAAATCACATTTAATTCATCATTATATTCTTAGTTATGCTTTCTGATCATGCACCTGGCTCAGGAAGTGTCCCAACATTATGATGACATTTCATAATGTTGGAGCAAATGTTTTCAAAGGTGTAGCAGGCAACAGAGAGAAGAGGGATTTTCATGTTGTTGGGATTTGCATATATTTTTATTTTGTAGTTATTTTACTCTCACTGCAGTTAAAAAAACCAAGATAATTACTAAACCATGCAGTTGGATTTTGCTTTTCTTCAGTCATAAGTGCATTACATTTTCATTAAAAAATGAAAATCATCTGTTTTTTTTTTTTTTAATACAGTATAATTAAGAATTACAGGAAATTCCTTACGATGAGTACAGTTGTCATCTGATTCTGAGGTTCTGTTTTTATTTATTCAGGAAAAAACAAGCAACATTTTAATTGTAAATTACAAACAAAAATCATTCAATGTGTTAAACCCAAAATAAAACTGGATAAAATAAAGCAGCCAGGCCAGGACTGCCTCCTTCAATGAGTCCTTCATATGGTGATTTAGTCCTAAAACAGGAAATTATTACTAAAAAAAAAAGTATTTATAAAAAGCTTTTCATAACCACTGTGCATCAGGTAAATGACAAAATAAATAAATAAAATTGATTAAACGATATTCTGAGACAAGCTTGTTGATTCAGTTATGGCAAAACGTATGAATAAAAAAAAGGAAAAATATCCCAAATTGGGTAAAATTTTTATTTAATTTAAACACTAACATCTTGATAAAGAAAAACTTAGTTTGAGGTTTGTCTCTTTCATCCAGAATACTTTTTCCCATGTGAATTAAGGCTGAACGATATGGACAAAATTTCATATCTTGATATTCATGCCAGATATCTCGATATCGGTACGACGACAGGTTCGGTGAAAACCAAGCATTTTTCACAAAAATTGAAACATCATGATACAAAAGAAAGTGGAAAGTGCATTTTTAGCGCGGGGGAAATCTATATCGTTTATATCGTTAATTTTCGATATTAATATCTTGAATGTTCATATCTCAATATCGATACGATAACGATATATTGTTCAGCCCTAATGTGAATGCAAAATCAACTTTTTAAATCACTGCACACACTGAATTTAAAAAAAAAAGAGACCCGGTCTGTTTTGAGTACAAAATCATGACTTTATTGAATTTACAAATCTATTTCCTCAAAATTGTTCAAGTTTTCAGGACGAACAGAAACAGTGCAAAAAGAGACGAAGACGCTCCTCTAGAAACAAACACCTACAGTCGGACGACAAAGGCCAGAGGTTCAAGTATCGTGAACAGTAACAATGACACGAATGTAAATAAAGCAACAACACGGCCATTTCATACTTAACATTTACACAGTTATCAACATAAAGTAATAAAAATATACATCTTTTTTTGTTCAGTGTTTATCTATTTTATTGTCCTAACTGAAGCCCCGACGAAACATCACAGAAGACAGGAGTACCCTCGTAATAATACTTTCAAGTAATGTGGGGATAAAATGCTTTTAATTAGGATTAATTCGCATTTTTAACCACACCGGTCAGAGACACCTGCTTCAAACTATAGGTAAGATGGCCGCCAGGTGAAGCAACATGAAAAGAAAATTTAGAAACAAAAATGGAGGCAGAGGGGATGGAAAATCAAATATGTGCTGCGTTATTGTGACTGTGGTCTGATGGAGCGAAGAGAACTCAACAGAGATGGTGTTCTGCTTCAATATGTTACCATGTTAACTTGTGACCTTCAGCGGAGTGGCTGTTTGGACAGCCATAAAGAAAATTATCACTAAGTTTGAGTTGTGATGGAGATCAGAAGTTGAACTTCTGAGATTAAGTCAGAATTAAGAGAATATCTAAAAGTATGAGTGTGATTATTTGAGGAACAATGAGAAAATGATTTTTTTTTCTAAATACTATCACTTCTTATCTCATAATTCTGCTTTATAGTCCAATTTTTAGGGCCTTTTCTATCATTATAACGACTCAGTATCTCTTAAACTTAACTTTTCCGTCAAATTGTAATAAAAAAACCTTGACGTAAGGGAAACATCTCACAAGTTTAACATTTTATCTCAGAATTATGACTTTAATCGACATTTTTTCTTATTTATTAATCATGCATTTTTTTAAACTCCAGGGTAAATGCTTACTTCCAATTATTTAACTTTTCTTTTCATCCAGGAAATGTTTTGTTTTTCTAAAAGCTTTGACTTCTTACCTCATAATTATGACTTAATAATGTCTTTATTTCTTTTTAATCAATTCTGAACTTATATATTTTTCTTTTCGAGCAGCAGAAAATGTGCTCAAACAGAAATATTGTCATATTTAATTTAATAAACAGTTCCAGGGTTTGACCAAGTTTGAGCCATTCACTGAATTTGGCAGAAGTTCAATTCATTTATTTACATAACTTAAAAAAACACACTGCTGCCTGGCCTGGCTCTTCCTCAGGTGTCTTGGTAGCACTTAAGTTTGTTAAAAGCTACAATGGGATTTGTGTTAAAAAAAAAAAAAAGATTAAATTTATAGGCCCCCATAATTTCATTACTTACAATACCAGGCGTGTGTTTTGACAGTGTCTTAATATATTTTATGTGTACATGTTTGGCGTTTAACATTTGTCGTGCATATCTTCAGGTTTTCAGAGAAAAAAAAAAAAAGGTTTAGTCATGTTTTTAACTCTGAAGGCTTTGTGGATTTAGTTGATGAATTGTACCTGAGGAAAACAGTTGGCTCAGCTCAAAGTGTTGTTTATTTTAATAATTTGAATAAATAAACATCTACTATTTTTGGAAGCAACAGAGTTTTTTTTTTGCCTCACCTCCAGAGGCTTTTCATGGCTCAGCAGATGAACTACAGATGTTTGTGTTTTCTTTCTGTGGTCACTCTTTGTTGAAACTGTTGTAATTAGTTGCCTGAGCAGATCTACTGTAACATTTGGTTATTTTGTGAGTTCTCATCCTGGAGCGTTGACATGGTTGTTGCTTAATCCCATCAGGTAGTTGTTTCCGGCCTGAGCTTGTGAGCCTGTCAGAGTAAAGCATTTCCATGAGGGCTTGTGACACAGCTGAAGATACAAAAGCACCTCACCTCAGGCCGAAGACGGTTGATTTCATGACCTTTTCAGACCTGCACCATCTGGATTTAGTTTTTATTTCCACCCTGCTTTTAGGAAAAATAATGCACACGGTTTATGCCACAGAAACCTATTTTCACTGCGGTGACACCCGTGGGCTTCAAGTAGTGTCTTTGGTTATTTTGTGTCCATGGAGGAGTCGCCAGCACATCCCATAATCCTTTGCAACTCCTGGATACAAGGTGTGATTGTCTGACTGTGGAACTGAGCCATCTTCATCCTGGACAAGAGAGAGCAGTCTGTTAGCACAGTTTAACCTGAACATCTTGTATATTACATTTGTTTATCTTATCCGCTACACGACACTAAACCTGCAGCTCAACATGAGGCCCTTTCCACAGAAGAAAACCTTTGAGCATCTCCTAACATTTCATTAAAGCTACCTGAAAAGCTCAAATGTTTTAGTCTAGCTACTCTTTAAATCCAAGTGAGAGCTAACAGACACCCAAGTGAAGAAGAGAGTGCAGCCCAGGAACAGGACCCTCAGGAAAGGTGCATCAGCTCAGGACTAGAAGGTGAATGGACTTACAGTCAGGACTTTAGTAGGATGCCCATGTCGTAATCTATCAGGTGGACAGTTAAGATGGAGATTTGTGGCTTAAACGGCAGCAACAGGAAGGTGATACACCCGAAATGTGTCACAGACTGAGCAGTGAAAGTCATGTCTCTGTCCTGCGATGATCAAAATGCTTCAGAGACATTTCAGGTTAAAATACATGAAAGTACATGTATCATCACCACCAGGTTATCACTTTACAAGAACCACAAATATATCAACAAGGGCTGGTTGATGAAACAAGTCTTTTTTTTTTTTTTTTTTTAAGCTGGATGGCAAACAGGGATGGGAATCGAAAACCAATTCCAGTTCAGAATTCATAACTCCCTCAAGGAGTTGACATCAGTCTTTTTGATTATCAGTTCCTTCCACTTCATTCTGCGTGCTTTGCAAATCAAGGATATTACACTGTCATCAGAGGCAGACAGCAGGAATAATCACAAAAAAATCAAGAGTCAAGGCAAAAAAAGGGCAGAAGTGGAAACACCAGCGCCTTGCAGAAGCTTTGACACAAGCAGCACAGCAATGAACATCAAGAGTAACTCGTCTTTGACTTTGTTGCCACCAAAAACCTTATCACACCGACTTTATTGCACACAGAAAATCAGCAGGAATCAATAATTGGATCAATAAGCAGAGTCATTGATGGCAGTGGTATCAATAAAATCATATCAATTCCTGTTCCTATACACAACAAGTTAGTCTGAAGAAGTAACAAGAAGCCACAGCCAACAAAAGGAGAAAACTTGCCAATATTTCAAAGATCAGGGAATCACAAAGTCGAAAAACACAAATGATCTGCAGTTATATTTCAACCACCAATTAAGCAGAACTGCCTCAATTGTTGAGAATATTTGGATAAAAGGGACAATTTAAACAGTGAACAAGAGTTTGCCTGAGATTTTTGATCATTAAAAAACAATAAATGATGCATTAGTGGGTGTCTAGGATTTCTATTTGTGATGCCAAGTGTTAACCATTAATATCATTTTAATTCATTACTGATGAAATAAAATTAATAAGGTTTAATTCTACAATCAGACTAACGCAAGTTCATTATCTTCAGTGACCAGAAATCCATAAAATTTAACATATATATATATTTTTTGTATCTCATTTGATACATTAGGTGCTTTTGGCAACTGATAATCCATTTGAGGACATTTTTATCATCTATCTGATTGTAGGCACAACAATAACACAAAACACATTCAAATAGGCAGATTATGAGTTTTGTGTTGAGTGAACAAATGTGTTTCAACAATAATATTCCAGCTCATAATTGCAATAATTTGATTAAAATGGGAAACACTCAAAATCTACTTCAGCAGCTGCACTTGTGTGAACTAATTTGATGCTCTTGCGAAATGATCTTTTTGATTTGCACGTTATTATTCCTGCTTTTGATCAACATGCCAGAAAGAGAGGAGTTCTTGATTGTGTTTCTGATGAAGGCGATAGTAGGTGGGAGAGCATTTTAGTTTGACTAGAGGGACAAAACATTAGGAACACCTCTTTAAACCCTGATAAAACACTCCTAACCGCAGCCTGAGTCCTATAAATGTTTAAATCATATTTCTAACAGAGCAAACAAACAACGTCTTACCTTCTGAGCAGCTCTCGTCCTCTGTTGGCTTCAGGCTGGTAGTGTTGGAGTGCAGTGAGGCTGTGAGCAGCCAGGATGCTGTAACACTGTTCTCGGAGAGCGTTGTGGCTCACCGTGTCCCACTGAGGAAGCTCGCTGGTGTAGCGACACGCCATCAGGGTGTGCTCCAACACGGCATCCCACTCTTTGTTCCTCAGGAGAGCCTGGCCCCACTCCTGACAGGACACCTGAGAGCCAAAGAGGGGCAACAGGTTAAAGCTGTGAAACCACTTCTCTTCAAGTTTGGAGCTCAGTGATATAACAAAGAAGCAGGGTTTGAAAATACTTCTACAAACATGCGATATCTCAGTGATTCTCACCTTGAAGGCCACCAGATGGGGATATGCCTTCCTGTAGCAGTGAGCGTCTCTGTTGGAGCCAAACCTCGAGTACGGGATGGAACGGTAAATATTAGTTTTCTTAAGTTGCAAGTCTTCTTGGAGATACTTCAGGTCTGCTGCCAGGACTCTGGGCTCTTTGCTCTAGGATACAAGAAAACACAAAAAGAATATTTTTAGACATGAAAACTAAAAAATATACTGCAACAAAGAGAAGGGGACTTTTCAGGGCATAGTTAAATTTAATACTGTAAGAAAATTTAAGAGACTTTCACATTAAATCCATGTAAAAACTCAACCATCTCACTTGTCATTGCTGCATAATACACTGCCTGGCCAAAAAAAAAGTCGCCACCTGGATTTAACTAAGCAAATAGGTACGAGCTTCCTATTGGATAATTACTGCATGGGTGATTATCTTTCAGCTGGCAACAAGTTATTTAACCCCAGCTGATGCAATGAGTAGCTTCTCATTTCTTAAACCATGTCAAAAGACACATCCTGTGTTCATGGAAAAGATGTTAGTCTGTTTAAGAAGGGTCAAATCATTGGCATGCATCAAGAAGAGAAAACATCTAAGGAGATTGCAGAAACTACTAAAATTGGGTTAAAAACTGTTCTGGAGGAAGGTCATGTGGTCTGATGAGTCCAGATTTACCCTTCACCCATCATGCCTTGTGCCTACTGTCCAAGCCTGTGGGGGCAGTGCTATGATCTGGGGCTGCTGCAGTTGGTCAGGTCTAGGTTCAGCAACATTATGTGCCCAAAGAATGAGGTCAGCTGACTACCTGAATATACTGAATGACCAGGTTATTCCATCAGTGGATTTTTTCTTCCCTATTCCAAGATGACAATGCCAGGATTCATCGGGCTCAAATTGTGAAAGAGTGGTTCAGGGAGCATGAGACATTTTCACACATGGATTGACCACCACAGAGTCCAGACCTTAACCTCATAGAGAATCTTTGGGATGTGCTGGAGAAGGCTTTGCATAGTGGTCAGACTCTCCCATCATCAATACAAGCTCTTGATGAAAAAATTAACGCAACACTGGATGGAAATAAATCTTGTGATATTGCAGAAGCTTATCAAAACAATGCCACAACGAATGCATGCTGTAATAAAAGCTAAAGTTGGTCCAACAAAATATTAGAGTGTGTGACCTTTTTTTGTGGTGGTGACTTTTTTTTTTGGCCAGGCAGTTTGCCTTCAAAGTAGCAGCCTCTATCACCACCACAGTGAGTTAGCTGTAAATGTAAAACAATGAGTACCATCAATAAAGTATCAGTAAATAAAAGAAAGATTACCTGTTCAACTAAGATGAGGGACCTGATAAGTTGTACAAGCTGCTGTTCAGAGAGTCGGGTGTGTTGCACGTCCATCCTGTCACTCTGGTCCTCTATCCTCTCACTCCAGACATCACCAATGGATAAGTCTACTGTAAATCAAAAAACAGGATTATCAGAAATAACTTAAATCGATAAAAACATGCACAAGGATCCCTTGAAACAGGTCTTAAGACAACGGCATCAGTTGCATTTTGCAGTCAAGATTGAACGACCAGAAAATGTTCATTTCTTTTGATATTATAATGCGATTGAACAGACTGTAGTGATACTACAATCAATACTGGACAAAATGACAAAATGAGAAGCTTGAATAAACTGAGTAAGGCTTATGTTAAAAAAATAAATAAATTAAAAAAAAAAAAGTTCTGAATAAGACATGCACTGAATTTCTATTGTTACAGGTATCTAGAGGTATACATCTATAGCGATATATTAATTTTTGACAAGTTTTACCTCAAAACAACTGTACTTCTTCAAGCTGCTCTCGAAAATCTGGTTTTCCTTTCTTTAGCTGCAACATTTTAGCACATCATCCTAACAGACTGCACACTCGATAGTCTCATTTTAAGAGCAGACCTAAAACACATAACTTGACTGTATGTTTGCTTGTTAATTACCAAAATCCTGGCAATTCAGATTCTATTAACATTTCCTACAGAATTTTGGATGTCTACCCTGTTATGCTCTGTGTTTTATGGGCATGAACTGAGACAGATGCAGAGATTAAGGTTTGTTTCTTTCATTTTTGATTCTCCAAGCTGACAATGTAAAGGTGTTTATGGCCTTTGGGTCTGATTGGTACAGTGCTGATGTGTCCTGAGCTTTGTAACTGCTGATATTTAAATCATTTAAATACTATATGCTGGCTTTAAAATAAGCAAATTGCCAAAATGAACCACACAGCTCCGCCTATAAGGTTACTGTTAAAAATAAACTTCTTTTTATTATCATGTCCTCCAACGTACTTCTCTATCTTTTTTTATTTTTTATTTTTTTTACTGAATATCATCCATTAGAAAACAATAAAGGAAGTTTTACATATTTCTGCTGGCCTGGGTTCAAATCCAGCCTGTGGTCAAAGTGCAGAATGTCCTCCCCTACTCTCTCCTATCAATAAAGGCACAAATAGACAGACAGACGGATAAAGGCCGGCAAACACATAACCTCCTTGGCGGACGTAACTATGAAGTAAGGTAGTTATAATATTAAAGTAGCTTGCCAAATTAATACTCATACGTAAAATAAAACAGTTACTTTTAATGCTTGGCAATTAGAAAAGTGATTAGATAACTTAGGAGGACTGAGTAATAGTTTATTCTTAACACTTTTCAATTAATTTGCCCAACGTTGGTCACAATATGAGAAACTAACCCCTCTTGTGTGAGGGGAAACTTGTACTTTGCAAAAACACATTAAAAAAACTATCAATGTCATACTTCCCTATCAAAATCTCTGATATAAAACACTGAATCAATAATTCAGTGCATTTTCATTTAAATCTCATTTTCCACATTTTTCACGTTTTATCATACCTGTCATATGATCACAGCTTATTCCAGGTGAACATTAAATATTGCATCAAATCTATGTGGGCAAATCACGACAAATGAACCATAAATATGGTCATTTTGAGGAATATAAATAACAAATAATAAATATTAATCTCGCTTTTGAATAATTTCTTCCCCATTTTTAAATTCTAACAAGTTTTAATGAATCACATATTTAAGCTTTTCTTTAATCATTATTATTAGAAAGTATTTTTTTTATCTATCTCAATCTCTTCATTTAAATTCGATTATTACTTATGTTTTATTTTTTCACTTTTATCTCCACCGTTTTGCTCAACACAGTCCTGTTGTTAAATTAAGATCTGATATATACATGTGTACATGTATACACGTATCTTTCTAGTTTGTTCTCCTTGTTCTCTATTTCTGTAAAGCACTTTCTGCTACATTTGTATGAAAAGTACTACATAAATAAAGACTGATTGGATATAGTAGCACTGGTTTGACTGATACTTACATGATTGTGTTCGCCTTGTGTTTTTCCCTCTTGAAAGCGGAGATGGAGCCAAACGGGCACTTAATATCTCCAGGTAGGACCTCTTCATGCGAGCTGAGAAGAAAAGGTAAATTAACAAATTAGTATTACACAAAAGAGTATCAAGTATTAATATGCATTATAAGTACTAATTAACTTTTGCTCATTATCGTATTTACCAATCGTTATCTGGAAAACACAGCCTCATTTATGAGCACTCTTGCTTGCACATTAAAGTTAAATTAAAGTAATTAGAGAAACATTTAGTTGAAATAATTGTCTATGTAAAATAAAGCAGAAAACGGCTTCAACTGTTTTTAACCGTTGGGGCGCGCGCTTGTGATAACATTAGCATGATAGCAAAGTGGCGCCTCCTGCACAAAGACAGCAAAATGTTTGAACCCTCAGAAACAAAGCATATATTCTCCACTTACCGGCAATTTTGGGCTGAGGAGCAGGTATTTCAACTAAGGCACGTCGTGGCTGGCACAAAGCTGCCATTGTGACGAACTTAAAGGGTAAATTTATTGAGCCAAGTACCTGCTAGTGGTGCTACTGTTAGCTGAACTTTAAACCCCACAGGGTTCCCGACAATAACTTTGCCACCGGAGTAGTTTGTCAAGAAATCGAGATAAGCGGACCCCGTAACGACAACAGCGCAGCTTTCAGGTCGACACTAGTTCTACAAGTCTTAAAACGTCCTTAAATTTAACTTCTAACCCAGAAATCTCCACTTTTTGCCCTAAATAAAGCCAAAACGAGCCAAACCGTCCTATCCTGCCAGCCTCTGCATGTTAACTCCTGTGGATGGAGCGCGCGACACCAGTTGCCGCGCGGGCGGGGTTTGCGTCATGGCTCGCTCTGATTGGTCGATGTCAGCAGCATGTGTGGAACAGGCGCCGAATATGCAAATAAAGGAGCAGGCGCGTGCTGCTGCAGATCCCCCATGTCTCCACTGCCGCACGTGAACACAAGCTCGTGCATGCAGGGAGGAAGAAGGGAGGGCGCGCGGAGTTTCATTCAAATAAAACGAGAAACACGGTAGTTGTAGTTTTTAACGCTTAAAGGACAAAAACCTGAATCAATAAATATATTTAATACTGACATTTTAGATATAGACGAAGGTTATATTGTTTTAAATGTGTTTCTTAGGCTATTAAAATCATAAATTATAAATTAAATTTAACAGAATCAGTATTTTTAAACAAAATGCCAATTACAGTGCATTAATCAGCGAGCTAAACATAAAGGATGGTATTTAAAATGTTCATGCACAGTGCCTAACAAATATCTTAGACCACCTTCATCATTTCAGAATCAGAATCAGAAATACTTGATTAATCCCCAAAGGGAAATTCTGTTGTTTCAGTTGGTCTTATACATAGTGTAGCAGTAGGAATATCAAAAAGACACTAAAATAGATAAGAGCACATAAAATTAAGATAAGAAATTCAGAAAGCAGTTTGCATTTTATTTTAACTTTTATTTAGTTTGTGGGTTTTGGGGATATTTTTTGTTTAACTTTATTATTATTATTTTTTGTTGGGGGACTGTATTTGATTTTAGTTCATTTGTTTATCTATCATTAGTATGATTGGTATTGTTATTGTTTTGTTATATCCCTTCAGTGTTGCTGCTTTTGTGGATGTGATAATTTGTGTGTGGGGTTGTGTACATTCAATATATTTTTGTTTAGCTGCACTGTCTGTTCATATGGGGGGGGGGGTTTAAAGTTACAAAAATTCAATAAAATGTTTAAAAAAAAAAAAGAAAGAAAGCAGGTTGCAACGTGCAGAATCTTTTGGCTATTATTTAGTAATACACCAGTATTTATAACTCTTTAACAAAAAATATTTTCAATACTGAAATAAAATAATTATCATCATCCATGCATTTTCAAATTTACTGTTCTACAAACAAAGGTTAAAATATGGACCTAAAATATTAAAGTACGAGAGTCCCTGAACAGAAAAAATAGTTTCAGAAGCTGAATGACATGCTTGAGTAATTTCCAACTTCTCAGAGAAATCCAGTGAGCAGCTCTAATTTGTGTATAAAATTGTGAATTCAGTTTGAAATTCCTAATTCCTGTTCAAAATGTTAAAACTTTAAGAGCTCACTGAAAACGAAAGAGCCTGCATGATGCTGAATGGTTTTCTCATTTTTATGACAGGTTGTCTAATAAATTTGTTCAGCACTGTGTGCAAGTTTAAAGGGATACTTCAATATTTTAGAAGCGGGGCTGTATGAGAGTTGTTTAAATTGAAAATGTATTATGCTTACACAGCTTCCCATTTAATGTAGTTATTGCTGACCCCATCTTTCGTCCTGTAAGATATGACGGCCCAATATTGATGTTTAGAAAATGTCTGGACTGGAAAAAGACCTGAATAAATCCTCACCGTATTCATACTGGATGGTTTACAGTGCGGTCACAGTCAGGGTTGGTCACAGCCTTAGTGGTGCAACAAGATGACGAGCAAACATTATAGAAAAAGTAACAGATGCAATTATGGCGTCTGCTGGAAAACCAGAGGAAGAATGAATGGCTTGTTACACTGAAATTCTTTGCTTCTTTCCTACGGCATGTAACTTGGCTCACAAGATGGACAATTCATAGGATTTCTTTCACCAGTCTATCTGGACATTATCCCATATTAAGTGACTGAAAAGGGCAGGATAGCGTGTGAAAATAGATAGCACCTTAAGGAAACAAACTTGGAGGGTAATTGGATGAATGTTTGCTGTTGTAAGTTTGCAGTCTTTTCTCCTCTCTTGCACAGCTGCACCAGACCTGCAGATTCAGCCTATCTCTCCTCATAGAAAGCCATCCTTTGTAAGATGAACCTGCCTGATGATCACTCTTGTGAATTCAGCTACTTTGTACTTTGCATGGTAAAAGAGTAAATCAGCATAATAACTTACTGTAGATGGAATTACAAAGATTCATTCAATCTGCAAATTCGATGATTCATTCACAAAGTTTGGTTAAACATTTGTAGCCTCATGCCAAAATGTGTGTATATGACTACAAACACATGACATCACATAAAAACAGCACAACTGTAGAAATACAGCATCTTTACTCCTTGCTGTAAAACATTCAATTCAGTGAAGACACGTGCCAGTTAAATATCTGTAAAACATTTTTTAATGGTTGGTGGAATATTGAAAAAAAATCTTGCCAAGAGACAAAACTGCATCTTAAAACATTGTGTGAAGTAATAAATCATGTAAGAACATAAATTATCCCAAAAACATGATAATAAAACACAAATAATTCAAAATAATTAGATATCATTTTTACAGTGGTCAATCTGAAATACTTCTTCATAAATTGTGGATATAATATTTTCACATTTCTATATATTTAGGTATTTGTGATAAGCTTATAGTATTCTATTCTGTAAAATAGTCTATGCAAAAAATAAGAAGCAGTCCTAAGTGCAGTGCAATTTCAGTGTCCCTGTTTTTCCTACATATGATTTTTCTAACTGTATTTCTCTCTTCCTGCCAAGAAACTGCATTATTATGCATTATGGATGAAATAATGTCACTATTTAACAGTCATCCAGACATAAAAACCAACATTATCATGTGAATAAACGACAGCAACAGCACCTCCCCTTGGCTGACTGTGACATATTTACTTAGCATGTCTACAGGTAGATTTATTTTTTTACAGTCGTGAATATCTTCAGTGAAACTGCACTTTATGACTGTTGAGCTGGAGGTGAATTCACTCCAGCTCTGAACAACAGGAGAGCGAATGAAGCTGAATACTCAGTGGCTTTTTAAAACTGCTACAGCAAATAATATAGTGTTTGTATGTACATTATTAACATATTTAAATAAGTTACATAATGCACAGGTCAAAGGGTGTCTGTTAGGTACATATAATACAAAGGTCTGTGACAGTATGGCTTTGTAAATACACATTACAATATTGTCATCAGAGAGAGCAAGTGCAGTCAGACCGAGCTGCCTTTTAGCATCTTTGCAACAAGTCTTAAACTTTAACTACACTGATATGAAGACCCTGTATGATTTCTCTAACAGGATGCTGAAAGACAGACGTCTGACGACTGCTTAGGCCACACTGTAAAGCAGAAGGAGTAGCCTCTACTTGCTAAGCAGCGTTTTAAGGGAGCGGGTGAGTGCGTTAGCAATGGCCGACATGGTACTGGAGTGGCGGACCAGGGCTTTCACGCTGTGCTCCCCGGGCGCTCCCACTGTCGCAGCCTCTGCCGCTTTGAGCAAACATATGTAGTTCATAACCACCTCGTCGACCTTAGCTACGACCTCTCTCTGTTGGTGGGAGGCCGACGCTCCGAGCCCCCTGACCAGACACATACAGGCCTCACAGAGACAGCATAGCACCTGGAAACTACAAGTCACAGCGAGCAGCATCTCCTCGGGAGTGCCGTGGGCTTGTGCCATCCTGCGGCACGCCCGTCCCAGCTCTTTTGATTCCACGGAGAGGAGCTGCTTGTACTGGGACACGTCCTGAAGAGGCATCTGGGCTCCGCGATCGCAGCGACTGATGCTCGATCTCACCAGTGCGATGAGTTCGCTAGCGTCCCGGCGGACATCGGTGAAGCCGGAGGGGTAGCCGTACATGCGGTCTTTCAGGGCGTTGATTCTTGCGAGCCGGTCACTGAAGCTCATGTTGTTCAGGACTTCTCCGTACAGCTGCTCCCCGGCTGCATCCATGGCTGAGCCACATGGGAAAATGGCGGATGAAGCGGCGTTGTCGGCATCGCTCCCACCACGGCCTCGTCTAGGTTTCTCCCACTCTATATCGTCCTCCTCACCCTCACTCTTGCGCTTAAAGAAGCAGTAGCTAAAAGGCCCGTTGCATCTCCACGGACTGGTGTCCAGTTTTTGCGAGCCCTTGATGTGTTTCCCGTCTTTCTGGAGTGGAAATGCGACAGAAGCCCTTCTGCAGTCCAGCCTACTGCCTGAAGACCAGCACGATGTGTGAGAAGATACCGAGCCTTGAGAGTAGCTCTTGGAGAGTCTCTTCCTGGTCGGCCTGCGCTGGACTTTGGTCTCGCCTTGCTGGGGCACAGATGGTGACAGGGGCTGCTGGCTCCTGCTGCGAGTGGGCTTTTCAAACAGGACTTCCACGCTACCAGAGCTGGCAGTCACGTTGCTGGAGCTTCGCTTGAGCTCTCGACCCCGTTGCAGGCTATTGCTTAAGGACTCCGTCTGTGGGATGGGGGCTTGGATGTGGTTCTGATTAGGCCGAAACTGCATTGGATGGAGGGAATCCTGTTGGCATCCTGAGTTGCTGGAGCTAGTGTTGGCTTGCACAGGAACTGGCATCAGAGGAGATGAAGGCAGCGCCAGAGGGGGTGGTGGAGGAGGTGGTGGTTGTGGGTTGCGAGTTGGGGATGTGATACAAGCCCTTGGACCGGTGGATGCCTGCCTGATAAAAGCAGAGGGATGGTCCCCCCTCCCTAAAGACATTACGTTGTAGTCTGATTGTTGAGAACTTGGAGCGGCAGAGAAGCAAAGAGACTCACTGGGGCGTTGCCGACCTGCATGCCTTCCTCGCTGCTCTGACCTAAACCAGTCCTCATTGGTGCCACCAGGTTGGCTTCTTGACCTGGGTGGAGGACGATTAGGGTTCCCCCCATCCTCCTGGTTTCCACTTGTAACAAATCTCCCATCAGGACTGATACAGCCCTCTCTTTTATACATCGCTAAGAACTGCTCCTGGTCCATACCGCTCCTCTCTAGCTCACTCTCAAGGCCAGAAAAGGAGCTTCTTCTCTCAGAGGTGCTCGGCCTGAAGTCTAAATTGTCACTCAGTATCTGAGAGTGCATGTCAGGGTTTCTTTTCAGTTTGGCAGGAAGTGTTGCTGAATGGTAAGAGCGTTGATTTTTATTCATTAACTGCATGGTAGCTGAGTTAGGGTTGACTAAGTTTGGGCTAAGAAATGGGGACGATATGGAGGAAGGCATACATGGGCAACGACCAATGGTGTTCCCTCGATTCTTCACCATCTCAACCAGCTGAGGGTTGCTTGTGATAAAACGTCTGGTGTCCTTTTTCACTGCAGCCCCCATGCCTGCACTGTGCAGCTTCCCGCCTTGGTGCATCTGGCTGACTGTCAGGTAGTTGATCAGCTGTCTGTAGGCGTCGCTGCCCTCCTTCTGATTCTGCCCCTTTGAATGGGCCTGTTGTTTAGGGTGCACATCGTTGTGGGCCTTCTTGTTTCCACTACTCGACGACTCTTTATGCTTGGATGGCGTTGCAGATGAAGGACGGCTTGATTCGGCACCAGCGCCAGTACCGTGAATGTTGGGCAGCATTTTCCGGAGCAGGGCGGGGTCGGCGTGAGGGTGGAGGTCCTTTCCCTGAGCGCTCTGGCCGGGCATGCCTCGAAGCTTGTTTTCTTCGTAGTTCAGCACCCTGAGTAGAGAAGAGGAGGAACTGGAGAGTGGGTGCCTTTGCAGGTGGTGGTGTTTTGATTCATATGGACCCGGGCCCAGGGGAGAGTCTGTCGGGGTGGCACAAGCACTGCTGTTGGTGCTCCCACCAGCATCCAAGGATGAGCACAAAGACCCTTGAAGCGAGCTGTGGGCCTCTCCGTGTAAATTCGAGATTCTTTTTGCAAGATGGTACTCACACAGGCGTGCGACACTCTGCTGTCTTGGCAGGGTGGGGTGGTCACTTTGTATGTCCGATCCCTGCTCCGACCCCCCTGATCTGTTCTTTTTGGTCGGGGACAACAACGATGCCACAACTAAACGTTCATCTGGGTCAATACCTCCTGCTCCGTTATCTGTGTGACTGTCACCAACATCTAAGAGGCGGTCACAGGTGGAGGACGCAGGGCGGGGGTTTCGGTGATGCTCATGGGGGTGGCTGTTCATCAGGTGGCTCTCTGCTGCTGAATTTTCAGCCAAAAAAGAGTTCTGTCGTCTTTGAGTTTCACAAAATGAAGTACGCTGGTCCATGTCGAGCCGGCCTCTCCCCCGAATGCTCTCCCCTCTGTACCCGTCCCTTGTGCTAAAGGTGTTGTACTTCCCACTGGAGTCTGCGGACTTCCTGTGATGCTTGCCCCCTGGTGTGGTTGAACTTGGCCGCTGTAGAGTGGATGACATGTTAGCCTGGGCCCTCATGTCCAAACTCTCTTGTCCAGCTGTGGAGGCGTCCAACAGGGGGCTCCGTCTTGGAGGAACAGCTGGAGGTTGAAGGTGCCGTGTTGGACTACGGGGTTTCTTCTGGATCGTTCCTGTTGTGGTGGGTGAGACGGGAAACTCAGTTTTCTCCTCGAGTAAAGGTTGGTATCCTTCCCTTGTGGCGACCAGGAGACGCATGTGGCTCTCACTGAGGCGGTGGGTAGCAGCGAGCTCGGAGATTTCAGTCATCTCCGAGGAGTTCGTCTCATTGCCAGAATCAGAGGAGGACTCGGGGCTAAAGCCTTGAGATGCGTAGGCACCTAAAGAGATACAAGGAAAAGTGAGCACTGAAGTTTTCATCTGTTCAACGTTTTTTGATAAAGCACAACAGAAAGCTAAGAATGAGTTGGAACAAAAGATGTAGCACAGTATAGAAAAGAGTGTTTTTCTAGGTAATTATGGACATGTAATGGGAGTTCCTTCTTAAAAACAGGGTACAAATCTAAGTGAGTAAAGGGATAAAGATAGTGGTGAGCAATTAAAGACTAAAACATACAGATGTGGCTGCTTCAATTTTCCCGTCCCAGCCAAATTTCAGCCATGTGGAGTCCAAACAAGGGTTATTTTTTGTGTTGTTTTTGCTCTAAAGTTCTGTACACTGTTGCATTTTCCGTGCTGAGCAAAATTTTCATTTATATACCTTTTAAAATATCATTAGTGAAGGTTACATGGTTATCACGTAATTGCGTGGGATCTAATTATAACCATTAGGCTGGGCAGGTCTGAGTACTTTTCTGTCATGGACCAGCCAAGACTGCCAAGGAAACAGGGGAAAATTTAAGTGGCTCCATCTGTAGTGCCAAATACTTTAGTCTAAAAAGGAAAAACAAATATTTTTTTCTGAAGCCATAACCAATTTCCAGATATAACAAAAATGAAAATACATAATATGGGTTCATAACCGAGGACACACCAAAGATCTCAGGATGTGTTTGATGATGCCTGAAGCACATATGAAGGTAAATGATAGAAATACATTTCCTGAATAGATTATTTAAAAAAAATGGATGTAAAATTATGTTAAAAAACGAAATTTCTCCCCCAAAAATCAGCTAAATTAATCAGCCACATTTGTTAATTCAATTATAATGACAATCAGTTGAAATGTATGTTAACCATTTGATGGAAAAGTGGCTCACAGACTGCTGATGAGAGAGGCTTTTGCAACTTCTTCACATTCTCTATTTGATTGAGGGCATTGGTGGTTTCAGGATAATGACTGTAACATGTCTGGATGTCTCTACAATAAATCATGAATGAGCAAAGTGCTAAAACTTTATACAAGCAGCTGCACTTCATGCACCATCAAAGATGTTGTTAACACCATAGCTCACTCTTAATGTCCCGTGCAATAATCTGGATTATGTATTCACTGCCCAATTATATCATCATATTAAGCTGGCATTGATATTGTCAGTTTAATACTCAGTTCAGCTGATTTAAATATTTGTGTTATGACATGCAGTCCAGGCGAGGTCTGAGCAGCAGTAAGGTGTTTTATTAAACTACAGGAAAAGCTTGAAGACCAAGAAGTGTGTTTTGAACTGCTCTGAAGAAACCTCATCTAACTTTTCTACCAGAGAGGGAGAAAAAAAATTTCAACAAGAAGAGCTGCATCCATCCTTTTTCTTTGTTTGGCTCTTTTGTTCTTCACCTGTCTCAGTTTCTGCCCTTTTATCAAACATTATTGAGACAAGCTAACTGTCATCTTTTTCACTGAAGCTGGTGTTAAACTTGTGTTGTAAAGGTAGAGAACCTTAGCCTGCTACTAGATTACATGGCACCAAAAGCAGGTGACTGGGACGCTTTCTTGGGATGGGATTAACACCATTTTTCTACTGAATTTATTCAATATTTAAAGTGAAAATTTGCTTTAAGAAAAACACAAGAGGCTGCTTGTGCATTGGCCATTACTTGTGCTGATTTTCAACATTGCTGCTGAGTCATGAAAAGGATTTCTGCAAGTTTCAACTCTATGAACTTCATTATTTAAAATGTTTTTAAGTTCCTTTATTGACAACCTTCATCAGCTGACACCATCTGTGGGTGACTGTTTAAAGCCACACTGTGCAGTTTATTCTCCCATCAAGTGGTGAAAATATATTTTGCATTCTAACGAACAGTGCTGTCTAGCGCCTCGCTTTTTCAAATGTGCGTTGCAACCGCTGAACTCTACGGTAGCCGGTATGTTCCAAGACAGAGGCAGAGCAATTTGACACAAATGAGGACATGTTTATGAATGTAGACATTGTTTTAGCTCATAGATTAATTAAAATGCTACACGTTGTCCCTTTAAGGTGGCCCGTGGTGGACCCTGTTGTTTTTTCATATATATTTTAAGAGTAAAGTCGAAAATGTTTGCGCTTTCTGTTTACAGGAGAATGGTGCCCAGAGTGCCTGAATCTGTAAACTTTTGAAACCGGGGTCCAGAGTGAAAAGTTTTGAAAACATTTTGTCTCCATGTGAACAGGAATCCTGGTTGTCAGGGAAAATGGGGATGCTCAGCACTCTTTCAGATAAAGGTTGCGTTCGCACCTTGAAACAACAACATCAACAGCTATGGCTGACTACCGAGCAACATGTGTGCTGCTAACTGTGCTAGGTTTGTTATCGCTCCTCCAACTAAATGTGGATTTAATGTGTCAATACTCTGACCCGCAGAGACATATTTGTTATATTAGCCAAGGACAATACAAGCTTACATCGCCAACTACTGGCCTGGGATGCACGCTACTCCGTTTTCAGTCTTTCTCACGGATCACAGAGTCTCTGTGTGAATGCAGAGTGCTTTTGAAAACGCAAAAGAAAAAACCTTTCAGTTTCTGGTGACAATGTTGTCTTGTAAACCGGCACAGTTCTCACTATTTGAGGAGAAAGTGAGAACTTTTATTGTGTGTGGATTGCGGGGACCCTTTTCAATCCAGCAGGACCACTGCAGGACTGGAAGATCAATTAGCAGGTTTATTTGCTGTTTGTTGGTGGTCTGGAGGTTAATTAGTTTGTGGCCACGGTGTTAATTGGATCTTGAAAGTGTTGGAATTACAAGAGTCATGACTTTGAAGCACTGTGCGACATGATACTGTCTGCAGCAGTGTTGTGAATAACTGTGAGGAGAAAACACATTGATAACGCTATCAGAGCATCACAATGGTGTTGAACAGACCTTGATTGTTACTGCTGGGTGGGGGTGGTGGAGGCCTCTGCTCAGAAACAGACAACGCCTCCAGCGCCTGCAGAGTATCCATGACCGCATTGTCCAGCCTTCTCTCCCCTCCTCTACTCCCCTCCCCCTCGCCATGAGTCGGGACGGCATCAATCAACGATACTGGGATGTCGTCGTTGTCACGTGTGCTCAGCGGCCTCCCCTCGGGCGCAGTGTCCTCATCTGAACTGTCCCTGAAGCCCGGCGGAGGGGCCGCGATGGCGAGGTTAAGGGTCTGCAGCAGCGTGTCATCCTCATCATCGTCCACGCCGTCATCTCCCTCAGGTGGGGGCAGCGCTGTAAGGTCGATGATGTCGTCAGTAGAACCAGATATTTTGAGGAAGGTGGCTTTCCCGGCTGCAGTTGCCATGCCTCCTCCTTGGTTTCCACCGTTTTCACCTCCATCTCCGTCTCCCACAGGCGTCCCTCCTGTAGAGTCCTCCTCGCAGGAAGCTTCATCATCGTCCTCTGCGTCGTCCGTCGTGTCACGATAAAATAAATCCCTCAGAACCGGCTCCTCGGCTCCTTCCTCACTTATAATGTTACTGTAGACGTGAGTCAAACCGCTGAACTGAAACGGCACCCTGTCCGGTCCCTGAAAGTCTGAGTTATTGTGCAGGAATGGTGGTCTGTGCTCCGAGACCTCCGGGCTCTCTAACAGTCTCTCATAGCCTAAGTGTTTGGGTTTGTTCAGAGGTGGATCCCCCCCGAAGATAAAGGAGACTTTGGCGCTGCGAGGTGAGTCTTGATTTTTGTGCCTTGTGGCGGGGGGCAGAGGCGGGGGCACAGGACTCCTCCGTTCTCTGAGGTCTCTGTCGGGGTTTTGGGGTTCATGGAGGTAAGGGGAGATGCTGTTCTCTCTCTGTCCGTTGTCTGGATACTGGGAGTCTCTGCTGTAGACCTCTCCTTGGATTGGCTCCTCGTTGTAGCCCAAAGACGTGCTGTACGGCCACTCCAGGACGCGGTCCTGACCTGCAGACAGAAGAGACAGAAGCTCAAATGATTTGATGGGGTTAACCCTTTGACTTCCACATTGAGAAATACATTTGCCAGAAGTTATTTGTTGGTAAAATTGAATTCCTGCCTCTTCATTTAGCAACATTTTAGGTTTTATTTTTCAGTGCCACCACTCAGGAAGCAGATATGCAGGTCCAGAGAGCAGAATTGTTAAAATAACCTTTAACCTTGTTCTTACTCTGTGAGTTTTCTGAGGAGCTGTGAAACATGGTCACTTCCTTTTTTTTTCCACAGTTTTTAGAAAATGATATTGATGTATAGCAGCACTACCCAGTGGATATAATTAGTGTTACATACACTATTCAAAGAGATGCGTGAGAATAAAAAGCCAAAGACAGGTTTACAGAGTTCTAACTACAGCGATATGGTCACAAAAAAGTCAACCATGCGGTCACAATGGCAGTCTAAGGGTTAAGTTGCTAAAAGTTCAATTTAATTGTCTCTCGAGTGCTCTATTATAAACCTTTTGCTTTATAGAAGTAACAAATCAATTTTTTGAGCATATAATCCATCATTTGTTCTCAAAATAAGTCAAAACTGAGAGAGGTCACAACCTCTACTTAAATGTTTTTACATTACCCAGTAACGTACAGCTCTTTGCTTAGTTTTAATCATTTGAAAGTGAAGAATAATTTGCATTTACACAGAAAAAACTCAGATCTAAGTGAGAGTATTTGTCCAATTTTAAGACAAAAAAATCTCACTAGATCTATTCTAATCCACAATTTCCTTACATGTCTGGATTAAGATCTTATTTGAAGAGATAAAAACTAAGTAAGGCCGGAGTTACTTATACTAATAAGTAAAATAATCTGCCAATAAGACAAGACAAATCTAACTTGAGCAGATATTAAACCTTAATTTAAGACCCTCATTGAGTCAAACCTTCCTTGCTTCATTGGCAGATATTTTCTCTTCATTACAAGCAGTTCAATGCCTTATTTTTGCCTTTTATTCCTTAAAATAAGATATTTATCTGGACTGGATAAGTGAATGTGGATTAGAATAAGTGTTTTGGATATTGCTGACTTGAAAATAGACAAACACACTTGCCTAAATCTGAGTTTTTGCAGGAGTGGGGGCCACATTCAGCCATTCCCCTCCCTCAATGCGGCCCACCAATCATTTCCAAGAGAAACAACCCAAATTTGAAATATGAAGAAAGCATAACTACAAATGCTAAATATGATTCATCATGAGTAACCAGTACTACATAATAAACAAATTAGGATAAGTGTTAAAATATGCTCCTACCCTTAGATTTCTGGTACATGTTTTTTGTTTTACAAGTTATTAAAGGACTTAATTTGCTGTTATTGCATCTCTGAAGTATTAGTAAAAACTATATCTGGAAACAATGGCAAAGATAATGTATTTGCTCTTTAAAAACTGGTAAACATTCATTCTTTTATTGCATTAAAAAGAAGCTTAAATTGGCTTTAGTTGTACGTCATGCTCATTTAATCTTGAATTTTTAATTGTCTTTAAACATATTACAGTTGGAATGATCCTTTTCTGAAGCTTTATATTTGCTTTAATCCCCAAATGTTGCCTGTACACTCTAGTTTACAGCTGTCTGTCAATTTTAAATGCCTTTAATTAAAGCTCAATTTAACTACTTATTCAACATTATGTACAAAATTAAAGAAAGATGATGACAAGCGTGAACAAATTTGGTTGACAAAGAAAAGGCTGGGTTATTCCATAGAGATCTCTGTGACACAAACACAAGCATAAAGAAAAAGCCTACCTGGATCATCCCCTCCTGTGCTGTTATAGTGCGGCACACTGAAGATAGATCTCCTTGCGTCCACTAGGAGGCGATAGTAGCCTGCTGTTAAACAGGCCAGGTTCATCGCATCACTGGAGTCCATGATGAGTGTGATGGGCTGGGAGGAAGGAAGAAGAAGAGGGAACATTAACAAAACATGAAGAAAAAGATCATGTAGGACTAAATATTGTTGCATGTATTTGCTCACTCTGACATCCAGAACATGCAGCTCCAGCCTGACGTTGGTCTCGTCCTCGGTGAGGATCTCGATGCGGTTCACGTGGCTGAAATCTGCCAGAAGGGCCACCAGGTTTGTTCGGGCGTTGATGACATGACTGATGCCGTATCGAGGGCCCACTAACAGCGTCACATCTGTCTGCTTCTCCCCTTGCTTTATTTCGAACATGCAAAAACAAACATGGGTAGTCACCATAAACAAACACACGCATATACCAAAACAAAAGAAAACAATCAGCAAGTCCACACGCTCGAAAAGGAGTAGGAAGAAGTGAACTTATTTATTTAACCCTTTAACTACCAGCTCAGCTGTTTGGCAAAAGTCGTCAATAATTCAGGGGTATTTAATGTTTAAAAAATCAGAACACATCAAATCATTGTTTGATTCCGTTAACACTTCAGGTAACAGAAAAAAACACAAACAAACCAAAAAACATTTAATTTCTTGGTGTAGGATTTAAAGGTTTGCAAAGCTAACAGTTGATTACCTGATGAACAAAGATGCACAAACATTGGAAACAAAATCAATTAGAAAAGACAGAAGTGTTGGTAAATAAAATGGCAATCCAAACTAACCTAAAGTTGATGATATTAAGTTTGACAGACACAAAAAATAATGTTTTGGATAAATAACAGATACAAATATATGTATAATTCATTGTAAATAAATGGTTAAGTTAAATTATATGTGTCTAAAGTAATAATAATAATAATAATAATAGATTTGCTATAATTGAGCAGCCTTTAAATATATATTGGGAATTACAAGAGTAGGAAGTCCTCAAACCAATACTCCCTAAATATTCAAGTAATCATCATATCATCTTTTTTAAGTTATTTTTGATTGATATTGATAAACATTTTCAGTTTTGTCCTTTTTAATTGATTTTTATGTCATCACGTAATCAACTGTTCGCTTTTTAAACCCTTAAATCCCACAAAAAGAAAAAATCAGTGTTTTTATTGGTTTGTTTGCAGTTTTTCTGTACCCTGAAACACTGAGAGAAACCGACAATTGCGTGTTGTTGTTTTTCAACATATTAAATATTTATGAATTTATTGACCTCTGCCGAACAGTTGAGCTGGATGTTAAAGGGTTGAAGTAAACAAAGTAAGGACTGAGAGGAGAATGTGGAGGTAAATATTCTGTTTGAAGCAGACAAAGCATCCCAGTTGATGTAAGAGGTTTGTATTTTGGCTTGATAATAGAGAAAGTGATGAAAAAGACTTGTTTATATGCACGATCATACTCACTGCTTCTAAAAAACAACTACTTCTTAAAATAATTATTTATATTTATATCTGCAAATTGTTTTTAGTTTCTTACCTGCTTGCTTTTTTAACCCTGTGTGCTGCTATAAAACGCTGCTGGAATCTAAAGTCTTCCCAAGGGATTTTATTTCATCTAATCTGATCTAATAAAAAAGAGGGTAAAACTACATACAGTATGTGTTTATCCTGATATTTCTGCTCAGTCATGTTGTTTTTCTCGCCTTTATAAATGTAAAGACTGACTCAAAAATACCAAACACACAAACAAATCATGGCTGTAAACATGAAAGCACTCCTGACCCAAGTTTCCTCCACTTTGTCAAAGCATTTTCACGAAACCTGGACCTCACCAGCAGGATGCACTTGAACTCCCTCCCCCCGTACAGCCGGAGCTCACTGAGGTACCTCAGGTAATGCACCTTGGCCTGCAGGGCGGTCAGCTGCAGACAGAGAGGAGTACATCAGTAAATGTTCAAAAGGAGATCACTTGAACACACATTTGTCTTCTAACGTCGGGACGTGAAGCACTTTGAAGCCACTGAACTCTGAAACACTGATTCTCTGTTACATCCCATTAGATCATTTCAATCTGATCAAAAACTGCTGCTGGAAGCTCAGTGGAGTGAGAATGAGGCTGTACAGTCATTTCAGGTCAACAGGACTTGAACTGAGATTCATGTTTCCTTTTTGGTCAATAAAGCTGTTCACAGTCTGTCCAGGAGTTGATGCACTTCTTATGGCTAATGTTGATTTTATTGCATTTTCAGTGCTGTGGGAAAGTTTGGGGCGGATGTGAAAATATGCTGCAAAGTAAACCTTAAATGTGATGAACTCTAATTGTTTATTCTTTTATGAATTCACAAAATGCAAAGTGAGCAGAAGGAAGATCACTCTATGCCCTCAAACCTGCATCAGTTCTTCTCTGCACACAGTCAGAGCCTTAATGGGATTATAATCACCTGTATGATTAACCAATTTAACCAAACAGGTGCTAATGATCTTTTTCATATGAGACTGAAACAGTAACAAACTGGAAGAGGAACAGCCAAACTCTGCTACCAAGGTGAGGTTGTTTCATTTCACAGGTTGCATACAAAGGCAAGACAGAGCACAGCCACAAGACAAAAGGTAGTAATGCTACATCAGCAAGGTCTCTCCTACTCAAGTCTCCAACTTAAGTAGCTGCTGCGGATCTCTACAATTCATATCTACATTTACCTACTTCATAACTTAGTGTATGATGTATGCATGCAAAACCTACCTTTAGTCTGGCTTTTAGCTGATTTTTGTTTTATTCTCTTAATCTGCATTATGTGTTTTTTTACTCTATTTTAGTTTCATTATATTCTATTGTCTCTTTTTATTTATTTTCTTTTATTGTTTGGTTTTAAGACTGTTTTTTTTTTTTAATAAACTTTTAATGCTTTATTACCTTTATTATATCTTATCATGGTTTTATCGGTTTAGTCTTAGCTCCTGAGTTTCCCCATTTTTAATTAAAGGTAGTGTTTCCTCAGTCGTCTGTGGCTGTTTGAGGAGTCCTCACTTAGTGTCCTTATGTGTGCGTCTGTGTGTGTTGAATGTGGGTGGGGTTTTGTATTTTATTTGACACGTATCTGCTTGTGTTTTTGAATGTACAGCACTTTGTGCAACATTTTTTTGCATGAAAAGTGCTTTATAAATAAAGTTTGATTGATTGATTGATGCATACACATATATGTGGGTGTATGTATATATAATTTAAATACACTTATTTCTTTATTATTATAATTTATTTGTTTTTTCACAAAGAGTGCTCTTGGTTTGGGGAAGCAGGGAGGGGTGGTGGGAGAGCTCAATTGGAAGTTGCAAGCTGTATGTGTGGATTCACGTATTATGTGTGGTGTTGAAAATGTAAAATCTTAAAAACAAGCAAGGTCTCTCCAAGGCAAAGATTTCCAAACAGACTGGGGTTTCAACATGTCCTTTTCAAGCTCCTTTGGTTAATGGTTAAATTTGAAACAAGACTAATGTGATCAGACAACAATATCTAGGATTTTATCCTTCTAAATAAAAAATAAAGCAAAAAAAAGGGATGGATGACGTTATCAAAACAATATTAATATCTGCAGATAATTGCCTAAAAACTGAATATCACGATTGGCAGATGTTGACATTTTTTCCAATATTTATAGCCAGAATAGGACATTTGTTTTTCATGGATTGGCTGTAATATTGGCAAAATGAACAAAATGGTTTATCCTACATCACAATGACTCTTTTATAAATCAAGAGTATCATGTATGAAGGAATAAAAAGTTGTATTTTGGCTTCAAATCTGTTGAAAAGCTCAGGAGCAAATCCATTTAATCATTCATTTACCTCAGAAACAAAGGGCTAATGAAACGTCTGACCCTGCTTTTTTTGAATCAGACATCTCTATTAAAAATCATTTCATTGTTATGAATATCAAACGAAACTGCTGCCTTCCTCAAACCTGAGCGAGCGTTCACTCTTACTGAGTGAGGACCTCAGAACATTATCGAGGAAGCTGATTTCGGTGTCTCTCTGACGATTATTTCGGAATCAGCTGCTTCTCTGAATGAAAATATCAACCAGCTTGAACTCAGAGATGTCTGTAATATGACATTTTAAATACGTCAGACATGCTTTCATCCACCACATGCAGGCGTGATGTAAATTAAGTTGGACATGGAGAGATGCTAATGTGCCTGCTGGTGATAAATGGCGTCCATATGTTCACGCTGCAGGCTGAGGGACTGATTTCTGTCTTTTTGGGGGTCATTTTCACATCCAGTAATGAACACTGTCCAGAGGCAAAGACTGTTACTTCCTATTTGTAAAGTTAATCCACTCCTTCACACTAGTTAAGGAGCCTTTTTTAACTTTATTATCATTATTGTTAAAGTTGTAGCTGAACTTATTTGCCTGATAAATGAGAGCAAACACCTTCCTTGAGTAGAAACTCTTGCATTTTCAGGAACTTTCATCCGAAAAACTTTTCCTAAAGATCTGAAAAGTTTTCCAGACGTGGGGTCATCAGTGCCTGACTGGAACATGTGTGCGTGAATATGAAAATCTTATTATGCAAACAGTTTGACAATCCATTGGGTTTGTTGTCCTCATTAGCATTCAAAGACTCGCTTGGCTAAAGGTCTGAGGTTGACAAGGGTGAGAACCTTTACAAGGTTGAGCATGGCAGCGATGCTATTTTGGGATATTGCATCAGAAAGCAGACGGGAGCTGACACGACTGTGTTCATGTGTGTGTGTCAGGAGTTTATTAACAAGGGCGAAGAAAGACAAAGAGAGCAGCTCACTTTTTTCCCCGGAGGCACGAGGTTCTGGTTGGTTTTGAGGATGTGCGTCAGAGCTTTCTTGATGTTCTTCTCTTTCATGCTGGACAGCACGACGGGAGGCAGGAACAGCGACAGACCCCACTCCTTCCTGTAGAGGGGAGATTGATTTCAGATCCAACAGGAACCCTCAGAAAATAAAAAGTGCTTCCACCTGCTCTGGGTTAAGCGCTCGCAGTCGATAGTGAGAAATTGGATGACTGTACTCTGAGACGGGCTGTCAGTGAGGGAAAGGAAAAGTGCAGAAGAACTTTCCCTCTGGACCAAGCACAGCGATATTACAGAACATGGCTCAGATGGGTACAACAAAAGCCCCAAAACTTATTTTAAAACTTTTGGTGGCCCCACAAAAAACCACAGATGACTAAAGATTGAATAGTTTTGTTCTTACAGAGTGGTGTGTGACAAGATGATCAGGACAGCCACAACCACAGCCTTTATTCTCACATGTAGGACAACTAAAGCGGGGCACACACATAAAGATTATCTGGCTGTTTTTGTCCCGACTTTCCCCCTTCCTTACCAAAGACGGCATACTCCAGATTATTTTATGTCTTATAAGATTATCCTATGAAATTATCCTGTGGTCTGAGGTGTGTTAAAAGAGAATTTGTCCTGATGATCGGCTCCAAAACGGGTCGGGCCGACAATAGCTCTACAGTCTACGGACACTTGTCTGTGAATGTTTGTAAAGGTATTTCTAAATGTCTAGTGTATTTCATATATGATCATTTATGGGGTAATTTCATTTACTGAGCTGTACTGAAGACGTGGAGGAAGGAGGAGGGCTCTTGTTTAATATTACAATCATATAAAGGTTCTGAATGAGGGAAATAATCAGATTGACTGTAAGCTTAAAGAGTTATGTATAAGAACAGAGTCCTGATGTTCTGCTATTTATATTGTTATTTTTAAAGGTTCAAAAAAGTCTTTGGTTAGACAAGTTGGATGTTAAAGAAAAGGTCCTGATAAACTGCAAGAAAAGTCTAATGTTTTTATCAGGAAAAAAGTTTGATACATTATTATTTTTTTAATAATCAATGTTAGAATTTTTAAAGTAAACTGAATCAAATTCAATATTTGGTATTTGGATATCCTGAAAGTTGAGTCTTTGAAAAATGTAGTTAATGTCAGAATTTTATGAGAAAACGACGCTGAACAATGTTGAATGTTTTATTTACCTGTATTTAAAAATTAACTTCAAACAAAGCATTTATGTAAATATGCCAGAATAAGCACAATAGCCAGATGGTTTTGTGGGTTTTTCTAATTTTTTTTAACAAAATTATAAGTACAAAAAGCTAGTTTGGACAATATTTATTCATACTATAGTGTTTTTCTAATTTCCTGTAAAGTAGCAGTTTTTAAGGGTGTTAGGTTTTCATCAAACAGCTATGATTAACAATTAAACCATTTCAGGGTCCAGATCATCCACTGAAAAAACAGGTGGATAAAATCATTCCTAACACGTCACACCACAGAATAATTAAGTAACAAAATCTTCTGGACCACTAGATAGTCGGGCCTGTGCTGAATTCGGTCAGGAAGGGGGATTCAGGCCAAAAACCAGGCCCATTATCTTGTAATGTGTGCCCCACTTCAGTGATGAAAGTACATATCTACTAAAACTTACTGGATGTATTTCAGCGACACTTTCTGACTCTGCCTGGTCGTCATGGTGAGGATGTACATCTGAAGTGCAGCCAATCGCAGCGCGGCGTCGTACTTCAGCTCCGGGCCGAACCGCTCCATGACCACATCATTACAGCTCTGTGAGGAGACATAAAAGAGCGGCGTTCAGAGTCTGTTTTTAAGGCCTCTGAAGAGTGTTTTGTTTTTGTTGCTGCGTCAAGGATCTGGAGCAGCAGTTCTTCTTCACTGAGCTGAAATAAGTCGACTCCTGTGGCTGGAGATTCATTCAAAGGGATGCAGCTTCCTGTCCCTGGTGAAGGACTAGGAAGCACAGAGCGGTGAACTCTGAGGGGGCCAGATGAGAAGCTTTTCCTCTCCCTGGATATTTCACAAGGCTAATTATCAACGAAGGCCAACAGGGAGGCAGATTATTGTTTTAGAAAGCAGTGGTGGGTTTATTTGAGGACTTTAGCTTCATAACAGCATCAGTTTTGTTTTGACAGGATCAGTCTGTATCCTTCTGAGTGACTCTCCTGATGAACACAATCCTTTCCAAACCATCTGGTGTCAATCCAAGTTCGATTTTTGGTTCTGATTTGAAATGTTTGTCAAAAGGAAAACAATCAGGATTTTCAAGAACCTGCTGAAGGACATCAGGAATCAAAATACAAAGAAAGAATGGTTTTATAAATGTACTTATACAGTTTAATAAAAGTATAATCAATAACCATACACTTTCGAACAAATGTCATATAACCACTTCCTCAATATCAAGCAAGGAAGGAAGGAAGGAAGAGAGCAAAACAGGAAGCAAAGACTGAAGTAAGAAAACAAGTGAGGAAGGATGGACAGAAAGCAAGTCACTTATAAAGGACAGAAGAAAGAAATACAGTAAGGTCAGAATGTATTGAAGAGAGAAAGGAAATAAGGAAAGAGGGGAAGAGGAAGAGTGAAATAAGGATGGAAGGTAATCAAGATAGGAAGAAAGGAAATGAGAAAAGTAATGACGGTAGAAAGTAAAAAACAGGTATGTAGAAAAGAATAAGTAAAGTAAAGTAGGTAAGTGAGTGAAAGGGAGAACAGAAGGCAGGGAGTAAGGAAGGATATGAGGTGAGGAAGAAGGAAAGAATGGAAATAAGGAAGCTGAACGGAGGAAGACAGTGAGTGAGAAAATAAGACAATATAGTTGAAAAAGGAAGTTACTAAGGAAGAAAACGAGAGCAAAGACACACCGGGACGGTGTGTATATCAGGTGTTCGTCTCTGCTGCTGTGCATCGCGGCTTTTCAGCAATATTTGAAGTGAAAAATTGAGGAAATGAAGATGAAAACGAGAAACAAGGCAGGTATAAGGTGATTATTAATGCCCTCTGTGAGCCATCTGTAGTTTTTTTAGTTGTATTATGAACCAACCAATCAATCAGACTTTCAATCATGCAAGACAATAACTCATAATCATAAAGCCAATTAGACCTGCTATACTTTGTTAGTATGAAAGTAATTAATTAAGGAGAAAAAGAAGAAGGGAAGTAACCTGCAGTGTCAGGCTTTGATTTTATTAGACTGTTTTTTCATTCAGACATCTGTTAGCTTCAGCTCTGGGCCTTTTCCTGTGATTTGACTCACTTGTACATAGAGGTATTCAAACGCCACAGCGTCTCTCCGCAGCAGCTCCACGGGGTCCCGGGGCACGAAGCTGACTCTGAAGAAACATTTCATCTTGTCACAGCCGGGCCTCTGAGTCACCTGGGGACACGGGAGGCAGGAAGGAAGAAAGGAGGAGGAACAGAGAGAAGGGAGAGGACGAAGGAATAAATCAATTGTATGTGATAGATGAACAGAGGCGTCGACACGCTGAGGTGAAGAAACAGGCTGTTGGCTAAACAATCGTACGTCTGAGAAACTCCAGTAAATAAAGAAAGTCGACTAAAGAGAGGGCACTATGAATCGTTTATCTACCCACAAGAAGAGAAGAGGAAGTAAGGAAGTCGCAGAAAGATAATTAAAGCAGGAAGAAAAGGCCCTCGTGTACTGAAATAAACACCCATTAATGTATTAAGGTGTGAAAGACTCAGAATTTTCCATACTTAAAAGGACTAATGAAAGATGGAGTGAGGATGCATTTTGGAGAGTGTAAGATTTATTATTTTGAGCACAAAATATGAATCTGATATTCATAAACTTTGTTCTTTAATTTTAAAGATGTCCTGCAAAATCAATTTTCTCTGTTTTTAATGTTGTCAGATGGGGTTAATCACAGCTTAAACTAAACTCTCAGTCCACACAGAAATGCTCTCTGCCTCCTTAAAGACAATACCTCTGCTTTTTACTTCCTGGTGTTTGTTATTTAATAGTTTGACAGTCTCCACCTACATGTCTATTTTTTATACTCATTACAGGCAGGCACCTTGAGCATTTGGTAAATGAAAAATAATCTTTGTTTTTGTAGATTCTCATCAACATAGTTATTTCCTCTTAATTATGAACAGGACACGTTTGGGAAACTATTGGTTTAGTGGAAAAAGAGAAATAATCCATCCATCATCTATACTGCTTATCCCTGTCTGGGTCGAGGGGGGCTGGAGCAGATCCCAGCTGACACTGGGCGACAAGCAGGGTACACCCTGAACCGGTCTCTAGCCAATCGCAGGAAAACATAGAGAGACAAACAACTATTCACACTCACACCTGAGGTCAATATAGAGTCCCCAGCTAACCTGATTGGCATGTTTTTGTCCTGTGGGAGGAAGCAGGAGTGTCGGAGTGAAGCCACGGCTGAACGCAAAGAAGATGCAAACTCCACACAGAGAGGCCCTGCCTGGCCCGGGGATTGAACCAGTGACCTTCTTGCTGTGAGGCACGTGCACTACCTGCTGCACCATCATGCAGCCAAAGAAAAATAATACTAATAATAATGATTTCTCTTATGCCTTCAGGCCAATGTTACAATGTGCCCCAAAGGAAAACTAATCGCTTCTCAAAGTCCTTCATTCGCTCTGCTACTAAGCTCCTACACACAGACCACACCCATTTTAAATGACTTTTATTTATTGGACATTATTTATTTTCTGTCTAATTTATTTATTTGTTACCGTTTTTACATTGTCTTGTTTTTTACCCCACTTGCTTTTATCTTTTATCTGACCTTGTTTTAATCTTGCTCTACGATCTGTTTACGTAGGCTACTTGTAAAGTTCAGACATCTCCCTCTGTCCCATGCTTAAACATGCTTCCATGACTGATTGATTGATTATTTATCTTGTTGTTGACTGACTGTATGCATGAACGTATACTGGAAAGCTCCAAATGAAATGCCCCTTGTGGGATAAATAAAGTTGTCTGAACTGAACTGAACTGAACCGAACAAAGTGCTGAGGGTTGTCTTGCTTTGTTTTTATTGATGGAGAAAAATATCCACTTTTATTTAACCAGAAATGTCCCTATTGAGATACCAAAAAAATCTCCTGAACAAGGGAGTCCTGGCCAAGACAGCAGCAAAAAAGTTTCACACTAATGACAAAAACAAGCTTGAAAAACAAGGCCGTCAGTAATTCACATTTACATCGCAACTGGGAAGAGGGGAGTGGGAATGACATCATATCCGAGTTTATCAGCGTTCCGGTTGCAAAGTCGGAAAAAATACATATATATTTATTTATACAAAATACACACATATATATATACATATATATATATATATATATATATATATATATATATATATATACACACACATCAAACAACAAGAAGTACATGGCTGATTTAGTGCAACAAACACGAGCCAGAAGTGCTAATAAACTGAATATTACAGGAGCTTAATAACTGTTTACACTGGGAGCAGCCGTCTTGGATTGAGAACTCCAGGGTGGTGAGGATCCCCGACTTCCCAATAGGAAATTCCGACCTCAGGCGTTCCAGATGAAATTTCCTACTTGGAACTCAGAAATCCTGACTTCCCAGTACAACTGGAATGCAGCATAATAGTTTAAGGTGACTCTGTAGGTCAACACGATGGGGCAAAAACATTAAAAGCTCTTTTACCAAAGACAGCGAATTTGACAAATCTCAAACATGATAGATTAGAGACGGTTTTTGGACATAAATCGATCAGGCATTACATTATAACCCCCTGACTGGTCTGCAGCTTTACAGCCTCATACACAACAAACTGAGATGCTCTGGCACCTTTCTAATCAGAACCAGCATTAACTCGCCCTCTCTTGGCACAACTTTAGCCCACGATCACTTGCAGTCGAAGTCTCTTTGACTGACTGACACCAGCTTGTCCCTAAAGCTGAAAAAAACACATTTTGTTGAGAATTGCTACATCCCTAGTTTACACACATCGTTGGGTCTTGCATGTCAATATGAAGCACTGGTGAGAAGCTCTGAAACTGAGGTTAAGAGAGCTCCCTGCAGGGGACATGTGCACATACTCAAGCACGACAACTTAAGTCAGTTCTTGACTGAATACAGCTGGTCACATTGACGATAACGTCACAGTAATACTCTTCAAATTACTGCATCATTACTCTAGAAAGTTTTTTCTTTGGAGGGATCACCACTGGAAAGTTTCTTGTGTTGTTCACCTCCAAAAAAAGAACTTGCTTGAGTTGTTTTTTCTTTTTTACATTTTCCTCAGCATTTTCTTCGAGCTAAAACCAAGAGATCAGCATCACATTTTTAATATGTATCATATTAATAAATAATTGAATGAAGAATCAAAGAAAGGGCCACGGAGTCTGTTCTGTACTCAAAATATTTTATCTAGTGTGTCAACATTTATCTGTTTCTCTGTGATCCGCGTACAGAGGTCCACGCCTGGGTCGTGTGGCGTGAATATCAAAACCGTCCTCTGGTGATCCTGTAACCTCATCAAAATGGAGCGGGCCCTGCGGGTGAAGGTGTGTGTGTGTGTGTGTGTAGGAGAATAGGTGTAATGCGAGCTGTCGTCCCTGCTGTGCCGCCGCTGATAAATGACGCTGGGGTCTGAATGCTGCTTGAATACTGAGCAGGGATGTGTGTTTGTGTGTTTGTGAGACAGTAAAGGAGCGGCAGAAGAAAGGGAGAGGAAGAGGAAGAGGAAGAGGAAGTGGGTCCTACCTGAGTAAGCATCTCCTGCTCGTGCAGGAGCAGCAGTTTGCTTCCGGAGCCTTCGTCCCTCTGCTCCAGCACCAGGGAGAAGTGCTCGATGCATTTGATCGACAGCTTCTCTTGCAGGGTCAGGATCACGTCCTAGAATAGAAGAACAGATTTATCATGAATCAGAATGAATGCTTAATGGATGAAATGACGCAATATTTGCAGAAAAAAACAACTGCAGAAATAAAAAAGTGAATATTTGTTTGGCTTTGTTCTTGTTTTCATGCTCTCTCGCTACCATCTGTCTAAAGTTTTCAGCTCTGCGATACTTTTTTGTTTCCTTTGTGCAAGAAATACGAGGATAATGTTAAAAACAATCAATAGTAGCTTTTATTTTCACTGACTTTTCATGTTTTTGGCATCTTTCATGTATCATGCATAATACACTGCGCGCCATGAGCCTGAGTGAAGTCTTTGGAGTGAAGTGGGTTCAATATGGAGAAACTTACACTGACACTTTCTGTGACCTCAGCGCAGAGTTATAGCATCTGGATCCTGATCGTGAAATTTACACCCTTTACATGCCTAAAAACAAAATCTTCAAAATGCTATTTTACCCTCTTAGCATTTCGAAAGATGAAAAAAAATGCAGAAACATAAGCAGGCTGAGAAACTTTGAACTTTAAATGTGCCATCTTCAGTTTTTCCAGATGGTCTAAGTTGGATGTTTTGCTTCTGACAGCAAACTCAATAAGTTCTGAAGACATGAATTGAGGAATAATATTGAAATCTTGTTGGTCACTGACGAGAAACACAATATTTTTACCAACTTCACCCAAACGGAAATCTTTCTATATTAAAGATAAGGCTTTATTACATATTGCAAGTTGACCAGTGATTTGCTTGATTGTTCTTATGACAGAACTAAAATTTGTGAAAGTATTTGTTGCCTTGAAAGTACTAAAAATAATATTCGTACTTGATAGTAAGGCACTCTACCTGTGTGTCCGCCTTCGGGATGCAATTTGCTGTGTAATTTTTTTCCTAAATGTTACAGAAGGGTTCATAAATGTAATTAAGCTACTAATGGTGCTAGCTGTAGTGGTATTACTGCCCATTACTGCAAATTCTGTCCCGGACACTAAAAATGATCATTTTTGGTTGTTTTTAAGAACATTGTTAGACTCACATTGACAAAGCAATGAGCACTAACTTGATAAGGTCAGACCTTAAAAAAGAGTATTTTTCCCCTTGGGTCTCTATGTGGCTGTTCGCAGCCACTAGGGGGTGATATTTATGACTTATTTGACCATAACTTTCACTCCATTCAAAAGAGTGATATAAATTTTGTTGAAGAACCTTAAAGGTGTAGTCAGCGATGTGGGAGAAAACGAGTAGAGATGTTGTTGATATTTTAAGTGTAAATGAATACAGACCCACCTCTCCCTTCATACTCCACCCCAGGCTCCACCCCCGAAATTCCATTCATTGAAAAGGCCGTAGAAACTGCAAAGCTGACCAACATGGCGGAGGCCGGACCAGCCAACGCTCGAGGGGAACGACCGTGTCTCTCTGTTACGCTAACTGCGCACGCTACGCGACCTACTACTCCCCCTCCCCCCTCTGTCTGACCTGCGCATGAGTATGAACACCCCCTGGGCGTGAAGTGGTGTACCCCTGTTTTGGTGGCTCGGTCCGAGACACAGGATTTACCTGCTGAAACTCAGAGCCCAGGCTGTGTATTGAAACCAGACTTTTTTTCCAACATGCTCTCAGAAGTGACATACAGTGATTTTGACAAACAGTGCATCGGATTATGATTATGATCGCTGATTATGCCTTTAACTATACATAAATTTTGAAAATGTGATTTCAAAAATTTTAAAAGGTCAAAAATACACTGTGGACAAATTTACTACCCTTTCGTCCTGTTGTGGCTGTTAACAGCCACTAACTTTGGCTGCTGTAAAAAAAACCCAATGAACAAATATATATTTTTTTTTTGCTCAAATTTCTTTATCAAGGTCAGCCCTGATCAAAAATATAAAATAGTTTAACCCTTTAATGCCTGAAAACACAAATTATAGCCAGAAAATTATATATTTTTGGAGCTGAAATGTTTATTTCACTTTCTACTAGAATCCTAAAAAAATCAAAATTTCCATAAAATTTGACATATATATATTTTTGTATCTCATTTCATACATTAGGTGTTTTAAGCAACTGATAATCCAGTTGAGGACATTTTTATCATTGATCTGATTGTATTCACATGTTTTTTTAGTAATTTGTTGATCACATTGATTAGATAGAGGTATCATAAAAGTATGTATCAATTATGATACAACAGGCGTTAAAGTGTTAAAAAAAAAAAAAGAATTTTAACCCCTTAAATGCCAATTTCATAGGTTATGTCACTGATTTGGTTGAAAAAATACATAGTTATAATGGAAGTCAATGGGTAGTAAAAATTTAAATCTAATGAAGTGCAAAAAAATAATAATGCATCGAAGCCAATGTTTTTACTTATCACTGACATATCCAAGAAATCCACCAAATCAGTGATATCACCTATGGAGTTGACATTTAAAGGGTTAAAATCCATTTAAAAATTTTAGTACAAGTTTTGATCAGGACTGAGCTTGATGACGAGATTTGAGCGAGAAAAAAAAATTGTTTGATATGTTTTTACAGTAGCTAAAGTTAGTGGCTGTTAACAGCCAAAACAGGACGAAAGGGTGTGTTTTTAGTACGGTGCCCAAGGGTTACAAGAGAAAAAAGTTGAAGCTCGGTAGATCTGGCATTGAGGTCAGCCTGTTCCACTGCAGTTCCATAATCGTCTAGCATTGATATTTTACTTTGTCACATTGTATTTACGCTTTAAGAATCTAAACGTATTGTCTACTTGTGAAAATGATTATAATAAACAAAACATGTTTGTCTCACTTTGCCCAAGACCTTACTATCAGCAATAATCCAACAACTCATTGAAAAGGGAACCAGTGCGATGCTCACATCTGGGATGGCCTACAAAATCATGACGTCCCTGCACCGCGCCATGTCCTCAAAAGTCTAAGAGTAAATACGATTCGCGGATCACTTTCACTCTTCAACCCTTGCTGAAGCTACATCATAGTGAAGCCACTTGAGAAAAATTGCTCTTTGCTGCCTCACCTGAATATAAGAGCTGCTTATATAAATGGAAATCAAGAGTGATAGAATTTCATGGTCTGTGTGTGTGCGCCTGAAGACACGCTTAATTTGCAGTCTAAATGAATTATCCCTTTGTAATTATAGATGCAGCACAGACCGCTGATTTTGACGAGTGTGCCTTTAGGGCCGCAATAAACCCACAATATACACACACGGACATACACACACCTTGATGGAGGTACTGCTGTCGAAGCGGAAAGACTTGGTCTGCCCATTCTCCAGGTAGACCTTCAGGACATTTGGCATGAACAGAAGAGAGTTGTCCTTCACCGGGTTCTGAAAGGAGAGAAATGATCTGAATGTTTTATGTTTTATCTTCAGGGGGACAGAAGAAAATCCAGCCAACTGTCTTCTTATGTAAAGAAGTGACAACCATCTGGCACTGCCTATATAGGTCACACATAAGCATTTGTGTGTTCGATTGTGAGTTCAGTGGAACTTACTGGAACCTGGCCGTTTATAATGACCTCCTCTGCAAAGCGCACTTTGACCGGATTGGACTTGAGCATGGCTTTTTTGGCTGCACTGATGAACGCTGATTTAGGGGACTAAGAGAGGCAGCCGTCCAAAAAGAGGAAGAGACAGAGAGAGACAGAGGCAGACAGATGGAGGCAGAGATGTTAGAGAAGATTTAAAGCAGGTTTCTAGAACACTGGAGAAGAAACTACATTAAATCAGCGATCAAACATTCTTTTAGTCTCAGCAAATGCAGCTGTGATGTGGGATAATTATGACAAATAAGAGAGACAAAACCACTATCATTATCTCTATGCATTTTTAAATTAATATCAACACTGAAGTAGTTCTACAGAAACCTAACACTCACAGTGCTCCAAAACTTTAAAGCAATCACCCTCTTAACACATCTATGCTGTCTTCAGTTAGAGCTCAACTACGCTATCGAACCACACTCCTCAAAAAAGGTCTGGAAATCAGTGTTAATTTTGTTGACTAATTATTTTCGTCATAGTTTTCGTCAACAACCTTTTTCCCCCTGACGAGAACTAGACAGTAACTAATAAAAACAAGTGGCCTGATTATCACATAAGATAAGATAAGATATCCTTTATTAGTCCCACAGGGGGAAATTCCAAAATATACAGCAGCTGCAGGATACAAGAGAAGTACTGAAAGATAAGGTAATTACAGATCAAGTACAGTAATGCAAAAATAGAAATAAAATTTTTTTGAAAAATGTAAAAAAAAGTATATACTATACAGTCAGTGGCATATTTACAGTCCTGATGTACATGTTTGTTGTTTGACAGATGGTTATGTACATGTTGATATTTTACAGGATGAGATTTGTGATATTATAATATAAATATGGTGGCTATGTACATGTCTGGTATTTTGCAGAGAAACATTATCACATATAAATATAAATGTGGTTTATTGCACACTGGAGAGGTTTTTGTTATAAAGTCTGACAGCTGCAGGAAGGAAGGACCTGTGATACCTCTCCGTCACACACTTCAGGTGGAGCATCCTGTCACTCACGGAGCTCCTTAGTGCAGTGAGTGTGTGTTGGAGGGGGTGGGAGTCTTTGTCCATCATAGAGGACAGCTTGGTTGTAGTCCTCCTCTCCACCACCTCCTCCACCAGTTCCAGAGGGCATCCCAGGACTGAGCTGGCCTTCTTTATCAGTTTATCCAGTCTCTTCCTGTCAGCTGCTGTGATGCTGCTCCCCCAGCAGACCACTCCATAGAAGACTGCCGAGGCCACAACAGAGTCATAGAAGGTCTTCAGGAGTGCCCCCTGCACCCCAAAAGACCTCAGCCTCCTCAGCAGATAGAGTCTGCTCTGTCCTCTTTTGTAAAGTGCGGTAGTATTATGAGTCCAGTCCAGTTTATTGTTAAGATGAACACCCAGGTACTAATAAGATGTCACCATCTCAATGTCCCTTCCCTGGATGTTAACTGGTGATGGGGGGGAGTGGGGGCGCCTGCGGAAGTCCACAACCAACTCCTTGGTCTTATCAGAGTTGATGTGCAGGTGGTTCTGCTGGCACCAGTCCACAAAGTCCTGGATGAGTTCTCTATACGACTGGTCGTCCCCATCTGTGATGAGGCCGACGATGGCAGAGTCATCAGAGAATTTCTGGAGGTGGCAGGTGGGTGACAGGTGGGAAAAGTCTGCAGTATAGAGGGTGAAGAGGAACGGCGCCAGCACCGTTCCCTGGGGGGCCCCTATACTACAGAGGGCAGTCTCTGACACACAGTCCCGGGTCCTCACATACTGTGGGCGGTTGGTGAGGTAGTCCACAATCCAGCATGTGAGGTGTTGGTCCACACCAGAGAGCTCCAGCTTGTCCCTCAGGATGGCCGGCCTAATGGTGTTGAAAGCACTGCTGAGGTCCAGGAAAAGGACCCGAACAGAGCTCCCAGGCGACTCCAGATGGGACAGAGCTCGATGGAGGAGGAAAATGATGGCGTCGTCTACCCCGATTCCAGTCTGGTACGCAAACTGCAGTGGGTCCATGGACGAGCTCACCAGGGGGCGCAGGTTGGCAAGGACCAGCCGCTCCAGGGCCTTCATGAGGTGGGATGTGAGGGCCACCGGTCTGTAGCAGCTAGGGTCCTTGGGATGGGGGGTCTTTGGCACTGGTACCACGCAGGATGTCTTCCAAAGGCGTGGTACCCTTCCCAGTTTCAGGCTCAGGTTGAACAGGTGTCCAACAATCCCACTCAGCTGGTCTGAGCAGGACCTGAGCAGTCTGGGACTGAGGCTGTCTGGTCCTGCAGCCTTCCTGGTCTTTATCCTCCTGAGCTGATTCCTCACCTGGAGAGGTGTGAGGGACAGGGTGGAGCAGGGGGGCTGTGTGTCCTGGGGTGTGGGGCTGGATGCTGGAGGGGGGGTGGTGAGGGGGGGCTGGGGGGGAGCTGGTGGTGGTGAGCTGGGTACTGTAGGGGGAGAGGTGAGGGGGGGCTGGGGGGGGGCTGGTGATGGTCTCCTGGGTACTGTAAGGGGGGAGGGGGAGGTGAGGGGGGGTTGGGGGGGAGCTGGTGGTGGTGAGCTGGGTACTGTAGCGGGGGAGGTGAGGGGGGTGGGGGGAGGACTTGGGCAGAGTGCTGGGAGAGCGATGGACGGGGGCTGCTGCAGGGCTGTCACAGCTGGGGGAGGGGCAGACACTTCCTCAAACCTACAGAAGTAGGTGTTCAGTTCATCTGCCCACCTCTGGTCCCCGGCTGTCTGGGAGTTGGACCCCTGGTGGCCCGAGATGGTTTTTAGGCCTTCCCAGACTCCCTTGGTGTTTCTCTCCTGCAGCTGTTCCTCCATCTTCTTCCTGTATCTGTCCTTCTCCTCCCTGATTTTCCTCCTCAGCTCCTTCTGGACAGTCTTTAGCTCCTCTCTGTTTCCTGACCTGAAGGCCCTCTTCTTCTCCTTTAAAAGAGCCTTAATGTCAGGAGTAATCCAGGGTTTGTTGTTAGAGAAATACCGTACTGTCCTGGTGGGTACGGTATTCTCCACACAGAAGTTTATATAGTCCGTGATGGTGTCTGTTAAACTGTCGATGTCCTCCTCATGAGAGTCACTGAATATTTCCCACACTGTAGTTTCAAAGCAGTCCCTCAGAGCCTCTTCAGCCTCGTCAGACCACTTCTTCACCGTGCGGGACACAGCTGGTTGCCTGTTAAACAGGGGCTTGTAAACAGGCAGGAGATGAACCAGGTTGTGATCAGCTTTTCCCAGAGGGGGGAGAGGTGATGAGTTATATGCCTCCTTGGTGTTGGCATAGAATAAGTCCAGTGTTTTATTTTCTCTGGTGGCACATGTGACATACTGGATGATTTTAGGCAGAGTGGAGGACAGAGAGGCATGGTTGAAGTCCCCAGAGATCAGTAAGAGGGCCTGGGGGCTCTGAGTCTGCAGCCTGTGGATCGCGGTGTTGATGACGTCACAGGCTGCATCGGCGTTAGCAGAGGGAGGAATATACACAGTCACCACAATGGCGTGTGAAAATTCTCGCGGCAGATAGTACGGCCTCAAACTAACAGCCAACAGCTCAATGTCCGGACAGCAGTGCTGCTCTTTGACAGTGATGTGCCTGGAGTTACACCATCTATCGTTCACAAACACCGCCAGCCCCCCTCCTTTCCTCTTACCGCTCCTCTTTGTCCTGTCTGCCCGTATGAGGGAGAATCCATCCAGCTTTACGGTCGCGTCTGTGTGCGTTGTGCTCAGCCATGTCTCCGTAAACAGCAGCATGCTGCACCGCCGGAACTCCTGCTGATACCGGGTCAACGCCGCCAGCTCATCCATCTTATTGGGGAGAGATCTTACGTTCCCCATGATGATGGACGGGAGAGTCGGTCTATAAGCTCTCCTGCTTTCACGGCGTCTAGTCCCAGCACGGCATCCCCGCATCCTCCTCCGTAACTCTCGGGGGATATCAGGTCGCTCCTCCGGTCGCACAGCTGTGTTACGCAGGGCCAACAGCTGATCCCTACTGTAAACAATGGGAGCCATTTCCGCTCACGGACCCACAGACGCCAGGAAAAGTTGCCGAAAAAAAGTGTTTAAAGTAGCAACTTGTAAGGATCATGCACTCCTGGAATGAGCAACATTGTTAAACTTGTGGGTAGCACCCGCAAAAGAGTGCCAAAACCTACTCTTCCTCGTGGAGAAAGCCTACGGTTCCTCAGTGAAGCAAGGGTGAGGAGCTGGTCTTCTTGGGGTGTTGTCTCCCTGATACTCCCACTTCATGGTCTGTCTTTGAATTCACCTGTCTCCTGGTCTTAAGTTTGGAAATGGTACCAGAGCTGACACCAAATAAGGCTTCACTCTTTGTACCAGTAGCTTCCACTTGCACATTTTCTGGGGTGCTACCCACACTTTTAGCTGTGTTTCTCATTCCATGTATGCATGTCCAAACTATTTTTGAGAAGCACTAGGGCTAGGCAATATATCGATTACATTGATTAATTCCAATTATTTTCTGCATTAGATTTTAAAATAAAAAAAAAACTGTATTTTTTCCTTGACATACTCTGATGGTAGGCCCTTTCAGGTTTTGCACAAGCACGTGTTTAGGCTTGCAAATGAGCTTAAATATTGATCAGATAGCTCCATGTTAATACTGTAAAAATACCTCAGCCTTCAGTGTTTATGTAGACAAACCTACCTACGTTTGAACTACATAATCATCATTTTATGACACACTTTAACTTTAAGAGGGAAATTCTGTGTGGTTCGGGAATATATTATTACAACATAAAGGCAAAACTTGATTCATGTCATTTTTGGAGTTTTTTTGTCTTTTTTTTTTTAGAAAGAAGAAAATAAATTAAAATCGCAAATCCAGTGTTGCCCAGTCCCTAAGGAGTACAGACAATGGTCCTTGTACCTCTACACATTTACCAAGAGAAAGTTAATTTATTGACAAAAGTACATCTCACTTTGCTGTACCACGTGGTGATACGCCACCTTTTGGCCACCTATCAGGCAGCTTAGTGGTTGGCTCTCTGTATGACCAACAGTGAAAACATGGAAAACTTTAAACTACCCTGCCACTTTAGTTCAGTCCGCCTGTTCATCTGCTGCTTGAAGTGAATATCTAATCAGACTATCACATGGTGGCAAAGAAGTTGTTGGTGCCAGGAGGGTTGGTCTGAGTACTTCAAAAACTGCTGATCTACAGGGATGTTCATGCACAACCATCTCAAGGGTTTACAGAGAATGGTCCAAAAGAGAGAAAATGTCTAGAAAGTGGCAGTTCCCAGGGTTAAAACACCTTGGCAAATGTCAAAGCAGAATGGCCAAAGTGATAATATGATCAATATGATGGAAAGGCAACAGTAACTCAATAATCACTTGTTATGATGAATTTGAACAACTGAACCCAAAACAAGTCCAGTGTTGAAGCAAAAGAGCTACAGCCGTACAGGAACACACTGAGTGCTGCTCTTGTTAGCTAATAACAGGAAACTGAGGCTAAAAATTGCATGAGCTTTCAGAAGTTGAACAACGGAAGACAGCATAAAACCATGGATCCATTTGCCTTGTATCAACAGTTCAGGCTGATGGTGGCGATGTAATGGTGCAGGAGATATTTTCTTTGCACACTCTCTGCTCAACGTGGCTCGACACCTTTAAGGTATGTGGTAGTGTGGCTGTGTGAAACTGCTTTGGCATCCTCACAACAACAGAGGAAACAGAAGTGACATTTGGTCATAGTCAGGAGATGAATTTTGTTCCAGACACGGCTGCAAACAGCAAAATAAGATTCTATGTAAAGCAGAGAAGAATTACAGAGCCGGCAACAGGAGGTGTTTGATTTCTGTGTGAAACCTTACTTATAGCAATACTTGGACCATTTAAGCGAGGTACACACATAAAGATTATCGGGCTGTTTTTGTCCCGATAATTGTAAATATTAAACTTGTTCGATTTTCCATCAAAGACCACCATCATCCCCTCTTCTCGTATGTCCTCTTCCATGCTGTGTTTTCTGGTTGTTGCCATGTTTCCTCTCCTTCGTTTTTGTCAGATCACATTTGATCAGATTTCTGTCTTGGAGGACTAGATTCTAGATCGGTGGTGGGACAGAATAGTTGTGTGTGTGGTGTGCTGTGTTCAGATTATCGAGCACACAGTACGATCTGAACTGTTCAATGCCTGATTTTTCACCTTCATGTGTGGTGTCTATAACAGATAAAACATCTCTTCAGATTTAGAAAATCCTTGTGTTTGTACCCCGCTTTAGAGGTCTGCACATCGTGTGTGGTGGCAGCCAAGTCAAAAACCAGATACCCAAAACTGTGCCAGGTGATGGGCACAATCCCGAGTTGAAAATTAAAAAAAGACAAGTGAAATTGAACCAAGACAAGCAGATACTAAATGGTGGAAAGCCTTATTAATACTGCTTGAGCATCGTTTAACTGCCTCAGTCTACCTGAGTATTGCTGCTGACCATGTCCATCCCTTTATGACCACAGTGTGCCATCAGCTAATGGCTACTTCCAGCAGGATATTGTTCAATGTCACAAAGCTCAAATCATCTCAAATCTGCAGCAACTGTGTGATGCTCTCATGTCAATATGAACCAGAATCCCTGAGGAATGTTGAAGCACCGTGTAGACTCAAACTTGGTTAAACTTGGTACTAGCAAGGTGAACCTAATAAAGTGGCCAGTTGGAGCATGTTAGTGCTGTTGTTGACGTATGCCCTTTAAAAAGTAAAGACACTTCTTTCAGAGCTGCTGTACTCACAGGATACGGTTGGACAACAGTCAGCATGATGGATTCTTTGCAGCTCCTGAAGACAAAAATAACATCATGAGATTGAACAAAATAATCAGAAAACAAGAATCAGAGGAAAAACAGCTGCTTGATTAGCTCGGCTGAAATTAAATGAGAAGCCTCTGGCAATCAGCTCTTACACGTCGATGCAGGAAAATCATAAACACACACAAACATACACACTCATTAGTTTCTCATTTAGGAAACGTGACGAGATTACAGGCAAACCGAGTCTGCGTGCAACCACAGAGCAGAGCAGATTTTTCCATATTTATGCTGAATATTAATTTTTCTGAATGTTATGGGAGGCTGCTTGAATCATAAACTGAGCTGTATTTAATTAACATTTTGCATATAGGCATGACTAACATGAGAAGCTGGTGGCCTGAGGGAGGGCTGGGAAATAAATAAATATGGCGAGAAAACAAGCGCACAATTGATGATGGAAACTTTCATTATGATTCTGACATTTCCTTTAAAGTTTTATTTATATTTGTTAAAACTGTGCACCTTTTAAAGTCAGTGGCTTCAAAAAACATTGAAGTAAATTTAGGAAGCAAATCCCTGGAGTTAATCAAACATAAACAGTCTGTTTAAATTCTCACCAAACTACTTTTTCATATTATTTTTTGCTTTTTTTTGGACTGATGCAACTTGTTTAATATTTTCACTCCCTTAGTCTTGCCAATCACATTAGCTTCCAGTAAATTAAGAGTTTAAATGTCCAGACATCTTATATAATCTGCATCTCAAGTGACTTTTGATGCAATGAAAGAACAAATAAGTCCTACATTTTATCCTCAGAAACATCCTTGTTACTCTTTATAGTCGAAAAAAACTCACTTGGCATCTTTTTTTGTTGTTTGTGATCAGAAAATGGGACAAATAACTAATTCACACTGAAGTACATAAAGCAGCACAAGCATATGTTAGCAATATAAATACTTTTGCCTTAATGGTCAAACCAAGTATCACAGCTGGATGCATCTTCAGCTGGATGTCTTGATTATATATGTGGGGTGAAAAAGTGGACTCTGTGTCCAATATGTTTTTACTGCTTCTCTACTCGAGTCTGAACAGCCAGAGCAAATAGAAATAGAAATAGAAGAAAGTCCATTCATCGCTTAAGAACATGGATTTTGCAAAGTTATCGAGTCTGATGGAGACGTTAAAAAGAAAACAGAGGGCTTAGGGACAGTTAAAAGGGGAATTTGAGGTTTTGTGTGAATGAATGAGTCAGTTATAAACTTTTTAATAAGTGTGTAAATATAGAAATCTAACCCTATTTCTGGTCATCTTAATAGACCAAATTAAACAGGAAACATGACTGCATATATAGTGCATTCATAGCTGGACAACAGCCCTGACAAAACATACATCCAAACATTTTAATCTTTCTCTCTTCTAAAATGAAACATTCTGTAAAACCAAGACAATAAGCTGCATGTTTGTTTAGGAGGAAGATTGATGATTTGAGTTGTGTTCAGTAAAGTCAGCAACTTGCAGACTCTGTGCTGCTGTGCACATTTCCAGACTTTTTGTTTGTCTTTACGAGATTAAAAATATATGTAAATCAAGAACAAATGATCCCTTAATTGTTATTTATAGTAGAAAGAATGTGGGGAAGGAAGAATCAAACCAAATGGGGTGAGAGCCTCTGCAAAGCCTTCCTTTACTGTTTGCCCAAAGGTTGACATTTTAACTTTTGGATGAGGCTGCAGACCAAGATAAAACTTTTCTTTTCTGTTATAAATGATGCATGATGTTATCCGTGCAGTATCTATACCAGCTGATAATACAGTAGCTTATATAGTTAAATATTGATCTGTAGATCCTCATAAATTGGCTGATGTTTTCATACATATTGAGCACATATCTTGTCTGAGACACTGGCAGAATGCATGGGTGCACGATCATCACACAGGCACAAATACACTGTCACAGACAAAACCGAAAAGGGCCCCACTAAAAAATCCAATGAAATAAAAAACAACACGGCAAACTGAAAAAAAAATAAAAACTTATGATTAATCTCAAACTTCTGGGGAAAACAGAGTAAAACGAAGAATATGGATGCATGTAGAACAATCTGTCTTCAGTTTTTGAGTGAACTGACCCTTTAAAATCTAAGGTCATCCATAACTTCCAGTTCAGGACTTGCACTACTCTTCTCCTGAATAAAATCTTTATGACTGATCTGATTATTTATGATGTATTCTGACATGTTGCTGTGTTTCTGTAATCACCTTACGAGGTCGATGACTCGCTCTCTGGGAGCCGAGCTGACGGGCTCGTCGTTGATCATGATGATCTCATCGCCTGGCAGCAGCTTCCCCTCCGACGGCCCACCTACACAAACACACCAGAGCGAAAGATTCTCCTGGATCATCTGTGAATGAATCAGCTGAATGTAGACGTATGTTATTAGCATGTCACGTGTAATCTGTGAGGCGTCCTCTTTTGTTGAGTTGCATGTTCGCTTCATGACGCGTGTAATAAGAGGAAGTGTGATAAATTGCAGCATCCTGGAGCACATCTCATCACTCCCTGGCTGGGGGCTCTAAACAGAATATTCATCACTTCATCTGTCTGCTCAGGATTCACCAGCGATCGATTATTGGGAGTCTTAATCACTGTGCGTGTCTGTGTGGTAACTGGAGCCGACAGTCGAGAGGAAGAGTGTAAACAACTATTTAAAAATCAGGCAGTCAACCAAAATAAACACAAATACATTAATTTGAGTGTTGCTCCACTGAGGTCTGCTGTAGCTGCAAGTGCAATCACGTGATGCTAACCCTGCAACCCCTCAACCAACGGTCCAAAGAAAGTCCAGAGAAATGAATGATTTGACAGTCTTTACTTACACAGTTTGTTTTGATGCAGATCCTAAAGCCTACCTGGAGTGACAGAGCGCACCACTACCGGTTTCTCGCTGCCCGCCACAAAGCCAAAGCCCAGGACCGGATCTCGTCTCATCTCTATCAGGCGAGGGGCGGGAGGGACCCCGTCCAGGTGGACCTCCTCCAGGGAGCTGCTGGTCGACACTTGGCTGGAAAACACAAAATAGAGGAATTATAAGAGGAAAGTATGTACCCAAAAAAGGACGTCCAACAGTTCATTTTGATCTTTTAATACAAAATATTGAACCTACTGATTCAGAATGAGTCAGACAACATCAGAGCTTCAAGAAGAATATTTATATTTTCAAACTTGACAACTTGAGTAAGTCAAGAAAAAAATCTGGAGTGAAACCATCTTAAATCACGTCTTGGACTTTTTCTAAATGTTCTTCATTTTATTATTTGCTCTTAAGGATAAAAATTGTACCAAAGACGAGGCTTAAGACAGTTCTCTACATCTACACAGAATTGGTTTGAGGTGTTACCTTTCTTGACTGGTTGAAACTTATTTCTAGTTTCCATGATGGTAGGCCCCTTTAGGTTTTGCACAAGCACTTTCATAGGCTTGTATTTGCTTTTAAAATGAGACTAAATACTGATCAATGAGTTTTATGTTAATATACAGTGAAAATAGCTCAGCTTTCAGTGTTTATGTAGACAAACCGGCCTATGTTTGAACTAAATAATCAACATTTTAAGACACACACTTTAACTTTAGAGAGATATTCTGTTTGGTTTTGGACATATTTTGACAACAAAAAAGCATAAGCTTGACTCATGTCATTTCAGTGTCACTTGGAGGTATTTTTTTTTTTTTAAAGTCATAAATACAGTGATATGGAAAAAATCAGGAATTTAATTTTCCGGCCATATCGTCCAGCCCTGGTTTGGTGCTATTAATACCAAAGTCAGACCACAAGATTTATGCACAATGGTTCGACCTGACAGTCCTCAGGTTTCAGGAGCCCTTGGTCATTGTTCATCTCATGTGTGTTCTGATAAATTACAACCAAAGGTCCCTGAAGGACACCTCACTCCATGAAGAAATAGAGACAGCGATCCTTGTGTGCAGTAAGTTCAGGGTGTAGCCTGAACTGCTTGTCGGCCAAATTACGACACGACTGTATGTCTGTATGACCCTCTGATCAGCCACAGTGACCATCGTAACAACACTGATCAGACTGACCCTGGTTTAATTCCAACTCCAGTCCGTTTACCTTGTTAGCTGTTTTTATTTTGCACCAGCGTGACAGCTGTCGATCAAACTGAAAGAACCACACCAAGCTTTAGCCCAGTGCAGATGGTTTGCAGTGGGAACCATTTGCTAACGATTGGGTTGATCTAACTGAATAAAGAAATCAAGTATGTATTAATTAATCCGTTCTCCTCCTGGCTTTACCACCCACTCCCCACACACTGTGACAGACACACACCATGATCGAGGAAACATGCTTTTTACATCCTTCTAAAAAATTAACAGCATGTTTTGAATCTCCTGTTCAGCTGTTGTATAAAAAGAGCAGTTACATGGATATGATATAATACAGTCTGTCTTCTACTGCTGTGAAATCAGATTATGATTCATATGAATGAAAAGTTATTTTTTGCCTTAACTGGAGTTCATACATCCCATTTTTCATACATCTCACATTTTCCCCATACTGACTCAACCTGACCCACCTCTACTCTCACCCTATGTGAAGTGCTCTGCCAGAACACCTAAAGGACCCCTCACCTGCATGGGCCCAGTTTGCTCTGACTGCTCGACCAGTCTACTCTGTAGTAATTGGTCAGTTCAGCACAATCGAGCGCTATTTTCAACGGCTCTGTTTTCTTTCTATAGTCTAAATCCTTGCCAATGAGCTTGAACAGTGGTAGGACATCACAGGGGCAGGTGTATTTGAGGGGACTGGGGGTAACCAGCTGTTTCAGGCAGCTGTTGGGGCTCTTCTCAGGAGGAGGGGTCTAACATTGCAGTGCAGCTGGATCATTTTCACAAAGCTCAAAGCTGAAACGATTGAGCTTGATCTGCAGAGGCATTGCCCAAGTATCTGCAAGCCTGTAAACGAAGGCTGATCATATAAAGATTAGCATAGATGCTGCCTGCAGTGATGGCATTTCTATAACTGGATGATAATTCTTATTAAATGAGGAGCAAAGAACAACACTGAAAGTATCTCTTGATGGAGACAATATATCTGTGTTTCCTCACAGGTTTTGGCAAGCTGGCTCACACTTTGTACCTACTCTGCAACAATAGCGCCTGTCCCCTCCACCATCTGGTTGCCCATAATGGAAGTAATTAACAAAACAATCGCCCAATCACCATCCCAAAGTCTTTTTGAGAGGTTCTGCCCTCCTTCAACACTCACTGTGACTGTTGCCCAGATGGACTCATGAAATTTATCCTGTAGATATATGAACTCTCCATCAGGTCCTGATGCCAAGGACTTTGTCATGTTACGAATGACAATCACTCATGCCAAAAAGACGTGTAAAAAACACTAAAAGACATAAAAATCTAAAAAGAAAAGGGTGATATGACCTTATAAAATTCTGCTCAGCTACCTGCACAACTGGAAACACAGCACCTCATCAACTGTTAGATCTTTCCTATTGTGCAAACCTTGAAAATGATGAAAACTATGAGCAGCCTTGTACTTTTTTTAACAGTTGAAACCCGAAACTCAGCTGTAAGACTTAGCAAGTCTGAGGAATCATAGATACATTTTCTATCGTCGAATTTATTTCCTTCAACTAAAATTATGACTGTTGGAGGATCTGGAAATATATGAAAAGATTTTTTTCTTACTCCAATGTATGCTCTTACTATTAGATTTGAGGAGCAATGCAGCAATGATTCACTTCAGACTTTGTCTGTTTTTAAAAAATTATGTATAAAAGGTCAACCGCACGGTTACAATGCCAGCCAAAGGGTTAAAGTGTGTCCTTACATCAACAAATCAGACACAGTAAGGTTTATGAACAACAACTGAGAGGTTTAGTTCTCAGAAATGGTTTGGTGTTGCACAGTTGCCCTGAAACAAAGTCATACCTGAGATAAGATAAAGAGAGGTCCTGCTATTTTAATATCTATTTGACTGAATGATTGGTAAGAAGGGTAGATTAAGCTTAGTTTTTAGATTCTTTCTTGGTTCATTGTAGCCGTTTTATCTATTATTTTATAAGCATTAGTTGTCATAGGACCACCAACACTAATGAAAGCTTCACTCTGGGTCCACATTAGTCAAATATCCATGTTGTCCTTTTCTCTACCTCACTGCAGGTCCCCGAGGGTGAGAGCAGCACTAAAATGTAAATGCTCCACATTAAATTAAAGCTTCCCGCTCGCTGAACCTCAGACGCCTGTCTCGGCCGGGACAGCCAGAATGCAGAGTGCCTGTTAATTAAGAGGTGATACGCTTTCAGTGAGGTTAACTCGTTCCCTCTCTGTCTCTTATTTCCAGCCCTCCCCTCTTTCACAGCTTAAAAGGCTCCCTTGGCAGCCATTGCCTCCTCTTTGCACATTAAGATCAGTATGGAGTGTCTATTGTTACCAGGCCAAAATCCATTCCCTCTTCATCCGCCTCTATCTGTGCGGTGGAGCAGATGCTGTGTAATCCATCCTCACCTTCCTACAGTCATGAGCGATTCGTCTGCAGGTTTTTGGGCATTAACCTCTCAAACAATTATCTTTTATTTAACATGACTGATATTCCCGCATTATTATAACATACATTCATACCTGCTCTGCCTAAATCTGCCCTGATGAGGGAAAATGTTCCAACTGTCTGGGACGCGACTATAACTCCAAACAATCCGGCTCAGACTCAGTCTCGTCCGCCGTTTTCCACTTTTTGCACTCTCCCGTTCTCACATTGATCTGCATTGTGCATATGGCACAGAAAAACCTCAAGCTAAATCTGCCTGTAATGAAGCGTGTTCCAATATGCGACGCAGGCTCATCCCACTTGTCGGGGCCGCTGGGGTTTAATCCTCGCGGGAGGGCAGAGCGTGGATGTCAGGGGGTCAGTGGAAAGCTGAATACAAAAGGTCAAATCCTTTTATTGGAGCCACTCGTAGATGAATGGGAAAAGCTGGCACATGAAATGCAATATACAAGGATGATTTAGGTCTTTGTTGCGTAAGTAAAATGTTTAAACTTGCACCATTTGATTGAAAAACAGTTTGCGACTTCAAAATATGAGCCAGAGTAGGCCTAGATAATGCAGTATCTTAATATTTTTGCAATGAAGGAAAAGGCTGAGCTCTGTCTTATTATGTGTAAAATGACTGTACAGATATAAATCACATGCCATACATCACCAGAAAAACTCAAGTCTTCAGGATTACAAACATGCTAACTATTTAAAGATCAAATCACAACAGCAGCCTGAAGTCAAATATTTGTCTGACCACAACCAAACAATTACAAAACTGACACAACTCAACATTTAAAGCTCTAAAATCATAACATTCCAGCATTAATAATGATCCTCACAATCAGCCAGGTAAAACGTTGACGTGAATTTGTAACTAAGCTACAGTTCTCATAATAACGTAAAGGGCCAGAACCCTGACAGCAGCCGAGGAGAAATGAATGGGATTTGCCATTATAAACGTCAGTGCTTTTTGTCACGTCAATCTGGATGGGTTCAATTTGAAATTTACCGTGATGGTAGAGTTATATTATAAATATTATCCTGTAAATTTTGAAGTGAATCCATCAAGTGATGTCAGAGATATGACTTTTTTTAAATACCGCCGAAGGTTAAATTATGGGATTTTTCGCAAATTTTGGGAATTTCTTTGCATCCTGACACCTATGCGGATCACCACCAAAATGTAATGGTTTCTTCCTTTGACCAAACCACACCCCTGGTAAAATTTTCATGTAAATCCATCCAGTAGTTTTTGCTAACAAACACACAAACAGACCCTGGTGAAAACTTAGCCTCCCTGGTGGAGGTAAAAATGCGCTAACTGCTGTTGTATAGTAACATATTTGTGATCCACTTTGCTTCACAGCTCTGACAGCTCTCTTGCTTCCTGCGTATCTAAACTAAAAACTCTTTTAAAACAAAACCACACATTACGGATGTCCAAACTGTGGCCCAGGGGCAAATTGAGGCCTTTAAGTTGGCCTGCAGCAAATCAAAGAGCTTGTGCTTGACTGGTGAATAACAACAAATGAAATAGGACATAAATGACAGCATAAACTGCACTTATTTGCTCTGATATGTGCTCGATTTTAAGTTCCAACTTACAATCAACAGTGCAAATCGTCTTGAAGAACCAACACTGTTCTTGCTTTGTCTGAATGTGAAGATAAACTCCCTGAGATCAATATTTCAATAAACTTGATATTTCTTATTTTAAAGCTTTATTTTCCTTGAAAAGTCATTCATGAAAAGAAAGAACAGATTAGTTTGTCTTACTTTATTAGACTTCAGGCGAGGAGACCAGTGAAGCCACCACTTCTTCTTATTATATATTTTTTTTGTATGTGGCTCTCTGGGGAAAATAAATGGAGTGCTTTTTAGTCTAAACGATCGATTACTGAGTGTAAATTTTCAAATTCACCTCAGAATGAATGATAATGTTATTAACAACATTGCTTTACCCTTTATCTAATTTGAAAATAAATTAATTTATCTTAAAATATTAAAGTCAGAATAATTCATGACTAAAATATTGCCTTCATGTCTTCAAGCTCCAGTTTACTGACTTCACTCTTAGACATCCTTCCAAACAAGAAAGCTTTAAAGGACTTTAGTGGATTACCACTGTCAGTCAGAAAAGATGTAATTCAGTCTCGGACAAAGGGTTGCACGTTAGTTACATAACAAGCTTAGGGACCAACCTAACCTTGGCATCGCAGCACCATAAACTTCAACTGTGCACACAAGAAGGGCTAGTGACATTAAGACTGCTCCATCATTCACTTGTTTTAATAAACTTAGAGAAAATGGTTTTACCAGAGGTGGATATGCAGGGTTTTTAAATGTATGTGACCCTGTTATTCAGCCAGTTTACTTTGTTCAGGTTAGTTTATTTACCTTTTCGATTGAAGATTGGCAAGCACATCATTTATGCTCAGACGCCAAACATATCACAAGTTAGTGAACATGGTCAACATAGCAGAAGAGCAGAATCAGGACCTTGTTCTTTAAATTCTAGTCCTGACACTTGACATCCTCTGCCTCTATGACAAAGTCTGTAACACATATAAAGATTTTCAAACTCTCCACCAATGCTGAAGACAAATGACAGACTTATTCATTTTGTTCTTACAATGTGTGGTGTACGACAAATTATTAATACACTGTACCACACATCAACCAGTTCACTACCCAAGAAACAGGGTCTGTTATAATCTAGCACGTCAAAACAAACTGTGGCTTCTTCCCATGAAACAGGATCTCTGATCTCTACGACTGAACATGTTTAATATTAACAATTTCACACCCAGGCAGCCCTGGTCTGCTTCTGAGACAATCTGAGAGGTTAAAATCACTCAACACACCTCACACCACAAGATAATTTGGGAAAATAACTTTTGGACCACCAGGTAATCAAGCCTTAGCTAACTTTGGTCAGGAGGGGGGGTTCGGGGCAAAAACCAGGCCCATTATCTTATGGTGTTTACATAAATGTAATTTTTACTACTGTTTTCAAAGGCACACAAATGTTAAACACTGAAAGCACTTATTGGTGGTTAACCAGAGAGGCTGTATGCTGATACCAAATATGGCAACATGTGAACAACACACAAAAGGAGCCTAATATATGTTAAAAGTCCTTTTAGCCAGGTTATACTGTTCTAAGATGTCTGAAAAAGATATTTTTAAAGCTTTTAGTCTAAAAATCCAGTCATATATTGGATCTCAGCATGCCTTTCAAACCATCTTTTTCTTCATTTTTTTCTCACATTCACATTTCAAGTCTTGTGTTTCCTGTTTTATTTTGAAATCGCAAAGCCTTGTCTCCATTTCAGGTCTGTGTCTTGTACCTTCCCCCATCATGTGTGCACCTGTGTCTAATCACCCCCAATAACCTTGTGCATTTAACCTCCTGTCTCTCACCAGTCTCATCGCCAGTTCGTTGTCTTCTAGTCACGTTTCAGCACTCTTTTCATAGCTCTTGTTCATGTCCACGTTGATATCATTCCTGCTTTCTGACACGTGTTTTTTGGTACCTCTGCCTGTAATTTTGCCTTTTTGTGCACCGAACCTGTTTTTGTCCAGACTGCCCCCCTTCCCAACAAAGACAACAAATATAAGATTAACTTATGTTAATTGACATTGTTTATGAAGTGTTTCCAGCATACATTATTGTTTGACTGATTCTGAAACAATCACCATGTTACACAAACATCCACCTGCAGCCCCTTCAAACACACTGACACTGAAGTGGAGGAAACTCTCCACAAACTCTCCGCTCCGGTCAGCATAGTTACCTGTCCTGATGCAGTTAAATCAATCCTCAGCTTTACTCGCTCTCCCTCTTTTATCTTCCCCCCTCTCTGTCTCACAGAAATCCAATTGTGAAACTCAATCTGTGTCACCCCCTCTAAAGCTAGCAGCTTTTTCTCTGAGAACAAAGCCCACATAACGGGAGCTGTCTGCCTTGTCATATTAGACTCCCCCGTCATGAGAGGAGGGGAGGGAAGATGGGAGGATAATATGAGAAGAGAGGGAGAGATGAGAGGCTGACATGGAGACACTGCTCACTAAAATATGGCAAAATTGGCAAAACGAGTGGACGACTGTTTGCACAAAGTTTATAATGTCCCCCAAAGTCAGCCAAAATGTTGACCTATGAGTTCTGCTACTAAAGGGAACGATGCCAGGAGTCACCAAAGTCATTTAGAGTATGCAAATCTGAGCTAAAACTTCATTTACACTGACAATTTAAGAGTCTGTAAAGACAGTTTTATACTGATTACACCAGGCAGGGTTTGGAGAGAAAGTTGGAACAGTTGAATCTTCAAAATTCAGGGCTGTTGTCATTTTGTTAATTTTGTTTTATTTTATTAAAAGTTAAAACCAACTATAATGACTCCTGTTTGATACCCCTGCAACAAAATTGCAGTCCTTAGTGAACAATGAAGGGCAATGTGTTGTTTTTTGACATGTAAATTTAAAGGCTTCTCCAGCACACGATCTAAATTATATAAATACTCTCAGTTGGCTAGTACTAGACTAGATCCCCTTTTGCCTGGTGTCTTAATTCTCCTTGGCATGATAGCATCACTGTTGTTCTACCACATCCCTATTGGACTGAGATCTGGAGAACGGTGAACTCATTGTCATGTTCAAGAAACTAGTTTGAGATAATTTAAGCTTTGTGACGTGGAGCGTTATCCTGAAGTAGCCATCAGAAGATGGTCCCTGTGGTTATAGAGGGATGGACATGGTCAGAAACAACACTTTGGTTGGCTGTATAGCATTTTAACTTTGCTCAAGTGGAACCAAGGGGTCCGAAGTGTGCCAAGAAAATATCCCCCACACCATCACATCACCAATCTGAAGACCACACAAGTGGCCTCCCTCTCATCATAAAACACTCTGGCCATTCTCATCAGATCTCCAGCATCAACAGGGCATTTTGGCCCAGAGACCTGTCGCTCACTGCATTTTTTCTCTTTTTTGGACCATGCTCTGCCAACCCAAGAAATGGCTCTGTGGGGAAATCTGAAAGGCTCAGGCCAACCGTGCCACGTTCAAAGTCATTTAAATCATGTTTCTTCTCCATTCTGACGTTAAGTTTGGAGTTAAGCAGGTTGTCTTGACCATGTCTACATGTCTAAATGCTTCAAGTTGCTGCCATGTGATTGGCTGATTAGCTATTTGTGTTAACAAGCAGATGAATGGAGGTGCCTAATGAAATGATTAGTGAGTGTATTTGTGAATTTTAGTTTGTGCTCTCTGACCTTTGGTTATGAAATATGACTGAAGATCAGAAAGGTTTATTACTTTTTAAATTCATCAATCAATTAAACAAATGACAGTTTCTAATTTTGACAGAAATAGTATTTAAGAGTATAAAAACCTTAAGACATGAAGATACATCACTCTGATATCTGTGGTGTGTAGTACTCTGATTTAAACTGATCTACCATTACATGTTTGTGAGTTTTTCACATCTATTTAATTATTTTTCTGTTGTTTTATTCATGGTTTTGTGTTTCTTTGTTGTTGCTTTTTTATTTTATTTGTGCTGTTTTGCTATCATACAGATCCAGATGCATGTATATCAAAATGTACACACAGGAAATATACTTCTTTTTGCCTTTTGTCCTGCAAAGACATGTATATTTCTGAATTTACTGCTACACCCAAATTGTTTAGTTGTAGGTCATTGTCATTCTTGTGTTTATGTGTGATTTATTATTTTTGTTAAAAGCTCAAAGAAAATACAAATCATACAAAAAAAACAAACTTAAGACAAGCCCAAAACAAAGAAACACTGGGAATAACAAAGGACGAAATGCCAACATGGGGTGTCCATGACTCTTATTATTTCATTTTTTCATTTATATTTATACTTATTTTTGTTGCTATTATTGAAACGGGTATAAACAGACATCAGAGTTGGTATTGTGAGAAAACGTTTCTTATTTTCTTTACAAGAATAAAAGGAACATATCGTGCATTTAGCTAAAAAATATTGAGTTTTGATGTCAGTATTAAAAGTGTCCAGCTTTAAATGCAAGACAAATATATGATTATGGTTCACACTAAGTGCACAAGTTGACTGCAAAATTATAAGAGCAATAACTACTAATTATAATTAGGTGTGTAAAGAAGCAGATAAAAAGTTCAGGTTAAATGTGTTCAAGTTCAATATTTACTGATCATACAAGTTCAAAACTCCAAGACCTCGGTGTAATTGAGCAGAAAGAAGTTTAAACCTGCACCAGCACTTTAACCTCCAGTATCTGCTCCGTCTGATCTCTCTTTAAGCTTCTACGTCACCCTGATCCATATCGTCTATTAGCAGGAGTTAATTGCTTCACTTTGATCTGCTCACTGTAAAGATTCTTTTAAAGACAGAACATGGCCGATGTGGATAAATCTATAGCTCAGACTGGCTGTTTCTGCTCTGTGCAGACATGTCATCCATCATGGTGACAACAGGGCTATTTTTAAAGCTCTGCAGAGGCATGTTATTGAACGTGTTTGTACACGCTAAGAGGAACCAGTGCCCTGTTGACATCTGATCATACAATTACTCAATCATGACAATCAAACTTCAACGGTCATGATTATGCAAAACAAGGCCTTCATGGAGTGAAATGACAACATTAGATGAGACGGGCTCTATTGATCCTGAAGAGGAAAACAAATCACTTGTTACAGCCGCTCACAAAAACGAGGGACAAAGTCAACAAGCGGCACAAATACTCAAATATGAGAGCAGGAGGCGAAGAAGGATCTTATAGAAATACAAAGTCCTGTATGTTGTGGAAAGACTAATATGTCAGGGCAACATGAACCTGACTTTATTTCATTTATTACCTCAGTCAACAGGTTATGTGTTTGTAGGCATTTGTTAGTTTGTAGACTGAATAACTCAAGACCTGATGAAAGTATTTGACTGAAAATTTCAGGGACTGTTTGTCATGGCACAGGGGAGAAGTGGATAAAGGCATTTTTGAAAGGATTTGTAAACACTGTGAGAGAGGAAAGTTTTCCACATTTAGGTAATAACTTGCTTAAGAGTGTTAGAAATTTGCTAATGAAGGTTTGTGCTCTCTAAGCATTTCTAGTTGATCTTTTTGTTCTTTTGCCAATATCTAGAGAGTACGGAAACCCCTAGAGGACATGATATTGCACATTTTTCTAACACCATTTTCTCATTATAAGTTAAATTCTGTCATTTTCTCGAGGTTTTGACTTTTTTATGTTGCTATTTCGGGATAACCAAGCTTGGTTCTCAAGATCTCAACTTATTTATGTCATGATCTCGGGATAACCAAGCTTGGTTCTCGAGATCCCAACTTTTTTATGTCATTATCTCGGGATAACCAAGCTTGTTTCTCGAGATCCCAACTTATTTATGTCATTATCTCTGGATAACCAAGCTTGTTTTCCTGAGATAATATGAAAAATTATCCCGTTATGTCCTATCATTAAAGTAGCAAAAGCTCAAAGAAACACATGAAAAGGCGTAGTTTACCTCGTTTGTGTGGGCACTGGCAACACAGCAACCCTGGTCTGGCTTATCACAATAATCAGCCTTTTGGTTTGCTCTATGCAGCATATTTCACACCCTAAACTCTGCCGAAACATTCTCTGAACAGAGCCCATGTCCAGTCTAATGCAGCTAATGCAGGTGTTTCAACTGTGGCTGCAGGTGAATTAATTTGTGTAGATTTCTGACAGCAATCAAGCTGATTAGCGCTCAGGTAGTGTGTGTTACAAAGAGTGAATCAGCCGCAGTACTGAGCAGCTGAGATGAAGCTGCATGCTGTCCGTTACAGACACTATGATGAAAATAAAACAAGCCTCTTCTCTGAGACGTTTTCCTCTGAGTTATAAAAGCTGCAGATCCTCACTCTCTTACCCTCAGCATGATCGGAGTTAGAGGTAAGGTATAAAGACAGAGTCTCACTCTGCACTCTTACTCTATATATCATTCTGAACAAAATATGACATCATTTTTGTGCACAAACAATTTCAGTCAGAGCAAGACTGTGGTTAAAAACGCTGGTCAGACAAGAATGATGCAGGACAAACACAAGAGGTCAGACTTCTACAAACTTATCCTGATGAAGACAAAAGTGTTGATTGGAGCTGAACTTAAAGCAATTAGAAGGTAAAAGTATTGTTTTAATATATAATCTGATACATAAATACACACATTCATGTCTTTTAAAATAATTTATACCTCTTAGTAAATTGGCTGCAGCTAAATCAATATTGTAAGATGTAGCAGCAACTTTCACCGTAAATGACCGAATGAATATCCAATTAAAAACAGATGTTTTTCTGTTCATCAGAAGGTCAAGTATGTCAGTATTTTTCTATTATATGAACTTTTGAAAATAGAAAAAGCTTATTAATTAAATTTGGAGTTATTTTGACTGTATTCAATCAGTATTACACATTTTTTTCATTTTCGACAAACAGCTGGAAGATTGTTTTAATAATCAGCTGTCGAGGCAGGTGGGTGGAAAAGTTCACCTCCAAAATACCATGAAGTCTAAGTTTGAATCAAATCTACTTCACTGTTTAGGTTTTATATAAAAGTTAATGCTGGAATAATAAACCAACATGGCTTTACGTTACTCATGCCCTGTTATAAAACTGTTTTGTTTCATCTCTGACTGACCTGCAAACATGTGACCTCACTGACTGCACATACCTGGTGAGGCAGTCCCGTCCCTCTCTGCTGCTGTTCATGCTCTCCCAGCTGTACGGGGGCCCCTGAAGCCCACTCCAGGAGCCAGGGCCGGGGGGCGGCCAGCCGGACATTTTGTTCTTATGGCTGAAACAGAAAGAGAGGCTTCATGAGATCCTGGTCAACACATAAAGAATTAGTCTAGTGGGCATGTCTTTGTCTGACCAATGTGAGGCTTCAACAGTCCAGCCTGTCAATCTCCACACTCTCTCTTTCTGTCCAATGTCCCAATAATGTCCACTGTCCTATCTTAGCCCAAAAACATTTAAGGTTAGATCTAAAAGTTACGTGAACCAACATTTTAATAAAGCTAAATGAAGATTCACATTTTGCCATAAAATATTTTGTCAGCTGTCTTTTACACCATGCTGTATTCTTTTTGTTTTAATTATTTATTTATTTTTTTTCAAAGATTTGACAAACACAAGGAAAGGAAAGGAAAAACCTATGGGAGAAGACTGGACCAGTTCAAAGACAGACACAGAAGTCTTAGAATTCAACCACAAATCAAGCAAGAAAAACATACACCCCAGCATAAATGAGCACACCCCTTATTAAAAGTAATGGATTAATCAATATCTAAATGATTAAAAGAACGATTTTCAAAATGTTGACAAAGCTGAGTTTAACATAACATTTGTTTTTTACCATAAGATAAAAATAAGGGTAATAGTATAACTAAAATTTAGCTTTGCTCCCACCCCTTTGATAGGGGTGTACTCATTTTTGCATCCTGATCTTAAATTGAGAAAAATATTTTTTGTGCGCAACTTAAAAAAGCCCACAGCCCACATTTGGGGGAGTATTTTGTGGTATAGTATGCCATAGAAAATGTTGATTTTGAAAGGAAACTAAAGGTTTTCTGACAAATCTGAAGGGGTGTACTCATTCCATTAAAACCATAAAGGGATAAAACTAAAATGCCTCATTTGCAGAAAGCTACTTCAAGAAAAATAAGTGACATGACTTTCTGCAGGGTGATGACCCACACACTTTGTGTTTTAGTCAGGGCTGTCCAAACTTTTAAAGTTTTAATCACAACGGATCACTGTTCATGTTGAAAATCTTTGTGCATTACAAATCATTTGTGATGTGAAAAGAAAATTTTGACACATTTTGACACAATCAGACATGGAGAAACACGCAGGAGTGCATGTGCAAAATGGTTAAATGAAGACCAGTGATCGCTGGTTATTGTGACAGCATTTTTTTAATCCTCAGAAGTCTTTTGCTTAGTCGCTTTTTCTGCTTTTCAAATAACCAAGTGTTGAAGTTACGATTGAGCTAGTTTTCTTTACTCAGGAGATGTTTCATGGCACTCCAGGTAGTGCTGGTGCCTCACAGTGAGGCTGCTGGATCGACTCCCTGCTCAGATTGGACCTCTCATGTTGAGTTTTCTCCATGTACTCCCTTAAAAGTGAGTGTGTTTGTGAGGGGTTGTCTGTCTCTGGATGTAAGCCCTGTGATTAGCTGGCAACCAGTCCAGGGTGTACATCTCTCTCTATGTCAGCCTGTGATACTGAAAGGGATAAAGTGGTAAATATGATGGATAGATGGACTGTTTATTGAAATGATTTTACTTTAATTTGTGCTCTCTTCAGCTAAGAGTACTTCACTTTATTTTTGGTTAACAATGATTAAAACTGCTTTAATTTTGGAAGTAATCAGGAACTTCTTGATTATCCTAACACTTAAAAAAATGTTCTATACAGATCATAAAGTACCTGAGAGGTTTTTTTTTTTTAATAAAATGAGATATTAAAATAAGCATTATTTTGCATCAATGTGAAAGCTAAACATGTGAAAGCTCCACAAATCCCGTCAAAATCAGCGATTCAACCTTGACTCGCTCGTTTTTATTCAGGTAAAATCTTTCAAGAAAAGCATCACAGGTTATTTTTTACACCCCTCTTTCACTCTCTAGATAAAATCGCTCTGTTCACTCCAGGGTTTGATCCCACTCAGTCCAATTAAAGTGACTTCTTGTCTCTCGTTGTGGCTTTCAGTGTGAGATAGCACTACTTAGTGCAATCAACCGCACTCAGACAGCAGCTCATTGGCCCTTCAGAGAGGCAATCAATGGCTGCATGTGCGTTACTCTGCAGAATGTATGCATGCATGAATGGAAAATCACTGCTGTGAGTGCGGTTTTTACATATCTGCATCGGGGAGCAGGATACATAAATCAAAGTCCCTCCTTTAATAAGAATTCTGCTCACCAGCCTCCTGAATCAACTGTTCAAAATTCAAGTCTCCAACGTACGGCAACTAATCATGCACAGCCCATTACTTCCCGCAGAACTAATCACACGTGCAATAAAAGATCATCAAGCAGGAGAAACGCAACTGAATCGGAGCATTTTCCTCCTGATTTACGTCTGTGAACACTTCCTCCCGCAGCCATAAACCTCCAGGACGACGTAATTGTCCTGACCTCAGCTCTGTGATGCATAGCAACAGTAACAAACGGAAAGATCAATTGCGTTTCAGTGCCAAAATTCACACTCATATTCTGTTAGTCAGCATATTCTGCTCTGGGAGACATCACATTTTGCAGCTGCAGCTCCCTTGGCGTTAATACTGAGGGTCAAGGCCGCAATTGATGGGACAAAATGGTCATAAAAGTCTAAAAATAGAAGAAAAGGCGTACTAGATGAGGACGTCATCGCCGTAAGAATCCAGCTGATCGATCCCCATATCGTGCTGGTGGTGGGTTGGATTCATCAGGCGGTTATGTCATAGCGTGGAGGGTGGAAAACAGAAAATCATCCTCATTTAGAGTGTAAAAATGGCGGCAAAACTTCCAACTGCAAGTTCAAGCATCCTTTGAGAACAAATCTCAACACTCTTAGGGTTCTGATTGAACTCCTCTGGATTCAGAAACCATCCACAGATCTCAGCCAGACGCTTGTTTTTCTGCTCATCCTCCCTCACCCAAAAGAAAAACAACTCCGCCGCCACCTCAGAATCCCAATCAGAGGCTCCCCCGCTCAAAGCACACAGGGGCCGCGGCGTCGACGGCCGAGCAGACCTCCAGACGCTCATCTGCGTTTGTCATTGTGCCGCTGCCCGAGAGCAGCTTTGGGTCCAAACTGAACTAAACTGGCGTGGCCTCGCCTCCTTTATCCCATAATCCCTCTCATCACAGAGAAAACAAATCCACGCTGTGTGTGTGTGTGTTTGTAAGGATGAGTATTTTATGTGAGTGTATTACAGATAGCAGGAGAAAATGAGAGGGGAGACGGCAGCGTGTGCGGCCGTGCGTGTTTATGCGAGTGTGTGCGTGTGTGTGAGTGGAGTAAGAGGATTTTCAGAGAGCAAGGATGTGCGTGGACGCCGCGGCATCTCTGGAGTCTCAAGGCAGGAAGCAGATGTGGAAGCTGACTCAAACTTCACCTGGATTGCGTTATTATATCACTCCTCTCTTGTTTTTGTACTACAGTAAAGGGGTTTGTGCCCTATTTATGTCATAAGAGACAGAAAAGGGCAGAAAGCTCGAAGTAAAAGATGAAGACAGTAGACACTTTGGATAACCACTGTATCATGTTGTCCTGCTTTTATCAAAACCACTTCAAAAACAAAGGTAGCATCGTGCTTGTTTTCAGTCCTAAGAAATGAGTTAATCATGTTGGATTCACTCTTAACACTTTGACTGGCATTGTGACCGCACGGTTGACTTTTTTTTGCCGCTGTATTGCTGTATTTAAAACTCTGTAAACCTATCTTTGGCTTTTTATCCTCACTCTCCTCTTTGAATAGTGTATGTAACACTAATTTTATCTACTACAGGGCTCCCACTTTTTTGAGAAATCATTTTCCAGGACGTTTTCACCCTGTTTAAAATGTATTTACTTGTAACTCTCGGGCATGAACATTGTCTGCTAGCTATCTTTTTAGTCTGGCTTTTATTTAGGGTCTCACTATTAAGAATTTATGATTTATACTTATTTATTTATCTTTATTTACTCTGCTTTTTTAATAAATAGATTTTATTTCTTAACTCGCATTATTTTACCTACTCATATAACTGTGAATTAGTTACCAAGTACATTTTTATTTCATCTCCTCTGTTTGATTTTTGTTCACTAGCAAGGTAGAAGGAAGGTAAATCATTTTCAGGACATTTTATTTTCTTCCTCATTTTCCATATGTTTTCCATGACTGGAAAATTGGTCAATCATTTTCCAGGTTTTCCAGGACGTATGGGAATCCTGCTCCTAGGTAGTGCTGCTATACGTAAATATTATTGTCTCAAAACTGTGGAAAAAAAATGGAAGTGACTCTGTGCTGCACAGCTCCTCAGAAAACTCACAGAGTAAGAGCAAACTTAAAGGTTATGTTAACAAATTCTACTCTATGTGATGTCTTTATACGAAAAAAAATACATTTTTGAAGAAATCAAAGAATCCATCCATGCCCAGATTAACCCTGAACAGATAAGTCAAGTCGTTAGTCAAGGCGTTTGACCTGCATATCTGCTTACTGATTGGTTGATCTGAAAAATTTAATGAAGAGGCAGGAACACAATTTTACCAACAAATAATTTTTTTGCAAATGTATTTCTCAATGTGGAAGTCAAAGGGTTAATAACATGACTTGCATGAATTTGACCCTCATTTGTACATTTGCCTATTTATTGATTGGTGTTTCGCTGACAGTGCTGATTGCAGGTCATGGGTTATGATGCCTGCAGCTTTCTAGAAGCAGAACTGATGCCAACAGCACGCCTCTTCTTTCCACCTCACTTCAATGTGACACATGGCAGGAAAAAGACTGTTCAAGCATTTAAGCTGTTTAATGGGGTTCAAACACCCAGAGGTGCATCCGTGAATGCTTAAACACACAGTTGGTGCATTCTGCCACATGAAGCTCTTAATGAAATCAGTAATAAGAGGTGATGTTAAGGGCAGCAGGACGCTCTACATACTCCAACACACTGACCAAGATCAGGAGAGAAGAGGGAGGCTTTGGTGTAGCACATCCAATAGTGAGGAATAATCACATGAAAGCAGCAAAACCACAAATAAAAGCCAACAAAAAAACGCCAGCTTCAAGTTATACAGTTAACCTCCGTGACATTGCAGTTCAGTTTTCACGGTCCCTGTATTTCATGTTTTTTCTGTAAGACCAATTAATTTTGATATTGTGTACATTTTCGCCATTTCGCGGCATTCTGCAGCATTGTTTATGAGTTTATACTTGCGCGTCACAATATAATGCCCATACGTACCGATTTAGCCAATCGGTGTCGATATTTTTACTGTTTTATTTTACAGTGATCAGTATTCTGCATAACTTAAGTGTTTTGTACACTGATTTGTGCTCATGTTTTATTGATATCCCCAAGGATGCCACCCAAAAGCCCATTATTACAATATTTTTTTGTTTTCTATTGTTTGTTGCTCTCTCAATAGCCCTTAATGTGTTTAAATGTATTTCTACTGTTCTAAAAGCGTGTTCAAAGACCTTAACGTTGCTGATTTTCACTTAGGTGGTCTAGAACTTAACCCCCGTGATGGAGGGGGGACCACTGCATTTCTTTTTTTTTCTTAAAGTGTTTGACATAACACCTTATATTTTCATAGAAATATGTGAAATGCGACACTAAGTCCTGACAAAACACTTCTCTAAAAAAAGTTCTCTGAGAAAACTTGCAAGAATATATGGGTGAGGGGTGTCCTCACATCAAATTAATTTAAATCCAGCAGAAGAAATAAAAAAAATAAAAAAAATGTAGCACTATTTACTTATAACAGCATTGCATATATCTCTGAGCCTGGTGTGGTTGCTAGCTTCTACAGTTTATTAGCTACCTCCGCCAAGGAGGTTATGTTTTTGCCAGGGTCTGTTTGTTTGTTTGTTTGTTAGCAAGATTACGGAAAAACAACTGCATGGATTTAGATGAAAATTTTTAACAGAGGTGTGGTTTGGTCCAAGGAAGAAGCCATTACATTTTGGTGCTGATCCACATTTTTTTCTGGATGCAAAAAAAATCCCCAAATTTTCTGAAAATCCCATAACTTCACGTTATTTAAAAGAATCATATCTCTGACATCACTTGATGGATTTGCTTCAAAATTTACAGAATAATGTATATAATATAACTCTATCATCAAGGTGAATTTCATCTGGATCCCATCAGATTGACGTCATAAAAAAACCATTGAAATTTATAATGGCAAATCCCATTCATTTCTCCTCAGCTGCTGTGAGGGTCCCGCCCCCTTTACGTAATTTTGGGAATTTTAGTTTGTCCAGTCGGAGCGTGTGGTGACACTGCTGTTCCCAAAAGATGCTACCCATATCCATCAGGTTTGGACTGCAGTTCAGTGGTAGGGCAGTAGTTATCAAACAGAACTACAATATCTGTTACTGGAAGCTGGTTTACAGTTTAGACAAGGTGTTTGACTGGGATTTTGGGGCTGTACAGTCTTTTTAGTTATCTGAACAAAATCATTTAGCTGGTTAACTCTGAACTAAACCATTTAGCCGGCTAAATTTTGCTTTTGTCCTTGAACTGAAGGGGGCCTTCTAAACTGAAGATGAACACTTAACAAAGCTAAACCAAGTCCAGTTGCTTCTTTTTGGATCAAGTTTTGGATTTAAGCCAGCGTTAGCAATCAACAACTAACAATGCTTCATCTAACCCGATCAACCAAACCTCAAATGATCATTAGCTTATGGGCTTTTGCTTGCATCTAACTTAAAGTTGAAAGAAGAAACATCTGGTTACGGTCACAAAAAAGTCAAAATTTAAGGTTAACTGTGAGCAGATTCAATAACTCACAAAATGTTCCCCCAACACCAAAGTGGACCCATTCATGTTTGACCAGATGGTAGATGGGAAACAATCACATGAAATGAGGGCAGATACAAGGACAATGATGACAACGCATTAAAAAGATATTAATAATAAAAAAGCCAAGAGCAAAGGAAAAGAGATGCCAATTCAAATCTGACTGCAGCATGCACTCAGAAAAGTTGGGATTTTCTACTGTCGCGCGTTTTAGTTTAAAGAAACAAAATTAAAATTTAAAGTGTGTTAAGTGCTTATTCGTGTTTTCACACACTCCCCTTTTTCTTTGACAAACATTACATGTGAGGGAGGGAGGCTGAGGCCAAAGGTCTTAAATGTTCTGTCACTGCAGATCAGTGGATACATTCATGTCACATTTATATTTCACATCACAGAAACTGTGACATTCATCTTATTTGATTAATTCTTCCTTAAAAGAACTTCAGTACCTGTTTAAAAGTAACCCATCAAGACAGGCACCCCAAAAACTGCACAGGCTAAGAACCTTAAGTCTGATTGTTGTTTTCTTGTTCGGCTGAAGCACAAACTCACTGTGTTGACTTGAGGCCTTTCCCCTGTTTGTCCTGTCTGATGTATTTCCCTTTGGCAAACCACTAATCCAAACAAACATTCAAAAAAGCCTCGGGCTGCTTCAGTCTAGTTTTCTTGAGTTCAAGGCCTGTGTATTGACTTGAATACAAACTTTTGTCTTTTGACTGATCAACTCACATTTTACTCAAAAAAGATTAACTTCTCAGACCTCTGCTCAACAGACTAACTTAAAAAAAACACCAAATACGATGTTATTTTTTCTTTCCCTCACAGTTATGGATGATCATTAAAGAAAACAAAGTGTATAGAGACAAATAAAACTTCTGATATTGAGGCAAACCTACATAAAGAAGCATTAGGTTTTAGTTAATATATGGATAACGTAAAAACTTGATTTTCAAACACTGCTCTAAACAAGATAAAGAACTTTACTCACTGTAATGGGTACCTACTGCTGCATGGCTGTATGGATTAACCATACCATATCCATGCATTCATACATCAACCCATCCATAAATCCAAATAGCCATCGATCCATCCATAAATCCAATCAACAATGCATCCATCCATCAATCTGTTGATCCAATAATCTCTTCACACATCTACTCATTCTATCTGTCTCCAATAAAGGGATAGTTCAGGATATTTGAGGTGGGGTCGTATGAGCTACATAGTGCTACCCTGAACATTAGCCACAGTGAAGGAAATCAACTCTGCAAATGTTCAGAAAGAGTTGGCATGGAAGCTAAAGCTATAAAATGCTACAGATTTGGCCACCAACTCAGAGAAGTTTCAAGAGTTTAAAACAAAAGCAAGCTATATCTTTGTTATTGACAACAATTTACTTTTCCACTTCCATGCTGCTTCCTTCCTTCCGCTAGCACTGCAGATCAGCTGTAGTCTGCAGGCTTCACTAGAAGAAACATCTATTACCAAGTAGACAGACCTCTGGTTACTTCAGACACGTGGGAATACTTTTAATAACCGGAGAAACTTTTGTAAATGAAGAGTCAACAGCTCTAAATGAAAAATGGAGGAATTCACGTTAACTGTTGATACAAGCACGTAGACCGTGATCTCATGTTATCGTTTGGGATGTACTGATATTAGTGTGTGCGACAAAATAAACATGAGATCGAATTTTGATCAGTCCGCTGCTGGCAGAAGGATGCGTGGCTGTGCTGTGTACCGAGGCTAAACAAGGCAGCTTGGTTGAAGAAAAGTGCATCAAGAAATTTAATAAAGCATGCAATGAGTTCATTAACGCATCCAACCAACAACCAATACACTCAACAATCTTTTCATCCATCTATTAATCAATTTATTCCTCAATCCATCCAGTTATACATCCAACAGTACATCTATCCTTGCAACAAGCCATCTATTTATTCATCTGTCCACCTAGTCATTCATCTGTTCATCCCACCATTTGAAAGCTTTAATTCTTGCCCTTGCCAACTAAAGCTCCTAAGAGCACAACAAATGCCCGTCTCCTTTCTGCAGCAAGCTGTGTACACTGTGGCTTTTTAGGCTTTTTCTCGCTGCAGCATATGACAGACTCCCCAATCACAGGGAGCAGTGAATCCATTTGGCTCTGAACTCCCCACTCAGCCTGAAACACTCAGCCCTGAGCGCATGTCAACAAATGTTTACTTTCTCATTAACTGTGGCTTTGATTTTAGATTTTACTGTCCAGTAAAGTGATCCACCACAGGGTTCATCTGAGGTAACGTCCACAGTGGAGCTGAGACAGAAGCCCAACATGGAAAAGTACATCATAGGGGATTAGGATCTCTGTTTCTCTGAAATGAATTACATTTCATTTTTGATTCGAGACGGCCAATCGAAAAAGGCATTTATGTTTAATGATGACCAAAGATGGAAGATGTTCAGTGGATGGATTACCAGTTATTCAAATTTGTATGGAAATGAAGGCACTTATGAAAATCAGTGGAAATCGCAGTCATCAGTTTTTCCCTTTTGCTGCTTTTCTTGTTCTTTTCCTAAGTTTAAGTTTTATTACAAAAGCTCCGGTTTAACAAAATATATATATCTATTTATTTTATTCAATGTATTGAATGAGGACAGTGCATATTAATCAAAAAAAAAGCACTAAGCTTCAATGTAAATATGCTGGAATTACCAAATTAGCTACGTTTTATCTGTTGTCCTGAGGCAGGTATATTAAAAAAAAAAAAAAGAAAAAAGAAAAAAGCTCAAACAGTCATCCACATAGTAATACTGCTTGAATCACTTTACAGACAGAACTGAACATGTCAAAACTGGTTTCAGTCAAAGCTTTTCCTTACATTTCACTAACTATTTTAACTATTAATGTCCTCAAAACTGTCACACTTTTTTCCATATCTATTGTTTGTAATTAATCGCCTTAATCTGTTCTTAAATTTGTATTTATTAGGACGTGTGCTGCTGACCTTTTGGCCAGGTCACCCTTGTGAATGAGATTCTGATCTCAATGGGACTTATCTGGTAAATAAAGGTTAAATAAATAAATAAAATATACACACTAACACACTAACACTTTCTTATGAAATGTGGGACAATGGGTCATCTAAATGTAAAATATGAATATATTATCTTTGAGGAGTTTCCCTCCAATATTTGCACAAATGCCCGCTCTTTTTCAAGCAAGAACCGGCTAAAACTTGCATGTCGAAGGTCAAAGTTTCTGTGCCACATGTTCATCCCTTGCTTATAAACACAATATTTCATGACATATTGAGAGAATTCATTTCGTCTTTGTGCAAATGCCCACCAATAATCAAGAATGAATAAAACATTTGCAGGTTCACTATCCCAAAGTGTGGCATCACAGGAACTTGGCTCATGGGAATACGGTCTATTTAAGTTGTTGGGCCCGTGTATTGCTTGAGTTTCAGTAAAGGTTCTTGTAAATACTAGGTCAATGATGTTTATTTTCCATGGGCTATCTTGACGTCTGAATCTTTGGGTCTTTTACTTTTGCTTTGGACTTTGTAAGCTTGTGCTCTAAAAGCTTTAAGTCACTTGGCCAATGGGCTCAGTGCTAAAGGGCAAACACTGATCTCTGGTGCTGACTTTTTAACTTTAAAAACTTTACAAAGCTACTTGTTTACATCCCACGAAAACTGTAGAAAACTGTAGAAAACCTAAGGTATTAATGTAAACTACAAGTTTAGGCACTTTGGACCCTCAAACATCATCGGGGATACTCTTCATATGACTAAAAGCCATACAGTCTTTGCCAGGAGGTCAGTTTGGGTTTTTTTACAGACCATTACATTGGAGAATCCTTCCACCTACACCACTGCATGATAAAAACCTACAGGCATATGGGGCAGAGTCATCCATCCATTATCTGTATCGCTTATCCCTTTCGAGGTCACAGAGAGGCTGGGGCTTACACCTGGAGTCAACCATTCACGCTCAAAATCATACCTAAGAGCATTTTAGCCACCATTTAACCAAACAAGCATGCTTTTGGTCTGTGGGAGCACTTGGAGAAACCCCATGCTGGCAAGGAGAGACCGTGCAGCCACGTACCCTGGTTGAAACAAGGAGTCAACCCAGAAATCTTCTTGCTGTGAGGCACGCACACTAACCTGCTGCACCGGCGTGCTGCCCTAAAATAAATTCCTTATCATCAAACATAAGTGAGTGAAAAGCTAATGTCAGTTTGTAAATTTAATTCATCTACAGCATCAGGATCACTATCACCTGTCACTTTAGCCAGTGCTACAGCGCAGTAAATGTTTCAAAGGGGGTTACATTTTATTAAGTTAACACAAGTATTAATGTCAGGATAAGGAAAAGGTCAGTTGGCTTAGAGACACTCTGGAGTGTACAACAGCATTAATCCACTATTCACTCCTTTCTGGGTTTTTCCTCTGCTCTATAAAAGTATTATTTTGAACTTAATCCTCATCAGTTAGTGCATTCAAATGACAAAATGTCTGTAAACTCTAATTTTTCGGCAAAATACTTAAACATTTCGTCTCGCCAACATCGAGATTGCAACACATCTGATAAAAAAGAAAAGAAATATTCTCTCTCTGCAAAACACAGGCAAACACAGGGCGCTGCCATCTTGTGAGCAAGGGGACGCAAAATAGCTGGGCTGTGATTGGTCGAAGACATCGGTATGTTGATAGCTGCACGGGTAGAAATCGAGAAATTGCGCATGTATGAAGCAAAAGGTGTTTCCACATCCGTTTGAGAGAGAAAATCGTGTATTTGTTGCGAGAATACTGAAATTTTTTTGATTAAAACTTTGAATAAAGGTATTTTTTGAGTTGTCTGAGGGAGTAAGGTTTAGGCAAAATTTGGGTGCGTGTTATATTTGATTACAGTGTTTTTCCAGGCAGAAATCGTGAAAATATGGGGTGCGTGTTATAATCGAGTGCATGTTATAATTGAGAAACTACAGTAAATAAAAATTACATGTTAAACAGAAAAAGTTGGCAGTGTCTACTTCACCATTATCTAACGGAGAGGAAAATGTTATTTGTTCGATAATAGTGTGATTTCACCTTAAAGCTGTCAATTGGGCACTTCTCTGAGGCATATAGACAACACGAAGTGGCTCTGCTTTCTAATTTCCTCACATTTCTCCCATCTGTTAATTTTTGAGACCTTTTATCTTGGAAGTTTTCCTTTTCTCAGGTCTAAAATGTGACTAATGTCTTCTTCCGACGGTAACGCTACACTCAGACATTACTCAGCCTCTGTCTGGCTGTCTTCTCAAAGGAGAACTGGGTGAGCAGAGAATAAAGATCTGGGGCACTTACCCGTCGACCTTTATTGGCACACATTTCCAATTCAGATTTTGATTATCGTTTAAGCAAGAAAGGGTAGAATTTCAAAAACCCTGCCTCAGGATTCAAGTCATTTGAAGGACTTTTTCTGCACATATCCTCGCTAACTGGAAGTGAAATTCAATTTGAATGCCTTTCATTTTTGTGAGTGGGCCACACAAATGCTTAAAAAAGGACATTAGAGCTTGTGAAACCCACTTTTCTTTGTCCAGACTGACTGAATTTGCACAATAGGCTTCAGATGAGCCCTCCTTACATACTTTAGCCAGCATTATGACAATGTTTACTACAGCCAGCAGCATAAAACCAACTCCCCAGCCCAATTCTCGCCACTTTACACTCTACAGAACAACTAGGGTAATTTATACTCAACTGTGATTCTATGGCAGAGATTTTCAGCCGAGCTGCTACGAGCAAAAGACCTCATTCTGCAAACAAGGACATGTAGGTTAAGTGGTAGGAGGAGCAGAGTGAAATATGCACAGAAAATGTAAATCAGGGTTTGGGTCACTTCCCTCTCGGTTTATTCATTTTAACATGTCAGCTGAGTCTGCATTAAAGAGAGAAGTGTCCACTCTCTCTCACTCTTTATAGACTCCTGTAATGACTTTAAGTGCTTTAGGAAAATCTACCCCAGTCGGGAATGTTTCAGCTCCAGGGATTTGAGATGAGATGCAACAAGATGAGTTTGAACACGCTGAGATTTCACACTTTGCTTGAGAGCATGCAAAGCTCAGGAAATAAACAAGAGGAGGGAAGAACCTGTGTATGGTCACGATTATCCTCAAGTAGCTCCAAGTGTGCATGTTAAAGGAACTTCAAACTCAGCTGAACACATTAAAACACTCTGGTTTGAGTTTTTAGTGGTTAACATTGTTGTGGTATTAAGAAGTCAAAAGGGATCATGGATTTAACCTAATTTTAAACCGCTACTGAAACATCCCATAAGTTTAATAAACAACTCTTTTGTGCATAAAATCACAGCAGGACAGTTTGGATGTTAAAAGCTGTGATAATTCATGACGTTCATCGTAAAACTTTTCAAAAGTCACAAGACAATCAATGGTGGAGCTTAACATGCTACAGTAACCCTCGTTTTCCACACAGTCCACCTGCAACGTTCACACTGGCCACAGTTACACAATGTCTTTTTATTCGGAATTAAGTATTCAGAATTAAATAATTCAGAATTAAAGTATTCTCCTTCGTATTTACATGGAAATAGTAAGTTCAGTGTCTCCAGGGTCTCTTAGGGAAACCTCTTCCAACTTGGATGTTACAGCTTTAAAAAGGTCTGCATTTTTATGCTTACGTCCATCCACTCTTTTCATTATTTCCAAATCTTCTAAGGCTCTAATTACATAAATTGTCTTGGCTTGAGTCCAACGCTTGCTTTGGAATTAATGTAAAGCTGAATGAAAGTATTCATGATCGAGGAACTATTCAATTCAGATTTAAAATCAGAATAAATTAAGTTTATTAAGTTTAATTCAGAAAGGTCATTTCCATTCAGAATTAGGTGTCCTTTTTAGCCTTTTTAAAGAGGATTTAAGTTTTATCCTGAACTAAAAAGGAATTAAAGCTCCATGTAAAAGTAGCAACTGTGGCTTTAATTTGACTCATAGCGCATGTCTTTGCCCACTAGAAGCTATTTAAAGTGCTACACAGTGAGTTAATTAGCCGTGTTTTCAGACAGTTTTTAGAAATTTTACTCTAGCTGAGCTAAAGGCATGTGTGTAAACTAGTGCACATTACTCACAGTAGAATTGAATGACATGATGCTGTAACCTGGCAGTCAGGAGCTCTGTGGGGATGAGATCTTGACACTTATCCTATTAATCAACTTTTAAAGAATCGTTTTAAGGTACAAAAAAAAAAAAAATGTTGCATTTTGTTGCTTAAATCACTGATGACGGTGATAAAAAATCCATATCATGGCACAAAAAATGCCAGTGACGGTGCTGACACTGGTTCACTGTCCAGCACCAAAGTGATTTAAAGCCAAATCAACTGGTAGATAACGGAGTGCTGATGCATTACATGCCACTGTGTGATCTACTGTCTGTTGAGACGTCAGGGGAAATCTGTTTCTGACAGGCGATAAATCGTCTGAGGCATGTTGTATTTGTGAGATTTACCAGGTGGATCACAGACTTACAATCTAAACAGGTGAAATAATATAAACAGAGACAGCTAATCCATCCATGGAAGCTATCAAATCTTACAATTTGAGAGGTAGCATAAACTTCAGAGCATGAAAAGCTCAAGTTTGAGCTGCTATTCCATATGTAGGACTATCAATACTAATATTTTTGTGTTGGATGCCTAATAGTTTTTTTTTTTCCATTGAATACAAGAAACTCCCGTCTGCTGAAAGGAAACAGACGAATCAAGCAAATCATGCCTCATTTTATTTTACCTTAATTGCCCTCCTACGTGGCCATCACAGCCCAAACTGCACTGTCACCTTCAGGACAAACAAACTGCAGGTAGAGACAACGCTGATGATATCTACCTTAAGACAAACACAACATAACAGCTCCTGTGCCAACATCACAAGTGAGAAAACAGAAAAGATGACACAAGAAAACCAAGAAAACAAGAAAATGTATCCTCAGAAACTGCCCCACCTTACCACATCAAGAACCACCAAGAAAGACAAACGAAGATAAGCAGTTTCATGAAAATGTTTGTTTGTTGGTGATAGCATGAGATGTTTCATCAGATGCTGGAAACAAACTTCTTGAGATGTGACTGGGGGTTATCTGGATGGTTTCCTGTAAAGCCGTGGCACAGTCCTGGTGGACCGGCACCCTAATCGAGATATTTTCCTCTTGCAGGTCCTATATATGGTCAGTGTAACTCTGCACAACATGTTCAGTGGTTATGTTATTCTTGATACAGTGCCAGACTCTTAATCTGCATCATACATAAACGTGGAAAACTAATGCAGTCATGGACTTAGTACATGGATAACTAAATATATAGGTAGGAAAAATGAAGGGATACTTGGAAAACCTAAATACGGATAGCAAACTTAAATGATACTTGGAATAATTTAAAGATAATTGAAAGGATGGATCCAAAACCTTAAATTCATACTAACACTTGGCCAGTTTGTTCTGTCTCACTTGATGCCACATTTTATTTAGTTGGCTTCATTAATTAGTTTTGGCAACACTCGAAAACAAAGTAATGGTAGTAACTTGAATTTTTCAACAAAGTGCAGCTCAGGTTTATCAAATGATGGATTTTCCAGCAGAGAGTCACAAAACCATCTACAATCGCTGCTTAACCCTTGTGTGGCGAATTAAAACACATCCTTTGGTCCTGAAGTGGCTGTTAACAGCCACTAACTTTAGCCTCTATAAAAACATATCAGATAAATATTTCTTCAAGTTTTTTTGCACAGATCTCTTCATCACGCTCAGCCTGTTTAAAAATATTGAAATGGTTTTTTTAAATTATGGATTTTAACCCTGCAAATGCCAATTTCATGCGTGATTATGCAGTGTCATGGCTGTGCATTCAAAAAATGTGGTTACAATAAGAGTCAATGGGGAGTAAAAATTAAAATCTGCTGCTGAGTGAAAAATAATAATGCATCAAAGCCAATGTGTTTACTAATCTTTGACGTATCCAAGAGTGTGATAGCACGTAAAAAAATCTCCAGCCTCTGATAATTTTTGATGTTGAAAATAGGTCATTTTGCGTTTTTTTTTTCACAGGAAATCAGTGACATCACCTATGAAACTGACATTTAAAGGGTTCAAACCCATAATTAAAAAAAAAACAATATTTTTGAACAGGACTGAGCTTGATTAAGAGATCTGAGCATAAAAAAGTGGAAGGAATATTTGTCTGATATGTTTTTATAGAGGCTAAAGTTAGTGGCTGTTAACAGCCACTTCAGGACTGAAGGTTAGTAAATTTGTCCGCAGTGTATTTTTCACCTTTTAAAATGTTTGAAATCACACTTTCAAAATTTTCCTCACAAAAAAATAATTCACTGTCTCAAATAGAGTGAAAGTTATGGCAAAATGGTGGTAAATTTTACCCCAAGTGGCTGCAAACAGCCACTAGGAGACAAAAGGGTTAAAAGAAGAAGAAAAACATTTGTGGACTCACACTTTGAGCCCTGTCAATGTACTGCCCGTCCATTATGTTGAAATACATCTTAATAACTCTATAATTGGATAGACAGACTGAAAGCCTTTTGCTCCGAGGCCTACTCTTCAAAACACATTGAGGAGAGTCAGTATTCTCAAGGCTGGCCCTCTCCCTCTGCTGTGAAATCAGCCGCTGCTGGCTCTGTCCATGGTGCTGAATCAGTGTGGGTTATTCAGCATTTTGCAAATTTAGTGCGTTTAAAAACCTGCTCCTGTATTTTAAAACCTACGTACAGCTAGTTCTGACTGCTGCTGTATGCATCACCAGCTGATACTCAAAGATATAGATGCTATGAAATGGAGAGAAAGTGGAAGCAGAGCTTGGTGCGAGGTAACCACACATGACATCCCATGACAACAATCCATCTGTTATGTAATGCTCATCCACTTCTGGGTCACAGGAGCAAAAGGGGCACATTCTGTACTGACAGACAAGCACAGGTCTGACATACAGAGAAAGACAAACTCCTGCAGTTGTTGCATTTCTGGTAATACAAAGTCAATAATACAAAGTCTTTATTTTTAATTTTTCTGTTTATTGTCAAGCCTCCTATCCCCAGGATTTATAACATATGTGAGAGACGTGCATCTCAGCTGTCATCTGTCTGAAAGCTTTACCGATAACATGGTTGATGAAATGAAAATCATCTTGTCATACTAGGGCTGGGCAGTTAATTGAGTTTTCATTAAGATAATTAAGATGAAACTATTAATATTCCACACACTAGGACGTACTTTTGCCAGTGTTTTTCACATGTATGATCAATAATTAAGTATTTGTCATTATATTTTGGCCACAGGAGTTCATCAGCACTACCTCAAACACTTATTTATGTTATTTCATGAACTGCTTCTGTATGTCATACATGTTTATTTTTTACTTTTACTTTTGCTTATTGCTTGTGTTTCAGTCTTTTTAATATCAAAATGTCATGAGGGTTTAAGTCCAATAAATATATGTAATGCAGCTGAGGTAAAATTAATAAGTAATCGTACTTAATAATCATGATGATGGTTTTTGCCATAGTTCAGCAGCCTTACATCATGCTGCTTAAATGCACCAGTGTGAAACAGCAAGCCTTGTGACCTTTCTGAAAGGTTACCTGTTGGTAAGTGCGCTTGAATACTTGATGCTTTGAATCAATAAATACATGAGAAATGACAAAAACTGTCCTAACTAGGGTTGAACAATTTCAGGAAAAGATCTAATTTTTCTGACAGATACTGCGATTTCAATTCAATTCACGATTTTCTTCAAATCAAGCTTCAGTGCAATATTCATGATGTGCACAGTAACATTTTCAAACACTACAGAAAATTACATCATACCATCAAAACATTTAAAGCTATCACTCTAAGGCAAGGATGAAAACTAAAGGTAAGGATTGCTTCCAAATGGTTTTGGACATGTGACAACATCGCCTCTAGCAAATAGTTGACACAACATATCCTGGGTCAGTCAGGAGCGCTGCAAAAAACTGCAGCTTTGGCGATCACATAATCATGTTGTCTGAAATCACGATTTCAGCCCTAGTCCTACCCTCATCATGCTTGCAGCAAAAAAGCTTTTTTTTTACCCACTTTATGAAATGAAGAAATAGCCTGTTGTCGTTGTATCACTGGATTTTTACATGTGAAACTTTGAACAAACAATATCAACTCAAAAGGACAAAGGACTAAAAGTTTTAGATTTAGCTTTTAAATAGAATAAAAATGGACTGTTTATTAACTTTCACAGGATTTAAGAGACTAAAATCAAAAGAAAATACAATATTTTCCATCCAGCATCACAAACCCATAGATCATTTAAAGCCTGCTTCATCTGAAGCTGAATTAAACTGATTTGCACAACTGTCAGCAGAATAAGATTGACCAACTGCACCTGTCTTTTCTCTAATGGGCCTTCATTCCTTTAAGTCTTCCTCATTATGCTCATTAATGTTCCAACTTAAACAAGCTCAGCACTAAGTAAGACATCTCCTGCGATCCTCTGATCCTCCTTTTCCACTCCACACCATCTTGCTTGTTGCAAACAGAAAAAACATCTCTCCTCACTTCCATGAAGTCTATGTTGCCCCTAATGGATCTGCTCTCCATGATGTTGGCAGTGGGACACTTTTCTCTATTCTGGCGTCCATCTGTCACTCCAAATCTCCTAATTTGCTAGACATGGAGCTCCCTTCCCTCTTTGTCCTCCACATAATGCTCATTAAGTTCCAAGTTCATGCACTCCCCGCTCCCAGCAAGACAACTCCGACCATCTCTCTCTCTGCCACTCATGGCACTCCCACACTCCATAACTCCATGCACCATTCATAAATGAAACATCGCTGCTGGTTGTTAAGAGTCGCCCTGAAAGTGCCTTCAGTTTATTCTGCGGTGCAATTCCAAGACAACATGCTTTGGCTCTCAGTATCTCGCACAAGAAAGCATGCACGCGGCAGCACATGCACAATAAATATGCGGACGTGGAGCTTCCTTTTATGTAACGCCTTGAAGATTTCTGCATGCTCGCTGGACATTTTGCAGAGTGAGGATGTTTGCCTAACAAGCAGAATGGAAAGAAAAGAGACGTGAGAAACTGTACTAGCTGTTATTTTGTAGCAAAGGCTCCAGGACACATGAAAAAGCACTCCTAAAACCAGCCTTATTTACTCATATATTAATGGGTTAATGGATCCATCCATTCACTTGATGCCAGTTTCCTTTTTCGTCCCTCCTTCTAAAAGCATTCATCCAACAACATCCTTCCATTTGCTATTTAAAGACCATTCACAACAACTAGGTTGGAGTGGCACTATGTCAACGAAACTATAAAAAGAGTCCACTATTGCTTCAACTATTGTTCAAGGCCCAGAGGGAGAGTCTGTTAAGCTCTACTACTGTTTGGTTTTACTCCAGTCTGGACCTGGATTGTGAGTTACACCTGAAAATAGCAGAGTCAAATTTAGAGCAAGAACTCCTTTAAACACCAGTTTTTTGTGAAAAGGTGCCAGTTTGCCTCTCTTCCTACTAGGGATGCTCCAATCCAATTTAGCAACCAATAACAATTACTAATCACCAATTACCCAAATGCAGATTAAAAGAAACAGCTTTATTACAAACTATAAAAAAGTGCCTGTGTGGAACTTCAAGCACAGGTGAGACAATCACACAGGTGGAGGGAATCACAATCAGAGGCAGGAAACATCACATGAAGCACAGGGATTTCAAAATAAAACAGGAATTCCAGGAGGTCAAAAAGACAAAAAACAAAACTAGCTGCACCATAACAATTACCAACTACTTGTATTGTTTAAAACTCGCGCTGACCATGTTTTGTGCTTTGTTTTAACAGTTTGTTGCGTGTTTCCTCAACAGGAGATGCACAGAATTATCAAAAGGAAGCAACTGAATGACAGAGTGCTTCAGGCAAGTCAAACTGCTTTTTAACACAACTAAAGTTTGTGAAAGTCAACAAGTATTATCTCAAAACAGAATAATGTTGATCTATCTGAATCTATTATCCATACCTCTCCATCCCAGCTGACTTTGGCTGAAAGGCAGGGGACACAACCACAGGGCCAGCAGGCAGAGACAGACCATCATTCACAACAGAGAGAACATGCAAACCCTGACTAACACAGGGAGTCTAACCAGCCAACTATGTACTATAACAAATATCAGATGATAATTGACAGCTTTTGATCGATCAGTGAACTTCTGCTTGATAGAAAAACACGTCTAAGACACGTGGAGGACGCTGACGGATTAGAGAAACAGTTTAAGGGATTGAGGAAAAAGCCGACTTGTGTAAATATTTGACAGACTTTTATTGTTTGCGAGAGCGTTTTAGATCAGTGGGCTGCACTGCAGACGTTGTGGCAACAGTTTGAGCCATGCACTCCACATGCAGCAGTTTGCAAACAAAAGGCTGAAGACTCTGTCAGAGTCACATTTACACATTTTTTTAACTCGTCAGTCAACATGGCTGTTTGTCGTGTCAATGGGATTTCTCAAGATGAAATATGAAAGCATCAAAATAGCTTTCATTGGAAAGAAAATCAGTGTTATGAAAAGATCAAGGTGGTACCTCAAAGCTAACATGCAAATGTCCAAAACAGAAAAGCTGTGTAGAGATGCATTTACAGAGTTTGAATGATTTTCATGCATGTGATGTTGTAAGCACATAATTAATTTAATTTTAATTAATTTATGTATTTGATTAGGACAGTGCACATCAATCAACAATTTCGCAATAGACGTCATTGTAAATATGCCGGAATTAGCACAATAGCTAAATTTCATCCGCTGTCCTGAGGCAGGTGATTAAATAGAAAGGAAAAAACAAATTAAAATAACAACACATTTCAGTCAACAGAAAACACACAGTTTTAACAAACAATATGGACACAATGTGTACACAACAAATAACTCAAAATCTATCTAAAAACAGGAAAAATCAAAGCTCTAGGATATTCAGGCTCTAATTTGCAGTATTCATGTTTGCATTTAAGCAGACAAGTATCCCTCAGACTTGTTGTTTATTTTATCACTCAAGAGCCAAACATATCTTCAAAATAGCTCCTGTAATTTAGCGATCAGGGAGATGGATCATAGACATCCTGTGCAGATAAATGTTCTTAAACTGGAAACAAAGATGCTGAAGTTTTCTCAAACAAAGTAGGAAACATACAAGAACCAAAGGAGCTACGTTAAAGTTTTATTTACCTCCTCTCATGTCTGTTGAACTCTATAATTTGTGTTTCAGTACCGACCACACAGGCAGTAACTCCCCTCCTTCCAGCAGTTTTATGACCGTGCGTACATGCTGTAATTGTCATGATTCAAAACGACTTTCTCCTTCAAATTAACCATCTTCATGGTAATAAAAAGTGAACTGTACTCCAGCTGATTAGCAGGATTTGGATCATTATGTCCTCCAGAGATGAAGCTCAGCTCCTTACAATCACTGGCTGGGCTCCGTGATGTGGAAACACGCCAACAGCCCCGCAATGATGCAATCAATTAAAAGCCCCACACAAAAAGCCTCTCCTTACAAAGACATGAAAGACGGGGGAGTTACTTCACCCGGGCTTTCATCTGCAGATTTCAGGAGAGCTGTACAGTGGTCCAGGATGGGCATACTGATCATCAAGTTGAAAATGAAGCAGAAAATTGCAGCCCAGTAACACAAAGAGAACATTACACAAGCAGAAACAGCAGCAAGAGCTGTGTCAATAAGTACACAGTCAGCTGCATCAATCAGCCCGGTTAAACCTCCAGCAGCTGCGTCCTCATTTCACACTGGATCACCCACAGACTCCATTAATAATGGATGGAGCCAGTGTAGGGTCACTCATTGGTTTGTAAACTGCCTCTTTGAAGCTGCAAGTGAAGCAATTTGATGTCACAACGTCGGCCCGCGGAGCCAGGAGTGACCATATGTGGACGGGACGGTGCCAGAGATGAGGAGTGAGGGATGGGCGAGTTATCAGCGTCCATGCACCTGAGGATTTCATGAGCAGCCAGAAAAAAGATGGTGGCTCGTCCTAAAAAGTAAGATCCAGTTTGGAGTAGTGCCTGGCAAAGGCTGTTTATTTACTTGAGGGAAATGGGTCGAGGAATGAATGGACTGAGCAATTTCCCACCTTACTAACTGCTAATAACTCAACATTTGAAACCTGGACAGTAAATCTTATTTGGCAAGTTAACTGTGACTGGTACTTCTCTTACATGTTACAAAGTAATCAGAGTACTGAGAGTACCTCTTTGGTGTAACAGTATTTTTACAATTCAAGTAATCCATTATCAGTTACTTCTACCCTCAAGTAACTTGTTTTCTGTTGTATGGAAAAAAAAAAAAAACAGCACAGTGTCTGTTTCTCACCTGTTGTCATGTCAGAATTCCTTTAAAAGTGATACCTCTCTTTATCTACATGCACATAGTTAGAATCTATCTTTATCTTGTTCACATTTGTTCAGTATTTTCTTGCTGCTATTTTTAGTGTTATTTAGTATTTTTATTGCTGCTATTTAAATCTTATTATTCTTATACCTCTTACTTGGCATTCATTGTGGACAGCAGAGTGGGAATTTCATTGTGCATGGAAACAAATGGAAAAGCTGCTCAATGTGCAAATGACAACAAATGCTTTGAATCTTTAAACAGGCATGCAGGGCGAGTGAGTGTACAAACAAAACAAACAAGAGGATAGAGAGGACTGCATTAGATGATGGAAATGTCTCTGTGTTGTTGGATTTTAGGAGGGAGGGTCAAGAGCAACCTCAACATGAAATGCACGTCCAAACTCCTGTTGGGTAGTCTCATTGAAATGGCTTTGGTGCACTGTTGTTTAGTGAGACTTTTATGCATGGTCTTCATGTTCAATAGTGTCCTTTTCTTTTAAGAGTTGAGAACATTGCTGTAATTTGTCTGTTATTCTGTCAAGGTTATGACTATAGGAACTAGCCTAACAGTAGACATGTATCACTGTTTATTTCTTTATCTCTATAAAAGACGTCAAGGACAATTAGTCTCAGGGGACATGACCTATTATCGTTGTATTGTAATATTAAGTGCTGTACAAAAATAATCTATTTTACAAAGCTGTATCTCACTGTGCTGTATCACATGGCATCAAAATACTTTGTATCGAGACCACTGGTCTCAAGTCGTTTTTACTGTATTTGACTGGATGGGATGCCCTGATCAGACTGTTTTGGTGCCAATACTGATCAATCTCTAATCATCCAATCAATACCGATCATGTTTTGTGTTTTGTTCACTCAAGAGAGAAGTAAAAATAAAGCTTGAGAATCTTTCTATATCATATAAGCATAACATATGGTACAGCATAGAGTAATATAGTATAACATCATATTTTAAAACTGAATTTCACAGTCAAGCATTATCATTTTTACTTTAACCTGTTTTTTGTGTTTATCAAAAAAGTCGTACTGTAGCCTATATTTTCACCTAATCTCAACAACGAGGGAAGACGAGTGTTTGATACACAGAACAAACGATCAAGTCTGGTGCCGTTAAATCAGCGAAACAAACACAACAACACACTTACAGCCCACTGTCTGGAACATGCCTCTGTTTTGTTGTTACACTTATTTGTTCAATTCAGTTTGACAGCCTTGTTATAAGATGTGTTTTGAGGAAAATAAAAATCAATTTTATATTCCTAAACAACTTTTTACTTTAGTTTTAAGTTGTAAAAAATAAAAATTTCCTTGATGCAGTTTATGATATAAAACAGAAAATGAATACATTTTAAGAAAATGACATGCTGATGTTCTTTTTACCACAAGCTACCATCTGCAGGAAAATAAACCAATTTAACCACCAAACAACTGTAATTATTCAACTTTTTACACAAAAAACATTTTTTAATTGTGTTTGAACACATCATGATGACTCATTTATTTATCTCATCTATTTGTAAATTTCCAGAGCTGAACACATCATGACTCCCACTAAGACTCAACACTGAAGTTTGTTTTAAAGGTCATTCAGTCAATGTCAGCAAGGATTTGACCAACAGGACTTTCAACAAAGTTTGGCCCTTTTGAGCAGATAAGGAGGATTTTCTTTCTTCAGAAGCCAGTATGACATGAAACTGTTTTGCAGACGGGCTCAACATTTAATACCCTATTTGATGCACAAAATACGATCCTTGAGTTCGTACTAACCCCGGGCAAGAAATGATGAATGTTTGCATACAAGCTGTCACAGCACCCATAAGCCTTGCTAGCTGCACTGCTGAGCTCAAATGTTATTGACTTGCCAATGCTAAACCATCTTGACAAACTTCAGCACAATACGACTCGCTGCAGGAGTTTCCTGCGATAAGTCAGATGCACAAACGCTGCAGAGCAAATACAACGATAAAAGGGCAACAATAAATGAAAGCTGTTCCAACTCAAAACTGAAAATACAGCAATTCATATGCTTATTACACTGTGGATGTTGTACCATATGGTTCAATGTTTCCTTGAGAATTGTTACATCCCTAACAACTACTGTTAGCATTTTGACAACTTAAGAACACATTTAAGCTGTGACTTCTTAGACCATAAACCAAATAATCATTTTTGCTCGATTTGTGTAAAAAAATGCAAAAATGTTGCAGATATATGTCTAACAACATTACTGCAGTAAGATGAGATCTTACAGCACCATCATGACACCAAGAACTTTTTTCTGCAGTACTTAAATCTCTGTTGACAGATTAATGGAAGATTTGGACAACAGTAACACTTAATTTTGTCAGGATCTTGGAGAAATTGATTTAAGACTACAAAAGTTTGTGCACCAGACTATAATTGAGGTTATTTTGGCAGCATAATGTGTTTTATATTTGGGACTGAGCGATGTTGACTCACTCTTTAGGACCTTGTGACCCACTAAAGAACTGTAGTTGAAAGCATTTACTGCTCAATAATTCATGTTCGGTCACACCTTAAGCACATCGGAGCTTGAAACAGCCGTTGCAGACACAAAGACTCTCCAGTCAGATGTCTTGACTCCTGTTCGTCTTTTTCTCAAATTCACTTTGAGCTCCAGAGCCTTCTCTAACAAAGAAGATTTTAAGTTCCTCACAGACGTGTCACAAAAACACCCAAACAAACAAACCCATCTCTGCTCAATGACAGTCCCTCCTGCTCTGCAAAATGGCTTCCAACAGCCGTGGACGAGGTCGCATTTCTCTTAAGAGTACACAATTCCTCTTAAAGGTGGGAGCAGCTTTTGGTGTGAGAACAGCAGGTGCTCTCACAAATGCTCATTTATATAAGAGAAGATGATATCTATTGAAACACCTCGATCCCAGCGGGAGTGTTAAAGTTTTATAGGATCGGGCGGGGAATACGAGCCTCCGAAAACAGAATACAAATGAGGCTGGAACCAGGAAAGGGGAAATCAATTAAATGGATTTAAAGGTTTGTTGTGGGATCTTTCTGCTGAGGAGGATGGAAATAAAGGGTTAAATGTAAGACATGGCTCTCTATTACACCATCAGTTAATTATAGTGTTCTGAGAAAAAACGATTATTTATGGTTTCAGGCAAAGTAACTACACTACCCAAAATCCTAGAGTGTCACAGCAAAATCTCTAATTGGTCTACTGGAGAGATCAGTTGTGGAAAAGTTGGCATCACAAAAAAATCAGGCTTCAGATATCAGCAAATGGTGATATTCAGTTGTGGTTAGAGGATTCTGACCTATACAGTATGGATGCTAAATTATGGCAAAACATTTTGTCACGATTATTTTGATTGACTCTAAGGTTACTCACTGCTTTTACATCACGCACCACATGTAACATTGAACTAAAATGCTCTTAACACTGTCACGGAAAAAAGACAAAACAAGAGCAACATGTGAAACAGTATTTCTCCAATCAAGAAGCAGAAACTATAATTGAATTTGAAACTTTATAAATGACAAAGCCCTACATAGAGAGCAGCCATGTCTGTTTTTGTCACAATATGTAGAATTTTCAAAATTTGGCTTCATATATTATATCATAACATATGGACTTTAACTTCTGTTAACACTCTCTGAACAGAAGTAAGGAAGTATAAAGAACAAATAAGACATTCATACTAATTCCACAAAACTAATTGTTAATAAAGTTATGCAGGGATGATGTGAAGACCAGCATGGAAGTTAGCATCCGATGGTTCTCTATTTTTCACATCTTGTACATCATAATAATCTTCATGAACAACCCTCACTTTCATGATTTTTCAAGCCTAAATGTAGTTGATATGAGTAAAAAGCTATTACAAAGCTATCATGGCAAAAGCACTTCCAACATATAATGTTAGCACAAATGGTCACTTTTCATGCCTGGCTCCCCCGCTGGCTCTCAGTGCTCCCTTCATACCAATATTACGCCTCAGATACTAACTCAGGAGCAAATGAAGGTCAGTTCATGCTCTGTGATACTCACAGTTAAGATCAAACATCACAGCGGTGTAGATACTTAAATGGCAGTGTGAATGGGGCTTTTTTATCCCAATTTTATGGCATATTTGTTGGAGATAATGACTTTTTAACAAAGTTTCTGCCAGTCAAATTAAAGTCTTCCTCACCATGATTGAAAAAAAGCACACAAAGTAGATTTTTGCTGTATTTTGGGCTGCATGACTAAAACTGGTTATCACATGTGAATGCATATGGAAGATTTGTCTTTGTATTTCTCTTTGGAAAAATGCTCTGAGGGGGTCACTAATGATGGGAATGATGCATGCTTCACTTCCTCTCCCCCTCCTCCTCCCCTCGATAACAATACAAACATGTCGAAGCGTCCGCCTGAGACAGCGGCTAAGTTGGCAAAGAAGCTACCAAACTCCCGGCTAACGCCAAGTACAGGGCAGAGCAGTTTCCCAACGATTGTTATGTGTCAGGTGAAAAAAGGTTGTTGACAAAACTATGATGAAAAAAATCAGTCAAGAAAATTAACACTGATGGTTTCTTTATTTGCCTGACAGGCTTCATCCTGTTTTTCAAGACATATCTTTAGTAAAAGTGAGCATGTGCATGATCCTGAATCAACTTAATCGCAACAAAGAATTAAAAACACACATGGGAAATACAGCACTGCCAGACTGATGCTCTGATTGGCTGCTTTAATGTGAGTTGTAAGCTTAAACAAACATCAATACGCAGCACGGCCCTTAATGCAACAGCTGAATTGTGGATAATTCCACACTGACAGCATCAAACCTGTGGTCTATCTGGAGTATTTACCACCCTTTGTCCACTAATACATCTAAATAAGGAGAGCCACAGTGGAAGGTCAAACAGCGCTTACAACCAGAGGAAAGAGAAAACGCCTGGCTCTATTTCTTGCACTTCGGCCTGTCACACTGTGATGCACTGTTGGCTCCCATTGAACCTGTATCAGCAGCAGAGCTACTACACTTTACAGTGTTGCCGTTCAACCTTTGCAGCTCAGCAGTTCATCTCCGTGGGACGACACAGTCCACAGCACAGCGCAACACAAGCCATTGATTATTTGTAAATGTCACATAAAAACCCAGAGGAGGCAAAGGGCAGAAAATACACCGAGCAGCAGAGCCAGATTTAAATGATGTTTTTAAAAGGAGCCAAGATGATTCAGTGTTTTATTATTCTTCAAATGTTTGCAGATCAATAGGTAGGGCTGGGGAAAAGGACGGAAAATCACGTTTCTTTGTTTCTTTTGGTTTTAGGTGAATGGGAATAAAGTGGTTATGATTCTTTTATTATCACTTGACACTGATATTGATCGTTTTGCTTATGTTGATCAAAAATTATGGTAAAACTCCTACATGCTGTGGACATGCACAACTGTTAGCATCATTCTAAAAGCTTTAGTTGCCACATTTTTCTAAACTACATCCAGAAGCCTTAACCAGACATTCATAACATTGCCCCCCCCAAAAAAAATTGCTTTAAATTGAACCCAAATTTTTAAAATTTCATTGCATTAATAAAATCTCCCTGAGACTTCCTCGGGTGGTCTTTGGATTGTAGTTTTTATTTTACTCAATTCTCAGGACATGTGCTCATATTTTAGCTTAATGGAAGTGTTTGTTTATTTTGAAACTTTTTTCTGAATAAAAAAAAAAACTCCACAAATTTCAGAAATCAAGAAAACAATCATTCAACTTTTAAGAAAAAAAATGCAAGGCATCTTTTTTTAAAATCACTCAGGATTTTGAGGCAATTTTGGAAGGATTTTGGGTGAAGTGGATTTTTTTTTTAACATGAAACTAAAATTTTCTGTTTTTTTAAGAAATATAAAGAAGGTCTTTGAATTGGTATCCTGGATATTAAAATAAAAAAACAGTAAGTCAATTATTAAAAAAAAAAAAAGAATTTATTTGCAAATCTCTCTTTAATATCAGAGATTATACAAACACAGTGGAGGGACAATTCCCCAAACTTAAAAAAAATGGTTCCTTAATTTTATTTAGGGGAAATTTTCTAAGGAAAACCTCAACATGTTTTTTAAGGTCTTGCAGCTTTTTTTAATGCAAATTTTCACATTTGTCCCATGAAATTGTACCCATGATTTTAAGGGCTTACATGAAATCCTGTAAGGATATTTCCCTGAAGAAATAAAAATAAAACAGCCCTAAATTGAGATGTTCTGGATTATTATTATTTTTTTTTTTTTATCATTAGTATTATTTTTATTATTTTAATTACTGTGATTTGTCAGATATTTGTAAATATCTCTTGGGATAATTTCACTGCTACTTACGACTTTATTACTATAAAATGATATTGTTTCTCTGTCATGATTTGTCTTTTCTTACATTTGTTTTTGCAAATTTTCCTAAGATTATTTTTCCTTCTTTTATTTCTAGTAATTACTCATTTTAGGAAATCAGACAGACTGTTTATAGGGATTATCTCCCCTTGTAGAAAATATTTTCAAATATAAGAGCTCCCAAAGAAAATTACCTTCACATGCTGTTGCATTTTTCCTTTGAATATTAAAATTAACTTCAACATCAACTATATTGTTTTAAATCATGTAGTCTTCTTTGAGGTTTTGATTTATAAACTTTGAAATTGTATATATTTCCCAGCCCTGTATTACCTTTAATATGATTGAATACAACATAAAAGTTCAAAATTGTGTGGGTGCAATTTATAAAGTCTATAATGTTTTTCTGTATAAATCTCTGGAACTTGAAATAGAAATCTCAAATAAACTCAAAGAAAATACACTGCAACTTTACTCCAGTAATTGATCTGAGTTTAAGCACCAAGACAGCCCTTACAGACCAGAATCATACCAATAGATCCTAGGAGAAAACTTAAGCCAGTTACCCATCATCCACCTCAGTTTTCTGGAGTTTGATAAAGCTAAATGAGTGAAAAAGTGTTCCCTGTATTTCTCTTATCCCAGTCATTTCTGCTCCTTGTGTCCAAGCCCTTTTATTCCAGCTCATATTTTGGCTCTGGAGAAGTCCTCTAATTGAGGTCATGCCTATGGGAAGTTTCAGTCTCAGTTACTTTCTGGTTGGCCGGCTGTACTCGCGTGATGCGCTGACGAACAAGCATCGACTTCCTCCGTCTATTTGGTTCAAGTCAATTGGAAAGGTTAAAGAGCACAGAGTGTGTGTGTGTGTGTGCGGGCGGTGGCTGCACGGCGTGTGAACATACACTAAATGCACTCGAGTGAGTTCATTTTTCAGAGTCAAAACTCAACAAGGCTGACAACATCACAGTGGACGTGAACATCTGCAGCAAACACAGGCATTATTTTCACAGGCTAAAAATACCAACGCGGGGAACAAGTGCTGCTAAACGCTTTAGATAAGATTACACAGGAGGATGATGATCGTTGGGATGAATCAAGAAAACACTTGTGTCTTCTTTCTTAAATCATGATGTCTGGATTAAAAGCTCTTAGCTCAGTGTGCTCAGGGGTGAAAGAACAAAAAGGGCAGCTGGTTGGTCAGATCTGCAGCCTGAACATGTAGCTGCATTGTCAGGAGTTCAAGCAGTTTGAGACACCAAACATTTGTACAAGGATGAGCAACAATTCTTGAGTAACTGAACAGTTACTTCATGATAAAGGGTCAAAGAGTTTATGCAACCAGCTCTGTTCCTCTTCACTCTTTTGTTCCTACCAGGCCTTCACTTTCTGCTTTACACTTTAGACAAATGTGTTCATGTGTGTTAACCTAATTAATTGTCATATCTGAACCAAACAACAGCTATTGCCAATTAAACTGATGAGAAGAAAAGCTTGACTTATACTTCTACTTAGCTCCGTCTCAAAGAAGAAACTCAGAAAGGAACAAATACTGGATCAATGTAGTAGTGCCAGAAAGTCTTCTAGTTTGGACATGAATGGTTGTATCATGTTGATAAAAATAAGACTGCCTTTGATGAAACTGCTGCCTCAAAAGGGCAACGGACATTTGATAGTTATCTCAAAACAACTGATAAATAAAATCAACTAATTAGACAACAATGTTTCAGTAATGAAGATTATCTTGCTTCTCACTTACCAAACATCTGAATCATTGGTCCAAAAACATAAAAGATGAATAAAGAACCCATAAATATGTAGATTTTAGCCTTGCTAGGGTGTAAGGGGAAGGATTCTCCAATATTACAATTTGTAAACCCACCTGAATTAATGTTCTAGAAAAAAAACTGTCCACCTTACAGTGATATAAATACTAAACTAGAGACTGTATTACTGAAATTTACATCAGTATTTATCTTAATCCTGCTGTTTTCAGAGTAAATGCATTCATGTTTCATTTTGACCAGCCACCTATTTCCTATACCTATCAACACTTCTGGAGTTGCAGGAGTTGGCGCCTACCATAACTGTCAATGGGAAGAAAAACTGGCTACACCCCAGACCAGTTGCCAGCCAATTACATGGCCAACAAAGACAGACAGTCAACCATTCACGGACACACCTGAGGGCAGGTTGGAGTCATCATTTAACAAAATAAGCTTTTTTTTTGTCTCTGGGTGAAAACCTGATTACCTGCAGAAAACCTGCACATGCAAAGGGAGAACATCTCTACACAGAAAGGCCTCGACCAATCAGGGAGTAGAAAAAACAACCTTTTGCACTTCCTGCTGCACCAGGGTAAAGCTCACGTGTACTTCTGTAGAGACAAAAATTTGAAAGTCTGTCAGCTAGGTGAGCCAGGTATTTGTTCAACCTACAGTCTGCTCCAGTGGAAGGAAGACTCTCCCCAGCCACAGTAAACATTAGAGCACAGAGCTCAACTGCTAAAGAGTCTATGGGCCAGCGTTCAATATCTGAGCGGATTTTTCAGTCGGAAACTCCAAAATAATGTTCTGGGGATACAAGGATCCAGTGTTTAATTGTTAAAAATTACTTAAATGTACAACCTTTAAATTTTGGACAAAGCAATGCTGAATGTATTAACTTGCACCAATCTGCATTATGTGTTAGCATATAACTAGTTTAGTTGTTTCTAAACTCATTTTTCTGTCTTCTTAGCACACAGATCCTGAAAAATGAATTTTGTTTCACTATATGTATAGTAAATAGATCTGAATAGAATGGCAATCTAGTTAAATTAAACTTAAACAGAATAGTTTACATGACATGAGAAAAGCATGCTTTCCAGATTAGCAAAATTGATACTGCCATTGTTAGCCTACCTAAGCTTAAATTCCATGTACAGGTGGAAAAGTTAGCCTTAGCCCCCAATGCTGAAAAAGCTCCGTATTACACATGATTTCAAGTTTTCAACAAAATCACACCTAAAGTATAGTTTGTGTATATTTCTTACAATAAAGTGAATGTTTTGTAAGCATTGGAGTGAAAAAAACTGTGTGAATTTGTCATCTGCTCAGATCTTTGTCAAGCAACCCTGATGTGTTTTTCAATATGGGCCGTGCACTACACGATGACAGAACATAATCACCATTAAGGCATTTGTATGAACAACAGTGTGAGCTGTTTCAGACATCACCGTGAGCTGACATTACCGTTAAAGCATCTAGATGGGGGTTAAACTGAGATGTTTGCCCATAAATCCTTCATGCTAAACGTACTTATACAATTGTACAATCTGTTGAAGATACAATTTCAGGAACTGTTTTACAATCTATAAAGTTGGGCACAACTAATATAATGCTGAGACATGCATTCACCATCATCACACCACCTGAAACGAGTCAGTGTATAAATTAATGTATGGTACTACTTTTTAACAGCTTTTCTCCCTCATTAAATCAAAATCCTACATTCAAAGATAACAGTAACATAACAAAGACTAGCTGTGTGACTAACAAGCTAAGGGTCTGTACAACAAAACAATCTATCAGTTTTGCCTAAAAACCCAACGACAACTCAACAACCAAGCAAAACTGGAGGCAAACATGCTAGCAGCCAACACAAACAGAACTATGCAATCTCATTGTGTTGCTTAGCACCAGAATAGAAGTAGGTATAGTTCTAGTTAAATCTGAAATCAAGGCAAACTGCACTCCTTTGTTTGTGTTTTCCAGTTACACTCTCGAACTTGAAGAGTCAGTGATTTCACACGTTTAAAGAGATGTTTATTATTTTCTTCCATCCTAGAAACCTAACCAAAACAACCATGCTAGCCACCACAGGGGTGAAATACAGAGGTTTATAGACGTGCCAAAATCCAGCATCTAAGAACTCTCCAGAAACATGTTCGGGAGACATATGGGACCAGTGTAAACTTTGTGAAACCTCAGGTAATTGTGCTTTAAATAGCATTAAAAACACATTTAAAAGACAAAGACAAATCCATGTACCTTTGCAGGCAAGTATAAGACCATGAGTTCTACCTCAAACATTATCCTGTGTTGATTTGTCTGTATTTGTTTATCTATTTTTCTCTTTCTCTGTTGTATTATATAAAACATTATGTGCCTTGGTTTGTGAGTGATGGCACGAACTGCAGCAACAAATAATGAAATATTACAGCTCATTGGGTTCTGCTTGGTTTCACTGTTAGCTGACCCACAAACAGGAGTTAAATACCATCTGGGTTTCACCTTGTGTTTCTGATTCAGTGCGTTTTGTGCGTACAGTCTCTACAATATGTTGCACTTCTACATTAAAACGCAGATGTACGGCTCACTTGTAACTCAACTGGACTCAGTTATGGTTGGAATACTGATGTGATGTTGATTTATTTCCATCTGATCAGGGAAGGAAAGTGGAATATTCCTGTACCGAGGGAGTCTTGACCTCAATTTCCCATGTACAGTATACTGTATACATACCAGGCTTGTATATACAAGCATATGCTTAGTGTGCTGTACGTACTTTACAGTACATTAGGTGTGGGTCACTCTCAGTGGCTCTTAAGTATTAAGTGACAGTATCTGGAGCAGAACTAATCACTTGCACTAGCCTCTTTAGCAAATACAAGAATCAGCAAACAAACAAGAGGATGAATTTAGAGTGGACTTATCCATTATCCACCTTGACAAATACCTATTTTATCTTTTATTGTTGATCAAAAGTTCTTAAATTCTAATCATCAATGTCCCTAGTTAAATAAATTCAAGGCTTTGAGCATAATTAATCACAAATGTCTCACACATCTTTGGCTAAAGGCTCCAAAAGCAGAATTAAAGATCATAAAAGTCCATTTAATCCACGTCTCTTTAACTGACAACTCACAATCCACATCAATATGGGACCACTTTCTTAGTAAAAATGCAAAACAAAATCATCCAAATAAACAATTTCCCGTCGCCTCAGCTGTCCTCATTAAAGATAAATCACAAGAACTCATTACTCACATATTTTCTGTCATGTTTGATTCATTTGTTGTCGCTCTGTCCCTGCTGTAGCGCTCACCCAGTGTGTTGCAGAGAGAATGTAAAATGTACGATGCGGAAGATATTTTTAACTTTCCTTCTGTCCTACAAGCACAGAAAAGCGCACTGTATGTAGTAAAACTTGGCTGAAGTGATCAATTATTGAGTATGCACTCGCGGAGAGGGATGTACAGTATGAGAGCGGTGGTGAAGAGTCATTCTGCAGGATGTGAGTGGTCAAATCTGTGGAGACCTCAGATGAAGGAAATACGTGGGTTTGATGGAGATGTTGCTGGTTTATGCTGTAAATGCAGCATGAAATACAAAGGACTCAGGCACCAAACATCTGATCATGTAAAGAGCTTTAAATGCATTCATGAGTGTACATCTGGAAAGGTAAAGACACAGTCACGTGGGTAAATGTATGAAAAATGGAAGTACTTTGCTCCATGTACTTTTTAACCCTTTAAATGCCAGTATGTTCAAACAACTCTACTGGTTTTTATATTAAGTAATTACCATAAAATACATTCCAATGTGTATTCGATTATTATTGTTCAGTGATTGGCAGCAACATTGATTTTTGATGCTTTGTTTTTTTTCCGTAAAATGCAAAAAGTGTGAAATTTTGTGATATGCTTTGAATGGAAACAAAATGCACCATCTGGCCAACAAATACGAACATTAAACATTAAATGCTCATAGTCCAAAATTAAATCTTCACATAAATAAATGCATTAGTTTATGTTCGGATAAATGTTGGATCAAAAATGTCATTTTAGATGGTTTTCAATGGGACTTTTTTTGTCATGAGGAACAAATGTGTCATTTTTTGTGTAGCTTAGACATTTTAGGCTTATTTAAGAAACTGAGACTACATTTCAAATTAAAATAAACTAATATCCTCTGGCAAATTTGAGTTTAATTCATTTAACAAATCCTTGAAAATAAAAAACTGAATGTCATAAAATGTCCCGAGGATCTCTAGGGGGTTGAACATGAATTTCTTTAATTTCAAAGAGATATTAAAGCACAAGTTCCAGTGTGGTGTTGTTTTGTTAAACTATCTAAGGTTGTACAAATTGCAAGGCTTTTGAATTTATTCAATACATTAAATAACTGCACCAAAATTAAAGCTCCAAAACATCAAGCGCTGAAAGTCTTCTGTCATTTGATGTGATTTGTTGGGCTTTTGGAGACCAAAAAAAAGGACAGTCTAACTTTAAGGAGTAGGGGTGGGTCAGTTTTACTTATGTGACATGCAACTGTAGCTAATTTCCTTTATTTTTTTTTTCCACACTATTATTTGTACTATTATTATTATTATTATTATTATTTACAAGTATATATGAATAAGAGTACACAGATGTGCATGTATGTGTGTAAATGTGTGTACATGTATATGTGTAAATGTATACATGTATACATACATTTTTATTTACTTATTTATTTTTAGCTTTATTTTTTCTGTCCGCTGTTTGTTCATTTCTTCATTTATTTATTTGCTTAACTTTGTGTTTTTATTCTCTTTCTACGACGTGTAACAATGTCACTTAACAGAGCTGTTTTGTACTTTATACACTGAAAAATTATGAAAAATAAAGTTTGAAAAAAGGAGTGGGGAATGACATGAGGGAAAAAAGCATTGACATCTAAACAGGGAAATTTGGATCATTACATAGCAATGATGAGATGACAAGATGGCTTAATTACATCTCTATAAACTTGATCAAATCAGGCATGAAATGTCAATCTAATTCACTTGGACACAGCCAGTATTTATACACTGCGACAAATGATCTGTGTACAATTTAATGTGGTTTGTCAATAAACATGCTTACAGAAAAATCCAATTTGAGAAGAAAGGCAGTCAGATATCACTAAACAAGTGTTTTTGTCCTTTTTTATCCTTACTTGTACAAACTGATGGTTACGCTGCATTTCTCTAAGTGTGTGTACTAGTTGTGACACATGAAACGACTCATTCAAACAGATTATAACCTGTGTAAAGTTTGATTTTTGCACTTAAAGCGAAGTTGATGAATTCATTGTCATGTAGTGTAGCCTATCACCCTCTCTGCCTCACCCTGCCAAAAACAGAGATAGAGTTAAATATCCTGACAGAATACATATATATGGAAAAGCTCATAGCTGCACTCCAAGACCAAACTTACTATTCTGAAGCAGCCTGGACCACTCCTCTTCTCAGAGCCCTACATTTAATGACTTAGTGTTTTGCCATGATCTCTTTCTTCCTTTTATTGTCTTTTTTTCTACCACAACTGCTTATTAGTTAGTTAGTTGTTGTTCCTTCTTTATATATATATATATATTTATTTATCCTTATTATTCTATATAAGGTTTTGCCCTTAAACAACATAAATTTTATTCTCCCACACACTCAAGCAACGTTATTCTTTGTCATGTAAACACTTGTGACTGATACCCCTTACTCCTATTTAATTTGTGATTTATTACTTGTCCTGTTTGCCTTTTCATTAGTACTATCACTGTCTTGTTTTTTGTTTTCTTTTGTTTTATTATGGTGTGTTTATCTGTTTTTGTTTTGTTTTTATCTCTTGTAATTGTCTTATTTTCTTCTGTATTTTCAAATGTCTAGCCATTTCTTTTGTACTGTTCATATTGTACTTTATCCTTTGTATGTCTTGGTTAAATGAAAACACCGTCCTCACAACAACAAAGAAGGAAACAGAGACATTAGAACTGTTGGCTACTACATGTCACAGTGAGGAGATGAATTTTGTTCCAAAGCAGCAAAACAATGAACTATCTAAAGCAGAGGAAAGTTTGGGAAGTCATGCAGCGTTATGGAGCGGACAACGGGAGGTATTTTTGGCAACACAATACTCTGACCATTTAAAGATCATCAGTGCCTCTATGTCACATTTATTCTCACATCAGCTAACTTGAACCCCGCTGGAGGTGATAAAAAAAGACAGTGTCAGGTACAAACCTTTATGGAAAACCAAAACAACTGAAAGAAGTCGAGTCGAGCTGATTCCAAGAAGTGGAAAGCCTGGACGATAAGGGAGGATGTTATCAAACACACCTCACACCAACACAAAATCAGGTAAAATAATCTTGAGGACCTAAAAACTAATTGAGTCTTTGCTGACTTTGAGCAGAAGCAGGACCTAATCCGACAAGTTGCCTTTCGATGTGGGTCTCGCTTGAGTTAGAACATCCAGCACCTAGATTTTGACAAACGAACCTAACACCAGGTAATGGCAAACAGAGGCATGAAGAAACAGCTCAAATTGGACATCTGCAGCCTCCATTTGCTTAAAAAAGGTGGGTAACCATTTGAGCATCAGGCCTATGCATGATTAAATAATGCACGGAGCGGCGTTGCTTCCTCATACAGAATACATGAGACATAAAAGTGCTAACAGGGGAACACATGCTCTGTGTCAAACTCAATCTGCATTTACAGAGCATGTGGCAAACTCCGGTGGGGAAATAAATTCAATAAGAGCGCCACTTTTTGCATCATTAATCAGCGGCTGTATTGTATCTGCATTTCGGCGAGCTCTTCGTCAGAGAATGGGAGCTTAATTGGGAGATGACGCTTGTTGGAGAAGTTATTTGTTTCAGCAAAGGGGAGATGAGGGAAGGAAGTTTGGATACAGAAACAAAAAGGGCTGTGCTTCGTTTGCATAATTGATCAAATTTGGGTTCTTGTATGAAAGGGAGTGAAAGCATGGCACGCATTGCTCTGGTCTTTGAGTGTTATCAGTGTGAGGGATGAATGGAAAAACAGGAATTAAAAAGAGGGAATGATAAGATAAGGGAATATTAGGGCTCACCAGGAAATGAATCCCTGCAGAGGAGAATGAATGATTGATTAAAGCATTCTTATTCTGAGCTGCTTTACTTTGTGCTCATGTGTTTCCCTGCAAAACTCAAAAGCAGGAAGTGGAGGATGTAGATTTGGGCTTGAATAGACAAAGGTAGAAGAACGCAGTCCCAATGAAGTTGGGACATTGTCCAAAACAGCACAAAGACAGGGCATTTATCTCCCAAACTGATCAATCTTACTCTTCTTTTGAAACCATAAATACATGAAGAATCTGATGCCTGCAAAATGTTCCAAAGATGTTGGGACAGGGTGAGGAAGACAGGGATGACACCTACATTTCATCGCTAAGCTGGTTAAATGGTTACAGGTGATATTATTAAGATTAGGTATAAAAGGGGCACAACTGAAAGGCTGAGCCATTCAACATCAACAATAGTGTGAGGCGCTCCACTTACTAAAAAGCTAAGGGTTGTTTCACTTGCTGTGGGGTGATATTCAAGCACCTTTCCAGCACAAGATGCATTTTTAAGCTTCTGACACATCGATACCACACTAAGACAATACTTGGGAAGGCTACCCTGGCTTGTTTCTTTCAATTTATATGATGGTTAGGGCAACTAGCAGTTGCTAGTTGCTAGATCCATTCAGATCACTATCAAAATCTAATCACTTCCCCCTTGTGCCATGACTGACATTACCTGAAAATGTCATCAAAATCCAACAAGAGCTTTTTGAGTTATCTTGCTCGGAGACAGATGGATGGACAAAGAAACGAAGAAACAGACACACTAGCAAAAAAAGAACCTCAAAACTCTAAAAACAGCTTTAATTAATGTTATTGTGTCTGTAAACTCCTATTTATTTTCCCGAAAATCATTTGTGAAACAAAGAATATGTGAGGAGAATATACTAAAATAATCAGTTTATATCAATTTTTATTTTAAAAAAGTAGTTAAAACTGGCTTCAACTTTTGGTTTACATCCTCATTTTTACATATCAGTGATAAAATAACTTTGTTTAAATGTTATATTTGTTCCTTTTTTTGATAATAAGAAGTTGTATTTGAGTGTATCCTAAAATATGCAAGAATTTGGCCCTCTTGCAAAGGTTAAAAATCTGAGGCCCTGAAAGAAACCAAGTTGCCCTTCCTCTGATCAGCATGTAAATGAGAGACATCCATCAACATGTCAGTAACACAATCGCTCTGATTGAGGGACAATATCGCTCTGATTGAGGGAACTAATGTATCAAATTAGATCCAAAAAATATATACGTAAAATTTTATGGAAATGTTGATTGTTTTAGGATTTCAGAAGAAAGTGAAATAAACATTTCAGCTCCAAAAAACTAGCTATATTTGGCTATAATTAGTCTTCTTTCAGGCATTAAAGGGTTAAGGATGATGTTTAAGCACTGAGAGGATACTCATACCCAGAGGACCTCTTTTTAACGTCTCTGCTTATTTTAGCAAAAGTTGCAAAGCTTTATTCTGCACAAATCAGAACAGCCCTGCCTATGGTAACAGAGTGGGATTATTCGACTGACCTTTGTGCAATCAACAACTGACTCCCACTAAAATAAATAAACATGGGTCCTGAACTGACACTCATAAAAGTAAAAGAGCGATGCTGGTGTTGCCTCCTGTTATTGTCATGTGCGAATGGCTACTGCTACCTGCTATGGGAGGCAAACTGGACAATCCACAAAGAAGAGAAAGTTCAGCATCTTTGGATCTTAAATTTAGTGAGTGGTACCAAAATGAGGCACCAAGTCTGTGCTGGGATTTGATTTAGTACCGTAATTTCTCAATTTTAACCCAGAATTTCACAGTTTTTTCCTGAGAAACACTGTACTGTACACTGAATGTAACATGCACCCAAATTTTGCCCAAACCTTACTCTCTCAGACAACTCAAAAACTACCTTTATTCAAAGTTTTAGTCAATGACATTGAAATTTTTTTACAACAAATACATGATTTTCTCTCGCTCAATTACTTGATTTCGTCTGAGCATGCTCAGTTGTAGCATATCTATTCAAATACAGCACAATGTCTCAACTTTTATGGAATCAAAGTTTGTATTTTGAAACAAACGCACAAACAAAACATGCCCCAAGATAAATTCCACTCTCAATTTATCACTTTGAAAGATGGATCATTTTTATGGAGCGGGCTTTAAATCACAGGCAGGGATTGATCCAGCGATTAGAGGATGGATGTGCTGCCACACGAAGCAGACAGATAGGTAGAGAGAGGGGGAAGACAGACGTGTGATGTGATTTCATATACTGAATGAAACAGCCAACAGTGTGTTCGCCCTGCCAGCCCCCCTCCTGCAGTGATCACCGACCAAATCCCTTAGGAGGATTATCCAGACTCAAATCAAGAAAATCGTGCAACTTTAAGGGTTACGGGCAGAGAGTGAGACAGGGAGGAGTGAAGTGGGGGGTGGGAATGCCGCGGTGGCCTGATGTTGTTTTTTTTTTCTCTTCTTCGGCCTCTGATTTGTGCGTTCTGACATATGTGTGCGCTGTGCTGAGACCGACCACCTACGCCAAATAAAGGAGAATCTGAGGGAAAATGGAAGTGTCTGATCAGATTTATGAGCTGAGAAACATCTGTTTATTCATCTTGAAACAAGCTGAGAGCTCAGAGCAACGTGAAAAGAGAATTCTGACACTCCTATAGGGCGATTTGTTTTTTGGAGCGAGGTTGGATGAGGTACTTACTGAAAAGTAAATGATTTAGCCCTCCAAGAGTAGAGGTTAAACACTGTGATAAACAAGGTCATTTGCTCAACCAAGTATTCAGAAAAGATAAAGTAATTAACTTTTCCATTAAAAGGCCGTTATTATCATTATAGCAACAGTTGATTGATGCAGCCTCTAGTGTGCGCCAGATCACTTACTAGAAACTGTCCAGGCCTTTGTTATATTACTGTTATATTACTGTTGGTAAAATGGTTTCTTTTATTCTTTTCTTTTAAAGAATTCAATGTCATTCCTCTGCAGGGATGATGTATTTTTGTAGGCTAATGCGGATGTTACCATCACGCAGGTTCTCAACAGTAGATGAAATTATTTACTTTCTTCTTGGATCAATGCTGACAACATTATTTTTAGCAACAAAAGAGTACATGTGATACGATTTATCAATGCTACTCTACACAAACGGATCTAACTACGCCACCTGCCGAAACCAAATTCCATGTATGCTGCAAACGAACTTGGCCAATAAAGCTCATTCTGATTCTGATTTTGAGAAATGTTCAGCTTTTATCAAGCTAATATAAAAATTTTATGGGACTACAAAATGGTGTTTTGTCTTAGAAGCAGCTGCACAACATGTAACATCATACTGTAACCTCCAAAATTTCCTGTTAATCAAATTACCTGATCAAGTTGGTTATCATGGTTGTTGCAAAGCTGTATTGATAATTGATTTGTAAAAATGATTAGAAATGTTTTCTTCAGGGTCCCAAGCCATATTTGTAGTCCTTATTAGCAGTTCATTAGCAAACATCTTTATAAACACAACAAGTCCATAAAATTCAACAGCAGGAAAACATCAGATGCATTTTATTATCTTAAATTAAATGTTAAATCCTGTATACTCCCAAATACTTTTGCCTTGGGAACCAGGAAGTACTAAATGCTAACTTACTTATAGGTTTTTGGACTTATTCCAGTACCATTTTATTAGCCTGACCCTGACTTGACTTTACCCAGTTGTTTTGGTTTTCCATTAGTGATAGTATCTGCTTCATGTCAGTCTTCATTTCACTTCCAGCAGGGTTAAAAGCGAGCTGAGCCAAGACTTAAATGTGCCGTGATGACCTGAGTCCAGCAGACACCACAAATGGAGAAGATCCATAATTCAAAAATGATTTCCCTACCCTCAGGGATCACAGGAGTGGTCGCATTAACCTAAGAGGAAGTGCTGGATGGCATCAAACCAACCACTATCTGTGTTTTTTATTTTTTGTTAAATTATACAACTGCATATCAGAGCCACTTTAGAAAGAACAAAATAAAACTGATGTGCTAACTCCGAGAAAAGAGTTGACATGTTGAGTTTATAAAGTTGTAGATTTACACAAAAAGAAGACAAAAATGTTCAAGGTCAAAAAAAATGAGAAAAAACGGATATAAGTCATGAATTATCAACCCAAGTTCTCCAAGCACTTCAAGCAGGGACAGCCCCCTCTCAGGTCCCCTAATAAACCTACCAGTTGGACGTCCTACTATTGTTTCATCTCCAGTTTGAGTGAATTGGCTGCGGGTAGCAATTAGGGGTAGACAATATATTAAGTTTTCAATAAATATAAATATGTCTTCAAAAAAGATATAAATCTAAGTAGTAGCTCAGACTGTAAGGACTTGGGTTGGACACTGAAGGGTGGCTGGTTCAAGTCCCGACTGAACTGTATTTGGAAGTTGGTTTGGTAGCTGGAAATTGCCAGCTGACTTCCTGGGTGCTGCCGAAGTGCCCTTGAGCAAGGCACTTAACCCCAAAACTACTCGGTAGTGCTTCTTCAGGACCTGTTTGTACATGTGCATGTGTATTTCAGCGCATGTTTTTGTAGCACATCTTAACAACAGAGTGTAAAGAACTGAATTTCCCCATGAGGGACAAATAAGGGATGTCTTTCTTCTTTCTTTCAGTATGGTAAAAAGTTGTGCCAAAATGAGGCCAGATTATATTGAAAAACAGAGAATCTTTGTGTTTAAGATTTGATATGAGCAGCATAATTTTTGCTGGAAAATGCCAAAACAGGTGGGAAAACAATTTTAGCATCTCATATCCTTTTTAATTTTTACATTAACAACACAAAGTAAAATATGAAAGTGATGTAAAATGGCGAACTGCAGCAGAGCATACTGCCATATATTTCAAATGTCACCATTCAGCTATTATATATCAAGAAATGGATCACTGAGGTGCACATAGAGGTGAATCAGGAGTACTCTATATGTGAAAACTATAAGTTATCAAAGTCAAATATATGAACCTGAGTTAAAACAAAATATGTGCTTATCACAGTGAAACTCCAAGAACAAACGAGGATGATCATCAGGGTGAATTTACCCTCTGAAGTCATAAAATAAACCAGTGGCAGACCAAAACCTACTCCTCTTTTTCAGGACTTATCTGGATTTGTCTGTCTTGTGCAGTGACGGCAAAGAGAGAACAAAAAAATCCAAAATAATGAAATCAGTGAAGTTGTAATGTTCCCCTGGACCTGCATTACGGAGGTGCAAGGTGGACAAATATGGGAAACCTGCTTGGGAAGCCTGTGAATTATGTCCATATTTGACGACTCTGAGCCTCTTGATTTATGTCCAATCCCAACATTCAGGGCTGCTGGATGAGCTCCATCATCCCGTGAGAGACGAGGTGATGAAATATGGATGTGGAGGTCAGACTGACGGATGATTTTGGAGGACAGGGTTTCATTGCAGAGATCAGAGATTCTGTCAGTCAAAATCAACATTGAAAGGCAGCCACTTAATTTTACATTTAAAATATCTTCTGCTCATCTGTCCAGGAACATTTAGGCAGGGAGAGGATGATCAGTGCTGCAACAAAATTCAACAAATTCCTTGATCTTATTTTTGATTTTGTCCTTTATGTTGTTATCGTTCGTTTTAAAGCAATTACTTTGTTGTTCCAGTTTTACCTGCCTATGACTAAATATCACATGTAAACATATATAGAGCTCCTTTCTACCAGTTTATGTGCAGCCACAGACTGTAATTCACTCTTTGCTGTGTAGGACTGAAACTCAAGGGGTTATCCTTTATAAGCACCATCGGAAATTCAAGAACTACAAGTGGATCTTCTTCATTTTATGAAGATAATTTGGGGATATTTAGTGACGGTGGAGAGACAGCGGACAGACTTTGAGAGATGGAGGAAACACAATCACCCAGACTGCCTGCACAAGACACTAAAACCCACTCCGCCACACCAGCACCCCAAAAGTGGAACGTCCAAGACTTTTTACAACTTCAAATGTCAAAAACCAAGCTTAAGACTTTTTCAAACTTTACAGAATCAGAGGGAACACTGGGTTATAACTCACATTCATGGAGCACACCCCTAGAGGACAAGAAATGCTGCACCTTGCTTTATATTATTAAGAAGCTGACAGTCTTGATTTTTAATTTTTCAAATGGATTAGATAGACAATGAAAAGCCCGAATTACAGATCTACTGAGCCCCATCTCAGTGAAAGCAAGTAGTGGTCAGAAAAGACATGGCAAATCTAATCCAAAATACATTACAACAGCATGTAACTGTAGATTTGTACCTTAGCAGTAGTGTATAGGGTAGGATTCTCTAATATTATGACGTGGAAAAAAGCGGATTCAGATACAGTTACTGCCTTTTACAATTATGAACAATGAAAAATCAAGATTAAATGATTACTGGACCATAGGACATGTTGCAACTGTTACGCTCTTTTTACATCTAAAATATGTCAAAGGTATTTGTGTTTTTTATCTTTATTTTGCATTATTGCTTGTACTGTAATGTTCAAAACTACAGCATAAAGACTGTTTAAGCTCAATAACTGCATGTAGTACTGTAAAACAACATTGTAAAATCAGTGGGTGATCGTGTTCTATATATAATATCTGTCGATTAATCAGGTAATTAGGATTATTGATTCTTCCAAAACTGACCTAAGCTGAAGTGACATATTTGATAACACAGTTCTTTTTTTTTTAGTGATATAAACAATGCTACAGACGCTGTATAATGCTCTTTATATGCTTGACACATCCACAGAACTCATGTAATGTCCTTTTTGGCTGATTTTCACCCGGCCATGTCCGTCCCAAGAGTTTTAATTATGCAGCTGACAATAAAGCCACAAATTGAGGAGCTGCTGCTGTCTGTGTTTAGGAAATAGGCTTTGACTAAACTTCTGATATATTGTTGTATATTCTCATAAGCGACAAACACCTTCATTTATCTTTGGCGTTGCCCTCATAAGTATATCATGCTCCCTCTCTTCATTTGGTCTTCTGTCTTTTGTTGTCTCAAATATGACTTAGTGACTTGTTAACAACCAATAGTCAGTTGAAGATGCCACAGAAGCTTCTGACAAAGACAGAGAATATCACTTTGGAGCAAGAGGAACGCAACACACAAAAAAAAACAAAGCATTTCCAAGTCATGGTCCTGTGGCTGTGTGTGATGAAGCAACAATCTCAACATAACTGAGTCTTAAGAGTCCAAAGTACCTAAAACTTCGAGTTTACATGAATATCTTAGTCTTTCATGCGTCGCTTGCAAAGATGGATTAATAAAAATTTTAAAAATACGACTACATATGAAAAGTCAAGACAAATACAGTAACACAATAACTGCCAAACAGGATGAGAAGTGACCCAGATCACACAGCAGATTCTGCTCTACTGTGCTTTAATTTAAATTGAATATGTCTGTGAATGCTCTTTAGGACGTCACGACTTGTCAGATGGCTCTGGGTACAATGGATCTTTGCCCTCTGAAGTACCAGCATGCATTGGCATAAAGCGGAAGGCAATTTGGCACACGGCGTTGTAATCTGATATTCAGAACACAAACAAGCCCTGCTGGCTAGTTCTGCTGCCAAATGCCGACACACAACGGCCAAGACCTTCCCCTACAGTACAAATGCTGGTACAGGTCCTGCCGTTGTCTTCAGAGAGCACTGAACGCTCCGGAGAAGACGGACTGGGTTAAATTCTTGTAACAAAAACAAATGTGCAGTTAGGATTCTCTTACAGTAAGACTGAAGAACAGGCTGCACTGTCTCTCACCTGCTGCAGCTGTTTTACACCCCGTCCTACAATCAATGATTTATAACAAGCATAAAAACGTGACGAATGATCCACAACTTCTCATTAAAGTTTATGAAGCAGATTTGGCTTGTACACCATCTGCAAACAGAAGGCCCCGGAAATGTATTATGTCAGCTCACGGATTCACAACAGCCATCTGGGAACGAGAGAGAGAGAGAAATGCTAATGTGCCACTGATGCAAATGCTCTCATGGTGCTTGTTAGTGTAGCACCATTATTAATTTTCTGCTTATTTACAGTCTGTCAACGTCGTATCAGCCAAATGTGTCAAAGTGGGCGTGGCCGACATTATGAATCCCTATGAAAATGATGAAGCATTAGGGGAAGAGTAAGGTGCTCTACAGGGTTTAACTCAGGGCTTTGTGAGAGAAATTAAGCTATTTGTTTGTGTTGAATACAGATGTGATAGCATACGAGCCTCTCCACCATAAAAACACTTACCTCCATTCAGCACAAGGTGAAAATTAAATCCATAACTTTTGTATCCTGCAATAAGGGGATGGCTTTATTAACTTGATGTGACCTACAAAATTGACCTGAAAGTGTTTTTGTTTGTGCCTCACAGGCATTAAGAAACAGAGTGCAGAGTGTTCTCTTGGTTTATCCGGTTTATTAGACATCAACCAGCAAAATATGTATTTTTTTGGCAATAAAAACTATTTAAAAGGGTTACTAACAAGCAGCGAAATCAAATTTAAGAGCAGAATGGAGCCATATGCTACGTAACACATTAGCAGACTTGTTTCAAGAGCTTTATTTCAGACATCTCCACTGAAAAATAGCCAATTATTAGCAAAATTTGCAGTGCACATGGCTAAGTGCTTTTATATTAAGGTGAAGAATAAAAAATATCAGGCCTAGCATATTCAGGCTATTGAAACATGGTGTAAAGTATTATTTTTCCTTATTTCATTTGCATCCCAAGCAACAGCATTTAAGGGTCTAACTCTTTGGTCTTTAGAAACCACATTTCCTGTACTTTTTGATGCATCGGACTTTAATTAGCAAGAATATCAACATGCTTTCACACCAGTTTTAATTATTATATCAACAATTATCAACTGCAAGACCTGTCACACTCAATGCTCAACCTGTGCACCAAAACCATTTTGTCTTTCAGTCTTTAGTGAATTATGAGTCCCTTTTTAAAACTCAAGTTATGTGTTCAGTGAAAAGGCCTTGAAATACACACAATATCACCAAAAACAACTTTCTTATGCATTATTAACCTCTGCCATTTATTAAGAAGGGGATGGTTTTGCTGGTTAAAATCTAAAACTAAGAACTTTGTAAAAATGTTCTCATATATACGAAGTTCAGTTGATCACCTCCAGCTTATTATTATTACTTTAGGAGGGCTTAGAAGAAACTTAGGGGTTCTTCATTCCCCTTAAAATGGTCTAAAATGTCTATGATCCCTACCTGATCAGACAAAGAAACCAAACCATGTATATTCAACCAATGGCACCTTCAAAAAGCAAAAGAGCCAATATTAAAACTACTAATAATCCATAACAAACAACACACTTTATCAAAATCAGTACCGAGAAGGTAAAGGTCAATGTTGTTCTGTGTGTGAATGAAAACATTTCAATATTCACAACTGCATACCTTTTAAATAATCAAAATAAAAATAGAAGCGTTTTACAATCACTTAATTATGCTTAGTTAAAAGTATTTACCTGGTAAGAAAGCCTGACCAATCATCACAAACTCTTGCAATCTCAACCTGTTCATTCTGTTGCTGTCTTTACAGAAAGGATGTGTGCAGACTTTTAACCGCCAAAATTAAACTCGCTTCACCCATAAGCTCAAAAAATGTACTCTCATACACATGCGATAGTTTAGGCCACATAAATGTTAATAGATCTGTTATTATATTCCTCTAGAACTGAAAAGCAACCACACCCAGACAGGGTATCAGAAGAAATCAATTACAGCTAATATAATTCACATCCTACATATTCTTTATGTTTGATAATCGTAAAAAGTAAGAAAGGATTGAATTAAACAAAGAATTTAGAGAATGTTTTCAACTCTAAGGATGGATTTTCAGTGACAAAATAGGATTTTCAAGCAGCAGTAACAACCAGGTTTTCTCTGGATTTTTATATTCCTTTGTTTTGTTGTCATAAAGGAAGTCAAAATCCCAATATAAATGCACAAACCTGACTGCACTGATCTGTTGAGCCACTTTACTTGTTGATCTTTCCTGCTCAACAAAGCCTCATTACACTCCAATTACTCTTAGATTAGGTTATTGCTGTAAAAGCCTTAGATTATGTTAGTTTTGTAAATATTACTGTTACTTTTATTGAGATTCTATTTTTCGGTTAATGCTATAAATATTATCCTTATTACTTTGTTAGATTTGATTTAGATTTTACTAGTATTAGATTATGGTTGTGTTGTAAATATCCTCATTCTGTATTTTAACTGCCTATTTATTCCTTTTATATTTCTCCATGGCTAATACCAGGACCTCAGTAACTTGTTCTGTTCTTTTCTTTTCTCATGTAAGTGCAGACTGGAATGGCAAATAAAACTCCTCTGAATCCTTTGGAGAGGTTGCTCTTAGTCAAAAACTACTGGCGACACATGAGCATCAGGTGAGCCGCAGTAAGTGAGACAATAAGGAATCATCAAGACTGGAAGAAAGCGAACGCTAAACCTGACCTTTACTAACTTGACTCGGGCCATCCCATATCACAAAGTACTCAGTCCTGAAAATCTCCTAATACAGAGCGAGCCAAATGAAGTTGTTCAAGAGTCTTTTGGTTGACTAAATATTCTCTTTGTTGTCAAAAAAGTTAGATTTATGGCACCACTGATTGGCAGATTTTTACCTCCACCAAGGTTATGTTTCTTCCAGCGTATGTTTGTCTGTTTGCAAGACTACGCAAAAACTACTGGATGGATCTACATGAAAATTTTGCCACAGGTGCGGTTTGGTCCAAGGGAAAAGCCTTTAAACTTGGGTGTTGCATATTTGTCTGGATGCAAAGATTCCCAAAATTTTCTAAAAATACCAAAGTTAACATTGGGCCATATTTTAAAACAGCATATCTCTGCCATCACTTAATGGATTTGCTTCAAAATGTACAGGATAATATACATAATACGTATCTTTCATCACGGTAAATTTCATGTGGTTTCGATCCAGACTGACAGTGGAAGAGCTCTCCACATGAACAGACATGAATGGAGACTCGGAAGTCCAATTGGAACGCATGTTGATCCAGAATTGTATCTTTCACAGGGGTTGTGGAAAAGCCACTGCCAGAACTGAGCTGCTTGGCTTAAATGAGTGTTTGCTTTATAATATTGGTGTTTTAACTCTTCAGTTTCTAATTGCAAAACTCAAGCCGCAGAACAAACACCACTCCACAAAGTGATATTGTTTGTTTATAAAAATACAAGTAGCTAAACTAATGTAACACTACATTTTACTCAGCCATGTTGGCTGGCTTTACACCTCTGTCCTTTAGAAGGAGGCTATTTAGTGAACCTCTAAAAATGTCCTTTATTTGTCAGAACTAATGAAACTTTATAATATCTCACTTTTTTCTAATACTGACCAGTTGGCACAGCTGAAACAGCACAGATTGGCATTTTGACAGTGTTACTACTGTTCATACCATTATCGCTTCCCCACAGTTGTCTGCAGTGACATAACATCAACCTACATAACAACCATGAGTGTCGCATCACTGTTGTAGTCTGGTCTTGCAGACGTGAAACTATCAGATGGCCAAATAAGGTGCCTTTAATCCAACAAAATGCATGAGCACTGAAAGGAGTCAGAGCATAACTCATCTGCTTGCTCTGTGGACTCAATATTTAAGAGTGGTCAACAAAGTGCTGCTCCATTTGATAAGCCCCTCTGGCTTTCTGCCTTATTGAGCTGCTTTTCTAAGAATTGCTGGTATGGACTCAGTTGGATTTTTGGTTGTTTCTGGCAATCCCAGATGTGGCCCTATACATCCTGGTTTATCTTTTTGAGCGTTTTTCTCTGTGGGAAATATGGATAAATGTGTTTTGGCTGCATGAGGTAAATCGTTATGATGCCTGCAGTATCAGACTTTTTCAAAAAGTGAAAGAGTCAATATCAGCGCTGATGGTCTTGTTCACTTTTGTAGGTCATAATATGAACATTGCACTGTTTCATAACCAGCTAGAAAAGCGTAAACATGGCTTTAAAATGTATGCTTGTACCCTGATGTGAATCATAAGGAGTATTTTATGATATTGGTACCACTTAAGAGGTCTTCAGTGATGGTATGATGCTTCTTCAACTGTGGTAAAGGACTAAGCCGTATATATTTGAGAAGTAAAACCTGGTCCATACCCTTAAACAACATAACAATTCATTCTAACGTTGACTTGGCAATCAAATCAGTAGACTTTGTAAGTTCAAAGGTCAAGTTATCTGGTTTTCATGCTAATCCCTTTCTCATTGATGCAATGTCTCATGATCAGTTTCAGACTTTAGCATGACTGACGGCTTCTTCAACCACAGTAGTACCAATGACTCATGAAATTAAAGGACTACGCTGTAAATTTGAGGCATAAACACTGATCCTCACACCAATGCATAAAGACTTCATAGATACAGCGAGGTGATGAAGACTAAGCCTCGATACTCTTTCTTCTCTCATCACTCACAGTCCAACAAGTTGCCCTCCAGATGCTAACCCCTGCCTCTATATGTGTAGATTTAAAAGATTTAGCATGAGCCATGTTTAGCGAGCTTAGCCACATGACCACATACGAGTCAAAGATCATGCAAACATGTATTAACTTACATGTGTGTCCTTATATCTTATCGTGTGTGGGCATATAAAATCACATGGAGCTGGGATCGTGTGATCCGAGCTCTTCATTATCTCTGCAGTTCCTACTTATGGTCTCCTCTGTCTTAAGACTTCTTAGCGCTTCTGTACATCCAGGCGGGAGAGGGTTAAACTCAGCGTTTGTGGGTTGTAGCTGTAAAGTGACGCCACAGGCTTACAAAAGGCTCCCTCTGGAGGAGAGGAGATGCTTCTCCTCTTGGTCTATGAAGGAGTTGGCGGTCTCTGTAGCTGATTTATGTTTTAACCAGTATTATTTTTTTAATTTGATGAAACAAGCCGTAATTATACTTTAAGAAATCCTAGAAAGAGGGGTGCTGATTTGACAGAGTGGTAAACAACCAGGAACTTCTCATATACATGCTTCGGCCAGCTCGGGTTCAAATCCAGCCTTTGGCCAGTTTGCAGTGCTCTCTAGCTGTCAATAAAGGCACAAAATTCCAAAAAATAAACTAAAAAAAAAAATAAAAAGAAATATCAGAGAGGAGCAAAGAGTGGATTAATGCTGTCAGATACTCCACTGCATGTGTTAGTAACATTAACAGTCATGCAAAACAGATTTATGTTGATACTGTTATCATATTTTTGAGTAAACTTAATCAGAATATCACTTCCTCTCATGAAACTACCACCCGCAAAACCGTGACAGCTTTCAGTGATCCTGAGTGACCAATGAATGAGCTCATGTTAGCTTATTACTTGCAGATGTTTTGATGATTTCTTGTTCCTCTCCTCCGAATCAGCCAACCTGCCTGTGTACTGTATGTCTAAATTGTCTTGCAGCAGTGTAAGGAGAAGGATTCTCCAATATTACTGCATGTTACCACAGGCTTTCCGAAGCTTTTCAGCCCGCAACCCCCGAAACAGCAAGATACTCAGGACCCCTGCTGTAATGTGCAAAGTTACACTTTAAAGACATTTTGACAAAATACCCCCATTTCAGCATACATTTCATGTTGGGATCACCAACTACATTTGTGCAAAGGGCACTTTCTTCTTGATAGATACTATGAGGGTTGGAATAAAAAATAAAAACTAGATAAGTTTTGGTCTAATTTATAATAATAATTAATTAAAATGAATAATATTGTGTTAATATTTTTCTTTCTCCTTACATACATACAATTCTTGGTCTTTAAAATAGAGATCAGTCCCCGACACCAACACTGATAATGACCACATTGGGGAATATGAGATATTTGGGCTTCTTATATTATGTTTTCTCTTGGTAGTCAAAGTTGCCCATCCTGATTTACATTTATATCACAGCGTTTCTGTGGCTTTCATGAAATGTAAATGTGTTATACTTTCAGTGCAGATGCAAAGCTTCAATCTAAACTAACAGAGTTCAGTTTGCGGAGACACAGCCCAATCAACGCCTTTGAAAGCAGGAAGGGGATTGGGAAGTGGTGGGAGCTACAAGCATGACGGTAGCAAGAAATGACAGCTTGTCAAATCTGGACCACATCGCTTCATTTAATGAATAAAAAAACAACACTGAAAGTATCTTTCGATGGAGAGGATATTTTTGCTTCACTTCCAGCGCGCTTTGCAGAAAGAACAGGCTCAAAGGTTTTTACTCTACACTGTGGCAGTAACGCCCTCCAATTACAACACCTGATTGGCCCGTACTGAATGTGGTCAAGAGACTGATCATCCAATCATCTGCCAGATATGTTCTTGAAAGGTTCTGCCTTCCTGAACCACTTTCTATGGACTGGTGAAATTTTCTGTTTAGTATACAATGAAGTCTGTGTACAGTGTGTCAAGTTAAACATTTGGGTTATGCAGATGAAAATTAAAAAGCCTGTGCTGCAGCTCCACACTGCAGTCAATGCTAACAAACGCTCTTCAGTCCTGAGCACTGGTCACATGACTGAAAACAACCAATAATCACCTTAAATATTTGAATTTTTACATGACAATAAGAAGTTGAATTAAAAAAATCTGTTTATCCAAAGTCGAAGCTGGTTTTCTTATTATTTTGGTCCTTCACTGTTTTCTAGATGTTGTTTTATTACTGAAATCAAAGTGCAAAACACTAGTATATGACAACCTGATACTTAGAAATGTTTGATGTATGCTGATCATAAAGTGAGCAAAGTTAAAAGCAGAAACTCCTGAAAGCAGAACCACTATAAACCAAATAACAGGAAACTGTCTGCATCTCTAGGAGGGGATATGTGTCAAAAAGGGCTAAAAACATTAAGAAATAATTTGACTGCCCGATAAAAAGAGCGGTAGAGGAACTGACACTCACCCGGGTAGCTTTGGCATCTTGGAGAAACCAAACATGCTACGTCCCAAAGCTCAGATGCTCCACATCAGCATTCTGATCCACACCCAAATCCCTTTACATTTCAAATCCACACAATCCAGAGTCAACCGGGATCCATACTGAGAGTAAACCAAAGCCGTTCAATCACAGGAGTCAGAATCTCTCTCAGGAACTCAAACTGAAGCAAGTATCACCCTGGTTGAGTGTCCCATCACAGGTATCCGACGCTCCAATCCCCTGTTTCTTCCCCAGTGACACGTTACAAAGTGATGGCAGAGGCAGTAAGGGTCAACCTCTCCCACTTCCACGCTCTCTGCTGCTCTTCACCTGGCTCTGCCGAGATGCTGCGAGCCCAACGTGTGCGCTCTCCATCTCAGCGCATGGACAAGTGCAGTGATCCTCTCCGCTGCGAGCAGAGAGGAGAGGGAGGGAGGAGGGGGCGAGAGAGGGAGGGGATGGATAGAGTGAGAGGATGGATGACGGATGCTCTCCGGCTTGCGCTTTGCCCCCCGTTCATCTGCGCTGCAAGTGTCTGCGCGCAGGAAGGAGAGGTGCAGGATGAGGGATGGAGGAGGGAGAGAAACGGGGGTAAAAGTGCTTTGGTTGTAAAGACAAAGCAACAGAGAGAGATAGGGACGGGAGGGGTGACGGGCAGAGGAGAGCTGACTCGGCAGAATGGGACGCTGATGGGTGCAGGACCCCGTCTCTCAGGTGTTTTCCCCCCTGGTTTGGTTTTGCTAAGTGGGCTCGTACATGAGCGCATTAAAGATGATGCAGAGTGCATTAGACTCTTCAACCACAGCCAGATGAAACATTTAGCTTTTAGTTATTCTAAGTTTGAAGGTGCACTCCCTCCGCTAATGGAAGAAATAAAACTCTTTGTACTGTAGTAACACACAATCTGCTTCATGTTCTTACCAACAGATTAGAAAAAGTCAAAATCACTCACATTTCTAACTGTCAAGACCACAGACTACTGCCTTGGTCACTGCAAAACAGTAGTAGCCTTTGCTTTAAAAATACAGCTGGTAAATTAATAAAATTTCAGTTTCAGCTACAATCATGCCTCTCCACGGTTATGAAAAGAAAATAATCTGTCCAAAATGGCATCATCATGACCTCAACGTCAATCAAAATTATGATTTTTGCCAAAATTGAGCAGCTGTAACTTGACATGCCAGATGGACAGTTCAATATATACGCCACGGAAATATTTTACTAATCCATCTGGGGAAGAGCCGTTTGAAAATGCTTGTGGTTGGACGAACGTTCGACTCGTCACACTCATCACAGATCAATCCATATCAAGCAACCCTGCTATGTATGACGTAGCATATGTAGAGGCTATATGTAGCGGCTAACCACGAGCAACAGTTAGCTGCTACAGCTAACAACAGTAAGCCGTTAGCTTTAGCTACCTTAGACTTGTCTTATATTAAATTATACCACACAGATGTATCATTTAACACTTATATGTGACATGAACCTTGTCAAAGACAATCCCTACCACGTTTTCCCGGTAAACTTCTGAGGAGAGCATGTTTCGCCAAGTATCATTGAGTAACCATGACAACCATAGACTAACCGGCATGTCCATGGAGGATTTCCTCATTCTCTCCCAGTTTCCCAGCAGTGATCCCCGGTCAGGAGAAGAGCAAAAACATGATTTCCCGTAAAACAAACTTCAAGTGACATTCTTTGCTCCTCGTTTAAGGAATAAATTGAGTCCATTTCTGATAAAAAAAAACAAAAAAAAACACAGTTATTAAGAACGCTTCAGAAGCCACCATTGTTCAAACATGCATGTTTGGTCTGTGATGTAACTGCAAGGGGTCCTTAAATATAAAATACGTTTAAAAAAACTATCCTATGACATTTATAAAAATAGGATTATTTTACTCAAATGTGACTGAGACATTTATCTACCTAAAGTACAGAGGGTAACAGGACTTTTTTTCTCCAATTACATCTGTTTCACAAGTGTAACTTATTTATTGAAGTTTATATAATACAAAACTAACATGATCTGCATCCTTTTCAAAATATGAGCCCCCTACTGTTTCAGTGGGCATACACCATTCATTTCTTAACAATGATTTTATTGTGGAGTATCTGCAGGAGGGTGTTGTGGGAAAACTCATTAACCTGCAAGGTTCAGGTTAGCACTTGAAATTTAGTGAGTGTTACAAACAAAGAAGAAGATGATAAGCACAGCTACACAAAGAATGAAAAGCAGAAGAAGTAGAAGAAGATCATGGACCCCACCTCCCTGGTCCTCAGGGTAGATCAAAAATATGCAGGGAGTCCAGGACCCCAAATAGAGGGTCTTGGTTTACTTCCAAGCAAACAAGAGTTTGGTTTCTGATGGGTTTGGAAGCCAGTCTGACAAAGGAGATTGCAAATGAGCCAAAAAGCAGAGAATGGGAAAACAGGGGAAAAGCAAGAGTTTGCGTTGCGATCACTGATATTTTCAATCAGAGTGAAGCTAACAATAATCCAGTTCTTTTCACAAGGAAATGTCTCAAACTCTGTGCAGGCTATGGATACAGAATGCTGAGGCCAATAAGATATTTTCATCACTCAAAATACTGCACCGCCGCTTTGATTAACACAATGTTATTACTCGTAGCTGGTTGTGTATAACCAGGTCATAGAGCAGCATTTGGGATGATGGCAAGTACAGCCCTAATTAGTGGTGGGTGGCTATATTACGCAGCATTTGACAGGCTTTGGTCCAGCTGACAAACTTTATTAAATTAATTATTAAACGACCCTGTAACTGACAAACACGTTTTCAGAAAGTTCAAGTGGTAGTGTTTGTTTCCTCTTGTTAAGCGAGCTAGTTGGTGTTGCTGGCAGAGGGACATGTAGGCTGTGCTGCATCTCAAAATAGTGCCTCATCGAAGTGGTTTGGTAGTGGAAAATTAAGTGGCTGTAAACAAACTGTTTGCTCTTTTGGTGGCTTGTTTTCTCTCACAATTCTTTTAATTACAGAGAGTTTGGCACCATGTACAGCAATGTACAGCGCTGGCGTCTGTCCTGAGATTTCTGAACAGAGACAGAACTGAGCTGTGACACTGTGGCACACGTACAGGTAACTCACACAACCCCTCTTTAAAAAAAAACCAAATTATCCCTTTAAAGCAGCGTGTAAGACACTTAGCATGTCTGTTCATGGCCATAATATTGTTAAGTATCTCTGTGTGCTAAAACAATACTTTAAAATCTCTGTAGCCTGTTATAAATATTTGTAGATCTGTTTGAGAAGTTCTGATACTGTCTAAACCAAATATGTGGCACATAAACTGTCTAATAGTGTGTTTAAATGTTAGTCTATTGTGTTTCATTTTTTACTATTACAAAGTTTTCATGTACAATTTCAGTTTGGTGGCATTACTGTGTCATACACCGAGCTCCTCTTCTTCCATGACACTAACAGTACTGCCTCAGAGAAGTTCTTCTCTCATCATTTTTGACTCAGTTTAATATAAAGATCTTCACAACACAGTGGCGTGTTTATTCAGGCGTTCCCTCTGTGAGGGAAGCAGCATGCACTTCACATGCAACACATGACAGAATGAGCACATGGGCATGTGGCACTGTGCTCCATGCCAACTGTCTTGTTTTCACGAGCGTAGGAGGCAAAAAAGTAACTGGACTAGAAACTCAATGATTGCCCAGCACTAGAGTGTGGTTTAAATAAGAAAAATAGGTTTATATTTTGCACATGTCCCCAAATAATGAAAATAAATATAACATTATCAGGACAAGGCCTGGTAATTACATATTTTACAACCTTCTGGTCAAGGTAACACTGAATGACTCATATCAACATGCTCTGTATGAGGAGTCTTAGAGATCTTGAGTGTAGATGTCGTCATCTCACCTACAAGTCAAAGCCTTGTGTGCTTCTGCATAAAGATCACAGATGGTAGATCCTTCGTGAGAGGCTGCTCCTGCCACAAGGGGCCAAGGACGAACCCCAAACCAACGTCAGCACTAGTGATGAACTTCAATTGAACGCAAAAGAGTGGAAAGTATGTTTATGGCATGTAATACAGCACAACGCAGCTGAGCATGTAATGAAAGGAAGTTCTCATGTCTGAAAGGAGGACATTTTACTGAAGTGTTGTCAGCAGATACAGGCCTGGAGGAGCACAAAGTAATCCTGCTCTGGACAGCCACTGGGATATTTTATTAACCCAACCTGCTGTCAACAAACAGCCCTAAGTGACAGTAATTGCCTGATTGTATCCTGGCTTTTTCTCAAATTTGTCATCACCCAGCTGTCAGATCAGGACAGCAGAGGGGAGACATAACGTCAAGCGACACGCTCCGCGAGAGATGGATGCAGATATCCTGGAGATGAATGCTTCAAGATTTAGGAACCCATAAAACTCATCCTGATGCTTCAGGACACTCTAATAACTATTTATGAGAGCGAACATCTCTCCAGGGAGTAATGCAAGACTGCACACTTGATCACATTAAAAGTTTGGTTCTTAGTTCAAACTTTTCATTTCCAGGAAAAGTGCCTTCAAGAGTACTGTTCAGACTGTCAGAGGGGAAAGGAACAGCAGGACAAAAACTTCATTACAGGTGATGAACCAGAGTTATCGCAACACCAAAGTGACTCAGAGATGATGGTTCTCAATAAATGCTGCAGACTTAGGGGAGTCATTTCTCCAGTATTGCCTTTTTATAAATAAATCGTCCATCATTTACAGCCACTTTATATTCTCTTAAACATCTTACCCCCTCCAAAGCACACCTTTGAGTCTCACTGTTCAGATCAGTACAAACAACAGGGGAAAAAATTGAAGCACAATAGGAAACAGCAACTCAATACAGATCATTAGGATGAGGCATGATACGGTACGATATGTTAAACCGGTGGTTCCAAACCTTATTTGTCTTATGTACCCCGTGAGTCTTTTAGTCATACCATGAGTACAACCTCACTCTCAAGTGTTGATGATTCTTCAAAAGTAGAACGTAATCAACCTGGTTTATATGGATTCATCTCTACATCTGCAGACCCACTGCAGCCTCAGTGCTTCTTTTGCAGTGAAATCCTGGCAAATAACTCAATCTCATGCCACACTCGGGAAGTGTCTGTGCCACAGTTATTGTCTCAACGGAGAAACTAGTAGTAGTGCACACTTACTATGTTATTGACAGCTTTATCTCAGAACTTCCAAGTTGGAAATAAATTATTAAATGTGTCCACATACTCCTGTGCTTGCGTACCCCTGGTTGGGAATTACTGTGTTAAACTAAACCATACAAAAATGATAAGATATGATGTGTGACACAATGGAGTAAACCATGAAGTATTAAACAGTTTAATTCTTGAATTCTTGAGTCATGACTCAAAAAAAGAGTACTGTACTTGAGAGCTTAAGAAAAAGAAAACAAGCATTTGCGCTCCAAGAGAAAATGAGTTTTTAAGCTGTGTGCTGAAGCAAATTCACTGCAACCGGTAGGATGCAACCTTCCAGTCAATATGTCCCAAGCATTAAAGAGCCTGTTTTTTTGCCTTAACTTGGGTTTACATATTTAATTTTGATGATTAAAAAGGTGATATTCAGCTGGAGCTCCTGTCATTTCAGGAGGCCCTACAACACATGAGCCCAGACAGCTCTGATTGGTTGATCAGCCTACGCTGTGGATATTGGTCAGTTCAGAAAGTTTCAGCACCATGTTGTTCAGTAAATGTGCATCTTTCAATGCGCTTGCTACTCCGAGCTAATGGGCTTGAACTTCTGACAAAACAATGGTATGACATCACACTGGCAGGCCTATACAGGGGGGGCTAGGTGAAAAAGCTGTTTCTAGCCAATACTGGTGCTACTAACAGACAAAGGAGAATTGTAAAACACACTAAATTGCATATAAACCCAAAAAGCAAAATATGAGCTCTTAAATGAAAGGCAGGACAGGGCTGATGCATTTCTAAGTCAAAGCATGATCTTTTATTTATTTTGTGTTGCAAATAACTGCATTTTTATGAAGAGACTCACAGTTTTTTTTTCTCCAAGTCTCTCCTAAACTTTCTTCTTGAAAAAATCCACAAGTTTTGACATATATATAGGCATTTGTGCTTGCTATATAAATTATTAAAACCTATCATGTAAAGGTTAGTATTTATGAATGAGAGAGCTCCATTTTATCTTTCCCAGTTCATCTTTCAGAAACACATTTCCTAATAAAACTCTGCTTAAGACTAAAACACCTTACATACAGGTAAGACAAACATACTGTGAAATAGTAATTAACATGCTTTTTCATATACTAATTCTGATTTAGCTGAGCACAGTCCTCTTCAAACTTTCCTAAGCAGTTGATAAAATAAACAAAAATAGGATAATACTAAATAATTTGCAGAATAATTTGTCACACAGCTGTAGCAGCTGCTTTGTTCAGTCATTTCTAAAAAGACCATCTCTTAAATTCACCACCAGCGTCATTCTCAAAATCACATTTAAATGTGAAACGTCAAATAATTTTGCTAGCAACGAGACTGTAAGCCTTTCAAAATGCTAGCTGACCTTTAAAGCTAGGCAGTACCTTGGGGATTATGCAGTTTAACTCTGGCATGCCAACTACAAAGGCATGGTTAACAAAAAACAAGAGGGACAGTATGTATCTGATATTTAGGCTTTGTCTGATGTGATTTCACGTGGCCAGGAGTCATTATATTTGGGTAAAGGGTGGAAGTTGAAGAACTGGGGGGTTGGTAAGATATCAGCCGACACTTTTTCGAGCTTGATGGCAAAGTACATTGATGAACACACACAACAAGTCATGTAAATGGCTCATGCAAGTTCAAAGCTGGGTCCATATGAAAAGGAAAATGCCTTAAATGAGAGAAAATTCCTTTTAACATGCCAGAAAGCTGATACATTCCAGTGCAGCTGTGGAAACACCCTGTACAGTCGGTATTGGCCTGTAAATAAAAGGCATGTGTTCCAGTTCCCGTACAATGTGAGTGCAAAGCAATAATGGAGGCAGATTTACATCAGGCAGCTTTGATGCAAACTCTCTTTGATGACCCCCGTCCTCCCTCGGGCCTGCACCACAAAGCACATGCATCCACTCACATCCAATGCAATTGATGGCAGGATACAAAGAGGGGCTTTATTGCTGAGTTATAATTTCATACTGGTTCGGTCCTGTCCGATCTCAGGACGAGAAAGAGACAAATGAATGAAGAGTCTTTCATCTGCTGGCACATTCAATTTCCTGTCAGAATTTATTACAGATAGGGGCTGTTTCAGTGTCATGTTGTGCATTCCTCTGAGCTCTCTGAAATCAGTTACAGTGATCCGTCATGAGTTTTGACTGAAGTGTCTGTTTTTCTAGAGTTAAACTTGAGCTGAGATTATTACTTTGTCATAACAGGTTTGACAAAAAAAAGCCGATTAAAATGTAGCTTAACTGTGCTGAGTCACTGGTTAGATCGTACAGAATAAAGGAGACAGTGACCCTTACTTCTCCATAAATTCATTACCTCAATCAGATTTCTTTAATTAGTTTTTAGTCTTGTGTGCCACTTTCAGGTCTTTGAAAACAAATCACCATGTCGCTGTCGTAAATAAAGCTACCTATAAGATAATAGAGATGTAAATGAAGTGTCTGTTTAAAGGCAGTTCCTGTCTTGGTCACTCAGGGGCATAATATCACTGTGAGGAGCTATGTTCAGACCTCCACCAAGCAGGTCCGTTCCAGCACTGGCCTTTCCACAACCAGTTTCAGAATAGAGTGTCGTCAACGGGATTTCCAATTATAAAATTCAATGTTTTTTTTGTGACGTCGATCTGAATCAAATCCAGATGAAATTTACCTTGATGATAGAGACATGGACCCCATATTATTCTGTAAAACTGTAAGCAAAACAAAAAATGGCAGATAATGATAACAATGATAACTTATGGGAACCTTTGGAAATGTCTGCTTCCAGCCAAATATACGAATCACCACCTAAATCTAAGTTTGGCCATTACCAACATCTCCTAAAAATTTCAGCAAAATCCGTCCTGTAATTTTTGCGTAATATTTCTAACAAACAAAGATACGCTGGCAAAAACATAACTCCTTGGTGGAGGTAATAAGCTCAAATAAAGAGCTAGCTAAGCCTTTATTAAAGGTATGATATGATAGATTAAGGGACATAAGACTACCAAAAAGAGGGTGAGGTTAAACTCCCTCTAGGTTTGTTGTTTTCAGCTTAGAGTTCACACTGATCAGTCTGTGCTTAATTCAGCTTTCTTTAATTGCTTAGAGGCTTGAACATATCTTCAATGGGTGCCACTGCTCCCATGTTTGTGAATGAAAAAGCACTTTCAGGTGTTTTCTTCAAACTTTGTCCTTCGGTCTCCTGAGTTGTAAAACCTTTAGACTTTGGAAGTCAAAGGTCACAGAACACAATATCACAACAGTGCCAAAAGGACACTGCATTTAGGGCCATATTGATTCTGTGAAATCTGTATTGATACATAAATCAACAAGGAGTATGTGATAATATAGCTTGTATTAATTATTTTAGCACAGCCCTAGTACTAAAAGGGAATTTCTTCAAACTGCACAAATGCCACTTTTGGCTAAGGGACTTTGGATGTCATAGGTCAAAGGTAAGGTGCGGGGTCTCATGTACTTTACTTACTTGTGAATGTAATATGGCAAGATCACTTTTAGATATTTCATTCAAACTTTACTCAAATGTCAACTCCATTTCAAGAGGAAACTCAATACAGTCTGAAGGTGTAGTAGCAATGTCAGTTTAGCCTTCAGATCATGGTCTTTTAGTTCCATCAAGGACTGTAATTTCTAGATTATAACACGCACCCCATATTTTCACGATTTCTGCCTGGAAAAACACTGTAATCAAATATAACACGCACCCAAATTTTCCCCAAACCTTACTCTCTCAGACAACTCAAAATTAACCTTTATTCAAAGTTTTATTCAATGAAATTTCAGTACTTTCACAACAAATACATAATTTCCTCTTTCAAACAGATGCGGAAACACCTTTTGCTTCGATGCACAATTACTACGATTTCTGCCTGAGCATGCTCAGTCGTAGTGTACGACCAATCAGAGAGCAGCTATCAACACGCCGATGTCTTCGATCAATCCCAGCTTAGCATTTTTGCGTCCCCTTGCTCACAAGATGGCAGCGCCCTTGTGTTTTCGCAGAGAAAGAGACTATTTTGGCTTTTTGTATCGGATGTGTTGCAATCGCGATGTTGGCGAGACGAAATATGGTAAGTATTTTGCATGTGCTTGTGTATAATATGCACCCAAAAATTAGAGCTTATTTAAAAGCCAAAAAAGTGCTCGTTATAATGGAGAAATTATGGTAAAGTACAAAATTTATAGCAATCACAGCAAAAGCTTCCCCAGCCCGTCCTTCCTCCCACCGCTACACTTTGTCTGTTCTACAAAAAAAACAAAAAAAACAAAAAAAAACACACACTGGGCTGTTGTTGCAGTACTTCTGTGTGATGCATGTCACACAAATGATGAGGCTGCAGTTTGAGAGACAGAAAGTTCTCTTTAGCACATAAATTCTCTGAACTAAAATCAATATCTTCCTATATAGTACTTTATTCATTTGTGTGAATATATGGTTTTAATATAGGTATTTAATTAATTTGGAAAAAGCAGATCCAAGCAGGGTCTTAGTTCTCTTCGCGTGGAGGGTGGTACCCTGAAGCTGGCATCAGCATCAGATGCTGGCAGCTTGACAGGGCGAGAGGATTGGACTGCCAAAGGAAACGGAGACTAATGATTGGTTCCTTTATGGGTAAGTGAGAGGAGTGGTACCTTTAGGCCTAAGAGATTGGATAAAGTGATTGAGGAAGGAGTTGCATGATTCTGAATTGACAGAATAATAAAGGGAAGCAGAGGTCTGGAACAATGGAGAGAAGCCAGGAGGCATTGGAGGGGAGAACAGGGGGAGCTGGAATGACTTCTGCTAAGGTCCACAAATTTTAATTTTATTTATAGGACTTTTCTTAACGGGATGCAAGACAGGACAAAGAGTGTGTATTACCCATAATGGTTTCTGCTGATGTGAGATGCTTTTGCCTTGGTGCCATGTCTAAAACTTCTGCTCAGACTGCAGCCAAGCCTCTCTTTAGAGGGGGAGAGATACATTTAGTACTCTTAAGACTTACTCACTGATGAAGAAATGAATTATAAATCTGCAGAACATCCAAAAAAAAAGATGGTTTATTGAAAAAGTCTGCTTTCTAACTTTCCAAGAGGGGTGTGTGAAGGACATGAAGGACCTCTTAGTCCCAAGCTTGTAATTTACTTCCACACTTCACTGACTCAAACCCTCATGTCTTGCCAACCCATTCAACTTCCAAAGTGTCTCTGAAAATGTTATGAACAAGGTGCCATCTCAGCGGGACTGAAACTGAGCCAACCCTGAAATCTGCAGGGTGTCACTCTCTCACTACAAATATCATTACACGGTGTTGGACAAGGCCAACAGTTACATTTCTTAAACTATTTGTATAGCTAAAACAGGCTGCAGCCATTCAGAGAGGTCTCCGTTTCCCTGTCAATCCATCAGTATCCATTTCTCATACTGTGAGCAGAAGGGAAAGGTTCATTTGGCAGAACAGTCTAGCAGACAGCCAACAGATGAAACCTCAGAATGTCACATTTGGATGGGAAAAATCTGCTGCAGCCAACAAAAACTGGCAACCAATAGTCAAACAATCAGCTAAGGATTTCACAAGTGTATCTGTGATGAGGAAAAAGTGATCTAAAACTGATAATGTGAGATTTAAATGTTCCACAGGTCTTAACAACTGAGGTGAAAACGATAATTACCTTAAAAAGTATTGCTCTATGCAGATGACACTTTTGTAAATATGTGTGTTACAATTCATCTTCCTCTGCTGAAACAACGCAAAAGCTAAATGAAGGTCGCCTTCTTTATAACAATCAATGATCTAATGTCATCCCAATTTTAGGGTCCTGTAAATCTAGGATCACAGAATTGTGGACAGAATCATGGAATTGGACATTAAAGGCACAATTCAACATAAACACAGAATATCATGGAAATGACAGACATTTTACGTAAAAGTTTTTTTTTTCCGGAATAAAATGCAATGAATCTTTGGGGAAATGTTCCGAGAGGGTCACTAAGGCTGGGGACAATGCACGCTTCACTTCACGAATAGAGTAAACATGTCAAATTGGCCGCCTAAGACGCTGGCTAAATTGGCAAAGAAGCTATAAAACTCCCAGCTAACTCCAAAGTACACAGTAGATCAGTTTCCTAAGGATTATTATGTGTCAGGCCATCAAATGTTCAGCAAATTCTGTCAACATACTGTTGACTGGAATGGAAAAGATACATGTGAAGACCACCTGAAGAGTGAGTGTCTATATTTCATTACTTTATACTGTGTCTCAGGGTTAAATTTGCGTGAAATACTGAAAACCAAACTCTCAAAAATTAAAACAGAAAAAAATGGAATATGGGAAAAACTAATACAGAATTTGGGAAAAAATAACAGATTTTATAGGGCCCTACAATTTTATTATCATTACACATCAATGTTTATGTTAATATAGGAATAACATGGAGAATACTGCAATGTAATCTGTTAGAGTTTAACATTTATTTCACAAGTTACTCAATGCTGTAGTTTAGCAAGTTAGGTAATCCTGTGTATCAGGCATCACCAAATGGCGGACCTCGGTCCGGATCTGGACCGAGTGATGGTTCTGTCCGGACCCGTGACCAATCTCTGATAAATTCACAGCATTTCTTCCAACAGTCGCGGATACACAGCGGGCGCTGCTACTCCAGTTAACACTAGAACCGCTACTGTGGTCTGATCACAAGCTGGTCATGCCATGAGTGTTCCTAAATATATGTTCTGTAAGTTTTCTGAAGCTTATACTGTTGTTTAATAAAGCACCAAAGAGGAACAAGACATGATTCGTTTTGCGGAGGTGACTTTCCCGCGGCTATCGTGTTTACAGCACGAGCTGCAGCAGCCACCAGCAAACAGGAGGCAGAGCCAATTTAACTGGGAATAAACTGCCTGTGCAAAAAAATAAGACCCTTGTCACCTGCAAGCTTTGCAACCGACCTGTGTGGGAAATGCTGATGAGGGCCGAGAGCTTTTGCGCTGTGGTGGCGCTGCGCTGTCCACGGGGCTGATCCTGTTCTTTTTCTAATTGTTTACTAATCGAGTTGATCATTTGTTCGTGTTATTTTCATTGTTGCAGTTCTACAGTTTTTAGCACTATTTTATTTCCGAATGTTTCATATTTGGCAAGTTCTATCAACACTGTTCTGTTTATTTATTTATTAGCCTATGTGAGTGTGGGTTCATGCAATGTTAGCAGTGCTGTTTGTGTGAGAGAAAGAGAAAGAAAGACTGAAAGAGAGAGAGAGAGAGAGAGTTAAGGACAGAGAGCCAGAGAGAGAGAGAGCAAAATCTGAAACATGTGCAAATTAAATATTTATCTTCCTGTCACTTTCTTGTTACATTATATGGTAACAACACAGCAGAAAAGAAGTTACAGATGACAAATGGTTGTACTTTTAAGAGTTAATTTCTTGTATTATGAAGATGTTGACTTTTTTTTTACTGGAAGTGTAGGTCTTCATTTTTTTAGGCTGTGACCTCTCTTATTTAAGAAAAAAGAAGAGGAAAAATATTTCATTTATTTACTTGACGTGTAGGCCTTCAATTCTTGGCTGGGACCTCTTTCATTTAAGAGAAAAAATGGTTTTGGCTCTGTTTGCACTTTTTTATTTATTATATTTCAGGTTTTCCTTTTTTAATCTGAAATAAAAGCCTTAATTAATTTGCCTAGGACTATTTTTATTTATGATAAAGGAGCTAGCTGTGCACTCAATAAAACATATCCTGCATTAAAAATTGACAAAAAATATTGTTGAAACCATAAAAATGTGGACAAAGGGGAAGGCTATAAGACACAATTTGGACTTCGGTTCAGACCTTTTATTGGTGGAAACTTTATTAACTGGACCTCGGTGACTTTTAATTGAATACCCCTGCTGTATATGATTAACTTTATTGTTTGGACATAAGAACAATGTTTGAATCCACAATCACTGAACAGTCTTCGCATATGATGCACAGAATTACATTTTGAGCAAGACTGTTTGTATGAAGCAAAACTAAAAACTTGTTCTAATCTAGTGTGTGAGGACAGTCTGTGCGGCGTGTGTGTGCAGGCGGGAGGAGAGGATTGTTCATATTTTGGTGGATTTTGGGACTCGGTCTTGGCACTTGTGAAGACGTCTCAGAGGCACATCCGTGTCTGCCAAGTCGTCACTTTGCTGCCAGTCTGATGATCTTTTCATCAAGACCAGACGAAATGCTCAGAGTTTAGTACAACTTTATGCATTTAGGCAAAGACGTGTGCACATATGTAGATAAAACCGCAGCTTCTACTTTAAGATAGTTTATTTTTTTATATAAAGAGGTTTGATTGTGTGCACTTTTAAAGTCTATGTAAAACAAACGGCACAGCATTTCTCATCTCATCCCCAATGAATAACAATTGCCCGTGCATCTATTTGCGGTAATCATTTGCTTCTAAGCTTTCAGAGTTTGCTATGCAAGGCTGTCTGCGAGGCTCGTTCTGTGGGCTGGTAAACGAAAAAAGATGAAAAGATTTTCACCACGTTTCAATAGTGTCATCAGTAAGCAGCACAAAAACTCTGAATCCTTCAACTTTACAAATAATAATCATGGCACCTCAGATTATTAGCTGTTCACAATGAACCTTTGAAGGGAACTGATTGAACCGTTGATCTGCGGTTCTGTCCAAAAGGTTTATAAATGATGTGTTTGAATTATTTTGTTTTCAATCAATCTACAAATGTAAAGTGGGCAAACCAAAGAAAATTTTAAATCAAATCAAGTATTTGGTATGACTACTCTTTGCTCCGAGTCCAGCTGGCATTGTTTGTTGTATATAAAGATAGAATTTGACACAGTGTGTGAGGTGTTGATGGACCTGTACATTATGGTAGCTTTCCCAGCATCAACTAAAAAGCGCTTTCTTCCACGGTAGGACATGCTGCATGATTCGCAATATGCTTGCCGTCCATTTGAGCTCAAACAGCCGCCCTCCTCTTCGGTAAAGTGTTAATCACCTGACAGACAGGACAGCTGGACCTTCCCTTTTTATCTTCAAGGCTGCTGTCTGATCTCCCCACAGACTGATTTAAAACAGCGATGCTTATTACAGTGAGGGACAGATAGGGACGCCTTCGGCATCCCGCTGCTGCTTTGGGCCCCGTGGAGATAAGAGGGCAGCAGGCAGTCTGCTTGCCTCCGTCCACTGATGAATAACAATATAGCCCCAAGGTCACCATCCAAGAGTGAGCGACTGTGTGAGAGTGGAGACCCAGAAAGACAGAGAGTGTGCTGTATTATTACAAAGCGCATTGGCATTCAGGGCTCCTTCACCTTGTGCTCCGTCATGGTTAACACACATGCACAAAGCTAATCACTATTTAATGTGTTCATGTGTGTGTGGTCTCTATTTCTGCACCTCTCTTTTGTGTCTTTTATCTAAACAAATACACAACATTTCACAACATCAGCAAATACTTCCTTAAAAAACAGTCAAATCAAACTGCTTAAATGATTAGAGTGCAGCATTATCATCATATAAGCACACGTCTAACTGATATGCTTCAAGACGAATCGAAGACCTTGATCACTTTGGCATTATTTGGCCATTTGAGTTTCTCCATTCATGCATAAGTCACTGTCACCTTTGTAATCGCCTGTTCCATCTCTCTACCTCGTTGGTATTCTGCAGACCACTGACAACACAGACACCAAATCTATCTGCAACTAAATATTTGTCTGGATGGCTTTTTTGTTTGTTGAATCACATCTTAATGGAAATGCTGAGGTTGGCTCTCTGGCATTGCTGTGATTCAGTGTTAAGTCTTAAAGCTCAAAGGTCAGTAATACGGTTCAGCATAGAAAAGGCAGGGATGGTCTGAACAACATGAATTAGCATACTGTTTCACAGATAAAGAATATGGTTTTACTTCAGAATCAAAATCAGAAATACTCTATAAACCCCCAAGGCGAAATTTTGTTGTCATATGCTCTTATACACAGCACAGCAGTCGGAAAATATCAAATAAAGACATTAAAAGAGTCTTTAAGCAGTATCAACTTCCTAACGAAGGAAAAATAAGTAAAAATTAAGTAGAAGTGAGACTCCAAATGAGGCCAAGGAATTCACAATATTAACAATTACAGCACCATTTGTCTGAAAGGCAAGATTGACAGTAAGGTACAGTTTGTCAGTAAGGATATTTCTCTGGGTAATTACATTTGTGTATTTACTTATCAACAAACACCAGAGGTATAAAACAGTGAAACGTTTATTCTACAGGACCTGGTGAAGTCGTGATATTAGAGGGAGGATTTATAAAGTCTGATGGCCACAGGCGCTCTGTGGTGCATCGTGGGGGGATGAGTCTCGCACTTCCTCACACTCACACTTACTTTCTGACAGGGTTGCAGCGAAAGAGTAAATGGCATACCATGTGATAAGAAAGAATAGCATAAGCAGAAAAACAACTACAACCATGTAAAGTCATGATTATTCCATGACATAACACAGTGCTGCTGGTTACACTAAAGTGGTCGGTTAAAAAAATAAGCAGCTGGTAGATTTTTTAATCCATCTGCCATAAAAGCAGGTGGAAGAAAAAGTTCATCTCCCCCTCTTTGCTCCGTCTCCAGATGCTGTATGAGAGGCATGACAGTGGCAGACACAGCGGGGGACAGAAGCACTAGGAGTGAAAGTCTCTGCTTTTGTGTGGATGTGGGGGCACGAGCCGTGTCGTGCATCCAAGCCAGACTGCAGCGTGAATCAGCACAGGTGTTATGGCCTCACAGAATAAATGTGAATATCTTGTGACTGTCTGGAGGTGTAAATATAATAGAGTCCTGGCACTGTGAGTTGGGCTTTGAAAAAGTAAACAAGAAGTTCTCCTAGAGCACAAACCTCCAGCAAGGAATTCACAACATTGTCTGGCGAGTTATTGTGAAAAATGTGAAATAATGCTCTTCCTCGCACTGTCCTTGAGAAGATTCCTGTATCAACAGCTGGAACTGGACCACCACCAGAATCAAATCACTTATCAGTTGTGCCACGACCAACATTCCTTGAAAATTGGATCAAAATCTGTGAATAACTTTGAGTTTATTTTACTTTACCTTTATTTAACCCTTTGACTTCCAAACTAAGAAATACACAAACTGTGTTCCTTCCTCTTCATTTAGCAACATTTCAGGTTCTATTTTTCAGATTACCCAATCGGGAAGCAGATATGTTGGTCAACCAGCTGGTTGGCTTGCCTGTTAAGGTCATCCTGGGCATGAACGGATTTATTTCATTTCTGCGACAAAATTTTTGTTAATCATCACAGAGATCAAAATTTAGATATTTAGCAGTGTACCCAGTTTTCTGAGGAATCAGATACATTTTTTATCATCAAATTTATTTTCTTTCAACTTAATTATGACTGTTAGAGGATTTGGAAATATGTGAATAGATTTTTTCTTACTCCGATGTATGCTCTTACTGTTAGATTTCTTAGGAGCTATGCAGCACTAACCAGTGGATACATGTACTATACAGAGAGGTGAATAAGGAAAAATAGACAAAGATGGGCTTTCAAAATTTTAGGCAGCAAAAAGTCAACCACATGGTTACAATGCCAGTCGAAGGGTTAACCAGGAAGGAGATTAAAAATCTCTATTACAAGAGAGACTTGGCCAAGGTAGCAGCCAATACAATGTTACAAAATAAAAAAACAACAACAAAAACATTTAACAGCACAACAACTCACATTTGAAAACAGGCAGGACAGACAAAAGTGGTAAAAAGAGATTTAATTAGGACCCTAATTTAGTCTGAGGCAACCATGTTTCTTCTTTAAACATTCTTCCCTTTAAAACAACTCAATCCTAGACCAAGCTTGCAGCATCTATAGGTAACTTTTTAGAGGAATAAACCAGTGAGGGGTGGAAAGTGCACATGAATGAAAAAACAACAAGTGTTTTATTGACTGATAACACTGTTCCAAATCAAACAGCAGGTCTTTTTGTGCTTATTTTTTCCACAAAGTTGGGGAAAATTCTAAACTTTTTCTCATGAAAGAGCATGACCTTTGGGTACATGTTTATAATTGTAACATAGTTTTATAGGAAATTTAAAAGGCTGCAAGCTGCCCCAAATAAAAGTCAAAATTAATACAGCTTTGAGTGGTTTATGGGGCATGAAATTCAACAAAAACAGTATTTTGATTGTTTTTAATGATGCACATCATGCACTTTTTTGTTTGTAGTCATTGTTCTTGCTTTACAGGTGGTTTCATTCTTTGAATAACTAAATAAATCATGTCAGCCTGCTTTAGTAGGTCAGAAATGTTTACAGCATTCAATCATCTTGAGCTCTGTTCTGTAATTTTTTATGATTGGAGTATGTATCTGATTGGACTGTAATGTCCACATCCATCATCAAACACTGATTAAATATGCTGTCTAAGCTGCACTATATGAATAAGACAATATGTGCATGGCAAGAGTTCATTTAAACATCTTTCTTTCATCACACCAAAGACATACGCAGGATTTCCCAGCATGCAATAGTGCCAAACTGGGCGAGGCGTTCCTGGCTAGCTCTCTGTCATTAAGGGGGATAAAGAGGACGCCATTCTTCGCATACACGCACACAAACACAGAGTTTATGTGTATCATCTCAACAATGAGATCATAGAATTTCATTCCTGTACCCCGTTTAATCCAACCCACAATCTCACTCTTTCTTATAACACCGGCCTAATCTGATAAGATACAATGCTGATATAAAGGAGTGGAGGGTGTGAGGAAGAGGAGAAGTGGTTGAAGAGGGAAAAGGAGAGATAATAAAGGGGAGGAGGGGGGAAAGGTCAGGGAGGTGGAATGGATGGAGGGGAAGCGGGGGGCTGTAAAACAAAAGTGTGACGTGGGAGTGGATGATGGATCGGGGAGAAGATGGAATAAATGAGTGGATGGGGAAAGGGCAAAAGGAGAGGGGATTATATGATGAGAGGATAAGAGGAAGAGAAGGGAGTTGGCTTATTTGGTGATCAACAGTGTTTCATAGAGAAAACAATGAAAAACAGCATCTCATGAGAAACCCCCACAGCACAGTTTCAGGTAGCGGTTGCTATTCTTGAGAATTTATGGGAGTTTCATGAGCTCATCAATAAGTAGGTTGGGTTTACTCGCTGTCAGGTCTGCAAACACAGACTCTGCAGGAGCTCTCAAACAGAAATTTACAAAGGAGCGCAGATATAAAAAGTCTGCCTCGTGTCGGGTCTCAAACTCTCCTTTAGGAACATCGCTAATTACTTGTCTTTTTACGATTCAATCCCCTGTCTAGGTGCTCAGATGTGTTGTATGGATGGAGCTGTGAGGCCAGAGTCTGATTCACACTGACTAAATAACAGCCATATTGAAAATCAGCTCAGTGAGTAATTAAACAGACAGTTCTGTCAGGGCTTTTGAAGGATTGTTGTCAGGTGTATGACTAACAAGTTAAACCAAACTGGTGCTAATGATCATTTTAATATGAGGGTTAAAAAAACAGACGTTAACTGAAATCTAAACAGATGTGTAGGAGGCTTAAAAATGGGTAGGGGACAGCCAAACTCTGCTACCAAGGTGAGGTCGTGGAAAACAGAGTCATGTCACAGGTTACCAATTTTGTTTCCATGTTTTATGTTTTGTCTCGTACTTCCTGTTTCATCTTTGAAAAGTCACCTGTCTCTCTTTATTTCCATAGGTTTGCTTCCTGTCTGGCGTTGTCATACCTGATCCCTGATTGTTCCTCCCCAGCTGTGTCTCATCAACCCCAATCACCTCATGTATTTAACCATCATGTCTTTTCCTGTCTTGTTGCCAGATTGTTGAACCTCAAGCCACTTTCGAGCACTTTATCTCACAGCGTTGTTCATGTTCATCGACTTGTTTTGCCTGAACCTTGCCTCAAGCCTGTTTTGTTTGTCAGACACCTTTGCCTGGATTGTTTTTACCTGCTCGCGTACCGAAGCTTGGACTGTTAATAAACCCTGCTTTTGTCACACGGACCTGATTGTCTGTAATTGAGTCTTTTGTACCTAGAGTCTGTTTCATGACAAAGACTAATGCTGAAGTCAAACTGCTCAATTTATGCATGACTATGGCCCAGCCCGACAGTCGTAAAGTTCTGGGAGCCACCTGCAACAAAAATCTGTTATTTTATCTTGTGCAGTGTCATAGCGATGGAAAACAAGAGACCAGTCTGAGACACCTCACGACTCCTTAAAAGAAGGTCTAGCATGTTTGAGTTTTGTTCCGCCTCTTATGATTTGGTCCCTCAGGTCAGAGAAATTGATCAATAAGAGCACCAGGGGCATGCACGACAATCACAGATGCAAAAAGATGGAAGTTGATGCCTTTGGAGCTACAAGACAAAGAAAATGTTTGTCAAGCTCTGAAAGCATCTCTGTCGAAGTCATCAGAAAATCCTTAAGGGTACACATTTGTAACTGTCCATCTTAAAAAAATAAGTTTTAGAGTCAATCCAGTGTGGAAAGACGTACAGCAGAGAGTGCTGCCCCAACCACACTCTCAGAGCAAAGCCATCTATATACTAGGGCTGGGTATTTCCAGCAACTTCCTGATACAATACTCATCCTGACATTGAGGCCACGACACGTATGCTGATACATGGAAATTGCAAACACTGACTATACTTTTAACAGAATTCCCGACAAGTTTTGCTTTTTATAACAAGAAGAAAAAGAACAAGGATGAGTTTTAAATGATTTTACAACTTAAATTCAGGTCCTCAAAGATGGTAGACCTTAGTTCAAATCTGAAACATGTAGCTTGTCTTCTACTTTGACCTGTGCCATTATTAACATTACTCAAAAAGTCTTGACAACAACTGTTAAGCATTGAGGCCGTATCGATTCATGTATCCTCTAGGAGTGTGTGATGATGTTTTGCTGTACTGATATTTTGAGCGCAGGCCTACTATGTACTATGTAAGTTTGGCAGCAGGTTGTGAATTGTGTTATAGCAGGAAAGTATTTTGACCATCTCCACTCTGTGTTTCATGGTGGCAGAGGCTTACAGAGGAGAAAGGACAGAGACATATGAGGCTAAAGAATGGCAAGAAGTCGATATTAGACAGAATTCTGCATGTTAACAAGAGCCTCATTAAATACGCAGAGCAGGTTATGTTGTTGGATTGTGAGCAAAGTTTCTGTTCTTAGCTTTTCGTCCTATTTGTTGGATCCACTTTCAAGTACTCAGGACTGTTGGACAGGCAGACACCACAAAAACATAAAGCCTTTGACGTTGGCCATCACCAGTGAAGAGGCAGAAAAACGGAATTGGGAAGAACAAGGACAACAATGTCTCTGCACAAACATATTTCAAAGTTGCAGCTTATTTGAAGAAGAGGATCATCTTTGATCTTCAGAGCGGAGATTTTTTCTGGTCCTTTTGGATGCATTTTGGAGCTCTGAAACCATTCAAATGATCACACACTCTCTGCGCGTAGACCAATTTGTGAAAACTTCTAAGGCCTGTTTGGTGTTACTCAAGAATCCATCCGGGAAACTTTCCACCATGAGGCTCCACTTCTTTATTCTAAAACTTCCTCTAATGTTCTTCCGGAGCCAAAAGTTTTTATCAACCTGGCAGAAACTGTTTCCAAGCCCTTTGAGCACTCCAGGTAGGTTAAAAACAAATAAAGCATTTGGCTCAGGAATTCTCCTTCTTCTCACGCCTCCTGCTGTCAGCTGACCGAACATCCCTCTTCAATAACGCAGCTCGTTAGGGACACTTTGGAGATAAGAAGAGTGGGGACTGATGGGGGCCATTTGTCACCTCAAGCGTCTGCTGCCCTGGACCCTTGAGCTTGTGCTGCTTCCACTTAGGAGATTCAAACATGCACAAACACACATCTGTCTCTGAAGTAAGGAAATCACTGGGTGCATCATGTCTGGCACGTCAAAATGCAAAGAAAGAAAGCAGGAAAAGAGCAAACTGATCAAATGCTATTAGCTATTCTTCAAGCTCGGTGTGACATTTAATTACACACATGCTCAGTGAGGCTGATGAGAGATGTTTTTTTAAAGCTACATCTCTTGAGGCGGGAGGAAAAGCCAATAATTTGACTGCCAAATACACAAACATGCACACTCAAGGCTCACTTTTCATTCAGGAGTGGCATAATGATATTCCCCTTCAAGAGCTGCACAATATAAGGACAACATTAAGCAAAACAAAAAGGCTTAATCCGTGTATTCTAACAGCTGATGCCCCTCATTTTCGGTGTCGTTTGTATGCTGGGTGACTAACAGTGTGATTACCAGGCTAAGGACCAATCATGTGCAATGACAAAAGGGCCAAGAGGATTGGGCAGTGTTCCCAGTGTTGCTTGAAGTAAGTGGGCAGCGCTTCCAGTGATGACAGAAAAAAAAATAACTGAGTCAGAGTAATGCTGGAAGTGTTCTGGGCAAGAGTGGAAGTCATAAATAACCGTTTTTCCTGGAACAGAAGGTGAGAGACTCAAATGATGTGTTCTTGTGTGTCTGTGTTGTTTTTGAAGCAGTTGTAGTCGCTGGAGTGTGTGACATGGTGACTGAGCGAAAGAGGGACACTTCCCATTCATCTAGAAAACACACCACAATTTTCCTATTAATGCATGCTAATTCACCAAATGAGGGAGAACAGTTGTTAGAAGTGAAACTGTTAGCCTCTCAGCTCAAGGCTGACAGGACCGCGATTGCAGGGCTGGGCAACATGACTTAGATATTGTGTTTTTTTTTATTTATGTTTGCTCCTTTAGTAGTGGTTTTATATCATGGTAGTAAAAGGGACCATGCATTTTTATGGAACTATTAAGAACTACACCTCACTTCTCTTTTAGAGAAAGCTAGTACAGGGAAACTTAGCTCATGTTTGTGCCTAAAAGCGGAAGAAACACATTTTTTTCAGTTCATTAGTTTAGATTTGTTTTGCAGTACAATACTGAGGCATTTAGGGCCTTATAAAATCGTGGATGGAACCACAGAATTAAACGTTAAAAGCAGAATCGAATATAATTGAATTGTCAAAAAATGGAATAAGGGAAAAATTAAAATGGAATTTGGGAAAAAATAACAGATTTCATAGGGCCTTAAAACTTTGGCTGTAATGAAATGTTATGGCTTTTGTTATGTGAAGAATGTTGGAACTGACATTTCTATTGCTGACAGAGCCTTCCATGCAGACACTTCCTGAATCAAGCACCAAAACTAGAGACTTGAGGGTTTAGGCAGTTATTAAAGCAGCTGTAATGGAGACTAAAATCCCTTCTGCAAGGCAAACGTGCCCACTCTATTACTGATATTCAAAGATAAAGATAAAACACAGTGGAGAGAGAACAAACATTCACCACAGTGCTGTGCAGTAACTTATCCTCACTGTGAACACATTCAGTTTGACACACAGGTTGTGGCTAATAGATTTAGACCCAAGCTATTACTCCCTACTTTGTCAGAAACTGTGCTATTTTGCAGCTCTTTGCACACTTGTACATGTCAAAGGTGTAAAAGGAGAGAGCAGTGGTATAATGTGAAATGCTTATGTCCTGGGAGCATCACTCTTTAACTCCTATCATAAAGCACCAGTTAAAGTCTGGGCATTATGCATAGCAAGACACACTTCTCACTCCTGAGCTAAAAAAGGCAGTCAGAGAAATAAGTCTCTGTGGCACAAACATCAGTTTGACTCTCTGCCGACTTGTGTTTCTTGCAACACAAAGATAGTTTACTTTTTTTACCCATTTAATATTTAAAACTGATGCAATATCTGTTGTCTGCTTCTCTGTTTATTTCCTTTGTCCCTGTGTTGCCCTCATCTTTCTCAGTCATGATGAAATTCGACTAAACATGAAGATGATTGTCATGATTTCCTGTTTGGCCAATTGGATGGAATTCCGCTCACAATGTACTGACAAGTTGATGCTAAGGTTTTGATTTTTATTTTACCTTTACTTTACCAGGAGATGAAAAATATCTTTTCCAACAGAGACCTGGCCAAGGTAGCAGCCTATAAAAAAAATGAGTTTAGCTCAGTATAGTCAGGTTAAGGATAGTTTTCAGCTTAGAGTTGAAAATAAATCCAATATCAATCCTTTGGATAATTTAGGAAAAACTTCAGGCAAGGTTCAAAGCAAAAAGAGAAATATAAGAAAGTTTTCTCAAGGAGCATGCTGGAAAAAGCCCAGTGGACCAACACCCTTTCCTCACACTGATCCATAATATCCACGTTGTTTTGGATGCTGATGCAGCAGTTGCAATAACATCCCTGTGAACTCTACTCCAAAATATTTTCAAGCCAGCTTGAGATGATAGTACCACCGAACAAAGCAACATAAACAAAGATAACATGCAAGAGTAAACTTGTTAATCCAAATCTTACCCATCTGTTCCATAACATGTGAGGTAAAACAGCTTGGAGCATATGCAGCTAAGTGGCATCTGGGTTTAAAGCTCACAGTTATTCATGCAGAGATAAGTCTCATGTTGAATGTAAACGCTCTTCCACCGCCCTGGATCACTCTCCATATCTGCATTTAGTCATTAAAGGATTGAGGCTTTTCACATTAGCTCATCTGACATTTATGAAAGATCTCCCACTGTTTGGAAACACACGACGGATTTGAGCCACAAATCCCCACTTAGTGCGACACGAGTGCACACGCCTGGACCACACGTACACACACACTCAGTCAGGGGAGGCGAACTGTGTTTGTGTGCTAAGTGAGATTATCATCATCAGCTTCCCCTCTGCTTTTGCTTGAACAACAATACGGCAAAGTAAATACACAGCTGCAACAACAGCCAACCGCAAATAACAGGCTAAAAAACACCCTGCTGGTGCCTCGTCGATACCTGCACACAAACACTCCGCTGGTAATTTGGTATTGATGTTTCAGCCATGTGGGTCAATGATGTGGTCAGCGTTTTTGGCAGCAGTCTGTTTAGTTAAAAGTCCATTTTTTTACAGGACAAAAACACTTGCATGGGCAGAATTGACGAAATGTCACTTCTTCATCAATTACAACACAAAGACTGACTCTTATTCGACTCTTTTCAAATGAAAGAGCATTCAGTGGAGGAGAAAAACAAATTACAGTATTACAAATCTGCATCATAACCAAGGAAGTAAATGTAAATTAATCCTTGAAAATCACTGGCAATTATTCATGCTATATACAAACATATTAAGACTTAAAGTTATTAGATTTAGCATTGTTTTGTGGTAACTATAATTCTGTCAGGACCACTTTGTCAAGTCACCAGAGCATTTACTTAATTTATCTTTATTAGAAGGTACATTAGCTTAATTGCAGTTATTTAAATTTAGAGGTACGTCTCTAATGCCTTCCAACACACATTAATGTCAGCAGGACAGTTAGAAAACAGCAGAAACTCTGGAGCTGGGGTGGAGGAGGGTTGCAAAGCAGCTTGCAAAGAGAGCAGCAAAGAGTAGGCCAGCTCAAGCAGCGTAAGTAAGGCAATGGCAGCTTGGTGGCTAACCAGCTGGATGTCAGCAGTGGCGCGCTAGCTTTGGATCAGCTGATTAACAATGTAATGTTGGCATGATAGCATTGACTCTGTGACAAACTACTCTTATGCTTGATACACTCGAAAAGTTTCGAATAAAACAGGTTCTTTGTTAATAATTTGCATAGCATTAAAATCACAGTGGGTTGAAATCTGCCATAAGGAGCTAAGAAGGTGAGTGGAGACATTAAGGTTTCTTTACAGGATATGACAGGAGGAAGTATGGGCCAAAAAACAGAATTGTTCATAAAAGCATTTGAGCTCACTTTCAGCAAACGTGATCACCCCTGAAAAATGATTTCAGATACTCAAGGTTTGTATGTTACCGGTCTGACATTCTTCTTGGGAGAAATCATTATGTTTTCATGCTTCATTCATCAAATATTTCATTAAAATGATTAATGTGAATAATCTCTGGCTAATTTGATTTCTCTGTCTAAAGGGTGTTCTGTCAGCATTTTCATAAAAGAGAATTATAGTTTAAGCACTTTGAAGCACTTTATCTAAAATTCAAGCTCAGTAACAGTACATTAATTCAAGCACCCGTATGAAACCTGCTCTGTACAGCCCAGGATTATGAGGAAAGAGCTGCTTCCTGTTCCCTCGCTCTTCTTTCAAACTACTTAGTAACCAGCAGGTATGCACAAGAACACACTTGTGAAAATTTGCCCCTGAATGTTTTGACTTTGGCATGTTGTCTGACATTATTCCAAACATTAACAAATGCAGGAAGTTTTACAGCGACAGTCAGCCACAAACTTCATGAATATTAACCGCAGCAGGTAGTTTACCAGATATTTGCTTTTTGATCAAAGTGACTGTGGCAGCTAGAGTAACATTTCAAGTGGCAGATTTGCCGAGAATCTGCAAAAACAAACTCTTATTTTCTTGAAACTTTGCTACAGTGTTTGGTTCATTTTCCTGCGGAGATGACAGATCTTTGAAATCTTAATCAAAATGCGATGCTGTTTATTGTTCCTGTGCTGTTTTTCAGTCCAAATGTTTTCTGTTTGCTTCCAGCTGCAAACAGGAATTTACATGACTTTCAGACCAAGAGGGAGAAGAGAAAAAGAAGAGAAAAAGAAGAGAAGGAGGAGGAGGAGGACCAGACTTTGAGCACCAGCCAGCAAACTAATCGTCCCACGACCGATTTGGCCTTGAGGCCCCTCTAACCTGACCCGACTGATCTGAGCTCCAACGTCCTGTGGTGCAGCAGGTCATGGAGGTGAAGGGACAGAAGATTATAATCAAAGGAGAAGCACTTTTAAAAGACAAACAACTTCTCACTTCTTGTTTCTTTAGAGAGTCGGTGAAATGGATTTGAGCTGTCAACAAAAAAAAAAAGCTCAGTTCATCACATTAGATTTTCACGTCAATTTTAAGAAAGGTTTTGGATTATTATGAGATGAGGAATAAATTAAATTTTCCTTTCATGTGCAAACCTCTAAGAATATGACTTGGTAAAAATTGACAAAACTTAAGGGGCCTAAGGGAAAAAGACGTGCTTGAAACTTTAATGGTTAATTCCGAATAGAAACAATCTTTACAAACTTCAATTTTATTGCAGTAGCATTAAAACATGATAAAGCACTTCTTCTAACAGTAAAGGTTAAAGCTGTGCCATATAAAGTGTTGAAATAAATTTAAATGTCACCTTACAATATATTAAAAAACGACAAAAGTACTGATAAACCTGTAATTTCTCAATTTTAACACGTACTCGATTATAACACGCACCCAAACTTTTGCCCAAAGCTGACTCTGTCTCAGACAACTCAAAAGTTACCTTTATTCAAAGTTTTAATCAATGAAATGTCAGTATTTTCACAACAAATACACGATTCTCTCTCTCAAACGGATGCGGAAACACCTTTTGCTTCATGCATGTGTAATTACTTGATTTCTGCCCGAGCATGCTCAGTCGTAGTGTACCGACCAATCAGAGAGCAGCTGTCAACATGCCGATGTCCTCAACCAATCACAGCGCAGCTATTTTGCATCCCCTTGCTCAAAAGATGGCAGTGCCCTGTGTTTGCCTGTGTTCTCGCAGAGAAAGAGAATATTTCGGCTTTTTGATTGCTTGTTGCAATCGTGATGTTGGCGAGACGAAATGTTCTAAGTATTTTACAGCATATTTAAAAGCAAAAAAGTGCGTGTTAAAATTGAGAAATTACAGTATGTTTTTACCAATGTGGTGAACCACAGGGATCTATAGCTGAGCCACTGTAACTTTATATAAATTAACAAAATGTTTAGTTACGTGCATGCATAGCTTTTTTCCATGAATTCTTTTTTTTTGCCAGAGTCTAAAGACATGCCTGTTAAGTTAATTGGTGACTCCAAACTGCTCAGGTGTGAGAGTAGGAATGGTTGTTTGTCTCAATATCACTGCAAATCTCCTGATGTCAGCTGTGATAGGTTACAGAAGATAATAGAAGATACAAGTGACTTTTACAAGGAATAGTTTATAATGAACCCCTAGGCTCTATCTTTGAGCCACTTAAATCACTTGTTTAGATTTTTTTAACTGTCCTTATTAGCTTAAAGCGTTTTTCAAATCACACGAATGATGTTATTTGAGTGGAAAAAGCAGATTTGTGTTTGACACCAGCAGAGCTCTCCTAAATATGATGTTCAAACAGTCTTATCATTGTTCTGACATATTTTCTGACTGAAAGTTATCCGTAAGCCTTTTTGATTTGGGCCTGAATGTAGGACTCGGGTGTCGTATTGTAGATTAAGTTGAATACAACTAGACAGATAAGGTGAAGGGAGTGATGCAACCATTTTTTCGACAATATCAAGGGTGCCTTGTTCAACAACAGCAGCCTAAATGTGAATTTAATAGTGGCATTTTCTCAAAATGAAGAAATTCTGCCTGTTTCTTTGCACAATGTAAGACAATTATGTTAATCTATAAGGTCATTAAGTCTTAATGAGTAGGGTTCCCTTTAGAGCAGAGCTTTAAATTCTGTTTTATTCCCCTGCTTTGTTGTAATTTACAAAAGGGTTATGTTATGTCTCTTAGAATTTTGGACAAACTTATTTTGTAGAAGAGAGCGAACAGTTAAAGCTTTATAGCGAGCCTTCTGTAGCACCCTGATAATGAGAAAAGAGAGAAGCAGCACAGCTCGCTCAAATTAGACTTTTTTAACAATGTGTGTCACTTCTTCAGAAGCTGCTGAGTCAACATTCAAATATTTGGAATATCAGTGGTTTGAAAACCAGGAACAGCAGGTGGAGGATTGAAAGATTGAAAAGGAAAAAAAGAATCAGTCCACGCGAGCTTGTCTGTCTGTCTGACTGACACAGCACAGCTGAGTCTGAATCTGAATCAAATTTCATTTGTCTGCTTTCTGAGCCACATGTTTCCTGGCCAATGACCTATCACCCTGTTGCTGTAATCCTTCGACAATGATGCTGTGATCTGGCGCTGCCTCAATCTCACAGTCCGATGCTGACCAACAGCTGCATGGGATTTTTCAGATAGAGAGAAAAAGAAGGCAGAAGCAAGCGGACTGCTCCACATTTCTCCAACTGTTTCAGTAACATCCACAAACCAGGAGGGTGAACATTTAACTCTGAGCTTACAACAATCCTTTACCTTATTTTAAACTTAAATACAGAAGGCAATAACAATATACACTCACAGCCACTTTATTAGGCAAACCTGTTCAATTGCCTGTTTGCGTATATACCTAATCAGCCAATCACATGACATTAACCCAGTGCATTTAGGCAAACCTGTTGAAGTTCAAACTGAGTGTCAGCATTGGAAAGAAAGTTGATTAAGTGACTTCGATTGTGACATGGTTGCTGTTGCTAGACAGGCTGGTAGGAGTATGGGATCCCTCATCTCTGGGGTTTATAAAGAATGGTCCAAAAGAGAGAAAATATCCAGTTAGCAGCAGCTTCCTGGATCAAATTCTGTTGATGCCAGAGGTCAGAGGAGAAAAGCCAAAGTGGTTCTAGATAATAGAAACGCAAAGGCAACTCAACATAACTACGTGTCACAACTAAGACATGCAGAGAACCGTTTTTGAGAGATCCCATGCTCCAACCAGCCAACAGAAGATTGGAAACAACATGGAAAGCATGGATCAGCCCTGCCTTGAATCAACGGCTCAGGGAAGTGGTGGTGGTGTGATGGTGTGGGGGACATTTTCTTAGCACTCTTTAAGCCTCTTTGTACCAACTGACTGAAATGACTACAGTCTACTCATCTTCTAACGGCTACTTTCTGCAGGATAATGCTCCACGTCACAAAGCTTAAATTATTTTCTGGAAAAGTTCACTGTCTTCAGTTTGGATTTCCATGTAAGGAAAAAACATGTTAATGAATAGGTTAAAATAGCTATGACTTATATATTTTATTGCTAGTAGATCTTCTGTTTGTCCTGTTAATGCGGCACATTTTAAATCATTATTCAGCTCATGGCTAATCCATCAGCCAAAAACAAATTTGTTCACTTGCTCTACTACTTACCCTATCAATCACACTTTCAATGTGTCTGTGGGTTCAAACTTGGCTGTTTGACTATCAGTAAGAGTAGACAAACCACCAGGCCTGGGAAAAGACAATGTTAAAACAATTAAATCCTCTACAAAGCCTCGGTTATCAGTACACACTTCTGAACCGTCAAACTACTGTGCAAACCTCCTCCAGTTCAATACTCAATATGCACTCTGCAGGAAGCAGCATGCTCTCAATAATACATGCAACATAATGATTTTTATGAGGCCACACATTGACCACACGTCCAAGCAAACAGCTAGCTAAAGCCCCTCAATCCATGATGTAATCTCCAAGTGTGTTCAGTAATTACAAGGCCCTGGATTCCTTAGCTGCATGGAGCCACCTCAGCCTTATGTAACAGACGACTCACGTGCAATTGATTCTGTGTGCAAGATTACAATATGGCTGCTTTAAAGCCTGCAGTAAGACAGTCCAGCTTTAAATCCATCTGCCTGCTGATCCACAACAATGATCATCAAGAAGAAAGGAGATGGTGACACTGTTAACCCTGGAGAGACAGCTAGCATTAGGCTCGTTGAGAAACAAAAATATAGAACTAGTAGAAAAGGGAGGAAAAATACTTGGCGGCCTGTTTTGTTGTGACAACAATCTTTTATCTTTTTAATATAACCTGACTGGGGAAACAAAATTACAGATACTGATGTTCCTGATGTAGAGGCCTGCCAATATGAGTATTAATGTGAAATCACACAATTGTTCACAAGCTCATTAACATTTTACAAACGTGTCCTTCCTTCAAAGTTATGACGCCATTTTGATTTTTCTCCAATTCAATTTGATTGGGGAAAAATGCACAACCAGAGAAAATAATGTTCCTGATGTGGAGGCATGTCATTTTATTTATCCCACAAGCGTAAATCATATCGGTGTACCTAATATAAAATCCCGTCAAACTGAAAACCATTTTCTGAAGTGACACGTGATCAGGGAAGCAAAAATGCTAACTTGTGGACGAAAGTATACCGGCTGCCAATTTGAGGCAGCCATCTTGAATTTTTTCCTTTGAGTTCAACCTAATAGTCCAGGAATAAGACAAAACACAGGAGTGAGCATTTAAGCATTTCCCGGTCTCCAAGGTATTTAAGAACAGCTTTATGGGAAAAATCATTGGAATATAATTTGAGATGAACTAGAGCTGGGCAATATATCAATTAAATCGATTAATTCTAATTATTTTCTGCAAAAGATGCAAAAATTAAAGATTGAATGCTTTTCTTTTGACTTACATCTATTGTAAGTTGTTGCAAAGTTTGCAATTAAATACTTAAAATAAATAAATAAATAAATATACAGTTATCATGAAGGTAGGCTGTGTCAGCTTTTGCACAAGCACATGTTTAGGCTTGTATTTGTATATTAAATTAACATAAATATTGATCAGACGGTTCCATGTCAATTTACTGTGGCAACAGCTCATCTTTCTGTGTTTATGTAGACAAGCCTGCCTACGTTCAAACTACATAATCAACATTTTATGACAAAACTGACTATAACAGAGAAATTCTGTTTGGTTTTTATATTTAGGCCATATCACCCAGTTCTTAGATGAACACATGCTCACAAGATTTTAATGTTTCATCTGAAATTAAAAAATCAATTGGATTTTGCCTGCTTTTGCATTTTCAAGCATTGTTGTGTGTTTAGACAGATGGTTGCTATAAAATGCTAACAAGGACTATACAAATGGCTTTTCTGCACCACCCTAATGGGAACATAAATAGCCCAATGATAGATACTTTTATTAATCATACTTACCATTAATTAGGTAACAAAAATGTACAGATTCCTCTATATTGGGGGAAAACAGATTGGCAGTCAGAGTCCCTATATAGTCTAATTACTTTGGGAAACAATTTTGCAATGGTGTCAGTATAAATCGGATTTGCTGTGAAATTTATCAATATTAAACTACTCTGTGTCCCATTCAGGTCAGTCTGACTGAACTCATATTGTAGATCATGTTGTACCTGATACAAAAGTCAGTAAAAATATGACATCTACGGGGCTTCCATTGAGTTTATGTCTGATAAGAGATGCAAAATTACACACTGGTGGACAAAAGTGTTTCTTTGAAGGAAGTCTGCCAACATGAGACAGCCATTTTTAATTCCCTTTTAGTTCAGCTTAATAGGGAATATATAATGCACCATTATGGATGCTGTTACTCCTGATGAAGAGATCTGTCAACATATTAGGACTATTTTTCATCCCATTCAACTCAGTTCAATTAAAGATGAAAAATCACACAGTTTTGAGCCTTTATGGGCTTTAAAGATTCATTCAAATGTTTAAGAACAAAGGTTTCTTAAGTAGTGTTATTACTTGTTAAGTACTTTTGGTAATCCATTGCTACTTCAGCTCTTTGAGACCTGCTTGGTTCAATATTTAACTCTGAGGAGTCTGTCACCTCCTAAACTTCAGACAACAACATTATACAAAAACATACAGTTAATCCACAGCGAACTTAATCCACTACATCTGAGATAAAAACAAAATTAAGCAGCAAAGTAAAGGGCTTCAAAAGATTAATCCGACAAATAAGCTTAAATCAAAGCAAGAGTGTTCATTTTGAATCTCTGCCCCTCAAAAAAGGCTCCATCAACCAGATGTAAACTCCACGTGAGCACTCAAAGTTTAATCAACAAAAGTCAGAGAAGCTTTTGCACTGTGATTAGGAAGCACACAAAGCGATGTCACTGCTATGAATGTATGTAAAACCCCGGCATGGCCAGAACATGCCCTCAAGAAGCGTCAAGGGATACAGGAACTTACTGGAAAGCGGTTAGCATCCCCAGTTCATCATCGTCGTCACACGGCTCCATCCTGTCAGCCGGACTGGACAGATGATGGAGGAACAAATGGGTGGAGAGTGAGGGATGGACGCCCCGGCCCCTCCGCCACCAAACGGCTCAGAGCGTCGGAGAGAGAGCTCCTGTCCCGCTCCCTCAGTCCAACTCCTCCGCTCAAAAATCCACCTCTGAATCTCTCTTAAAAAAAAATCCCCAAACTCAATTTTCTCTCTGAGTGTGCATATGTGTATGTCTGCCTTGTTTTTTTTTTTTTTTTTTCATTCCTTGCTTGGTGCCAAATGTTCCAGCTTAGCACCGCTGTGAAGCACCGCTGGTGATGGATTTAGCCGGGGCATCTGGGCCAGCGGGGATAAACTCCATTCACTCACACACACAGACACACACAGACATACACATATGCATGCAGAGTGCCATGCGGCGGGAGATTGCTGCGGACAGAGTTGGGAAAACCTCCCCCCTGCACGACATAATCAGAGAGATGGCAACATATGTGATATACAGTATGTTAGGGCTGGGAAATATTCCAGTCTCAACGCTATTTATTATCAAAATGTATGGAGGACAGACGTGTGTATGATACAGTTGAAGATACATAACTGCCTATAGACCACATGATAATCTATTTAAATGCTGAGCATACATTTGTAATAATCATTTAATTTGTCTAATAATGGGTCATTCACGCCCACTGGCAAATTCATTATGTACACCCATTTACCAGCTTCGACAAGCAAATAGCTAACCGGGCAATCACAAGGCAGCAACTCAAATCATTTAGGCATATGGATATGACCTAGATGACCTGATGAAGTTCAAACCAAGCATCAGAATGAAGAGAAAGGAGAAAATGTTTTCTTCATATTTCCAATTTTTTTCATTTCTTTTTATAATTGGTGGGCCGCATTGAGTGAGGTGAAGGGTCACATGATGCCCCTGGGCCGCCAGTTGCCCACCCCTGTTCTAAAGGCTACTTCTGACAGGATAACATGCCAAGTCCCAAAGCTCAGCTGGTTTCTTGAACATGACAGAAAGTTCACTGTACTCGAGGACTCCACGGAGACCAAATCTCAATCCAGTCAATGTTGGGGTGGGATGGAACTGGAGATTCATGTCATGGGAGTGTAGCTGAAAACTCTTCAGGGTGATGCTGTCATGTCAAGATGGACCAAATTCTCGGAGGAATATTTCCAGCACCTTGTTGAATCCATACTGTGAAGACTTAAGGCTGTTCTGAAGGCAAACGGGGGCCCAGCCTGGTACTAACAAGTGTATAAAGAGGCCAGAGACTGTGTTTCAAGTCCATCAGGGCAATATCCCATCGAAAGTGATGGGAAAGGGTCGAACCTTTGCAGAGACAATCAGAAGCTTGCAGTCTCAATTTTAGCACAACTAACTGGGGCTGAAAGATTAATCATTTTCTCTGTTTAGAAAAGGAAGTTGGAGTATCCCTTAAATAATAATAACAGATTGTTTATCATCAATATCACATGATGAATAATGTGCTTTTGATCATTGATGTTCTTACTGTTGTCTATACTGTAAACATGGTGAATATCGCACTGAAGCTTGATTTGAAGATCGTGAATCGAGTTGAAGAAAAATCACAATTAGATATTTTCCTAAAATTGTTCAGCCCTACAACTAACCCACACCTGTAGCGACTGCCTCTTAGTCCTTTAAAGGGTGCTGATAAGCCCCTTCATTTTCTGACTTCCAACCATCGTTCCAGCTTGAAACTTTGCAAGGTGGAGCCTACTTAAAACAAATGTGATCTTGTGAATCCAGCTGCTTTGCATGGTTGAAATAAAGTTGTTTTCACTCTCTCTATTTGAATTACACACTGTATATTCCTCCAAAAAGCACAGACAGCTGCTGACAACTTTAAAATACAGTTACTAACATTTTATACAATTTTCTACAACTTTTGAATATCAAAAACCAAAAAGTTGCCAATCAATGGGTGTCTAGGACTGCTGATTTTGTCACTGTAGCCTGGAACAAGTTTTTAATACCACCAATCCCATCAAAGCTCATACTCAGGAATCGTAGTGACCTTTTTCTACCTCTTCATTTGTTTTTTGGTCTATAACGCCCAGCAATATTGCACAGCACTTTCCACCCACACAGAGTGCTGGGGGATCAATACATGGATAAATGTGTGCCACCAGTGAGAGGATATTTCAGTCTTGGCTGTGTTGGTGACAAAGCAGCCACTTCTTCTGCAGTATAAACATGTATGAATGCTGGAGAATCAATGATTGTGTGGTGATTCTCTCCAGGCAGAACACACAGAAGTCAGCAGAGCCTGTGGGCATACAGCGGGCAGCCAGATTAACACAACAACGACAACGTATAAACACAAAAGGAGAAGGACGGGACATAACAGTGCAGTTGTCCTTGCTGACTCAAGAGAGAAGACTGGTGGAAATACAATCTGATTGTGTAGAGTGGGAAAGAGAATTTATCATCATATAATCCCTCTGTTTGCTCATTGAAGAGAGGAATGAGCACAGAGCGAATAAAATTACCCAAACTCATTAAAATTAACTATGAATGGTTTATATAGGGCTGTGTGGCAGAGGCAGAGTAGGAGGGTCATCACTCATAATCTTTACTCCCTCTGCGTTTACATGTGGACAAATAAGATCCCGAGGTTAAATCTCAGGCTGACTCATGGGGGGAAACTGATAAACAGGGAAGAGAGGATTTTAGGAGTCCTGCTGCGTTTCACATCCTGTTTGTTCAAACAGTCAATGGTATATACGTAAACTGTCTCCGAACACAGAGGTTGAGGTCAGTGTTGTTCTAGGTCATTAAGGATCAGCTTGTTAAATATGCAATGGAGCATGACATAACAAAAAAAAAATGTTATTCAAAGAAGAGAGGCCTCCATGCAGCCCTCTGACAACACTGCCTCTAAGACTCTGGATGAATGGATGGATAAGAAGGTAGATGGATGTATAGACATTTTTGTTATCCAAGTTATAACTAAAAATGTGGAAAACTTGGCTACTGCCCAACTCTGCATCTGCATCCAGATTTGAATCACCATCAAAATCTAATCACCTCTTCCTTGTGCCATGAACAGCATTCCTGAAAATTGTCATCACAATCATGCCCACAGACACACAAACAGACAAGAAACTGCCACCAAAAACATATTCTCCTTGGCTGAGGCAATGAAGGAGACCAACCAATTGACCAACACAGATTAACTGACCACCCAGCTATCTTACAGACAAACCAATTAACTTACCAATCAACTAACTGATGACTAACATACCAACTAACAAACTAAGCAGCAGATAAGCTAATGAACTGAAAGCTTACCTGACTTGTGGACAAACCAAACAACCAATAGACCAACAGACTCATAAACCAACCAACACACAGTCTAAACAACCAACTAACAAACTTACCAACAAGCTGATGAACAAACCAACAGACTTAAGAAACAGCTAACGGACGAACCCAACTAACAAACAGACCAACCAACAAAAGACCCACTGACTGATCATCCGATTGACTAACTGACCAAATATGCCACAAATTGACCAGCACACTGACTACCTACCTAACCAACTGACTAGATATCAAAGTGTCAAACTAGAAACTTAAGAAAAACAATTAATGAACCATCTTACCAACTGACTCACTATGAGTAAACTAATAACTCAATAACCAACAAACTATCTAACCAACTAAATAATTAACTACTTGTTGTCTGCACAAGAGTGACAATGACAGATTTGCCAAGGAGCTCAGAAGTAACAGACCAGTCAACTAACTGACTGCTCGACTAAAGGATCAGCTGCCAAATTACCACCTAACAAACTAACAAGCTGGTTAGCTAACCAATTGACCACTTAACTGACTTGTGGTCAAACCAAAAAAAAACAAATAGACCAAGAGACAAATAAACCAATTAACAAATGAATCAACCAACCAATGAACAAACTGACCAACCAGTCAATGAGCCAACCGACAGATTTAACTAACAGCTAATGGACAAACCAACAGATAACCAAACTAACAAATAGACCAACCAACAAAAGACAAACCAACCAACTTACAGGCTTACCAACCAACTAACCAACAACAAACTCACCAACCAGATAATGAACCAATCAACTAACAGACCACGCAACAGACTTAAAAAACAGCTAATGGATGAACCCAACTAACAAACGGAAGACAAACCAACCAACTTACAGACTGGGGAACCAACTTACGGACCCACTGACTGGACATCTGATAGACTAACTGATCAACTATGCCACAAATTGACAAGCATCCTAACTATCTACCTAACCAACATCTTACCAACTGACTCATTCACTATGCAAACAATCACTCGATAACCAGGAAACTATCCAACCAACTAACTTATTAAACAATTAACTAATTGTTGTCTGCAGTAGGATGAAGTAATAAACAATAAGTGAATTGATGACAGAACAGATGGACAGACAGATTAACAAACAGGGAAGGTCAGTAGGTAAAGATGCTAGCCTCTCCAGGCCGACAATCACAACAACAACGTAGCAGAGGTTCAAAGAGATAATATATAAACAATAGTCCTAATAGTACCTCCTGGTTATCAGTTTCAGCTGTTCTTACTCTGTGACTGAAGACAGGTGCTTTAGACGGAAACATATTTCATGCACGTTCTTGGCAAGACTTGTTTTGTGTGTAAAAAAAAAAAACCCAAAACAAAAATCTGTTATATCGCATACATTAAACATTTGTTAAAACTGGTGACTAATGTTTTAACTTTTCCACTGATAAAAACAGCAAGAGTCTGGAAACCTGATCAAATACAGGGCTAATGGTGCCTGATTGTGCGAATGGATTAAAATGAATGCATAAAAAAAAAAAAAAAAATCAAAGCATGTCAGGCATTTTGAAATCTTTGTGCTTTTTGCCTCAGGCTTTAGTTTTGCTGTTATTTGGCTACAAAGCACTTTTTGAAGAGGATGAACAAAGGCTCTGGAAAAATTGTTACAGACAGAAAAATGAATCAACTTTTGTCGTCAAATATAAAAAAAAAAAAAAAAACTTCACAGAAACTCAGCCAACTGAAGCAAATAAGAAATAATTCAGAAGTTTTATGTCCGGTATAAAGTGTAGCATAGCAGCAGGAATACAATATTAATTTCAAGCAATGCTGCGTAAGCTTGCAACAAATCTATTTGTGAAGTGATGCAAGCAGCGCGTGCCTTCTGCCGTCCTGATCAATAGAGACGTTTTTGACTGATGTCAGAGGATAAAAGAAGGCTTGAGGCCACTTTGGCGGCATTTTTGTTCAGACTGGATGTCGAGAAATCACTGTAAAGCCTTTTGGAGGTCTTGCTGCTCTAATTCAATAAAACATCTGATAGCGGGATCTCAAGTGATATACAGCAGCTACAATCTCAAACACTCAGATTTATAACATGGAGCTGGCCGGTGAAAAGTGCTGCCTATCTGATTATCTGTGAGATTTATGACTGAATGGACTCATGTCCTCTACAGTCATCCTCTGAAAGTGAGTGCATTGTTCTTTTGACAGCTGAATTTGGCCCCAGTAGATGACTTAATCAGTTACACTGCGTTACAAAATGCTAATGGATGTTCCCCCGCTCTTCGATAAAGACATAAATAACAGTCAAAAGAAATAACATCAGCTTTGAAAGCATAGAAGTCAGGATTTGGCAGGACAATGCTAACAATATGTGATTGCTTGATACAAAATTTGAGATGATTACTCACTTGTGTTAAAATGCATTCTGCAGATATAATGTTTGTGCTGCCTTCAATAGAGGCCAGCTCCATTTGCAACCCCTGAGATGCCACCTGGTACTGGTACCTGGCCAAGTATCTATCTATAGCCAGGTCTACAGGGATGGGGGCTATGTTTTTTACATGCCAGTGACCCCCTGTGTCTACATTTATAAATAGAACAATAACAATAAGGTCAGACTGAAATATGATGATTCAGTAAATACTGCGCCTGTTGGAAATCCAAAGAGTCAGCAGCTACAGGTCTGTGTTTATGATAAACACATTTTCAACCAACCAAATACTATTCACATGTTTATGTTACCCTTTATTCCTAATTATTTATGTTTAACGTTAATTTATCAAAGTAAAGCCTTCAAAATGGCGATTTTTTTCCACATTTAGAGTAACTATTGATAGCTCTCAGTCACATAACAAGTTCACTAAGAGAGTAAAAAGAGTGTTAGGTTGTATTTACAACTCTGTGGAGCTGTAGCACAGGCCTTTTCATTTTTATGTTTTAAAACAGCACATTTGGCCTTTCCATCAAACTGTAAGAGAACAGAAATATTAATGCAAACTCTATGTTTAAGACCAGGGATGGGTAACTATGATTCCCAAGAGGACCAGACTAATTTCATCCTTATTGCAATCAGGCAGATAATTGTAGTTACTGAAGAAAATTAAGTTAATATTGTATACAAACTCAAATGCAAGTAGTGATACTGCTCAATGAGCTAAGAACCGAATTCAAGGAAGTTGCAGCTACTTTTAAATAAAAGTTACAGGCTAAACTGAATGTTAATTCAAATCCCTTGAAACAGCACAGCCTTAACCAGATCAACACTTAAAGTATGCTTACAAATGGTAATATCAGGGAATCCTTCCCCGTACACCACCAGGATAAGAATCTACAGGTAAATGGGTGGTTTTAAGTACTTTTAATGTGTTTGGACCTGTAATTCTGCACTTTGGGTGGTTGCTGGTAGCCTACTGCCCATTTGCCATGTGTCTTCACCTGCTTTCCCATCCCTCTCCAATTCTATCAACAAAGGCAAAAAGACTGAAAAAATATCTAAAAAAATGAGTTTGCAGAATATACAGTGCTTAGAATTATTTTTACTGATATGTCGTAAATTAAGCTTGTTTTTGACTATAATCTTGCAGATTTTTGGCTTTTTTTGGGGGAGTAAAGACACTGAAAACAGCAAAACCTCACTGGTTAAATATCCTTACATAACATATACCAATGGAAAAGCTCACAGCCTCTCTCCAGGACCAAACTCCTTATTTTGAAGCAACCTGGACCTCTCCTTTTCTCAGAGCCCTAAATTTAATGTCTTCGAAACGTTCGTGTTTTTGCTATTATCTCTTTCTTCCTTGGATTTTCTTTTCTTTTCTTCCAACTGCTTATTAGTTTGTTGTTGTTTTTTTAGTGGTATGTTTTTTTTTTTTCATATTTATTTATCGATCATTATTATTCTACATAAGGTTTAATAAGTTTTATTCGCCCACACGCTCAAGCAACGCTATTCTTTGTCACATGAACACTTGTGACTGATATCCTCTACTCCAATCTCATTTGTGTTTTATTACTTGTCCTGTTTGCCTTTTTATTCTTATCACCATCGCTGTCTTGTTTTCTTTGTTTGTTTTTTTATGTTTTGTTGTTTTGTTTTTGTCTCTTGTGATTGCCTTATCTTTTCCTGTATTTTCAAATTTCTTCTTTTGTGCTGCACTTTGTATGTCTTGTTACATGTTTGCAAAAAAAAAAAGAAAATTACTGACATCTTTTGGAAATTAAGATTGATTTTGACAAGAATAATGCAGGTTATTGGCTTTTTTTGGAGATTAAGATACCAGAAAACGCCAAAACCTCCAATTAATTTTGCTTTTGTGGTTCTAAATGTCAGCATCAAGAAATGTAACTCATACTGGGCTGACTTAGTTTACAAAAGTGGAGTTTTCAGCTGTTTGTGTGTGGAATAACACTGAAGTTCAAACACGTCATGCTGAGACATTTTGCAGTGTTCATTCTAAGATGGCTAATTTTCTTTCAGACTGATTTTTGACCTTTATCAGAGATAAGTTATGCAGAAAAGTTGTAAAACTCTCAAACAAATGAGCAACTGTTTGGCGGAAACAAGCAAAAACCTGTAAAAAGTGGATCAGAGATTTTCACTGTCAAACATGTGGCCAGGTCACAAACTTCATCACATTTAATAACTTAGAGAGGAGAGAGTAATTAAAAAGAAAATATACATTTATCCTCCCTTTAATGAAAGCGATAGACCTTTGGCTCCGGGTGGATGAGGCTTTTAGATATGAATGATGCAGACTGTGAAACTGATGGCAGGTTATTGGTTTGTGCTGCATCAGAATGACATTGTTTTTCATGATGATGTCTCAGTGATGTTCACTGAAAGTCCATCATTTCCTGTTTTGCACATTTGGTCAACATCAATTTTCTCCTGCGCTCTGTCATTCATACTTCTTTGCTTGAGTTTGTCTTACTTTCTCCCTCCTGCAGCAACAGCTCTCCCATGACAATCAACATATCATTACATAACACACAGTTCATCGTAGTAAAGAGATGAAAAACAAAAAGCCTTTACTTAGGAGCCTCTTGGCTTTTCCCAGTAAAAAAAATAAATAAAATTGATTACATAAAGTTGACAAACCATCCAGATGGAGGAGGCCATTCAGCCAGGAGTAATTTCCAAACACCTCAGTATGTGGTTCTGGGGGCATCAGTATTTCAAGCATTCGTTACTTCTACGACTCACCACTGTCTCATCCACCTTTACATCAACACCAACTTGCCTTAAAACTGAAGTTATCTGCAGTAAGTAAACTCGCTATAAGACAAAAATGCCCCCTGATGTCCACTTTCCCACACAGACATGTAAATAGCATTCTGGTCATTTTATAAAGCTGATATGAAATATATTTACCAACACATGAAACCACACAGCTCAAATGAATCTAGTCTAATCTTCACTCTCCTTGAAGCCTTGATTTGGTCCCTGGCTCATCCTGAGGGAAATATGTGGCTGCTAAATGCTTCAGTGTGTGCCCCAGCAGGCTGCTAAATGTGTTTGCTTGTTGTATCATGTTAGGAAAGAGGTGTTGAGTGGATTTGAAATGTTTTCTGTGAACAGAAAGACTGAAACAACATCAGACAAGACGAACAAAACGATGATCTGGAAGGCACAAGAAGATGTGTTGGACCCATAAAACCGAGCATCCAAGAAACAAAATAACTAACAAGAGAGTTAAAAAATGGAAGTTTCAATCTAATAATTCCACAAATGGTTCCCTGAACTGCAGAACACAACATATTCCTCAAATCTTGCAATGACTTCACTTCACGTTAACCAGTTTAGAGCTGAAATCCTCCTGGAGGAGAAATGGTTGATTTCCTGTTAGACACAGGGTGTGGGTCCAAGAGGCTTTTTCTGTGGATTTTATCAAGCCATATAAGACATCCATATGACATACATGGAGCAACAGCAGCCTCTTAAAGGACCCCTTTTAAGAAATTGTCAAGCAAAGATATAAAGTAGTTTCGCTTGATCCTTGCACCAGGGTTGGTGCTCAAGCTCTTTCAAATAAAAACTAGAAATTAGAAAAATAGCTTCAATATTTCAGTTCAACTCAAGACTGTGTAGTTTTGCGACCTCTAGTTGACTTTTTCTCTGGCTGTGTGTAGTTTCTCTTTTATTTTCTTAAATACATAATACTGGTTTGTACATTTTGATAATAAAAAAATGACTGTGGATTTTAGAGGACAGTCTTTCTTGTTTTTGGGGGACTTTGGAGATCCCATATTACGCTTTGTTGTGTTTTTCATGTCTTCTTCATGTGACAGAGTTCTTCTATGAACACGACAAAAACTCTGCAGCATCTTAACAGTGCTAGTACCTGCCTAAAACTGGTTGTTACACCTACTAGAGTGATCATACCATTTTAAATCAGCGAATCAAGCACATTAACTCAAAGTGGCGAGCCCGGAGCCAATGTCAGGCAATTTTCAGTTACACTATGTTTACTAAACTGGAACTGGAACTGGTTTAACAGAGTGATAACATTCCCAGCTCTTACACCTGAGCTCACGATTAGTACAGCTGGTGAAAGGTCATCAGTTAGTTAAACCATAACACCAAAACAGTTAGGATGCTGATGATGGGTTGGTCTAATCTCGACACTCATTATTATTGTTTGTCTTGGAAGTTTTACTGTCAGAATTACAATCATTTTGCCATGTTTGTATGTCTCACAAAACAGGCAGTTGTATACAGCCTGAGCTTTCTAGCTACATCCTTATAAATAGCTCATGTCAAGTATTGTACTGTATATTTACATGACAACAGTGGATGCAAATGTGAACCCAAGGACAAGCATCAAGTATATCTCCAGCCTTAGGATGAAGACTTAAAACATACACTAACGGTTCTCAAGGCAGATACACAACAACAAGCTGATTAACTACACTTACTGGTCATTTTATTGGGCACAACAGTCCAACTGCTCACAAACATTTAATCATCACATAGCAGCAGCTGGGTGTATTTAGGCATGCAGACAGCAGTGAACGATAACGGGAGATATTCACCTGCACCTTACAACTCACAAAACAATCAATAGCATTTAACTGCAGTACATGACGAATTAATGAGCATTAAAAAAGTCTTACAGTGAGAACAAAGAAAAGAGCACTAAGAGTTGGTTTAGGCAGCACCAGTACTTCAGACTGCACTGCAGAGCCTCACACCCAACGCTGACTTCAAATCCTCTCAAATTTGATGTCAGAACCACAGGGCTTGACAGCAGACGAAAACGCCGTTACAACAGCGAGATAAGTGGGAGGGCTCTGATCAGAGCGCCTCCACCCAACTGTAAAAATGTCTTCCTGTCTCACACTGTGCTCGACTGGAGACAGTTCAACAACTTTCTCTAAAAAATCTGAGGAAAAAGCAGCCGTTTAAAGCCTCTGCTCTGAGGAAATGAGGCAATAAGTGCACAGGGACATTGAGAGACACTTTTGTTTGATTATCTCTGCTGCAGTGGAAGAAGGTAAAAGTGACAAGAAGCTGAGGTTAGAGCAGAGGTGTGGACAGATGTAACAAAAACCTGACGGGCAGGAGTCAATCTAAAGAGTGGCAAACTCAATTTACTGCAAAAACAAACAGAAAAGAAAAGATCAGAAGAACTGAAATTCACACGTTTGACCAGTGAATGATAACATTATAGTACATACACCTCTGACACATACTGTGGGCACAGAAATTAACTGTGTTGGTTAGTGATCAATTAAAGGGCTTGTGGTTTGTGTGGGTTTTCTAGGCTGGACAAAAACAGCTTGAACATATAACCCTGAAAATACATTCGATACTTATGCTTGAATTTGTGCAGGCTATTAAACCAAATGTTTCTGGAATTTTGTCTGTTGGTTAACCGGTCTAACCTGCAAACCCACCACCAGAAATTGCAACAAATGTTTCTGAAAATGTTCTACTACTTCATGAAAAATGCTGCTTTTGCATCTTAAGTGAAACAAAAAATAATATATGACATGAAAATATTTCATTTTACGCAATTTTCTCTGTTATCGTGTACATTTTTGGTTGGAGAACTTGAGAAGTTAACACAAAATCATGCAAAAAAATTGTTTTGTCATCACAAGATAACAAGAAAAATCAGTAGAGCTATTAACTAGTGCTGACGATAACTGTCTTTAGAAAGTATGCAGGTCATTTTGAGCTTGGTAAGCCGAAAGTTAAACCTTCAAGACATGGTAATAGGTGAACATAAAAGCGTCGACTACACCCAATGTCAGCCCTGTGACTTTATTATGAAAGTAAACAGCTGCACAGCAGTGTGATAAACATGTTTTCTTTCCTCTACAACTTTGAAGTCTGTGAATAAAAGCAAGACAACACATAATTTTACTGTGTTGTTGTCTGTCTAGGCTTTGGCACAGTCTATGTGCTGGACTAAATCAACATGCAATGATTTGATCCAGGGCTGCAGTTATTCATATCTCCATTTCAGTCATTAAAACTTCAGCTTAAATGTGTGTTTAAACCGAAATCTCACTTAATTGAATTCCAGAAATGACTACAGCTCACTCGCTGAGAACAGTGAAGCTCCGTCAGTGATGGACATGACTTTAAAAACGTCTTCACTATAAAGTCCTCATTTGTAATCATGGCTGAACATTTTTGTTCAACTGAACTTGGAATTTTTATGTTGTCAGTTGTAGATTAACACAACTTTGGCAAAGAGAACAAGCAAAGAAAAAGAAGAAGACAAACCCCTCATAGATTAATGAAGCATTATTTCAGTTACAGCTACAACTTCCTGTGTATTGAAAACAGAGACTTACAAGAACATCTATCAGTGACTTTATGAACTTCCATGGGTTGTTTTAGGGGGAGACAAGGCTGTAGCACTTGAAAATGAATTTTAAATAAACAATTCCTCTTAATTCTGTTATATGGCAATACAATACCATCACTGCACAGAGCAAAAGCTCAATAACTTAGGTTAATAATTCAATGAATCGATAAAATCCTGATATGATTTGACATTAATGTCAATTTCCTCAGCTCTATCATGTGGTTGCCTTTTTCATCATCTTTTAGTAGTTATTGTCTTAATTACTGATTATTTTCTTGTCTTTCTTTTTTTTGTTTAATTCTAGTTGTAGATTTCCTATCTGATTCCCTAAGCTTGTTAATTTAATGTCTCAAGCTCTCTGAAAATACTATAATAAAATCATTATTGTGACATTTTCTTGGGTCAGTTTCCATAAATCCTAGACTCCTGTCACCCCATTCTTATCAAACGAAACATTTAATCAGCTTTGTTAGTGATAAACTCAGAAATCTATCAAAAATAGTAAGCTATTTAATCTTTAACGAGGAGAAGGAGTACATGGTTTGCAACAAAATATTTAAAAAACAGACTGATGTGACCTAAATTACATTAAATGTACATTATAAGTGACCTGAAAAGTGATGAAATATGTTCACAAGCCAAATAAAACTGTGAAAAACTCCTACCTCATCCCTCAGATTTCCATGATGCTGCTTATATTCCTCAGGTTGCCGCCAGCAAAGGGGCAGACGCTGGTAAAAACAATTCAAATGGCAGACTAGTCACGTTATGTTTAAGTAAGCCTGCTGGATTCACGATGTAAACAAAAACACTGCACGGCAGTCGAGACCTCAGCAGGAGAAACTGAAGGCGAAATGATGAGAGCTGCATGGGTCCAAAACAGTAGTGATGGGATCAGGTGATTCAGCAGTAAGTAGAAAGTCGGTCAATCTCTTTATCTGCTTTTTTTTTTCCCCTCTTATTTCTTTATATCTGTAGCTCTCCCTCTGCGCCATCATCCTCTCTAGTCTGTCTGTTTTTATGCTTGGTGTATCTCCCTCTCCTCAAATCTGGGGATGGGGCTTTGGTTTCCAGGTAAGGGCAGGAGGAGTGAGTCTACGGGATGGTGAATTATCCAGAATAATGCTAATTATGCTATCAAAATTAATATTAATCTCACTTGAGGTTCTCTATCTTGTCCCAGATGGCCCAGTCATCGCTAAGCTCCCCTAAACACACCAGCCAATGGGATTTAAGCGTCCTGACCGCTGTAACCTTTTTAGACTTTAAATACAGCACAAGAACATTAACTGTTTCCCTGCATATTACCAGACAGACATTAGCTCCAAGGGGAGACATAAAAAAGAAATATGAGGAAGAGACAAGGAGAAAGCTGAGCAGAAACGCTGGTGCTGCTCCAGCTTTTTACAGGCCATGAAAAACTGTCAAATATAGGTGTTAATTTAATCTGTACCTACATTTCACAAGAGCAAATGTAGGGCTTTTCACCAAGGGATAGAAGAATCGACTGATGTTAGAAAGGCAGATCACAGTGAGACAGTCCACCAAATATTTCGGGGAATGTTTGTCATTTTTTCTTTTAAGCTGCCAGCGAGAAATCGCTATTTCTTTGTTTCCTTCATCATAAGCAAGGATCTCAGAGGATGCAGGCTCACCTCTCTAATGGCACAATAATTGACAAAAATATTACATGCCGATTTTTTTTATATGTATTGGTTTCATTATCTTTCTCCTACATCTGTATATAACATTTTTTGGTGCAGGGGTCGGCTGTTCGTCACACACTAATCCGACTGCAAACTAGGCCTCTATATGAGAAAAACATGTGATGTGCGATAACCGTTTGTATTTCTATAATTTAACAAAGGATAAAGAATGTGTATAACCCATTACTCAATTCCCTGGCTGTGCTATTATCCCTGCAACATCATTTTTTGTCTGAATCTGCAAAGTTTTTCTCGACCAAACTGGCCTGAAGCCAACTTTAGTTTTATGTAACGTCATCAAATGGTGTGAAATCAGGGCCATTATACCACAAAACTTCGCTTGTCTACATTGAAAAAAAGCTGCATGTAATTTATCTCAATAAATTCAGGCTGTCACGATGTTACAAATAACAATAATGATTACAAATTTAGATTAACTGGACAGCTTTAAATGGTTGACAAGTGCAAAAACAGAAAAGGCTGTTAAGTTTGTGGACTTAATTTAAAAAAAAAAAGTGCTTTACAACTGTGAGTATCATCAACCCATCCCAGAAACCATTTCAAAATAAAAGCATTAGTCTCACCACTGGCTTATGTTAAAGCAAAAAAGCTTCAAACTCTCAAATGTTACTCAAATCAGACACTCGTTTTCTGCCTCTAGATTAAACTACACTCACATCTCATCCATTGCTCAACAACATAACTGTTTTATCCAACGCTCATTAAAAGTTTTAGCGTGCTTAACTCTTTGACTGGCATTGTAACCGTGCGGTTGACTTTTGCCACCACTGTGTTTCAAATTTTTAAAGCCCATCTTTGTCTGTTTTTCTTTATTCACCTCTCTGTATAGTGTTTGTAACACCAATATACATCCGCTGGGAGGCGCTGCTTTCACATACTTCCATATCCTCTAACAATCATAATTTAGTTGAAGGAAATGCATTTGACGATAAAAATATATCTATGATTCCTCAGAAAACTGGGTCAGCAGCTAAATATCTAAATTTTGCTCTCTGTGATGTTTTCATATGAAAAAACAAAACAATTGTTGCAGAAACGAAAAAAAATCCATTCATGCCCAGGACAACCCTCAACAGGCAAGCCAACCAGCTGGTTGACCAACATATCTGCTTCCAGATTGGGTAATTTGAAAAATAAAACCTGAAATGCTGCTAAATGAAGAAGGAACACAATTTTACTAATAAATAATTTGTTGCAAATGTATTTTTTTAGTTTGGAAGTCAAAGGGTGAAGCAGGGCTGAAACAAGGGGTTAATGGGCCTGACAAATCTAACATCTGAGTGGATTTTTAAGCAAAGAAACCTAAGAAATATAATCTAGGGGCACTTGGGGCCAGTGTTAATTTGTTGAAAGGAAGTGAAATATTGGACCGTAAAGTGAGAATCTTAACTAAAGACAAAGAGAAGGAGAAAACTGCCTCGATACTCCCGGGGAGGCTGTGAATGCTACTTAATAATGGATCAGTCTTTGTGTAGCGATACAAGATCAATTGCAGAGTTCAAACTCCATCCTTTCTATAGAGGAGTGATTATATATCAGGATGGTGTGATGGAAAGCAGAAGAAACAAAGCAGAAACCAAACGCTTGATGAACAACACCCTGAGTTTTCCCACTTGGCAGAGAAAGTCTCTCTAAAGGATTCAAGGAGGAGGGGTGATTTATGGTATCTATCTAAACGAATGCAGGCCTTGTTTTATCCGCTCTCACAGTCCTGCTACTGGGACTCAGACTCCCATTACAGAAGCACTCATGATTAGAAGCAGATGAAACAGATAATCAGCGCCTCTGTGCGTGGAAAGCTGAGTCTCTGAGAGAGCGCTCATGTTCATGAAATCTCTTATTCTTCTGCTGTCCTTTGAGGGGAGGTTACAGTAACTTTTAAAGCTGAAAACAGTACATAAAATAAGACTAAAATGATGAAACGCCTTTATGGAAATGTCAATGAAAGCCAACAAAAGCTCAACAAGTGCATCAAACCTCATACTGTTCCAGTGAGGCTTAATGAAAAAGTATTGATCCGACCTTGACTTGGTATCGAGGGACTCGCAGGAATAATTTACGACGACTGATTCAATTCATCGAGTTTTGATTCAATTTAGGAAATAATGTGTCATGACTTAAAAAGATGTTGTTGTGCATGTGTGTTTATTAAAGGTCCGACTATGATGGCCTGTTTAAAATGGACTGTATCATGGGTAACTGGATGATTATTGATTATCTAATTGAGTTGATCCTTTAATAAATCAAGAAGTCAACCTGTGCGACCAGGACATCTAACTCTGTACAGTTCGCACGTTTTTGAAAAATAACAATACTTCTGTTGTATTTATATTTACACTTATTGTCAGCGTTTTAAAAGACTTTCTGTATTTATCTTTCCACAGACTTCATTTTTCAAACGTACTTTGTCGGTACAGAATATACTCTACATCTCTCTCTTTGTTCATTTCTGATCTACCATTTACAGACTCTTCTTTACATTCAATAAAAACGGACACTTTTAATTTTATTTATATTACATGGACTACATTATTGTCATTTTGCATGTTCGATTTACAATTTATAATAAAGAACTTTGACATTCAAGCACACAGTTTGATGTCTAAAGATTTTAATGGATATTTGGACACACTTAATTACATTATGTCTTAAGATTTATTTTGTTTTAAATTTCTATCATGTGCAACTTAACTGTTTGGATAGTGTGGTAAAGACTTTTTTAATATCCACAAAATATATCTGTCATTTTTTTTAAACTTTTCCACTGTTTCCACTAAACCAATCAATGCATTTGTATCAGCCATGCCTGTAATCCAGCTGATTGAACTACCAACATCAAAGTTTATTTGAGTTTTTATTAACTTTAAAAGGCTTTGATTTTCACCTTATTAATTTTATGTACTTTTAAGAAACCACAGACATTTTTGTTAATTGTGAAAAGTAGAAGGGTTGGTATTTTCATTTGGTCTTATTGACCATTAATAAATTTAGTAGGCTAACAGAGACATACCAAAACAGATGTTTACTGGAATTTAAGTACTTTTTTCAAGGCTTTTATTTTAAGTGACACTTTAGATACTTTTTAAGACCTCCAAGGAACTCAGTTTTAATTGAAACAAGAAAAAAACTGTTATTTGAATACACAGTTTTTAGCAAATTTATCAAGCTAATCTATTGAAGCAATGTGATAAGTGTTGATTTGAATTTTAAAGACTTTTAAATCCTTTTTAAGTCTTTATTTTTCACTTTATCATTTTTATGACTCTAGGACCGCACAGACAACCTCTCACAGTTAGGAACATGTTGCCTTTTTGCTAATTACCAAACTTTTCTTACATAAATGTTGATCAGGATAATGCAGATCAAGCCTGGCATGTTATCATGAAAGTTTATCCTCTACTTTGGCATTTATGTTAGTTCTTCCACATTTTGTCCAGTCACTGCATTAACGATGAGTAGATGCAGCCACTTTTCGCTCTGGGCAACGTGTGAGTTAATTTGTGGCCCAATCTTTTTCTCACCATCAGATTGCAGACTGAAGTGTTGCTGTCACTTATTTTCACCTCATCCCTGATGAATGCTCTACTTATTACAATCATGTACTCACTCGTCGTCCCCCAGAAAAGACGTCTCCCTCCACGCAAAGCACCTGACACGTACTTCAGAGGACACCTTGACCGAAGCAGACGCCTTCAGGCTCTGGTTTTCAAACGGTTTCCAGCCGATGGGGGCCGTCAGAGGGGTCAGGACTTGGTCGGAGCTGACTGATGTGAGGTCGGTGCTCAGGTCAAAGGAAGTCCAAGATGAGGAGTCGGAGGAGCCAGATGGGCTGCTGTCCAACTTTTCATCCTGCAGTCCGTCTCCTTGGTCCATGGAGCAAAAGGGAAAATGGAGGCGATGGGATGTTTGGGGGTAGAAAAAGGCGGACTGAAGGTGACTGATGAAGAGGAAGAATGGACGAGACTTGGATGAGGGCGATGGATGCATTGAAGAAGTCTTGGAAGAGCAAAAGGAAGAGATGTCCTTGCACCACTGGTGGCTAAAAGCTTCTCACTCTTCTGTCTTAATCATGAGGGAGGAGAGCGGGGATATCGAAAAGCAAAAGGGCAATCAGAGGAAACCCGAGACAAAAAGAATACTGAGGAAACCACTCAGGGACTAAAGAAGAAGCCGCGGCGTCCGCAGAGAGGGAGGATGGGACCCACTTAACAAGACTGGAGGTGGATTTAGGTAGAAGGTGCGGGCAGCAGCACTTATGAGGCTTTTGCTCACATCTCATTACATCCCATTTATCCCCTCAACAATCGAATCATGTGGTAATAGGATAGAGGCGGTGTGGGAGGAGAAATTGATCTGTGATGCACAGGATAGCTAAAACTGGTGGTTCCTGCGGCTACATGATAGCGTAGAGCAAGTGTGCCGTCTAAGGTTGCAGCGATAAGAAGTCTTACCAAATACAATTAGGGTGCACCACAAAACTCATTAGGACCCTGATACAGTTAAGGCCGGGTGAGTAAGTTTTCTTTTGGTTTGAGCACCTGCCGAAGAGTGAGAACCCTGTTCAAGACATGACTCTTTTTTGTTACATAAAATACCAACTTGGCGTTCTTATCTAAGAATTTGATGTCTTAAGGGTGTGAAGGAAAAGGCTCAGGAAATCCAGCAAAGGATAACCTAAAACCACCTTCACACTTGCAAAAAACCTCTGATATTATCCAGACTTTACACAGGTGAGCGTGAGAGTTTTTCACCCTGACTTTATGAGGGTCATTTTCTCACGAGTGATGCAAACACAAGATCTTGGGTCCATCCCAACTCTACCCCTTAGCCCTTGGTTTTGCGCGTTCACATCTAGTGAAGTGGTGTCCCAATTCTCCGTAGGCCCAAGGGGAAGGGCTAAGAAGAAGGGCTACACAGCCCCTGAAACAAAGACAGACCTGGACCTCACTTGAAAGGAAGTGGTATGAGAATTCCTCATAACACACAAGAAGGCAGAGCGGAGACCAAAGGAAGAGCATAACTATAAGTAATTATTAAATCAATATTAATTATGTTCTGAACTGTTGGTCGCATTTTTAAATTTCTCATCATAATGAGCTAGCTTTCGCATCTTTAGCTACACTTATTGTCGTATCTGCCTACAACACAGCCAGCGAGTGGCTCTGGGTGATGATGTAGCGGGAATCGAGTGGCGTCTCGTTTCTTAGGAGCGTGTTTTCAGACAAAGGGGGAAGACGAAGGGGAAGGGCTAAGGGTTACAATTGGGATTCGCCCTTTGTTTGGTAGTTTACAGACATTCATGTTAGCTCCCTGTATGAACCTAACATCAACAGAAAGTGAATCACTGCTGTCTCTAAATACTTAATAAGTTGTGCCACAGCGTTGACAAGTCCCAACTCTACTCCTTAAGGGCTTTAAATCAACCAGTTTCTTTCTCCTAAAGTGCCACAGAAGGACAAACACCTCGGCAACCTTCACTGATGACTTGCCGATGAGGTGGAACAATACTGATGACCACATCAAACTATGAACTTGTTCACCAAGACAGTTAATCACACTTTAACCTTTGATATATCATCTTATCAAGACAGTTTCAAAAAACCTACCAGAATAAAAGGCCAAAGTGCAGACAGACTTGATATAGATTGTTTAAAACAAGCGCTAAGACAAGGACGACAGATTCAAAACGTCAGACTGTAGCGGCAGCATTTTCTGGCTCTACAGTTTTTAATCAGCTCTCGTCAGGGGACACAGAAGGTGAAGGTAGCTGATAAAAGTCTGCTGTCTACATTTAACTTTTAATAGAAGAGTGCTTTGTGAGGTGAGTTCAATAACTCAGCCTCATCTGCATGCTCTCAGCTGATTCATCTTACCATATAAAGCAGAGATGAAGCAAAATGTTGATGGGGAAAGAACAAGACCATGGAGAAAATTGACAGGAGTGGCATCACCTTGGGCTGTGAGGGAAGGAAGAATCATAGTGCAGAAAGTACATGAAGAAATAAGCAAAAGAAAGTCTTTATTTGAACATAAAACAGCAACAAAAACACTGTGCAGTCCAAACAGGCTACAACAATCCTAAATCTCTCTGTACATAACACGTCAAACATTTACAACATTTTTAATGTACAACTATTAAAATAGAACTTTTTTCTCCTTGAGGCTGTGGTCTTTCTTTAAAGAAACTTGTAATAATTAAAGTAGCCTTTTCAAGTATTAAAAAAATAAAATAAAACATAAACAAATGATTGCCTAAAATTAGTTTTATGCTGATGAAGGAGTTTTGTGTATGAATATTTTCACATTAATAATAACAACCTACCACAATCAAATCCCTTTCTTAGCCATTTTCTTAAAGTTCAGCCCATTTATATGATTATTTCAAAATACCAACATAGTTACTCGTGTGTTAAAACAAGCAAATATCAGCATTATCAAGGGTTTTACTTCACCAGTTTTAGCAAAACAAAAGGTCAATTTCAGGAATTTTCTCAACAGTGTTCAGCTTTTCTCCAGGAAAACGCAGATTTCCTGCATGGTAAGTTGATTTCTTTTGTTCTGCAAGATGTTGTGACAAGCTCTGTCCAATGATTCTTTAAATTGCTGAATTTTGGCAGCTTACCGCTTCTGATAAATTCCAAAATTAGCTTGATTAGCGATAGCAGAACTGGCTACAAATCAAAATTTGAATAATATAGCTGAAATAAACTATGAAAGAGGGAATGTTTGATACTACAAGGTGTATATTCTTTGTCTTGTCTACAAAACTTCCTCAAAGGTTTCTTTTATGCTAAATAGGGGATGCTAATGTGAATATCACCTAATAAACATGTATTTATTTCATTAAAATGTGACGGACTGGCTTGTATTCTTGCATTTAAAGGAAGACTTCTTGACAAAACAGTAGATCAGAAACTGCCATTCTGTCATTGTCTGTATTAATAAGGTGAGTTTCCATATGTACTTTATTCTGTCACAACGCAAACAACAAAATTACTACTTATCATTAGGAAAATTAGGCAAGTTAATTTTAAACAGCATGTCCACAAAGGGCTTCCTTAGACCTTCGCATTTGTGTGACTGAATTTGATTTTTTTGTTGTAAATCATGAATATGCACTTAGTTTGCTTCTTACACATTCAGGTGATTGTCTATTTTTTAGTGTTGCTTCAAGAGTTTGGCAACCCTCATTTATTTTGACTGTTTCCTCTTTCTAGTTGATTTTAGGGACTATCAAAATATGCAGTTTGCCAAATCAAAATTAGAATAAAACAACAAACAAATATTTCCTCTTAAATTTAAGTTATTTCCTGGTGACAAAACATTATTATTTTGTTTGTTACAAGTGAGATTTATCATTTATGTAAAAGAGGTTGACAGTGAAAGATGAGGGCAGAAAATACATTTGTCAGACATGTACGTGAGAACATATAAAGCAAGATAAAGAAGGAACTGAAAGTCAGAGTTAACAGGAGATACAAAATCCAGAGGAAACACAACACTGGATGAAAAAAAGAGTCACTTGATCAGGGTTTCTCAGCCAAAGCAGCAAAGCATTTCCAAGATAGGAAGGTGAGAAAGTCAGTATTTCTGAAGGAATCACATCCAAAAGTTGGTGATCACTTAAAGCAACTACAAAACTGAGAACTGAGAGCAGAAATGGTGGCCACATTTTCAAAACTGTGGCTGTCAAAAGGAGAAAGGAACGCTTTTGCCTTAAAAATATAGAGCATAAAGCAAAAGATGCCTCCCAGGAAGTAGACAGGGCCACAAAAGATCGCTCCAGCAGAAGCAAAGCAGCGCAACAGAGCGAATCATGCACGAGAGTCTTCGAAGGTTGAGGGTTAGTAGCAAGAAACAGCGAAAGAACAAAACTTGGTCCAGAAAAACAACAGCGCCCGTCCTTTAGGTTCTGCCGTTTGTGAGCGCAGACCAGGTAAGTCTAGACGGGCAGCAAAATAAAACGTCTCCGTCAATAAATCGGCCTTGGTTGTTTCATGCTGTAGTGGGCCTCTGACGCCGACACATATGCAGACTCAGGGAAAAAATCCTCGTGGAACTCGGCCAGAAACCTAAGAGAGAGGGCGGGTGGGAGGGAAAGGAGGTGGAGGGAGGGAGGAAATGTGGTGAGAAGTTTTCAGCAATATTGAGCGTTAATAATTCAAGGCGAGCTGTGCGTCCACATGAGAGAAATCACAAACACAATGGGCTTACGAATGATAAAAGAAGCGGCTCAAGTGTCACGTTTCCAGCACATTTTGACTTCTGCTTTTTCCTGGATATCCCGGCCTGATTCCTCATAAATCCAAGACCCCTTTGCCCTCTGCCGGGGGTATCCATGTCAGAGACAAAGCCCCCTATAGGCATGCCTATACCATCCATGACAGAGCACCAATCACCCTGAGAAAGACACAGAATGACCGAGCAGCAGCAGCCGGAGAGCGCAAGAGTGAAAAATCCCCCCTCCCCGCTCTCTCATCTAATCAGTAGCGGGGAAAACTAATCCGGAATCTTCTTAGTATCCGCTACTCGGCCAAATCCTCTAAATCTTGCCATCTCATCTTAGCTCCACCGGCCTTCCTAATCTCAATGCAAACAAATTATCCTCATCAGAGGAGAACTTAAGAACGCTTCGACAAACTAGAAACCTTAATGGGACAATAAAGGGGCGAGCAGATAGGTTCGAAGATGCCGAACGAGCCAAGAGTGAGCAAGACTTCCCCCAATGAAAGCTTGTTTCCGAGGAAGCCGATTCATAAAAAAGGCTCCCATCATCACTCTGTGTTTATTTATTGATCCAAATGTTTTATTTGCAGCTCTGTGGTGCCACAAATTCAGCCTCGTGCTTATCTTCACTGCTGTTAGATCAGTAATAACACAAGGCAAGCCGCTTTAGGCATACACATTGTAAATCAGCGCAGCCTGTGCGTAAGCATGTGCACACGCGTTCACACGCCCCGCTCTTAATCATAATCATTCTTGCGGAGAAAGGGAGAGTGAGAGATCAGCTGTGGCCAAATCCCAGAATGCATTGCACTTGGGTCCCTGCGACATCAATCAGTTCTTTTTCACTCGGGCCGCAATCTGCCACGGGGCTGATCTGAAGAGTGGAGCACATGAAGGATGTCCCAAAAGGCTACATTAGTTCTGTTAGTGTCCAGTGTCCTGCAGAGCCTCTCGCGCTGTGGACGTATTAATTACCAACAGGACAAATCACCACAGTTTTCAATATCATCAATACTGTCTTATGACTGAAAGCTCATCTGAGCTGCAGGAAATGGAAGTCACAAAGTCATTTACTCGAAAGCATCCAACTTATAGCCTGTTTTATCATGCAGGATATTGTTCTATAAAAACAGATGCTCCAGTGATTCTCAGCACAATGTAAATGCAGAGAAAATGTTCCTCAAAAATGAGGCACTGCGCCTTGAAAAATGTAAATGCTGCTTTTGTGTTTGATTTGGCATTTGCATTAAAGTCATAAACACAGTGCAACTTTAAAGCAGGAGAACATCAACAGGGGGGAGACATGGGGCAAGATCTTAGAGCTAGACCTGGTGTAAATATATTTCTCAAACCCTCTTTTCATGTTTTGAATTGGTGTACAACCCATATTAATTGTCTCTGGCAGGGTTGAATAAGATGTCATGCAGGTGTAATCTTGCTGACTCTCCTGGAGCAACATTGATTATCACAAGTTATCACAGACAGCAGCACTATACGTTTGCCACTTTGTTTTGGCTACAGCTGATACAGACAGCTCTTGTGACATGGGTCAGAAAATGGTCTAAAACCATGCGGCAGGACATGCAAAGTTATTAATCCCGAAGATCCTGATTTTCAGTGTTTCCTTAATTTATCTTTAAAGCCCATCTGATGTCACCATGAGTGCCTCTGTGCACACAGTCTGCTCAAGCTAGTAAAACTATTGAGGCTACTTCCAGATACAGATAAATCTGTGTTACAGTTCAAAGAGTAACTAAAATAATAATACAGTAAAATGAGACGGCTAAACACCAAATGCATAATAAAATCTACTAAAGTAGGCTCATGGAAAGAAAATTGATTAACAGAGAATAAAATTCCAAATGATAAATCTGAACTGAAATTGAGAAAGAAAACATATTAAGAAGGTTAAAATAAATAAATAAGATTAAATAACAACAGTAAATATAATCAGCTAAAAGCCAGACTAAAAAGGTAGGTCTTGAGTTCGCCTTTCAAAATTTCAGTCATCAACAACAGCCTCCACCGCGACTGCCACAGACCTAAAAGTTAATATTTGACACGTTGACTTATTAACCAATGACCCTGGTATGACCTTTGAGGAAGACGCTTGGTCATACATTTGAAAGAAGAGAATAACATGCTGATTAATTCAATGGGCACATACAAGCTTAAGGATATTACCAGAGTCATACATGTCTGCAAAGTGTAACATAAATGAAAGCAAAATCAACTCTAATATTGCTGAAGTCTTTTTTTCTTTTCCTTCCAAAATTGTTGAAACTTTGAAGAGATAGCAAAAACTGGGGATTTAGGTCTGAAATCAAGGAATCAAGCTGCAAAGCTGTTGTTGAGTAAGGATAATTTGTTTTAATTTGACACCTTACAAACTAAGCCACTTACATGATGCTTGTTTTAACTGGAAAAAAAAGTTTGCTAATGCTGGTGCTAGTACCAGTATTGCCATAAAGAAAGCATGTTGGATATGGGCAAAAATCAAATATATTCCAGGCCTAGTTTTGACCTTTACAGAGATTAAGGATGACACAGACCTCAAGTATTTCAATCACAAGCTACTGCGCGAGTGTCAAAGATGTGCAAACATTTCACGTATTGCAGCTTTAACTTAAAGCATCAAGATACTGAGGATGTCAAATCAGGTGCATAAATGAAAAAGTTACCAGAGAAGATTTGACTATAGTCTCTTTAAATGGGAGCTTTCAAAGGAGAAATTATTTGTAGATAACCACAGTCAAGTTGTTTGTACATTAACCTGAAATAAAGGGAAACTCTTACTTTCTTTCTATACAAATTTTAAAAACTAGAGCACAATTCTGACAGTGGATATATTTGTGTGTTTCTGTGATGTAAACATGTTTTTCTTCGAGGTTCACACCCGTTCAAACTGTCATGAGAGCTGTTTTTTGCTGTTCTCTAAAGCTTCACTCACTCTTTAGTGCCACTTCATTCATTCAGCTTCAATATTTTGGGTGGAGTGATGAACAAAAACTCCCCCCTCCCTTTAGCTGTGAATGACTGGGCCCACTCGTTGCTCCACAGCGCTTCCCTCTGGCACATGCTGGTACTGCGATGCTTTGATTAAGAGAATGAGAGGACCTAAATCCCCCAGGTTTGGGACCGGCTGAACTGAAGATCGCTCGGGAGGATTTAAAGATTAGACTCGCGCGCTTGTGTAACGCCCACTCATCTCCCTCCCTCTAACACATGCTCTTTCCCACTCCATCCCTCCCCTCCCTCCCCCACATGCTCCAATTCACTTACTTTCTCTGCCTCTCTTTATTTTGCTTTATTAATAATTTCCTAACAATCACTACTTTGTTTATTTGGTTATAGATTCAACTACAGTCCTGTAATCTCTTTGATACAGCTAAGCCAAACACTGCACTACCACGGCATACAGCACAGACATGACTCACAGAGTTTAATGCACCCCCGCCTTTCACAGCTTTCTATTAAGCCTTAACACTTAGCTAGGTCAGATCTTGGTAAATGAAGCGTGCAGGTTATTAGCCAGTTTTCAAGCTGAAGTCGTCCCGGTAATTGAATGCAGCACCTCACCTTTTTAATGATTTACCCTCGCAGGAAATGATACACGATTTCTCACGGCTCCTGTCCAGCTGAGAGCACAATACGCTTTTCAAGGCGCTGAAGAGACTCAGGCCTCCGTGAATCAAAGATTGCAACAAGCTTATCTGAGCGTGAAGGAACCTGTGCTGTTAAATCTAAATAAACTGTCCTTCTGTTGCTTTGTGAGGCATGACTCCCCCGTAATAAACGTGAGGGATTTTATGACGGGGTCGTACCTGAGGAAGAGCTCCAGATGCTTGACCAGGGCTCGAAGATTCCTCTCAGGGATCTGCATCTTTCCCAGGATCTCAGGGAGCTTGACTGAAGGGGGGGATGAGAGAGAGCAATCAAACACGGAAATACCCTCAATTACAAGGAAGGCTGACTCCTAAAATAACTGAATTAGGGATGTTTGAGCTGCTTATTTCCTAGGTAGTTAAACAGACCTAAATTCAGACTAACTGACACTTTGAAGGGAGAGAAAATGATCAGAGAAAATGTAAATAAAGGAAATTACCACATAACCAGTGCAGAGGGTTGGAGCTGGAGGGCAAAAATAGTTTCTATATTCCATAGAAATCACAAGAAAACCAAGACATTCATGTACACTATCAGTTTTTAGAGTCACTGGACTCTTGTACTGCACCTAGGGAATGATTTCCACCACTTAAACAGCACAGCTTTAGCCAGAGCATCACTTCAGTGTGTTAACGTGCCGTTATATTGGAGAATCCTTACCCTTACACCACTGCCAAGATATGAATATGCAGATACCTCTGCTGTTCGAAAAGTAAGGAACAGGAAATTCCTCCTTTAACATTTGCTTATCCATGTTTTTATAAATAGTTTCAGAATCACTCTCAATTGCCATAACAGTCCATGCTTTGAGGCAGAAGTTTCATGAAAAATAGTTTTATTTTGCTCAAGTTATCACAAAAGTTTGAGCAGAAATAACTGAAGTCTGGAAATGCAAATGCATGTTAATAACTAGAAGTGCATTCTCTTTTAACTGAGAAAAAAATGTTAGAAGCTGTCAGATTGCTAACTGTTAACAAACACGTAAAAAGTTCCTGGATCCACATCCAGATTCAGATCACCAGCAAAATGTAATCACTGCTTCCTTGTGCCATGACCAACATTCCCTGAAATTTTCATGAAAGTCCTTTGAGAAGTTTTTGAGTAAGCGCCAAAACATAACCTCTTTGGAGGAGCTGTTATTGCCTTGAAAGGTTGTGCAACAAAATGTGAAGTTAAGGGCACCATCAATTTTGTCCAGGCCAGTTTCATTAGTTTGTTTTTTAAAATGATTCTGTTGAACCACGACTCAAAAGCAATGTTTGATTTTCATTAGTTAATTTTCTTTTGTCAGTTTCAAGTTATTTCAGTGACCATTGTGAGTTTTTCTTTCTTTAACAGAAGGGTGCCAACAATTTTATCCACGTGTGAACATTTCACTCTCGTTGAGTGACTTGAAGCCAGATGACTTTGACTTTACCTGGTATTATATGTCACCTGAAAAGTCGACCTATACCATAAACCTTCAAAATCCAGCACAGTCTGGCAACATCTAATAAACTAGCCTTCAAGTTGTTCAACTTGCACACATGCCTGAATGCATACAATCAGAAGCCTGCATTGTGCTGAGGTTGAACTAAGAATGATCAGACACTGACCAAAAAGCCGCAGCAGATGCTGTGCTCCGTACAGGTAGGAGGGTGGAGGAGGCTGGTCATGTAGAGGGTAGTTATCTGGAGTCAGCTTCCAACTGAGGACCTGAAAACAAGAGTCAGAGGCATTCAGGACAGCGTTATTGTTCTGACTATATGCTAAATGTGATTTTAAGAATATTAGTCTTGGTCTGGTTTCAGTTTCCTTTAATGATAGCGAGACACCTCTTGCTGAAACATTATTTGACAGTCTATTAACAGGGTTTCCACTCTTCTCTAAAAATCATGTTTCAGGGCTTTTCCATGATATTAAAACCTTTAAACTGGTTTGTGAGAGTACTGACCAGCACAAGGCTCTGGTCAGAAAACACAGTCATCAGATGGATTCAGGAACTTTATTTAAAGACTGAGGATCAAATAAAACCCTGCATGTCTTCAGCTAATGGTCATAAAGTAATACACCAATAGATACAGGTCAAAGACCAGTGAAACCAAATAAACTAGGGTAACACAGGAAGTGGAAGAAGCATCTTTTCACAGTAAAATTTCAGATTAAAGACTCTGAAATTAAGAGTATGCACATGAAGACTTCACCTCATTCAGCTCGTTGTTTCTGCGGCTCTCCAGCCCGTAAAAAGGTCCACTTCGCTCTTTGCCTGGCGTCAAGGGTAAAGGGGAAGATGATCCACTGTGCACCGGGGTTTCTAAGACAAGAGAGATGAACTTAAGTCCTCTGAGAGCTGCAGAAGCTACATGGGAATCAGTGCAGGATGGTGGCTCCATCTAGTGAACCAACATGGTTACTACAAATCCAAGAAGCTAACAGTAACATCACCCGTTCACAGTAAATATCTTACGAAACCCAGATTTCTTCAGTCTAACTTTTTGACTTCATGACATTTGTAAATAATCAGGTTTGCTATAGACTTGATTTTAAATTTTAATCCTCAAGTCTTCATGAAAAGTACCTCTGTTTTCTTGCCTTTGTTTGAGGTCATGTTTTTTTTTTAGTTGCTTACTTCTGTCCAGATTGAGGAAGAATTTGGGCTGGGACGAGGGGTCAACCAATCTGCGCTTGAGCTGAGGAGAAGCCGTGGCACCGCCTCCACCTGGACCAGAAAATACATACATTAATTAGCTACAGTGCCATGAAAAAGTATTTGCCCCCTTCCTGATTTCTTATCTTTTTGCATATTTGTCACACTGAAATGTTTCAGATCATCACACAAATTTTAACATTAGACATAGATAACCTGAGTAAATACAAAATGCAGTTTTTAAATAATGATTTTATTTATTAAGGGAAAAAAGCTCTCCAAACCTACATGACCCTTTGTTAAAAAGTATCTGCCCCCCCTTGTTAAATCATGAGTTAACTGTGATTAACCACATTTTTTTGAAAGCTGAGTTCAATTTCACTGACCACACCCAGACCTGATTACTGCCAGACCTGCTGAAGAAATCACTTAAATATAACCTGTCTGACAAAGTGAAGTAGGCTGCAAGACCTTGAAAAGAAACACATCATGCCACGATCCAAAGAAATTCAAGAACAAATGAGAAACAAAGTGATTGAAATCTATCAGTCAATGACAAAGCCATTTCTAAGGCTTTAGGACTCCAGTGAACCACGGTCAGAGCCATTATCCACAAACGGAGAAAACTGAGAACAGTGGTGAACCTTCCCAGGAGTGGTCGGCCTACCAAAATTACACCAAGAGCACAACAACAACGACTCATCCGGGAGGTCAAAAAGAACCAGAACAACATCTAAAGAACTGCAGGCCTCACCTGCCTCAGTTAAGGTCAGAGTTCATGACTCAACAATAAGAAAGAAACTGAGCAAAAATGGCCAAAACCAGCATTTGATAAAAAGAACATCATAGCAACAGTCAAACATGGTGGTGGTAGTGTGATGGTCTGGGGCTGCTTTGCTGCTTCAGGACCTGGACGACTTGCTGTGATTGATGAAACCATGAATTCTGCTGTCTACCAGAAAATCCTGAAGGAGAACGTTCGGCCATCAGTTCGTGACCTCAAGCTCAAGCTCAAGCTCACTTGGGTTATGCAACAGGACAACAACCTGAAACACACTAGCAAGTCCACCCCTGAATGGCTTGAAAAAATAAAATTAAGGTTTTGGAGTGGCCGAGTCAAAGTCCAGACTTAAATCCGATTGAGATGCTGTGGTGTGACCTTAAACAGGCAGTTCATGCTCGAAAACCCTTCAATGTGGCTGAGTTAAAACAAGTCTGCACACAAGAGTGGGCCAAAATTCCTCCACAGCAATGTGAAAGACTCATCAGCAGTTATCACAAACACTTGATTGCAGCTATTGCACCCAAGGGTGGCACAACCACTTATTAGGTTCAGGGGGCAATTACTTTTTCATATAGGGTCATGTAGGTTTGGAGGGCTTTTTCCCTTAATAAATAAAATCATCATTTAAAAACTGCATTTTGTATTTACTCAGGTTATCATTGTCTAATGCTAAAATTTGTGTGATGATCTGAAACATTTAAGTGTGACAAATATGCAAAAAAGGAAGAAATCAGGAAGGGGGCAAATACTTCTTCATGGTATTGTATAAGCGCAACCATTGCTACTTTCTACAAAAAACATCTAAGAATCAATCATGTAACCTGTGCCTGATGCTTGTTTTTATTCAAAATAGAAAATCTGGTCACCTCCGCTGCTTCCTTCAGCAGGCCGGTCTCCTCCTGACGTGTTCCTGGTGGAGCGTCTCAGCGACTGCGACTGATACGAGATGCAGTCCATGTCGGGGTGGCGTCGGCGCTTCGGGGTGGGAGCTGTAGCAGTGGGTGTGGTGGCAGAGATGTCACTCAGTGCCGGTTGGCTGTCTGTGGACTGAGGGGTGGGAGGGTTGTGTCCCAGTGGGCTGGGGCTGCGTTCTCTCTGGGTGCTTCAGACAGAAACAGAAAGAGGCTTTACAGCTCGACTGTGGAGCGGATGAACGGATGTGGCATCAGGCCTGAAGGACACTCACTTGCTGGAGCAAGGGGAGCTCTCGTTGATGGCCAGGAAGAGCCTGGACGAGCTGACCTTCTTGAACTGGGCTTGCTCACAGGGGTAGAGGAGGATCATGGGCAAAGTGAAGTCAAATGTGATCCTGAGGCCGTCGACCATCTCTTTACACAACTCCTCACTACAAACAAAGTATGATTCATCAGGTCAAGAGCAGTAGATCGAAACACCACATGAACCTGAGGCTTGTGTGAGCCTTTTTTGGATTTCTGATTTAGTCAGAACAAGCATTTCTTATGCAGTAAGTAATTACATGACTTATTTCAGAAACTCAATTAACCCTTGAGGCACCTTAGGAGCGTAATTGGTACAGTTTGCTTTTTTTGAATCTCAATATCTCTGTCATTTTAAATGCAAATTATATGATACTTAGCAAGGTTTTTTTTCTATTTTTTATATTTAAAATTCCATGATCCCACTATTGTGAGGTATACAGAATAGGAGATATGCACTGAGTGTACACTCTTTGACTTCCTGTCCGACTTGGTTCCATTGACTCCCATATAACCACCTATTTTTAATATACTGTAATCCTGACATTTTAAAATGCTTTCCCCATGAATACCTAAAAAATCTAAGCTTAGACATTCAAAATAAAGGTAAAACAGGTTTTAGGTCTAATGAAGCCCCTAAAACCACCAGGGGGGCATAACTGCATCACATAACATTTCAATGGAGGCCTGTATGCCCTACCTGGCAACATGCATGGCATTAAAAAAGATGAACACCACAAAAATGGACTTGGGAGTGTTGGGATGATGTGTGTGAGTGTGTGTTTCAAGTTCAAGTCATCAAAGGTCAAATTGGCTCTGTCTGTGTTTTCTTGATCATTTGAGAGCTTCCTCTGTGCTTATGACAAACAGGGCATAAAAACATAAAATATAGAAAAAAGCAAAAAACCTTTTATCTGTGGCTGGGTCAGAGGTTGTTGAAAGATTTGATCTGATGCAGTGGAAGTTAAAAAAAATTACATTTAACATTTTTATTAGAGTTTTATGAGAAGAGCCGTTTTAGTACGCAAGGGATTTTAATGTTAAATAGTTTGAATAAACTCTAATTGCTCCAAAAACAAATTATACATCAAAATCAATTTTGTTATCAATTATTGACCTTGTCAAGGCTGTAATAACCTCACCACAAATATTCCACTTTGCACTTTATTTTACAAAAAATGCATATTTTATGTTTTTCCCTGTTGAAAGTCAGGGGTTTTTACAACAAAAAGTGCATAAAAGCATACATTACATAAAAAATAATAAAATACTTTATATCCATGGTTAAGTCAGGGGCTGTTGAAAAGATCTGATGTAGTGAAAAATAAAAAAAAAAATTAAGATTTTACATTTTAAGGACACTTTTATGAAAGGAACCGTTTCAGTACATGAGGGACTTTAGTATGTATTAATTTTTTGGGTGCTTCATGGGTCAATACCACAAAACTATGACAAACTAACAAAATAAAAGAAGACATCCAGATTGTCTAGAATTTAGTGAATTGAATGCATGCTTCAATCGGTTAGCTTTCTATTACCAGTCAAGTTCTGCCCAATGAACACATCATTACTTTACAAACACCAAAATGGTCCAAAAAAGGAGGAGTTAGCACACTTTCCACAACATTTTCATGATGGATGACATCAAAATTAACCTTTTCTCTTTTCTTCACTTGTGCAATCATCAAAACTGCATGAGGAGTTGTGTGTTCACGTAGTGTGAAGGCTCACCTCTTCTCAGGAGGGATGGGCTGCGGGCTGCTGCTCTGTGTGGTGGTCTGCTGACGTCTGTACCTCTCATTGGCCATGAAAGCTTTGTTGATGGCAAAGTGCTTCACGTAGGACTCAAGGATGTGCACGACGTTTGTTTGACAAGGAACCATGACGAGCTGAGACGAGAAAACATTGATGAGTACGGACGATTCAACACGAGGTTACATTAATATCCATCAATGTAAATCATAATAGATAAAACAAACCTGACTGACGTTTCCTTCTTACTAATTAGACTTTATTTACCAAAGTAAAATCAGGGTTCCCACTCTTTTCTACAAATTATTTTCCAGGACTTTTCCAGGACGTCACATGGGTGTTGACAACTCCTTTCATTAGAAAGCAGAATGCTAAAACTGTATGGAAAGTTGCTAATCTCGTCTCTGGGCTTCTTTGGGGAAAAATACGTCCTTACTGAGGTCTGAAAAGTTGGAAATCTCGAGAAAAAGTCATATGGAAACACTGGGTAGCGGGACTATTTTGGGGGGGACATGCAAATTTGATTGGCTGGTCGCGTCACATGGGGCGCTGCACAGGCTGGCCGGACAGAAGCAGAGAAACTGAAGCTCACTTTTGAGAGAAAAGACACATAGGCTATGCGCAAATTATTTAGCATGTTTGCGTTCACTAACAAGGTCGAGTGAAGCAGAGGGAGGAGGACAAATAATTTTCCAGGATATTTTACTTTTTCTCTTATTTTCAGTATTTTTCCTTGACTAGAAAATTGGTCAATCATTCTCCAGGTTTTCCAGGACATGTGGGAACCCTGTAAAATGTAAAAAAGGAAAGATATAGACCCCACAAAGGCGTGCATGATTGGTTAACATGTGTTACATTACCTTCTTCCTCTTGTTGATGTAAAAGCAGTCATCCTCCAGCTTCTTCTTCAGAACATCTGGGATGCTGATGTCAACATGGACAACCTTCTCTTCAGTTTCCCTTTTCACACCGATGTCTGGCTCAACCCTCTGAAACAAACAAGACGTGCAACGACTGTGCTGCTGAAAAGTATCATTTAATTTTTAGGGGATTATCAATCAAACAAACTTTTAACAGTAAAGAACAAGAGCCTGTAAAACAGAGGACTGACACAGGACTTATCCCACCCACCATTTTGTTGATATCTTCAGAGAAGGTGCTTTCCCCACTGTTTGAAGAATCAGGGTCAGAGTCGTCCCCCTCGCTGCTATCTGAAGATGAAATCAAACCTAAGGATAAAAAAAGAGGGTAAACAGAGGAAGAATTAGGACTGTTGAGAGACAGAGAGAGAGGAAAGAGAGAGAGAGATGCCTCTCACATGCGTCATCACTGTCGTCCTCCTTAGGGAGAGTCTTCAGAGAAGATTTAGTACCAGACTGACGACGACGACGCTTTGCCCATCCTTTTTTCTTCCTGGAGCAAAAAAAGGAAAGAAAACACTCACTATCTGAATCAGGCTTTAAAGACAGATAACCTTCAGTAGCATTACTGTTCAATCCTGACATCAATAATGAGTATTTTCTGTCTCAAATGAATATAATAAACAAACATACTCAGGATATCTATCAAAACTATGAAACATTTGCATTTCTCAAGCACCTAAGCTTAGAGAGTATGTGTATTTAATGCTCGGAGTCGTTTGAGTTCTTTTTAAACTAATACTAGGTTTCAGAATAAACTGGATATTTCTGTACAGAAGAAGAACTATTTCCAAAGCTTTGCTTATGAAGCCAGAACAAAAACAAGAGATATACGTGTGGAAAGAGACGATGTTTGATTATTTTTATGGAGCAATGGCTGCACTTTTTCATGGAGTTGTATGTGGATGCAGAGTTACAGGCGTCTCATGATGTGATGTGAATGGCTTTACGAAACAAATACTACACCCAGTATGAGAATTTCAACTAATGGGCTTTTCCAGTCCGTTATCTGCTCAGTTATTTTGGATCAAACCTTGTGCTTGGCATAATTTTCAGTATTAACGCTGATGAAGTTCTAAGTGAGCTGTGCCAAGATAATAATGTAGCCGCACAACAAGATATCTGACAAAGAAATGAACTGCCTTACATCTACACCTTACTCTCCTCTCGATTTAGGAGCGTGTAATTTTGCAGTTTGTTACATTATCTAGATCCTTCTTCAGGGTTCCCACTCTTTTCTAGAAATTATTTTCTAGGACATTTCCAGGACATGTCTGTCACTCAAAGGAGGAGATAAAAACTTCTCATTCGATATACAATACAGCAACACTCTTCAACTCAAAGTCACTAGTTTGGGCTATATTTGGGGAAAAATAAGTCCTTACTAAATTCTGAAAAGTTGCTGGATCTACCAACAAAGTCATATGAAAACACTGAGTAGCGGGACTGCACTTGGGGAAAAAGGAAGTTAAATTAGCTGGTAGCGTCATGTGGGGCATTTTTAACCCATTTGCGTTCGCTAACAAGGAAGAGGGAAGCAGAAGGAGGATAAATAATCTTCCAGGACAGTTAAAGCTTTTCCGGGACTTCAACTTTTTCGATCATTTTCCACATTTTCAATAACTGGAAAATTGGTCAAGAGTTTTCCAGGACGTGTGGGAACCCTGTTGTTGTGACAAATAGCCACAAATCAGAGGGTTCTTGCAGCTATCACCTCTGTTTCCTACTTTGTTGTTTTACCAGGCAATGACAACCCCACCATCTTTAGAGAGGTTTTGTCAGAGCTTCGGGTACACATCGGGAATAATAAAGTGAAGAGTTGAGCCAAGCTGAGCAGATCCCACAAATGGAAAAGCCTCATCCTCACCAAGGGCTGCCCTTCACTACAGCTGTCAGCACATGGACTAAAGTTTGGTCTAAAAAACATGAAACTTAGGCGGCTAAGTGAAGTCCTCATATCAAAAATATTAGAGCTGTTTCTGCCTCAGTCAAAACATATTAATAGTGTCCATAATAATTCATCAATAATCTAGATTCTACATAGTTTGTGCTTCTAGATAAAAATAACTCTCCTAGTTAAAAACCATCAGGAGGCAACACAGATTGACTTACATGCGACCTAGAGCTTTGCGAGCCAGTTTATGTTGCAATCTACGATTTTCTTCAGTGTCCCTTAGGACATGATCCTCTGCAGCCCAACGATCCCAGCTACCCAAAAACACAAACATTTCAGGAATGAAAATCCACAGATGTGCATGACTTGAGAACTATGTGTGTTTTTTTTAATTGTGCCACCATGTCACATGTTGATGAATATGTCATTTTGCAATGATAAACAGCACAGTGACTGTGACCTTTGATAACAACGTGTTTTCACCATCATCCAGAGCAAACTAACTCTCGTTACCTCCTGTTCCAACCGTTGAAGTGAATCAGGTACTTTGGGATTCTTCTTCCATGTTCATCAGATCCTATCAAGACATCAAGGACCTGAAATATGGAGACAAAATTTGTGTTGATGATGAAAGTAGGACCATGGACTTTAAGCCCTTAGGAAAAGTCATGACATTGGACACCACAGGCAACACAGACACTGAAACAGGTCTGAACACACCTCCATTACAAAAAAAAAGAAGATGGAAAACCAACAGCACACCACATACACTGTTACACTTAGATGTAAATATTTCAGGCTTATCATAAAGGCAAAAAAGGGATACAACACTCTTCAGCAGAAATAATACGATTACTTAGAAACAAAGTTTACACTATAAGCATTTTTCTAGCACTGACACCATTTTGAGAACAAGATTTTTAAAAGTAATTTTCTCTCACAAAGCTATAATCCTTAAACCCAACATTAAGTTAAAAGTCACTTGATTTAATTACTTTTTAACTGCATTGCTCATATCTTAATATGCTATTCAGAAAACCCAGGTGTATGCTGGAATATATATAAACAAGACCAATATCTTATAGGAGATGTTTCATTGTAGGGATGCACGGCGTTGTCTCTATGATATTGTTATTGACTGATGTTTAAATATCTGCCAATATTTACAGATGATATATCCATACGATGGCTGTAATATTGTAAGAATGTACAAAAGCAAAATAATGCTTCACCCCATGTCTTTAAATAAATATATAGGGATTGATGACTTTCAAAATATCCGCATATTTGATGTCTACAGAAAGCAAATACCCTTCATTCCTGTTCCAAATTTAATCATTTCTTTGTAATTGTTATTCAGAGTTTCTGCATGAAAACCCTTGAATCATCCTGACTTTTCGCCCCCATACAGCTTCTTTGGAGACAATATGTCACTTTGCAATAGCAACTTAGGGTTTATTCACAGGTGGACCATATGCCCATTTATTAAAGTATTATTAACGTCTTTGTCTTATCTCATTTGAAGACATTATATCTACAGGTAATGGATGGAAACTCCTGACTGTACCTTAGCTTGAAGCATTAGGCCTGATGTATCTCTCAATGGCAAAATGAAAATTGAATATCCAAACTTGGGCTTTATAAACACCTGATGTCCAGCTGAATAATTAAAGTGAGTCATTAATTATACACTTAAGATCAGCATCAAATAAACCAGCTGTTATGCTTTAATTATGCTAATATGCTTGATAGCTTCGGTATTACAGTGTAATTTCTAAAAATACGCGTTCTTAATGCTCATATAGTAAAATACGTGGGCCAACATATAACAAAATAGGAGTTAAATAAGATATAAGTTAAATTTATGGCTTCCCACGGCTGTGAGGTTTTCATATTTCACTGTCTTTAGCTTGTTAGCATGCAGACAAACCAACAACTATTACCGTAACTGGTGTGATTGCGCACTTAATAACCTACATTTTAAGACTTAACAACGACTTGAGCACTTGTCATCTTTCACTACAGTATGTTTATTACTTACACGAAATACTGAGTGAATACAAGCTAAGCAGAAATAAAATAACTATGCTAACCGGTGCTGCGCTTTAAGGAGCGACCGTGTTAATTGGTGACTTGTAACCAGAAGTGAACGTAGCTGACGTTGAAAAAACGGTAGCCGTTAAAGACCTTAACAGTCCAAATGAAGACTTTATTAAACCTTCTATCCGTAAAATATCAATAAAATTATATTTAAACACGCTCTGTGTAATAAAAAATCATACAGGGATAATTTACGTCTTTAGTGTCTGCGTTTCTGTCAATAACGGCAAATGGTCGTCGCCAGATAACACGGTAACTCTATCAACCGTTACACCAGTGCTACCATTGCTAGCAACGTCATATATGCTTGTTTTCCTGTGTACGCTGTTTCTTCTTCTTTACCTACGTAGAATTGCGAAAGCCTACCTCAATATATTTAATGTTCTGTACTCTTAAATGTATGAAAAGGACGACAATATTGACAAGGTTAAAAAGGGGCCAGTTAGCCGGGTTGCAGATGAATTGAGTGCTGCAGAACCATCTTTATTGTCTTCAACACTTTATCAACAAGCATGTGCAATTAAACGCATCCGGATAACATGCAGGAAACCATTACAGCTACCACAGCAGCAGAGGTTATGCTGTGTTTTAGAGGCCTGTGCATGTAGCTGCATTTCCACCACGCCTTGCAATGCAGATATTTCATAGCAAAGTATTAAATTTTTAGTTATAAAGCTGTAATATTTGCATCAAACATTACCTTAGCGTCATACAACACTTTAGCCTTGGTGGGGTCGGGTTCAAAGCACAGGACTCTTTCTCCTTTGTGAAACTGGTATTTAATTCCCCGCGAATTCATTTGTTCATGGCGACGTGTGGGGGAAGAGGGGGCATCGATCCTGGACCCTAGAAACTCCTTAACCCTTTCCTGGCCTGACACTTTTCCAGAAGAGAGGGCTTCGCCTCCACCAAAAAATACGGACTCTCTACACCAGTGGGGATGGATGGCGCTGTTGTGGGAGCTGGCCTTCTAGTGCTGCGTTCACGGAGACCTCGTAACTTCCACCTACATGCAGGTTCACTCTGGGTAATGCGTATGTGTTATCGGGGGTTGCGTAAAACAAATACGTTAGATCACCAAGACTAAAACCAACGTCACTTCAATAAATACAGTTGATCGTTAATGAGAAGTTATAAATAACAAGGCTCATAGTAAAAGAGAACGAAAGACAGTAAATCTTGTGTCCCACATTCTCTTAGACGGTGAACATATCATGCACGAAACGCAATTTAAAAAGCAAGATTTGTCTCCCACGGACACCATACCACATGTGCAACTTAAAAACTACCCAACAGATGTCAGTATAAGCACAAAATCCAGCCTACTTTGCTGTACCAAACCCTATAAATCCATGTGCATTTACTTCAAGAATAAACCCAAGCTTTATTTAAAAATGTTCATCATATAATACCAATGGAAACATGGGCCTTGCTCAAGGATTCAATTCAATCACTGGTGTGTTGGTCTTTTCCGTATTATAGTACAACTTCAGACCAGTTTGCTTCATTCACTAGAACTTTTTATTCCACCCTCGGGGTCACAAAAACTACTTTTACAGATCAGCATAAATTCAAGGTGGCTGCCATCTTGGCTGAAAGCTTTGCAGTTAGTCCTGAAACTAGGCACAAACTGGAACTTGCTGATGTATGTTAATTAATTTCTGTTGTTGCATGTTGTATGGGAATTTGACTGATTCCCTGTAAGGCAAAGTGCTCAGTTTCTGACATATTCTTAATTTCTGTGTGAGTATAAAACTGAGATTATTTACAACTAATTGACTGTACTGTATAATAGTATTTTACATGTTGTTGCATTTACATTAGGCTGACTTGCTCTAAAGAAATCTCACTGGAGGGATTAGTTTTTAAACATCTGTATGACTAAACACAGGGTCAGTGCAGACCACTAAATGATTGTGCTGATTACTTTAAATAATTTAACAAAGAATAGAGGTATGAAGTGAATGTCAACCCTCACTCCAACAAATCAAAAAACATAAAACTGTCCTTGGGACACATAGAATGTCAGTTCAGTCCCTCAACAAATTATTTTGCTTTGTCAAACTTAACAATTTGCAAACATGTTCATATCATAAGCAACATGAATAAGGTTCATTTTCAGAAAGAAATAAAGTTCTCATGGTTATATTAGAGGTCATAAAAGATTTTTTTTTAAATGATGTGATTCCTACCTGGTTAATTCTGGGACAAGTGAGGACAGACCTTCTTCTGTTTCTATCCAGAACCAAAACCTTTTAGGCCACTCTTGTATTTTGATCAATTTCTGGATGACAATGAATCTCTGTTGCTTAACTCCTCTTGAGAGGCCTTAAAAACAGAGACAACACATCAGATAAAAAGCCAAAGCCTGCATTCACCAGAGATCTATCCTGGTCTGACACAGCATGTGAGGATTTGAAGTAAAACAGTCAGTTCTGAGAAGGGCTGAAACAGAGGAGTTTATGTGCATGCCAAAATCTAAAACTTAAAAGGAACTGAAGACAAGGAACTTAAAAAACAGACCTGAGTAAACGTATCAAAAATGAGTAAAACAGGTCCTTCAATAACATTTAGGAGAAGATTATCCTTAGAAATAAAAATAAAAAGTGTTACATACAGTTTGGGGGATCTCTTGGTGACTTTACTGAGTCCTTACAGTGTTATACAGTTACATAAAATTACTGCCATTTTGTGGGGACAATTATTTTTCACATCACAGTTCTTCATACTCTAAAGAAATTCTGCCCTCACTCATCTCTGAAGGCTTACTGCATTACCTTTAAAGCAGTTTTCTTTACATTATAGCCAGCTGAAATGAACATTCACCTTGTTTTTCCAGCCTTACCTTTAAGATAATTTTTGTTCTTGTTTGTTTTCATTATTTTTTAAAGCTGGTTATTTGTATTTTTAAGTCTACATCTTGAAATAAAATGTTACAAAATATACGTATACCCATCAACTGAAAGATCTCTGAATGATTTATTCAACAAATATAACTCGTAACAAAACTTACATTCACTCCAAATTCAACAGAAAATAACGATCCCAGTAGGATGCCAAGTATAAATTTCAACAAAGAGGAATGGCATCTGTGTCTGTTTAGGGATCCATGACATGAAAAAATTAAGAACATGCAGGACTGCTTGGAATTTATTGGACTGTTGCCTGAAGTGTAACGCTGCAGAGCCTAAATATACTCATATCCAATCATTCCTTGTGTATATGAAGCAACCTGGATATCATGTCTCCTACCTTTGAGGGGCAAAACATGATGTTTTGGTGATCAGCTGACACAATCAAATGTAAGACTCTTATCCTTCAGGCAAAATACTGTAAAAGAAATGTACCATGACTGAATAATCTAATATTCCCTTATTAGAACAAGATGGTGGCTTTTCAAAGGTTTACACTCTGGAGATGTTTACATGCTCAGCAAGGAATAAGAAGATCTTTTTAGTTTGTAGTGACTGATCGACCCAATGAAACACTGTTGTAGATATTCAACTTAAGACATTATTAAAGATTGCACGTCAACACGTTCCAAAAAACTGAATAGAAATATTGACTGCACTGAGGCATCATGTAACAGTTTTATTTTGTGTCCTATTTAATGGCAAAATCTTGTTGAAAATGAGAATGTACAAATGACTAAAGCAGGTTTATGAACTCATTTTGTCAATAATTGCATTCTTGTACAACAAGCATCTCCATAAAAATGTCTTCATTTAAGCAAAAATAAGTTAAAGGTTCTACATTTTCCTTTTTAATTAAGTTCACACTGGCCTTAGATGTTTTAGACCACATTCTTCAAGGTTCTTACCAAAAAGTCCCCATAAATAAAGATTTTGACATACTTAAAAAGCCCTCTGTTTCATGGACTGTGTCTGACTACATCCCTTCCTTCAGCTGTACAGTGCTGTGCTCTAATGTTAACTGTTGCTGTTTAGACCCTCTACTGAAGCTACCTATGGGCCTCAATGAACCACCGCCACCAACTGCTTTTGTCAGCGCTTGGCATTGAACAAGTCAAACAGAATCACAGATCTGAAGAAATTCAGCCTAAAATTTCAGCAACAAAAATGGAAAAAAGTAGGAAGCATCTCAGATGTGGTGGAATAACAGATAAGGTTTCCTATTATGATAGAAAAAGCAGTGGACTAAGTATTGAGCCCTGTGAAATACCATGTAACAAGACCTGAAAATGTTGGAGAAATAGCAAAATCAAGGAACAGCATTTCACCCGTTTTTTCAAAGGTTGCCAACATATTTGTGCAATTTTGATGGTGAAGGTGAGTTTGCCTGTATTTTCGATAATGGAAATAAATATAAATTAGTTAATTTTGAGCAATAGTTGATCATGAATCATGAAATATTGAAGACAAATTCATACATAATGTCTAATATTTTGGCGACTTCCAAATCGGTGGAACTGGCAAAAACCAAACTTATTTTCCAAATCTTGCCAACGTCTTTGTGCGAATTAGATAGTTGGTATCAGTTTGCCAGAAATTTTTGATAACTATACACAATCAATTACCCAACATTAGGTATATTTAGAATCAACTTTTGCATTAGGAATGATGTGGTCTTGGCCTAAAAGCTATTTGTAAATACGTCGTACAACTTAATGCATTTCTACTCTCTATAATGACTCCAGATCCAAAGGACTGGACTTTCCTAACCATGACTTGTTAGTCTGGGCCTTGGAGGGTTAAATGGTCCAAAAATAGCTCCTGTTTTCTGGATTCAGGCCCGTGTTTTATTGGATTTCTATCGTTCCTGACCTTGGGACCTTCACATTCATATGTGCCTAACAGGCCTGGACGATGAAACGTAGACTGATCCCCGGCACAGGAAACAATGTCTGTACAGCTGGAGCTCAATCTCAGCTCATTCTGCTTAAAATGGTTTCAGGCAGCGCTGCTCCTCTATTGTTTACCAAATATGGACAGTGTGTATATAACACTGAACGTGACTGGCTCAAGTTTAGCGCTGTTGATTTTCTCTTGTTCCCTTTGACCCTGACCACCGCTGATGTATTATGACAGACATGTCAAATGATCGCTGGTTCACATTAGATGTTTTTCCATTGTCACAAAGTGGAAACTCGAGTCCTGCAAAGCTCAGATTGTCTTTAACGTATGGTGAAGAGTGCGGAGGCAGCAGGAGAAGTCAAGGATCCTGTTCTTAAATATGAGGTATGGGAAATGACTGTAAAGAATGTAGATAAATTAAAAACCTTTGTTCCATTTTACTGCTGTTTTTGGCTTTTCTCCCAGGAGTAGTATGGGCACGGTTTAAAGCAATTATGCCTTCTGTCAGGGCTGGGGAATATATCATGTTTCTTAAAGATATATCGACATATTTTAACATATACAGAGTAAAAGAATATTGTTTGAATTGATAAAAGGTTGACTTATTTATATAGCATTATCGTCATCTTCTGATTTTGTGCACGTACTATTTGGGCTCATGATCAATAAAAATATAAACAATAAGAACAACTAACAGAATAGCAAAGCCTTGACAAACAATCGAACAACCTTATTTCAAATGGTGTTCCACAGGGTTCAGTACTTGGTCCCACACTGTTTCCATTACAAATGAATACAGTTTACAGTTTTTCAGTGCCTTTATGAATATATTGCCAACATTTGAAGGCAGCTGTTGAAATTTAACATTGGCCCCATTGTGTTTAAATCCTGTAAATGACAGAGATTGTATTTTTCAAAAAGCAGAACGATGTATAAAAATATAACAATTTTCTTTAAAGTGTTGCTCCACAGAGTTTCATGTTTTCTCCCTCACTTTCATCCTGAACACCTCTTTGTATTTATCAGAAATTGCAGGTAAACTCCTGAATTGTGGTTGGCAACTTTAAAAAAAAAAGGACAGAACTGGTCAGCGGTGAGGAAAAATACTTGACCTTACCTTTTCACCAACATTTTCAAATGGTGTTCCACAGGGTTCAGTAATTGGACCCATGCTGTACTTACATATAATATTTTGTAATTATTTGGGGTTTTAGGCCAAAATTTGACAGCCAATTCCAGCACACTAGTCCTACCAACATTTGTGGCAGTGCTCTCTCTCTTTTAGATAATTAAGTTCATGTCCTTTTGACATCACCGATCATTAAAACTATGGAGATGTTGTCATTTTGGTAAACAGTTTAAGGATACGGAAACTCTTACACCCCCATTGTAAGGAACTGTTGCAAATTTTTTAGTACAATCTATGAAGAGTGTAAGAGTTTGTCTGTGATTTTTGATAATTAAAAGCAAGAAATTACTAACATTGAGTTTTAAGGACTTCTTTTTTGTTAATATCAACATTTAAAACCCTTGAATTCCAACTGGACAAATCATAAAGATGTTCAGTATATCATGCATCACCATTAAGCCATATGTGACTTTTGGTCCATGTTTCCCAGCCCTATCTCCTGCACTGCTCTCTTTCCATAAACTTTTATGAAGCAAAACACAATGTTTTCTTTCCATAATTCCTGCTCCTGTGTTTCCCCCTCTGTGTCTCGTTCCTCTCCCCCTGCAGACTGTTTTTAGAAGGGTCAGATTTATCTCAGCTGTTATCGGTGTCGTGTCACGCTGTGTTGTGTGTATGTGTGTGAGCGTGTCATGCTGCGCGGCTTCATAAGCTCCTTTATCAGCCGGCCGGCACCCTCCTATCCAGACCCCCGCTGTCCCTTTTCATTTTTCCCATACTTTCACACACTGGGCCACACATGCTCGGGCTCCCTTTTAAACAAACGCTCACACAGCAATCCCAACATGAATGACAAAGCTCCTCGGAAAGCATGTGCGTAAACAAATGTCCCACAGGTGTACAAAGAAAGGCAAATAGCTATTAATCCTTCAGCTCTCTTATTGTTTGGCTAATAATAGCTCTCAACAGGCTTCAGTGATAGGCCTATTATTGCTCCCGGACAGCAGAGTGGATTAATGGGAGGCACGGATTAATAAACCTATTTCCACTCACGGCTGAATCATGTCTGTCTGAGTGCACAACCTTCTGCCCGCCTAATTGAGTCTGTCTGCTTGCATAATTCCCTTAATGATTATGAACTTATTCATTATGGAAGTTCATCTTGTGCCATGTTTTATTGCAAAGGCTGCATTTTTCTATTACAGCTGAGGAAAATAAGCTGAAATTGGCTGTTTTTTAATTGAATTTGGTTGATAAGAGCGAGAAAAAGAATGAGAGAAAGGTCTGAATTGTTAAAAATAAATCTACAGGGGAAAATCAACCATTAAATTTCAGCATTATTTCTAAATACAGATTTTTAATTTGACCTAAAGAAGCAAAATGTTGCCTTAATTTGGGTTTTTATGTCTGATTTTGATTACAAAATCACTATTATCCACCAATGTGGGTCTAGTTTCTGTTGATTGATTGACAAGGCTAGTTTGTGGTGACTGTTCAGTTCAGGTGCATGTTTTCAACAGCTCTGCATTCAGTCTCCTGTCTATGCTCTGTACTGTGTTAGGACGTCACAGTGGTATGTCTATTAAGGGTTTCAAGCAGCTACTGGTGCTGTTCACAAGAGGAGAGGGGGAGTCCAGATGCTGTAGACTTTGTTGTCTTGCACATAGAAGTACTTTTCTCATGTGGAAGAGACATGTAAACACGCTAGAGAAAAAGCAACCTATTCAGCCAATTCCATCACCAGGGGGGCCCTGTGTCAAAACACTGTGTACAGATAGCCCTGCAATAAGGGTGTAAGGTAATACTGATAGATTGTGAAATTTTGCAGCGCAATACTGAATCAATATTTCAAGTCCAATATCGTGACATTTTACTTTTCATTCATTAATCTAGAACAGTCTCTAATGCTAATTGGCAATATGTTTCAGCCATTTGACCCTCCAGCTCCCTGTTGTCATCTCTGTAACTGGGACACACAATAAAATGATATAAGTGTTGAAGGGACCATGCTCTATATAAATAATTCCCATCAGAAAGTAACCAAATTTTAAATTAAATCCCGTTGATAATGTAGTGATAGAGTAATATATTGTATTGTTGTCCATGTATTGAAATGCACATCTAATCACCACATTCTTGCTAATATACACCCCTACCATCGGTTTTCCTTGTGTTAGAATTTGTCTCTGCCAGCGTTGTGAGCACCCTTTTGAGTAAATTTGTCCGTATGCAACGCATGTTACTGAACATTAGAGCTCAGGCTGTTAACAACATCTTGTTAAGTGAGATGTAAACGAAAAACATGGTTAATATTATGCTAATTCTGAGAGCAAACGAATCTTAACAAAGATCAATAGTTATTGTCCCCATTAGGTATATGCACACAGTTTATATGCAGTTAAATAAATAAATAAAGCAATATACCGTCACATAATCCTTGCCAAAATCTGAATCGGTACAGTTTTTACCGAACTGATACAGCCCTAAATGCTGTGCTGTGAGTATCAGGATATGTTTTGTATCCAGAGGTTTTATGAAACACTCAAATCTGGCATGTGGGTCCTTTCCTGCATGTCAGTCCCCACTCTCTCATCCTGATGTCAGTCTTTATTTACTGTCAAAATAAATAATAAACAACTCAGCAAACTAAGGGCTTTGCTATATGAGGTGAAGTATTGTGCTATTACGTAGTGCCAATGTATGCCTGTCAGTGCTGGCAGAGAGTTTCATGTCAATACCACTGGTCAATCTTAAGCTATTACTGCCAATATCTCAATTGTTACGTGTCTTAGGTTGACATGTAACCATTAATTGGTGCAACACAATGACAATTTTAGTAACATTGTGTTGCCTTGTGTCAAATGTGCAAATAAAACTGATGGAAGAAAAACTGTCAACTGGCCTGGAATGTTGAAAAGTAAATCCAACCTGCTTTTTTAGGTGATTTTTTTTTGCCTAAATTTGGTTAAAAAGACAAATATATATGGTGAGCAGATACTGATCTAAAGTTTACTGAACCTCCTCCCACTCTTGCGCACACACTCTCATCTGTCTTCTCTCTCCGCTCTGCTCTGGGAATGCCCATTGCGCAGAGGAGATGAGTCTTCCCCCTTCATAACTTTTACGCAGCGTCTGCAGCCAAATGCATCACACTCCAGCTCTTTCCCAACGCGCGCTTGGACCTTTTATTTGATGGGGAAACCCTCAACCTGAGTCCATTTAAGCTGCGCTGATGTGATATCCAGACTCTGGAGCCATGTCTGCCGCTCAAGGACTCCTCAACAGCGTCTTCTCCTGCTCCTCTCCTGCCTCCAAAGCCATAACCAAACGGAGGCTACGCCAAACTCGGAGTTTGGACCCTGCTATCATCCGACACTGCGGCTCTGGGAGTGAAGGAGCAAGCGGCGCATCGTTGTCTGCACTAGCAACAGCGGATACAGGTGCGTCCTCGGAGCGCTTGGCTGTGAAAGCGCCTTTACGCACGAAGATCCCGACACTTAAAGAGCCAATATCACCGTCCATTTCAACTCCTTCTATCCCTTTGGATGTGTCTCCATCTTCTAACTTCAGCTTTGACTATGATTTTGGGAAGCGTGCGAAAAGGAATACAGCCGGGGATTTACCGTTTCTGGTGCGGGGGTCCGGCGCGGCGCAGACCGGGAGCACGGGCACGCTCTTCTCCCCGCGGAGGTGGCTCCAGCGGAAAGCGCAGCCGTCCAGCTCTCACGCCTACGTGGTGTGGAAATCAGAGGTACAGTTTTTAAAGCTTTGACTCAAGTCTGTGGCTTTTAATCACCCATCCTTCTGCAGGGCTGTTTTTGTGATGGATGGATACGTTTGGATCCATGGGGTCAGAACTCAGGAGGAGTGACGGCGTTTCTTGAGTCTTTTAGGGTCTGAGACAAAAAATCAGGGGGTCCCTCTAACTTGTGTCTATCAGCAGCTGCGTTGGCTCATGCTAGGTTTAGAAATAACTTGTTAAAGTACAAGATTACATGCTGGGAAAAGTTATGAGTGAAGTACTTTTAAGTTGCCAGAATGTTGAAAACATTGTCTTTCACAGCTGAGGTTCTCAAAGTCCAGCCTGGAGACCCACATCCTTTGTCCTTAAGGAGAAGTTATGTCCCCGGGTTGAGAGATCTTAATAGGCAAACAGGCTTTCTTGGGTAAAATTAGCTGATTCATCTCAAAAAAGTGGGATAAGTAAGCCAAAAAGTATTAGAAAACAACCACATTTTTGCCATTGATGCAACAAAAATGAGAAAAATATGATGTATAGAAGTTTGACAGTTTTTCCAGGCACAGGTTTGCTAGAACGACTCACAAGTAGACTGTTTCACATATCTGTGGGATATATTTTGCATTCATTTAGGTACGAACAGTCTTACAAAAAAGACCAAGGAGAGTAAAGTATTGATAGTTGATTGATTGGTCATTTTCTAACCAGAGGCAAATGTATCGGCTTTGCAAGATGGATCCTCCTGATGACAGATTTTAAATCAGGCAAATCGGGTCACTTTGCAAGGTTACATAATCCCAACCCACTGAAAACAGACCCACAAGCCACTTCTGAAAACCACTAAGCTCCACCATGCAGCCTCCTGGCAGCCCAGTTCATGTCCTATAATCATTTACTCTGCAGCCCAGCGACAGAATACATTTACAACTTTGTGTTATGCCAACAACAGAAGCCTGTTAGGCACAACTGTTTCAACAAAACAAAACAACACTGGTTGTTGTGTACCATCATCATGTTTTTGACTTTTGTCCTTTTGCTGAATGAAATCAAAGAAACAGTTTTTTTTGCCATCCTGACTGTTTAAACTGTAATAGATTCATGCATATTACAGCTGTATGCTCTGGTATGGAGGTAGGAGAGAGAAAGTGCAGATGCATGAGAGATATGTTTGTATTTATCCTAAATGATTACTTTCTAATGGCTTAAGGTTACTTGTTAGAACAAAAAAAGTCATCTGAGTAGTCTAACAGATTATTACCTCGGCCATGGAGATTACGTTTGTGCTGGTGTTTGTTAGCTATCGGTGGAATTTGACAAAATTTTCAGGATAAGTCAGAAACGCGTCAATTAGATTATGGCAGTGATCAGAATCCGGTTGCGGATCAAGGAATTTTTTAAAGGATTAAGGCAGTTATACACATTTTCACTATTTATTCAGCAAGTTTGCAGTGCATTTTGATGACATACTCAGGGAATGTTGGTCATGGCAAAAGGGGGGAGTGGTTTGATTTTGGTTGTGATATGAGTCTAGATGTGGATCCAGGACCTTTTTTAAGGATTTGTTAACATTGCGGGACAGGACAGCCTTGGTGGGGGTTTGAGCTCTTGGAGTATGTTTCTACATAATTTAACCCCCGACACTGATCACCCATATATTTCAATAAACCTGACCCACAAAGAAGCTTGTTAGCAGGTTTCTTCCATTGTGAATTTAGCTTTACATTGTAATTTCAATATATGACATAAACAAATGAAAAGGTAAAAAAACAAATGTGAAAATGATAATAACATAAGTGAGTCTTCTTTTTTTTTTTTTTTTTTTACTTTTCCAGCCTACTTGAGTCCCCCTACTAACACAGGGGCCCGAACAGCTACCTGCCTTGTCTGGATGTCTCTTATGATAAATTAATTATTGATTGTTCTGCTCATTTTCTCACATTTTGAAAAGCATCCCTTGTCCTAACAGTAGCCCATCTTGTCTATACAAATCTGAGGTTCAATCAAATGTCACAAATCACGAATTTTCGCTTAAAATAGAAATTAAACTTAATCCAGCACCAACTTTTTGCCAGTTTGTTTCCTTTAAATTGACCGATGCACCAATCAGTGCAGCTGTACTACCATGTAGATCATACGGAATAAACATAAGACAAACAATCAAGCATTAAAAACCAAAATTTTAGGTTTTCATCCAGTTGAGTTTTAAAAAAGCTCTTCATTTACACAGTGGTGTCTTCAATAAAAGCAACAAATCTGCTGTTGACATCCCCTGAATTGCTCGTGGCAGTTGATCATAGGAACTATTTTGCACAGGATTATGAAGTCTTTTTTTAACTGATAACATAATACCAGATTTAATGTGCCAGCGACAGATCGTTCTTCAAAGGATTTCACTCTGGAACCTATTTTTCCAAACTGTGCCTTTTCAGGCATCTCAAAAAGCGTTGTCAAGTAAACAAAAAGCCAAAACAAAACAAAAAGTTATAGTTTTTGGCTAAATTTGAGTAAAAGCCACCTCCCATTTCCCATCTGTCTCAGCACTTTTCTCCCTATTTTGACCAAAACAGTGTGAAAGAAAGTGGAAAACTGTCTTGGGAGAATCGAGGCTGCCTTGATCTAAACAATCAACTCCATGACAGCTCCTGGAACAATTAGTAAAAGCAATCAGCAGACTTTACACTCAATTTATTTCAACTACTGGCCGAACCCGGAGCACGCCAGGAGAAACATCTGCTTAAAATCTCCACACTCAGGTTTGATTCCCTGACCCAGAAAGTTACATGTGTGTCCATTCAGACATCACAACTTTGAGGTGTTAGTGGATGGTACGGCCTAAGAGGGAGATTTACGGCTTTAGAAGTGGGAGTGTTGACCCTGCGGTGACCTCTGCACCTGGAATCCATCCAGTATCAAATCAGAGTGCACGACTGCAGGGGGGCTGTGCTGCCCAAGGGCACACGGGTAATTTACCTGGGGAGGGAAGGAGGAGCTGATTACTGCTTCACCTTTGTAGTCTGGACTGTCCGTGTGGGATTTAGGGCTGGGAAAGATGATCCAGAAATTACAGTTCTAGGTGAATGGCATTTCATGATACACATACCTGTAAATGTGTTTGTTTTTCTGAGCAGATTAATAAACTTTAATACGACTCTAGTCCCACCAGGTTTCAAAGACCGACCTCTACCCACTTGGTACCATCCATAAAGCAATTATTATCTCCCCATAAGCTCCAAATTCTCCTTCATTTATATGAATATCACCCCAAAAATACAAAAACTAAGTTAAGAAATCATGTCCCACCATGAAAAGCAGCTATAAGACCCAGATTTAGATTGAGGCTAAAATATGTTTTGATGTCAAAGACTTTTTGTTCATGATGATCTGTGTAATGATCAAATTTGGTTTTTTTCTTGACAAAATATGGTTTATGTACCACTTTCTTTTGTTATATTCTGCTTCTGTGTTGGCATAGTGTCTTATTTTAGTAAAAATCATGTTATTTGATTTTTGTTTGCTTGCTTTTAACTATATGCAAATAAATAAATAAATAAATCCAGTGTTCACTTATAAAAACAAAGCAGAAAGTAGAAGTCCTTCCCCTTGCTGATTTTCATTGTTCATTAATAAAGAAGTGAGATTGACAAGCAGAGCGCCGTTCCAATAGTTGAACTGTTTTCAACTGAAAGTCCTGGGAGCATGGCAACCAGAGCTTTGGGTGCTGAAAATGCTGCACAACACTGGTTTTGTATTGAAAACCAGCACATGCAGTGTAAGAAAACAGCACCCGTGGATGCAGGTCCTGCTGCAGGGGTGTCCAAACTTTCTCGACTGAGTGCAAAACAAAAGAAAGATCACAAATGAAGGGGCCACATTGATATTTATGACATACTTTGGCATAATAGAGTTAGTAAATCCAATCCACCACATGCTTTCAAAAATGGCTGACAATCTAACATGCTTCAAAAGCTTGACAAGGTATTTTTTTCAATAGATTTTAAGAAGCCTTGGCTAACTCTGGACTGGAACGAGACTTTGTGCAGCAGAGGGGGGAAGGCTGCTGGTTCATCTCCATATAAAAATGCTAGAGCAAGGCTACAGAAACTGCCAAACTTAATAGAAGTGTTGGTGCTTGAAGATGATCAGCACAGCATGTTTGGTAAATCTGAGCTTGAGGTTGAGCAGACGGTGGAGCAAATTATTCACAATGCATTGCCTCAATCTGTTTGTCTTTATTCATCAGTCAAGAACAAGCTTCATTTTCCAGTGTGGGGCACATAAAATTTTATTTTTGGCATATGCTGTGAGCAAACTATGAGCTATCGTTGGCCCCTGTGCCTTAGTTTAGAGATTCGAGCTGCAGTGATTTTTGTTTGATGTCCTAAACAACCAAACAAACTGCAGCACACTGTCTTGATGATGCAAATACATTGGCCAATATATTTCACTCGTTAATGACAATATTGGTCAAACCTTGAATCAATAAGTAAAGCCATATCAGATGTTGTGAAAGTCTTTTTGGGTTGGTGGTATTCCACAGGGTTCCATACAAAGACCTCTACCTTTTACATTGTAGACCAATAACATATCTGACATTACATCGCATCATGAGCAACTTCTTTTCTTTAGTAAACAAAATTTGAGGGCCAGCTCTCTCACACTGCTTAAACTTTATAATAACAAGGCATTTCAACAAAATTCCACCATTTTCCCAAGCATTTGTGTCTTGGTTTTTAAATGTGTCTAAAGATCAAATAGTTTCTATACTTTTTTGACACAATCAATCATCAAAATGGCTGCACAGCGGTGCCTCACAGGAAGGGGGTTAATGGGGTAAGATCTGGTCAGTCATGTTGGATTTTTAGGTTATGTGGTGACACTAAACTGCCCTTCGATGTGACTGTGTATGAACAGTTGTCTTTCTCTCTCTATAAGCCTTGTGTTTGGCTCACGAACAGTCCAGTGTAACATGCACCAGTCTCATGAAATGATAGTCATGATCAGTAATGGATGGATGATTTATGGTAGAAAATTAGAGGAATAAGTATTAAACCCTGTGGAACACCATTTCTAATGAAGCGGTCATATTTTTAAACTGCTTTACTTTTTGATACTCGTTTTGAACTAGTATAATCAATGTTATTTGAGCACGTAAATACATTTTTGCTGATGCATTTGTGAAATTTAAGACTCCAATAAGACTAAACCTTTCTATTATCTTGTGGTTGTAACTGTAAACAGACACTTACCAAGCATGAGGCACAAAGTCTTTTTCCAGTTCATTAAACTCACAATTACTCACATGAAGTCTGATAAATATATTGCCCAGCCCTAGTGGGAGTCACACCTTTTACCAAAGCACCTCTGGGAAAGGCAAAGAACAACTTTAAGTGCGATTAGTGATTCATTAATTGCATAAAAAGTGCAATGAAGTGCACTGAAATCTGCCTACTGAGGGCTGGTCGGCCTTTTGTCTTCATATAGGCTTCAAATTGAGTGTGAATAAGGGGAGGGCAGCATATGAAATCCTTAACAAAACATACTTGGGCGACTTATTTTTAGTGGGGGGGCTTTATAGGGCTGCATAGTTGGCACGAGTCCACAGACAGCACGATAGTTTCCCTGCTTCTTTCACAGCCTTCCTGTATCTCCCTATGATTGTTTTAGTGCAGCAAGCGTGCGTGTTTGAAGCAGCGCATGTGTGCTGATGCAAAGGTCTTAAGGACGCACGGCCCTGGATTCGGTTCTCACGACTGCGAGTGGTCAAAGGGTCAAAGCCGTGAAGCCCCTCGAACAGCTCTCCCATCATTTCCTATTACAAAAGAACGGCTCCTGCTCCACTTTCTCTCTCTCTCACACTGATAGGCACGTCTCCTCGCCTCCCTCTCTTCCTCCCTGAGATGTCGAGAAGCTTGCACTCAGCAGAGTTTCCCACCGTCGCAACACGTATGTTTTCCATGCACCCCCTCTTCACCCCTTCCCCCCGCTACGGCCCACTGAGGATAACATGAGGCCGTGGGTTTGGAGTCATTAGCACAATCTGGACCATGAAGTTATTGCCCCTCGGTGTGTTTGCAAAAACGTGGAGCCGAGAAGAGTTTAAGGTCTACTGGAAGGCTGGGTGTGAAGTTAAATAATGTAATGAAGTGTAAGTCGAGTCTATGTGAGGAATGTACTGAATCTAGCAGATTATAAACTGATGTGGATGGTGTGTACTTTCCTGAAATCAAACCTGTGTCATCAAAGAACCATTTCACAGCAATTATCAATTCAATTCAGTTCATACGAGCTGGCATTTAGCGTGTCCCAGTGGGGCTGAGGCTTTCCTCTGGGAGCCAGCTCTTTTCGTGATGACTTATTGAGTCTGTTCCTCGTCTTAAGCGGGGTCCACACATCAGGATTTTCTAAATCTGAAGAGATTTTTTATCTGCTAGAGACCCCACACATGAAGATAAAAAATCAGGCATTAAACAGTTTTGATCGTACCGTGTGTGGTGTGCTCACACATAACACATAACCATTCTGTCCCACCACTGATCTAGAATCTAGTCCTCCAAGACAGAAATCTGATCAAATGTGATCTAACAAAAACAAAGAAGAAGAAGCTTAGCAACAACCATAAACGTTGTCTATGGAAACAACTGGAAAACACAACACGCAACATGGGAGAGGACATACAAGAGGGAATGATGGTGGTCTTTGGACTATTTTTGATGGAAAATCGGAAGCTAAATAAAAGAGAAGACTGTGGAAAAAATCCTGGAGACTGCGTGAACAGGTGAGCTGGTCCTCCATTTCTGAGGTCCACTGAACTTTCTGTTTATGTTCCAGGTTGGCCATGCTCGCTTCTTGATCGGCTACATTCAGTTCCACGTCACAATTCACGGAGTCATGGCTCGGGAATTCAGCTTTCCCCACACACATGAAGATGTTTGGTAGTAAATATTGAACAAGTTTGATATTTACGATTGTTGGCACTGACCTGTTTCGGGACCGATTATCTTATAAGACAAAAGAGAATTGGGTAATTGGTAGGGGAGGAGGAAAGTCGGGACAAAAACAGCCCGATAATCTTTATGTGTGTACCCCGCTTTAGTAGAGGATATTTTACAGTGCTCACACAATCTGATGATTGTATTCTCTGGTAAGGGCCACAGATCATTTTAATTTGCTACGTTTTGGGGTTGTTTCTTTCAAATATTCCAGATAATTTTCTTTTTTGTCGGTTAATAAATTGGTTTTGTCTAATGAAGTTCTGGTCGATCAATGAAAGAAAGAAACTAGCGGATTACTAACTAACAAGTGATGGTAGCCTGTACTCATCTTTCAGGGGGGAAATCCAAAAACAAATTATTTCATTATTTCAGATAAAGACTGAACCAAGATGACATAGAAATAAAGACATTTAACACTATGAGCTGCATTTAACACCCGACACAAAGCATTTCGGCATGCAGCACAGGTGTCTGTCTTTTCCAGCTGACAGTTGTCAGGTTTATATGGAATATGATTTTACGCTCTTGTTCGGACACAAGAGTGTGATTATCTGGATAAACATCTGAGGAAACAGAAAACAACTGCTCTTAAATTACCTAAAATGTGGTTCACATTAGACAGAAAGACGATTTTCCAAAGAATAAACCACACTTTACTGAGCTTGTTTCAAAAACGTATGTTGCACCACAGCACACATGTCCAAAGTTCAATATCAGAGCATTTTTATATTCATTCAAATTAAGTTTAAGAGGGCTGGAGCAGTAGCCCCAGGGAGCATCAGGCCCCCAGAGTAATATCAAATTCCTAAAAAGCAAGAGGGGAATGTACTGCTATTTAAAGGTCCATTTTTAGCTCTTAAATCCCAACAGCAAGCCCCCAAAACAGTTGTTGGTGAGACAGTTTTATCAGCGGTAACTTCATATTTGTTCTGCATTACAGAAATCAGCCTTATTAGCCAATATTCAACCAGGAGAATGAGTATCCTGGGGTTCAAACCGGTGAGGGAAAACATGACAGTCCTGGAGAAAGAAGCCCAAATGATCTGAGTTGCCTCATAAGGCTGTGAGTAGTGTGGGTGGGGAGGGCTCAAAATACAAAGAACTGGTTCAAAAAAGAAATATTAATCTAGTGATATGTTAATTTGCCAAAAAAATGTTCCATTATGTCTTATTTTCAAATAAGGCACCCATAATATTTATCAGGAACAAAGCTGACCCTTGCATAAATGTAGTTGATGACCCGCAGATTAGAGAGTTTGTGTCCAAGTGAGGTAACTGCATGCTCTTAACTGTGCATAAAACACCCAGAGACAAGCAGGACACACATTCAAGGGCTTAAATGAAGCTAAATATATATTTATAGCCTATATGCAATAATGAGTGCTGTCAGTAATTGTGCTCACAGATAAAGGCTGCCATGCTTTTGCCATGTAAGACAGAACAGCCAAGAATTCTTACATAAAAAAGAGTAAATAAATATTTACATCCTATTATTATTTGGTGTTGAGCCAACAAAAGATGTATTCAACAGATCCTGTGTGATCTTGTTAGCTTTATCAAGAAATTGTAATAATAATTAGGTTAGCGTCAGGCAGCCTGTCTGTTTGATTGTATCTAAAGTTGTGGAAGTGCTTCGGTGAAATTTAACTTTAATCTGAACATCATCATGCTTTATTTAGCAAGGGATGAATTAAATGATCCGACCAGAGTTGGGACCAATCTTTGAAACTTCTGGTGTGGATATCAAAATGCCTGCGAAAACTCTAGATCTAGGCAAAACAAGGAAAGTTTGAGGCCAGGCCTTTTTTTAGTTTTTATATCCTCAAATAAGATCTTAATCCAGACATGTCAGGACAGTGTGGATTAGAATAAGTGTAGTGAGATTTTTTTGTGTTGAAATCGTACAAATACTCTCACTTAGATCTGAGTTTTTTCAGTGCAAAGAAATAAACAGATAGGCTGACGTAATTTTCTAAAACCAAAAGTCTGGTTTCTAGCTTTAGATAAATCTTTTGGGATTATTTAATGTCCAAATTCATGCTTCAGAGACCTTGTTTGATATTTGTGCCACTTGGCGTTTGTGTTTGTGAGTGTATGAAGGGAAGCACGTGCAGATAATTCTGTTGTCATGCCTTTTTAAGGAGGGAGACGCAGACAGAGAGACGAGAGAGTGAAGGAGTTGAAGAGGGCAGCAGAGACAAAGTGGAGATGCAGCAGTTTACACTAAAACAGGCTCTGACAGTTATATTGGCTGTGATTGCTCCACAGTCAGGTTAGTCATGTTAAAGCAACAATGACGTGAAATAAATTAATCAGAAAGTGCCCTCTGTGTTATTCCAGCAGGGGGGTCAGTAACTGGAAGTGGTTCTTCGTGTGGAGTGATGAGTCTAAAGCTGGACATCATTTTCAGCACAAAAGCTTGCAAAATAGCCCAAGTATGAAAACACAGAGGGGTTTTTATGGGGCCGTTGATGCCCAGGAATTTATAAGTTTAGCCTGTGAATCGTGCACGGACAGCCCCCGCTTTCCCGACAATAAGTCGCTATTACACGCGCAAGCTCTGAGAGGAAACAGTGGTCTGCTAATTTAATCCCGCTTGTTTATGGGGCGCCAGAATGTTGACATAGCAAAGTCTATCTTTAGACCCTAATGTTTTAAGAGAGGGAGAAGTGAAGAAAAGAGTTCCCAAATATGATCCTGACCACTGACAAATCAGCAGATATCATGACAAGATGGTCACAAACCAGAAATCTAATGCAGCAGGAACAAAAGTTTGCAGATTTGCTGCATAAAAGCATTCACAAAGTCAATCCAGATGTGATGTGATGAATTAAAACTCTCTTAAAGTTCAGGAAAACCTTGAGGCATAAAGGATCATACAGCATTGTGATTTCTAGAAGGATGTCTTATGTTTTTTCCTTACATTTCAACTTTATCTTGGATTGTACAGGAAAGGCAAAAAATAAGCCACAAGCTTCAGCCCATACCTTTTCCTCTTATTGACAAGTTGGTGTTAAATGATTGTGTTATATGTTTGTTCTTAACATTTATTTTACCAAAATAAAAATGTTCATTCAATCATTCATATTGATGGATATTGCTACATTTAGGAGTTCATCTTGCCATATTTACATGCCTAAATGCATTGAGTTGTGACCATGTAGTTGACCATTTAGCTATTTATATTGCCCACTTAATAAAGTGGCTGTGAGTGTAGATCTGAAACAAATCCACAGTGATAAAGCAATTCATGTCAAAGTCTTTCAGCTTCTATCTTGATGAAATATACAAGTATAATTAAAGTTTGGTTGCTTTTAGAGCAGCAGCATCCATTATCACGTTCACAAAACCATGTAAGGGGAATTACACAGACACAGGATGAAGTGAATTCACTATAAAAGCTATCATGCAGCCACAAACCTTCATCGAGCTCAAAATACTCTGAATGCCTCCATATTGATTTGTTTGCATGCATCACTGCTGAACCATGTGAATGAACACAAACCTATGAAGCCATGAAGAAGCAGATTGTTAAAGTTAATGTTATGAATACCTCAACTAAGTCCTCTTGGACTTTGCACAGGTGTCTACGCTGACTCATGGATGATCAAAGGTCAGAGGTCACAGGAGTAATGCAGCTCTGTGATCACCTTTTGCTTATGAATGCATTATCTTCAAGAGATTTTGCACAAGCTTCTGTTTTGGTGCAGAGATTGCATATCTAGGTTTTGAAGGTCATATGACAAAGGTCAAGGTCATGAACTCAGAGCCTTTCTGTGTGTTTGCATGTTCTTCCTGTACATGCATGGGTTCTCTCTAGGCACTCCTGCTTCCTCCCTTAGACCTTAAACATGCTCATTAGGCTGATCGGTGACTCCAAGTTGTCCTAAGGTATGAGTGTGAGCATGAATGATTGTCTCTCTATGTGGCCCTGTGATTGGTTCAGGATGTACCCTGCCTCTTTCCCAATGTCAGCTGGGTTAGGTTCCAGCCCCCCCGCGACCCCGAAAGGGACAAGCGGCATAGATAATGGATGGATATTCATCAAACTTAAATTTTCAAGCTAATTGGTCAAAAGTCAAGGTCACTATGAATGCAGTATTTGCAGAAAGTTGGAGCCTTAAGTTCATAGGTCAAAGGTCATCATGTTCAATGTTTTCTTGTGAATTAAATATCCCAAAATACTTTCCAGGATTTTCCTCAATTTAAGGACAAAGTGGAAAGATTTCGAGGGACAGAGTCAAATTTTCTCGGGGCCTCATAATCATGCCTTGCTTGTGAATTTGATAAGTCAAGAATTCTTTGAAGGATTTCTGTCAAACTTTGGAAAAACGCTCTCTAACTTGATGATGAACTGAAAAGTAGGTCGGTATACGGTCAGAGGTCAGTGACCCACCTTAAGTCTTTTACTCTCCAATTTATAGGATTTAAAGCCTCAAGAATTTTCCATCTCTAAAATTTTCCATGTACAAAGGCTTTTCTTGCTCAGTAATAAAAAAGTATCACCTAAGATGAATATGAAAACCAACCCTGGCCTCTACAGTTACAAAAAGGTTAGAAATTACTCCTGTAGAAACTTATTAATGCCTTGAAACAATGCAGGGACCTCTCTGTGATTGCAAACAGGCTGAAAACTGCAGAAGAAAATGTATGTGGACTACTCATGAAAGATTACTGAGTAAAAATAGAGGGAAAGTTTCCTTTAAAGGCAAAAGAGTCTCCAATGTAAACAGGCCAACACAACTATCAATACAGTAAAAATACACGTCGACAGCTTATTGGCTGATTTTTAGCGTTCGTGTGATCTATTCTGATGAAACCCTCTACCATGGTATGTAAAAAATCCAATTAAAAACATTCGTACAGCAGCTCACTCATTCATTTGGACCATTTTCAGGCTGCGGGCGTACGGCTTCATTAATCAGATATCACACTCTCTGATTCGGCCTCTGTGTTTTCGTTCAGCCGAAGCAGCAGCACATGTTTGCCATCGCTCATGCTATGAACCATGGGAGCTGGGGCACTGACACAGGTCATGGCGCCCTGCCAGGAGCCGACAGTCGATGTTTTTTCTTTTCTGAACAGAAGTGGTCCACATAAACGTGTTTGTAACAACAACATATGGTCCGAGTATGGAAACATGCTGCAGATATGCTCATATCTGGACTTTGTATCTTTTAGGGTGGGCTTTTGGCCTCAGATGAAGGGGATTTTTAGTGTATGATGTATATGAAGCAGGGTGTTATTCAATTTGAAATATTAGCCATGGTGCTCCAACTATAGTGTTCATAAAATATTCATATATCAAAGTTTTAATGCCAAACTGGAACCCAAAATCACTTTAAGAATGCAACAAATAGCTGTAAATGTCAATTTCTATGGTAAACCTTAATGCAGCACGATAGAGCGATTTGGTTTCTGAGTGCTTTGGTCTCTGTGTGTAACCACACTTCCCACAACACCCATCGTTCTGTTATTTATTGTACTGGAGACATTACTTTGGTCAGATGACTTTCTGCACCCACGCTGCTAAACTTGAGGTGATGACAGCCATAACCAAAATAATCATTTAAAAGACATTTGGAGTTTACAGCCTGCTGCTGGATTGTTGCTTTTCTCCTGCTTTTTGTGCTGTCATTCTCTTTTTTTGGATTTCTTAATTTGGGTAGAAACTACAAGATAATGTGCCTGACTTTTGACCCAATTCCCCCCATCTGACCAAAGACAGCCAATACCAGATTACCAGTTTCTTCCTTGTGTTACAAGAGATTTATCCTCTCGGATTATTTTAGAAGAGGATCAAGGCCACACTGAGGTAAAATTGTTATCATCAAATATGTTCAATATTTGCAAACAGACATTGTGAGGAGGATTTTTGAGCATGTCTTCTTTGAAACAGAGCAAGAGTTTGGTGAACATAAAACTGGAGGATCAACTTGTTGGTTTGTGTAAATAAAATTAGCCTTTATATGACCAAACTGACAAGGAGAGAAGGTGGACTGAAAATACTACCACTAAGGTTGTCCTAAGATGCTAGCAGCATTAGCCTTAAAAAAAAAAGTGCAGGGAGGATGTATCCAGCGTTAATTCTGTCGACCAATTATTTTTGTCATAGTTTTCGTCAACAACTTTTTCCCCTGATGAAAACTAGACTGTAATTAAAAAAACAAGTGCACATGGACAAAACCTAAAACTACATTAACTGATATTTCAACAAATAAAAACTAGACTAAAATGTTTGACAGAGACTTAATCCAATCAAACCTAATTTGCTCATCTAGAAAGTAGAGAGAAGTTAGGAATGTATCCAATCACCGATACTTTGGTTGTGTGGAAAGGTTGGATGAGTTAAGAGGGACATCCAATCACAGCTGCCTTAGCTTCATGGTGGTGGGATCCAAGTGTAAAACATGACTTCAGAAATTCAAGGAAATATATATAATGCCTTACACTTTACACTTCATATTTTAGTCGACTAAATTTACAGTTTACGTCGACTAAAATGTTGTGACATTTCATCAATTAAAACTAGACTAAAACTAAAACAATTTAGATGACTAAATTATGACTAAAACTAAAGGATATTTTAGGCAAAAGACTAAAACTAAATTAGAAAGTGCTGTTAAAAACAACACTGGATGTATCTTTGCAGGCTAGCCTGTACATTAGGATTTGTACCCTCGACTAAAAGCCTAAAAGAGTTTTTTAAACTGTATTCTTGGATCATTGCTGATAATAAGGTGTGTGGTGAACAAAAGTTCATGAAACTTGCAAGAGTAAAAAGCTATCATCGAGATTTAAGGAACTACACCATGACTGTCTGGACAAGAAGCAGCTACCACATTTCCAACCCTCTGTTGTAATCACTTGTGTTTAGATTTTTTTAACCAAAAAATATATAACATATAGAACAATAATAATAATAAAGTCAGGGATCAGGGTGGGCTTTAGGTGGCCCTACACTTCATTCAATGTGGCCTGCCATTTAATTTAAAATTTCCAAAAACTGCAACCATAAATATGAAAAAGGCCAGTCTGCTTTGCCTCGATAAAATCATGTCTACAAACAAGATGCATTGCAATATATAAAACAGAAAAGATTTTAAAATATATTTTGAGACTGTTTTTGTAACTCTTTACATGAAAATAGGTTAATGTTGTTGCTATAATGGTTTCTGTAAAGGGTCTGGCATGAAGTTTTTTCAATTCATTTAAGACAAATACAAGTCAAATGAACTCAAAAAAACATCAGTGACCAAGATAATTGTGGCTGCATTTTTGGTCCGGTTACTTTTGTGAGGGGAATTTTATTATCAATGTGAAATAAATGGGACTAAGTACCTTCAATTGACTCTGATTTTAGGATTAGCTTATTGAATTGAGTTTTATTGTTTGTTTTAAAGCTTGAAAAAGCAAATATAAATTCAGAGTAAGCTAGATTTTAGTTATATTGTCTTGCCTTGGTTTCCCAGGCTCTCTGAAATCACATAATACGAAGAAATATTAGCTGACATGGTGAATTTCAAATCAAGAGTTTGGTTTGATTGTATTTCTGGACATGCTCTTTGAAACACAGAGCCGCTGAACTTGTGAACCAAACATCTATCCGTTCAGCCTCTCCTCCCCGATCTCCTCCCTGAGATCCTTCAAAGTGAGGAGTCTGCGTCGGAGGAACGGGACCTTGATCGTTTTGACATCTTTGGAATTCTTGAACCAAAATACGGGCCGAAAAACATGCTCGTGCACGGTTCAGCCAAGGTTTGAACGGCCTCACAAATCTACTTTTCGAGCCCTAACAAAACATAATGAGAGCGAGCAGAGCCAGTCCATCAGAGTGTGGACGAGGGAGTCGAATTAAGAACGTCATGTTGGTGGTGCAAGAATCTCCGTCAAAACACTGAAACTGTGAGTGAGGACAGGCTGATTTTCTTGGCTTAAGGCGGTAGTTTCTGCTTTGGCTCTGTTCACAGATGTAGCTCTGGTGAGGCAGGTCATACATTCTGATTTTTATGGATTTAAAGGTGCAAATCCATCAATATTATAAAACTTTATCACATGAAACTCCTCTTGCTCTTGAGACTTTCCTTGTCTTCAGGTTAAATGTGTTATTTTTGCAGCCAGAGATTCCTATAAAGATGACCTCTGCCGTGAGCCTGCACAGGCTCTGATTGTTAAAACGAACAACCTCCACCCAGGCCAGAATTATGTCTGTTTTCAAAATGGCGAGAGGAAACTGAGGGCGCTCCATCTCTCCACGTATCTGCTTCATGAATTAGGCTTAAAGCTGACTCCTTTATGACCGATGAGTAAGAACCGCCATACTCTGTGTTTTAATGTAACATTCTTTAGATGTAAACAGGGTTGAGGGCTGAAAGTGAACACAGTGAATCAAGGTTTTAATGTATACATGACCTAATATTATAAAGGAGCAGAGAGAGCTTGGATCCACTGAAGCAGTGGAGCACAAAAGGATGTCATCGGTTCACGTGATTCAGACTTGACTGCTCATTTTTACCAAATGATTCGGCCAAAACCGAACACGACTGACGTGACCTCGGCAACCACTCTCCATGAAAAGTCAATGCACAGCTGTGACCAGATGTCACACGATGCAACGGACACAGTGACTTGGTCGCGGCGCTCGGTCGGCAAAATTGAAAAAAATTTTAACTTTTCAGGCGACATCGCGTGTGGCTGTGCCGTGACAGCCAATCAGCGCTGTTGTGGGCGTGTGACGACACCCACAACTGTTTTTGTTCGGGATCACAGAGTGACAGAATCATTCATAAATATTATCCTGTCACTAGATGGCAAAATTCAAGAGAGACATAAAAACAGACTGTTCTCTTTGTAAAGACAACCCAGAGACAGTATAACATCTACCGTGATTTCTCATATATCATGCGCCCTGGTTTATAACACGCACCCAATTTTTTTATGCTTTTCTCACACACACCCACATTTTGCTTACTCTCTCACACAACTCAAAAATGACCTTTATTCAAAGTTCTAGCCAATATTTTTACAACAAATACATGATTTTCTCTCTCAAACGGATGCGGAAACTACTTTGTGCTTCATGCATGCGCACTTAGAGCATGCTCAGTTGTAGTGTACCGACCAATCAGAGAGCAGCTTTCAACATGCCGATGTCTTCAACCAATCACAGCGCAGCTATTTTGGTCTCCTTGCTAACAAGATGGCAGCGCCCTGTGTTGACAAGCGAACACTTCAGAATTACACGATCATTGCGCAAAGTTAAACTAACTAAGACCCAAAATGTTGGATTAGAACAGTTTAACAGTCAGTTTAATAAGAACTGCAAAAGTTTGGCAGTAATCTTTTGCAGAGAAATATTTTGGCTTTTTGTATCAGATGTGTTGTAATCGTGATGTTGGTGAGACGAAATATTTTACATATTTTGCTTGTGCTTGTGTATAACACACACCCGAAAATTAGACCTTATTTAAGAGCAAAAAAGTGCGTGTAATATATGAGAAATTACGGTATTTTGGCATTGGTAAAAAAGCTATGGAAGGACTTCAGCAGATTCATCACGGACTATGTTTTCAAAGACTTTGCTTTATCGTGGGAAAGTGTTGTATTCTGCTTTTATAAAAGATTAAAGAAACAGGAAAACATTTTTTTCTTACTAACCTGTTAATTCTTTTGGCTGAGTTTTCATTCACAAATGCAATACAGCAACAAAAAACCCAACTTTATCTTATTTTTTCAAAGATGTTAAGCAATATATGCAGCTTATTCACAAATCTGACAACAAAAAAAGCTGTCAAAACCCTGAAAATATGCTCTGTTTTCTATGTATTTACATAATGTAACACCCTTAACGCTGGCTACACTGTCCCCTGGCTGTTTCCCTGTATACTATTCATGGATACTTTGTTTGCTCTTTCTGAACAATAATAATAATAAAAAAACTAGAAAAGCACTCAGGGAGCACAGACCTCTGCCAAGCAGCTCAGTTCCAACAGTGGCTTTTCCACAACCCCTGTAAAAGGTACTATTCTGGATCACCAGATCCGGAACAGTGCCAGGATTCAGACCAAACTCAACACATACATGGAGGATGTTATCCTGTATGAACTCAACAAGCTTTGGGAACATCACTTAATATTTAGATTTTATATGAATTAATCAATGCCGTCAATAGGATTTCCCATTATAAAGTTCAATGTTTTTTTGTGACATCAGTGTGGATTGGATGATAGAAACATGGACTCCATATTATCCTATAAAATTGGAAGTGAATCCATTGAAAAATGGCAAAGATATGATTTTTTAAAATCCTGCCCAATCATAACCTATGGCATTTTTTTCAATTTTGGGAATTTTTTTGAATCCAGACCAATATCTGTATCACCACCAAAATGTAATGGCTTCATCCTTGGACCAAACCGCACCTCTGGTAAATTTTTCATGTCAATCCATCCAGTAGTTTTTCCGTAATCTTGCTAACAGACAAACAGACAAACTAACAAACAGACAGACCCTGGCGAAAACATAACATAACGTCCTTGGCGGACGTGTCCGTGTGGGAACATTAGTTAGTGAGTACATTAGTTCTGCCTTATTCAACAAAAGTGGTGGTTCTCTGCATCAGCTGCAGTGTTTTATGGTTGGTAGATGAGTGAAAAGGAAACAGTTGGAATAATGCCGGCTAATTTATACAAATATATAATCTATAATATGATATGAAACTCGAGTGGGTGTGACATCACTGAGCGACACGACGGTGACAAAATCTGCTATTTTTATGGACAGGCGACACGATCTTGGTCACCCAAGTTCGATGTGAACGCACCTAAAGAATCCACAAATATCAGCTTGTCTAGATTTGCTTATTCCCCACAAAGTGCTGTAAGTAACACTGCAGCATAAACAGTGTGATACAGAGCTTCGATGCTAATGGGAGATGACATCAACATTTGTTTCCAATGAGATGTCAGTACCTGAGAGACCTCCGCGTACTGTAAATGTGTGAGAACGAATATTTTAAGCCTCCTCTCATCCTGCACAGAAACACAATCCCTCTGTCACGGGGTAATTTTTTGACATGAGCGCATAATATTGTGTTGAAAAGGACCATATGAAGCAGCGGGGCTTGTTTGGCACTGTTTTGGCTCAGCAATCTCACATCTCCTTTGGGATGTTTTCTCAACAATGGAGCACAAAAAAGAGTGCAGTTTGAAATAGAGACGGCTGAAAAGCAAACATTAATTTCCGCAGCCTGAATCACCCTCTCTCTCTCTGTGTCTGTCTGTTGCAGATTAAAGCTCTCCTCCAGTGAGAAAGCACCAGGGTCCAGTTTCTTTTAGTTTTGGGGTGTGTGGGAGAGAATCCGAAGGCGGCGGGCAGATGATCTAATTGTGCACTTTTTAGGGCTTGGAGGCAAAACATGTCCATCCTCTTGGGTGCCGGTGTGTGTGCATTTAAAGTGACCTGTGTGTCCACGAATGTCCTCTCTAATGTGGTTTGTCATGGAGGAGAGGGGAGGCAGGGAGAAGACCCTCCAGCATGAGCTGCAGTGTGTTAGAGTTACAACTTCACGTTAAGGTTTCACCTACATCAGTGTAAACGTCGGTGATTTGATCCTGAAACTGAGTGAACACGAGTCCCAACATCTCAAACACGCTCTGTTGACTTATCTTGGAGCAGAAATGGAGGGATTCAGTCGAAAACAACAAGTTAAAATCACAAAAATCAGTCGATATAGTTGTCGTCAACAGTCTTTTTTCCCCTGAAGAAAACTAGACAATAACTAATAAGAACAAGTGCACATGGACAAAAACTTAAACTAAATTAGCTGACATTTTCATCAGCAAAAACTAGACTAAAATGTTCGACAGAGACTTAATTCAATCAATCACAGCTACTCTGGTTGTGTGAAAAGGTTGGATGAGTTAAGAGGGACATCCAATCACAGCTGCCTTAGCTTCATGGTGGTGGGAGCCAAGTGTAAAACATCAAAAATGCCTCACACTTAACACTTCATATTTCAGTAAATTTACAGTAGATTTCCTCGACTAAAGTGTTGTGAAATTTTATCAAATAAAACTAGACTGAAATTAAAACAATGACTAAATTATGAGTAAAAGATATTTTAGGCAAAAGACGAAAACTCAATTAAAAAGTGCTGTCAAAATTGACATTGCTACTGTTACAGAACATTTCGATTCACCGTATTTTCAAATACTCAATTTTAAAAGTTTTATATACATTTAACGTGTGAAACATGTCTCCTCCATGTGATAGAGCATTTCTATTCACAAGACAACATCAGAACTTCTCCCTGTCCTTTTAAAGAGCAATCAGTCGCCTGAAACATCCCCCAAGAATAAACCTGCCAGTGTTTCAGACTACCATTGTTTCCTCAGCACTTTATTAGATTCGATTCGATTAGATTGTACTTCATGAATCCCCTTGGGGAAAACTCCCTCAGGGAAATTGAAATTCAGTAGTCGTTAATTATTACAGGTAAAAAGATATATAAAAAGAAAAGACAGACCTAAACAAAAATATAAATAAGTATATATAAATATAAATAAAATAAAAATAAAAAATATATGGCTACTGCTCTAAGCCAATTGGCTCAGGACGGCAAACCCAGTGCAGCACAAAGACTATAAAATGAAGGCAGAGCTGTTGGCAACATGGCGCCAAGCAGTGCTGAACTGACCAATCACCACAGAATAGACTAATTAACTAATCCAAAAATCAGTCTATATGACACCTTAGTTGACTTTATGGCTCATGTTGCCTGTAATGAGAGTCAGGTTTCTGGCTGTGTTGTTTATAGAACAGCTTTGAGTGTGTTTTGGTGCAGCAATATCAATATCAGTTTATTGTATGTCTTCGTGGAGTGTATTTTTAGCCCTTATGCTTGAAGTCTAAAGACTCCAGCATCACTATGAATAAAAGGTTATCACATGAAATAATACCCAACAGCTGTGACATCGTGATCTGGTTATCAGGGGGTGATGTACTTGCAATAAACCGAGTAACCGAAAGTTAGCTCGAATTAGCTGCAGTTAATCCACAGGAAACACTTCGAGATCATCTGGGTTTCCTGTCCATGTGTTGATAGCTCAACAGAAAACAAGATTTCTAACAGACGAGCTAACCTTTAGCCTTACCCCTGTGGTCTCAGTAGTAGAAATTACAGTAATAAATGATGAACAAAACAGTGCTTACCTTTGAAGAAATGAAGAGCCCAAGAGTCCAAAAAGGAGGTAGCTTCTGAGCACAGTAATCTCCTGAAACCCTCGTTTAGGCAGCCCATATCTGTTGCTCTGTACTCTGCAAAAACAGGAAAGAAAACTTCTGTGAAAGCTGTATTCTGAATCTTGCACTTGAGTAACATGTATTTTTATGGATGCACAAAGTCGACAAGCAGGAGAAACATGAAATCTGTCACGTGTACATGCATGATAAATCCAAAGATTGGTTATGAGGGGGAATTTCTTTGTATTTTGTCACATACTTTCTCAATAAATAGACCCCAGAACCAAAAACGAAAAAAAGTATCCATTAAAAGTATCCACAATAATGTGTTTCTTTGTAAAATAAATTGGCTTTACATTCATATATCAACTTTAGACTGCTGCTTAAATAGAAGCACCATTAAATGATGGTCAACGTGGACACAGAATGATAGCTGAAACTGAAATAAGAAGTTTTCCTGCAAACTAGTCTGTAGTTACGATGGTGGAGGTTGAGTTTTATCAATGAGGAGAGTTGATACTGTATGTCCTCTGAGTTGCAGCCAGTGTTTGTGTTTGTGCCACAACAATAAGGAATGTAAGGTGGACGTTGCATCTTCATATCCGGCCCCGTTGCTGAAAAAATGAGCCCAAAGGAATAAAATCCAATTTTGTTTGTATGATTTTATCGAGCTCTGGATTTTGTTCCGAAAAGGTTGGTACATCCGAGTTCAGGAAAGGACATCCTGCCGACATATGAGAGTTTTTTTTTTGTTTGTTTCTTGTTCTTCTGCGGCTTTATGTTGTGAGATCTCTCCTGTTTTATGTTTGATGGTATCCAAACTTTAATTACTTGTATGAATCGCAGAGCTTTGGGCCTCTGCGTACTCTGATTTACACCGTTTCATGCCGTGTTTAGGAAGGATTAAGTGAATGTTCCTTTTCACACGTGCAGGATTTACAGCTAAGCTTGCAGACTTACTACCTGAAATGTTTTTCTATAGATGTGTGTGGGATTTAACCCTGCAGCATTATTGAGCATCTCCTCATCAAATATACCAAATACTTGAAGGAGGACTTGAAAATAAGCAGCAGATTTGGAGAAATTATGCGTTTTCCTTCTTTTATGTGTGTGTTTGTGTGAGAGTCTCTTTCAGTGAGAGGGTTTAGGGAATTATTTATTTGGAATTCCAGGTCAGAGCTTCACGGCGAGGCCTCGGGGCGCGTCCTGAAACGAGGGCAGCTTCTGACCAAGTGACCCCGCTGACTTCCTCCCTTCTTGTCCTTGTTTTCAGAAGCTTACTCCTGCCCATTCTTCAGATTTATTGACTCACTTTTACAGACATTAGGGCCGTATTCTCTCTTTCATTACGCCGTCCAAACCTCCTTTTTCTAATCTCCTGCAGCAGTGGAAGAACAACGTGAGTTCCTGAAAGTTTGAGTTTGCAATTGAGGAAACAAGAGCAGGGATCGCAGCTTGACTTTGTTGGACAGGTCGAGTTTTTCCACTTCCAAAGGCTACACTGAAGCATGAAGACATTTGTTTTTAAATGTGGAGGCTCCTTCTGAAGGGACTGGCCTGAGGGTTGCAAAATCTGTGTCAACCTTCCAACATGTGTGTAAAAATTTCTTTAACAGACCTAGAGAACTCGACATTTCCAGAGAGTCAAAGTACAGAGGTGGATCACTTGGCCTTTGACCTTGTCCCTCCCAAATTTGGCCAGTTCATTGTCAAGTCAGAGACAACATTTGACCTCGAAACGAAGTCCTTAAAGTTTTCTTGACTGTCACAAGCAAAGGAAAACAGGAACATTCAACAACCTTGACTTCTGACAGATGATCTCTAAAATACGATTTGGTCCCACTTCTGTTATGTTGATTGTTACGCAAAGTTCAAAGGACATCACAAGTTAAGGGTCATCATGAAAGCTTATGACCTTGTCCTGTCACCCATGACCTTGAAAATGTAATCAGGTCACCCTTAAAGCAGAGTGAACATCAATCAATCGACCAATCAGTCTTTATTTGTATAGTGCCAGTTCATAACAAGTGTTATCTTAAGGCCATTTGCAATAGAGCAGGCTGAAGCCATACTCATACACTGAAAAACTTATATTCTAATCCACATTATCCTTACATGTCTGGATTTACATCTTATTTGAAGATAAAATAAAAATAAAAATAAGGCATGAGTTGCTTATAATAAGTAAAATAATCTGCCAATGAGACAAGACAAATTTAACCTGAGCAGATATTAAGACCCTCACTGAGTCAATCTCTCCTTGTTTCATTGGCAGATATTTTCTTTTCATTACAAGCAATTCAGTGCCTTATTTTTGCCTGTCATTGGTTAAAGTAAGATATTCATCTTGACTTGATAAGTGAATGAGGATTAGAATAAGTGTTTTGGATATTTTTGACTTCAAAATAGACAAACACTTGCCTAGATCTGAGTATTTGCAGTGTGCACATTTTAAAGATACACATATATGCATGTATTCAACTATATAAAATAAAGATATATTTGTGTATACACATACATACATCCAGAGACGTGTATATCAACGTGGAGTAAAAAGGGACAAAAAAGAAGAATTTATGATAGCGACAAACCCATGGACACTCAGATCATAAATCTGTCCTCATCACATTTGTCTCTGCTGAGTGTAGAGTAAATCTTTATTCTATAGCACCATATTTGTCTTTGTTGAATATAGATTTTTTAAAGGTAAGCCCCCCTTAGATGCAGCATTTAATTTTGTCTATATGGCAGTAAAGATAGTTACTGTGGATGTATAATCAATACAACCATGGATAGAGAGATCAATCTTATATTAACATTAATATCTTGAATACAATCCCTCAAAGTGTTTTTGATATACTGAGTCCTAAGAATAAAAGATGGCCACAAGATTTCATGACTTTGACCTTTGTCTTCTTCACCTTTACACTGTCAAAACTACATCTTTACATGGGTAGATTTTTTTTTTTTATATCATTGATCAATAAAGGACTTTCTAGTATTTTGCATTCATCATAAAGAGATGACCACAAAGCTGTTTTATCTTGACCTCTGCAGTTAATTCATCCACAAGTTAGAGGAGTTTATGGAGTAGTCCCCAAAGTATTCAATGGTAAAGATGACCTAGAGACTATGACCTTGACTCTTGACCTTTTGAGTCCAAAACTGTAGAGATTCAGCCTTGTGCCATCACTGAAATGTGAGCAAAGTTAAAAGAAAATCCTCCAAAGCATTCTTTTCATATTGCGTTTACTAAACAGAGTTCTCAAGCAACAGGAATAAGTGGCTCTATGACTTTGACCTTCGACCTCTGACCTCCAAACTGAATCCCAAGAGAGCGTCACATTGAATCATGAGTGGTTCTCCTAACTGCTGGCAGGTGGTATGTTTGCCTCACAGCACAGATGCAGATGAATACTGATCAAAGTATGAAAGAGGGAAGAGAGTTCGCTGTGCAGGGGTCAAGAGGTCATGATGGTGTAACAGTTAGAAGTGAAGTCATGTTAAATCAGATCAGCTGAACTTAAACATCACTTAAGCACAGGTTCAGACTAATTCTCTCCTCTGCGCCCCCCGTCAGGCCGGCCTCTATGAAAGCAGATCCCTGACATCAGAGTATACATGTAAATATGACCCCAGGCCTTGAGAAGTAAAGTGATTTGAACCCCCTCCCCAAATCTGTCAGACAGTAAGGAAGCAAAACAGAGAGGCTAAAAATAGACACAGAGCTCAGCCGAGGAGCTCTCCAGCTCCAGAGGCGGCGTGACGGGAGGTGGGGGGGGGGTGTATTGGTTGCAGGTGTGAGCTGTGAGGAAAACGCCTAAATGTTGGCTCGATGTGACGAGAGAACTTCACGGTGGAAAGTTTTTGATAACAATGAGAGGAAATCGTGTCTAAAACCAAAGTACTGGGCATCAGGATCAGAGGAGAGTTTGAGGTGGAGCCCTTTAACACCACCTAGTGGAGAAAGTGAGGCACTGCAAGAGGAAATGAAGGCAAAAATAAAGTTCATAATTTATTTCCTTCTGATACAAAAAGATGCAATTCATGCACACTGACTGGCCACTGCATTAGACACACCTTGCTTGTATCGTGCTGCAACCATCCTGCAGAGATTTGAGCCATACTGACAGCTGCTTCCCCATCCCAAAGGTGCTTTGTTGGATTGAGGTCCAGTTGGTTTCAGTTTTTGTGAGCTCTGAAATAGCCTTCAGACGATGGGCACTGTGATTGTAAAGGAATGGTCTGCAACAATACTCATGTAGACTGTGGCGTCAAAACTAGGGATGGGAGTAAAAAAAAAAATCCTTGCTGTAATAATGAAAACTTCAATTCCTGGCATTAGATACACTTTTCAGTCAAAAAATATTTTTGTTGTGTTACATTCTTAATCAAAGCAGCTATAAAACATATATTCTTCAACTGGCCAAGTCACCTTGAAATGTTGAGTTGAATCATTAGACTATATGCTCATTTCTTTCCACTTATTTTCCAGATGTGTTTATGGTAACAAAAACAGTCAAAACTATGGCTCAATTTTGCACAAAATGATGCCAACTGCAAATCATCCACTGCCTGTCTCTTTGACCTAAAGCAATGCTGTAAACTGCAGCAACTTGCTGATGAAGGCCATTATTTTTATCAAGAGCAAAATCAAGAGGCATCATTCAGGATACTGACATGCAGAATCCAAAATGGCGTTGGTATCAGTATAAGGCCATCCGTTTACATTCCTTGTCAAAATGGTTGGTACTAACAATTTATCCTAAGGTGCAAAGAAAATATCCAATATAAGAGACTCATTAGGCCAGGCAACATTTCCTATTCTTCGTTTGTTCAATTTGGTGATCCCCTGTGTATTAAAACTCAGTTTCCTGTTCTTAGCTGACTTTTGTTTTCATTTCGAACCACTCTGACTGTTCACCAGTGTTAATTTTGACAGCACTTTTTATCTAGTTTTAGTCTTTTGCCTCAAATATCTTTTAGTTTTAATCATAATTTGGTCATCTAAATTGTTTTAATTTTAGTCTAGTTTTAGTTGATGAAATTTCACTACATTTTAGTCGATCTACTGTAATTTTAGTTGACTAAAATATGAAGTGTAAAGGGTAAGGCATTTTTTATGTTTCCTTGAATTTCTGAAGTCATGTTTTACACTTGGATAAAATCAAACATGCTAGTAAAGTCTGAATGTATAAATGAACAGAAACAAATTGAACTTTTGTGTGAAATGCAGTCACCTTTATTTAGGCTACCTGGCAGAGCATCTCAGTTACAATACCAGAACTGACAACAAACAGTGAACCTGCTCAACATGAATATATCAATTCATGAAGAGAGGAGCTCTGATTGGATCGCTCCACAACTTATCCCACCACCATGAAGCTAAGGCAGCTGTGATTGGATATATTCCTAACTTGTCCCTACTTTCTACATGACCAAATTAGGTCTGATTGGATTAAGTCTCAGTCAAACATTTTTGTCTAGTTTTTATTTGTTGATGAAAGTTTCAGTTAATTTAATTTCAGTTTTCGTCCATGTGCACTTGTTTTGTTGAAGAAAACTATGGTGAAAATAATTAGTCAACAAGTTTTAAGCAACATGTCCTTTTGGATCTTTGCTACAACTCTTACTTTACCTTTTCCAGTCTTTCTTCCTGCTATCCAGGGAAAAGTATTAATCATATCAGCTTACGAAAAGAACTGTAGTTTTATTCAAATCTGTCATAAACAATCACTGACCATCCTTCCCTCTCAAAGAGCTCAAGCAGCCTCCAAACAGATCCAAAAGTGAAGTTGTTTCTGCCACTGGAGGGCGCCGGTCATCTTCTCGTAAATCTCCGACTTGGCCGTGTGTTGGGAACATTGTGCAGTATTTGCACACACACATAAACACTCGCACACTCTGCCGTGATGAATCACAGCATAAATGTGGGTGGGCTGCATTGTGGCCGGTCACAGCTGTGCACATCTGTCTGCTCGGCCCCTCAGTGTCATGACTATCTTACAAAAACATTAGAATAGCTGATAGCAGCTGCAGGCGGAGGGATATTTCGCAGCGCTGTGGCCAAATAAAACTGTTTAAAATGCAGAAGGGCAGATCCTGAAATGTGTTCCCTTTAAAAGGATATGTGACGCTAACATTTACCTTAAAAACATTTAAACAATCACACTGTGTGGATTTCTTTATAAATCCTCCTGTTAGAGCAATAAAAGCTTCGGGTAAATGTGCTATTGTTATGATTACACACTGACAAAGTATTGGATCTCCAGCGGAGTGGACGTGTTTGTACTGTCACCAACACTCACGCACACTCAGAAACATAACAGTGAGTGTTTGTACTGCTCTAGAGAGGGAACAGCGTCACTTCCAAGCACAGATCAGATTCTCTCCTGCAGAGCACCTTCCCAGAACATTCATGTGTGTGCATGTGCGTGTGTGTGTTCGGGAGGGACGGGCACAGTTTGTGTGTATAAGTTATTAGTTTTTGAGATCCAGTAGTCCCTGCAAGATAGTAAAAACAGCATTGTTGGCCTACTTTTTGGACTCAGATCGGGAACAAGATGTTTTATTTTTATGGTTTTAGAGAGAGGAGTTGGAGTTCGTCTTCGGCTCATATAAAAGTGATCTAGAACATGCTGTGAAAAGTGTTTGGGCTGATGCATGAGAAGCCAATTTGTAATTACTTTTAATGCAGTAAAGCACAACTGCTGATTCTAAATGTGGGGTTGATAACTTGTATTTCTCTACATATCAGCCCTGTAACTGACCAGTGACCATAGGCCCTAGCCCCCTGCAACCTTACATGAGATGGGATAAGCTACAATGACAATACAACCAAAGACCAGAATCAATTATCATTTGTCTTTGCTTTACAGTCAATTAATTTTGCTTTGTTCTTCATAAACAACAAAACTCCCACATCTTTACGCCTCGAGACATTCACAGTACGCCGTGAGGCCGTAATATCTGTGTCAATTCATGCTGCAGTACAGCTTGGAAGCTTGGGACGTAATACACATGTTCAGAGTCTTTACATGATTTGTCAAACCAACTAAAGCCAACTGAACACATCAAACTCTCACGAGGGCGACGGTTTAAAAGGTAAACAAACAAACCAGTTGGTGGTGGTAATGCATCCATTTGGTGTTTGCCAACTGTCAATAAAGTTTTTAGAGGAGGAGGGAAAGAAGAAGAACAAACAGGGTCTTCTGAAGCTATTTCCTGTGTCCCACTTTCTTTTTTCATTGGCTGTTGGAAACACGCCTTGAAGAGCAGATGGACCTGCCTGATTCATTGTCTGAAATCATGCAGATCCAAGCTTCCAAAGGAAGAGAGGCGGAAACTGAAGACGTGACGACAGCAGGAAGTAGCTGCATGTTTGAAAACAATGGCGGCTTCTGAAGCGGTCTCTGCGGATGAGGCAATATCTGCGGTTTTATCAAAAATAGACTCAATTTCTTCTTTAAAAGAGGAGCAAGAAAGTCACTCAAAGCTTTTCTTACAGGAAATCATGTTTTTCACTGCTGGAAACTGGGAAAGACCGCAGAAATCCTCCGTGGACGATGCCGGATAGTCTAAGGCACTCATGGTTACTCAGTGATACCTGGTGAAATCTGCTCTCCTCAGAATTACCGGAGAACTTGGTGGGGATTGTCGTTGACGAGGCTCATGTCACATATAAGTGGTAAATGATACATCTCTGTGGTATAATTTAATGTAAGATGATAGTCTAAGGACTGAAATGTAGTTTAAGCGAACGGCTAACAACAGGGTCTAGCTGCTACATCATACTTGATATGATTGGTCTGTGATGAGTGTGACTGGCAGACTGATCGTCCAATCATCAGCTGCTGTTATTTTTGAAGGTTCTGCCCCTGAAAACATTTTATCCAGATGGACTAGTGAAATATTTCCGTGGCGGATATATGTAACGGTCCATCTGGTGTGTCAGGTTAAACACGTGTTTAGTTAATGTCATAATGTAATTATCTTGCATAACAGTAATGTAACGATTAATAATTACATCTGGCTAATCAGTGTTTCTTCAATAGTAGAGCATGACCGTAAAGGGGCGTGGTCATATCCCAAGGTGGCCGTGGCTTGTCTGGGCAGGGGCGTGTCCTAATTGGGGCCCATTTTGATTGTTCAACACATGTGTCAATCAAAACCCCTGCACTGTGATTGGCTATCAGTGCAAAAAATCAATCTTCATTTGGTTTTCTCTAGATGGTGTTGATTTATGTGAAATTTGTTGTTTGAACTTTTCATTGTGACTCTGGACATAAATATTATTTTTACAGTCCTTAAAGAAGCAATATAACCAGCAACTGAAGTGTTTTAATCTTTTAAGATAGGAAGGGCGTTAGAATATAAATTAAAGTTGAAGTGTGGATATTATAAGGGCAAAAACAAAATACTATTGATTTCTATGTTAGCTCAGTAATACTAAACATAAGAAGTACTGTTTAACTCTTGTGGGTTGCTTTAATTTACGACCCTTTGAGGTAATCAGAGGACAAAAATGTCCTCTCCCAAAAACTTAAATAAAAACATAACAGATTAATATTTTGTGTACGGTTTTTTTTTATTTTTTTGCTCAAACCATTCAGTCAACTTCAGAGTTATCAAAACAACCAAATATTTAATCATTTACTTTATTTTAATGTTTTGAATGCAAATTTGATTACATGATGTCACTGTTTTTATTATGAAAAAAAAAACACGATAAATGGGCTATTTTGAATAAAATAAATGTTGGATCTTTTTTTAAGAGATCAGGCTTAAATATACATAAGATTAGTGATAGAATTTATGTTATTCTTTTGCAGTGTCAGATTCTTTAAGTACTACGCTTTCAGGTAAACAGAGGACAAAAATGTCCCATTGAGTCCCATCATAACCACAAGTTTTACACAATACAAACATGCATTCTCTAATTTAAGGTTTTCTCCTTGGAGAAAAATTATTATATTGTGCAAAGACTGCATGATCAAAAATTGTAGTTATAATGGGACTCAATGGGACATTTTTGTCTTCGGTTTACCTGAAAGGGTCTTAAATTTACCACCAGTTAACCTTTGACCTCTGAAAAAAAATGAAATTTGAATTTCAAGATTTTCCATGAAAAAAACCTTCCTACAAAAAATCATTCCATACGGAGTAACACAACTAAAGTTATGGCCAAAAGCTGAGCAAAAAATTTATCCATAAGGGTTAAATGCTTGGATGTACTTGGGTGGAGGGCAGGGGACACAAAAAATATTAATGTTGAAGTGGGAAGGCACAACAGACAGTAACTGGGGACCACTGGATTAAAGAGACATTAGAAATTTCTTTACAAATATATAATTGGGGTGTTAGCACTTTAGTTTAGTGTCATTCACGCATGTCATCATGCTCAAGTCAGACAGACATTTAGTTTTAAAGTTTTAAAATGTTCATATCTGGCACACATGACTTAGGATAACCATATACTGGTATTTAGTCAAACCAGCATTTATACGTTGTTGCGTCAAGTTAAAATATCTTAGGAAAAATCCAGCTGAACAGGAGGTGACCAGTTTTTCTCAGGAGCAGCAACAGCCCTTTGTTTTCAATAAACAAAAGAAGAAGAAGTGGGTTGCTCACATGTGACATCACATACGGCCAAAGATAAAAGTTATAGTCACTCAAAAATTAGAAAAATACATGTGTTTTTAAGATGAGTGTGCTTAATAGGATTAACAGCGAGGTGTGTCAGTCTGGCGTCCCGCGGAGAGCTGCAGTTTGCTTTAATTTGACCTAATTGGAGGAGGTTTGGTGTTGCAGGGCTGCCAGGTTTGAAGAGGAGCGTGGGAAGTGGTGTCTTTTGCCTGATGAGAGATAAGAAACGAGGAGACATAAAAAGAAGCAGAAATAGAGAAAAGTAAAATGGAAAGAAGGAGAAATGGAGGGAGTTTGGCTAAAAACACTCCAAACACACACACACCTGGGTTGGATTAGCTGGGGCTAGCAGGGAGGCTGTGTGTTAATGGAGATTTAATAGGCTCTGAAATGACTTACTGCCGTCATACAGAGAGTGTGTGTCTCTGTGTGTGCAGCCGGAGTGTCTATGTGTGGATTTGGAAGTCTACCTGCATGTCTTCATGCCATTTTGGTTTTATGAAGTTAATAAATCTTTCCATTTCTTCAGTCCAATGAGAGGAGGCAGCCTGGTGAGCAATCATAACCTCACTAAATACATGTTTAGATTTGGTTCAATGAGTGTGTTTACAGGATTTAGACGACAATCTACTCCGGATTAAAGGATGCTGGTGTGTGTGACTGGGAATTGTGGTTTCTAAAGGGGGACTAGTGCTTGAGCTTTGGATGCCAGAACATTCAAACAGTTCAGTTTTAACCAAAAATGATGGCAGACTGCGTTGCACAATGATTATGTAAGAGAAAACAGGATTCAGCACATTTCAACCAACTTCTACTCTTGTGTCCTCCAATATCTTGATACTTGAGGCAGTAGTTCCTGACCTTTTTGTCTTTGTAGCCCCCCTTATTTTTAGCCCCCTGGGACCTACACAACAACAACAACAAAAAAAAAAAAAAGGTATAATGCCGTGACACTAACACCAATTTTAGTGAATAAAGTCAAGAGCCACACACACATCCATGAGCAAGATATGTCTCTAGAAAGAATCCCAGAACTGTTTATCAAGGGTTTACTCAAAATATGTTGACCAATTTTTGACCACCTCAAAGCGGACAGTACATTTTTATATCTTACCTTAAAATATCTGATACTATGCATATATAGGCTACATATAAGCTGTATGTTTACCTTTTACTTTGAATGATTTTTCTCAATAATTCTAATTGATTAAAAAGTGATATGAGAACATTTTACTTACATACATCGTTCATAATTTATCTGCAAAACTTAACTGAAAAAATGTCAACTTTGACCCCCTGCAGGTCAAAGTTGAGTAGAAAATAGACCATTTTAAAATGTGGCATACATTACATTTGTTGTTTATGTATTGATGTACGCATGATTGGTTTGTCAGTCATGAAATTCAAATTAAAAATGGCTATTTATTTTAAGTTCTATGGTGTTAACGGGGTGTCCTGGCTACCCCTGTTCTAGGGTCCTGTTTACACGACAACACGGATCAGCGAGAACGACTGAAAACGCTGTAGCGTGCATGCCAGGCCAGTAGTTGGCGGTGTAAGTTTGTAGTGTCCTTGGCGAATATAACAAATGCGTCTCCCCTAGTCAAAGTATTGACGCTGCAAATCCACATTTTGTTGGAGAAGCGATAACAAACCTAGCACAGTTAGCAGCACACATGTTGCTTGCCATAGCTGTTGTTGTTGTTCCTCGGTGCGCGCGCATCCTTTATCTGAAAGAGTACTGCGCATGCACCGTGCGTCACTGTTTTCCCTGACAACGCTGATTCCTGTTTACACGGAGACGGATACAAAAACATTTTCAAAACCTTTCACTCTTGACCCGGTTTCAAAAGGTTGCGGATTCAGGCACTCTAGGCACTGTTCTTGTGTAAACAGAAGGCACAAACACAACAAAAAACTCTCCATTTTCTTCTGTTTTCGTTGTCGTGTAAACAGTCCCAAGTTATGTTGAAACCAAATATGCTACAAATGTGTTAAAGAATCTGGCACACAGTGGTTTGGGGCATGCCAGTCTATATTTTGCTGCTTTTATAATATTAATTCTCAGCTCAAAGCCAGGTTCAAATGTCAAAAAGATAGATAATGTGCCTTTAATACACATAAGAGTGATTTGAGCGCAACATGAATCAAGACAATCGGCTGACGTTTCATTATTTACATGTCAAACTTCAATGTTTGCTTAGGGCTCAAGCTGGATCATTTCGATTCTCTACTTTTATTGTGCCACTAAACACAAAACACACAGGGCACTTCATGAGATATGTTCATGCCAAGATCAAAGTTACACTCCGGCGGCCGGCCACTTTATTGGGCACACCTTGATAGGTGAACCCACTATTACCTTTAGAGCTGACACACTGTTCTTGTCAGATTCAACAAAGTCCTGGAAACATGATCTGAGATTTTGGTCTATGCTGACTGATACCATCGCGCAGTTGCTGCAGATGTGTAGGCTGCACATCCATGGTGAAACTCCATTGGACTGAGATCTGGTGGCTGTGGAGGCCACAAGAGTACAGTGTCATACTCAAGAAACCAGTTGGAGACGATCAAATGAATATGGCGGCTGAAACTAAGACTAACCAGACCAGGTAGTGTGGGCTTTTGCTGCTGCAGCCCACCCGCTTCAAGAAAGCTCTCTTTATGAGCTGAAAAGACCTTGGGAACAACCATAGGGGTGCATGTGTACTTGCTTTAAATAAAAAGCACACGTGCAAGGCATAAAAATGATGTGTCAGGTGGAAAATGGGAAAGAAAACCTACACTGCACTCAATGAAAAACTTTGATTTGAGTTTACAATCAGGCCAAATATCTTAAATATTCACTTGGAAATTAAGTGAAGTAGCTATAAGTGATGTAGCATATGCCTTATCCATTTATAGCTGTGTGTCTTTTTCCATTATGTCTTATATCTGACCTTGGTGATGGAGAAAGATTTGAATAGTCTGTACATGTATCAGCAGGTTTTCCACACGCATGACTGTCTAATTGTAGCAGCGACGATCGTGTAGAGCACATTCGATTAGATTAGATTAGATTAGATTAGACTAGGAAGAACTTTATTAATCCCTTTGGAAAACTCCTCAGGGAAATTAGAATTCCAATAGCAGTTACAAAAATGAGATAAAAAGATGCATAAAAAATATAGATAAAACCAAAAATATAAATAAAAGTGTCAAATATTGTCACACAGCTTCACACTAAATAAACAATGTTTTTTAAAATACCAGTATTCAAAACTTAGATGTGATTTTAGTTTAAGGCAAAGAATAATAATTCCTCTTTTAACCAAACAGATAAAAAAAGGTGACGTGACCATGACATTCTGGACACAGTTGGTTAAGCTAAAACGAGTTTCCTGTGATTGAAAACAGAAGTGGACCTGGCTGATAAAAGCAAATTTCCTTCTGTTTGGCATTTTAGAAAATATTCTCCTCTCAAGGACTGCTGAGCCCGACCCTGCAGACTCTGTCAGAGAGGCTCCGTCTGTTGCCGCGGCAACAGCAGGGTGATGTAAACAGCACGGTGACCCTGGCTGTAGGAGCCAGAACAAAGACAGCATCTCTGTCGAACGTAAGCATTAAGAGAAAGTTTATACGCTCAGAGCCTCTGACGCAGTTTGTGAATGTTTAGGACAATAGAAAAATGTGACACGAGGAACACGGTCGGGATGATTAATAGAATTCAAGACAGCATTAAAAACGTGAGAGGCCATAAACGTCGTTTACCTCAAATGTCCTTTCGTGCCAGACCTTGCCAAGCAGCACTTTAAGGAAGTGGGTCCAGTTTTCGGCATAGACGTCCCCAATGCTGAATGATTTCTGAGCTTATAGTTTAAAAAAACAATGTCTCACTTTACAAGATTCATTATTCAAAGACTTCTCTCCAGCTTATTCATTATTATTGAAAATAAAGAGGACATTAGAGAGAGACAGTCTGAGTAAGTGTCTAAAATTCTCAAGAAATTCACCTGTAATCATAAGACTAAAAAGGAGATTCACACTGATTTTAACCCTTTCATGCATGGATTGTAAATCACAAGGGAATGATTTTTTAAAATATTTGTTTTTACTTTTAATCAAGTTAAAAAACAATGAAGGAGCTATGCTTCTGTCCACTACAGTGGACACCATGCATGAATGGAATAAAAACTAATTATTCAGTGGAACTTAATATAGATCCACAAACACATATTTGTTTCAAACATTTATTAAGAGTAAATAATAGAAAATGCAAAATCTGAAGTGTATTTAAAATGGCTGTGTAACTAAACTATTAACGTGACTTTCAACAAAATTTTAAATTAAAAATACAAAAATAGGTGTAATCTGAATAACAGATTAATTTTTGGTCAGAGACGAAAATAAATAAGAAAAGTACTTTTAAAATCTGCATAAAAGTGTTCCTAACATCTCATTAAATCAGAGAATATTTGTTACCTGACTGATTAAACTCTTATTCTTGAAGGGGGTGGTGCAAATCCCTCTTAGGATGCAATATCTCGATATGACAAAAAGACACAAAGATAGTATTATTATGAAACTTTAGACAATGGTTTTGGTGTTCACCACCTGGTAGTTTGGACATGGTGCTGCTCTGTCGTTGACACTGTACATGAAAGGGTTATTTGTCATTTTTTTTAATCTAAATTCTCACTAATGCCTGTATTTCCCTGAGGCAGGGCTTCCCAAAGTGTGGCCTTTTTGTGGGCTGCAGGGGCACTGCTGGTGGGTCATAAAGAAAAACTAAAACCAGAGACCAGGTTAAAACACATTTAAATGAGCATAAAAAGCTGAATTACAGTTTTTAAGCTCAAGATTGAAGGCAAATCGGGAGATTTTAGCTTTTTTTAATTATTAAAACTATCCTACTTGAAGAACCAGTATCACAGATGAACTGATGTTGAATTACCTGGTGACATTTTCTGTGGTTCTTTCATACTCAACGCAGATCAAATTAACTCCGAGCATCATTTTTGGAAAATTCGATTGATTCGTGGCAGTTTGAAGATCTCTGTGAACTCAGACCAGAACTGAACTGCCGTGGGCGTGAAAGCTGTTCAACCCAAACACAAGAGCCGCAAACCAAAAATAGCACATTGGGCTTGAATACAACAACAGTGATCAAGCTAATGTAGCATTCAATGACAATATCAAGCAGAGAGTGGCTAACTTTAGCATTGCAAGCACCGCCTACCTCCAGTCTTTTTCAAGTTAATAAGTCTTTGAGGAAAATGGTTACACATCTCACCAAATCTTATGTGAGTTCCAATTAAAACAGCCTTCATACAAATTTATATTTACGTCATTGCTCAGAATACTGTTGTGGCTTCGAGCTAAACAATGTAATTTATCAAGCCCAGTGGGTCATAGTGCAACACCAGGCCGGAAGCAGTAACAAATACCACAGGTAATGCCGGTTTTCTATATTACTAAACATTTGACAGAGTTTAATCCGCCTGACAAAGTGCAGCGTGAAAGAAAACCAAACCAAATGAAAACTACAGCAATGTCGCAACGTCACCTCCAAATTGAACCAAGTCCAGGTTCCCCTAATTTTAAGAAAACATTTACACTTTCAAAGACAAGAAAAGCACAAGAAATGAGTTTGCTGAATCCCAAAGTAGGAGCAAAAAGTGGATCCGGAGAGAAATAGAGCAGCAGAACTTCACTTTGGTGGGCCTCAGGTAAATTTAAGGCAACAAAATGGGCTGCGGAGTTTGGAGAGGCAGCTTCAAGGGCAGTAAAAGTGAGGTTACATATCAGCTGGACAGGTTAGAACAGGCAACCACTGACTTCATGGTTACAATGACCTAACACTGTGGGCCAGCTCGTGTGTGTTTGTGTGTAGCATGATATGAGGTGGTGGTGGTGGTGGGAGTGTGGGTGGAGCCGTCGGGGGAGTCGAGCTTGGATTCCAGCTGCATTCCTGAGCTGGAAAAGGGGAGAAGGGATGGATCTGTCAACCCCCACCTCCTGTCGTCCTTCCTCTGCTTTCTTATTCTCCTCATCCTCTCCCGACACTCACACACACACACACACGAACATGGAATCTGTCTGGAGGTCTCATGTTGAACCACATGACATCTCGGTCTGGGTGATGATTAACCTCCTCACATCATAAAACGTATGTGCATTTTGGTGTTTGCTGCATGGGAAAAACCTGGAGTTTCGTCTAAAGCTGTGCCATCAATAAATAATATAATGTTTAAACATCACCGTAGAGGGACAAGGTTTGCTTGTTAAATTTGGAAATACTTTGTTAAAATGTATTATACTGCCAGACACTCTTATCAGTGTTCACAGACTGAACAGAAAGATGAAAATAGTTCCACGTTATAAAGATAAGAGCATTATTTTTCATGGAGGGCCTTGCACTTAACAAACAGGCTCTGGAGAAGCCACATTTAAATCACTTCAAAGATGATAATTTCATCGTATCACTAGTTTCACTAAGTAATAACTGGGCTAAAACTAGTAATAACTACTAAGGACTGAAAGTACACTGGTTTAATGAAGTAATAACTGGGTTAACATTACTGTTATAAAGCAAAAGTTGGGGTTATGCTGGTTGACTGTCGATAAAATTGGATTTAAACTGGTTTAAAAGGAAAATGAAATGACCAACACTAGTTAAATAATATAGTAACTCGGCCTACACTGGTTTAACACAACAATAGCTGGGTTTATATTGTTTTTATATGCTAAAAACTTGGATTACACTGATGAAATCAAGTACTAACTGGGTTTACACTGGTTTAAATAGTAAAAAATGATTTCAAACTGGTATAAAAAAGAAATAGCAGGGCTAACGCTGGTTTCACATATTAATAACTAGAAGTTACTGGCTGAATTAAGTAATGGCAGGATTATACTGGCTTGTTATAAATAAAGTAATAATTTAAATTGGTTCAGTACATGAATAACTAGAATTATACCGGTCTAATATGGTAATAACTGAGTTAACACTGGTTTAATAAAGTAATGATCGGGCTCTGACTGGTTAATCATTTTCACAACTGGGTTTAAACTGGTTTATCATTAAATACATTTGGTTTGCACTTGCATTGTTTTGATATCGTAAAAACTGGGATTATGTTGGTTATATTCAGTAATGACCAAGTTCACACTGGTTTGATCTCATAAAAAATGGTTTTAAACTGGTCTTAAAACAAGAAATGAGAAGGTCAAACTGGTTTAATATAGGAACAGCTTAAACTTCACTGGCTCAATAAAGTAATACCTGGTATTGCACTGGTCTGATATGGTAATAGCTTGGGTTATGCTTGTTTAATTTAATATAACAACAGCTGGGTCCAACCTGATTAAAAACAGGTATAAAATTAGAATAACCTGGTTTACACTGGGTTACTATAGTATTTATTTGGTTTGTAGTGTTTTTATTCAGTAAAACTGGGACTACATTGGTTGATTTCAGGAATGACTGGGCTCACGCTGGCTTACAATAGAAAAACTGAGTCTAAACTGGTTTAATTTTAGAATAACAGGGTCTACACTGTTTTAATAAAGTAAAAACTGGGGTAGCACTGGCTGAATACAGTAATGTCCAGGTTCACATGTGTTTACTGGAGTAAAAACTAAGTTTAAACTGGCTCAGGATAATTATAGCATGGTTAAAACTTTAATATTGTAATGCCTGCATATACATCGAATCAATATACAGTGTACATTAATAATTAAGACTTATTTATTATTGGTTTGAAGAAGTTATGACTTGGTTTACACTGCTTAGAGATATTCTCTGGGTTTGATTAGTATTATAATTGATGGATTTTTACTTGTTACAGCCTTTGTTTAGGTTAAGGTTCAAATCACCTTAACTTTTTAATAGGTTTCAATAAGAATAGTTGGTGCTTCTTGACAGATTTTAGGCCTGCCTTTAACTCATCTTTCTAATATTTCTGTTGAAGCCATTATCTGGAGGACTCCCCCTGATGTGACCACAGTGGCATCCCCTCATAACCACACGTGCAGCGTGCTTGAATGAATCAACAGTTGTTTCTATTTCTTCGACTATCACCGAGGATGAAAGCAGTCACTTCTGTAGTTTGTGAACAGAGCATTCCTCCAAGGCTGCTGTGTTTATTCTGCAGACTAAATATTTAAACCCTGAGCCGAAGAGACGTGAGGCAGCCTGGTTTGACTTTGATAAAAGTTTGATCTGTTTGAGACCAGGTGATCACACGCTGACACATTCGCGCTGTGTGTATACAGCTACACAAACATGCTGTACAAGGTTTACCTGAGCTTTTACTGATATACAAACACATGGAGGTATGTAATGAATGTGTGGGGACATAAAAATCATATAAACGGGGGACAATCTACACAGAGATAGGAGGGTGGAGAGTCAGTACGTGGCGTAGCCCATAGTTCATATGAGAAGGAGAATGAGCTTCTAATGCCTCGAAAATTTGTGCAGAGTCACTCAAATAAAAAGACTGAAATGGGACAAAGGATGAGATTAACAGCTCCAAAGACCAAACAGCATAAGAGAGCTATCACAGAGCAAAGAGAGAGAATGAGAAATGAGGTGTGGCTGATAGAGAGCAAAGGTTGAGGAAAAATGAGCTTATTCCATCGTAGAGCTGAGGTGCTATCATTTATTTTGGATGTTTTTCAAGCCTAAACTCAGTCATTTTCTGCACCTGACAGCTGAAAAGCCCCCCTCAGGTTGATTTGCATTCTAACAAAGTGAAACAGCAGCCAGATTGAACCTATTATCATCCAAAACAAGCCGGATAATAAGCCAATAAGGAATAAATAAGCGCTGGAGGCTGGGTTGCTTGTACTCAGCCCCTTGCCTCCGTTTCATTAGCATGTCCTTGTCTGTGTTACTGTGCTGTATGAATTAATTTATACTTCATTTACATAGAAAAACATGTGATTCGACAAAGAGCTCACATCCATGCAGGCAGGTAACTGGATGAACTGTCAGCCTTTGTGCACTGATTTGTCTCTGAATAAGAGTTTAATGACTTTTTAAAAAAGATATTTCACATGGGTGAAAATTTAATTAAAAGTTTAACAAAACCAAATTAACAGAAAACAAGTGCAAGAGCCTTTTTCTTCTATTAGGCCTAATTTCTATGGATCAAAATGAAACAAATAAGGAATTTCTCTACAAATGCAGTTATTCTTGGTAAAATACTGCATTTTTATTGAACCATCATCCATGCTGGACAAGCTATTTACTATTTACATCCCTAAAATCATGGAAATATGCCACAGTTTGGACACTACCTTCATGTTCATGAGTTTGATGGATGGATATTTTAACTTAGCAATAAATGTATAGCCCGTCCTCAATTCTAAATATTCTCCACCTCCTTTTACATCTTAAAAACTTTCATGTTACATTCTGATGGTTTCTGTAGAATAAAAAACTTATAAGCCTCAAGGAACAGTGGTCAAACTTGCCGGATATAGTGCAGTTACCAAGACTTAGTCTCATTTCACATGTGACCACAAAATTAAATGATGATTTCTTGATTCAAACATTTGTTGGCAGAGGTCTGTTTATCTGGTTATTTTTGTGAGTTCCTGAGGCTTCACTCTGGCTGATTGTGCAATTTAACCCTGGAAATCTTTATTTTATACGCCCTTTAATGTGTCTCACATGCCTCCTTTACCTGTTAAAATACTTCTATGCACAAGGCAACACAATTCACAACGCGTAAATATCTCCCCTTCCTCCAGTGAGCAGTTTCATCTGCTGCCTGACATGTCTGATTCCCCAGCCCGTCCGAAAAGACCTACCACTGTGACATTTGACCACTGTTGGATGGGCAGTGAGCCCAGTGCAAAGCAGACTGGGCCCATGTGGGGAGGGGAGCCTTAAAGTGACTGGAGCTCCAACAGAGGCTCTCAGACAAAATGAGAATGGAGGTGGTATGTGAAAACCAGACGTTTTTAACATTATTGATTATGAACAAACTGTATCAGTGATTGAAAATGCCTTTTTGAAGACATAAAGTTTTCTGATTTGCAGATTTGTAAGAAGTAGGAATGCTAACGTCGACAGGAGAAAATGAACAATAACAACATATATATATATTGATTGGAAGTTAGCCTTTGCCGAGGTCAGACCACATGATTTCAGACCATGTCGAGAGGGTTTCGACACCCATTGACCGCAAAAATCCATCATTTCATCTCATGTAGTGTCTCATAATGAGCAACAATCAAAATCCTATCAGGGATGCTCGACAGAAAGTCTAACATATTTGTTTTCTTTCTCCAACATCATCACGCTGGTTGTAACATGCAGTTGGTTATGACAGTGTAGTCTATCGTGCCTTATGGACAAATCACTCTAATCTGAGAAAATAACCATTGTGCTGCACGGATCTGTCCTGTCATTGGCACATATACCAATTATATTATAGAAGTTTTCTAATCTTAAATCCATTCTTGAGTCTCATCTTCATGCTAGTGACCAGGTTATTTGATGTCTGTGGTTGGTGCGATGCTTAATTTGACAAAGTGACCAGGATTAGACTTTGTTTTGGCAGAATCGGCCAAAACCCATGATTGTTTCTTCTCTAAAAAGTCTGGAGTATAAACTGGAACTCAAATGTCATACCAAAGCTTTGAGAGTTGGCAACTGGGCTGATATTAAGTTAGTTTATTATGAGTTTTAGTATGGCAAACTCTCAATAAATCACTGCCAAAGAAACAACTGACAAACAAAGAATATTGGAGATTTCCAAGCCTTTGGAGGTCTTGGAGAGTTGCCTGCTTTGCACAGTTGTCAATGCAGCCATGGTTACATTCTGGACTCACAAACTTTTTGTAAGTTTAGTTCTTTAATGCCATTTAAGAGAGGAACACTTAGCATAAGCACAGGAGACTTCTAAATGGCAGACACAAAGACTGCTGCAGCGAACACACACAGTCGCTCTGAGTGTTTGGACGAATGTGCGGAGAGAGAGATGCTATCCTTGGTTCTGAGGGAGGTTAAGCTAACACACTAACGTCACATCACTCAGTGGACATTTTATTCTATTATTCAAGCTGCTCCAAACCGTCACTCAGACGTCTCTGGAGATTTGCTCCACAGAGAGAGACTCCTCAACGCCTGTTCCCTCAGTTTATACAAGAGTCGGTCTAAATTTTTCAGGTCAGGCAGAACTGTGTCAGCGACAAAGACGAGAGGACGGAGCGAGAGGGAGGTTTTGTCGTCACATTTTAAAGTGTGGATGATTTGAGCAGGTGTGCAAATGGAGTTCTCTTAACGCTGCCAGTTTTTACTGGAGAAGAATGTCTGGATTTGTGGAAATAAAGCCTCTATAGCATTTGCGAGAGAAAGGAACAATAAATTTGCAACTCAACATAAGTGGGCCTTCTCCAATTTCACTGGAGCTGTTTTCCTTTAATAACTTATTTCCTACCTTTTTACAGAGCATGCTGAGGCCTTGCTGGAGTTTAATTTGATACATTAAGAGAAAAACAGTAGAGCTATAGGTTTTATGTATCTGCACTTCGGTCAAGGTAATAGTCAGGAAGCCCTCAAAGTGCTCCGAAGAGATCACATTTCAAGCAAGAGATGATCATGAGGCTCCATGGCCTCAGAGCGAAGAGTGAGAGTGAACATCTGGACCTTCAAAAAACAACCAGTTCGCCTTCGGTTCAGACTTATCATCTGTAAAAAAAAAAAAAAGAAAAATCTGCCAAAGGTTTGTTGAGATGTCCCGTTAAAAAGCAAGAAGATGCAAGTAAAAAGACGGGAAGGAGCAGTGGCTGGTAGCCAGCAGCCATATTTATTTACTTATATTTGTTTTTATTTATATTTTTGTTTATATCTGTCTTTTATCTACTTTTTGTTACTGCTATTGGAATTCTAATTTCCCTGAGGAGTTGTCCTAAATCTTATGCTGAGGTCAGACTCGACCTCTTTCTTGTCTGTTCTGACAGTTTTACCAAACTTCACTCATAATCCTGTTGCCTGTTTCATTTCTAAAGACTTTCGCCTCTACTGTGTTGTAGATGGAGGCTTTAGATTCAGGAAACAGCTCATGAAACCAGTTTTTAAATATAAAAACTAAATTAAATTCAACTATTATTTTACTTACTTATTATATCACTTCTTTAAAGTCATAAAACTATTTTCTGGGCTGTCTGTCAACGTCAAGCACACATAGGATTGTAGTAAATCTTGATAAATGTTAATTTATGGTATTTTTGGAAATTTTGGGAATATTTGCATCCAGAAAAATATCACCACCAAAATCTGATCACTTCTAAGTTGGGCCATTACCAACATCTCCTGAAAATTTCAGTAAAATCCGTCCTGTAGATTTTCCATAATCTTGCAAACAAACAAACAAACAAGATACACCAGAAAAAAACATAACCTCTTCTGCGAAGGTAATTAAGAGAAGAAACAAATATTTACAGATGATTTTAGATGCATGTGATGTGTTAACTGTTGAGCTCCTTATTGTCACCTTAAGAATCAAACTTTAATCAAACTGTACATCTTGATTAAATTGATTTCCTCTTAACAAATTCAACATTTTTTTTATATTTTACTGTGAAAATGCTTTAAAATGTAAAAGAAACTGTCATTTTACCAAACTTTTCCCTCAGTGATCTTGCAGACCTCACTTTCTTCTCCCTTTTTCCCATCCTGGCATTGACTTTGGTGCTATGGCAACAAGAATAGGCAATTTTCTGCTCTCCTGCTGCCAGTGAATGCATCATTCAGCATAAAAATAAAGTCTTTGCCCATACTTAGTCAGACCTGACATTACACAGATATTTTCCTGCTGCATGAATACATAATTAGTGACTTCTTGAGGATATCGCTGCATCAGTGCTTTGCAATATACGCACACCCACGTACACTATCACTGAATTACACACCTCCGTGTCATTGTGCTGTCTACCACAGCTGGCAGCCAGGACGCCATGGCAACTGTTGTGGCAGAAAACATTAAGGAAGCGTGGGAGGCGGGGGACACACTGTGTGTCGGTGTGTGTTTGTGTGTGAGCATCAAGGTGGAGGAGCTGGAGCTGAAGGACTGAGCTTCTCTATGTGAGGAGCAGCTTTTATTAAACAGACAACAGAGCCACTGCAGGAGTGAGCTGGTTGTTTGCAGACAGGTGTTAACGCCAGAAAAGGACGACGGGCACCCTGACAGCAAGACAGCAACACAACAATCAGTGGAGTCTTCATGAACATCAAGTATCTGTATATTCCTACTTACAGAAAGACATCAAGGATCCATGTTAAAGCAACTGTGAGATGCCCCAGGAAGTATACAGTACCACTGCCACAGAGGAGGAGGAAAGTGGGGCCAGGGTGGGTTTGATATAGTGTGATTCCTCGCTGATATAGGTGAATAATTTGTGCAGGACTTTAAAGCAACAATATTTAATTTAACACCTTAAAACAGCCCTAAAGTAGATCTAACAGTTGTAAAATCAGAGAGAATGGCATACATCCTACTAGCACTTTGCAAGTTTGGTCCACAACTGCTGAGACAATGACAAATGAGGCCAGGAAGGAAAAGAGAGCACGAGCCAGCAAGAAGTTGGACTATTTTAAGAACCGGACAGTTTCAGACGAGTCGGCAAGTGCTTGAAGAAACAACAGGTTGTAAGTCGGATGCTAATCTGGTTGTTTTGCTATCTGAATGCAGTGGCTGTTGTTTTATTCTAGTTCTTTGATCTAAACATGCCAAAGTATGTTTTCATTTTAGCTGCAAGAAGTGACAATTTTTGCAACCAGTCAACATACTCCAGTAGTTACAGCTTCACCCTTTGGGGGTCAACTTGGTAAACAGATCAGTTATTTGAGTACCTTTCTCCTTATTCGCCAGTGGAAACATATGTAATTTCATACCATACCAAGCCAAACTGAGCCAGACTAGTGGTGGAAATGCACCAAAATTCTTCCATGACCTTGATTTAACAAATTTGTCAGTCCATCCTTTTCAGTTCGAGTGGACATTTGTGCAAAGTTGCCATCGCAACCATCAAGGAGCTGAAACAAGGCCCAGTGACCTTTGCTCTTAAAAATCTAATGAGTTGATTGTCAGAGTCAGAGTGGACATTTGCAAAGTTCGATGTAAATCCCTCTTTCTTTATCAAAACAAATTGAAAGCAATGACAAAGCGTTCTTTAGATGTGACAAGCAAGTGATACATTTGTGGCTCAATGACCTTGATCTCCACAATCTGAGTTCATGATTGAATAAGAGTCAACATTGTTATAGGCGTAAAGAAAACGTCTCTTGAGCTTTGTCACTGAAAGGCAAACCTCCCAGCCAACCGGCCCTGCAAACAAGCTGACAGAGCAGCGTGCAGGAGGATGGACAGATGGGTCGAGGGTGGAAGGTCACCTCAGCAGACTAAAACATGAGCAGACACAGATAAACATACACACGGATGAGTGGAAGCACTGACACACATTTGCAGACTACAAAACAAAAAAAGGATTTCTCTCCTTTCTTTGCAGTGACGTCATTCGTAGTCGGGTGATGAAAACATCGGGCTCCATGCTGACATGGACGAGGCTTGTGCACACATGCATGCATAAAAACAGAGAGAAACACGTGTTTCTGATAGATTCTGTTTGTTATTTGCATTTTAATGTTCTTTGTCCTCAGTCAACTCTACTTTTCACAAGCACCAACAACCCTGTCTGACCTCTCAGCAGAGCAAGGCTGTTTGAAGATGGATATTGACATGGGGAAAGAATGACAGCATATATTTCCAAATCAACTTTGTTGAATTTGTGCATTTTAATTTGATATAAGCTCCAGAGTTTGAAGCAGTTAAAAAGAGCTTAATTTTACTGTAGCAATTGAAAAAAAACATTCAGTATTTAATGTTGTTGTAGTCCAAAAATACGAATTCCAGCTAAATCAAGTCTTAAAATGTACATTATCAGATATAGTCACAAAAAAATCAACTACGGTGCATCCCTGTGATCAGATGCTATGGCAATACAGCAAAACTCACACAGGTAGAGATGGGTGGTGGGTTTAGGCTGAGTCTTGCGATAGTTATAAATCTATTTTCTATTTCTTGGCTGATAAAGGTGAATAACGTGTCTTCATGACTTGGTCATGACTATAACATGGACCAAAATCTCTGAGGAAAGTTTGCAGCATCTAGTTGAATCTTTGTATCAAGAATCAAAGCAGCGTAATTGACATTAAACACATTATAATGCAACTGTTAGCCTGCTTATTAAGTGAATTTAATAATAGGCTAGTTTCAACATTGATATCAACATGAATATAGTAAACCTGCATGTTTTTTTACTTCAGTTGATCCACAATGCAGATGTTCATGAAGCTAATTTTTACTCTTGTTATTGATTTTCGGGTTCCTACTTTCAAAACTACTTTCTTTATCTTACCCAGATCCTTAAAGTGAGTGATTTCTATGTGAATGTGTATTAATTGTGCTTTAATGCTCCATCACAACTTGGCACACAGAGTTCAGAACGGACAAACTCCATGCAGAAACATAACCCTCCGTCTTGATATATTTTCTTGATTTTCTGCGCAACATATTTTTCCGTCCCTGCACACCCTGAGGTCAGGGCGAAGCGTTTCCACAGCAGAGCAGTCGTGACCTGCCAGCAGCTTCAAGCATGCTCTAATGGAGGTGGTATGGAGATGAAAGTCTTATAGAGACGCTGGGCTGCAACCCAAAATTCCTTCCTTACGTCCTCCCCCTCCCTCCTCACCCTCTCTTCTCTCTGTCTATTGGCCCTCGGGACAGTATGGAGATTTAGGACAAATGGCTCGGCCTGTTGATGGAAGCACCCAGATTGAATCCAGACTCACGCTGTCGTCACGATGTGTGTGTGTGTTGACTGATCAGTTTTGCTTTTTCTTGGGGGGGAAATTGAGGGTTATTCCTTCAAAACGACATCATTTTTTAATCATATTTGTTTACGTCTTCTGTATTTACCCCCCAGGTGACGGGGCTCACGCTCACGCCGTCTCGCACACACACATTCCCCAGCCGTGAGGTCATCCCCTGGAGCCGCTTTGTGCTTCTCCTGCTGTAAATTCGTTTATGTGTGCCCGGTTTTTTACCGTTCTCCCCCTCCGCCCTCTCCCCGTCCTCTCATTTTCTTACGCTCCGCTCCTCGGGCCGTCTTGTGAAATAAAGGGCAAAGTTCACTGTGTAAAAGAAAGAGAGCACAGACACTTTGACAGGAAGCTTGAAAACATGATCTAAACGTCACACTTTTGCTCCCAAATCTCACATATTTTGGATATTTGGTTCAGATTTATTCAGTTTTATTAACTTCCATCAGTTTTGGATTATGACGTAACACCTAAAAACCAGCGGACACACATTTAAGAGGGATATTGCAGCATTTTTACTAGTTCAACAGCTCCACCCTGAATTTTATCTGAGCTGAATTACTGAGCCCTCCTTTGCTTTATAGAGAAATGTTTTCAATTTACTGAGAGAGGCCCAAAAGCTCACAGCCAACTTGATAACACTGCTTTACTTCCTCCCTAAATTCAGAGATGTTATGATTTCACAAGAAATAATGCTTTTTTTTTATGCAGCTAAGTCTGAAAAACCTCTGTCGAGGCTGTGTTAATGCTATTTTGAGCATAATCTGAAAATATCAGACAAGAGGAATGTAAAAATGCTTGGAATGCACAATGTTATTGGTTTGATATCAGCCTATAAGGTTCAGTATCCTATCAGTATATGGAAATTTTTGCAGATATTCACAGCCGATATATAGGCCACACATATCGCCTGGAATATCCGCTAATTACACAAATGTGCAATATTGATGCACCTTCTCATCACTGCATGAGCACATTTAAAAATCAAAGGTTTCATTTTAATAAGAGTTAAATGCTGTTTTTCTTGTTTTATATCCGTTCCTTGCAAAAAGATACTGTAACACTGAAGAAACAAGCCCTTTCTTGTTAAGTACAGAGCTTGTGCTCTTGACCAGAAATATCGATATCAGTTATAATGTATAAAAAAATATCGGCATATCGGCAAAAATCCAGTATTGTGCATCCCTAAAACATGATAATGCTTTGCCAGTAATGCAAATGCAAACAGTCCATCTGTAAATAGAGCATGCTAGGATGCTGATTTGTGGTCATAAGCTAAAAAAACAGAGTATGCCTGATAACTAAAGTGAAAAATAGGTCAATTTGGGTGTAACAGACTCTTATTTCTGTTGCAGCAGGTGTCCAATAGAGCTGAAAATAATTCAGTTTGTCCCCTACTATAGCAATGGGCGTATGAGAAACAGTCACGTAGCACGACGTGATGCTGACACTTCCATGTAGAGCAGTGGAAAACAAATCTGCCTTTATCTTATATTCATGACCAATAATCAAACAAAGTCTGCCTAATATCAGCCTCACATCAAGCACATGATGTGCAAGAAAGACACTCAGTTTAGCTGGGAAATCTTCAGAGAGTGTTTTCCTGTTAACATCAGAACATTGTCCTGCTGCCTGTCGAAAAACCAAATATATGGTCAGTTAATGGCACAGACGGGCAGTTGTGATTGCTTTTTGTTTTGTTTTTGTTTCTTGTTGCTTGTTCTGTGTGCTCTTAAGGAACCCATACTATGCTTTTACAGTTTTAGATGCCCTTTAGTGTCTAATTTTCATGGTAGAGACACGCCTCGTTCTTCTTCTACCCCCATAAATGGATCTACCTCTGTTTCATCTGCAGTTTGAGCCCTTTAGATCAGTCTGACAAGCCCAGTACAGGGTCTAGATGGTAGAATTGAAGCAGACTTGTTGACAACAAGGTGAACTGAACTATTACAAGGGTCAACCTGTAACCAATAACAGCAGATGGGTTCACATGGAGAAGGAAGCCTTAAAGGGATATGCCGACATTTTTTGTTTTCATGTCTTGCCTCACCCGAGTCCATGACAAGCAGATAGGCACCAATCTTTTGTCTCTATGTGCAGTAACAAGAAAGAGACGGCCAAGAGCTAGCCTACCACTAGTTAGCTTAGCTCAAACACTGCCTACAGTCATTAGAGAAACACACTTTTTTTACTACGATCTTCACATTATCTTCTTCTACTCGTAAACAGAGGCTTTGCTTTGTTGACCTACTTCTGCGGTGGTCTGCGCTAGAGATGTGACCTTCGCGAACAAGTCGAGTCTTTTGAACAGCTTTTTTAAGTGAACGATGAGAACCGATTCGCAGTTGTGAGTGCGCCGTTAGTTTGTGAGCCATTCTTAAATGCAAATTTCCTGCAGATTTGACTGCCAGTGTTTGAGCTAAGCTAACTACTGAGCTTCGGCCGTCTCTTCCTTGTAACTGCATGCATAGTTGAAAGAATGGTGTCCATCTGCTTGTCATGGACTAGGGAGTGAGGCAAGACCTGAAAACAACAAAAATGTTGGCGAATACAACTGGATCAGGGTATTCTGTATGTGAAGACAGGAAAGTTTTCTGAACAATAGAGACTCAAGCAGTCGTAGAAATAAATATATGAAGCTGATTTAAGGAAAAAGTCAGGTCTTTCTGAGTGGCTCGTACATGCCTTGTCCACGTGATTAAGTATTTTCATGCAATAGACAACAAAGTCCATGACACCTAGACTTCGTCCTCCTCTCTTGTAAACAGCCTTCCTGAATAGACTTACCACTGTGACATCCTACCACTGTTGTATCAGTACTTCAAGCCCTTTAGCTCAGGGTGGCAAGCCCAGTGCAGAGCACAGACTGTAGAAAGATGCAGAGCCGTGAAAATGGCGTTAAACTAACCAGTTACCACTTAGTGGACCTGTCAATCAACAACAGCAGACTAAGGCCAAGCGAGGACGGAGGCCTTGAAGACACAGACGATTGCTAAGCCCTCGTATCCATTTCATTTGATTGGTTACAAATTTCTTAATCTGCACTAACATAAGCCGTACAAAACAAACCACTTGTATCATGAAATAAATGAATGTTTTTAAAACCTCATTATATTTCCCAGCTGTACACAGAAAATTTAATTCATGATTGAAGGAACTGGATTTCTTTCTAACATCAACTGCTGTCAGGACCTTTCCAAAACCTTAATCAAAGAGCATTTTATTCTATTTGCTTTCTGGAAATCCAACAAAAGCACAATCCTGTTTTGATTCTCTCGAAGAAACATGGTCTCTGACAGAATCCAGGCACTGATCGTGATAAATAAACATGTTTTATGTTGAGAACTGATGCTATAAATACTCTGCACTGAGGTGAATGATGGTATCAGGGTTGTACAAATGATGCCCTTCATATTTCACCGACACTTTTAATGAAGTAAGTGTAGGATTACATATTGGAAATAACTATTCCATTTGGCGTTTCTAGTTTTGAATTATTACGAGCCAAATCCTCGACCCTTGGCTCAGTTTTTCTCCCAGCGTCCTCTGGGATCGAGGCGAGGCTTTCACATGTGATGCAACACATGCAAACACTTTGATCGGAGCCTTGCAACATCTATTCAGCGAGTGTTTATTAAACAGATCGAAGGGCCTGCAGGATTTTTCTCTGTCATTTACTGGATCGTCTTAAAGCACTTTAACAGAATACTTTCCACTCTGTGAGGTGATTTCACAGCTCAGGCATCCCGCCTTTGGACGGAGGCGGCTGCACCTCCTGCTCTGAACGATGTAAACATTGGTGGGGTTTTTTTTGCAGCCTGCCTTGACCATACAGCGCTGGGATTATAGCACTGGCCTCATGTGTTCCCTGTAAAATAATACAGGAAATTTCAAGATGTGCATTCGGAGGGAGTGATCTAAGCAGAGTGGGAACGAAAAGATTCAGATTTTGTTGTTTTCCTGATTTAATAGAGACGTAAAAGTGCAGATTCTGACCTTGAAAATCATTTATGGGAATGTTTTCTTCCAGTTCTATCCTGCATGTAAAATCGTTCATCCATACATCATCTGGCTTCTTCCCTCCACTCCCTCTCCCACAGGCTCTCTGGTTTTCAGTGTGTTTGGTGTGTGTGAGCCACGGTCACCCAGGGACCATTGAAACACCATTTTAGGAGACAATGGGCTCCTCCTACACAGCCATAAAACACAGCGTCCAACCTCACTGCTGAACTTCAGTCAGTGTTTTCAAGGGGAAAAGGTTACATCAGTGTGAGTGTCTTCTATCCACTCACGTGTTGCACCCTAAAATCTGAAGCCTTCTACTGTTTCACTTTTTTATTATTTTGCTCTGTGTAATAGTATTGTTACTGACACGAGCTGTTTGAGAGTGCAAAGCTTAATGCCAATGAAGTTGGAACTTTGTGTAAGGTAAATGAAAAACAAATACATTGGTTTGCATTTTTTCAACCTCTATTTAACTGAATACTCGACAAAGTCAAAATCTTGTCTTTGTAGTGATTTCAATCAAATATAGGATGTCCTGATTCAGCAGATGTTGTTGTCTTGCACAGAGAAGAACATTATTACGCAGAAAAGAAATGTAAAACACTCTACAATGGGCATTCTAACTAAGGGCCTGACAAGCCAACAAGCTCTAAAACACATCATTGCAGTAATTCTGCAAAGGGACATTACATGTACTGTCTAATAATTATTTAGCACAACGCTGCGCTTGATACACTAAACAATGGACACCTCCAACAACACCACTGAAACAAAAATAAGAGTCCTCAGCACCCAATACTGTTTAAATTCTTGTTTTTAGATTAAAAAAATGCACACTGTTGAAATTAAAAATGGGTCAGCAATGTCAGTTCTTACTTTTAGTTAAAACAATAACTGATAAGCTTTGGCACTTTTCATTGCGGTTGACCTAAAGAAACTGAGATTCTGTTGTTTTAACCCTTTGACTTCCAAACTGAGAAATACATTTGCAACAAATTATTTGTTGGTTAAATTGTGCAACATTTCAGGTTTTATTTTTCAGATTACCGAATTGGGAAGCAGATATGCAGGTCAACCAGCTGGTTGGTTTGCCTGTTAAGTAAACCTGTTGCCTGTAGGAAAACATCAAAGAGAGCAAAATGTACATATTTAGCAGTTAACACAGTTTTCTGAGGAATCATAGATACATATTGTCAAATTTATTTCCTCTAGCTAAAGCAGCGCCAACCAGTGGATACAATTGGTGTTACAAAGACTATTCAAGGAGGTGAATAAGGAAAAACGGATAAAGATGGGTTTTCACAGTTTTAAATACAGTGATATGGTGGCAAAAAAAGTCAACCGCATGGTTACAATGCCAGTCAACGGGTTAAAATGTATGTGACAATAAAATATTAAATGGAGGACTGGTTAGTGCTATTGTACTTAGGAAGATCCCATATATTGTTTATTTGATTTATTGGCGAGGCAATTACACATTAACAACTTGAGTGGTCCTAAAGCTCAAATTAAAGTAAATTTGAACACATTTTTTGAATTAGATGATTGGTTTTAAACAACTGAGTGATGCTCTGTCGCCTGTAACTTTTTACTTTTGTGAAATTCAAACCACAATCACCTCAGTTCAGCTCTGAGTTTAAGGCTGAATCCGTCCAGTTTATCTGCTATCTCCACATTTCAGGGTAAAGTAAGTGTCCCTTTACGTCTCAGCATTCCTTAAATGACTCGAGCAGCATCTGATAAGGACTCCACTGACTTCCTCTACTTATTAACTGACTTAGTCACACACACTGTTAGTAAAATCAGGAAAGCATGTTTGTGTCTTTCACAATAAGACCAATATGTCTCTATTAGGGGTGTGTGTGCATGCCTGTCAGAGGACAGCTCATGCTCTCCAGCTGCTCTGTCCTTGATAAAGTCGGCTTGTTTTCATACTTCTCTTTTTATGAGGCCGAGTCTTTTGACACAGATTGCCCAATCCTGGTTCCACATTAGACAAAAACAGATGATCTCTTCCTTTGTATTATGGATAAGTGGCCTTTCATGGTTTTTCTGAGAACATTTGAAGAAGGGGCAGGGTTTATGGAATCAAAACTACAAAAGATTTTTATGATGCAAGCGAACCAGCAAAGCTGCGGTTCTATGTGATTTATATGCTTCGGTATTTATGCCCATGGCGAGCTATTTGTCCCTGTTACAGTTCAAAAAAATCAACTTTAAAGTGGCTAAGAGTAATAAATGTGTGATCTGCTTGACCACATGCATAGTGAGTATTTATAGAGCGGGAAGTGGAGCAATATGGTGAAACAGAGTTGACATCACTATGGTAGAAATGATGGTTTGATCACATGTACAACCATGCAAATTGAAATCAGACTACTGAGGGATAATTGTGGTGTTCCTCAAGGGTCTATACAAGGCCCCAGACTATTCACATTTGAAAAGTTTTTACTTTAAATTTCTAACTTTTTCTCTCTCTTACAATTGGATAAGATGCCAGTGATGTGACTTGTACATGCTCGATCTAGATGTGCTCGAGATCACAAACCTCCACCAAGACATTTCCACCATTGTAATGTGAGTTATTGACAAATATGCGGAAAACGGCCCAATCTCAATGTTCACAAATCCTTAAAAAATCCTGAATCTGGATCCAGATTCAAATCACCACCAAAATATAACAACTACTTCCTTGTGCCATGATTACCACTCACTGAAAATGTACCAAACTCCTTCTCAAACTATTTAAGTTATCCTGTTGATGAACTAACAAACAAACAAACAAACAAACGCTAGCAAAAACATGACATCCTTAAATTCAGTATTGAAAAAGTTAGGTGGTACTGAATGTATTTGTTCCTCTTTAAAGTACAATCAATCATCAAATCAATGATCAGCGTACTCTGGTATTAAAAATGATAAAAGTATCCAAACTTAGCCGCCTCGGTCTGGATGTTTTTCATCTTACTGTTACACCTTTTGTGTACCTTTATGGACAAAAAATGCCCATTCACTACTTTCTTTAATATGGAGGTTTCAAATCTCCCCCATTGACCGTCACAGTCTCCCTATTTGGAGAGTCCCAGAGTCAAATCTTATCAGCTGTGGAGCTCAAAGTGTGGGTGACTGACATGAAAACATCTGAGCTGCCATGAAGCCTCGACTCCTCCTTCAGTGCCCCTCCCATCTCGTACCCTCCCCCCTTTGTTTCTGCTTGGCTCAGCCCTTTTCTGTGTTAAATACCTCATGCATACTTGTGAGGACAAAGTAAAATAAATGATAAATAGATTGATTATAATGAGAGATAGAATTTGGTTTCAAAATAAGGACATAAAGCAAAGGCACTCTGAACAAATGTGTGGTCTTACCTTTATGGGGACTTTTATTTTTGAAAGGACACTCCTCTTAATTCAGGTTTATATTCTGCAGCTACTTTCACTTATTTGATTTTGTTTTTAATGTAAATATATAAATTTGTGCTACATTATTTAAAAGTAAGGTCTGACTGATTAATAATAATGAAATTCCTCAAGAAAAAAAAACACATATATTCCTCAAAATGTTTGGAAACATTTCCTTTCATAAAACCAACTGAAACTGTGATTAATACTGTTGGAAAGCCCGATTAGCCCCCTTTACAACGAGGATCAACTGGTAAGGATTGTGCATTCTTGGAATGATTAACACAGCTAAATGTGTGAGTAGTGCCCCCCCAAAAAAATGTGTCAAAATCCCTTTTCCCCCAGAAGACAGCCTGTGGTTCTTCGGTGAGGCAAAGATGAGAAACTGGTCTTGTTGGGGTGTTGGTTTCCTGGGACGCCCACTTCTCAGTCTGTCTTAGACTTCGTTAGTTTCATAGAGCTTGCACTAAAGTTTGGAAAAGGTACCAGAGCTGACATTAAATAATGCTGCCAATCTACGTACCGGAACACCAGCTTCCAGGGGACTAATCAGACTTTCAAAGAGATAATACCAACTGGTTTTATTAAAAGAGAGAAATAATACACCTAAGTAGCTTTTTAAACTGAAAATCATGGAGTTTTAAAGCAAACATTCTTGGGACTTATTTTATTTTTGCTAACAAGCAACAGCTTGAAAACATCTCAGCTCAAAACAGAATCAAAGCTCATTTTGGCCGGGTGTATCCAGTTAAACAAATCTTTCCCCTGATGACTCCACTGCACTTAAATATCTTTCTACATGCCCTTTTGATATAAATTATGACGTTGTTTAACAACCGAAAGTAGATCAAATGTAAAAATGAAGGTTCCTTCGATAAGTATCTTGGGCCCTTCTTATCTTCACTTCTATGACACATATTGAGAAACTAAAGCATCAGAGAAAAAACTGCAAACTAAGCTTCAAGATTTTATTTTTATCAAATTTTGTGAGTAAGACATTTTTGAAACCTTAGAAAGTTGCCAAATCCCCCTTGGTTTTTTTTTTTTTTTTTACATTTAAATAACTAGTTATATTAAAAAGTGCATTTCTCTTCACAAAAGGCCTCAAAAATATATTTATAAAATTAAAAAGAAACCACATAAAGTCGCCTCATGTCACTTTAAGAATATATTAAAGTGTTAAAATTTGTTTTAAAAGCTTTACTTTTGCCCCACAACTTATATATCTTCGATTTTTTTCCCCCATTGATTTTATTATGATTATTATCTTTTTTGGGGGGGTAATAACTTTTTTCATTTCGGTCATTGGCTTCATCTTCTTAGGAACATATAATTTTACTTGTTTCTCATTCGTTTTGGGTTTCATGCGTGTATTTCTGAAAAGGTCCCACATGTGTAAAGCTCAGTGAAGTTACTTGGCTTTTCTATAACGGAAATTCAACACTCCTTAGATAGACTTTATTCTGAAAATCCCAACAGGAAGTAGCCATTTGTACCGCAACCAGCTTGACACCCATCCCTCCCTCTGCCTCGACTCGCTGGGTTCAGCATCTGTCTTCACCAGCCGTCCTCGGAGCGCGCGGTATGGATCCGTTACGCATTACGCACCGTGGTGTCCTCCCTGGCACAGATGCTCTGGTGACGCGCGCTTCAGACGGGACATCAGCTCTTGAATGAGCAGCTCGAGGAGGCTGTTTGTGTTTGATGCAGAGGAGAAGTGAAGACAGGAGACATTTGTGGTGACTTTTCTCGTCTCTTGGCTCCGTCCTGCAGCGCGCATACACGGACTTTTTTGGAGTTACTGTTTTGCAGAAGGACATCACTTGTTGCTTCTTTGATTTTTTTTTTCTGTTTTTATGTGGATACTTACTCTGGACAATGGGAGACTCCGTGTTCCTCGACAGGCAGAATTCCTATCTTGTGAGTACTCCTGTTTATTGGCTGTAAATTGGCTGATATGAAGGACCTGGACGCTGTTGCATCTGCAGGGGGAACACACGCGTGCATGAGCCTGTGAGCTCGAGCTGGTGTGCAGACAGATGTTTTTGTCCATCATTTGGACTCCAGGAAAGTTTGAACATGACATTTGAGCCCCTTTTGTCTTGCTGTGTCACTCATATCGTAAGAATTGATATATAAACTTATATGAAAGGGCTGGGCAACATATGCAGACTTTAAGAAAAACTTTGAGTGTATTTTGAAACAGGATATAGGGTAGGATAATATCATTAATACCTCTATTCTTTATGTTGATAAATAAAACGACTCCAAGGGCTAAAGCTCTAAAGAAATTGTTTCCTCTAAGATCCAGTTCACAGTAATAAATGCTTACTGACCACATGATAATCTATAATTGAAAATATTTATTATACATTTTAAATGATTGTTGTATGAATTACATTTTTTGAAAACATTTTCGTTGCAGGTCAAATTGGAATAATATCGAAAAGTGTTTGACACTGCAACAACACAAACAGCAGACCAAAACATCTGTAATTTGGTATTTTTTGTATTTTATCATGTAAAATTACAGGAAAATCACTATATACCGTCTATTTGCATAAATATGTTGACACTTAAGTATTACAATCATAAAAGTAAACAAAAAATGTTATTGGTGCAATTGAAACAGGTCTTTCTCTACCATTTTTCCTCTCAATTAAATTCAAAAGAGCTTTATTGGCACAAAAGTTGTTGGGCATTATTGCCAGAGAATTTCATAAGAAATACTAAACATAAAATGAATGAATTTAAAATAAAAAATAGAAAATAGTTAATAATAAAGACATAAATTAGCAGTTTTATGATAGTGATGATCTTTTTCTCTGTTTTTGTTTGCTGTGTCTAACATCTCAGAAACTGCATGATAAGTGGTGTTCCACAGGGCTCAGTACCTGGTCCCCACATTTTCCATTAGAAAATTAAACTTTATCTAATATTCTTGCAATTTAAATAGCTTGTCATGTCTTCCTCTCTTCTTTCTGCATCAAAAAGTCTGCAACCTTATCTGTGGTCTTCTGCAGGGCTCAATTTTAGGTCCCCTACTTTTACAATATTAAAATTAGACTTTGTATGTTACATGTGTTTAAGAAAATGTTCTCTCTCTCTCTTTCTCATCTTTCCTGTATTAAACATTTTGACAACCTTGTTAGACATGGTGTTCCGCAGGGCTTATCTCTCGGTTCCCTACTTTTTCTGTAAGTAAGAAAAACCGTTTATTTGTGCAGTTTAGGTAGTGCTCTCTCTCTCTCACTAGCTCACCCTCTGTGTTGGTTAAAAATACAAGTAAAGATGATGTAGATACTGAAATTTTTGAACGATTGTCGATTAAGATAAAATTCGATTTTATAATTTTGAAGCTCATACTTTAAAAGATACAGGTTATTTTGACAACCTCGATATCAGAAATGTTGCCAGTGTTATTTTTTACAATGAGATCATATTTAGGGTTTTATCTGCAATATTCATAACAACAAAAACAAAAGTTGGTCAGTGTTTAGGGCTCTATTATTGCTGCTTTGTTTGATTTTTACTGAATCAAAGTCAAAGGTCTTACATTTTTTTTTATAGTGACAACTGTTTTTCCTTTGCAGGTGATATTTGTTGTGCATTGTCATTTGGCTTAAATTTTTGAAAATGTGATTTTTGGTCCATATTGCCCAGCCTTATATCAGTCATAAAAAGGTGTTGTAAAGATTTGACACTGATTATCAGTTTATTCTGCCGTATGGTCTGGAAATCTAGTTCTGGTTTACAACCTTGTCCTGTCCTTTCACTTTTACTGATAGAGAAAGGTGACTCTGAGTCGGACTAACGAGGCCTCGGTATGCATAGGAACTTCCTGTGATGGAACATTTTTGGTGCACAGAGCATGCACACACGTATGCACACAAGACCACACATGTTTCCTGGTTTGTCGAGGAGACGTTCACCTCTCAAACCAAACAAACCTGCAGCAGACAGAGCCGCGGTTGTTGTATGTGACACTGTACACCGGAGCAGACATGAGGGCAAAACATGCAGGTGTGGGTCAAGGCTGCGTGGAGGACTGACTGCACTCATGAGAACTGTACCTTTAAAATGAGGACATCAGCATTTTAGCGCATGTTTGACTATCTGGCATATTTCTGAGGAAGATTAGCGCACGACGTGGAGGGAAGCTACAGGTTTCTTGCATAACAGGTTCATTCAAATGTGGGAGCTGTGCTGGTTTATGTAGCAGAGTCGATTTTAAACAAGCACACATGGCTGCTGTTTTATCATCTGCCCTCTGTTTCCATCCCTCCCCTCCTCCTCCAGCCGTGAGGAATCCTCCGGCGGTCTGTCTCCTCTTTATGAGCAATGTTTCTGCGGCCGGGAGCTCCTTGTAAATGCCGCCACCGTTGATTGGAAAACAATACAATTTTCTTTGGCTCGCCTCGCAGCACGTTGTGGTTGTGGATTTTGTGCTTCGGAGCGCGGTCTTGTGGTGTGAAAAGTGGTCTCTGCGTGGTCCACAGTGCTGGTCCGGCAAGAGTGCATCCAACAACTGGATACAACCACTAAAGTACAGGCTGTCTTCTCAGTGAAATTTAAATGATGGAGCTGGTTGAGCTGGGCAATAGATTTGATTTGTAATGTTTCCTCTAATAGAGTAATATTGGTTAAGGATAGAAGTTATTATAATTAGAAATGGTGTTCCACAGGGTTATATACCCACACCTCTCCTTTTCCCATTTTAATTAACACTTTCTCTGCTGTAACATCTCACCTTAGGCCTGTGGTCCCTAAGACAAGTTGGGCCTGCGCACAAAATGATACTCTGCTTTGCAAAATAAACATCAATTTTAGTTATTTTCATCAATAAAATCACGATAAAAAGAGCCCTAACAAGTGTTCATGTGCAAAAATCCTTGACTTTAATGTGTACTAAGTGCGTAAATTACTGATTTATTTGATATAAGTATGGTTTAGTTTCCCTTACAGCTCATTCAGCAAGAGAAATAGGAGCTATGGACACTAAATATCTGGTTATTTGTATTTTCTTTTTTTTAGGAAGATTGCTGAGAACAATCTAGACAGTACATGGAAACATATTTAATGTGACATCATATCTGTTATAACACCCAATCATAGGCAATTTCTTGACTTTATAGACAGAAAAATCGTGTCAAAATACAAAATTTCTGAAGCACTGCGTTTCTCTTGCTGTTCACCAGCTACAACCAATCTTCCAAACCCTGCCAGCACTTTGTATTGTAAATTTGCACCTCTCTCTCTCCTTTTGTTAAAAATTTGACTGAAGATCACGAAAGTTTTTGTACTGTCTGTCACCACCAATCATTGAAATAGTGTATTTTTTACTTCCTCTGTAAAAAATATTATTTACTGGATTAAAAAAAAAATCTGCATACTTGTGATACATAAATTGTGTGTTGCTAATGTTATTGTACATTTTAGACGATTTGTAGGGTTAGCCCTCTTTTCCTCTCAAAAGAGATTAGCAGTCTATGATGGATAGGTTGATTCATCTCGGATCTCAGAAAAAAAGAGTAAATATTTTTGGTTGATATTGCCAAACCTTCAAATCTGAGCTGTTATTTGTTTATCAAAAACCCTGAAAATCTTTAAAATAAAACCACATCTTCAGTCACCAGATATATCTAATGAAAAATTCTCTTCTTATTTTCATGCAGCTTTGGTGTCAAGAGCAACAATCAGTCGAATTCTTCGGGCTTTAAAACATAATCCAAACACTTTTGATGGTGAAAACAAACCTGAGCCCTGCTGTTTTTCTGCTTAATGTAGATGTGGACATCAGGAGGGAGTGGAGTCAGTTAAGGTTGTGAAATGTCGTACGTTGTGGTTTCTGCTGTTTGCCACCCAGAGGAGGTATTGCAGTTAAGTTCAATTTTAGGATACATGGGGCAGACTATAAAAACAGCAGAGGGATTTAATAGCCTTCTTGGCTCGGGAATGCACAAAGATTCCCAAAGATTATCTGGGGAAGCGACTAGGTAAAAGGGCAAGAGGAAGACCCTGGCTAGACGGCTGTTTTTCAGCTTTGAGTCAAAAATAGAGCTAAAATACTGATGGAGACATCAAATGAGGATCATACATTTAGTAGTATAATGGCAGAAAGTCAACCACGCTCTACTTGATTGTCTCTTCTTGTATCCAAACCTCAAACCTCCATCTATTATTGCTCTTAAATGGGATTACATGCAGCAAGATTGACGTTGAATGTTTGAGCCAATATATAAACCAGCTCTAAGTGGAAAGTAGCATTTAAACAGTGGAGCCATCAAGTGAACATAAAAAGGAAACCTCAGCTGTTGCTTGCAGTAAATATAAGTCCGAGTGTGTGCCGTCTCTGCCAGGCTGTAAAAGAAAATATAGTTTGCATTGGAAAATGTGTCTGAATGTGGGTCTGCTTCGTGAAAGCTTTATAAGGAAAGAAATTGATTCAGACAGCTTTGAGCCATTTTATACATATCAAATCTTTCTAGGAAACCTTAAACCACGGCTTTATTAGAAAAAGCAGCAGGTATCGGGTAAGAGTAACATCCTGATAATGCATCACTATCCAGTTGAAGCCAGGGCGCTGTTTGCTGTCGTATAAATCCTGCTAGACTCGGCACAAGAGTGCTGTTAAAATATGACGAAGACACAATTCATAGGAGACGTGGATGTGCTAATGCAGGACTAAGGTGGTCAACAAATGGAGGAAAAGTTCGAAGGCAAGTATGAGGAAGAATAGCCAGATCTAAATGTGTAATCCCCCATCAGAGCTGTTGTACGTTTGTTCTTCTGGAAGCGACTGTGATGTATTCTGTTTATGGCATCAGGGCGTTGTATTAATGGAGCACCATCTGGGAGAACAAAACAACAGGCTGGATGGATCACTCAGCTCCTGTGTTGGAGGGAATCTTTTCCCAGAGCGGGCTGCAGGTTTAAGTGGTTTACGTGGATCCTAAGAATGATACTGTGAGAACCTTTTAGTCATCAGCGGTAAGATAATCAAATCCAGAGGTGGTGAGACTGCCAAGTAGAACAAAGCAACAGTATGGTGATGTAAAAACACGTGCAAGACGAGCTGTCAACAACGAAATAAATTACAAACCATGCTGGCCAATTGAAGAGATATACCCATTCAACTGCTCACGAAGGTAAATAGCTAATTAGCCAATTACAAGGCAGCAACTCAAGACATTTAGGCATGTAGGCAACCTGCTGAAGTTCAAACCAAGCATCAGAATCAGGGAGAAAGGTGATTTATGTGACTAGGCATGGTATGGTGGTTAGTGCAGAGTACGTCAGAAAATGCAGACCTACTGAGGTTTTCATGGACAACTAGAGAATGGTCCAAAAAAGAGACAATATCCAGTACTCCGTGCAAAAATGCCAGAGGAGAATTACCAGAGTGGTTCGAGATCATAGAAAAATGACAAGCTAGGCCAATAGACTATTTCTGAACCCACAGCATGTCAAATCTTGAAAGTAGATTGGCTAGAGCAGCAGAAGACCACACCAGGTGCAACTCCTATAAGCTAAAACAGCAGACTGAAGCTACATTTTGCACGGGCTCACCAAAATTGAATAATAGATTAGAAACATGTTGTGTTGAGTCTCAATCTCTGCAGCATTCAGATGGTAGGGGCAGAATTTGGCGTAAACATCATGAAAGCATGGGTCTATCCTGCCTTGTATCAACAGCTCAGGTGATGGTGTGGAGGATATTTGCTTGGCATACTTTGTTGGTACCAACATCATCCTACCTGAGTATTGCTGCTGACCTTCATCCCTTCATGATCACAGTGTACCCCTCTTCTGATGGCCAGCTCAAATCATCTCAAACTGATTTCTTTAACATGACAAAGAGTTCATCGACTCCAGTGGCCTCCGGAACAGTGTTAATTTTGTTGGCTAATTATTTTCGTCATAGTTTACGTCAACAACCTTTTTTCCCCTGGCAAAACTAGACAGTAACTAATAAAAACAAGTGCACATGGACAAAAACTCAAACTAAATTAACTGACATTTTCATCAACGAATAAAAACTAAAATGTTTGACAGAGACTTAATCCAATCAGACCTATCATGTCAATTCAGACCCAAATCTCTGAGGAAAGTTTCCAGCACCTCGTCGAATCGATGCCACAAAGAATTAAGGCAGTTCTGAAAGTAAAAGGGGGTCCAACCTAGTAGGAGCAGGATGTACCTAATGAGTGGCCAGTGTGGGCATTTGCTGGTTTTTAAGAAGGTTAAAGTAAACATTTGTGACGATATGGACTGAGGGTTTCATTTATATCCATATACAGCCCAAGCTTTGAGCATAAATCAGGCTCGTAGAGAGATTCAGTTTCAGCTGTTATTCCATTTGTTGGACTCATTTACTGGACATGACTCACCAGATTATGACTCACAACTTCAGTTAGGAAAGGAAATGTAGATATTTAAAACTGAAGTAATTCAGTCATGTTTTATTTGAGGAAACAACCCCTAAAGTCCTTGTAGTTAAACTGCTCTGTTCTCTCACGAGGGCCTTTTCTGAATTTCCACTGAAGGTACTGAAATCCTGCGTTTGAGCCCCTGAACCATTACACCAGTTGTGAGTCTATTGTCAGGGCTCTTGTCTGAAGTTGTAGGTCATGTGCACGGTGAAGTAACAACACAACGATGACAGAGAAATGAATGAACAAGGAAGCTGAGCTCATCCTGGAGGGGAGCCAGACGGTGCTGATGCTTCTGTCAATAGTTTAATAGAGATCGTCTTCGAGGCTTGTGCTGTGTTTGTGTTGGCGAGCTGTGAGACTTGTTGGCCTGGACGTCTCTCAAGGGGACTGTGCACCGTTGAATTGAAGATGCACCCTTGCTCGGACAAAGGATGTATTGATGAAATGATTGATTATCCTCCTCACTTCTGTCCCTCTTTGTCCGTTTGTCTCTCGTCACAAGCCAAGCAGAAATCGCTCCGTCTTCCTCGTTGTCAACCCGAGTGCCACTGCCTGTTTAGACAAGCTCCAGATTCCCACTCCGGTTCCTCTTGTCTTGCCTCCATATTTCATTCTGCTCTGCTCCACTTTCCCCCCTCTCTTACTCAAGCAAACATTGTATAACACTGTCCTCCACTTACCTGCTCATGTTTGACCTGGTTCCATTGTTGAAGGTGTGTTTGTTTTATGTCTCTGCCGCTCCCAGAACAAACAGCGCAGGCTGGAAAATCCACAAAGCCTTTCGGCCATATTGCTAATTAAAATAAGCTTTTACTTAATGAAGGATTTTACACCTGTTGGAGCCCCAAGAGTGGACGTTAGAGAAAATTAACAGTTGATCCTACTTGAGGATGAAGGTTGGACAGTGTCAAGCATGCATGTGGTCTCTGAGTCAGCAGCACAGTGAGTTTATTTTCGTTGTGGACAAGTTTTTCTAAGCACACTCCGACCCAAGAGGAGAACGTTGAAGGAATGGACATTTTGTCCAAAGGAGTTCAGGCGTAAGGAATGTACACAGATGCTGAATGAATCTGCATTTTCAGTTTCATGATGAGACCTTCAAGTCCAAATTTGGAAAAACGATCAAGAATATGGGAAAGTCGGCCCTGGTTTGGCTCTGCTGGTGTAACCAACTGCTGTAAGCAGAGGCAGTGCCCCAGGAAATCAGCAACCACACCAACTAGCAAGGATGTTTCTATTGGGACTTGAACCAGCCACCCTCCCCCAGCCCTTATGGACTGAGCTGTACTGTGTGTTGTCAAAATCCAGATAATATTTGAAAAAGTACAAACAAAGTCTTCAACAGATACTGAGATTTTTCCTTTAACTAACAGGATTTTACCAAAATATCACAACATATATCTAAAAAATATCCTTGTTAAATATACCGCAAAGTTGAGTTTTAGTTAAGATTTAAGCCTCCAATGATCATAAAAACAAGACAAGAATCACTCAGAGAGCACAACCCTCTGCTGAGGTAGATATTTTCCGATCTTACAGTGTTAGGAAATCATTGAAGAAATTCCTTCATCCACATCTGGATCACCAAAGTCTAATCAATTGGTCCTCGGCCCATTTTTGACCTACCCTAAAAATTCTAATTCAGTTTTTTACATTTTGATTTATCCTGTTAACGAACAAATTCCAGCAAAAACATAACCCTCATCCTGTGTTCTACATTTGCATTTCAGAAATGTGCTGAGTTACTTCTTGAGCTCAGACCTCCATCAGTTTGAGTCTGACGGTGAATCAGCTGAAATCTTGGAGGTGCACATGCAGATGACAATGTGTGGGAGACTTTTGTTTAGGAGGAAGACTGTTTACTTGAGTTAAAGCCAATTAATGTTGTCAAGATTTATTTAAAATACTTGATAGGCTCTGTTTCCACTGTTTTGCCTTTGGATGGATTTGATATGTCTCCAGTCTGTCATCAGTTTTGTTGATTAATTCTCAAAAGTATGCATGATAATTTATAAGTCATCACAGTTTGTTATTTGATTGTCCTTACTCTGGGATACTAGATTAGATTAGATTAGATAGAACTTTAATAATCCCAAGGGAAGACTCATTATATAGTGGCTACTAGCTGGCTACTGCTCCTTCTTCCTGTTACTCCTCCTCCCCCTGAGTGAGGAGTTGTACAGTCTGATGGCCTGAGAGGGTTTTGTGCTTCTTTGTTTAGCACAACACAATACAAGATCTGTACTCGTGCTGGCACCGGTGATCACTATCAGCACCTATAAGCCTGAACAGAGCATCCCTAAGGACAGCCCCGGTCTACATTATTCAATAAAAGCATCTTCCAACCCTAGTCTCCCAGACGGATAAGATCCTCCTGAATCCTTTCTGTACACAGAATGAATACCCGACAGATCCTTGAACTTGTTGACTGTTGGATTTTCCCGCACACAGGTCTTTCTGTTCACGGTTTACTGTCTTATATCTCCTCTAACATCAGCTGTCTGAGCTCCAGGCCTGTTGACCTCTCGTCATATGTTGTTCCAAACATTCCTTTACATTCATTACCCTTACACTCGAATGGGCCCTTGGTCTAGTGTTGCATGTGTAGTGTCTTTCCAGCATGGCAGGAAGTCAAAAACATCCTCCTCAAGTTCCAGAGCCGTCACTCCAGGTTCGTCATGACAACGGCGTCCGTCCCTCGTCCTTCTTTGTCGACCCCGCTAGGCTGCGGCGCTTGTTTTATTATCAACAGCAAAAAAGAGGAGTCCGCCCTCCCAAAGAAACTTGACTTTTTATGGCGATGGTGGACGGCTGAGGGGGAAAAACAGAGCAGAGGGGAAACTTCTGGCATGATTTGATCCTGCGAGCAGAATTGTGCTGGAGATTTTTGGAGAAAAAAAATGCACTTGAGATGTTTTAAGGAGTTTGATTTACGGCTGCCCTGCTTTCTCCGTGACTTCATCCAGAGGTGGTTCTTTCTTTCTTCTGGGAAAAAAATTGAAGGATTTGAGGGTTCAAGCAAAGGTCGGACATGTTTCCTGGCTGTTTGTGCAGCAAGCCATGAGGGCATGATGTCGATCACAATGTTTCTGAAGTATTACATCACACTTTTGGTATTTTAAAAGTCAGTAGCAGAGTCTTCTTCATGACTTAGCATGCAGAAAGGAATGGAGACAGGACTAATCGAGCCTGCTATCCTGAGAGTGAAGACTTAAATCTTCTTCTTCACACATGCTGACGTTTGCAATCAACACTAACACACGGGTGCACACGTACACACGAGTCATGCACGGAGAGCAGAACGCCGTGCTAAACAAATGGAACAGATTGTGCTCCACCATGGAGAAATCCCATCTTTTATGTCTTTGCAGCTGTCCATCTCAACGAAGCAATGCCAAAAACTAACCAGAGCTGCTAATTCTCTGCAGAAAACATCTCACGACCTTGAACATTTTTGACAAGAACCGTGTTTATGCATCTCATAACATTTCGGAGAAGCGGTCCATTAATTCCTGCAAATGTTGTCTTCGTCTCACACGGGGATAGAAATTTCCAGGAAAGTTTTAACAGGTCAATAATGTCAGCATCAAGGAGTATGTCATCTGTTTTACTGCTTCAGAGTGTCTGTGGGGGTCAAAGGGTAAGGGGCAGGGGGCTTTCCTTTAACAAGGTGCATGTGTTCTTGTGCATACCAGTCTGCATCATCACGTAAGGCCTTGAGTAGACCTTGCAGAACAGCTGATTATTGGGCCATGATCATTTCTTTCACTTTAAACTAAATATTCATCTCTGATGTCCTGCTCAGGTCGCCAAATCATCATCTAACCAACAAATACAGGCCGATGTTGCCTTGTTTTATTAGCTAACTCCATTAACTCTGCTGATTTCAACATGGATAACTCCCATAAATATCAGGACATCAATCAAAAATGGAGGATTTCACAACGGTGGAGGACGATGCCTGGCTTGTAGCAGCAGCATCAGTCCATGTTACTGCATTTGCACTGCTGATGTGGTTGATGAATTAAATGGAGGGTCAAATAAAAAACTGTATCCAGCAATTTTGCAAGATTGATTGAAGTGACTTAACCTGAGAGTTACGTAAGCAGCATGGAAAGCAAGGGAGCAAAAAAAGTGCAAGGAAGCAGTGACTACAGTGTGGAGCTGCAGCACAGGCTTTTTGATTTCCGGCTTTTTGCTCCACCATCTATCAAAGTGTCATGGGTTTGAGCCCAGCTCTGGCTGTCACATGTCAGTGTGTCCCCCGAGCAAGACGCTTAACCCCAAGTTGCTCCCACTGCCGTGTCAGTGGCGTGTAAATGGATATGAGAGGGTGAAGATGTGCTGGCAAAGCACGGTCAGTGGACTGAAAAGGCAGAATACAAACTCAAATCCATGCCCAAAGTTTTGCTCCTCGATTTCTGACACATTCTCTTATATCTGCAACAATGAGATAAGCCCTGCCTTATTTTGTGTAACTGGAAATCAGTCAGGCCTCTCATGCACAGGCACTGGGTTGGGGATGTAATGGCACATTGAAACACTCAATCAAGAGGTTTTACAATGTCTGGCAGCCATTTTTCAACTACTTTAACTTGGAATTCCCAGCTAGACTATTGCTTAACTGACTCGCAATCTCTGTAGTGTGTGAGAATTTGCATTATTATTTTTAGTTTTTGTTATTATTATTATTTGTATGCATTTCTGTTGATTTATTTTTATAAACATATCCTGTGATTGCTATTTGCAGCCTTGTTGATTGTATTGTATGGGTTTGCGGTAGAACTGGGGTTGAATCAATTTTCCATCGAATGGCCCAATATTGATTCATAAAATCCTTAAATCGATCTTTTAATACGTCTTTTCTCAGTGTGTAATGCAGTCTGCAGTTTAATGCCGAGTAGTCTCGCGTGACCAGCCATTCATTTCCCATAATGCCATGTAACGTCTCACATGACCACACCAGAGGTCTCGTCACTCAGCGAGAAGCGTTGTTAAACAAAACATCATGGCGGGAGCACTGAAGGCCCCTCCAACAAACTTTAAGGCAGATGTCTGGATGCATTTTGGATTTAAAAAACACGAAGGCAGCAATGAACTGGACAAGAGTAAACTATATGCAAGATATGCAGCGTGCAGGCGACATATTGTGGAAACACAACGAATCTCCGAAATCATTTATCAAGACAGCACCTGCAAACGCAGTCTGCAAAGACGTCGGACCCGAAGCAAACGCAGCTGAGAAGGCATTTGTGTGTAAGTTACCCGCAAACTCTCCACGAGCCCAGAAAATAACCAAGGCTGTCGCAGCGTTCTTACGCAAGGACATACGACCATACAGCGTTGTTTGTAGCCACCTTATTTACACCACCTGCCCTGTGGTTTGATTTGATTTAAATTATCACATTTTTGTTTTGGTCAGGTTATGTTTAATAAAAAGAACATGATTACTGTGACTGCTTTGGGCTCAATTCTTAATGTAAACATTACTATTTTTAATAATGCACAAAGTTAGAGTTAGTTTCTACTATTTACAGCATTAGTTCTCTGAGAATTTCTTCCATGTTCAAGTAAAACTGGTACTCTGGCTGAAATATCCTTAACTGAATCGAAATCAATCCAATCAAATTAAATTGTGAATTGAATCGATTTGGGAAATCGATACCCAGCTCTAGTTTGCAGTATAAAAAGCCAATAAAAATGTTAGAATGATAATAACATTTTACTAAATGGTATCTGTGTTGACTCGGGCTGCTTGGTAATAGAATAATGAATGATCTGGATTACTCCATCCACACAGATGATGTTTAAGAGTTGATATACTGCTGGATAATCTACGAATTCATCAACTGAAGGATATTAAATGCCTCTATAAAAAATAAACTAAAGTATTGATTTCCTGAATTTTATGTTACTTTTACTTCTTTTCATTCCTTCTTTGTAAACTTATTTTAATTGCTGTCTAATTTTATCCACTCTTCTCCACTGTTTTTCTTTTTTAATATTATTTTGGGGGCATTTTATGCAGCGTTAATTTTGTTGAAGTATTATTTTCATCACAGTTTTCGTCTACTACCTTTTTCCCCTGACGGAAAGTAGACAGTAACTTACAAAAACAAGTGCACATGGACAAAACTGTAACTAAATTAACAGTCACTTTCATCAACAAATAAAAACTAGACTAAAATGTTTGGCAGAGACTTAATCCAATCAGACCTAAAATCCAGCAACTATCATCAGTAAAAAAAACTCATGGACATGGTCTTTAACACTAAGTTTATTTTTGGTCATCTCAGAAACTTTGAACATGTTCATTTACAATTGTTTACAAAGAGAAACCTGATAAAAGATTTTGTTTTTTCCTTTTCTTGTAATTCACACTGTTTTCAGCATTTATAACATAATAATGACAAATACTTGCCAGAACTGCGTACTTTTATTTACTCAAAGGACAATTCCTGACACATTTTTTTGAAAAAACAGACCAAAAAAGACCAGGCGGCATGTTGTAATTATTGTATTAAAAGGGTTATATGATTTTAAGTTTGTGTCAAAGAACTTTTGAAACGTTTTGAGCACACTGCAACAATACCGTGACAATAATGATAACGTGATAGTTTTTTACACAATAGCCGTGATATAAAATTTTCATACTGTTACATCCCGATACTGTTTATTTTAATTTAAGCTCTATCTTTGGCACCAGGACTCACTGTTTACCACAAATCAGACATTCAGATTATGTTCTCAAGGCGAGAGGAAGCACATACGGCCCTCAGTTAACTGCATTATTCTCAGTCAGTGTCAGTGGTGAAAGCTGTCAGTCAAACTTAATCTGATCGTCACCGGTGTGTACGTGACCTGCTGTAGGCGCTTGCTTCATTTATTGTGTGTGATTGTATTTGCAGAGCATGGAGGACAGATATATGGACAGACCTATGGAGTATGATGGACTGATACAGTCAGGGACAGACAGATAGAGACGCATGAGCGACAGGAAGTCAGATTTCTAGTTCGGTGACATCTCAGAGCATCAGTGGTGGAAATACTCAGATTAATTTGGGCTATCATGCTCAGCTTGTCCTTCAGTGTGTGTGTGTTTGTGCATCCATGACTCGGGTCCTCACTCAAACCCATTTCATGTGTGTGCCCATGCATTTAACTTGTAACTTGTGAGTATCGATGTGTGACCCCGGGAGTTCAAGAGGCCTTCCACTAAGACTGGATTAGCTGCTCTCAAGGCTGCCACTGGAATGTGAGGATCAACAAGTCTGCCGCTGGGGCACGCACGCACGCACACACACGCCTGCTCCATCCAGGCACACTCACTGTTTACCTTCCAGTCTATTAATGCTCCCGCGCTCCCTCCTCTCCCTGCGTTCTGTTTTCTCGCTGGGAGTAGAGTGGAAATTGGATTTCATGAAACCAGCAGTGGTGGCAGCTGGGAAATAAGATGCTATTTTTATCATGTACATCAGTCTACGGCTCGGTGTGGACATAAATACGAGTTTATTGACATGTATTATAGTCCTGAGGTTGCAGGGAGCTCCACGTGTGCCCGCTGCGTCAAAAGTGGTGCTGAGTCATATTTGTTTTTAGTTTGAATTATTCCTTTTCAACAAATCTTTACAAATATAGAACAGGATACGGCCTTCTGGATCGCATTTTGCAGCCCAAAAATATACAAAGAAATAAAGAAATTCTGCAAAACTTGAGTTATGTCCTGATACTTGTGTACCTTCCCAAGATATACAACAGCCAGACAGATAAAGTAAAGTGTAAGATACTGCAAGTGCAAGAAAGGGATGAGCATTAGGTCCTTTCACAAGAAAAGATAAACAATGGGACAAACAGTTTTTTACATTTGTCTCTCAAATTCTCTTATCAAACATTGAGTAGGTGTGTACATTTGTGCAAAATCCAAAGCCAATACCTTAAAGCTTTCTAGACCTATTACCTCCTAAATCAAACCATCATTTGTCCTTGTGGACGTTTCATGTGGATATCATGTTCAGGATAAAGTGATATGTCTTTCATTGATTTCACCTCTCAAATGTCTAAAATAGAATTTTATCTCTAGCTCAGGGTGGATGTTATTGCAAAGTAAGAAGACAATATCTCAAAACATTTATTAGGACATTGAAATGACTCACTATGACTCTTTAACTTCAAAAACTAAACCGACATATTTGCAAGTCAAGGAAAATGTTTCAAGAAAAGCCTTTCAAGCAGATTTAAAACATAGCATTCAAAGGCAAAGGAAATAAACTAAGCCCAATGTCATGATATAATCAGTTCATCCTTTTGTCAGAGTGATTATTTGTGAAAATGTGAATATATTCTCTGTAAGTCTGGGTTGAGGCCAAATCAACGTGACTTTTGACCTTCAAAGTCTTGTAAATTCACTTCATCATCCAGTAGGGGTGAACATTTGGGGTTAATTTGAAGAATTTGGGGGGTACTATTACCATAAGGAAGAGATAAGCATGAGGCAAAATGATCTTGACCTTTAACCTCCAAAGTCTAGAAGAAAGAAGTCTAGAAGTCTAGTCTAGAGGAAAACCTGAACTAATTTAAGCAACGAGGCACACTGACCGAGATCTTTGGCCAATTACATTCAAAATCAAGTTTATCCTTGAGCCAGAGTGAAATTCGATGAAGCAAGTAGGCCTGATAACAGCGACTCTTGGCCTTTGACCTTACAAAATGTATTTAGGACATTTGTGCAAATGTCAAAGTAAATCCCTAAACACTATCTTGAAACACTGCATTTTTAACAAGGACTTAAACTTAAAAGTGTCAAGAAAATCCTTCATGTGTTCTCCTGATATCCCATTCACAACAAGGCACACAAATTGCGCACCATGACCCTGACCTTTGACCTCAAACCACCAAAATCCAACAAGTTCATCCTGAAGTCAGAGCAGACATTTGAGCAAAGTTTAGAGGAAGTCTCTCAAAGTGTTGCTGAAATATGGGCCATAACAGTTGAAGAGACAATCCAAGCCCTGTCCCTCATTGTTGGACTAAGACTAGACAGAAACAGGGCACTCCTCAGGTCGTAACCCCGTGCACTTGAAGATATATTCATAACCCAACAACTGGATTATGTAAACAGGAAGAGCATGTGTGCCCTTTCTCACAGGTAGCTGTGTGAACACTTGACTGATGCATGAGTGGATGATTAACTCCATCCATCACTCAGTGTTTGTGTTTGCAGCGTTCGACTCCTGCAGGGCTGCATCTGATATCAGTCAGCGTGCCTTCACTCATTACATAAGTGTTATTGTGTTATGATGACAGAGCCGTGTGTATTTATGCACGCTTGTATTGTTTACAGGAGGGTTTAAGGTCAGTGTTATGCAGGATGGAGCAACAAATTTGCAGAATGAGTAAGAGAAGCTTTGAAGAAATGTATTCTTCTGCAGAAATTACAGGGGAGTACAAATCTATAAATGGTGCCCGTCAGCGTTCCCTTGCTGCTCATATTCATGCGTGATGACGGATGTTTGGCATCTTAAAGTAGCATTCTCCATAGTTAGACTTTTTACTTTTAAGATGTGTTTTTATTACTTTAAAAACATGCTCATAAGCTAAGTATGTCTGATATCACTGTTTGTTTATACAACTAGACTGAGGGAAAAACCACGAGCATTTTGACAAAAACAGTCCTTTTGTTTGATCAAGGGTGGGCAAAGGGCTGTCCTACTCTTTACTTTCTGCAGCCTGTAAGTTAATTCTGGATATAGATAAACTGCAAACTAAAGAAAACAATATACATACAAATAACTCCAACTTCGATTCCATTCTGAGGTGTTTGAGGCAAATCTTTCAATAACAGCAAGCTGGCAAATCATTAATTGATTGGGGCAATTTAAGTTTGTGTTCAATAGTCATCCTCCCAATTTAGCCAGGATTTAAAATTAAAAAATAAAATAACTACAGGGATTTTCTTCAGAGTTTGTGTGTGCTTTTAACGGTTGTTTTGTGGGACCGAGGAGGATTTTTCCTGCTGCAGAAGCCAGCATGTTCTTCAGGGCCACAGTGTACGTGTATGACATTTTGACCTAATTTTATGTCCAGTGCTGATGTGCTTGGAGTTTATGACCCCAACGCAAAAACTGATGAATGTGTGTGCACCAGTGGTTTGATAAAATGACACCATGAGACGAGAAAGCTGTTACTGATAAACTCAAATGTAAGTGATTTTCTTCCCTTGATGGCACAGTTGGATATTTTCCCACTTTGAAATGACGTAAGCATGATATATCTTGGCTAACCCCTGCTCCTTCTCTCCTTACTGTTGCCTTTTTATTTCTGCATCTTCAAAAGAGCTTGAATCTTTAGACCCCAATCGACTTTGAAATCTTGGCCTCGAAGAGACCTTGCTGATGTAGTATAGCTACCTCTTGGCTTATATGTTGTGTCTTGCCATGGTGCACAACCTGTGACATGAAACTGTCCTCAAAAACCTCACCTTGGTAGCAGAGTTTGGCTGATTTTTACCCAGCTTTAAGCCTCATAGAGCTGTTTCTCTTTCAGTTGATGATTGTGTTTCAACCTACATGTGAAAATGATGATTATTAGAAACCGTTTGGTGTCTTTGTTAATTGTTCACCTGACTATAATGCTATAAAATCCCTCACTGTGTGCTCGATACAAATAAACAATAAAAATATATTAGTTTTAATGCCTTCTTACCTTGAAGCACATTTCCACATCTGTATTAAACTATTTGCACAGAACTCAAGGTCTGGTTGGACTGGCCATAAATATCCCAATAAATGATCATAAATGCCAGGAATGAAGATTTACTTTTTCAATCAATCAATCAATCTTTATTCGTATAGCACCAGTTCATAACAAGTGTTATCTCAAGGCACTTTACAACAGAGCATGCTGAAGCCATACTCTTCATTTATAGATACACATATATGCATATATACAAATACATATATATAGATATATTTGTACATACATACATCCAGAGATGTATCCATCCAGGCAGAGACAAAGGGACTAAAAATAAATCTGTCCTCATCACATCTGATGACTCAATCAGTCTTTATCTGTATAGCACCGCATTTGTCTTTGTTGAAAATGAATTTATTAAAGGTAAGCCCCTTAAGATGTGGCATATAATTTCATCATCATATCAAAGATAGTTGAGCTTGCATCAAGCCGAGACCAATACCTTACTGATAATATTTTGCCAGCCTTATTTTGTGAGTTTTATACACTAAATCCCAGTGGTAGAAAATCTAAACCATCACTTTACTGGATTAAACCATCACTAATGTAATGTGACATGTATAACATGAAACATATAAGAGTTAAACTATTACATAATACATGCTCTGCACAGACCAACATGTCCCAGGCCTCTCAGCAGCCACAAAGCTTCACGCTGTGCAGTGACGGCGGTAACAGTTCGTCATGTTGTAGCTCAGAGTGGTTTATGTTAACAAGCTGCTTTTTGTTTGAGAAACGCGTATGTTTACCATAATCCCGGCAATTAGTGCCACTCCCAGCCTGCGTTTCAGCCTGTTTAATGATTTATTTCACCTAAAACTTCAAGAATTCTCCTCCTTTCCTCACATTTCGGGGTAACTCAGGGCACTTTCACTGCAAATGTCAGCCAAAACCTGGTGGATAAAATCTCAAATGATGTTGTTGTCATCGTGTTTCAGCACTGGCTCTTGCTTTAAGCTTGTGGTTCAGTGTTTGTTGATCTAGTCTCCGAACTCTCAACACCAATCAAACCTACGCTGCACAGACCCGGAGAGAAACAGAGCCTGTTTGAGTCATGAATGCCCACGCAGAGCAGTGCTGGTGTGAAGGTGATAAACACTCAATTATGTTCACTGAGAGCCCCATTTGCACATCAGTATCTGTGTGTTTAAGAGTTCAAGGCAAAACTTATTGATACATTCTCATATCAGACGTTGAGTGGGACGCTATAGTTTATATCAGGGAGGGTTTGTTGTGTTGATGTTGTGTTGATTGTTGAATTGTTGCAAGCACAGTTATAGCTTATAATTTGACAAGCAAGAGGAACAAAAACTCTCATAAGGAGGTATTATATCTTTAGTAATATTCCTCCACTCACATGCAAGTATTGATTCTTAATTTGATGATCTTAACGCATAATTCAGGCCAGATTCTGCTACTTTTTTAATGCAAAAAGCTGAGTTTTTACTGTTTTTAATATATGGTCCTTCACAAATACATTTTGTTGTGCGTATTTAAGTCAAACAAAAACAACTGAAGCACAATATTGTTGGAAATATTGCAATTTATTTGGTTTTCCTGGCAGATTTTGTCATGTTTTCTTGAGCATCTATATTTTTTGTATATATCTGAAATTGACTGAGCGAGTAGCGTCTGACTAACATCGGCATTGGCTGATATTGGCCAATGAACGCGTCAAACCGATTTAATGCTAAAATTTGTCACACCGAGCTGCTGATTCAGAGAATAATTAGTTATTAGGCAGAAGAAATCAACCTCTGGTCTGTTTTCATGATCACACATGAGAGAAAATATTGGTTTTATGGGGGAAACTGCATCAGCACCAGCATCAGTATTGGCTAAATTGTTATTCTAGACATCAGCATGGGCATTTATCAATTTTATAATTCTAGTATTGTGACATCTATGTGTTATGTCTTTACAAAGACAAATATCCACACATATTTAGTTTTGCCTTTCGCCTAAGGCATAGTATTTAGCTTCTAGTCCAGCATTCCTCTGTAGCTCATACTGGTGTGTGTTTGGTTGGTGTGTCTGGCAGCACAGCAGCACTGGAGCGCTGTGTTTTCATTCTCTTTCCTCGAGGAAATCAATAATAAGGCAGCTGACCCAGCTATGAACCGCGTTTCACGTGTGCACGCATACACACATGTTCAGTGTCACATCCAGTGTCCGCCTAGAACAAAGCGTTGCGGGGCAGTGACGGGTGTGGTCGAGGTCTGCAGGAAGTTACAGTTAGTTAAAACTTCCTGGACTTAAACAAGGCCGATGGTCAGAAGCAGAGGTTAAATTACTTCTGAAGTGTTTTGTGTGCTGCGCGGTAGTTCATTGTTTGGATTTTGGTAGATTTCAGCCAAGAATGGTCTGGAATATATGGACCAAAAATCACATATTGTTATCATTTTTTAAAAATAATGGGAAATAGTAGTCACAAAAATAAAACTATTAACTTTAATTTGATGATAATAGAACAGTGTAATCACCTTTTTGATACCATGGAAACAACTCAAATTTGCAGCAAGTTTTATGATGCTCTTGGGCCAGAGTTTCTGAGGAATATTTCCAGAACTTTGTTGAATCTATGCTGTGATGAATTAAGGCAAGAGGGGTCCAACCCAGTAGGGGCAAGGTGTCCCTAATGAAGTGTCCAGTTGGTATGATGTATTTCAAAGTGGTAAAAAGTGCAGAAACATGAAGATCTGCCATAAAGGGGTGTGATGACATATAAAGTTATCTACTTATAGTGGAGAAAAGAAGAGGAATAAGTAGTGAACCCTGTGGAACACCATTTCCAATAGGGTTGTCTTAAGTTTTAGATATCAACTTAAAGATAGGGCCTAAAATCCACCATGTCCCTGCCCAGTCAAACATTTACTGGAGACATCGAAGAGTCTACATCCCCATCTGTAGTTGGAGAGTCAGTCAGGACTCTCTGTCCTACAGCAGGAGCAGAATGGGGCCTAAAAAGGGGACCTGAAGTTGTTTGGGGTGAAAAATTAAATAGGAAACATCCCAGTCCTTAACTCTTTTTGATTTTCCTGCTGATGCTTCCCAATGCAGCAGGAGTGGAATATTTTCCCTGGGACTGCAATTTTTTTTCCAAGCGTGTGCAGTCTTCCGAACACATGTGCCACCGCATGCAACTCTCGTGCGCACACAGAGCATGTAAACGCTGCCATGTGTCCCGTAAAAGCGACCGCAGCCCTGCCTTTGCCCTGTCATCTTCATCATCAACATCATCCGGACTGTAAAAGGGAGGAGGAGGGAGGAGGAGGGGGGCTGCAAAGCAGCAGGTTATAATCCCCCCGCTCTTTAACTACCTCGCAGGATTAAGTGGGAGGGGGGGCGATCCGGCAACCCACGTGGAAAATAAAGAGTCTTATGGAGACTTTACTCTGATCCTGCTGTGTTAAATGGACACGCTGGAAGAAGCACAGAGAGGGGAAAACTCAGGGAATGTTATGCACTTTTTGGTCTGGCTCATGTTCTCGCCACTGGTGCGAAAAATAAACTAACTATTCCCTAATAGGATCAACATTTAAGCTTAAACACACTTACATCCGTGAAAAATAAAGAGCAAGGTGTTAAGTAAATGCACTTAAACCTTGATCTGTTACAAAGAAAAGTGCTTGGATACATAAGCTTGAAAAACAACTCAATTTCGTCCAAAAGAAACTCCATTTATGCCTGTATTTTTGAGTTATTTGAGGTCAGCGTCAGTCTAATCTTTACTGACAGCTAAACCCAGACTTCCTACAAAACATATCTGACATTAAAAGATAATTTACAAGGAGGTTTGCCATGAGGAAATCTCTTTAGGCAAAGATGAAGCTTCAAATTCAGCTTTGAAATAACGTTTTAAATGAAACTCGACAAGCTTGTAAAGTTTAACACGAGGCAGTTATGGTCTCCAGAAAGTAGCTGGACAGTGATGGTACAGTTATGGATCAATAAGGATGATGTGGGGCTGTTTTTGTGACTTTGACCATCAAAAACAAAAAGGCTACCAGCAAGTCAAAGGAAAGAATTGTTCTATGTTTTTGACAAACAAAAATCAGATCATTAGATGGTTGGATTGGACATTTAGGGCCCTATAATATCTGCAGTCACGGAGTTGTGGACGGAATCACGGATTTGGACATTAAAGGTGGAATTCAACATAAACGCGGAATTTCACGGAAATGGCTGACATTTTACGTAAAGTTTTATTTTGCGGAATAAAAACAAACATTTCTCTCGGGAAAATGCTCCGAGGGGGTCCCTAAAGCTGGGGACAATGCACCTTCACTTCCCATCCCCTCATAAACGATGCAAACATGTCGAAGTGGCCGCCTGAGACACCGGCTAAGTTGACAAAAAAGCTACAAAACTCCCGGCTAACTCCAAAGTACAGGGCAGAGCAGTTTCCCAATGATTAATCCTGGTATTTTTGTCATAAAATGTTGATAATGTAGTTGTAGGCAGCTTTGTCTACATGAACACTAAAGTCTGAGCTTTTTTCACAGTACATTAACATAAAACTCTGATCAGTATTTAATATAATCTAAAATAATAAATACAACATGTGCTCCTGAAAACCCTAACAAGGCCTACCATAACGAAACTATAAATTTTCAGTATTTGTATTTTCAAACATTGCAACGACTTAACATAAGAGAAAGTGCAAGTCAAGAAAAAAAATCTCGATTTTTTCGTTTTTAAATCCTCTGCAAAAAATAATTTGATTTAATCGATATATTGCCCAGCCCTAGTGTAAGGGGATCAAATGTTCTGCATATTTTGTCAACATTAGGACCACCTGAAGAGAAAGTGATCATTACTTTACACTGTGTCTCAGGGTTAAATTTGCATAAAATACCAAGCCCTAGACATTTGAGCATAATTTGCAGAACTTGAAAGGGTTATAGGGATCACATCTTTACAAGAGAGGGGTGGACTCAAGGCCCTGTGACTTTTGACCTCCATAATAACTTCGTCCGGACATCTGAGCAAAAACTGCCAAAAGCCTGTTGGAGAAATAGCATTTGCGAGAAAGGAGCAGGCAGGAGGACTGATAACCCGAGTTAAACTCTAATTTAAGCAGTTCTTCAGAATTACTAATCAAATATGGTCTTATCCAAAGTAACAGGCACTTCCTTTTAAACATGCCCTGCAGTTACTGCTGTTTGTTGGGAGTTTTTTCCTCAGTCAGAAAATCTTCCTGGGTTCAGATCAGACTTAAAACCAGCTTTATTACAGCGCTAATATTGGAAAACAAGGGCTCTGATGTCCTGAGCTGCTGTAATTAGGCAGTCCAAACATTACATCTTGAGTTGTTTTGTTGTTTTGTTGCAGAGGTCTCGTGTAAGAGGCAGAGTTCGTCTTTGCTCTGTCATCACAGATGTCATGTGTTTGTCTGGACAGCAGGAAGTAAGGGGACAAAGTTGTCTGGCTCTCTTTCACGGTTCTTATATAACTGCTGATATGGGAGTGTCCGCATGTACATTTTTCTGCCCCTGTTGAGACTCTAAGGTGGAGTTTTGTCTGTTTTCTGTTTGAAGTGATCGAAAATAAAATAGAAAAGAATAGAATAAACCTTTATTCATCCCACGGGAGGACAGAAATGATAAATAAAAAACAGACCAAGTATGTGCTTTATTATAAATATAAAGACTAGAAATCTAAAACTAAAAACTACACTATAAGAATTATTTACATATTTTGAAAGTAATTGCATGTGGGAATATTGCACTTAAATAAATAAAAGCAATAGATTTCAGTCTTTTTACAACAGAAAGCTCAGGCTGCCATGACCGGCTCCATGTGAGGACTTAACACCGCCTTACGTAAAGTTGAAAATATGCTGAAAACACACAGGGTGAAAGGGCGTGACCTGGCTATGGATGACATTGTTAAATTCCATATGAAGCTTCAGTGAGGAGTTACAAACTTGTTGTCAGACAGATTAAATAAATACTGAACAACACTTCATGAATCTGCTGCCATGAAGTAAAAGTCAAATAAGATGACTTACATGAGATCAGATTTATTGATTTATTTATTTATGCTTTAATCTTCTTGACTTTTAACTGATAAATTAGACAATGCTCTTAAAAGCTCAAAATCATTTATTTTTTGTTTCAAGTAGCACAATATTGTTTTTTGCTGATATTTGATCTGCTGATATTTCCAAACACATACTGATATCGATTAATAGATTACGTGTCAAGGGCGTAAAGTCTCTACTTTACTCAAACTGAACTGTTCCTTTCATGGTTACAGACCAGTTGTGGTAGAAACCAACCAAAAACTACATGTGATTATTAAATGAATTATAGTTTTGATTTATAAAAGTGTGTATTGACTGATTATCAAATAAACATCATGGTAAACTGAACACTTTGCTGATACTACAACCAGTTTTTGAGATATTTATGGTCAACTTTTATGGTCAAAATATCTTCAAAAGTTTTCATATCTGCAGATACCAGCATTGGTCCAATAGTATCTTGCATCCCTAGTTTCAAGCAGTAATTTTGTCGGACTTATGCATAACTAATGTCAATTTAATGTGGATTTTTTTGTTTTTATGTGAAGCTTTGTGACTGCAGTTTGTTTATTAACATGACAGGAGTGGAGAAAGAAAAGAAAAGTAGTGGTGTAAAAAGAACATGTTTGAGGGAATGTTTATAGTAAGGAAGTAAAATAATGGATAAAGGAAGAATCTCATGATAAATATTGGAGAAACTTTCAAAAGGATAAAGCACAAATGTTTTCTCCATTATGGTTTATCTATTAACATGCCCTACTACAAATCAGGACCATTCATCAAAGATGTCTCTTTCACATCAAGTTTGTTAAACTGTAGTTGCATGTGGACATGTGTTTTTGAGTTAAAAATAGAAAAAGCTATCTCTAGCTCTAAGGAAAATCAGATTCAATATTTAGCTTGAGCTGTGAGAGCAGAAACAAATGCAAAATCTAGACAATAATTAAGCCAGGCTCCCGTGTCTATTTGCTTCCCACTTTTGCAACTTTTGCCTAGAAGCAGACAAATACATCTCTGTAAACATAAGTAAACTTGATACAGCGATATCTGATGGAGAGCATAAAGTCATATTTTGTACTTTGCTATATGTATGGAGCAAAAATGATTAATTTTGTCTTTTATTATGGATTATTGATAAACTAAAAACTTCTACCTTTAGTTAAAGACGTTCCAAAGATGTAAGGTATTAAGGTTGGCATCGCTGGAAGCTAAAAACACCAGACCTCACTCCACTGCAGAGGTCCCAGGGTTATGAAATGTGTTTTGGTATAAGCAAGAAATCGGAGAAACCGTGACAGCGATGGAAAGTATCCGTTGTGCTCTCTTCACAGTTGTGGCGGATAAAAAAGAGGCGAGTCAGAGCCGCATAAGTCGCATTCCCGTTCGAACATCTGAGGCCCGATGCGTTACGGCTTTTTGGCACAGATGCCGATTGTAATCTCTGCATCCATCTATTTAACATTCCAGGATTGATGGCTGGGCACATTATTTCTCTGGGAGTTGTTTCAGCGAGGCCTGCGCGTGTGTGCGTACATGTATGTGTGTGTGAAATTGAGTTCTCACGGTGCAGACATGGTGGAGCTCTCTGACTGTGCAGGGTTTGATGGGAAAGAAATACCCGGGAGGCCACTTACACAACCGTTTTGACTGATTGACAGATAAAGTGCACACACGTAGTAGCACACACTGCGTACTGTATTTGTACTGAATGTCTATTTGTGTTGATAGAGTCACTCTCAATCCAGTTACTGTACATCAGGACTGAATGGATATTTATATCCAGGTCAGTCATCATTTGAACTCCACTTTGTTTATCCACTGCGAGATGATGAAAAAACAGCGCAACTACTTTCACACAGGAGACATTTTAGGGTTTTCAATATGCCAAGAAAACTTAACCAATGACAGACAACTAATTTGCCAACTCACCACAGCTCACTATCAGAAATATTCCCACAAATTGGCATCTACTGCTATGAGAAAATGTATTAAATAAAGCTGCAGCTGAACATTTTGTCCAGAAAAGGGAATAATACAACACTGATGCAACACAGAGGCCCCTGAGGCTATAAAAATTAAAGTTTAGAGATGAGATTATTGATTCTTGTTGGAAAAGCAACTCAGTTTTTATCGCCTCCTGCTCACTGATGCATCCATATGCTAGTATAGGATGTAGACATTGTCAGGGATGGCATACTTTCTGTATAAACTGAGGCTATTCAAAGTTTTCCTCCATTCAATCTGCACAGCAAGCACCCACTTAACCACTCAGAACAAGCTGGGATACTTGGTACAAAGACCAGCCTGGTGGTGCCACTTTTTAACAGCTTTCTCCCTCATTAGGTCATAATCCTCGATTTAAAGGGAACAGTGCTATACTGTTACGAGTGAAAAATAGAGCTACCCTGTGGCGGTTTAATGCCTCCAAAAGGTATGCATCACCAGAGAGAGAATATACAGAGGTGGGTTGAAAGAATGGAAGGAAAGAGGGGTGTTTTTGTTGCTCAGTGATTCACAGAAATCCTTAAAGAAATGGTTGAACATGTGACCTTGCATCTGACCTTATTCCTTAAAATGTAATCAGTCCATGGTTGAGTCAGAGAGGACTCAAAGTTTGACAGAAATCTCGCAAACAGGTCACAAGCAAGGAAACATCAGTGACCTTGTCCCTCCATAATCTTACCTGTTTATCCTTTCATCAAAATGGACATTTCAGCAACAATTATTGAAGGTCCTACACCCTGTTTTTGAGATATTGAGTTAAGTGCTCGTGGTAAACGTGGTACCCAATGACTTTTGACCAATAATCTCATAATTTCAGCCCTGTGTTATGGTAGACATCTGTGTCAAGTCTAAAGAAAATCCCTCAGCAAAGATGAAACATGAGGCCCTTTGTTTCTGTGCTGTGACTTTTGAGCACCTTAATCCAATCACTTTATCCCTGAGTCAGAGTGGACGCTTGAAAAGGACGACCACCAGCGTTAATTTTGTTGACTAATTATTTTTCGTCAGTTTTCTTTAAACAACCTTTTTCCCCCTGACGAAAACTAGACAGGAATCAATAAAACAAGTGCACATGGACAAAAACTTTAACTAAATTAGCATTTTTCTCAACAAATAAAAACTAGACGAAAATGTTGACTTTCCTAGCATTCAATAAAGGGTTATTAGAGGTTTCATTTTATCCAAGTGTAAAACATGACTTCAGAAATTCAAGGAGACGTAAAAATGCCTTACACTTAGACTTCATATTTTAGTCGACTAAATTTATTGACTGAAATGTTGGGAAATTTCATCAACTAAAACTACACTAAAATTAAAACTATTTAGATGAAATTATGATTTAAACTAAATTAAAAAGTGCTTTCAAAATTAACACTGACGACCACAAGACTGACAGACTTTGACCTTTTATCTATGATCTCCAAAACCTATTTACTTTATCCATAGTGATGCACAATATGACATATCTAAAACATGTTGGCCATGTATTGTATCCTATATATTAATTGTAATATTAGCAAAAATACATATGCACCATAACGGTTTGCTTCATGATACTGAACGTTCAGTTTTATAAATTAAAAGTGTTGTTCACTGAAAAATGTAATATTGTTTTCTTGCTTCACTTCTGTTTCAATTTCCAAAAGACTTTCTCCATTAACAGTATATATACATCTCAGTGTCTGCCTTGCAGCCTGTTGTTTCTTAAATCTCTCCAACATGTAAGAGCCTGTCCAGTAGCTACTCTAGTCCGGCTACTTGCTTGTCTATTCTGGGTTTAATGTCCTAATTTCTCGGGATGCAAGATATTATCGGTTTGATATTGGTATTGGCCGATATCAGCCTAAAAAGTTAAGTATCGGTATCGGCCAATATTGAAATTTTTGAAGATATTTACTGCCGATATATCGGCCACACATATTGGCCATATATCGGCAAATTACACAAATTTACAAAATTGATGCACCTTCTCATCACTTCTTAAAAATCAAAGGGTTTCATTTTTGCAAGAGTCAAATGCTGTCCATCTTGTTTTACCAGAAATATTGGTATCGGTGATAATGAATCAAAAATATCGGCATATCTGATATCTGCAAAAATCCATATCATGCATCCCTACTAATTTCCTAACCTTCCTTCTTTTGTCTCCTAGCCTGAACTTGTGCTGTAGAGCAGTCAACATTTTGCAGGAGATGACTGCAGCTAAGTCAAACTTACATAGTGCTATATGAAAAATTGGGGTGGACGCCATTTTCTTCTTTAAAAGTCCTTCTTCCAGAAGAAAAACCCTCAAATGTTGAGGTGGAAAAGTAAATATTGTTGCTTTAAAACCTAAGTAACCAAACCTTTATCATCCACCTCCTTTTGATGCTGACCTCACCCTCAAGTGCCACTTTAATAATACCACATTCATGCTGTTTTACTTTTATAACAGCTTAATGTTTGCCAACCTTGACAGTTTCCATCCAGTGTGCTGCAACTGTAACTAAGGAATGTATTATGACATGGCGTGACATGCCTGCAAGGTTAGAGCATCATTCACTCCATGCAATCCATTATAGAAGCTGGTATTACATGTGACAGGCACATAAAATTAAATGCATGATCCCGAGTTATTTCATCACTGCATGACAAACTGCAGTTCCTGTTATTCTCCGAGGATGTCATTCCCTGATTGACCGGAGCATCAGTTAGCCAGGAGCTTGAGTTGCACAACTTAAGTACCTGAAACTTAAAAAACCTAAATTGACCCTCAGTATAAATTTCCCTTTCATTTCCTCCGCTGCAGAGTCTGTTGACGAAAATCAAGCCTCACCTCTGGTGGTTGAAAGGCTGCAATTGTCACCTGCTTGGTTCAGATTGGCAGCAGTTAAACTACCGCCGAGTGCTGACCTTAAAGTGAGTCTCAAATCACTGTGAACACACTCACAGACCCCCGAGGAAATCAAATCAACACACATGCAGGCCAGGGAGAGGACTGAGTGCTGATTGCAGTCAGCCTGAAGTGGAGAAAGGCATCCATGTTTCTTCTTATTTGTGCTCAATCTGTGATAATTCCCTCGCCACGCTCCACAACAATCACTTAGAGAGCTCCACTCTGCATGCAGGATTAGTAATGATTAACCAGCTTCATTAGCTCTGTCCTCCAGTCTGCTGGAGAGAAGCAGAGGGCGGAGGAGAATTTATTGACTTGTGTGCAGTCGATTAAGACTTGGCTTTGGGTTTGGATGGTATGTGTTTCACAAAGAAGGATCTTAAAATGCTTACATAACAATTATCAGCTAATAGCACCAAAACAAGGAGGGGAATTGATTAGTGGATCATGTTAGCCAATTTTGCAAGTTGAAGACAGGAAAGGTTTACAGATTCTCCTGGGACTGAACTATTTTCGAGAAAATCAACACTGCAATATATTTTCTCTCTACAATAAAACAACAGAACAGTCTTGTCACTCGTAGCAACATATAAAACCTTGTCCAATATTTATGCTTTTATGTCTTCTTCCTCATTCGTCCATTTTACTTTAGTCGTGGTATACTGGAGTAGAAGATAAGCAAACTACAGTTCTCACAAGCTTGCAGCCAGACTTACATAGTGCTATTTACAGGCCACTTTGGCAAAATGGACGCCACTCTATCTGTTAGGAGTCTTTCTGCAAGAGGATAGACATGAAAACTACGATGTATTTCCTGGAAACCACACATTAAACATATCAAATCCAAACTATCTCGCAGCATTTCAGTCCTGGCAAAAGCAAAGCATTTTCTGGACCAGAAATCGCTCGACAGTCTTCCTTATTTAGATTACTGCACAGAGGCATGGGGAAACACTTACAAAACTTCAACCACTTTGTATTCTGCACAAAAGAGCAATCAGAATAATTCACAATGTTGGATTTCACGTGCACACAAATGATTTCTTTTTTTTAAATCTAAAAACCTTAAATTTTTGAGTTGGTGGAGCACATAACAGCTCAACTACTTTACAAGACGAGGAATAGTATGCTCCCGAAAAACATTCAGAAAATGTTTTATGAAAGAGAGGGGGGTTATAATTTAAGAGAAAATCTAAATCTAAAGGTTAGAGGTGTGTACAACATTGAAAAGTTCTGTATCACTGTGTGTGGAGTTAAACTGTGGAGCAGACTGAGTACAGAACTAAAGCAAATTTCCAGCATAATTCTGTTTCAAAAGAGGCTTAAATAAATGATTTTTCCAGAGATACATAAATTAATAAATACCACAAGGTGCTTGCCGGTTATTTGGAGGAAAATTGTGCATATACATTTATAAGGAAGGTGTAGGTATGATTGTATTTTTTATTTTTACCTTTTTTGGTAAATTTAAGACAGTGTTATGATTTCAGTAAGGGAGTAAAGTAAGGTTTAAGGGGGTAGGATTAGATAAGTTTACACTTCTTCCTCCTCCTTTTTGCTCATGTAAGCTGAGAGGCTTGAAAAAAGAAAAAAAAAAATGCAGATTCAGCAACTGTCTTGTTTTATTTTCCTGTTTTTTTCTTTTTATTACTTATTTGTATTTTTAACTGTTTTTAAGTTGTCATTCCATGATCGAAATAAATATACCAATCAATGTCAAGGTGAAATAGTTACAGATTGTGGCTTTGAATCTTAAGTTTACATCAAATCCATTATTTGTTTCACTCTCAGCAATCGGATGCTGTCTGAATAGGTCTGAATAAGGAAGTAAAGACATTTTCTGGGTTGGTTTTCCTAAAAATTGTAGGAAAATTTCCCCTTAAAAAAGTATGTTTCCTATATTTTACTGTTAAGGGGCCAGCACAGTCCCAAATTTAACCCTTATAATTAAGATTTTACATTCAACAGCCACCAAAAACCTTGTTATTCCCTATTTTACATAACTGCTGCTGTTTTTCTCCAAAGATATTAGACAATTTTATATTTTTTTGGTATTTTCTTAGTTATAATTGACCTCAAAAACCTCCTTAAGTTGTCAAAGGCTTGGAGGTTGTCTAAAACCCACCAGACATTGTTACCCTGATTAACAAAATCATAAACAGCCTTGGATTTAGATGAAGGTGCAGAAAGATAATAAGGGAAGATGTTAAGAGGGATAGCAGCAGTCTAGTAAGCGCTGTTGTTGACCTGCCAAAGCAATTTGGTAGGTTTCCCCCAACACGCCTCGAAGGCAAATCAGCGGTTTGCAAGTCAAATTAAGGGTGAGGAGCAATTACTAGCACGGTAAACACAGCTTTACTCCACTTTGCCTCGCCCTGGTTTTACTTTGATGAACAAGTTTATGTGGCTGTGAACAGAGCAGTGAGCTTGTTATCACAAGGACATCATAGATTGTTTTTCAGCGGGAGGAAACAAATGTGCAGAGTTTGACAGAAAGCCCTGGAAGCTGTCTTGAAAGTGCACTCACAGGAGGAGGACAAGAAGACTCCATCACCTTGTATTCTGATCTATGACCTGAAAAGTCCAGTCATTTCATACTTGTGCCATATTGGACATTAGAGTGAAGGTGAAGGAAGCCTCTGGTAGCATTTTGTGATTTCATTTTGGATCCATGAGATCCAAAACCTTGAAAATTGATTGCGGCCATCTTTAAGAAGGAGTGGACATTGGTGCAAAGTTTGATGAAGACTCTGGTTATACAAGCAACTTCATGACATGACCTTTGTCCTATGAGGTTTCACTGCATTCAAGCAAACATTTGTACAAAGTCTTGAGATATTGCATTTAGCCAACCACAAAACTGCCTCCTGACCTCTGAAACATCATTAGCCCATCCACAAGTCAATTGAGACACATGTGCAAAGTTCATGGAGTTTTACTTTGAGTATTCAAAAAAGCTTAAACGCGATAGTAGGCTGTAAAATGATTTAAAAAACCCCTACATATTAGAAATATTTTTAATTTGAAAACCCTAAATAAAAGGTAAGACAACTTCAAAATCAGCTTTAACCATGTTTAAATCCATTGCATATTTGCCAAAAAACCTGCAGCAGTAAGCTGTTTTCATAATTATTTCCTAATTCCCCTGAAAGCCAAGTCTGAGATAGTTGTAGTTTATGAAAAGACACATCATTTTGTCGCATTTTATGAAGACATAAAATGACCAAGAAGCATGTGAAATATTCCATGCACAAAAGTTAACATTCGCTAAACAGGTTTTTTACTGGCCTAAATATTTCTGAAAACTACAAGAACAAGTTGAGAATTGAAGCAGAAAGTCTATTGTGTCAAACAGGAGTTTAAAGTCTTCATCACCACCAAAGTCTGCCAATGACAGCTGATACCCTGACTAATTCCTGGCTCTAATCTGTGGTTTGTGTGCCACCCACAGAACGCTTTGAGCCAGGACCACACTCACAAAAACATAAGCATTACCTCAGCCTCTCTTTCTACTATCAAACTGCAGCGTTGATACCTGATTTTCTTCTGCTTATGTAACCATTATGCAAGATCCCCCCCAGTCTCCATGCTCGGGCCTAATTATGGCTGCAGGGCCTCCATATTAATCTGTCTTTAAAATGTTTGAAGTCCGCCCGAGGGTTTAGATGTGGCTGCCAGTGTTTGGGGGGAATATGTGGAGCGTTCAGTCCAAGTTTCTCATTATCGTGACTCAGCCAGGAGGGCCTCATTAAATACAGAGAAAGACATATAGTGAAAGCTTGAACCCGTGTATTAGTGCCAGAAGGAGTTTATTATTTACACTTTTTTGTACATAAATACAAAATCTTTAGTTTGGATGTATAAAAACATACATTAAGGGAGTAATATGGTTTCTGCAGTAAAGATCATGTAACTTTATAGCGTAGTAAACAATAACTACTGCCCGGTGGTTTATCCCTCCAAACAATCAGTTTGGAGTGGGCTGTTATGGTTTATGCAGAGGTGAAATGGGATAATATTTGAGTTAATAATAGGGGGAAGGTGCATGTTTATGACTTGATTTGGGGTCATGAGGTTGTTGGTCTTGTACCTTTAAATCTAATAAGTTCTTTGAGTCAGTTGTAAGTTTAAAGAAAGTTCCTCACAACTCTCATGTTCATCCTTTTGGTTTTGATAAGACAGGGATGAACATGGGGAACAATGAGCTTGAGTTCTGAACCATGACCTCCAAAATGTCATTATTTAACCCTCGAGTTAGAGTGAACATTTATGCAAAGCTTCCCTTAATTCAGACTGGACGTACGTACAGGTTTGAAGAAAACCCTTAAATAATACCCTGACTTAATGTACTGGCAGAAAGAGGATGAACATGAGGCTCAGTGAGCTTGAACTTCTCAAAGTCAAAGGTCAGTTTCACACCTTAAGTTGGTTGACTTGGTTCAGTTTGGAGGTGAAGCTGCAACACTCTTTCAGTTTTTCTTTGTTTTGATTTTCTATCACACTGCATTTTTTGTCAGGCAGACCTGGAGTCTTTATTCCTGCCTTTTGTTGAACTATGACCCTGAAAGACACATCTGGCTTTTGAGGAATAACATCGTCTAGCTCGAGGCAGCTCTGAAGTAATCTGTAAAGAGTAGCCAAAGCTGGTAGTGCTAGCAATGCTAACGTTGAATAATTGCTTGCTTTCTGTATTGATACTTGGGACAGACTCAAGCCACAGTGCTCTGCTTTTGGTTTGGTTCTTGGTTGGTTCTGATAGCTTCACACTCACCTCAAACCCAACTCTGGTTTTCATCAAAGCAAACTGACCCCCTGTTTTTACATGAACCAGAGTTTGGTTCTTTGGTCCACACATGTGAGTTTCACACCACCCCAAATCAACTGAACTTCCCAAAAAAGCCCCAAATATCCAATTAGTTTATCCTTGAATACTGATGGATGTGTTATATTTGGAGAAAATCCTTTCAGGCATTATCTACAATGTTGTGTAGACAGCATAAGGACGAACATGAGTCACAAGAAGCTAGACCTTTGACCTTTAACTCCAGAAAGTGAACAGTTGATTCTTGATTTGAAAAAATAAATAAATTAATCAATAAAAGCTCATTAAAGATATTTGCCTCAACACAAGGAGTGAACATGGGACTCAGTGATGTCCCAAAAGCTGTCCTTGAACTGCGGCTCACATTTGTTTCAAGTTTGAGCAAAATTCCTGAGAGAATCAGGATCAAAAGCACATCACAACTCTTTACGCTTCTTGCCTTGGCCATTGTTGGTGCAAAAATGTATGAAATGTACTGGAAGAGCATGTTGTTTTAATGTTCATAAATGTAGAAAAATAAAACATAAAAAGGCTTCCATAGGGCAACTAAATAATAAAACTTGATATTCAGTAAGGGCTCAGAAACCTCAACCAGCTGAAGCTGTGAATTGTTTGAATACGTTGTGTAACAAAGACTTCAAAATCTGGAGCGCTATGACAAAAACATGCTTTGACAGTGATGTTCTGCCAACTATTGGTTTTTTGGTTCCTTTTTGAAAACAAGATAAATGACTTCCATGATGAAACTGAAGTAAACACTGCTTTTGTTGTCAGGATGTGACTGAGAGGAAAAAGATGGGACAGACCGTCTTGTTCTGTATGCTGGGAAAGGAACAAAACTGGCTCGAAGTTGTATAATTTAGGTAATAATGGAGGCGCATTTATAACAAGAAATTCATTCCTATTCTTGGCCAGACCTGATGTATCTTATGTAACTGTAATGTAAATATTTCCAGTAAATTTCCACACAGTTTGTACCTGCAGAGAAAGAACAAACGCTTTTTGTACCACCTCATCTTACTGTAATGGCATTTCTTTCACTTTCTCTAGTTAAATACAGGGAACGTTTATTTAAAAAATACCCATCTGTTTCCTCAGGTATACATGCAGTTGGTCTTACTGGCTTAAAGACAACAGCTGAACCAATATCAGCATGTTTCTGCCTGCTTAAGTCGATGCAACTAGAGGAAAGAGTTCAACAAAGACTGCTAACTCTGCACTGAGTGTCTCTCCAGTAGGTGATGTAAGGGGTCAGAATATTGTACAAAATGCCTGCCAATGTTTCCAATAAATCTATCAAACAGTAACATAAATCATCTTTCATACTACATGTGTTTCCTATATATGTCAAACGCACTTATACTCTAAAATACACCCAATACTGCGGCTTGGTCAGTGGCCCATGTTGCAGAATACAATGTTCCAGCATATAGGCTCTGTGGTCAGGTCGACTATGATAAATGTAAAATGTTCTGCTTCCTTCATGAGGAACTCCAGAGGACATTCTTCTGTATTCAGTTAGATGATGCAAAACAGTGATTTCACATGAGTGATGTTGCAAAGTGGCCATATTTCCTCAAGGCTGAAGCATTAAAGTGACTTAATGTATATGTTGCAGGGTTGAGGAAAGTGTAAGGTTTAGGAAAATGATCATGTGTTTGGCTGAAAAAATGTTCGAGCATATGAATAATATGTTTCAAAATTACTCCAATTGGTATCCTTTACAAGGGAAAATCTAGAGAAACAACTGGAGCAAGTGATTCACACCAGATAATATCTTAAGGTACAAATGTGCTGGATTGATTTAAAAAAAAAAAAAGTATTTTGTGACCTAAAGCCATGCATACACTACAGGATAATAACCCTGATTTTTGGTCCAAATCTTCCCGCCCAAATATCCACTGGTTCTAAATATTAGACTACCGGATGTTCCTGTGGTGTTTGGTTTGTTAAAAGTTACTATCCCCTCAATCGTCTCAGAAGACGATTAGGGCTGCCCGAACCGAAACTGTAAATATTAAACATGTTTGGGGTGTTGGTGGCAGCCATGCACATATGAAGCATATATGAAGGCCGTTCCCTTGCTCACTCTCTTGGGCAAGATACCCAACCACAAGTTGTTCCCACTGCTGCATCAGTGGCATGTAAAATGGTATGAAAGAGCGATGATGTGTTAGCTAATACGGATGGACAACTTGTAAAGAAACTCACACATCATTGAGGGAATACGAGTGTGAATGGGTAGATGTGACCTGCAGAGAAGTGCTTTGAGTCGTCAGAAAGCATCATGTCCTATAAAAAAACTCGTACCAAACTGACAAGGACAGGGTTGGACCTAAACTACTGACACTATGGGGGTCTAAGGAAGCTGACAGCTAGCCACAATTAGCCTGAATTCCTTTTGCTCCTTATCTGCCGTGTTCGTTTAAACAAAAGTCAAGTTTGCATGATAACAAGCTGCTATGGAGACTCTGGTTGTTGGTGAGTGAGTCTGTTGGTGTGTGGTGTCAACCATCTTGTTGCAAAGCACACATAACCTTAAAATTCAATTTGATTGTGAGTATTCAGTCAACCATTCGATTTAACTTAACTTAATGCATTGCAACGCAACATAGTGGATGGCATCCTTTATTTTCTCTGTTACTGTGTCAAGCTACTGCGGAAACAAGCAGTCAGATAAATATTAACATCTTTTATTGATTAAAGAGTGCTTTTGGAGTCCATTTTAGCAAAAAATATATTTTTATTGCAAACTAAAATAAATCATTTTATAGGTCTTTTCTGTCTATACTTGCTGTTTTCCCTCTTCAGAGAGATACTGCAGTCTCTGCTATAGTAATGGATTATATGTTTCTGCATTGTCAAAAACCCTTAAAGTCTGTATAATGATGCTTCAATTAAAGGATTACTTTTAACACCCCTACATTATAATGACAAAGCTGCTAAATCCGTTGAGATTATAAAATCTTTGACTATGTGCCAGGCTTTATAACCCTGCAGTGCAGCTGGATCTTCCTGATTTAATGTCTGTAATATCTTGCTGAGCTCCAATCTTCAACAACTGTTAGCCCCATGCAGCACAGCCCAACCAGACTCCTTTAGAGCAGGAGGAGGTGGGAGCTATGAGTGAGAAGACAGCAGGAAGTGACTGGCTTGTATAGAGATTAGCATAGATGCTAACAGCTCCTGTAGCAGTTTAATCAGATCTGGACCACATTTTTTTTTTTATTGAATGAAAAACAAATGTCTACACATAGAGCATTACTTGATGGAAAGGATATCTTCGCTCTACAGGCCAGAGTTTGTCCACCTACTACATCATCTGATTGGCTTGTAATGAGTATGATTGATGGAACAATTGTCCAATCACCTGTTGGACATGCTTTTGAAAGAATCTACTCACTCTCAAATACTTTCTATGGACTGTTGTCCAGATAGACTAGTGAAATATACTGAAGGGTCCATCTGGTGTGTCAGGTTAAGACTTTACAGGACAAAGAAGTAATTATCAATGGACAAATGATGCCTGCAGGCAATTATAGAAAGCATGCTTTGTTATTGGAAATGAGCAAAAAGCTTGACGCAAGACGAATCAATCAACCTTTGTTTTAGTTAGTTATTCTGTCTATTGCACCATGATTTAATATTTTACCCCTACTAATAAAAATGACTTCCCAACAAGTCTGGTTTGAATGAAAGCTGGTTATTATTAGCATTTAAACCACTATGACAGACTGTTCAGACTATCAGTGTGACCTCTCGTATTTTAAGTTGATAACCCCACGTTTTAAAACCAGCGATAACGTTGAACTACTTTCCCATTGAGTTATGTAACTTTAGTGTAAATAACAGAGATCCATAATTTGGCGGTTATTTCTCCTCGGGCAGAAGCAGAGACAACCCGAAACAGGTGGAGGAGCCCATTAATCGTTTTTGTGTGACAGAACCGTGTACAAACACACACTCACACACAGCGGGCTGACGAGTGAGGGTGGTCAGTAATTACAAGCAGATGTGAACCTTGGAGGAGGTTCCAGGTCAGTGAAAACAATCTATTACATGCATGCATGACGCTAACCTGTAAAAGACACACAAAAAAAGTGTTGAAAAATAATCACACATTCCTCTGGAGCAGCGTCGTGGTACAGGAACTCAGCTCAAGGGGTTTTTTTTTTAATAGCAGCTGCAGCACAAAAGGAGAAGAGGAAAAAAAACAAATGTACAATGTGAAGAATTTTGTAATGCTCCTTTAGTGTCTGTTTCAGTAGACGTGATCTTCCTGGGCCTCTGAAAGCTTCCTGGAACATCACCACACGTCACGCTTGATTGTAGTTTATACAAAACCAACCAGCATGATACTCCGATTACAGAAGTGTGTATGTGCGCATTGTTGTGAGCACGTTTATGAGTCTGAGGTCCTGGACTGTCCCGGGGTTTGGAGATTACTCGTCCATCCCTGCAGCAGTGGAAGCTCTGAGATTCATGATCTACTGTTGGTGTATTGATATAGTGTTACAGGAAGTGAGGGCAACATCATTCATTTGACAGAAAGCACACATCCCTGTGAGATGTTCATTAGTTTGACTTGGCATGCATTTCAAGTCCTGTGGTTAAACAAGACTGTATCTACATCTATAGTGGTGCTGTGAGGCTATAAACACTGCAGTTCTTCCAGTTAAAGGCTATTTAAGCAAAAGTGTGCAATATTGCCTAAATAAAAATTCCCAGATTCTTTTCCACAACACTCGATTTACGGTTTTAATTGATTTTTTGCCTCTCTCTCAAAAAAATAATACAAAACAAACTTTATGTTGTCAAAATACATTCTCAAACCAAACAGAATTTCCCTCTTCAAGTTAAAGTTTGTGTAAAAATGTTGATTATGTAGTTAAAAAAATAGGCAGGTTTGTCTACATAAACACTGAATCCTGAGGTATTTTCACAGCGTATTAACATTAAAATCTCTGATCAATATTAAATCACATTAAAAAAAAAAAACAGCCTAAACAGGTGCTTGTGCACAACCTGACAAGGCCTACCATCATGAAAACTGTACATTTTCTGTATTTATATTAACAGATATTGCAACAACCTACAATTGGAGTAAGTAAGTGAAAAAAATCTTAATTTTTAAAACTTCTACAGAAAATAATTTTAATAAATTGATTGAATTGATATATTTCCCAGCCCTACAACTCGTCCCTAGCATCAGGACTTCTCCATTGTACCAGTAGCTGCCTGAGGCCTCATTTACACGGAAACATTGTCACCAGAAACTGAAAAGCTTCTCCTTCGTGTTTCCAAAAGCGCTCCGCGTTCACACAGAGACACAACAACTGAAAACGCTGTAGCGTGCATGCCAGGCCAGTAGATGGCAATGTCAGTTTGTAGTTAATCAGCAGCGTTAGAACATGCGTACACTTTCCAGTAAAGACAAACTTTACACAAACGACAATGGCGAGTGGACAACAGTCTTGTCTGGACAACAAATGTGTCTGGATAACAAACCGAGCACACGTGTTGCTTGGTAGACAGCTGAAGCTGTTATTGCTGTTTTTGTTCCTCCGATGCGCGCACAACCTTCATGAGAACGAGTACTTTGCATGCGGTAACATCATCGTTTTCTCTGGATACGAAAACCTTTTTAAAACTTTTCACTCTGGACCCTGGTTTCAAACGTTTGCGGATTCAGGCACTCCAGGCGGAGTGGAAGTAGAGCTAGTTGCAATATTTTTTTCGTTTGGTGCAGTCCAATGAGGCTAAAGCTGACTGAAAGCTACCTCTAAATTTATTTGTGCAAGTTTAGTGGAGAAAAGCGTTTTGGGTTTATTGACATTCATAAAAAAAACAGTGATAGCAAGTGTTTTATAAAAACAGAGAAAAGCATCAGGTAGGAAAGCTTATCTGGACCCCATCTTATCACAATATTTAAGTAGAAAGCACTCAGAGAGCGCAAACCTCCGCAAAGGTCGCTCAGATATTGCTATTACATCTATAAGAAATAGTTTGATGATAAAGTTAGCATCATAATATGATTCCTTTACCCTTAAAACTCACACCTAGCACTCAGAATCATGTTGATATCATTGTTAGTTAGACAGTTATTGAGCAAAAAATTAGCTTTTGAGTTGGGCCATTACCAACAGGCGAAGGTAACAACTATATTGTTGCACATGGTATGTTTTTCTCAACTGTACAGGCCTAAGCAGAGGTATTAAGTTTCTGAAAACTATAACATTTTCAACATTTGAACATGCTCCAGCAGTCATCAAAATTGGATATAGTTTGAGCCCTGAATCAAAACAAAACTTGGGCTCTCCAATGCTAACATCAGCTCATTACTAGAGCTCTGTGTCTCTGTAGGTTCATCAGTTCAGTTGACAACTCCATAAATTTCAAGAGGACATCGGTGAAAATTGTAGAGATGTTGCAAGGTACCATGTGAGTGCCTTTATCAGAATGACCTCTGGAATTACAGTGTTGTTGTTATAAATAGAAGCAGGCAAATGAAGAGGGCAGTCTGTTTTGTAGGTCTAGTCAGATTCCTCATCAACTGTATTATGTAACAGGGGATTCAGCAATCAGTGGAATTGATCTGCTCATTAACTGAGTACAGTATGTGTCTGAACCAAGCCATCGATGCCTTACAGCAACCACGACCAGAGAAAAAAGGGAAAAGCCTCAATTAACTGTGTTCAGTGTTGGCATGTGTTCCACTGATCGAGCTCTCTTTAAGGTCAAAACTGATCACAGTCTCTCAGGATTTCTGCTCTGTTCATTGCTCCAGCCAGTGGATTAAAAGATTAACAGTCTTTTTTTCTGAAAAGAGGATTTTCTTCATTGTGTCTATTTACTGTTGTACAAGGTTTAATAAGAAGATATCAAGCTGCACTCGAAGGCACCGTGTATGTTTGAGGGCGTCTCTTTGAGGTGTATCCAGATCTAAACTACATAAAAGTATATTTAACGTTGATCTTGATTTAAATAAAGAAAAACTCTGCAAGGTTTCATGCTCTGTAATAAAGATGATTAACTTTTTATGTTTCATTGTCAATTTCAAGAAGCCAGTTTCAGATAATCTGACTGTGGCATCGAAATGACACTTAAAAATATGAAAACATCCCCCTCATCCCACCACCAACATCAGCCTGAGCTGTTGATATGAGGCATAACGGATCCACACTTTCCCAATGCTGATTCTGCCATCTGAATGTTGCAGCAGAAATCCAGAATTATCCTTTTTTCAGACGTCTATTGTCAAATTACTGTGAGACTGGGCTAACGGCAGCCTCAGATGGACAGCCACATTAAAAACTGCATGATACCACAAATTAACAAATGATTACTTGATGATTTTAAACTTTTAATGTTTTTAAAGTTCTTAATGGTCTCACCCTATTGTATTTAACTGAGCTTGTAACTGTAGCTTTGAGGTCGCCTAACTAACTTCTGCTGGAAGTGCTCGGGTCAAAATACAAACTCTGGGGTGATCAAGCCTTATCTGTCGCTCCAACGCTCTTGAGTAAGCTCCCCACTGAAATTAGTCTAATTTCTGACCTCGCCTCTTCAAATCTAGACTGAAAACCTATTTATTTAGGATGGCTTTTAATACCCAGTCACGTGGTGACACTTTTACTTTATGTAATTTTATTGCATAGTATTTTATTCTTTTTTATTGGTTTTATTTATTTATTTTTAGTTACTATCTATTGTATAGCACTTTGGTTCACTGTGAGGGTTGTTATAACAGGGCTGTATAAATAAAGTACATTAACATTTTACATTAACATTTACTTTAAAACTACTGATTAGCTAAACTTGGAACTAAAGCCAATTAAAACTACTTTTTCTTTCAGTGTAAGAAACATTTTTTCCAAATAAGTTTTACATACAGGTCTTTGCAATTTATACAAATATAATTAGCAATGCATATACAAGATTTTTAAAGAAAGAAGGCATCAACTACACAGCTACTTTCTTGCGAAGAACCAAGTATATTCCAGTTACCAAAGACAGATAGAAAATCATTTTATGTCTGATAATTTAAGTGAAGATTTTCACTCTTGTCCTTCATATTTACAACATTTTTATATTTGAAATTAACCTGTGGGATGCACGTAGCCCCCAGTCCCTGAACTGTTGTATCATGTCAAAACCACATTTACTCCTCTGACCTTCTGTCATCAACAAGGAATTTTTGCCAGAAAAAATGCCACTCACTGGATATTTCTCATTTTTGGACCATTCCCTGTGAACCCTTGGGGAGATTTAGCAGTTTCGGATATACCCCAACCATCTTTCTTCTTTATTTTGATGCTCTATTTGAACTTTAACAGGTTTTCTTGACCATGTCGTCATGCCACAATGCGTTGAGCTGCTACCACGTGATTGGTTGATTATCTGTTTGATTGATTGTGGCAGTGAGTATACCTGTGCTCTCTCTCTGAATAATCTGAGGTATAATTTCAGGTCTGTATCGCCCTGCTCCAGGTTGGAGGTGATTTCTCCCTTGTGGAGGGATGCACACTCATTTGTATGACCAGACAGATTTATCAATACTTTGCCATGATGCTGCAGGCCTGTAACGATCACACTGATGTCTCTGCAGTGTTAGCATTAATGAGCAGGAAATGGAGAGGTGTGTGTCCTTTATTATTAGCTACATGATAGCATGGCGCTGTCAATAAGTCATTACAGGGATAACGATCAAGGGCAGACTGATGCATCGAGCCCTGTTGGATTTTTTTTCTGTGGGATAAAAACGTGCAACGATGGATTTCATTCACAGCTGACTGTTTTTCAGACGATACTGACGTAAACTGTGGTGACGCTCTTCATCCTCATCTACGCACACCATCATCACAGCCTCTGTTTGACAGTCGCCATGGTAATATTTCCCTCACTTCAGCCTCTTCCGATTTTCTGTGTATGCGTTGCCATGGAAACTGAAATATTCTTTTTGAGCCCGAGGCTTTTTGTCCCTTTGTCTGACGGAGAATAGGAACCACATGCTGCAGAGCAGTGTGTGTCAAAATGGCATTAGTCATCTAACTTCACGGTGTGAGTGCGGCCGGTGCGGAGATTCATTTTCACTGTAACATCTGTCATTAGATCACAAAGTCAAACAAACAGAGGTCAATCCCACACTTCCTTATTACAAGCTTCAGATTAAGGATTTACAGAAGATTTGAAAAATCACTCCATGACTGAGGAAAGGTCATAAAAGCCTTCAATAGACCTACAGTTGTCTTTGGCACACTATAATCTGAGCATACAGATTAAATCTAGCTTCTGAGTAATAACGGTGATAGATGTACATGTATTGATTAACCCCTTAAAGCCTGTTGTATCATATTTGATACATACTTTTATGAAACCTCTATCTAATCAATATGATCAACAAACTACTGAAAAGAACATCTGAAATCAATCAGAGAAAAGATAAAAATGTCTTCCAGTGAATTATCAGTCGCCAAAAACACCTAATGTATCAAATGAGATACAAAAAATATCTATGTAAAGTTTTATGGAAATTTTGATTATTTTGGATTTCAGTAGAAAGTGAAATAAGGCAGAATTTAACTGTTTTTTAAATGAGGACTGGCTCATCCCAGTGAAATGTATTATTTCAATAAATGATTTACCATAATTTTTCGATTATAACACGTACTTTTTTGCTTTTAAACAAGCTCTAATTTGTCAGGTGCGTATTATACACTAGTACAAGCAAAATACTTAAAATATTTCGTCTCACCAACATCGCGATTGCACCACATCTGATACAAAAAGCCGAAATATTCTCTTTCTCTGCGAAACATTGCACTGTGATTGGTCAGAGACATTGGCATGTTGATAGCTGCTCCCTGATTGGTCGGTACACTACGACTGAGCATGCTCGGGCAAAGTAATTGCACATGCATGAAGCAAAAGGTGTTTCCGCATCTGTTTGAGAAAGAAAATCGTGTAATTGTTGTGAAAATACTGAAATTTCATTGATTAAAACTTCGAATAAAGGTAATTTTTTAGTTGTCTGAGAGAGTAAGGTTTAGGCAAAATTTGGGTGAGTGTTATATTCGAGTACAGTGTTTTTCAGGCAAAAATCATGAAAATATGGGATGCGTGTTATAATCCAGAAATTACGGTAATGTATTTTTGGAATTTCATGATAACAGAACACTGGACTTCCATTGGAGAAAAGTCAGGAAAAAGCAGTTTTGTCCCATCAACACATGGACCAAGACTCCTGGTTATGTTGATTATAATGCCAAGGACATCATGAAAACTGGCAAAGATTCAACAAGATGCTAAATATTCCTCAGAGATGTTGGTCCATATTGACATAGGCACTCTATTAGATTGAGATCTGGTGACTGGAGTACTGTGAAAACAACACTTAGGTTGGCTGTTGCGTTTCAGTGATGCTTAGTTTGTACTCAAGGTTTGAAATTGTGCCAAGAAAATATGTCCCACATCACTACACCATCAATTGGCCTGAACTGTTGATCCAGGGCAGGATGGACCCATGCATTCATGTCTTCTTCACCAAATTCTGACCCCACCTTCTGAAGGTCAAGGCAGAAATCCTTACAGACCAGGCAACAGTTTCATCATCTTCAGTTGTCAAATTCTGGTTGACCCTTGTCTAAATTGTACCTTCAGTTTCATGTTCTTTGCTGAAAAGAGTGGCACAAGTCAACGCTAAAAGTCACTTCAATCATCTTTCTTTCCAATTCCCAATGCATTGAGTTGTTGCTGTGGGATTGGCTAACTAGCTGTTTGTGTTACAATCAGTTCAATAGGTGTATACAATTAAGGGAACTGTAACTGTATATTGATGGATTTACTTATTAAACTAGATTCTTACTGGCATTTGTTGACTGTGGCTAATTGTGGAGCAATGAAGTATTTTGTGGTTTTATTTTGAAGGAGTGAGCTTGCAAACCAACTGTATGGCCAGGGACTGATTGGCTGGCATTTCAGCTCATTTAACCAGCAAAGAAAGTAGTTGACTGAGATGTGAATGGGAGCAAAAACAGCTGACTTGATTCACAGAGTGTAATTGGTAGTATCAAGTGCTCAGAGCTGAATTACAGTGTTTCGTGAGTAGTAAGTATCCATCTTTGTAATGGTGTATTCATCAAGTGTTATGAACCATATATTGTCAATTAAACTGCATATTTTAATGCCAACTAAAGTGGAAATAAACTCTGACCATGCGGTTTGTATTCTTCAACCACACACTGAAATAACTGTGCATTCTTCCACCTCCCATGTCCAATCCCTCTCTGCTCTTATATCCTGTAATGCATATTTCTTATTTACTCTGATTTATCACTGCCTGTGCAGAATTGGATTAAGCGAAGCAAACTGGCAGAAAATACCATTTGTTAAAGTTGGGATGATCTGATTATCTCTGCTCGGGCCATTCCAGCAAACATCATGGGTGGGGGGTTTGAGACTTCTAATAAATAGAGAGGAAAACAGATGATGGCGTGGCGCTGAGGCTTAGCAACCACTAATATTTTGGAGACAAACATTAGGCGTTAAAAGATTTGCAACACTAGCGGCATGGCAGATCTGTCTCTATACTGGCTATGCAAACAGTGTTACATCTCACTGAGTGCTCATGTCATGCTCACGGCTGAAATTATGGACGCTTCGGTCGCTTTTTTCCAAAGGCATTCGGAGTTATGGTGGCTTGACATTTGTGGGATGAGCTGCAGTGAAAACGTGAACGAATGGATTTGAGGCTCAGTAATGTGATCCCATTAACCTTCATGGGGTAGAGAGCAACAGTGGAAGATTGGTTTGTGCACAGCTTGATTGCGGATTATTAACTTCTCTGATACTTGACCCCTATTCCTCTTTCATGGTTTGGTAATAATTCTCTTAAAAGAAATTAGGGCTGTACAGCAAACTGACTTTCAGGCAATGACAGTGCTCTTTTTCTTGTGGTTGGAATAAGACAGTTGCCTTGCTGAATTTCCCTCTCAACAAGACCTATATTATTTACTTTTTTTCACATCATAATTTATTGAAGTTTATAACCACAAAAATAAAGCTTTATCACAATTTCACTTTCATTGCTGCATGGTTGTATCTCAAGGTTTGACAAGTAGGTTTGACAATGCCTTTCGATTAAAAAAGTAAGAGAAACTCAAAGTTAGTTGGCGTATATTAAAACAAAATGAAAAAAAGTCTGTATTTCTACATGGATTTTGGGGATTTTAAAAGAAAATAACAGACATCCAGAAAGCCAAACAACATGTATTTTAAAAATTTTGGAAACCATTCACTGATTATGTTGAAAAGTCCCAAAACACATTATTTACATTTACTGTTGATGAGGACTTAGACACATCTTGAGTGTATTGAACATGCAGCTAACTGGCCAAGCACACAGCTGATGCAGAAAGCCCCCTCTCCTCCAAGCAGCAGACCAGGCTAAATTATTACAACCATCGCAGACAGCGACTAAATGCTTAGTGCTCTCCTTGCTCGAAAATAAGGAAAAGAACACTAATAAGGACACTGCTACTCCTTTGAATGTCTTATTTAAATTAAAGCTCAGCTCAGTAGACAAGTCCAAAGTAATATGTAGCTTCTGATATTAAACTTTTCACCGATTGTTGCTTGCTTTATAATACACTTATTGATCTGCAGATGTTTGTTCTTCTCTGTGGATCAGTTAATGTTGCTAATTAAGAAAAGGCACTTTAATACAAGGGACCCAAGCAACAGATCTGGTCCACTTGACATCAACAAACATTTTATAATGAATACAATGTACTGTACTCCGTCACTGTATCTCAGGCATGCATGACATTTGAGGGTTAATGTGCCCAAGCAGTGGGCAAGAATATGGCAGTACGATATTTATCATAAAACTAAACATGCCAAACATCACAATTTTTCAAATAAAAACTATTATTTTATGTATGTATCTTAAGAACCCACTGTGCTGTATGCATAAAAATACCTTTTATTATCAGTGTTTATATTTTTGTTTAAAAAGGTTGTGGGCCCCGCAATATTTTTGACTTAATTATTTGCTCACAGGGACAGAAAGAACAGCAAAAAGTGCAATGGGGAGATGGAAATCCAAATGTATAAATGTCTGCTGCCAAGTAGCTGTAACACTAAAAGACAAAGTAAATGTCTGGACTTTTTATTAGCTACTTGATAACAACTAAAGTATTGATACAGTACTGCACCACAAAATATCACAATATGTTGGTGTACTTCCTGTACAGTCTTTGGATGCTCCTCATGGAGAATTGAGAAGGTTTTTTAAATGTCTTTGCATTTCCCAGTGTCCACACGATTAAATGCACAGTATATGTGGAGGCAGGAAGAGAAAAAGCAACTATAGAGGAACTCCTCATAAGTTCAACTGTGGTCACATCAACCTACTTCAGTGTCATTTTGCACTCCTGCATAATTCCTGATAAACACTATATTTGACAGAATAGGCACTTTCAAGCTGTCTCCTACCTCTAAGTCGTGATTTTAGTCCACACTGGTGTAGCACTGCAGTAATTATTTAAATTATAAATCTAAAAGCCAAGATCAGGAAGATGCTGTTTGGAGAAACAAGCATTGCATTTGGCTGAACTTTACCTCTTACTTCACTCTGTTTGTTTTACTGCTACAAAAACCGAGGCTTGAGGGCATGACCGTTGAGTTTTTGTGGAAATAAAGTTTTTTGGAGTCTGTGGGAAAGTTGGAGGACACATGACTGATGTGCAGATTTGGTTATATTTAGATCAAAGTGACTCAAATGTGGCTACTTTATGGCAACAAAGAGTGCATATAAACAATCCAGAGTTTTATAATTGGTGACATTTACTCGAGCCAAATAAAGTCCTTGTATGTCCAAATCAACTTGAAAAGGATGCCTCTTGTTATAATCATGATGACCAGTATGAATTTGTTTTAAGATCATATAAACTTAAGAATAGCTTACTAGCTGACTATTTGACGATTTTGAGATGAGATTGATTGAAGCATCTACCCTCAACAATTTACATAACAGGCATATTCTGCAGTTCTTGTATGAATAATTTCAACGATTATAAAGCCGAGTTAGTCTATACAGAACTGCTAGGAACAGAAAAAAAGTCCAGGTCCTGGACAATCATCTAGGTAACACAAGAGAACATAGGTTAAAGAAAAACATAACCAGGCCCAGCATAGAACCTTGGGGAACTCCAAGAAACAAGACTTAAACTGAAATATATGCTTCGAAATTTCAAAGGGAATTTCTTGGCTAAAAGCTCAGAGAAGCATTAATCTAAAGTTGAGCCATACACAGCCAACAACTGCCTAACCCTTTATACCAAGGGTTATACATTAATGTCTACCTCAGCTACCTCAGAATAACTGACCGAAGCAGCACATTCGGCAGTTATGGGCATAAAACTTCAATATTAATAATCAATTTAGGATCTGTATTCACAGACAGCACCTTTTGCACTTGTTTTCAAATCAAAAATAACATAGTTAAGCGTTCTCAGCACTCCGAGTTGAACTTCTGAGTGAGCGCCACGCTGGTTAATCTCTCTTTTACCTCACTGGCCAATCAAATTCAAGGGAATATCCTCCTGGTCCTCAGCTTTGTCCTCAGTAGTACATGATTCCTTGACTGTGGTGATATTTTGGTGGATTTTAAATGGCCTTACATGAGTTACCAAGAGACATGGGGGTCACCTCTTGTTACCTGTTAGTACATAAAGGGCCAGCAAAAACTGCTGTGAAACTGAGGCTGAGAGGGTGTCAACCTGAAAACATACTCCCACAGAACACAGGTGTTATAAAGCACTTTACAAAACAACAGAAGACGGTTACAGTGTTAAAAAATACCGTTAAAGGAATTTTCACGTGGCCAAGAAAAAGGTTCACTGAAGTGGGCTAAGAATAGAACCTTGAGGAACACCACAAACCAGAGAATAATTAGTGTGAACCTATAGACAAAAAACTGAACAAGAGCTACTTTGTTGAAAATGCAGGTAAACTGTTGAACGTCTCAGTTTGTAAGTTTGAATAGTGTCACTGCAGGTCACTCAGCCTTTCAGCTCATTGTTGCCAGACTCCAGCAGTGACACCAGGAATTAGTCTGCCCCCTTGGCTCTTCTGTCAGCATTCCAGGGGTTTCATAGTTTGACACTTCAGAACTGAAGCTCATCCATCCCCTTCAGAAACCTGCTGGGCAGGAGCAAGCTGACCGAGCAGAGGCCTCCTATTTAACTTTTCCAACTGTTTGTCTTTTCCTTCGCAGTGTGTGTGTGCGTACATGTGCGTGTGCCCCGTCAAGCTGTGAGTGAGGTCAAGCAGCAGGGAAAAGGGCTTTCTCAGCCAGCGATAAGGAATGGCATACACCGAAAAACACACAGCTGTGCTGAATAAAATGCTCTATTAAAGAGCGGACAGGGAATTTCTTCCTGCTGGACACGTTACGGACTTGGGCACACACACTTGGGCTGCTCTCCAGGTCATCTGTGTTCATGTCTTGTTTTCCTTCAATGACTGAATGGCAGCTCTGTTGCTTCAGTGAACTGAGTGGTCTAATAACAACAGAGCTGACAGCAGGGGCAATGACTCAAAGACATCAGTAATGAGAGAGGCCTGCGCATCGAAGTCTTAATGTGAAGTCATCAGTGTGGCTCAGAGTTAAACGTTCACTGCCTCAGTCTGTCAAATGTCACAGCTAAGCCCTACACGAATCCACAAGGAGTGCATAACGATATTTTGCTGTCTTGATATGTTGAGCACAGGCCTACAATAGAGTAAGGTGTTATCCGTGAGGTTGACTTCAGTCTCTCAACCCTGGTGATGTGCAACAGCCTTCTGGTGGACAGGAAGTGAAAAATACAGAAGGTTGGAAGGTGACCTGCTCTCATTAGGTATCATCGAGATATTATACATTCACTTTACAGATATTGAATAATTTACCTGGCTTTTAGGTGATCATAAGTAAATATTAATGCAGATCTACAGAACTACAAGCCAAATAAAGCTGTAGTGTCTAACATGACACCATTTGAAGGCGACCTTTTCTATATGATACATCACATCAAGACGGTTTCAGTATATTTTTTGAGAATTTGGTTTTTAGTAATTTACACAAACTTAACCTCGAGGCACTGTTTAACATAATGAAATATAACCACTCACTCTTCATGTATCTTTACAGGTCCAGTCAACAGTATGTTGACAAAATTTGCGGAACATTTGATCGCCTGACGCACAATAATTGTTGGGAAACTGCTCTGCCCTGTACTTTGGAGTTAGTCGGGAGTTTCGTAGCTCCTTTGTCACTTTAGCCGGAGTCTCAGGCGGCGGCTTTGACATGTTTGTATTGTTAATGAGGGGAGGAGGAAGGGGAGGGGAAGTGAAGTGTGCATTGTCCCCAGCCTTAGTGACCCCCTCGGAGCATTTTCCTGGGAGATACGTCAGGAAAAAAAAGCTTTTATGTAAAATGTCGTCCATTTCCATGATATTCGGTGTTTATATTGAATTCCGTGTTTAATGTCCAATTCCGTGATTCTGACTTTCCGACTTTATAGAGCCCTACATATACTGGGGCAGGGTGATATGGCCTAAAATAAAATCTCAGATTTCTTCCACAAAACTCGATTTACAATTTTAATCGATTTTTTTCCCTCTCAAAAAAACACCTCAAGGTGACACAAGAATGACACGAAATCAAATGTTGCCTTTGTATTATCAAAAAGCATTTCCGAACCAAGTTAAAGTTAAAGTGTGTGTCATAAAATGCTGATTATGCAGTTCAAACGTAGGCAGGTTTTTCTACATAAGCACTGAGAGCTGAGGTATTTTCACAGTATATTCACACGAAACTCTCTGATTCGTGTTTAATCTTATTTAGAAAACTAATACAAGCCTATTAAAGTGCTTGTGCAAAACCTGACAAGGCCTACCATCATGAAAACTGTACATTTTCAGTATTTATATTTTCAAACTAGTAAGTCAAGAAAAAAAAACTACTACACTACACTATTCTATTCAGCATAGAGAGGCTTCATGTGAATCATCATTGAATGATTTGAGAATAAAAACAGGCCTCTTGAAGGAGAGGTTTTCCCACAAGACGCACTGGAAAAGGTCAGCACGATGGAATTTTATATTTCAAAGATGAAAACTGACGTAAAATGGTTTTGCTCTGAACAAAATCAGCGTCCATAAACACAGACACATTAGAGTTGTAATCCCTCTGTCTGGATAAGGCATTAGATAAATAGCAGCGGTGTCTCCTCTCTTTCTTTTCCCCCTCCGTCTTAACCTCTCCCTCTTCCTGACCTCTCCTCCCCGTAGACGAGGAGGAATGCATGACCGGTGATTCAGATGACTTGAATGTTCAAAGCGGCTCCGGCGATTCATTTCAATTCACTTCAATCTATCCCACCTTGATCAGAGATTAAGACAAAGCTCAACCTGTCTGAGGATGAAAAATGAGCCTGGTGACTGATTCCTATACCCCTGTCCTAACTACATCTCCTCCGACACATGAGCACTGTTCTTAGAGCTCTGATGTGTGGGGAACATATTGAGAATGCATCACCACGACCTCAGATGCTCTTTTTCACTGCAATCTTACTGTTTATCTGCACTTGTAAGGTACTTAATTTTACACATTTGGTTTGGATTATGAGCCTCTGTAAATGCAAACTTGTATTTTTCCAGCATGTCACATTTGTTATGTCATTTTTATGATTGTAATAACCAGCTCTACAGTTTTCCATACTTCTTTTCAAAGTGATAGAGAGCATGGGCCAGCTTCTAATGATTCGCCCTCCTTCCACAATCATAGACTATCACTGTGGAAATAATAAAAGGAATTGAAATACAACTTGACTGCACTGTTTCCATATGGCCAAAGGACTGGGGTGATTGTGGATTATGATGGCATCATCATTTTCAAAGGCACAATCAGGGTTTTGCAGTTAGTCATGATGATTCTGCATCATTTTATCCTGAAATGTTGATGCTTGTTTTGTGTGGTTGGTTGTTGTATGATTTAACATTATTCACTTAATATGATGAATGTATAAAATCAAACTATTATTCTTTCAACCTTTCAATGTGTTACAGTTGTGCAGAAAAATGTCCGAAAGTGCCGACATGAGTAGCATTTTGGCAATTCCAATTCTTAGGCCCCATCTGAAGTTACCCCCATCATCTCAAATATATTGTGTTTAACGACGACACTATATTTTTCTTCCATATCTGTTTTTATCTCTTTTTTTAATATATTGAAAATAAACAAGGTTCAGATCAATTCAATTCAATTCAAAAAGAATATTTGCTATCAAGAAGGAGTTCAAAAATGGCTCCTCAAAGTTAGTTTACAGTCCAGACTACGATGTATCACATGAAACCATGATCGTTTTTATGTCGGATTAAAACCCACATACATTTTATTTACTGTCCGTCTGATCTGACCTTTTCCCCTTTAGGGTGACTTCACCTGGAGCAGCCTGTCGGGGCGGAGCGTGCGTCTGACGCCAGTTGCAATCCAGAGCCTGTCAGAGCTGGAGAGGGCCAAGCTGCAGGAAGTAGCCTACACCCGTTTACACCAGGACTACGACCTTGGATGTCAGATAACCATTCCAAAAGGTTGGAGAATGAGTGTTTTTATGCGTGTTGAAACCCAGAGTTAACCCCTGATATGTCATCTTTATCTTTGTTTGTCCGGATGGGTTGGATTTTACTGTGCTAGCAAACGTCTGATAACAGCAAACATTCAGGACCCAAATTTATGATGTTGTTAACTGTGACAAAACACATCTGGGGTCCAACTCTTAAACGTTTGACTCCTTTGATATTCTTAACCCTGTTTTGCTGTCTAAGCTGCTGCGTCTTCTTTCAAGTGTCCCATAAAGTAAAGCCAACGCTCCAGCCTCGGACCACATCCTCCCTCTGTATCTAAGGGAAGTCTTGTTGGGTGCATGTTTGGGGAAGTTGTGACAACACAGATATAAACCACTTCACATTGGGATCGGGTGCTTCCTGTTTGACGTAATATCTGGAGGCTCCCCCATCTTGTGGAGACACGCGACTGCTTTTCCGGTACAGCTGAGGTGGAGTGTACTTAATAATCCAACGAGTCCCCATGGAAACTTAAATATAAAGTGGTCTTGTGGAGCTACATTAAAGCCAAAAGGCTGCATTGGGAATGATTGGTGGGTAAGATTTTGGAAAATAACTATAAGAGGCGGATAAATCCTGATATAGTGAATCTTGTAAGATTATTGTTGAAAGTGTGGACGTCGTGGTTTGTTTCCTGCAGGACCCACCCGTGCTAAAAATGTCCACATGCATCATAACCTAAAGACAGGAGGGAAGTACATACATAATCCTACTTCATGGAAAGCACTGGCTTTTACATTAACTTTAGTAGTTGGCCAACTTAACTGGACTGATGAGTACATTAAATGAGGAATCTCACATATATTACACAACTCTGGTCAATTTCCTGTTGGCCTACCAACATAAAACAGGATAAGAACAGGTTTTAAATCTGTCATACATTGATTAATCATTTGTTTTGTATTATTAGAATCAGCAGTGTCCACAGTTTTTGCTTCACTTTTGTTCCAAAATATGCTAAATAGACTTCTTGGTATGCAGATCACAAGTAAAGTTTAAATGCATTTAGAGCAAGTTGCAGCTGAAAGAATTGATTTAGTATTGAATCTAATGCAAACTGAAAAGCTTGTGTGGTGAGTGCAGGAACAAACAGAACATTCTGTAATTTTCTCCCCATGGCAATCACTGCATATAGAAAACAAAAGTGGGATCAGAACCAAACCTGGAAGTGCTCCATTGTTAAATGGTAGAATAATAAAGTGACTTCCTTTTTAATAGCCAGAATAGCCAAATTTGCTGTGGCATTGTTTCAATAAGCTTCTGCAATGTCACAAGATTTGTCCCAGATCACAGCACTGCCCCAACAGGCTTGTACAGTAGGCACTAGGCATGATGGGTGCATCACTTCACCTGCCTCTCTTCTTACCCTGATGCACCATCACTCTGGAACAGAGAAAATCTGGACTCATCAGACCACATGACCTTCTTCCAGTCCTCCAGAGTCCAATCTTTATGCTCCCTAGCAAACTGAAGCCTTTTTTTCCAGTAAGCCTTACTGATTAGTGGTTTTCTTAAGGCTTAGCAGCTGTTCAGTCCCAATCCCTTGAGTTCCCTTCACATTGAGTGTGTGGAAATGCTCTTACTTTCACTATTAAACATACCCCTGAGTTCTACTGTTGTTTTTCTTCTATTCGATTTGGTCAAACGTTTAAGTGATCACCGATCACGATCATGCAGGATTTTTTTCGAACACATTTCTTTCTTGAAGATGATGCTTCCCCACTATCCTTCCAGTTTTTAATAATGCGTTGGACAGTTCTTAACCCAATTTTAGTAGTTTCTGCAATCTCCTTAGATGTTTTTTTCTGCTTGATGCATGCCAATGATTTGACCCTTCTTAAAGAGACTAACATCTTTTCCACAACCACAAGATGTGTCTTTCCACATGGTTTTTTAAGAAATGAGAAGCTACTCATTACATCAGCTGGGGTTAAATAAGTAGTTGCCAGCTGTTGGATAATCACACGTGCAGTAATTATCCAACAGGAGGCTCGTACCTATTTACTTAGTTAAATCCAGGTGATGACTTTTCTTTTGGCCAGGCAGTGTAGCTTAAAAACTTTAATATTACTATCCACAGATACGAAAAATTCCTACAATGTTTACAGCCAATATCTCAGTCATTTGTGTTGGGTGTAGATATCCCCTACTTTGACTTTGTTTTTTTTTTTATAAAATTGGTATCTTTTGAAACTGTTTCAGTGCAAGGAACCGGCCAATTTTAGTTAAGTGGGAACTGAACACCTTTGACAAAAAGTACTGATATTGGCATGGCAAAAATAAGTTAACCAATAACAGCATATTGGACATCATCAAAAATCCAATCATCATGCATTCCTAAAAGCCAGGGCTCGACTTGTGAAACAATGGAGAAAAACACCCCCATTCAAATCTTTGGAAATTCTAGTTGTTATTTAAAAATATAAGTCCAATCTTTTAGGCAATAATACTGAAACTCTGGTAAAATCTAGAAAACAAAAGACAGACAACATCCCTTAAAACAATATTGTCCCCTCTTTTGGTTCTTACACTACAAAATGAGCACTCACCATCTTTTACTTCTTTCAAGCTTTAAGTATGGCAGCAGTTAATGACTGTGGCATCAGCAAAGAAATAAAGATAACATTTTGATTTATTCTGCCAATGGCAAGTAGAAGTGCTACGAGAGCACAAACCTCTGCCAAGTTGTTTCCAACACTGTCAAGTGACTTATTGTCTAAAATGTGGGAAACTGCGCTATCAATAAATTATTGAAAAAAGAAATCCTTAATCCACATCTGGATTCAGATCGCCAGAGTCTAATCACTTCTCCCTTGTGCCATTACCAACATTTTCTGAAAATGTCATTAAAATCCATCAAGAACTTATTAATTATTAGTGGAAATGTGGAAAAGTCTCATAACGTCGCAAAATGCTTTACAAATTTCCTGGATCTCTGTGCGTATTCGGATCGCCACAAAAATCTTCTTCCTTGTGTCATTACCAACAAGTACTAAAAATGTTATCCAAATCCAAACGTTAACCAAGCCTCGAGGCACTCCATTATTCATCTGTAGAGTGGTAGCACCCTCGACATAATAGCCCAGGTCCTGCCAAGAGGTGATCGCAAAACAACTCAACTGAGAACTTATGTTAGCTTTTAGACGATAAAGAAAAGGAAGAATAACTCAGAGGTTTTCATACAAATTACCAAAGCTCAAGAAGAAATATGATGATGTAAAGTTTTAATTCCAGCAGAAATATCATCCTTTCATTTCCACTGTAATGAATCATCTCCTGACAGCACATATTTGTCTTCTAATCGTCTGGTTAGAAAATGGTGCTGGTTTGTTTACATCTTGTTTTATCACTCTAGCACCCATTTTGAGCTCCACTGGACTTTGTTTTGGCGCTGCTGCTGTGTTTTCAGGCCTTAGTATCTCATTCTTGTAATCAGACTGGTCACTTTTTGCTTACACGGATACACACACTGTACAGCCTGCAGCGTTTCCTCACTGCACTGTATAGGAGTGGATTGGCAGCCGTGGATTATCCGGGGCCTTTGCGTTCCAGCTGAAGGTTAAACCTCTCCCCAGCATGATTTAATACCTACTTGTCTGTGTTGCTTATGAATTCCAGAGCCCCTAACGGCTGCCATGTGCTTGCTAGGGAGATATTTCAACTCGTGTGTAAGAGAGACAGTGTGATTGCTATTTCAGCGGCGTTGAAGTGGGCGTCAAAGCCCCGCTGTTTCTCATATTCATCCGGGTGCTAGGGGTCATGTTTCTAGTGTTTCTCCATGAGCTCAAAAACAGTTTATAGGGAAATAGAAGCTAAATGAGATGGGACGAGGGTGTGATGAGAAAAGAAGGTTCATCAGACGGGTTGGGAGTTGGATTTTTGGGGGGTTTGGAGGTTTGGGGGATTTCCGTATGGCTTTGGGAGCCATCTGTCAAAAATCCAAACCATTTCCTATCTCTGCTTCACCCCTCTCTCTCTCTCTTACTTCACTCTCCATCAAAACATCTGCTTTCTTTCTCCAGTGTCACACCCCCTCCTCATCTCACCCACCTATTTTTCTCTCAGGTTCTCTCTAAACTACATGAGCCCAAGTTGAAGTTTTTGTTTCAGCATGAACGCTTTTAATGATGCACATTTTTCAAATTAAGCACCTCAACGACAGAAAAACAAAGAGATCATCAACGCAGACTCTGGCTGGTTTTAAGTCACCATAAGCAGAAAGAATTAAGAGCCTATTTTTTAATATTATTTCTGTCCGTATGAAAAATAAAAGTGGGCTGAGTACTGAACCTTGAGGTATCCCCATCTACATTTGCTCAATGACTAAACTGGGATCTTCAATCTTCATGATATAGTGCAGAAGCACCAAAATAAATCCTCAGAAAGCCCTGAAAATGGCCTCAAAAAGAACCAAGCAATGGTGAAAATAATTTAAAAATATGATCATGACAACTTGTCTCTAGGTTGTGGTGGAAAGAGCCAATGAAAATGTTAACAGTATTTGCCAGGATTTTATTATGGAAAGTACATGATCAATAAGAGATATAAGATTGCCAAAATAAGCCTCCTACCTGAGAATAGGATGCTCTCAAAATTTGTACGTGATCCGTGCATGTCTCAGCCAAAATAGGGAGGAGAATGAAAAATAAGGAGCCATTTTTCACTTGTTTTAGCAGATGTGTATGTCTACATTGTTATAGGATGTCACATAAAAAGTATAATCAAGTCAATGAATCAGGTTACTTGTGGGTAGATTTATTGTCTATATATTTGATTGACCCACTTTATGTATCTTTGTAGAGACAGGGCTGTAGCAGCAGGGAGATGCAGCCACATTGTAGCCCACCTGGTTTGAAAAATGTAGAGTTGTGAGCAGGAGCTGGCACATTTATAAGCCACAAGCATCCAGTGTGCTTAAGCTGCAAGGCAGTTATGTAGATAGTGAACAAATGTGGGCCATGTACCGAGCCTTGAGGTACCCCAGGAACAACGCCTCAACAGGTACCTTCAAGCTTCAAAGAAAATTTCCAGTTCTTACAAATGGACCACACATCTGAGCTTAAGCTGTAACTATTACAGCAATTAGTTTGAGTGAAAGCATTGATAAAACATATGGTTTAGTTAATATTATACTGAACAATCCTTGTTAAAAGTGATCCTGACTTTGCATAAGAGATCCAAAGTTAGTTCTCTAATCACTGTCAGTCTGTAAATCATCTTACAGTATTGTTTTTGGCCTTTGTACAGCAGCAGAAGCATGTGCCTTCAAATAAGCTCAAAACAGATTTATTTAATTAAGATAATGGTTGAACTGTAACTTCATGTTGCATATGTTTTAGCTTTCAGTTGCAAAAAAGACACTGATAGCTAAAGGGGTTGAAAAGTTGTCAACAGCATTGAAATTCAATAGATGATTTTGATATACTGAAAAATGAATCTAATATTATGTAGATAGTGAAAGACAGTGGGCCAAGTTCTGAACCTTGAGGTACTCCATGTCCAATATATAAGGTCTGGCATAGCATTGGTTATAGCATTGGTTCTACCACTGGTATGACAAAGTCTAAAACTATTTTTTTGTTTATCTTGGAGTTCTTAAATGAACCATAGATTTCTAATAAATCACCTAAATGCAACCCCCCCCAATATTGTTTCCATGGCATTTATGTAAAAAATGAAAACTATTGGGCCGAGAACTGAACCTTGAGGTATCCCACCTACATTGCATAATGACTGAAAAAAGCAACTTCCCTCTTAAAAGCACATACATGATAAAATATTCAGCAAATCCACCCCTATAAAGTCAATCTAGACCCTAACCAACCAAAAGAAAATTAATAAAAAATAAAGCCACAACACCTTCAATTTCATGAGTTAATGACTGCATGATATTCAGAATTCATTCTCTATCTTTGTGCAGAAAAGCCTTTCATGTTTCTCAACTAATATAACTTCTTATCTTTCTCAGTTCAAGCTTAGTTTTTCTTTCCAGCTTGAACTCCTTAAATGACTTGCAATAAATATCCTGATCTGGCAACAAACTCGAAAATAGAAGACAAGCAGCAGAGTTTGAGTTGTTCCAATATGTCAGAAAAAGTTGGACATATCCTGAAACTGAACCTGCGTATTGACGCAACAAGCTAAAGCAACCATCAAACCTATGAGGGGAGCTGGATAGAATTTCCTGAATGACTCATTTGATACAGCAGGAGGAACATCTGGAGGTTCAAACTGAGGCTACAGCACCATTACTCCAGAGCGAGCCTCTCTGCATGGGTCCACAAAGATCCGTCGGGGTTGGTTTTGGATACCAGAAGCCAAACAGAACAAAGTGGCCGAACGATAGCATCAAGAGCTGCTGAGGTTTCACAAACTGACATCCTGGCCCCCAGACGACGAGTCGCAGACTTTCAAGTTGCCAGTGCCGTGATTTCCAGATCTTCCTGATCATTAATCAGGGGTCGTTCATCATGTGGACAGCTGACAAAGTGGTCTTCCTTGTTTAAGTGCACTCCAGTCCAGAAACCTGGATTTAAAGTGCTCACATATGCATTCATACATTCCTTTTGAAACCTGGTGTTGTTTATCATGGCTTTTTCTGCAAGTGAGGTACTTTAGATGCTGATGCCAGGAAAAAAGGACTTATAAAGTTAATAACCAAGAAATAGCAACTCTTGGCCCATTATATGTGGGACTGTTTGTCTTTTAGGTTGTCCACGGTTTGTGTTTTTTGTCTTTCAATATGCTCCGTGGGTTTTATTCCTATTATTGTTTGTTTTTTTATGTGTTGACACCAACCTGCCAATGAGACTGGGAGTGGAAATTAGCCACTTGGCTATAATCCCATGTATTCACATGTAAATGTCCATTTAATGCATACCATCCCTTTTAAAAAAAACTCAATTCTCAATCTCAATTAATGGACTAAATGGTAAACAGACTTGAGCTTATTTGGCGCTTTTCTACTCTTTCTGACCACACAAAGCAGCTTTACACCACAGGTCACACCTAAACAATTAAACCTATTTGCCTTCACATTTACTCACTGATAGTTGGAGTATTTATGTCAGTTCCATCAGTATCAACTGACACATTCACGCCCTTTCATTTACACACCACTGATGCAGCGGTGGAAGCAACTTGTGGTTAAGAGTCTTGCCCAAGGACACATCGCCATGTGACAGCCTGAGCTGGGCTTGAACCTGCAACCATCCATATACAGATCAAGTGCTCTATCAGACTGCGCCACCAACACCCCAAAGTACAGGCCTACCCACCCTTAAAGGGATAGTTCAGTATTCTTGAAGTTAGGTTGCATCAAGTACTTGATCATAGCCAGTGAAGTGGCAGTACAAAACTTTAAGGAGAACAAGCCCAAACTTTGAGGAAGGTTCACTGTTGTTGGCATGTGCAATTCTTTTGCTTAATTGGGTGGGTTTTATATCAGGACAAGCCACAACACTATGTACTTCCTGAAGGAAAAATTAAGCACTCTGAAATTTTTGCGTAATCGTGCATTTGACGTAACATAGCATTGTGGCTAATTTTTTCGTAAAACTCACACAATTACATGAAATAACTGTAACAGCCAACAGCAGGGCACCTTACTGGTAGTCTGAGCTCATTCTCCTTAAAGGTATAGCGCTCCTACTTGACAACGGTATCACACATAAATACTGTGTTTTACTGTGTTGCCACTCATAAGTATTAACATACTAGGGCTGTCACCTTGTATTAGATATTCAAATAACCATTCGAATATGGGGATAAATGTCCGTAACCGAATAGTAAATAAAATATTCGAATGTAAAATATTGACTTTAGCGGCACATCAGGGCGCCTGGAGCAGTGGACGGTTTCATCCAACAGAGGGCGCTCTCAGTGCAGCTTGACCCTCAGCCACATCCGCTGCTCTCTTGACCTCAGTAAACAACGAGTTGCCACTTCGAGCGGACGTTAACAGCACCGAATCATCTGAGGAGCGCTGTGTGGTAGTATTTTGGGTTCTACACCGTTGATGGCAACGTTAAAATCAAAGATCGGGCTGTGTGTCGGTTATGTGCAAAGCAGCTTAGTCACTCATCCTTCACATCAAATCTGCGGGCTCAACCGTCGGCTTTCATTCAAGTTAAACCGCCGAGTGCAGCGGCGCTTCGTCAAGAGTTCAACCCCGTGTGATTGCGTTTTTTTCGGCAGGGTCTTTACCGAAGGGGCTGATAAGAGAGTCTCTGTCCCTTACTACGGGGGGGTGGGGGGTGCGCAAAATAATCGAATATCTTCGGCTATTTGGGCATATGTTCGAAAACGTTCGAGTTTGATTTTTAGGAAAAGTGACAGCCTTATAACATACTGGAAAGCTTGGGCCAAAAAAGCATCCTAAATCCAGTAAACCGCATCACAGCACAATGTTTCCATCCAGCAAACCCCTTCACACAAACTAGCCTCTGCAAATAAACAAGAAAAGCCATTTAACAGCATTATCTGCTGACTAATACCAGCCCTGACCCTGTCTGACACTTCAGTAAATGGATCCGAGGTCACAGACAGGTTTTCTCCGGTTAACCGTAGTCGGCATTCCTGACATGAGTTCATTAGATATAAAGGAGATAGCAGGTATGGAAACCATTTCTAACACATGATTTATTTTCTTGTTTTTCTTCCGGCACAGATGGACAGAAGAGGAAAAAGTCGCTGAGGAGGAAGTTGGACTCGCTTGCGAAAGAGAAGAGCAAAGACAAAGGTACGCCAAGTTCTTTTACTCGAGCTCAGAGGGTTTTGACTCTTCTTCCTCCTCGTGTTTTTGCTCTGAAGAAGAAGAAGGAGGCCTGTCTGCGGTCTCCGCCCCCTCAGGCAGGTGAACTGTGAGGTTATAAAAACACAGCATCTGTTTACCAGGCTTTGACAGTTTATATTTAGTTTAAGTGAAGGGAGTCCTTGTAAGGGGACTGGCTCAGAGGAGGAGACACTCTACTGTATGAAGTGAGGAGGATTTGGCAGAACAGAGAGGGATAACTTTATTTAAAAGAGGAGCAGCTGCAGAGAGGAGCAGGAGATAAAATGAGCTTTACTTGTCAGGTTAGAGAGTGTGGCTGCAGATCCACGTCTTGATTACAACACTAAGTCACTGGAAAATCAGAAATATAAACAACTGCAATTTTTTGATTCGGCTTAAGTTTTCTCAAGTGACACACTAATCCAGTACCAATGGAAGATTTATTGTTTTAAATATTGAGTAATAGTCCTGGAAGGATGTAGCTGTTTTGCATACAAACTGAATTATCAATCAACCTTAAAAAAAGGAGGAACATAGTGGCTCAACTTCATTAAATTAAAAACTGTTACTATTTGTATAAAGTCAAATTGCAGCGCGCTTGAAGAATTTGGCACAAGTTTTTTTGGCAGGGGTATTGTAAGCAAGTCCACTTTTGGTTGCAGTTTCTACATAGTCCGCCTCCCTACGTGCCTTTTACCCCACAGCAAATCTGCCCCCGTCTTGTCTGTTAGCCTATTTTCAGTGGGGGCCCCTCCAACCCCCGTCAATTTCCACCAAGCACATCGCCCCAAAAGGAGATTGAACGCTCAGCATTTTCAGAAATTCACTTTGCACTTTATATCTTATGTTTGATATTTATTTTTGGTTGTTAGTATTTACCTTCCATTGTCTCTTGGGTTTTGCTTATATAAGCCATTTGCAGGCTTCTACCTCTCCCACACACATTCTTTTTTAACCCGTAGGCTATGTGGCTTTTTTATGCCAAAAAAAGGGGGTGATATTTAGAACTAATTGACCATAACTTTCACTCTATTTGAGAGAGGGAAAACATTTTTGGTGAGGAAACTTAATTCTACATACATTTTGGAAATGTGATTAAAAAAAACGTAAAAAGTCAAAAATACACTGTGGGCAAATTTACTACCCTTTCGTCCCGTTTTGGCCGTTAAAAACCACAAACTTTAGCTGCTGTAAAATCATATCAGATAATTATTTTTTCAAACTTTTTTTTCCCAAATCTCTTCATCAAGCTCAGTCCTGATCAGTATTATTGTTTTTTTTGTTTTCAAATTCTGGACTTTAACCCTTTAAATGCCAATTTCATCAGTGATTTCACTGCAGTGTCATGGCTGCATTCAAAAAATGTGGTTATAATGGGAGTCAATGAGGAGTAAAACTTAAAATAATAATGCACCAAAGCCGATGTTTTTACCAATCTTTGACACATCCAAGAGTGTGATAGCACGCAAAAAACATCCAGCCTCTGATAATTTTTATGTTGAAAATCAGTCATTTTGTGTTTTTTTTTTCATCAACTCAGTGACATCGCCGATGAAATTGGCATTTAAAGGGTTAAAATCCATACTTAAAAAATAACAAAAATAGTTTTCATGAGGGCTGAGATTGATGAAGAGATCTGAGAAAAAAAATGAAAAAAGTCTACAGTAAAACAGTAAAATCTGTTATGTTTTTGCAGCAGCTAAAGTCGTGGTTTTAAAAAGCCAAAACAGGACTACAGGATGTGTTTTAATACAGTACTCAAGGGTTAAATATGTTTTTATGTGCATTGTTTTTTTAACTGTGTAAAATAAATAAAGTCCAGAAGAAATGGAGGAAATTATATCATAAAAGGCAGCAAATTAACCTCAGGGGGGTTATTTAACTGTTGTTTACATCTTCATGTTATCTGGTGAGCCCACTATAACCTCTTGAATTTGTCGTTTTTTTCGTGATCTTATGATCTATTCTTTTAAAGCACACCACATAGTCCATCTGCTACGCGATCTGCAGCACTTGGACCAAGTGGAAGTTCAGGGTGATAAATGGAGGCGGCTATTCAACAGTGGGCACACTGAAGTGGTTTTATGATGACACCATATTCATGATTCTGACCTGCTTTTTGGAGTCATGTGACACGATATATAGAAGGACACGATGGCAGATCATGGCCTCACCAACTCAAAGAGGACCCTGCCCTCTCCAGTCTCTGGTCATGCCACACCCAAGACAAGAGCCTTTGCCATCTCTGTTAGTCCTGGGGTAAGCCTGGACTTATTGACTGCTGGTACAGTATAGCATCAGAGACAGCTGTCCAGCTCTGAGTGTTAAGTTGTAAAACTTATGAGGCTGCTACAGTATGCTACAGCTGTGTTTTCTGAAAATGATACACATGCTTTTCCACACTGGGGCGGATCAAAATATCAACAACTGTGACAACTGTGAGTTTATTGGGAGGTTATTTCAGACCTGAATAATGAAGCAAAATTCCAGATAAAAGTCTTTCAGAGCAAATTCTACAAGTTTTACACAAGTCTGAGCAAAAGTTTCAGGCAGGAGGTGAAAGGATGCACTCATGAATAGAAGAGTGAATGGTCTATATTTTGACTAGAAGAGAAATCTAAATCAAATCAGTACTGAATGTGACCCCCCTTTGCCCTCGAATCCTGGTGGTATTTCATGATGGAAAACTTGTATTTCTCGGCATTGAGGACAACATTAGTCCTGACCAAATCTCGAACTCCAGGCATGATGCAGCTTTAATCTGCTGTACTGCGTTTGCTTGGGTGACTACTGCATCTATAGTCCTAAACATTGCATGTTTTTGTTCCCTCAATCTGTTTGTTAGGGAGGGGAACAAGGGAAACAAAGAATACATCAACAACAAGCAAACATTCTCCCCCTCTTTTCCTTTTTCTTTTTAAGGACAAACAAACAACACAGTCTCTGTGCAAGGTAACACACTAATACAGGGCAAGAAGTAAAAAAGGAAAAAATATTGAGCAATAAAATAAGGCCTGAAAAATTAAAGACCATTGAAAAACAGTGAAAAGTAATGAAAATAAATTGTGAATATTAAGTTAAGCAAAAGAGACTAATTATGAACATTTAAGAAAATAAGTGAATGAATGAAGTGAACTTCTGAAAATGAAATGAAAGTGGAATTAATGTAACATAACTACCATGTGTCTTACAATAGTGACTCATTGTCTTTCACAGTCTCACATTGGTAGCAGAGTTTGGCTGCACCTTGCCTAGTTTTAAGCCTTTGTCCTTGCTTCAATTAATAACTTTGTTTCAGCTTTATTATTAAAATGATGATTATAAGCCCACTAATTCACCTGACTATAATCCTACAAAATACTTAATTTTGTTTCAGTGTTGTTCGAAGAATTGATGCTGTTTCACAGGTAAAGTCTGGTTGATTTCTTCTGTTTGCTTACTTCCTAAATCGATCAAGAATTGGAATGTATAATTTTGAGTACTTTGCAGCATACCTGCCTCAGACTTTTGTACATTATGTAACAACCATTTTAGTTCCCCTCCTCACGTCTGGCTCTGGTCCTGTCAAACAGATGGCTCAGATGGAGCGGTGGTCTGACCTGCCAAAATGGTTTTTAGTTTAATTTTCTCCCAGGGTCCTCAAAAAAACAGCTGAATGTCTCACTTTGGAACAGGCTCTAGTTTTCAGATTTGGGGTTTATCATGTGGTAAACTCTAACCAACTGAGCACAAGTACAGTTTTATGTAATTTATAACCGCCCGGAGGGTGCAGGAGACTGTAAGAACAAGAGAGGCACATGAAGAGAAAGTTTAAACACCAGAACTGCAGAAAGTGTGGATTCACGAATATAAACAGTGTCAAATATTATAGGATCCAGATTGTACATGAGAGTATGCTCATGTCTGCATCCTGGTTACATAAGCCCCGTTGACGCTGCGAGGCAGCAGAACAAATGCGTTGTGTCACAGTGTTAGCGGTCATGTTGTTCGTAAAACTGCGGCGCTGCAGTTGTGGTTATGGAATGCACTGCGATTTCTCCTCCTCTGCTCTCCACGCTCACATTTATTGAACAGCTGGGCATGTTTTCTCTCAACTTCTGGCTCCAGCTTTGAGAATTTAGCAAAAATATCGTCTTTGATGGCTCCACATGACATCACCTTGTTCCTATCTGCAGCGAACCTCGAGTTAATTACAATTCTTCTGTGTAAACTTTCGCGAAACTATGTCATTTGCAGTCTCCTGCCAAGGCAAACTCAACTCTGTCTATCGTCATTCTTCTAAATGAGTGAAACTGGAACAAAAGGACTTGGATAACAGGCTCACTGTTATGTTTCTGTGCTGTGCAGCTTGCTTGGACAGTGGGACGTTGCCTGTGGTTGGGAATCATCAAAGCTGTGTTATTATGGTAAAAAGGGCTGGAATTAGTGGTCTGTCAGGGCTTGGACTTGATTTCTGTGATGTCTTATTTTGGAAAACAGATGTTGGAGCGATGTTGGAGGTTTACTGACATGGTAAATGTGTTTAGAGGGTTTTACTGAGAGTAATAAATGCAGATTTGCTTGATGGTCTCTCATAAGGTTCACAGAGTTTAAGAGCTATATCTGAGCCATACTATTGCAGCTTACGTTAGGTTTTGGATTTTCTTTTAAATTCAGATTTTCTGTTTTTCTTACCAGAAAGCAACCCCCAGGCCTTCGGGATACCCCTCCTACAAGTCATCGCCAATGACAGGACGCACAGGCAGCGTCAGGACGGCTACAGACAGGACCCCCCACCACGTGAGGAGCACAAGGACCCCTCAGACCTTGTCTCCTCCATTATACAGGTACTTCTGAAATCCATTTCTCAACTAGGTGAAGTTTCAGGTACAGTAATAATTTTTGGCTCATAAAAACAAAATAATTACCATGAGTGCAGCACAACATGTTGTGCTTGTTCTGTCATATGTGGTAAATGAAGAACTCCCTCCCCTTATTAAGAACCGATAACATCCACGATCATGCAATCGCAGACAGAATGATGGAATTGGACATCCGAAAAGGATTCGGACAATGCATGGCAACTCTTCCTCTCCTACTGCTTAACCCTTTGACTGGCATTGTAACCGTGCAGTTGACTTTTTTTTTACTGTACTTAAAACTCTGAAAACCCATATCTGTCTGTTTTTTCCCTATTCACCTCACTGAATAGTCCCTTAAACACCGATTGTATCCACTGGTTGGCGCTGCTTAAGTTAGAGGAAATACATTTGACGATAAAAAAATGTATCTATGATTCCTCAGAAAACTGGGTCAACAGCTAAATATGTAAATTTTCCTCTCTTTTATGTTTTCATACAAAAAACAAAAAAATGTTGCAGAAATGAAAGAAAACCATTCATGCCCAGAACAACCCTTAACAGGCAAGCCAACCAGCTGGTTGACCCTTCCCAGCTCGGCTATCTGAAAACCCTACTGGCACACTCAACTTGGAGAGAATAAGATACACATTAATAAATAAATTAACACTGATTAATAATACCTGGATGCCTCAACTAACATATCTAACACTGCAAACTTAAACAATTAAATTAAACATAAAACATGAGTGAAATCCTAAAATAACCAGGAGTGGAATGAGGGGGAAATACTGGGATTGCACGTTGGGTAAAATCGGAGAAGGAAGATGGATTTTTGTTTGTCCTTTATTTTTTATTTATTTATTTACTTAGAATTCATTTTGTTTTATTTCCATATACAATTGTGTATCTAAGAACATAAATACATACGGTAAAACATCAAAATGAGAAATGAATGTATACAAGAAATATGTTGGAAATATAATCTCTCGATAAAAAGCGAAGTTGAAAACAAACGCAATTCAATATAAACGCGGAATCGCACGAAAATGGCCGACATTTTACGTAAAAGTTTGTTTTTTGGAATAAAAAGGAATATATCTCTCTGGAAAATGGTCCAAGGCGCTGACTAAGGCTGGGGACAATGCACACTTCACTTCCCCTCCCCCTCCCCTCATTAATAATGCAAACATGTCAAAGCGTCCGCCTGAGACACAGGTTGGCAAAGAAGCTACAAAACTCCCGGCTAACTCCAAAGTACAGGGCAGAGCAGTTTTCCAATGATTATTAGTGTTAGGCCATCAAATGTATCTATATTTAATTACTCTACACTGTGTCTCTGGGTTAAATTTGCGTATAACACGTAAACTCACAGCTGCTGAGGGTATGCAACCTGCCTTTGAGAATAAACCATGAAGCATTGCATAACCTCCAGGATGAATTTCAAAGTAAAACCCAGTTCTGTTTTGTTCAATAATGAGAATAGCCATGTTTTCACACAATCTGAATTTGTTTCCAGGGCAGTTAATTAGTTACTAATGTGACTTGAAAAGTTGCTGAGTACTTTCTGTGGCTTTCTTTTGAACCTCCTTCACAACAAGCGTAAGTTTTATATTGAGCAGATGTTTGTGCTTTCTGCTTTGATGGTTAAAAAAGGTGAAAAATATCTATTTTAATGAGATATCTCCTTCTCCACTTCCCTGTCTGGATGTGTTTTATGGTAAATTACAGTAAATTGCACTGTCCTAAAAATGCAGAAATCCTGAAACAGACTGTAAAATAGAGAGATCTATGTTTAGTCGAACATTCTCGACTTAGAATAAGTCCTATAATATTTATGTATTAAGAAAACAGGACACAATGTGAAATAATTTGTAGAATTTTAACATCAGTGGCTTCCTCCCATGGCATAATGATTGATTAAATCATGAAAAGGGTGTGAAATCAGTGCCTGATCATTCTCAATAACTTGGGTATTAATTTTCCATATTTGAGCAGCTCCCTCAAGCTTTCTGTCCTCGTCAATGCCCTTCGTGTCCCCCTGAACATTCACTTTGTGATTGTACTTATGTTGTTATTATTCATGATAATATTGCTTTGGGACAGCTGACTGCTTCTGTCCCTGCTCAACTGCATGATATTTCAGAGAGCAATACTCTCCCAGAGTATTGCGCACCAATGGGAATGTTTGACCTTTACGCTGCACTATTTTTTAACTTTTAATTTCCTCCACCAAAATACCAAGGCAACTGGGACCACTTAACCATGACCTTGATTTTCATTAAGACAGCCTCTTTCTTTGCCCCGAAAAGATTTTGCAAATAACATCTTTTTATCTGAAGCAACATGATGTAAATGCAAATCTTTTAAATGTTTAAGGCAGTATTGCTTTTACAGAAAGTCACAAGCTTGGAATTAGTTGGTTCATTCAGAGTGCTACTTCAGGTTGATCCCTTCACTGATTCAACTGTGGAGATAGTAACAGAAGCACAACAGACAGTGTGGAGGCAGCAGAGAGTATGAAGCTGGGTTCAACGAGATTTAAAACGGATTAAAAAGTCCCAAGGGACCCTTCAATCCCCCCCATGAGGGACTGCGTAGCACCTTAACATTACTTCATCATCTCTTCTACAGTTTGCCACCAAGAGGCCATCCAATAAGGAGTTATCCAGCAGTAACTCCTCTTTGAGTTCCACATCTGAGACGGCCAATGAGTCAACGTCACCCAACACGCCTGAGGCTGCACCAAGAGCACGCAGGAGGGTGAGGCAAAGTCGCGTTCACGTCTACCAGAAAACCAGGTCATCTTTAGGTTAAAATGCTGGGTTCTTCTCTGCAGGGAGGCATGTCAGTCGACTCCATCACGGACCTGGACGACAACCAGTCCCGCCTGCTCGAAGCCCTGCAGCTCTCCCTGCCGGCCGAGACGCCCAGTAAGAAGGAGAAGCACCGGGACAAGCGGCTGAGCCTCAATCCCATCTACAGGCAGGTGCCGAGGGTGATCGACAGCTGCTGCCAGCACATCGAGAAATACGGTGAGAAACCAACGCTTCCTGTGTTTTCAGTCTCACTTGTACCATCGGACACATGTGGCAGACACATCAAGGTGACTATGCAGAGGATGTTAAGCTTTGTTTCTCTCTGCTCAGGTTTGCAGACTGTGGGGATCTTCAGAGTTGGGAGCTCCAAGAAGAGGGTCCGACAGGTGAGTGCCACAAAAGGGAAGCCTCCAATACCCACCCTTCTGAGCCTTAACTGAGAAGAGGCTCAGAATGGCCCTTGATGCTGGTTCCTGTCTGGCATAAATTATCCATAAAGAAGAGAGTCAGTGTGTTAGATTGGGTGGAGATATATTGCAAACATGGATAATGGATGGGTCCCATTTTAGCTACATTTGCCTCTGATGTATCTACATGTTTTGAAATTGCATGCCATGTTTTTGAGCAACATATCAAGAGCTATTTCAGGACAGAAGAATGACTTATGTGCTATCTCACACTTGTGCTCATTCTGCGAAAGTGGGCCGCAACAAACAAAGCCTCCATCCCAAGAATAGACGATGTGATAATCAGCACAGGGCACCAAAGTGTTGCTTATGTTGTTTAAGGTGATAAGGCTCCCTCTGACGTTCTTACAAATAATGAGAAAACACAAACAGAAAGTCAGACTAGCCAGCCAATACAGGGTTCTAGCAATGATGGTCATCTGTGATGTAAGCACCCAAACACAACCAACAAAGTTCCTACATCTTTGTCTTAATTATGCTCTCACTGGCTGCTTCATTTTGTGCACCTATTCACTGATAATCTCAAATAGCTAAGCAGCCAATCACATCAAAGTAACTCAATGCATTTGGGCATGCGGATATGGTCAAGCCAACCTCCTGAAGCTCAAACTGTGCGTCAGAATGGGGTCTGAGTATTTCAGAAACTGTTGATCTACTGAAGATTTCAAGTGAAACCAACTCTAGTTTCTTTTGACCAAATGGCCTTGTTGATGCCAGAGGTTAAAGAATAGAAATGCATCAGTAAGTCAAAAAATCATTCATTACAATAAAGGTACGCAGAAAACGATTTCTGAACACAGCATGTTGAGTCTTGAAGCAGATGGGCCACACCTGGTGCCACTCCGAGACAAAGAAAATGAAACTGAGGCTACAGTTTACAAAATTGGACAACATAAGGTTGGAAAATGTTGCCTGGTGGAGTTATTCTTCAACATTCAGATGGTTTGGTGTTAACAACATGAAAGCATGGATCAACCCTACCCTGCGTCAACCTTCAGGCTGCTGAAGGTTGACGCAGGGTAAGTAAATTCATGATCTAGAGGGTCTAAGTAAATTCATGATCTCTGCTGACCATGACCATCTTCTGATGGTACCTCTGTCAGGATAACACTCCCCATCTCAACCTGGCTTCTTTAACATGACAATGAGTTTCCTGTACTCCAGTGGCCTCCACAGTCACCAGATCTCAATCAAATAGAACAAACTTAAGATGTGGTGCAACTAAATCTGCAGCAACAGGTCAAAAGGGACCCAAATCTCTCCAGCATCTAGTTGAATCCAGAATTAAGGCAGCCCTGATACTAGCAAAGCTAATAAAGTGGTTGGTGAGTGTGCATCCATCAACAGGTTACAGAATATTAGCACTAAGCCTTCATAGATGGAGCCTCCTGCTGCGGTGTGTGTTTATAATACTGAGTCTGTATTATAAACCCTCTAAATCAAACAGTGAGTATTCACACCTCTGTATATCATGTGTGACAAGTGTTAAATATAAGCTCATTCTTTACGGCTCTGTGTTTATACAACACAATGTTAACATTTATGTATTTGCCACTGCTGTCAGCTCACTGTGAAATGAGGATTTACTCACTTAATTCACTGTGAAAGGAATGGAAATATGCCGCTTCAAGCTTCATATGTGTGGCCAGAAATATATGTCTGAATTCTCTGGAGGTCATCCAAGAGTCAAATCGCAAAGATTAGAGTTCATTCTGAACTCAAGAGGTCACTCTGTGGTGAAAAGGAAATGTTTGTAGGTGTGCGAGCTACTGAATTTAGTATCCTTATGTGTTGATGTTTTTAAGTTCTTGTTTCTTTTCCTCTCTTCAGCTGCGTGAGGAGTTTGATCGCGGCATTGATGTCCAGCTGGAAGAGGAGCACAGTGTCCACGATGTGGCCGCCCTCCTGAAGGAGTTCCTCAGGGACATGCCCGACCCTCTTCTCACCAAGGAGCTCTACACGGCCTTCATCAACACCACACGTAAGCATCATGTTACTATCCTCATCTCCCTCTCTCTCTCTCTTTCGTCTCCTTCATTGTTCTCCTCACTTTGTTGCAGTGTTGGATCATGATGAGCAGCAGATGGTCGCTCAGCTTCTGGTCTACCTGCTCCCAGCATGCAACAGTGATACCCTACATCGCCTCCTGGAGTTTCTATCCACTGTGACCGATCACGCTCAAGATCGGCAGGACAAAGGTGGACAGGAGGTGAGCACCAGTTTGGATAAAAACTAAGGATGCACATCATTATCGGTCTGATATCGGAATCAGCCGATATTGACATTTTTGCATTTATTTACAGGCGATATATTGGCCGCACATATCGGCTGGTATATCGGCAAATTGTATTGTACACAAATGTACAATATTGATGCACCTTCTCATCACTGCATGGGTAAATTTAAAAATCAAGGGTTTCATTTTTGCAAGCGTTAAATGCTGTTTTTCTTGTTTTACATCAGTTCCTCGCGAACATATACTGTAACACTGAAGAAAGAAGTCCGTTTTTGTTCAGTACAGAGCTTGTGCTTGACCAGAAATATCAGTATCAGTATCGGTGATCATTAATTAAAAAATATCAGCATATCGGATTTGGCAAAAATCCAGTGTCATGCATCCCAAATAAAAACCCAACATGAGTCAGTATTTATCAAAGAAGTTAGGAAGCAGCGTTAATTTTGTTGACTTATTATTTTCAACACAGTTTTTGTCAACAACCTTTCTTCCCCTGACGAAAACTAGACAGTAACTAATAAAAACAAGTGCACATGGACAAAAACTAAAACTAAAAAAGAAAAACCTAAAACACGTTACACTTCATATTTTAGTCGACTAAAAGTTACAGTAGATTTCGTCGACTAAAATGTTGTAAAATTTCATCAACTAAAACTACAATTAAAACAATTTAGACGACTAAATTATGACTAAAACTAAGATATTTTAGGTAATACTGTGACTACAACTAAATTAAAAACTCATGTCAAAATTAACACTGTTAGGGAGAAGCCAAGTAGTCCAAAAAGTCCACACTTATTGCCTTAAGTGATGAGCAAATATGTGTCAGCATATTTATGCAGCTTGTTTACACTCTGTTTGTCCTGTGTTTCCACCTCATTGAGAGGGAATGACCACAGAAGTGATAATAATCAGCCTACGTAGTATGTAGATTTCCTCAGGCACATTAGGGCTAAAATAACACTAGTCAGCTGTTTACAAGTTTTCAGGATACTACAGCTTGAACTCTTTCAGTTAACATTTGCTTTAAATACAGCAATACTCGCTTTTTCTTTACCAAAATCTGGGAAAGAAGTTTTACTCTTAACCCAAAGCTGCAAAAAGTAGAGAAATTGAGACAACCTGCAGCAGAAGGCCATCAACATTCACATTAAGTAGAGAGAAGGTGCTTGAGACAATAAAGCGTGATACTAAAATGGTTCTTGATTTTTGACTGAAGAAAGACACAGAAGAACTAAGTAAAAATATAAACTGGGCAGTAAATCAGGGTCGTTGGTATGCAGTTTGTTTTTCTACAACACAGTCACCACTGGTTTAACACCACTAGTGTTGTTGTGCTAATGAGGAGGCTAATCTAATATCACATTAACAACTAGCAGCCTTAAACAGCAGGAAAATACACGATTTGTTACACAGGAAGTTCAGTTAGAGGCCCAAGCATTAGAGGCAAAAAACAGACATAAACACAACGACAAAACAGCATTGTCAGGCCACCTCTGGTATGTTGATGTACATTTAAAATCAAAGTAAGTTATTGCACAACAATGTGGTAAACATGTGCCTCTTTCCTCTGCTTGATGTCTGCAAATATCAACACATTCACGTGTGTGCAAAGGTTGTCTTTATCCAAACACTGCAGTTATATTAGTCTCTATTTAACAGCCTGAAAAGCTGCTTTAGATGTGTGTTGACTGGCTTGTTTGCTTCTCAAATGACTCAAAGAAACGAACTAAGGCCGAGAAAGCAGCTGAAAACATTTTAACCCTGTGGGCTCACTGGTTTCTGTAGCACATAAAGGTTTGTCAAAAAACCTCTGACAAGATTTCAAAGGAGAAAAACAAAACATACATTTAGTTACAGCAACAACACAAACAAAGCCTTGCCATGCACAAAAACACGAGTTGTTTATCATGCTTGTTTTACGGGGAGAGGGTGGCTGTAGAACTTAAATATCTAAGTAAATTCATGATCTCTTTTAATTTGTGATCCTATGATATAGGGCTGAAGGATTTATCGTTTTCAAATTGCAATTTCAGACAACGCAATCATGTGATCTAAAGTTGCATCTCTTCTAGCCTAACATGATGCTGACACAGCTTAAAAGCTGAGGCTCAACTTTCAGCGGTAACAGGTGTCCACAAAGCCAAGACAAACTAAAGTGTAGGATATATCCAAGAGAAGTTGAAACTTTCTTTGCATTTTTGTGACAATTCAAACTTAATCTCCCCACATTTGAGTGCTTTGCGCCATGTCTTGGCTACAAGTGAAACCATCTGGAGCCAAACTCGAGGTTTCTGAGATTTTCGTGAACATTAAAATCAGAGGATGAAAAGTTAACAGATAGAAGAAATGACATCATGCTGCGTGATCGCGATTCTGCAGAGCTGCAAAGATATCCAACACTGTTCTTGCCAAGTCCCACTCCCCATTTAGCCTTTAATTCCCACACCATCATTCAAGCGTGTGGGAAAGAGAAACTTTGCATCGGTGTATTTATGTTGGTGTGAAACTCTTCAAGGGAGTGTGTGTCTGGGTGAAACAGAGGGTGTGTTTTCATGCACAGATGGAAGTATGTTTTGTTGTATCCTCACGACTCCATGGCTCCAGTATCTGTCTCCAAGATCGTGACAGGAAGTAGGAAGGTTTCACACTCAGCTAACAGAAACACGTTCATGCTTTTGGCCGTCCCATCCCTCCTCTGAGACTGGGAGTAGAGAGGGTGGGAACGGGGAAAGAATCAGAGGAGTGAAGTTATCACTGAAAAAGATGTCCGAGCTGTGAAGGGCTTGTAGCTTCAGCTGCTGATTGTGTCACAGGATGTACACCATCAGCCATCATTTCAGATTCAGCTGTCATACACTCCAACACTCTAACAAACACCATGTGTCACCGTGACAATACAAGGAAAGAATGGACGTGACAGAGATACTGAAGGGTGGAGGCAGAGGTGAGAACAACAGCATGAGAGATGGATGGATGGAGATGTAAGTGGGAACTGGTAAAGGCTGAACCAAAAATGATCCACTGGTGGAAAGACTTCCAGCTAGGTTCCTGTTCTTTTGGACTCGACAGCAAACAGACTGACATACAAATTCATGGCATTCATGATCGACTCATTCTCTGCTTCTTTCTGTCAGCTACTCAATACTGAGTCAAAGCTGTCTTCATCCCTCATAGATGAATCAGCTGTATGGTTGTATGGATTACAGCTGATCTGTGGGTCAGTCAGACAGATCAATGATTAGCTAACCACTCCGGCTGAGACTGAAAAATGTCAATAAAGTACTGCAAACATTCACAACCAAGTGGAATAAATCCATAAAACTCAATCAAGAATGTTTTTTTTTCTGACAAAGAAGCAGCCTTTATCTGACAGAGATGATTAGGAATAAAGTCCATAGGTTGTTTTTACGCCTCACACATCTGGTTAACTAATTTAATTTGATTTGGGGCGTTGTGAAAGCTCAAACAAACTCTTTATATTGGTATTGATATGATTTATACCAAACAGAGCCTTTATAAGTGTTGCAATGCTGCTCTATCGTCATTACACCTCAATACGGTAATTAATCACATTAATTCTGCAAGGGGCATCAAATTTGTCAACTCAAGCTGTGATACCGTTTGGACTTGTTCCTCTCATTTCGTCCCCGGAACATTCATAGTGGAGGTGAAGCATCACAGGGGTGTAAATATTAAAAACGGCAGTATGAATGGGGCTAAGGACCAAACATGGAAAACAAACCAAAAAGCACTGATTTGAGGTTCAAATTTGGCTAAATACAACAACAAAATGTGCTACTGAAGCCAGTCTTTGATTTTAAAGTTGTCCTCAACGGTGTAGGACTAAAAATGCTACCACAAAGCACTCCTCAGATGATTCAGTGTTGTTATTGTCCGCTCGGAGTGGCAACTCTTTGTTTACTGAGGTCAAGAGAGCAGCGTACGTGGCTGACTGTTGCCGAGAGCGCCCTCTGTTGGATGAAATGGTCCTCTGCTCCAGCCGCCCTCATGTGCTGCTGAACTCAACATTTTACATTCGAACATTTATTTACTCTTCGGTTACGGATGTTGATCCACGTGTTCGAACGGATAATCGAATATCAAATATAAGGTGACAGCCCTAATATCAAGAAGAGAATAAATAAATAAATTAAAAATTGCTCCAGTTGATAGTCACCATATCTTTATATTATAGCTCAAAATACTGCCACACTGGCTGTCCTGAGAGCCTGGTAGCTACGTGCACAGATCAATGAAGGTTGAGGCTCTTGACTTATGCAAGTGGCTAAGGTTTGATTCCAGGCCAAGCTCTCCATCCCTTTTCCAGCTCTATTTACTGTCTCTCTACAAGTATAATAATTAAAAAAATTAAAGAAATACTGCAGAACATGATACTTCATGCTGTAGTGCAACATTAGACCAGGGAGTGGATTTGTTACTTCAGTTTTCCTGTGGTCTGAGTTTATGATCTTTTTTTTTTTCCCCCACCTGATTATCTAAGAGGATGTGTGAAATTCTAAATATTGAACATCATCAATATGTCTGATCAGAAATCCTGATATGGTGGAGGGTACTAAGGCCAGCCAAGCACGTCATCTGTCACATGGAACAAACAGTAGCAAATCACAAAGCAAGCTAGCTAGATCAGAAAGCATGTGGCGAAAAATTGCTTTGACGTAGCCACAAGTGCTCTGACAGCGTGCACTGTAAAACAAATATAATTGAAATGACAAGGAGAGGAGTTGGACATAAACTTTGACCACTAAGAATGTCCTAGGAAGCAAACCGCTTGCCACATGTAGCTTCAACCTCCTGCACGTTGTCTGCCACGTTTGCCCGGTCTGACCACAGAAGATTACACCCATGAGACAAAAGCAGAGACCCTGGCTGTTGTTGAGTGAGTCTGTTGGTGTGGTGTTCTGTGTGGAAAAAGTGCTTCATGTTTTACAGGATTAACATTTGTGTCTGAATTCCTTTTCTTGTCTCCAAACACAGATCACTGGAAACAAGATGACATCCTTAAACCTGGCCACCATCTTTGGCCCGAACCTCCTCCACAAGCAGAAGAACTCGGACAAAGAGTTCAGCGTTCAGAGCACGGCCCGGGCCGAGGAGAGCACGGCCGTCATCGCCGTGCTGCAGAGGATGATCGCCAGCTACCAAACCCTTTTCATGGTTAGTTATTAAGCGTGTGTGGTTTTAACCTCTGTCCTTACCTCCTCCTCTCATTCTTTCATCCTTCTGGTAGACACACTTTCCTCTCTGCATTCTTGTGCAGGCTTAGAGTAAGACAATCCCTCTGGCTTTTCAGACAATGAGTGAGTGAAACCAGGCAAAAATGGAGGAAAAAGGAGAAAAAAAAACAAAGAAAATGTAAGATGGCAGGTGGATGATGGCTGTTCCTAGGTCAAATCAAACCTGAATTCTTGTAATAATATTTCAAAAGAAAGTTGAATCCTGCACGTAAGCCGACATGGAGTTACTTGAACTTTTTCTTTCGAAGCACAGACATAAATTTGAGGCATAGAATCCTTCTCGTGGTGTCAGAAGAGGGCATGATTTTGCAGGGATTACCGTCTCATCAGTTTCTTTTGTTCATTTTTCATTCTCAAACAGTGCAGACAGCAAGTCCAGGTCACTTCAGGTCCAAAACATTAAACCGTAATGTTTGGTAGTCTGCCACTGCCAGTCCCCGGAGGCTTACATTCCTGCAGTAAGCCAATAAAAGACTGTTAATCATGTATTGTGAATTGGGTCTGACTTGCTCTGTCTTTGTGAGTAAAAACAGATTTTTAAGTGGCTCGGGTTCAGTAAATGACATCTGAAAAGTTGTTTTATAACATGCTGAAGACCGAATCTAGAAACTTCTGCTTGGAGTTAACAGGGGATTAGGACTGAGTGTGGACAGGCAGAAAGTGATTTTTTGTTATTACCATGTTTTAATGGTCAACAAATGTGAGCACTATAGGAGGACAACAAACCATGCCCTTGATTTCTTCCTCTCACTTTATAGTTTAGACTTTAAAACACAACATAAACTCATTTAAACTCATAAATAATAAATGATTTAGCCAAAATCTTTTAATATGTAACATACGTCATGCCAATTGTTTTGGCAACATTAAAAATGTACTGTTCGTATGCAGCTTGATGTCTGCGCTGCCAAAATGCTTCAACACAATCTTATAACTCGATTTTCTGGGTCATAACTGGGTTAAACATTTTTTTATCATAGACCATTTGTCTTCATAGTTAACAAACTTAGTTTGTGCCTATGAACCAGCAAGCACTGATGAGGAAACTCCTGCTTCAAGTAGCCTAAATATTTATCACATTGCACTTAAGATGTCACTCTGAACATATGATACTCTTTGAGAGGAGGAAGTAATATCATTTTTCTAATTTGTGCAGAGTCAGTAGGGATGGACATTGTTCTACTTTTACAAAACCCCAAAAAGTCATTAATACATGAATGAAGTCTCATGGTCCCTTGACATGGTGTCATTTCATCAAACCTCTGGTGCACGAACAAACATCTGGTCTTGTTAGGGCAATTTAAGCTTCATTACATCAGCATATGTGACTCAAATTAAACCAAAATGTCAAACCTTTCCACAGTCTCTTTGGACAAGAAAACACCAATAACTCAAAAAAGACTCGTGATCAAGTCGTGACATAGTGATTCAGTGTTAATTTGTCGACTAATTATTTTCATCATAGTTTTTGTCAACAACCTTTTACCCCTAACAAAAAACTAGACTATAACTTAAAAAAAAAAAACAAGTGTACATGGACAAAAACTAAAACTACATTAACTGACATTTTCGTCAACAAATTAAAACTGGACTAAAATGTTTGACAGAGACTGAACGCAAACAGACCTAATTTTGTCATGTAGAAAGTAGAGACAAGTTAGGAATCACAGCTGCTTTGGTTGTGTGGAAAGGTTGGATGAGTTAAGAGGGACATCCAATCACAACTGCCTTAGCTTCATGGTGGCGGGATCCAAGTGTAAAACATGACTTCAGAAATTCAAGGAAACAAAAAATGCCTTACACTTTACACTTCATATTTTAGTCGACTAAAGTCACAGTAGATTTCGTCGACTAAAATGTGGAATTTTAGGCAAAAGTCTAAAACTAAAACTAAATTAAAAAGTGCCGTCAAAATTAACACTGGTTTCAAATGTAGCGCTTAAATCATTTTAAACTGAAGTATTGATTTTTATCAAATGATGATGTATTGCTGTGTGGATATTTCATCTTTTAGGTGCCTCCTGATCTGCAAAATGAGGTTCTGATGAGCCTCCTTGAGACTGATCCAGATGTGGTGGACTACCTTCTAAGAAGAAAAGCCTCCCAGTGAGTCTCCCTGCACGTGCATGTGTTCACGTCTCTGTCTTTGAAAGGTTTCATCTCTATTTTTGTCTCCGTCACCGCAGGAGTCCTGACATGCTGCAGACTGAGGAGCCCTATACCCTGAGCGAGCGCCGCTCCTCCAGCGACTCCAACAAGGCGTCCAGCGGTGAGGTGTCACCGTATGACAACAACTCGCCTGTTTTAAGCGAGCGGAGAGGAGAACCAGGAAGTCCGGGCAGCGAGCAGCTCTACCGTGTGCCAGAGCACTTCACTCTGCCTGGAGCTGATACCTGGGGTATCAAAGGTGAACCACGCTGTTTTATTAGTACTATTTTATCAGATCGGCTTTTATTTCTACAGTTCATGATTTTAGTATTGAGGTGTTGGGATGTCTTTGATAATTACAGCTAAACCTAATTATAGCTTTAACTTAACGGGACCTACTCATAGCACCCATCCCTGTGGGCAAGAAACACCTCCCTCTGCTTTACGCTATGGTGTAGTCTTGGTTGTCAATTATGTGTTGTTACCAGATTTAGGCCCTGTTTACACGACAATGAAAATGGCTGAAAACAGAGAGTTTTCATTGTGTTTGCGCCTTCTGTTTACATGAGAACGGTGCCTGGAGTGCCTTAATCTGCAGACTGTTGAAACCAGGGTCCAGAGTGAAAAGTTTTGAAAGCATTTTGGTATGTGTCTCCATGTAAACAGGAATCATTGCTTTCAGGGAAAACGATGATGTGCACTGCATGCGCAGTACTCTTTCAGATAAAGGTTGTGCACACCCAGGAACAACAACAAAAAAAAAAAAAAACAACAGCTTTGGCTGTATACCGAGCAACATGTGTGCTGATTACTGTGCTCAGTTTGTCATCCAGACAAAAATATCCAGAAACATTTGTTGTCCAGACAAGAAACTCCTGCGTCTTCATGCATCCACCCGCCATTGTTGTTTGTGAAAAGTCTGTCTTCACCAGAAAGCGTACGCATGTTGTGACACCCCTGTTTCACTACAAACCTACATCGTCAACTACTGGCCTGGCATGCACGCTGCAGCGTTTTGAGTCGTTCTCGCAGATCAGTCTGAACGCGAAGCTCTTTTGAAAATGCAAAGGAAAAACCTTTCTGTTTCTGGTGACGTGTAAACGGGACCAAAATCAAACCAAAACCTTTGTTTCAACTTGATCTGAATCTTATCTCCTGTAATAAAATAACTTCCCAAGAACACTGACCAAAGCTGAGGGCTGATAGAGATCCCGATATCATCAATAAGTAATATTACTCTAAATTTACTCTTGAAAACTTCATGTCACAAACAGCAACATCACTGATCAAAACACACTGAAAATACATAAAACTGCCCATATATCTGTAAATAGTATGCTGGCAGTGGTGAAAGGGGACTATAACAGTAAGTAAACATACCTCAGGTGACCTTACGTCAAAGTTTTAAGTGCTTAAATGAATGCAAACATGGGTCATTTTGAAAAGATGACATTAAAAAGTCTGTTCTGCAGCTCCTCACAGTGGTCAATGCTTGCTATAACTCCTTTGGCCTCAGCCCTGATGCAGATCATTTGGCTGAAGGCTATCAGTTATACAAACGTTGGTCAAATTGGCACTTCTGTTTTTCTTCTACTTTGAATGGTTGTAAAGGTGGATTTTCCTCCCTTGCTTCTTTTAGACACTATATCAGAGGAGCACGCTAATATTTGGGGGACATGGCACTCCACCCTGAAACCAGCACTTAAGGACCAAACACACACAGGTAACACTTATTTATTGGTCTTTCACTGGCACTCTGGAATTTGTTTTCTAGCTTTAAGTTGCAGAGAGTAAAGTCAACAGTGCTGGGTGATTAATTACAAGATTACAATACTGGCCTTCCACAATCATCAGAAAATGATCATTTGTGTGACAAGATTACAGAACTGCACGTCATGTTGTGTTTGTTCTGTCATGTGTGTTTAATGGGGCGTGGATTTGCAGTATTGGGTCTAAACAGACTGATAAAACGTGCCTGTATTTTTGTCAGAGAATGGTCAGTTAATTTTTTTTTTTATTTTCTTGAGCCATGAACAAAAAAGAGACAAAAAAATGAGCATTTGTGCTTCTAGGTACCTTCACTGTGGCCATCAGTCTGCACCCTGCTTGTCAAAACGTCCCAGTCTTGACTATAAGGCATTGTATGACTGCAAATATGAAAATATATGTAATTATCTTTATGCGTGTGAAATTATACATACTATTGTGGATGGAAATGTGTTGTTGCAATGTCCAAGCAAGAAATTAGTGTGCATGGACACAGCTGTTTATGAGTATGTGCATAACATCTGCATTTGTTCATAATAATTGTTTGGAAAAGGGGGTGGGAATAAATAAGTTTTTAGACTTACCTTCTAATTAGCAACAACGTTTACAACTAAGATGCATGGTGTGTTCATCTACCAGGTGCTTACTGCGGTAATTTGGGGTTTTACGGCTGTTGAAACTTAATTGAGCACAGTATGAAGCAAGGCTGAACGATTTCAGGAAAAGATTTAATCGCAATTTTTCTGGCAGATATTGTGATTTCAATTCGATTCACGATTTTTCTTCAAATCAAGCCTCAGTGCAATATTCACTATGTTTACAGTACAGACAACAGTAAGGACATCAATGATCAAAAGCACAAAACACGTTCTTCATAATCAAATATTGATGATAAATAATCTGTTTTCATTTTTTAAGGGATACTCCAACTTCTGCTCCTAAACAGAGGCTTTGTGTTGTTGACCACAACAGATCCTGGGTCGGTCAGGAGTGCTGCAAAAAACTGAAGCTCTGGCGATCACCTAATTCTGTTGCCTGAAATTGTGATTTCGATCTGAAATCAATAAATCGTTCAGCCCTGGTATGAAGGCATAAAACTGTTTCAAATGGGAATCAAATTCATGCCATTAACACATAGTGAAAGACCTTCCAAATTTGAGTATTTCTCCCCTCAAAAATTGTTTCACTTTTAGTACTGTTGCTCTTTTTTTTTTAACTTTGGTTATTTCTACTGATGTGGCTGATGTCCTGTCTCAAGGTTCCCATGGCAACATGTCAGAAGGAAGTTCCCGCAGCTCACAAGAAGGCCTTGATGGACTCCACGGTGACAGCAGGCAGCAGACGACGCTACATCGAACTCAGACAGGACCTGGTGTCCCTGAGATTAGACCCCACCCTCCAGTCACCAGGGTATGCACCAGCCCGCAAGTGGGATCAAGGCGACCACGCCTGCAGCTGAACATCAACCCTACTGTGACGTCACACCTCAACAGCACACACCGAGCAGTCGGACACGGGATTAACCCGAGATCTCAAGGTGGGGCGAACACTGGTGATGGCTGCACCAACGACAGCCGCTGCCCTCCCCCTTATAACGCCCACCATCGACTGGCTGGCACGCAAAGTTCACCTCAGCTGGCGACGGGTCAGCAGCCCCCCCTGCAGCACGGGAGACCTGGTGCAGGGCAGAGTAACTCAGCCTCGTCGACAGAGGGTCAAATGGTGCCGCATACGCCGGAGTGGCAGGACTGGCAGAGGGACAGGTGGCAGATCTGGCAGCTGCTATCCTCGGACAATGCCGACGCTCTGCCTGAGACTCTGGTGTGAGATCAGACATTTAACGGCAGATTAGCTCCTGGAGAGATTCTGCTTATCTGGATGTTGGCCATTTCTAAACAGCTGCCGTTTTTCATTGTTATTGAGCGAAGGGTGTGGAGCTCAAATGCTGTTGTTCTGTTGTACTTCCTTGGTCCAGCATGCAAATCAAACATGAAAAGTCAAGGACAAACACAGGATACTGTAAAGTATATGGAAGAAAAAGGGCCAAATAACATTTCTGATTGACAATTAGCTGCTGTGGGACAATGCTTCACGCCCTCAAGTACTCCCAACAATGTAAGAATCCTACAATATACCAGAAGAGGTGTCTTTGAGTATTTTTGTTTATAGTATCGCAGAGTAGGCCAACCAAAAGAAAGGATTATACTTGTATCTGGAGTTTATCTCTGCTAATATCTATGAAGTCCCTCAATATTACTGGAAAATGTGTCTATTTCTGGCTAACAGTGAAGCTAACAGCATTCAAGTACAATAGAACTAAGTACGTCAAGTTTATCCAATGAAGCACTTTTCACAAACCAAACTCACAAAGTAATTTCCTGAGTGTTATTACAATAATCCTAGCTAACTAAAAAGACAGATTTATGGTATCACTTAGTACAATATCAAGGTATATATTCCTGGCTAACAGTTCGCTAACAGCATTCAAGAAATATCATTTAAAACAGGCCCACAGTGTGACTTCAAATGTATAAATTCTAGGCCATTTGCTACAACACTGCTACAACACTGCTCTCTGCTACTTTATGCCAAACTAGCTCGCCAATATTGCTTTGTAGCAGCAGCATGAACGTAAATCCTACTAGCTCAAAATTAGTCCTGGCACACTGGTTGGCAAACTGGTTTCCTCACAGCAAACAATAATTTCTTCAGTAGAATCTTGGGTTACAGGTTGGAGGTCATATGTTCATGGCTAAAGCCTTGCTAGTTAGACGATGGTTGTGTCTAAAATCACTCCCTATTTACTTTATGGTGCACTGTGAGGTATCATGCCATTGTGTAGTTATATCTGAAATTTGAGCATTGTCATACCCCATATAGTGCACTTATTGTCTCCCAGTGCATTGTTAAATGTAGTGACACAGGTAAAAATAGGCCATCTTGTGTTGAGGATCAGAGCTTAGACTAGCACAAAGTTTAGTTCATCTGCTCTCAGGCAGACAAATGGAGCGACCAGCGCGAGTCACCAGAGCATTTTATATTTGGGGCATTTATACTGAAATCTCTTGACCTCAACTGTTTTGACACAGTAGATTTAATTGTCAACGTGACACAGCTTCCTTAAAATCATTACAGGCATGAGATCATTTCCTGGATGCTCAAATCAATAAAGATGACGTCAGTGTCAGCGGCTAAAGTAAAGCCTTATTCCTCTTGTTTCCAGCCTAACTTGTTAATTATATAAGTTGCAGTAATATAAGACATGAATTCAGACTTAAGCATCCAGCTGCACAAATATAAAGTATGACTCTGGATAGAAGTTAGTAGGATGCATAAATTGACTAACTGCTTTAACTTGAGCCTGATTTCTTCCTTAATCTTCACTTTGTTGCCCTTTTCATGGCTCTTCAATGGGAAGTTTTAGGGATTAATCAATTTACCTGCAAACTGGATCACCTGTGACAACATTTAATTGGTATTAAGAGCATTTGGGCTTCTCATCCTAAGCAATCATAGGAAAATGGACGCCTTGTTTTAATGGTGAAACCCTTCCCGTGACAATCACTTCTTATCTTTGACTCTTCTTTTTGTCCATTGGTCCCTCTCCTTAATCATAGCACAATGGCGTTGTTGTTTACGTGTGCAGCTGCTGCCTTATTGTACAGACTTTCACATCCAGGAGCCACAAGTATTTTGTGATTAATGTGGATGTCGATCAGTAGCTTCTGCTCCTTATCCTAATGTTTTGTCCTTTACTCGTCCACAAGAAATACCTCAAACTGCTCAGAATGTTACCATTACCGTATAGTCTTTTCATCGTGAGGAAGTCTTCATTAATCAATGGAGAAGAGTAGATTTGTTACAATTTCAGTTCATTTTTTATATATATATTTCAACCTTTTTTCCACTATGGAGGACCTAAGATGTACGCGATTGTAACTGCTGCTAAACAGAAAGTTTTGTGTGTACTGGTGTCGTAGTTCAGCCACGTTGGTACATAAGATCAAATGTTAAATGTGTATCAATGTCAGATTATGTATGAGTGTACATACAAACTGTTGATAAATCTGCATTTAACATTACTATGTAAATTGTCATGTAAAGTATGCTATTTGCCAACCTACTTATAGTACTTCAGCCCTTTAACTGGCAGTCTAAATGTTGGTGTTGATGTGACTGCTATTGTGTCTCTAATATTGAATGTAAAGCACCTAGCTGTATGTTTGCTTATTTGTGCTCTCGCTACCTGCAGGAACAATGTGCCAAAGTCTCCTTTTGTATTTCAGTATACTTGTTCTCATTTCATTCATTTTTATTTTCTATTAAATGGAGTTTGAGACATGGGTAGAAATTTCAGCTCGAATGTATCCGAGTGTGGGGTACAAATCTAGGGTTGTCACAAAACACACATTATAAATCCAGACACAACCACAAACTGAGGGACACAATGTTCATCCTTTATGGTTAATCTAAGACACAGCACTGGGATCTATATTAAGTCTCTACGCAAAAATAGAAGGCCCGTGGCTCACTTTTGCTGCTGATTTGTTGTTTTTACACCTAAGATGGAGATCTCCAAGACACAAAGGCTCAACTGGACTGAGATATGGTGACAAAAGAGGCCAATAGAGTACAGTTAAAGACGCCAGTTTCAGATTTCAGACATGGCGTGTCAATCTGCTGTAGTAGCCACCATAAAACGGTTGCACTGTGTTAATACAGGGATGGACGTGGTCAGCATCAACATTCAGATTAAGCTGTGGCACTAATAGTATGCTCAGTTGGTACTAAGGCGCCCAAAGTATGCCAAAAAAACATTCCCTACACCAAAACACGATCAGCCTGAGCAATTCATACAAGGCAGAACGGCCCAATGCCACATTCTGACCCTAACATCTTATTTTTTTTTTTTTTAAATTATCTTTTTATTAGAGAAATGCTGGATACAAAAAATACACAACCTTTTTCAGTATTATTCAGCATTATTTACAGCAGCCATTTCTCCCTCTTTTCTTTTTTTTTTTTTATCAAAAATACAAAACATGTGAACCAAGGCGGCTTACATAGTACTCAAACAGAAAAATGAAATGGGTTTTAAATGTAGTTGTAGTTACAAAATTCAGTTTGTGTCAGGGTAATAACATCGTAATGTAAGGAAACATATTTCCAAACCTCTATTGTCCAATTTGGATTAGCCAGTGTGACCTGTAACCTCAGTTTACTGTTCTCAGCTAACAGCATTGGCCCTTAGTGTGGTTTTCTGCTGCTTTCGCCCATCTACTTTGAAATTCGAGGTGTCGTGGTTTCAGGAAAATCTCAACAATCGGGCCATTTTCCTCAACAAGGTATTTTCACTGAGAGAAATGCCACCCACTGGATATTTTTGCTTCTTCAGACCACTCTTTAAACCGTGGAGGTGGCTGTGAATGAAAATCCCAGTAGATCAGCAGTTTCTGAAATACTCGAACCAACCTTTGAGGCTTCAACAACCACGCAACGTTCAAAGATCAACTTCTTTCTCCATTCTGGTGCACTGGTTGAACTTCAGCAAGTCGACTCTGCCATGTCAAGTTGCAGCCATGTGATCGGCTGATTGGCTATTTGTGCGACCAACAATTGAACAGGTGTATCTCATAAAGTGGCAGGTGATTGTAGATGCATATTTTCCTTCTTATAATTGGCGAAACCAATCATTATTCCAATGTGTAATCTGATTTATTAATAGTCAGGTTTTTAGTTTGAAGCTGCATTTCCAGCCTCAAAGTTAAGTTTTGAGACAAACACTCATGTTATTTTCTGTAAAAGACCTTCTAATAAGAACAGGTACAATAACTTTAAAGGAAAAACAACCCTTACCTGTTTAATCACACTCTTTCTGCTGTGGTTTGATTCCTTTAATTAGATCAATGCTTCAACTTTGACAGAAACAATAACTGGGTATTGGATAACTGAGGTGCTGAATAACTAAACTCTCTCTCATCCATCTTGTTTGTTTTGTTCTGGCGTTATTGCTCAGTCTATTGGGAGACAGATGTTTGATTGTACCCACAGCCAGCCTGTCCAAATCCTCTCAAATCTAACATTTTAGTGGGTATTTGCTGGCAAATATTTCACAGTTTCTCAACTTATGGTGTCATATTTGCTCACTAAAAGTCTACACACATCATATAATTGGGAATATATTGAATACTCGAGAAATGAGTGATGAAATTAGAGGAGTTGGATCAGTTTGTAAAAAGATATGGCGCCATCTGGTGTCCAAACATGTGCATTACCCTCTATCAGCTTGTAAATAAAGCACCTTTTCTGTAAACGAGGAAACAACCGTGCCATAGGTCTCTGCTCTCACTCTCTGCATTACAGCTTCATATTATGTGATGTTTTTGTATTACTTTTGTATGTTGAGTGTTGTAACATATGTATAAGTACAATACAGCAGTTTCTACTCACTATGAAAAAGGAGGAGGGAATTCTCCTCGTGGTCCTGGTTTTGTCCTACCATTTAAAGACTGTGTCTGTTTTCTTCACGTCACTATGGAGCTGAGATATTCTTGGTTTTATGGTGTTTTCGGTGACATTTTGTGGGTTTTACTGGGTCCAAGTTGTAAAGGAAAGTCTGGTTATTGTTTTTGTACTGTGTGTCATCTTCAGTATGCTACAATGGAATTAAATATGATCAAACATACCTGGTTTGATTTCAATACTTTAGTTACAAAAGAGTGATTTATGTCAGAGTTTTTGTTATATATATCTTTTTAATATGAGTAGCCTATGTGTACATACAATACTGATTATTGAGAATCTGCTTTACCTGAGAACACCCTTTTCTTTTACTCATCTTCTCACGTCCAAACTGCGCCTCAATGATCCACATGATGCAGTAGTTGATTGTTGTAGAAAACTGAATAATATGTCCCTATAGTTGGTCACTGATGATTAGTTTCACAAATAACATGGATCAGTTTTCACATTCAGTCATTTTATCAAGCAGGACTTTGACTGAAGGCTAACAGCCCATCGATTGGTTCAGCAGTGCAAACTGTGACAAAATAAGGGCTAATGAACAATCAAAAGTCCAGAACAATGTGGATTCTGTCAAAATGCACGAGAAAAACCACACAAATTAACTTGTTACTGAGACAGATTTTACTTCTGTATATTCAAACACGCCTCACAATATTCTTAAACCTAACACAGATAACAAACTAAGGTCTTTTTGCACAAGAACATCTCGATTTTATCTATGAAAACAATTCAAACTGGTGTTTCTTTTGCACATATATGCATCTCTTTTTTGTAGGTCATAAAGGGGGCTTTACCTTCTTGGGTACAACTAGGAGGGCTCCAATGAAAAGGTCAGGAACCACTATTCTAAGATGAATAAAGGCCTGATCCCTCAGCTATAGCTTTATGCATTGGCAGCACAATTCTCACCAGCACTAAATGTTGCTTGGTTACAAAAGTTGACTTCTGCTACCATCAGTACTCTGTGAAGATGTCTGAATCACTCTGTGAGCATTATACTTTAATTTATTCACGGTATTATCATCCAAAAGCTTAAAAACTAAGTCAGGAAAGCATCCTACCACAGGTGGCAGCTGCAGACCAGCACATTTTTCCCTTGAAAATTCTGGTCTGATCAGTTTCTCTTCCGCAAAGGAGGTTATGTTTTTGCCAGCATTTGTTTGTTTATTTGTTAGTTAGCAAGATTATGTAAAAACAACTGGACGGATTTTGCTGAAAATTTCAGGAGATGTTGGGAATGACCCAACTTAAAATGCTTCGATTTTGCGAACTATCATTTTTGCTCAATAACTAATAATGATATCAACATGACTCTGAGTGATAGGTGCGGGTTTTCAGGGTCAAGGAATCATATTATGATGGTAACTTTATCATGAAACTATTGCTTATAGATGTAACAGCAATATGTGAGCTACCATGGTGCGAGTGCTTTCTAGTTCACAAGGCAGGGAGTGAAAAGAGAAAATGACAAAATGGCGTAGTTTCAAAAGCTGACCAGGTCTAATCACAGAGTGCTGTGAATGTGGCAAAAACAAGCAAAAACAGGGCGCTGAGTGCTGAAAACACAAAGGTTTTCAATGAGGGCTTGCAGTGCAACAAAGAGGCCGGCTGATGCGATGAGACTGCTCTTTGAGCCTTCAGTACGACAGTACTAGTGCTGACTTTTGTTTACAGCCTCACCCATACCTTTCTTGACCCCACCTTTAAGCAAGTTTCCTCACTTCCTGCTCAGTCACCTCTCTCTACAGCTCCGGGCTGTGTCTGTGTACAAATTACACTTTAGTTCTCTTTCAAGTTAAGTTTCACCTCAGGGTGGGTCAGCTCCAGCCCACATAAATCTCAGATGTCACCAAAGATGTCATATAATTCTGTGCCGAACACAGGCCTGATCAGTCTGAGTGATCCAAACATCTGTGTGGGGCTGAAGGACCCTTTGGTTCAGGTTAGAGATAAGACAGAGCAACAGTAAAGGGGAGGAGCACTATTCTGAACACACTAAACTGTAATTAAAAACTCAGAGAATGGTAAAATTATACAAGACACTCAAGGAAAATGCAATAATTCAACCAATCCTCTGCAGTTTCTGGGCAACCCTGGAATTTTGTCCAATTACTGCAACTTTACTGCGAACAATGTTGAAGGTCTCAAAGCTGAAAAAGCCCTCCTGAGAGTTTCTGCCAGTCCTGACCTGGACCCCAGGTTGGATACAAAGGCAGTAAATGACATATATTCATTTCCAGTAATTTACTGTAATTTCAGAAAACAGTAAAAACCTGTAAAAACAGTTGCCAATTAAGCTCTGTAAATTGACAATTTAATGTTTTACACTGTGGCTATGCAACTGCTGATCATTATTTCAGCAGTTTATTCTAAATAAAGCAGTTAGTTAAAGTTATTTCTACTTAACAAATTACTGTATATTCCCTACATCAGAGGAGATCAGCCTTTGTATGTATTTCTTAGCCTGTAAAGTCAGATTTGTCCCCTTCACCAATCCAACCAAATTGGGCAATTAATCTCTACTTCTATTTGGGCAGGCTTTGACTCCATTTTTTTTTTTTTTTTTCTGGTTGAATATTGGCTAATAATGACTGACGGTTGATTTCTGTAGAACAGATTAATCATAAAACAAAACAAAAGCATAACCTCAAATCCACAACAACATTTCCCCTGCTTTTTTCAGAATCTGACAACATTCTGGGGGCCCTCTAAGGGGGCTTGACGTGGCCTTCAGGATACTGAAAGTCAGTTTTTTACATGTTTGAGCTTTGTCCTCTTGGAGTGTAAACTCAGCTCAGACAAAGCTGGGACACGGTTCCCCTGCTGGTGTTAGTCTGCAGTGTGGTTACATCAGCGTAGTTTTCCCCTCAGTGTCTCACAGAGCGCTCTGACTAATCAGGTTTTGCTTTCATTAAACATATATGCTACATTACTTTAAGACATTCTGCATTATGAATTGAGGAGGTATTTTTCTGTGATTTATTTATGCTTTTTTTGTTTGCAATTATGTGCTCTTTTCAGGACCTGATGGGGGAAACAGACTGATTTGTAACATGGAAGTATTCAGAGTGGGTAAACGTGTTTACAGCTAAAAAGAAGAGCTCTTAAATACAAAGTTTTTGCTTCTTTTCAGTATTCTGGCCTCAAGACCAAAGCAGCTCAAAAAGACTTCTAGGAGTTTGGAGTTTGGGGATATGAGGGAGGATTCAGGCGTAAAGACTCTACAGATATTTACAAGAGCAAAGGGAGCCCTGGAGTCTGAGTAAATGATGTCATCCTCACCTCTGAACCCACACAGCTTCGCCCTGGACTCACGGACTATGGAGCAACAGCAGAAAAACAACAGAGACTCAGTCGACTGTAAATGTCAGAGCGAGGCGTGAGAGCACCGTTTCAAAGTCTCACCTTCGAGATGTCGACGGAGCGGGGCGCAGGGGGTGAGCCACGGTGCGTAAACCTCTTATTACACCTGAGAAGAGCGTGGCTGTGAGGGGAGCGGTGCGGAGGGTGGAGGCAGCGGAGGAGCGAGCGAGGGAGAAATGTCAGATGGTCAGATGAGTGATCGCTCAAAGTGACAGCAGAGTTCGTGTGAGTCTCAGGCCAGAGCTGACTTCTGCAGAGGGATCATGTGAGACATACTTTGACCCAATAATAATGCAGGCAAGAAGAAACTCCAGGTGGCACCAACTCCCAGTGTATCTTTGCAATGTCAGATACATTTTAACAGCCAAGCTAACCTATTAGTATCACCCTCATCTTGTACCGGGATGTCAGTGTTTACATTGATAGGTTAGGTGCTAAAATGGTTTGATTTTACAGTCTTTTGGGCAACATTCAACACCATTGCAACAACAAAGGTGTAAAAATCCAACAAAACTCTGATGACTGAAATACATATACAGTCAAGAAACAGCTTTTAACCCTTTGGCTCCCAAACAAAGAAAAACATTTGCAACAAATTATTTTTTGGTAAAATTGTGTTCATTCCTCTTCATTTAGCAACATTTTAGGTTTTATTTTTCAATTTCCAAGTTGGGAAGCAGATATGCAGGTCAACCAGCTGGTTGGCTTGCCTGTTAATTCGGATTACCACCCGTCCTGTAAAATACCGAATTGTCCCGTATTTCACTCTTAAATACTGCGTCCCGTTTTGAATCAATACGGGATGCGGTTTGTCCCGTATTTCCGATTCGCCTTGAATGCAGCACCATTCGGCCCAAAGTCATGCTAACCACAGTGGGATAGCAACAACTTAGCTTACCTTCCCGGCTAACGCTAGCACAAACAGAGGGACTTGGGGTCAGGTGAAGAACTGATTATATTCAGCCAACTGTTAAGCTTCTCTTCCTGAACACACACGAACCACAAATTGAAGCCGTTTAACAGATATCAGCGACCCGGTTTCCCCGAAACATCACAGGCTAGCACACGACATGCTAACCTCGGCCTAGTCACTGCAGTGGGACTGATTATATTCAGCCAACTGTTAAGCTTCTCTTGACTAATGTAAGAATGCTCATACACTGAAGTTTATCCTTCAGACTTTCAACAAATAACAGAAAACAGACAAACAAACATGTTGTGCAGTTACCTCTGGTTCACTTCACCCTGCTGTTAGCATTAGCTCGTAGCAATGAGCAAAATAAATACTTCACAGCATTAAAATACTCACATTTCCATCAGCAGGTTTGGTGACAGATTGTTGATACTGAGCCTGGATTCAGGTAAAGTCTAGTGTCCAGTCCTGTGTTGAACTGACTGAAGTTGAAGAAACAGTCGGTCGTGAAGTGACTGACACACACATACAGGTTTTAGCCGACTGTAGCTGCTCATTTCCTTCAAAGATAAAATTAATCCACTGGGTCCTTTGGTCCTCTGAGGCTGGTAGCCTATATGTGAAGATACATGTGGCTGTTTACAGCCAACAACCGAGCAGTGACAGCCTCTGAGGTTAGACATGCTGAACACAGATCTCTCACTGAGAATATAAACAACATGGCTGCTCTTCACAGAGGAAGCTCTCCAGCAAGGGGGGAGTGGGACACTCAGGTAGACCTATCAGGTTAGGTATGCAAATTAAAAATATACTGTTATGTAACAGAATATCCACAGACTCAACAGCTCACTGAATACCATGAGTTTACATTTATGCAGCGTGCTAAAAACAGGTTTTGTTGTCTAATATCACATTTTGTGGGCTGGGAGGAAGGCCAAATACCCAAAAATGTGTTCAAAAGCCTTAAAAAAGTGGGTTTTGCATAATATGGGATCTTTAAGAGAGATGAATAAGGAAGATGGGATTTCAGAGTTTTAAATACAGTGGTATGGTGGCAAAAAGTCAACCAAGTGGTTACAATGCCAGTCAAAGGGTTAAGGACAGTAAGCAGTTTTTCAGGGGAACTCAAGATATTTAAGTTTGCAAAGTATCAAAGGGCTCTTTGGAGTGATAAAGCATAACTTTTACACTTCTCTTTATTTGCCTTGTTGTGAGATAAATTGTTTAATGGCTAAAATCCACAGAGAAAGCTAAACATAGAGTTTACAGTGAAGCTGCAGAGCAAGGCGAGAGAGAGACAGACACATCTTCATGTGGAAAAAAAACACACAAAAAACAAACAATATATAATTATTCATAAAAGTTTGGTCACATTCACTGACCATCAGATCAAACAACCAGCTCTACTGCTTACTGCTACAACTGAGAGTTTGATGATTAAAATCCTACAACCAATAATCATTAAGCAAGTGAAGTGGAAATAAATCACCAGGCAAGTCTTTCTCAATCCGAAGACTTGGAAAAATTGTATTAAGATCTTTAAAATGTTCAACTTTGCCTCTTTTCCATGACATTTTTGATTGTCAAATAAAAATCTACTAATTTTTGTAGTGCTGGATGGTCAAAAATGAATCAATAAAGGGAGTTATCTGTGTTTTTGGACCTTGAATATGACTTTGGGTCAGCAGAAAGCCTGCCAGCTGAGCCCTGAAGGGCCTGTGGTATAATTTCCCTTGGCTGATATTAAAAAAAAAAGCTCATGGAAAAATAAAGTCAGTCCTGGAGGGGAACTACAGAGATTACAAGCTCCTGTAGGTGGTCTTTAACATTCTATACACGAGGACGATGGTGCTTTTATGACATTTTCTGGAAAGTTTATTCCTGTTTCTTATCATTTGGTAAATAACATTAAAGATTGCAGATGTAATGATCTAGCTTCGCCACCAGAGGTCAGCCATCACCTGTTTTAACTTTTTAACGCAGCTCCACCATCATGATGCATCTCTCATGTTGAAATCATACATCACATCCTTCCCCTGTCACAGATCTTCAGAACTACAGCTGATGGTGAGTTTTTCACAAACACCGACCCACTGACGTTGACAAAAATATGAATAATGAAGATCTAAAAGGTGGTGATGATTCTGTGATGGAGATGGACGTAAAGAAGGAGCAGTGGAGAGAAAGACTAATGACAGAGAAAGATTTCATGGCTTTTGGTTTCAATTCTACCCTCAGCTCTGCCTGATGGTGGATTAAATCACCCTGCAGACCCTGAGAGAGGAGGATTTAACTGCTTTAAGAGTTTCAGACATATTGGAAAGGGAGTTGATGAGAATTTGGGAGTCTTTTTCTGAATCTGAAGGGGGGAGCTCAGCGTATGACAGCTGACTGAGGAGTGGGCTTGGAATTGGGAAAGAAGTAAAGTGCAATATAAACCCTTTATTTCTCTCATTTCTTTATATTAGCCCTGGGCAAAAGGCAATAAAATCCTATTAAATATCTTTCAGTAGATTACAAGAGTTCGAAGCAGGAATAATGACTTAAAATCATATCACTGCAGAGTTCTACTTAAATGGAAACGCAGTGGAAGTGAATAAAAATTTCAAAATATTTCATATTGTCTAAATCCTTTCCTTTCCAAGTTTTCAAATCTACAAAGTGTTCATCATATTTATGATCGACGCTCTTAAAAAAGACCAAACTTAAAGAACTTCAGCCACATTTTAAGCCAATCACCTCTATGTTAAGCTTTATTTAGTTGTGAGTTATGGAAATGTCAATTAAATGTAACTTTTAACGTCAAAAGAAATGGCCACTGATTTCAAACTAACACAATTACAAGCAAAAGTTCTTTGGTTGCACTGGTTTCTCACACAGTCCAACAACGTAACATTCAGGGTAATAGGTGACTCTAAATTACCTTTAGGTGTATGTATAGGTGTGTGGACTGTTCTTTGTCCTATATGTCAGCCCTGTGGTTGGCTGGAGGCAAGTCTTGGGTGTACCCTGGCTCTCACCCAGTGCAGTGGTACAGATAATGGATGGCTGAATGCTGAATTACATCCAGTTAATGCAAAGCACATTTAGCATTTCATTTATGTTTTCAAAATTGGGAAATAAATATCACAATATAAGATTTTTCCATTATTTGGCCTGAACAGAAAAGTTATTAACCCGCCAAGGAGGTTATGGTTTTGTTTGTTTGTTTGTTTGTTTGTTTGTTTGTTTGTGAACAGCATCACTCAAAAAGTTAAGAACAGATTTTGATTAAAGTTTCAGGGGAAGTTGGTCATGGCACAAAGAAAAGGTGATTTCATTTTGGTGGTGATATAAACCTGGATTTTGATCCAGGAGCTTTTTTAAAGATTTGTTGTAGTTGAAGTTTATTCGTGGGGTGCTAGTTGCCAAATGGGTTACCTCTGCGCACTTGCCGTATATTTAGGATCTCGCCTCATGCACGCGGGCTGGGTTTGATTTCAGTCTGATTTCTTTTTCCGTGCGTCTTCTCCTACTCCTTCACTCCCTCTCTGACTTTCTCTCATGTCCACTATCAAAAAAGATAGAAAAAAATCCCCGAATATCTTTAAAAAAAAAAAGAGATTGACTGTATTCAAGAAAAAGAGGGGACCAAGAATTGAGCCTTGTGGGACACCATTTTTAATGAGGTCGCCAAAATGTTCATATTGTTGTACTTTTGATCTTTGCTTGAGTAAAGTTGAGTAAAGTTTTTATTATATTTATGCTTGTGTTATTTTTTGTAATATAGACAAAGTTAAGAACTATTATTGTAAATGAATATTAATTAATAGATTAGATTAGATTAGATTGAACTTTACGTATCCCTTGGGAAGACTCCTTCAGGGAAATTAAGTTTCCAGTAGCACTGCATTGCACAAGGAATACGAGAACACAAGAGATAAAAAAGTAAAAAGAAAAAAAATTGACAATTAGCAGATATAAAATCTCTCTCTCTCTACATATATATATATATACATAAATAAATCTAAATAATAAAAATAATACAAATAATAAAAACAATAATCATAATAATCAAAATAAATAATCCAGTTTTGGTTGTTGAGCTTCTTTTTTGTTTGTGATGGAACAAACTAGTATCGGTTTCATTCAATTTCTTTCTCACTGTCAATAAAATGCCAACTTTTAATAAAGACCAGACATAAACGATAAGCCTGTGGTATTTTGCAGTAAGTGGTTATAGCTGTAAACAACATTTTAACAGCGTATAAAAAGATACCGTCTTCCTCTACATCTCAATCTGTCAATATATCTTATCAATTTGAAATATTTCTCAGCCCTTGAAGCCTAATAAATTGAATCTAATCTTTTTGTTGAGGTTTCACACAAACAAGACTCCATATCCTGTTGCGCAAGTCCGATTATTTCTGCTCTCCTTTCATACAAAGAAAACATTCACTGCAATCCCAATTAAAGCTTTTGTCTCTCCAGTGTCGGTGATGTTTGAAGCAGCACGTCGCGTCCCTCTGAATAAGGCTCTGATTAATTTTGATCGGCTCAGAGGAAGTCTATTTCAGATAAAATACTTCTGCTTCTCCACTTCCATTTTCTTTTGTCCCCCTTTGTGGCTGTTCTTGGAGAGGAGCCGGCTTTTTAAATAGAATTTGGTGGACCATGACAACAAAACAAAGCTGCTTTATTTCTCCGGCTAATGACTTGGCCCGCAGTAACGTTATCCAGTTGGCCGGGCTAAAAGACAATTTGCCAGAAAAGTGCACACAAGTACAAATACAGTAGAGGAGCATGAGTTTGTCTTCACAGAGACAGAAATAATCACCAGGAGAAGACGCGCTCCTGGGGGGAGTTTAAAAATTCATGGATATTACAAACCAAAATATGAATTCAAGTTTATCACAGCAGCCGAGGTAGAGCATGCAATCCTCTGAAACCCTCGGTCACACACACATCCTCACAGGAATTTGTACCCAGGAGGTCCTCATTAGTGGGCCCAGTTGGTTCATTGTCATCATGTGTTGCTTCACGGAGGACAAAAAAAGAGCCAGAAGACAAATGTTAGGAAACGTGGGGAAGGTTCCTGACCTGAATCAGTCCATCTGTAAATCATTGTCACAAAAATCATGTCACTGCATTAGAAAAATACATCATAAATCCTGGGCTGAAGATCCTCTTTCATGCACAGATCAGCGCCTGCAGAGAGGAGCCTGACTTCAGGTGTTAAGTACTTTTTCAATCACAGAGTTCACCTTCAAAGGGATCAGAGATGGCACACGTTCACACAAAGCTGCATCGCTAACCCGCAATTCAACCGGGAATATTTGAAGCAGCTGGAAGATCATCAACTTGCTCTTTGAATGGGAAAATATGCAAGTTTTGGTTACAGGAAGTTATGGAATGGTCAGAAAAGCTGAAGCTAATAGAGATCATGGCCGACATAAGCCACATAAAAAATCTCTTCAGTGCTTCAAAGAAATATGATCACTTTATTTAAACGTTGCTGATTTATGTTTTGACATGGTCAGGGTTAAACTTGAGTATTTCTCCTTAAAAATGCAAAGTTAAGTCCACAAAACAACCCTCATAGAAAGGTATTTTCTAATCCCATCCAAATATTGGATATGGCTGGCTAAAAAAGCTAGATCACTGCAATTTAAGAAAGCATCGGATCATCAACATGCCATTTATTATCAGAATCAGAATCGGTATTTATTGCAAAGTACATCTACACATACAAGGAATTTGACTTGGCAAATTAGTGCAAAAAAAATTCAACATATAATTAGAATAAGAATAAAAAAGTAAGGGTCAGGGAAAATAAAATAAAGTATAAAATTAGGTAGGAAAATTTACTCTCCAGGAACTGTAGGATCATTCACACATGTTGTATGTGAATGCCCAAGTGTTTCTAAATTGTGGGGAAAGGTTGCTGACACAATTTCAGCACTAACTGGAGTCAAGCTTCCCTCTCAAGGATGAAACGGGCAGAGCTCGCCCTACGCTAATTAGCTTAGCTCAAACACTGGGAGTCAATAGGTAGTGTTAGCCTGCCTCTGCCTACAGTCATCAGATAAACTCTTCAGCATTTTATGTAATGTTCAAAAGAAATACATAAGAAAACTAAACCACAGGGCTCATGTGCAAACCAGAGAGGACTTCTTTTGTTTTGTTTGCCTACTTACAAGTACATCCGCGATGGTTTACACATGCGCCCTGTGGTTTAGTTTTGTATGTATTTCATTCAAAAATTACATAAAATGCTAATCTTAGTCTTAAAATAGATATTGTAACATAACATGGTTAAAAAATGTGTCACAAGAAGCCCACAGGACTGTTTAGAGTTACTGAAGAGTTTATCTGATGACTGTGGGAAGAGGTAGGCTAGCACTACCCATTGACTCTCAGTGTCGGAGCTAAGCTAATTAGCAGCGGAAAAGCTCTGCTCATTCCTTCTTTGTTACTGGACACACAGTTGAAAGAATGGTGTCTATCTGCTTGTTATGGACTTAAGACACGAAAACAACAAAAAAATGTAGGTGTAACTTTTCATTCGATTACTTAACTTAAATTTTGACTTTGAGTTTTTAGGAATGATAACTGTGACTTAGCTTTGACATCATAAATGTATGTCTTCCTGTTTCGGGCTCAAGCAGCAGCGGCTTTAAAGTTGAAGCAAAACTCGAAGGACTCTCTGTCCCCTTCTCTGTGGCACTCAGCCCAAATCCTATTTGTTCCTCTAACTTTAAAAATAGAGCGACTCTCACCCTGAAGAATCCCCTTAAACCAGTGAAGGTCCTTAATCTGCCCAAATTTACTCATCACTGTGTCCTCGGCCTGCAGCTGTACCTCAAAACAATGCTGCCTGGTATTTTTCAGCAAATAGGCTTCAAATCTGTGGCTTGTATCGTGAGGGAGAGTCCAAAGATGGTCAAAAGGACTGAAAAAGCTGAGATCTAGGGACGCCAACACTGAAAAGTCTTGTTTTTAAAGGGCAGATGAGTCAAGATGACAAATGGTACACATGTTCTGTTCACAGTGTCCCCTGACTAAGCGTCTGTGGAGCTGGATTTAACCTCACAGTGGAGTAGGTAGATGTTTTATTCTCCCTAACGTGTTCATCCACTGCAGCCATGTGACGAGGGACACTGTCCAACCGACCATGATGTTCACTGATCTGCCCTCAGGAGCGTAAAACACACGGGCATCACGCTGTACACATGTTCATACACACATGCAGCCTCTCGTGGGCCCGGCGTTGGCGAGGACATGAACAAATACATCCATACAGATAGATTGTTGTCTCCAGTCGAGTGGAAGTCTGACAAGGTCACGCTTGGATGTCGACTGAGCTTGAGAGCCACTAAGTGAAGAACTGAGAGTTGGGAATAAATCAGCAGTCATCGACACTCCGGCCATTTACTGTCACCATGACCAGTAGGATGGCTGTGACTCGGAGAATCTTCAGCTCAATCATCATCAATTACTGGCATCACGATTAAAATAAAAATCCAAACTGATTCTAACTGATCTCATTTCACTGTTCAGTACTTGTTATTACCAAGAGATGCTCGATAAAAGATCTACTTGAGCCTGCTCTGGCGCAAAATTAACAATAAAAACAATAAAATGAGTTAAGGATGATGCAGATCAGCTGATAGAAAACTTAAAATATAAGTAAATATACTAGGCTTCACCTTAAAAATGCAACCAGGAAGTCATACAGCGTCTTATGTTCAGGCCTGGGACATATCAACAAGCAGAGCCGGCTCCAGTGAAGCTCCTTCAAAACACAGAGCTTGAAACTCTTGGTAAATCTCCAGGCATGAAAGGCGAATTTTTGTCTGTAGAGTGAACTACACTCACACTTCACTCTGGAGCTGGACTGGTGGCAGAAAGTTAGCTGGTTAGTTCACATCATGAAGTTCTGGACCAGCTGGATGATTCTTGGGAATCATCCAGCAGATGCTGACATCTGGCACAGCAAACTGATTTAGAGAAGATTATAATAGGGGGCTGTAAAAATGATCTGTTGGACAAATATGATCTTTTTTAATGATCAAACAGGAAAGAATACTACCATTACCAGGAAATTATGCCAAAAAAGGTAAGTAAAAAACAATGACACTGGCTAAAATATTGGTTGAATTTTAAATATCAGTATTGGCGCGGCCCTGATTTTCACAATCTGTGGATCACTAGTAGGAGGTGTTTTTAACTGTCCTCACAGAAAGGACAAAGTTGCAGACAATAGACTTCTTTGTTTAGTAACGATATTATAAAAAAGTTACATATGATTTGTGTGCTTTGCAGTCATGTCAAGGATTGTTTTTGCACAATAAGGAGTGTAATGGTCTGAAAAGTAACAATATCCACTGCTGACTTTAAGGAAAATGTTGTTTTCATCATTACTAAAGATACTTAAAACAATGATTGTTCTTACAATTACAAGGTCAGGGATACACATCAGAAACATCTTTAATGCAAACCTAAACAAGGAGACGTTCGCTATGAAATGCCATGAACATCTTTAACACCTACTGTTTGGCTGAAGGTCACCAGTTAACATGGTCACTATTGACACCATAACACCCATCAATGGCAAGTAGATTAAAATGAGGCTTACAAGACGTGCTATTCTTAACGCTTAGGCTGGTATTGTAACCGTGTGGTTGACTTTTTGCTGCATTACCACTGTAATTAAAATTTTGAAAGCCCGCCTTTGTCTGTTTTTCCTTATTTCCTTCGCTTAATAGTATTTGTATCACCAATATGTACCCACTGGGTGCTGCTGCTGTACATGAATATAAGTGTTTGAAAACTAGAAAAAAATTGGAAGTGACTTGTTGCTGCGTAGCTCCTAAGAAATCCAACAGTAAGAGCAAACATCAGAAAGAGAAAATATCGTTTCACATATTTCCAGATCCTCTAACAATCATAATTTAGTTGAAGGAAATAAATTTGATGTTAAAAAAAAAATGTATCTATGAGTCCTCAGGAAATGGAGTCAAAGGCTAAATATCTAAATTTTGCTCTCTAGGATGTTTTCATATGGAAAAACAAAAAAAAATGTAAATCCATTCATGCCCAGGATAACCCTTAACTGGCAAGCCAACCAGCTGGTTGACTAACATATCTGCTTCCCGATTGAGTACTCTGAAAAATAAAGCCTGAAATGTTGCTAAATGAAGAGGAAGGAAGACAATTTTACCAACAAATAATCTGTTGCAAATGTATGGAAGTCAAAGGGTTAACATCTTGAAGAACTACATACTGATGATAAACTGACCCTTTTACAGCTGAATGAGTACTAACTCTCTGTTAATTATTCAACTAGCCATTTAATAAAAATTATAAGACGGTTAATCATCCTAAGAGCAGCTTCAGCTGCGATTAACGAGGACATTAACGTCTGCATTTTGCCTAAAGAAGTCTTTGTTGACTGCAATTCAGAGCTTTTTTTGAATTCCTAAACCAACATCAGTGCAATAATAAGACTTTTCCCTTTTTACTGAGTATAAAAACTGCATCCCATTATTTATGTATATATATTTACACTATTCTTTTGTCACCAATTCATTCAGTCTGCCAGTGAGAAGTCCTCAATCATCCGCTCTAATTTTGTCTTTAAGACCAAAGTTTGTTTCAGTGATGCGTGCACCACCGTCTTCTTAAATTGTGTGCAATCTTTGTAAAAAGCACAAAAAACCTCAAGTCTTTGTGCTCTGTGCTGATATATGAGAGTGGGAAAGTGAGAGTCTGCTGTTAGTCATTCATAAATTTCCTTGAATAAATTATAGTAGCTGAATAAAACATCTGAATGATAAATTCCTGATGAAGAGTTCACTTTGGGGATGTTGTATGAATCAGAGGAGGCAGGGGAGTTCAGGATGTTTGGGTTGAATTGAAACCAGAATCATTTAAAGGACTTGACACTGGCTTATGTTTTACACTGTATATTAAGAAGTACAAACTCTATCGAAGGAGAGTAAAGTTGAAATCTTGCAGCGTTAATTTGAGCTACACGTGCTGTCACATTTTCCCACAGCACTTGAAAGCAACGTTATTTTCCACACGTTGATTTGAGCTAATCTGACACTCCTCGCAGTGCTGCTAATAATAGTAACATCACATATAAATGAGGTGTGATTGCTTCAGTTTTCTCAGCCTGCTTTTTTGCTTTGCTGCTGAATTTTTTGGTATGATTTGTCAGTGGTGAACCATTTTTTGAAAATCCCCCTGAAGTGAGCATCCAAAGTGAGATTGTAGCGGCTGAGCCTGTGAGCGTGTGAGCCGGCTGCTATGGGGTGTGCAGAGCTGTGATAGTGAGAGCTTCCTGTGTGGAGGCTTAGGCACGCCATCAGAGCTGACCGCCTGGCTTTTATTCACACCCGTCCTGGGATAATTCGGTCTGGGCAGTGCTGAGCTGAGGGCGATTTACCTCGGCTTCACCTGTTGTCAGGACTTTCAGAGGGAGCACAGACCGCTGACATGTTAATGTAGGATTATTAACGCTCCCTTCAAGTTGACCCTCTTTTTTCTGAGATTTTGCAGAGGCATTGACTGTACATAGCACACAAAAAAAGCTAAAAACACTTGTCAGGAAAGTATTTTGCAGTTGCTGCAGTGTGAGCGTCGAGGACATGGCCTTAGAGGGACTATTTTAGTAGAGATTATGTTTCCCTATAAACCTATGCTTTATTTATAGGTAAAGTAGACAATAAAGATGAGTAAGTCAAATCATGACAACCTGTAACTGATTTAAAGGGTTTTTTTCTTTGTTTTCATGTCCTGCCTCACTCCCAAGTCCATGACAAGCACATAGACACCATTCTTTTGACTGTGCGTGCACTAACAAGGAAGAGACAGCCAAAGCTCGCCCACCGCTAATTAGCTTAGCTCAAACACTGGGAGTGAATGGGTAGTGTTAGTCTGCTTCTGCCTACAGTCATCGGGTAAACTCTTCAGCAACTCTAAACGATGCTGCGTGCTTGTTGTAACTCGTTTTTTTACCGGGTTATGTTACATTATCTTCTACTATCATCATATTATCTTCTACTCGTAAGGCTTTGTTTTGTTGACCTACATACACGCACCTCTGTGGTGGTTTGCGGTAGAGATGTGACGGCGAACGAGTAGAGTCGGCTAACATATCATTGCACATTCTGCCATGTGACCATTACGCATGCACACCTTTTACAAGATGTATTTTTCACCCCTTGACCAGTTCGACAGAAATCTCTAAAAGATTTCCCCAGATACTGGATTGACAAGCTAAGGATTAGCAGACCTTTGACCCATGATCCTTAAATTTAACCCGTTTGACCTTGAACTTTCTTTTCATTGCTTCTTTTGGTGTGAGACCCCAGCACAGCCATTTTTTAACCAATATTTGACCAAGACTGCACATTATAGCTAATCCAACAACTGCTTTAATGACCAAAAACTGATTAAAAAATGTCAGTCCAACAGTTTTTTATAGCTAAAAAATAAATTATTTGTTTTTGGTACCAGGATGTCTTGTTTTGTTTGGATCCCGCTACCATGAAGCTAAGGCAGCTGTGATTGGATGTCCCTCTTAACTCATCCAACCTTTCCACACAACCAAAGTAGCTGAGATTCTGAACTTGTCCCATCTTTTTACATGACGAAATTAGGTCTGATTGGATTTAGTCTGTGTCAAACATTTTTGTGAAGTTTTTATTTGTTGATGAAAATGTCAGTTAATTTAGGTTTAGTTTTTGTCAGTGTGCACTTGTTTTTATTAGTTGACATAATTAACATTGTAGGATGTCACATTTTTCTCTCTTTCTTTCGAATATGAGAGCAAATGGATGAATTTAAGATCAAAACTGTATAACAGGAAAACTGCAGCACAATATTCAGCCCTCATAAGCAGCACCTCCATCATGAGACTATAAAAATGAACATTACCTACTTCCACCTTTATTTTCAAGGTTATAAAGGTGATCAATAAAAATTATTCAGAATCTTCAGCTGAATCTGGGCTTGTGACCTTCAGGGAGAAGTTCAGAAACACATCCTGACACATCTTTGCATTCCCCTCATGCTCTTAAGAGTCACTTTGGACGTGACGATTGACATCTGCTGCCCTCATTCACTTCTAATCAATGTGCAATCAGCTCTAGCTTTAATTCTGAGGCTATCAGGTGGCCGGTTTCAGTAACGGTCCAGAGCGTGGATAATACACAGACTGAGGCTGAGTGATCTTCATCATGTCTGTTAGAAACCTCACTACGATCAGATTATTTAAAGTCTGTGCCTGATTATGTGTTCTGAAAGGACATTAGGGGAAACCTTGTAAAAGCCACGGAGCATTAAATGTCAAGTTCATTAAAAAATCTGCAGCCAGGATCTGAATTATTTTGTAATAACCGCTAATTGGATTCCTGGTGTTTGGCTGAATGATGATTGGAGCACTTCCAAATATAGATGTTCATCATGAGAGATGGGGGATTTCTGCATATTTCCCCCCCTTGAGACCAAAGGCATGATGTTTAGGTTTTATCTTATTCTGTTTTAACTTCAGGATTATTTCTAGAGTTTTATTTCCCTGTTTGGACATATTGCCATTACCCTTTAGTGTTTTTACTCTCATTACTTTGATGGACATTCCTCAAACTTAGCAGAAATGTCCTCTATGAATCAAGGATACACTGGTAAGATTTTAAGGGTCACAGGTCAAAAGTCAAGGTAAAGGGGTCTCATGATCATCCCCTGGGTATGAACTGAAAATTACAGAAAAGGTCATCACCAAAGCTTTGTGTAACCATCATTCACTTCTGCTTTCAAGGGTTTTCATTGAGCTAAAATTCCTTGAAGAAGTTTCATTTTCTTGTTGACATTCAATGAAAGGAAGTGGTTCCTGAACAGGCCTAACAATCAGCCATGAATTATTCAGCGTGGTTAATATTATTTTAGAATAAATGGGCAGATGTTTTGAAAGGTTTTCTTATCAGAAGTTTAGTTTGGGAAAGTTGAATTCCCCGGTGTGCCCAGGCTGACTCAGACAGAGTGAATGAGTGAGGGATGAATAATGCAGGTCAGGATCCTATTGTTTGGTGAAGGTCCTCTGCAGCTGAGGGGCAAAGCACAGGAGACTTTGTGAAATATTGATTCATCACTTTAGAGTTGTTGTGTGGATGCGGCCTCGCTTGTAAGATGGGAATTCAGCTTTTCTTTGTCCTTATTTTGGATTGACTAGTTACAGAGGCTCCCAGGAAAACAAAAACATACTCCGGGAGCTATTTTAGCCAAGATTTGTGGAAATGGCTTTTCTATACGTCAAAACAGACAAGGTTTGGGAAGGTTACAGGTTATAGCTGAAGAAACTAAATATTGTTGTTGAGCCATAGTTTCTATGCTCTCTCTGCCCTGAACAAGATTTACTGGACGACTCTTTGCACAAGACAGGATTGAAAATAATGCCGGTGGAAAAAAAAACATTTGGCTGCAAGTTAAATCCTCATCTGCTGATCAAGGTTGCTTCATATGGTGAAACACTCAGGAGAAGCTATTATGTTGCAGAGAGGTAATGTGTTTTCCAGGTCACTCTGAACTCTGAACCTGACCTTCATGGTTCAAATATATTAAAATAAACACTCAAACTAAAACATGCATGAGTCTTAACCTGCTGATGATGATTTTAGCTTTAAAACCACCACACCAACGTGGAACTGGATGGTTAGCCAATGCGTTGCCACCTGTTGGTGTCTATGTTACAAGTCCATCCCATCTCCAGAGACAGAACAAGAGAAGATTTGCTTCAGGACTTTTCTTGTAAATACATACATCAAAGGGACATTTTGTGCCATTCAGGTTTTTATTTTCAGTCCACTATCAAGTTTTCCACGCTCAAGTTTTCCAACTGCCGTCTAAATTTCTTAAATTAGCTTAAAATGGCTAAGCTACACAAAAACCAACTTATCTGTTCCTAATGACAAGAAAAGTCCAATAGAAAACCATTGAAGATGTCATTTTTTATCACACATTTATCTGAACATAAACTAATGCATTTCTTATGTTAAGATGTCATTTTGGACTATGAGCTTTCAACTTTCAATTCTTATGTTTGTCCGCAGGAAGGCACTTCTTTTTCCCCATTCACAGCACGTCGCAAAATATCACGTTTTTTTACCTTTTTCTGCAAGGGTGTCTGCAAAATAAATGACAATGCATCAATATCAATGGTGCTGCGAATCACTGACCCAACTCAGGGCCTAATAATGATAACATTAATAACTAGAAAAGCACTCTGAGAGCGCAGACCTCCTCCAAGAAACAATTCCGGATCACCACACGCTCCGATTGGACGGCCAAGTCTCTGCTCATGTCTGTCCATGTGGAGAAGTCCTCCACTGGCATTGCAGGGGAAGCTGGGTAATGTAGTGACATTACACAGGCTTGAAAAATGTTGACGTGAGTTTGCAAATAAACTACAATTCCCATAAAGACGTAAAGGGGGTGGCATTGTAACCATGCGGTTGACTTTTTGCCACATCTGTATTTAAAATTTTGAAAGCCCATCGATGTCTGTTTTTCCTTATTCCCCTCTCTTCATGGTGTTTGTACCACCAAAATGTATCCAATGAGAGTACATGAATATAATTGTTTGAAAACTAGAAAAAAATTAGAAGTGAGTCATTGCTGCTTAGCTCCTCAGAAATCTAACAGTAAGAGCAAACATCGGAGTAAGAAAAATCTTTCACATATTTCCAGATCTTCTAACAATCATAATTTAGTTGAAGGAAATAAATTTGATGAAAAAAAATGTATCTATGATTCCTCAGAAAACTGGGTCAACTGCTTGAAATCTAAATTTTGCTCTCTGTGATGTTTTCATACGAAAAATAACAATTTTGTCGCAGAAATTAAAGAAATCCATTCATGCCCAGGATAACCCTTAACGGGCAAGTCAACCAGCAGGATGACCAACATATCTGCTTCCCTATTAGGTAGATAAAACCTGAAATGTTGCTTATAGAAGAGGAGGAACACAATATTACCAACAAATAATTTGTTGCAAATGTATTTCTTAGTTTGGAAGTGAAAGGGTGAATGGGATTTGCCATTGTAGACTTTTTGTGACGTCAGTCTGGATCGGATCCGGATGAAATTGACCGTGATGATAAAGTCATATGATATATATTATCCTGTAAATTTTGAAGTGAATCCATCAAGTGATGTCAGAGATATGATTTTTTTTTAAATACTGGTTTGTTATGGGCTTTTTCACAAATTTCAGTAATTTTTTGCAAACAGACAAATATGCGGTGGACCAAACCACACCTCTGGTAAAATTTTCATGTTAATCCATCCTGTAGTTTTTGCGTAATCTTGCTAACAGACAAACACACAAACAGACCCTGGTGAAAACATACCTCCTTGGTGGAGGTAATACCAATCAAATACTCCTCAAAATCTACTTTACAGAAACAATTATACCTCTTATTATTACAGTAAAAAAACTGAGTTGTGTTACTGTTACATCACAGTATGTATATTTTATCAGGTGTTTGAGGTTTTTCTTCATTAAACTACATTAATAATCGAAGGGAAAATACTGTAAAGCTGCATTAAGAAAGGAGCTTAAAAAGAGAAACTCCAGTTAACTGAATACAGCTGAGTTCCTGCCACGCTTAAGCATTTGTGAGTGACAAAATAAAAGGTCCTCCTGCAGTCTGAAGAAGGACCTTCCCCTCTGTGGGATCCTCTCCCATGGGTGAGCGTGGGCATCAAGTGGCCCTGAAAACCCCAGGAGCAGCAGAGGGAGGAAAAGAGGATAGAAGAGTGTGGAAATGACACATGACAGGGCGAGAGCGGAGGGGAGGGGAGAGAAAATGTGCAAGAGCAAAAGATAGATGACGGGGGTTAAAGAGGAGGGATGACGGGACAGTAGGTGAGCAGAGGAGAAGGGACAGCGGTGATATAATTAGAGGACATGAGAACCTGGCTGTCACTTCTGCTTCTCCTTTAGTGAGGCTTGACACGGTTCTGCTGCTCCTCTTTATTTCCTCTCCTCCTGAGCCTGGAACAGCGTCATTTCTGACTCCCTTTGGTCAAATACTTCTGCATGCATGCTGGGAAAAGCCAGGGCCGGTGGGCTTTGTGTTTTAAAGCTGTCTGTCCATCTGTGCTTTTCTTGTGAGTACTGAATCACAAGAACGATTTCACGGATTTTACCCAAACTCTGCAAAATCATGCACTCAGAAAATAGGATAAAATGATTTAATTTGGGGTCAAGGTTGAGCCCTGGCATCTTTAGCTCTTCCTTTGTTTATGAATATGGTTTCGTCAGACCTTTGTGAGAGATTTTCTTTAACTTTGCACAAATGGGTTGCATTGACCTTGCACCAAATATCAGCTTTCGTCCGAGCGTCTACTTAAAAGTGGAGAGACATTTTTTATTTTCTTTTTGTTAAATATGTCAGCTAATACTGGCAAATTTAGTCGATTACTCAGATTTATTACCAAGCTTTGAAAACCAAGCTATGCATGTGGATAACGCCTTTTGTATCATATTTGAAACATACTTTTATGATACCTCTATGATCAACAAATCACTAAAAAAAAACAATACAATCAGATAAATGATGAAAATGTCCTCAGATGGATTATCAGTTGCCAAAACACCGAATGTGTGTTAAAATATGTTCGTTAAATTTTCAGTAAATTCAGAGTTTTTTAGGATTTCAGTAGAAAGTGAAATAAACATTTCAGCTCAAAAAAAATGAGAATTTTCTGTCTGTAATTGGTGTTCTCAGCATTAAAGGGTTAAAGATTCCTCTATTGATTTTCTGTATGGAAAAGTCAGCCCTCATAGGTCTTCAGTGGCAACAACGTCAAACACATGACACTCCTCTTATTTCATGAATGCCTCTGCAACTTGTTGGTCTACCATCCACTAAATAACGTGCAATCAGCTTCATTTTGTCATAAATTATGCAACATTTTTGACCACTTCTGTCCCTTATATAGTATAATTACAGTTTTAACTTCTTTGTAGTCATTCATGCTGACTGAAGGCATACAGAACAAAGTGAAAGGAACTGATAAAAAAAAAATTGTTAAGCAAAAACACTGATATTAATTCCTTAAGGGAGTTGTTAACAATTCTCAACTAGAATTGTTTTTTGGTTCCCATCCCTAGTTATGCAGGATTCAAGCCTCTCCTGTTTTAACTCACTCACAGTTTTATTTTAACATCCGTTTGTTTTCGCCAGGGTTTGACTGTTTGTTTGTCTGTTGGCAAGATTACAGAAAAACTACTGGCTGGATTGACATGAACATTTTCCCAGAGGTGTGGTTTGATCCAAGGAAGAAGTGGTGATACAGATATTGGGCAAAATTTTAAAAAAAATCATATCTCTATCTCTCTAACATTGAACTTTATAATGGGAAATCCCATTGTAGACATTCAATAGTTCATATAAAATCCAAATATTAAGTGATGTTCCCAAAACTTGTGTTCATAAAGGATAACAACCTCCATGTATGTGCCGAGTTTGGTCTGGATCCTGGCTCTATTCTGGATCTGGTGATCCAGAATTGTATCTTTTACAGGGTTGTGGAAAAGCCAGCTGCTTGGAGGAGGTCTGTGCTCTCTCAGTGCTTTTCTAGTCACGAATGCATCCATTTGACACCTATTAACTTTAGGAGCTTTGCAATGGTAAATTTTTTACTGCACTTACAGCATTTAAGAGCTCATTTTTTTGCCTTAACTCAGGTTCATACATTACATTTTGAAGACTATACATATGAATTCTGATAAGACCATCTGTTAGCTCCTGCCTTTACAAAGCCCCCTTCCTCATGGGGGGACCTGGTCTACTCTGTGGTAACTAGACAGTTCAGTTCTACTCTATGTCATGTTGTCATCAACTCTGCAATCATTTAACAGTCTCTGCTCGACCGTTAGCCAAAGGGCTACAACTGATGACAAAATAATGGTAGGATATCACGCTGGTAGATCTATTAACGGGGCAAAAGAGTCATCTTAGGCAGCTGCTGGAGCCATAAACATGAGAAGAAGTACTGATGCTTCAGACTTTTTGTCTTTCTAATTTAGGAGCTATAATAAGTTCGGGAAACATATTACATGCACTAGTAGGCAAATAAAAAAGCATATTATTAGCTTTTTAGGATATCACGTTCACCATGCCCTGACTCCAGCTTTGGCTGAAGCAAGTGGGGCCATTAAAGGATGGTAATTAACGAACAAATATTAAAAATAAATACTGAAATACCATCCTAAGGGAAGGTAATTAAAACAATTTATGATTATTAAAATACAATATAGATATGGGAAATCTTTGAAACTGAACTGAACAAGGTATAAACATAGTCTATTTGAAATCATGACCCATTTTAAGTTATTAAAAATGACATTTTTACTGTGATATTCAGGCATTTATTTGGCCCTTCTGAATTTAATAAGCTCTGTAGTCCAAACTATAATGAAAAAAGAATAAGATAGCTTGGCAAAAACACCTACGTCCTTCTACTTTGCCATTACTGTACTTGCTAATAGGTGAGGGATTAAAATGACGGTAGCTCCAGTGTTTTTTTACTATTGTTCAATTCTTTTCTTTCAATTTAGCTTTTACAAGCCTACAAGGGAAAGAACTCTGACACCCTCTGCTGATATCAGACATTAAAATACTTCCGAAACAAGTGATTTGGATACTCTAACGAGCTCAGAGAGGCTGAAAATAGAGCCAAGATAGCCATAGCTGTTAAAAAGCTTCTTATTCTCTGACTCATCCTCGTCTATGTCTGCCAATTCCTCCCACTCCGTCCCCTCCAAATCACAAAAATCAATCCCCTCAAACATCCAAAATTAACATTCCAGCGCATGCTGCTGGGCTCTCTGCTGTTTCCAGGGGAAGTGTCTGCTTTTGCTTTTCTTCTGCAGGGGAAACTTCATGACATTTTCATTGTCCCACAGTCGGCCCGAGCCAGCCTCCTGTTTATAAAGCCTGAGGAAGCTTTAGAGAGACGAACATGCTGCAGTGAAATAAAGAATCAGCTTTGTGAGGTTGGATGTAACGGTTCATGCATACAGAGGGTTATAAGCATGGCTCTGTTTTTTACAACAGGAAATGAGTTTGACAGAAACGTGCAGAGATGCCTCCACCGTACACGGAGGGCATATTCATTTTTCATGGCAGGGTTATATGTCGTCTGTTTTTTACTTTTCCCATTTTTCTCTCTTTCTCTTCCATCTAATTTCTCTTCTTCTCAAAGTGTCCACTTTCTCGCTGAGGAGAAGAAAGAGATCCCTCATGAATTACTTAAGTAGAAGGCAGAGAAGCCACAGAAGCTTGTCATCTACAATCCGGCTTTTGGGTTATGGCACGTCTGACTTTACAGAGGGTTTTTCCCCTCTGGGATATGATCTCTTCTACGAGGCTTTGCTTTTATTTTTAGAAATGATAGTGGTGGGGTTAAGAGACGGATAAGTCAGTCAGCAAGTCTGTCAACCCAGCAGTTATCTTCAGAGTAAACTTTGAAGAATGAAACGCTCTGCAGACATCAATTGTCCTCAGAGGATAAACTCTGAAGAGCTGCATGATCCCCTGTGTTTGCTGCAATAATTGTGAATGGACTCAATGAGTGAACATGACGAATAAAAATGATGATTTAAGGACATTTTCAGTAATCAAATCTAGAGCTGGGCAATATTTCAGCTCTTTTTGGCTGCAACATTATTTCATAGGTTGTATAAAGCACAAAGGGATAACACAGTACAGTCCAAAAGCTTAGTTATGGTGGTAAAAATGTTGTTTATCAGGAATGCATTTTAAATCATACATAAGAATTGTTTATATATATATATAAATGCTGGGCCGGAATGAGCGTGATCCGTCATTCAGGATTGTCTGAATCTATCACTTTTGTTTGTTTATTCACTCATCTATCTATCTTTCTATATGCATCATTTTCTGTTCATTTTTATTTATCTATCTAAGACGCCGAGCGATTTCGATCAAATGATGACATCGGATGAAAATCTCTCTTCCTCTTCAGCTTTTCCTTCCTTTCTCTGCTTTGTGTGAAAACGTTACTTAAATCAGTGATTGTTTCATTCATGTTCTGCGCTGATTAACTGAAGGCAGCGTTTGTTTTGTTGAATATTTTTACGTGAATGATCAGACTCGGTGCGGGACAGAGTTGATGGCTTGCCCAGCGTGCAGCGTAAATAGTCAGAGGAGAAGAGAAATGCATTTTAATGAATGTAATGAAATGATAGCGACACATTAGACTCGAAAATTGCACAAATTAGAGTTAGCTTTTTTATTTGATTAAAAAGAATGCCTATTAAACGCCCTTTAGGTTAAAATAAAAATCAAATAATGGATTTTTCTTTAAATCTGCACTTGAATTTATGGGTGGGGAATAAATAAACAAATAAATAAACTTAAAGTGAAACACTGACCTCTCTGCCTTCAAACCAGCATCAGTTCTTAAGGATACATATGCACAAATTCAGGATTTCGTAGGATTATAGGAAGGAGTATGCTAAGTTAATTTACCAAACTGGTGCTAACGTCCATCATCATCATGTGCAGGCTCAAACAAACTAATCAAATAAAACAGAAACAGATTTGAAGGGGCATCAAACTGGATGAGGAACAGTCAAACTTAGCTGCAAAGGTAATGCTGTTAGGACATTTCCATGTCTTACACAATAGAGAGACAAGATAGTTATACTACATCAGCAAGGTCTCCTCCAGGCAAAGATATCAAAGCAAACAGGGGTTTCAAGATGTCCTGCTTTTTTGAAGAAGCACAAACAACAGCAACTTTGAGAATCATAGTTGAAGTGGAAATCTAGAGCAGTGGATGAATCCACATTATGGTCGCATCAACATCTGAACTGGGGAGCAGAAAATAGCAGCAAGTTTGAACTATCTGTCTGTGGCTGAAGGATATTTGTTTAAAAAAAGGTCTGCAAGCCACAGAGAAGCATGACTGTCCAAAAATAGGACAGTTCAATGTGCAAATGTCAGCAATTGTGCAAAAAAAATGATGTTCAACACTGATTATTCTTTATTACCCATTCCCTTTTGTCAGAAACATAACATGTTCTCTAACAGTCAAGCCCAGAAACATGCTTTGTTAACACTATCTGCATGTCCAAATGCAGAAAGTTGCTGCCATGTGATTGGCTGATAATCTCTTTGTGTTGACAAGCAGTTTAACATGCAAATGTTATTGATTTCATGCAGATACAAAGCAGGATACGTTCAATTTGAGCTTCAAGAAAAAGCACTAGAGCAACCCTCCACAAACTATTTCAAGGTCAAGGTCATCCAAAGTGAAGCTGGACAAGTTAAACTGAAATTAATTTTTTTTTACAACCAGCTCAGTAAAAAATGCAATCTCCCTGTTAGCTTTAAGTAATCAGCAGATTATGTCTGCAGAGCTTTTAGTGCTGGGCGTTATGTGTTTACAGTAATGAAACAAATGCTTCAAATTTATGCCTCACATTAATATTCTAAGTACAAAACCATAAAAATTGAATTTATGTTGAGAGCTCGATGTATTTGGAGATGAGATTGCAGCAGAATTCAAGGGCTTCACCAGCTTTAAAAGAGACAAACCTGACCTTGAGTCATTCTTTTCACAGAAGTTTTGACCTCTCACACCTGTTTTTGTGCTTTATTTTTCAGCATCACCAAAAAAAAAAAGTCTCCAGCCTTGAGAAGCAGCTCTCAAAACCTGCAGTATGCAATCATTAGTTTCATATGCAGCTTTACAGGCATTACAGGTGTGATTCTGGGCTTATGAGGGATGACAGTGGATCGATTTCGATTCTCTTGATTGCTATTCGATTCAGTGTCGAGTTATTTTAGTATATGAAAATTAAAAAAGTAAAAAAATGACAGTTAACACTTAAATTATAAATGTCCACCTGGTCTTTTTTGTCTTTTCTTGTCAATAAATGTGTCAGGAATTGCCCTTTGAATACATTTTTCACCCTTTTTTCACGAGAAATAAAAGTTTACAATTCTTGCAGGTATTTGTCATTATTATGTTATAAATGCTTAAAACTGTGTAATTAAAAGACAGGAACAAAAATGGAGTTGAATTTTTACAAGGATTCTCGAAACAAAAAATTGTAAATGAACATGTAGAAATGTCTGAGATGACCAAAAATAAACTTCACCTATTTTACATAAACTCAAACTTTTTTGTTTGCCTACAGCGTTTAGTGTCCATGTTACAGCCTGTTATATGAGACCAGGCGTTTTTTACTCATGGTAGTACCTGAATAAGTTCCTGTCAAGCTGAAGACAGAGATGTCAACATTTCTTCCTCCAATATTTCTAAAATTACTATTTATGGAATCAAAAAAAAAAAGCGGACTATGATGAAAAAGACGATCAATGACAAAAAAGATGGTAAAACGTGGAAAATACGTCGGAAATACGGCAAAAGAACGAACAGAAAACACGCCAGAATGATACTACTGCTATTGTGTTAAATATTTTACATTATTTATGCAGAAAATACTAATAAAGTAAATTAACCTTTGACCAAGATACTATTGAATCTAAATAATAAAAAATAAAATAAAATAAGAAATAAAATAAATCAGCTTTTGTCCAAGATATTATTGCGAAGTTTGAAGAAAATCCCCCGAGAAATCTAATAATTTATAGAAATCTAATAACAAGAAAAGGAGAAACATGAGGACCATGACACTGAATGTCCACTGAGAGTGGACATCCCAGGAAATCCCTTGACAAAGTCTAGAGATGTTGTGGCCAAGATGGACGTAAATGTTGATGGTCAACCCAGAAACTCATGCATGGGTCTAGCTGTCCAGAGGCATGAAGAGATATTTAATAGGTGTTGTTATTTCATGCCTGCCAGAATAAGTCCAGTTAAAACTCTCCAAGTCCTTTATAAATGGAAAAATCAACCGTGTGGTTTCTGCAGGGTGTGACGACCCACATCTGCGGTCTTCCACCAAGTCCAGAAACATCTACATCAGCCTCAGCGCTCTCCGCTTCTCCAACGGAGCGCATCTGTCTCATTGTAGCCCACACTCCTATGAATCTGCAGCTTTCTGTGTGTCGAACACTCAGAACATGAAGAGATCATCTGGTCAGAGTTTCAGAGGGTGAACCGCTACCTCTCAGTCACATCTGACAACAATTTGAGCCTGCAGACTTTTCCCAGGACCTCAGTTCGTGCTGTCGCTCTGAATCTGCTTAAGGTACTTCACTGAATAAGAGCTGTTTTTGTGGACTCACTCAGGCTGCAATTTTGTGTGAATTTCTATTTTTCCAGGAGAGTTCAGGCTTTGACTCTAGTAAATTATAGCTCTTGAGGAAACCATGTAAGATGGAATTACAGTCACAGTTTGCACTCTTTTGTGCTCCGTGGAGCCGACTACTCCTGTAAAATACACACAGAGCTGGAGTTTTGCTGCTGTTTTTGTGTTCTGATACATACATGAGACTTTATAATCACACAGTGCGACTGAATGAATGCAGAAGAGGGATTTTTTTTGGAAGTATCACATTTTGTCAGTGTACAATGATGCTGGTGGGAATGTGAATCAACCATTTTCAGCACTGCAAAATCAACATATACCTCGATAAAAGTTTGTACTGTAGTTTTAGAATTTTTTAGAAGGTTTAGGGATGGACAACTTTGATTACTATGATGTTGGAGGGTCACATTTATTTTAATAATATAAGCATTTATATTCTTATGCAAAAGCAAACTGTTAAAAGTAAATTTAATGTAAAAATATAGAATAAAAGACAGTTGAGGGTGCTGTTAAATGCTATAATTCAGTATGTACTGGTTATTATGATTTATCTGACCTACCTTTTTCATTTTTTAATATAGTAGCGCTCGAACAAAGACCTTTTAAGGGACAAAACAAACACCAGTTATGCTGATTATCACAGAAATACCTCTATCCCTCATGTTGTAACTTATTTTTGCAAATCACACTGAAACACTTAAGTCTGAAAATTAAATTTGACTTCAAGTGAACAAGGGGGCCATCTGTAGACCCTGATTTTTAGGGATGCACAATATCATCAGTTTGATATCGGTATTTGCCAATATCAGCCTAAACAGTTAAGTATCGGTATTGGCCGATATTGAATTTTTTGCAGATATTTACAGCTGATATATCAGCCACACATATCCGCCATATATCAGCTGGAATATTGGAAAATTACACTAATGTACAATATTGAAGCACCTTGTTAAAAGCAGTTTTTCTTGCAAAAATATACTGTAACACAGAGAAACAAGTCCATCTTTGTAAAGTACAGAGTTTGAGCTGTTGACCAGAATCTGCGATAATATATTAAAAAATATCGGCTTATCGGATATCGGCAAAAATCCAATATCGTGTATCCCTACTGATTTTTATTGATATTTATTGACCAAAGTCTGACTTTCTCACATCCTGCCCTAAATATTAACCTTAAATATAGATATACTAATCCAAATAATGCATGCAAACACCCAGAATTTAAATATGCGACTGTTAATCAGAAAGTTAAGTTGTGAGATTACAATATTTCAAAGTGCGTGAGGACAAGTAAAACCTGAACATTCACAACCACACACATACACCAGTCACATCGATTTACCAAAGATTAAAGATGTTTTAATACATTGAAATTAGAGTTTGAGCCTCGGTCTTCTAAAGTAAATGTCCTGGGATTGTCTGACCCACATCAAGCCCCTAAGTTGACTTTTGACCTTGACGCCATGTCAGTAGAGTTCACACCCAAATCAAAACACCCATTTAAAGGGCAGCATTCAGGACTGACCCTCGCAATGTTTGACAAGTTTGGAGTGACAGCTGCCTGGCCTGTCACACCTCACAGCTGGTTTGTCTGCCCTCCTCCCCAGACATGCTGCTAAATATCTACACGAGTGCAGATAAAGTGCTGCCAGAGACAGTCATCTGAAATTATGTGATACTCCCCACATGTTTAGGATTTAATATGTGCTGACAGGAGGTTTCTGGGGGAAAGTTGGAGCGTGTGAAGGTTGTTCGGCTCTGAACTTGCCAGGAAGCTGCGTCAGGTAGCCACAGGCTCATTGAAGAACATTGGAAAAAGTGACTTAAAGTTTATGTTTGAGTCTGACCCAAAACTGAAGAGGTCTACTCCATATCAGGATCAGTCCCAGGAACAGATAATGAGCTAAAATAAATCTGATCTTGACATGTTTTTCCTCCTATCAAACAGATCTGATCATCATTAACTTAAGCCAGACTTCAACATCAAACATCCACTCTGTCACATGCAAACATGCTAATCGGTGTGTATTTTTCTTCCTCTGCTGTTAAAAAAGCTGTTGTTTATTTGAGGATGTATGCCCACAAAGTGTTTGGGTGCATCTGCCAGATTAATTTCCACTTCAGGGGCAACAGCACAAACTGTAAGCTCATTAAAGGCAACACTCAGGAAGAGGATTTTCAGCAAACTTTGTGGTGGAACTAATTTTAGGACAGGTTTGCGTAATTTGCCCTCAGAATGACCCAGCAGACACGTCTGAGGATATTTTTAGATATTTGGGAGAATTCAGAGTTCAGCTGTTGGAAACTGGTGTGAATCTTGAGGCATAAAGTCTAGAAATCTGGTGCAATATCAAGGTTTTGACTAATAATCCTGGCTCCTGCCTCCAGCCAGCCCTGTACGTCAACATCTGGCTTCAGACTGAAGTTCTTACTTGGGACTGAGAGGATTGGTGGCCCAAGATGCAGCACTTAAAATGAAAATAACCTTTTACATGTGTGAAAGCAGGGCTACAAACTTATGCACTGCACTTTTTACTACTGAATAATTGTGTAGAAGGCTTAAAACAGTCAAAGTCTGCTACCAAGGTGAGATTGTGGAAAACCATTCAGTGGCAAGCCTGAGCAAATGCAAGGTAGTTATACTATACCAGCAAGGTCTCTCCCAAGCAAATCTTAAAGCAGACTGGGATTTCAAGATGTGCTGTTCTTCTCTTGAAGAGGCACAAAGAAGCAGGTAGGACGGTCGACGAAAGGCACATCATGCTTTCTTCACTTTGTAATCAGAAGATGCCCCACAGTGCCATCCGCTCAGAACTTGCAAAAACCAGCCGGACCCACTGCCAGGAGAAGTTCAGCCAGAAAAGGGTCTTCACTGAAGAACTACAGCCAAAAAGCCATACCTGATGATGATCTGAAAACATGACCGCAAGTGCTCCCGACAGAGGAGTCAAAACCTGAAAGATCTGTCTGCAGCAGAAGTAGTTTGTTCGCCAAAAGGCTTGAGGGCAGAACAATAACCAAGCTCTTTTGAAGAAGCACAAACAATAAGAAACTTTGAGGATGGTAGATGCAGTGGTCAGCCAAGGAAACCCAGAGCAGCGGATGAGTATCTGCAGGCAACAGTGAGGCATAGTGGAGGATCCTTGTGAGTTTGAGGCTACATTCCCGCAGAAGGAGATGGGGTTTGGTCAGGATTAATAGTGTCCTCAATGCTGAAAAATACAAGCAGATCCTTATCCATCATGTAGTGCCATCAGGGAGGGAACTGATGGATTCCAGATTTGTTCTGCAGCAAGGACCCAAAACATACAGCCTAACCCTTGTGCAGAGTTCCTTAAGAAACTGTATTCAAGTGTGTCTTGTGTATCTTACGCCACACTGTCTAAAACTTTCGAACAGCGCTCTGCTATCAAGAGCACAACAAACAGCACAAAACAGGAAAACATGTCAGTCATGCTCAGCAGACGTTACTGGGACCAGAAACAGGTGTGTTTTGTCGACCAGCTCAGACGCAGACCTCGTGTTATGTTTAACAAGTTCTGGTTCATTGAGCAATAAACAGCACAAAGTTTTAATGGCTAAATACCAGAAAAGTTCGGACCCACCTCTTAAATGTGTCCGCAAAATGAATGAATCTATTCAGCAGAACTTTTTATTTTGAAGCACAGGAAAGAGGGAGGGTGGAAAATAAAGCACAAGGGACGTCAGATTTTTATATGAAGTATCGTACATGGGTAGGCTGGACTAGAGACCTCTTAAATGCCATTTAAAGGCTTCAAACCACATCTTCCTGAGGCATGATTCTGACTAAGCCCTCTATGTGCTCAATTCTTTCCTCCAGCTCTACATATCTCTGCTGTTTTCACACTGTCTGGGTGACAAAATCTACACCAAACTCCTCTCATTCGACCACCATTTTAGCCGTGTCCATGCTTTTTGTTTTTCAGGGAACAAGTCAAACATGCCGCAAACACAACACAAGTGTTGTCGCCCACATTTAGGATTTTTTTTTTTCAGCTCCCACTGGATGAAAAGGAAAAATAAAAGCCCTGAAAAAGTGTTTAAGATTTCATGTGTTCTCTGAGAGCTTTTCATTCCCTCCCAGAGCTTGATTTTTCCGATTCATCTGTCAGACCTTAATGCCTCCTAAGAGCCAAAAGCTGCATTGTTCAGATGTCCTGCTTGGTAGAAGTAAAAATATGGACTTCTACAGATGTAGAAATACAGTAGGAGAATCAGAGGGTATGAAATATACATGAGGAGAAGTGGATGCTGTGGTTTGCCTTTTTATAAGAAAAGCTCTCAACATGATCTCAATTGGGAATTTTCGAGGCTGATACTAAAGCAAATATAGAAATGCTATTTTATGCCCTGGCTGAGCAGAGCAGAACACCTTTATGGGTTTTTAACTCAGTAAGACAACACAGAGCTGAGTGTGGAGAGCAGGAGATCGAAAACACATTATGGCTTTTAAGTACAGTCTGCTGTCTCAAATACAGCAGATATTCAGAGGTTAGGGGTGTGAAAAAGGAAAATTAAGGTCCTATCTTGGATCAATTATGAGTGCATTACTCTCTTATTTTTCCAAAGTAACATCGTAGCCCTGAAACTTTACAAGAAAATTACAAGTATCGACTTCAGTTGCAAACAGGGGTATGGATGGGCTGCGGAAAAGCAGGACTTAAAGCATGGGACCGGTTGTAACAAAACAACTAATATAAAATTCACAGATTGACACAAATCATGCAAAAAAGGAAACACTGGTAGGGGTGTGTTGACCATTGTTTATAGCAGTCATTAACCCTTTGACTTCCAAACCAAGAAATATATTTACAACAAATTATTAGTTGGTAAAATTGTGTTCTTTCCTCTTCATTTAGCAACAATGCAGCTTTTATTTTTCAGATTTCCCCCATTCGGGAAGCAGATATGCAGGTCAACCGGCTGGTTGGCTTGCCCGTTAAGGGTTATCCTGGGCATGAATGGATTTCTGAGGAATCATAAATACATTTTTATGAAAAATGAAAAAAGCAGAATTTCAAAGCCTTTTGCCGTTAGCTTAGCTGCTCGATAGCTACATCGATACACTATCTTTACTGCTTCTTACTTTTCAGGTCTTGGGGGACTAGCGCCTAGCACTACTAACTTTAGGCGAGAGCAAGGGTACAGCCGTCGCAGTGTTGACATGGAGAGACAGACAACCATTCACACTCAAATTGAAAACTAAGGATTGTTTCAAGTTACCACTTCATTAAATTAGCATTTTTTTGGTTATGGAAGGTAAATCCATATTGACTATGTGAGGCAATTCCTGTAAATGTCTCCAAGAGATATATCTTATTGCTGTTTTGAACGTTTTCCTAGCGGGTTTGTCATGTTTTGCTCGTGACCATTTATTTTTTTTAATATCTGAAATTGACTGGCAGGCCACAACGATGGAGCAAGGGGGTTGCGTATGGCCTGTTGGCTGCCAGTTGCCCACCCCTGACTTGCAAGTATTTGATAGCTTCAAACTGTTTATATTTAACACTGTTCAGCGTTAACAAATATGCAGGAGTGCAGGTACTAAACAACAAACTGGCACCAGTTGACAGTAAATTAATGAGGGCTCCAGTTCAGTTACAACAACTGTGTAAGTAACAGTAAAAATTAACATACACCCACAAATATTATCTCAAGAATAGGTTTCGTTGTGCTATTAAGATGTAATCTGTACTTTTTGAAGATGAGGGCACTTTATTCCCAAAGAAATAACAACTTCTAGTAGCTTGAATGACAACATTGGCTTTACTTCAGGAAAAGGACTTTCTACATATTTAAAAAAAACTCCAATACTCAAAGGAAATAGGAACAACAGACATGTGACTTGTCCACTGAGCTGTCTACAAGGATTTCAAAGGTAAAGTGAGACATTCAAAGGAACAGCAGTGTCTTTACATGAACTCCTTAAAGGCTCAACAATGAGCTTCATAAAATGTTGGGACTGCACATTTTGTATTGTACTGTATATAATAAAGCGAAATTCAAATGAAGACAACATATAATCCGACCCATCATGCAGTACGTCATAACAGTCACAGAAGGGTAAAAACTCTACCATATGTGTACAGTGTGTTTGTTGAGCAGTGCTCTAAAAGCAGGTGAGTAAATACATAATTCAGGACATGCAATGGCAAACAGATGTTGGTATACTGCGAATACGAGGAACAAATAATCCCTTCAACATGTCTCGCATATGTCAACGCTGCCACACATGTGCGAGGGAATAAACCCACAAAGGAGGCAAAAAAAAAGAGTAACTGGAGCATACACAGGCACACAAATGAACATTTTTGTTATAAAGCATCATGCCTCTGCACTTGTTTTCAGTGTGTGAACGCTTGCCCTGCAATTGACCTTAAAACCTTTCTGCACCGCCGTAGGGAGCTGTCCTACAGACCGTGACCCTCTGTGTAAGGGTTACATGTCCACTGTATCCTCAAACCACCCTCAGAGCGTGACTGTGTGATGTTCAGAGGGGATTTCTAACCTGGATTATGTTATGTAAATGAACAGCCTGGATTTTCACCCCAGTTGGTTTGTTTTACCTACCAGTGCAGCCTTTGATTGTTATTACCCCAGAGTAGAGCTTTTTAGAGGTCAGGTTCGGCCAAAAAAGATATTAAGCTCCAAAATCTTCATCATTTTGGTCCTTAAATTAAGCCAAACTAACATTTTTATTACGTACCATTGATGTTATTAGGTATTCATTTGACCGATGTTTCTCAGCCGAGAATCCTAACAAGAACTGTCCAGTAATGTTCAACATGTTTGTGACCTGTTTGACATGATGCCTTGTACATCAGTTTGATTTTGTCCAGGTTTCACATTGTGTCTCAGTCAAAGGACAAATAATGTGCAGTTACTCATGTCTTAAATAATTGATTATCTTCCATACGTTTAATTATATTTATGGCATCAGTCAGCAAAAGAACACAAGTCAGGTTTATGTACCATTTCCTTAACAGCCAACGGACAAGTGCAGCCTGGCCATGGGGAGGTAGGCCGCTATAAAATCTGCGATCACGAAATCGAGGACAGAATCACAGAATTGGACATTAATAGCAGAATTCAATATAAACGCGGAATATCATGGAAATAGCCCACATTTTACGTAAAACTTTGTTTGGAAATGCTCTGAGGGGGTCACTAAGGCTGGGGACGATGCATGCTTCACTTCCCCTCTCTCAAGCGGCCGCCTGAGACGCTGGCTAAGTTAGCAAAGAAGCTGCGAAACTCCCGGCTAACTTCAAAGTACAGGGCGGAGCACGATTATTATGTGTCAGGAGATCAAATGTTCTGCAAATTTTGTCTGGGTTAAATATGCGTAAAAATGAAAAAATGAATTCTCAAGGGCCATAGTGTCACAAGCCTAGGTCTGCTAGCAAGAGGACAACAGTCAAGAGCAAACACCTCGAGGCCAAAGCAGAAGTGCCAAAACTGAAGTTTGTGATGTTTCCGCTTGGGACTGGCTTTAGAAAATAAATGGGTTACATGACTGCATGGTACAGTCAATGGCTTTGGTCCAAGTATTTCACATATTCAGTGCCCTCACTGTGAATGGGTGATTTCTTTTATCAATGATTTCTGATTTTGGATATTTGGGGACATGATTGATGTGGCTATTAGCCTGTGCAGTAGTCCTTGGATACTACCTGCTCTGTTTTCCATTACAGCCTAAACTGTATTTCTGCCTCTTTAAAGTCTTGTCATAGCAGAGGAAACAAGTGATAGAGCTGGCGGCCCCTCTGTGGCTTTTGGTGATAGTTGCAAGAAGCAAAACAACCTGCTATTCAACCAGAGGAGAGTTTGGGAAGTCATACAGCATTCGAGAGCCATCATCAATACCCTGACTCAGTTCCCTAATGATTCAGAGACCAGCACCACATCATGTTTAGTCTTGGCTCAGCTTGTTTGGAGCCCCACTGAAGGTGATACAAAAACTGTGCCAGGTACAAGGCAAAGCCCTGAATGGAAAAGTAAAACTACAGAGTAAAGTTAGGCTTTGTTGAGCTAATACCAAGTCGTGGAAAAGCAGAGCAGCTGGATGGAAAGAACAAAGACTTATAAGATAAGATAAGATAATCCTTTATTGATCCTCAAAGGGGAAATTCTGGTGTTGCAGCAGTACAGGGATAGTAGCATGCATTGAATAAGACAGAGATCAAAAGAATAGAAGATATTTACAATTATCAAAATTAACTAACATACTAAAGCACTAAATTAACAGAGTAACAAAGTAAGTGTCGTTCAATTATCAAATTAACTAACATACTAAAATGCTAATTTAACACAGTAAGTGTCATTCAGGACAACTGAGCCTCCTCTGCAATACAGTAAAGATAAAGTGACAGATATTAAAGCGACAATGTTGTTGCACTGTTGCTGTACGGTCAATAACTGCTGTTACATTTCACATTGTCACTTTAATATCACTAACAGTCCAAATTATTTACCTAGAGTAATTGTGAGTAGTAAACCGTGATCAGGGATATGAATCAATACGGTGCATTAGTTAAGTTAACAATATGGATAGAGCTGGTTTGGAGCATATGGAGGATTACTATAAATATATGGGATTTAAGAGAATCACATACAAACAGCAGGTAACTTTGCCTGTCTGTGGTTATTCTGCAGTTTGTTTCCTGTTTGGGCAAAATATTGACAATCTGCAGTCTGCATATGGTGTTTTGTTTTGAAATTTACTGTGTGGTCTGTGCATTTCAGGGCTGTTTCGAGGCAAGAAACTAACAAAATGAATCATATTGCTAAATAGAGCTGGCGTATGAATACATTTCAAATAACGTTTGTATATTAACTGTTTTTATATTCATTATTTTAAGTAGATAAGACCTACCGATAATCAGTTCTAAGCAGAAAGACTGGTTTTAATTCAACCAATTAAACCTTTAAGAGATCATAGGGACATTTTTGGCCATTCAGGTTTTTATTTTCAGGCCATGATGGCTGTGTTGAATCAATACAGCTCAAGTTTGCCAATTTTTGTCTAAGTTTCTTAAAATTGGCCTAAAATGGCTAAGCTACAAAAAAACTGACTCATTTGTTCCTAATGACAAGAAAAGTCCAACTGAAAACCATTGAAGGTGCCATTTTTATCACACATTTATCGGAACATAAACTAATGTATTCCCTTATGTTAAGTGTCATTTTGGACTATGAAGGGGTTAAATGATTTCAAGTGTGTGTAAAATTGAACATCTTGAGCACACTGCAACAATACCGCGATAATAATGATAACAGTGATAATTTTGGTCACAATAACTGTGATCTGAAAATTTCATACTGTTACATCCCTAGGCCTAATAATACTAACATCAATGATAATAATCAAATACTCCTCAAAATCTATTTTATGGAAATTATTATTTTAAAAAAGTTGTGTGAAGATACTGGTCCTTAAAGGGTTAAAAGAAGAATCATGTCACCATCTAGATCATTTTTTTGTACCCTGTCTAATATCAGGGTAAAATGAGTATCTGTCAATTCCTTTCTCTAGATAAGTACATCTTCATTGCTTGACATACATCGTCTTACCCAGTCTTAAATTAATGTTATATATTAGATCAGTTTCTTTAGTCTAGGTCGTGCCTCTTGGTAATTAACCTCATTACACTTTGAACTGTCCTTTGGGAGAACAGGCTTCTTATAACCCTCCTTGTAAGGAGAGCATTCCCAAAGAGGAGCCGCCATTTTGGGAGCATCAGCATCAGTTAAACGCTGACATTTGAGAAGGATAAGTCGGGCCCCCCGGGATCATAGATGAGCTGGAGGCACAATCTGACACACCAGATACGCAGAGATCATGCCACAGTGCGTTGCAGCCAAAACCATGAGCTCAGGATAATGATCAGTGTCATTTCAAACTGTCAGATTTCATTTATAAATATTCAGAATCTGAAGCTCCAAACCGATGCCTCTGACATACTAATGTCCTGCCCTTGAATAAATCCCTGAAATAGAAGTTTGTTCGAACACCATATGCCCGATTCTCCTTTTGCCATTTACTCTGTATTAAAAGTTTGTGGATAATTACAGGAGAGAAAGGCCATATTTGACTTCTCTAAATGCAAATCAAGTCAGAAGCCAAAGGGGATTGAGAAGAACCATTCAGAAGAGAAAAACGGCGAACAAAGAGCTACAAAGAGCAGAGGAGTCACCCATTTTATTAATTGTGTTGGTTCTTGCAGTTGCCCTTTGGAAAAAGGCAGTGGACTTGATTAAATTACCACGCACGCTCCGAGGAGGAGGGGGCAGAAGGAAATAACCCTTTCAGAGAGAGCATTGGTAGCATTCAATCCCTTTTCTAATGAGGATGAGAGCCACAGGGACGCTCAAAGGTCTTTATGTTTCCTCAGAGTCCTGCTCTCACTGCTGGAATATCGGCATTAAGAACCGAGGACAGCTGAGTCTGTGGACAACGCCAACACTGATGCAACATCTGAGTTTAATAAGAGAGTCAGCAAACTTTGGAGACACCATGTCACAATGTTCTTTGATTGGAAATATGACTAGTGGGGTATCAAACTGCTTTTAGTTTGGCATTTGCAAGTAGGGCTGCCACAAACAATTATTTTGATAATCGACTAGTCAACGATTATTTTTTTGCGATTAGTCGACTAATCGGATCATGCATGAATTGCAGCTTACCGCACCAGCATGCAGCTGGTCTTGTATAGCCATCATTAGCTTCCAGCTTCAAGTGTTTAAGGTATGTGCCAAAAAATAAAGACAATTAAGATGGTAGTTCATTCAACTTTTAATGAACTTTGCAGCTGTTATAACGTTACAGCAAACACATAACATATGTGTTCTAGGGCTAATGAAATCGTCATTGTTAATGTTAACGTTTATAACTATAAGTAAGAAGCTCACTGTTGACGCAAATGTTAGCAGCTAACTAGCCAATTAGCTCACTGAGACGACTGTCCCTCTTCGTCAGAAATTGAATCAGCCACGACGTGCTTCTTTTTCAGATGCTTATGCATCGCCGTCGAGCTGCCATGGAGGGCAAGTTCTGCCTTGCAGATTTTGCATTGCAAATTCTTCTTTTTTTGTTTTGGTAAAATGCTCACAAACTTTTGAGCTCCTTGGCCGGCTAGCCATGACACTGTTTGGACATAACTCTTCCGGTGACATCAGTGATGCTGACCACGATTACCACTACTGCGCATGTGCGTCAAGGGCAGAAAGACAGACGAGACAGCGGAAGGTACAGCGGCAGTTTTGAGAGAAAACAACGTTTAAAAAAACAAACGACGATGTCAATTATTAAATTAGTCATCGACAATTTTGATTGCTGATTTCGTCATGACTAGTCAACTAATCTTGGCAGCGCTATTTGAGTCTGCCATGAAAGATGAGTTTAATCCGAGAGCTGTAATTCACCAATGTGAAATTTGGTTAACTGAAACTGTACCAACACATCGATTAGTTGGTTGGTCAATGAAGAAAAAGGGATGCTCTCTAGTCAGATTGTATTTTTCTGTACATCTGCCCACATACAACTGGACATACAGCAAAAACAACATACATTTAACAGCACTAAGGCTCAAAAAACACAAGCATAATCAGGGTTCCCAATCATCTTCTGGGACTTTTCCAGGACTTGTCTGTCACTCAAAAGAAGAGATTAAAACCTCATTCAATATACAATACAGCAACACACTGGAACTCAAAGTTGCTAGTAGATCTTTGGGGGAAATTAAGTCCTTACTGAGGTCTGAAAAGTTGCTAAATCTACCAACAAAGTCATATGGAAACACTGGATAGTGGGACTGCTATGGGGAAAAATGCAAATTTGATTGGCTGGTTTTCCATGACTGAAAAATTGATCAATCATTTTCCAGGACGTGTGAGAACCCTGAAAATACAATTCTTCAATTTGAACGTGTCAAAAGCTGAACGGTGGCGCCTCAGTGCGATGAGGTTGCCGGTTTGACTCTCGGAGTCAGAGGGGGTCGTTGTGTGTGGGGTTCACATGCTCTCCTTGTGCATGTGTGGGTTTTCCCCAGGCACTCCAGTATCCTCCCACTTACCAAAACTCGTTAGGTTAACTGGTGAATGTAAACTGCCTGTAGGTGTGAGTGCATGTGTGAAATGTAGTCTGTCTGTATGTCAGCTTAGTAATTGGCTGACAACCAGTCCTCCTCCAAAATACTCCTCAACACTCTGAGGGAGGGGGAGTAACAGGAAGACAGAGGATGGGAAGGAGCAGCAGCCAGTAGCCATATTTTTATTTTTATATTTATTTATAAGTAAACTGAGAAAAAGAAGAAACAACACCTCACTTTGCTTCTCCAAGGTCGCTTTGCTGGTCCCAAACATACAGCTTTGTGACTTATGTCACTTCTATCTGCCTATATCCTTGTAGAAAGGATATTTGGTGTCATATATAATGTTATATATTTCTGTACCTCCACGATTAACTTGTTTTCGTCCATGGTGTCGTGTTGCCTCTGGGACCCTCTGACCAACTGTCGACCTGATGCTCGTGCCTCCGGTTGTGACATAATCACAACCGATTGAGGAAATTTACGTTTGGGAGTCCGTGCATTGTGTTTTATTTTGAAAGTACCGGATACTCAACACGTTTGACTTCCCTTTCTGGTGCTTTCTGGACGACAGTGAATTAACAAGGTTTGGAAGCAGCCACGCTGAAAATAGACCTGTAGCGTATCTCGAGAGCCGCGGCGCACATATTATCATTATCTAGACCGTTACTGAGCAAAAGTGATTGTTTGCTAATGGCAGTTATCTGGATCACAACCACAATCTCATCATCTTTAATTTGGGCCATTACCAACATCTCCTGAAAATTTCAGTAAAATCAGTCTGACAGTTTTTGCATAATCTTGCTAACAAACAAACAAACAGAAAGCATACGCAGGCAAAAACAAAACCTCCTTGGAGGAGCATTCAAGGCAGCACAATAACAAAAAGCCAGTGAAATCCTCTCAAAATAATCAACTTCAAGCATCTGTTTTTTTAATGCAGGTTCCATTGCAGGGTTCAGTTAGCTTTATCTTGTCACTTATAGGTTTAACACCAAATCAAATCATCAGCTGGGCACTTTGACAGGGCGCTACACCTATACTGTGCCCTTTTTTATATGTTGGTTCACTGACTGAGAAGCCACTTTGTTGACCTAAAATAAGGGAGCAGGCTGGTTTCAAGCTCTGGTCCATGTTGAACAGATGATGCTGCGACACTGCCATTGCCAGCCACTCTTCTATACAGTGCCCTTTAAACCCTTAGGGCCCCGTGGTGTAAAGGCATTTTTTTCCAGGTCAGCTCGCTGATTCGCCTCTCACAGCTGAGTCTCCCTGCCTACTGTCAGCACTGCACATATACGATAATTATGCAGCGTCCGCGGGTCAACAGAGTCTGGCAGGAGAAGCTGGCACGTAGGAGTAAGCGGTCATGACATGGATGCCCTTCCCCCTGCACATGTTCTGAAGCCCTGAGGCAGCGCCCGGGGTTATGATGGCTTATGGAAAGAGGCAGATGCATACCAAGTAACATGGCAGGGCAAAGTAGAGACGACTGGGCACGGAGAGGCAGAGCAGAAATGCCAGAGCTGGTTGTGGTGTTGTGTTGCAGTGGCAGGGAAGAAAAATGCACTGAAACATAAGAAGAGGCAGGCAATGCCAAAACATGCCGGATGTGAGGAGCTCAGGAGAGAATAAAAGCCCTGTTTGTAGAAGCAAACACCAAACTGTCTCTGTCATGGCGTCATTGATGACTCTTAATTACAAACAGCTTCACAATCTCTAACTATTTAGCACTAATTTGATCTCTTGCTCATACAAAACCGAACAAACAGGGCAATTAGAAACCCAATGAGCAGTGAAGGCTGATTCAAAACATGACCATGACTTTGTGTTTGAGGAAATCTCCTCTACTTGAACAGATTGATGATTTATATTAACTTTAATTAAAGAAGGACAGGGGGAGAGATCATTGATGGGTAGTCAAGCTTGGCATTTGGTAAGAGAGAGGGAAAAATGCACTATTAATCTATCTTTTAATGATGTTTAAACAGACAAACTAATTTATAAACAACAGACCAGAGGATCATCAATTCTCCTGACTTTTTAATGATTATTTCTAGTGCTTGTCAGTCTAAATATGAAATGTTTTTACAGGCTACAATAAAACCTGAGAGTGAGTCTCTCAGCAGAAGGACTATCATCAAGAATCAGACAAACAAAGGAAAGAACTATCAGTACTGAAGAGCAAAGACATCTGCTAAGGCATTTATTAGGGGAATTATATGTGAAAATGTCAAAACTACCCTATCTCTCAATCTTAAAAATCCTCCACAGAATTCCTGGATCTGGAAATGTCATCATTAAATTATAATCACTTCTTTCTTGTGCCATGACCAAATTTCCCAGAAAATTCCAGCAAAATTGGCCAATAACTTTTTAAGTTATCTTGCGCAGAAACAGACAAATGCGAGCAAAATCAGAACTTTGGTGGTGGACCTGAGTAAAGTTGAGTCCTTGTCCTTCACTTTTTGCTTTATTTTAATAAACAGAGCCCTTCACTCCATCAGAAGAGCTCAATCGGTCCTGCTGTTAACCAATAATGAGTCCAGTTTGACCTTTTATTTAGTTAAGGAGGCCTTGAATTCAACTAGAAAAATTGAATAACAAACAAACAAAAACACTAGAGAGCTATTTTGCATTTAAGTGGTCATGTTTCTCTTTAACAGAGGTTCATATATTGTTTGATAACTGCTAAAATATATTCACAATTTCTTATGCTCAAAACATGAAGAGTGTATTGGCAATAATTTGGCAATATTATGGAGTGAGTCAGGGTACAACAAACAGGGGCGCAACTTCACAATTTTGTTTATGAAATGTATTTTGTTTCATTCTATTAACGGTAAGACAATATTGCAAGTATAAAATACACAGGTTTGAATCAGTGTTGCTTATACAAAGCATATTCACTGCAACAGGTAAATAAAAGATGAACAAATTTTTCAAATTTCTAAAATATAACAGCATTGTACTAACAATATCTATATGGCATTACACCACAAATATCATGTGATATTGATTAATCACTATTTCTGGAAACTCCTACTCAAAAACCTTTTAGCTTCAATGTATTGAGCACCCCAGATCCACCTCCATCCTCACTCTGTCTGGCACCCTCTGTTGGAGGCTGAAGGTGTGGTTTGGCGCTGTTTTCAACAGCTCTGCATTCTTTCGACTGTCTATGCCAGGGGTCACCAACCTTTTTGAGCCTGAGAGCTGCTCTAAAGATGAAGAGTAGTAAAGAGGGCTACTTGCTCGATTTAATATTCTTAAGCAATAAAAATGTTATAATTTGATGAATAATGATAAATATTGTGTATTTGATAGGCTACACACGACACTGCATGTTTACTTATTTACTTGTAGTTATTCCTAACAATGATTTTTACCATTATATTTAACTCTTTATTTTTCCGTGTCAGCATCAATGTAAACTTTGACCCCATGCAGGTTAAAATTAGGAAAATTAGGCAGTTTTAAAATGCAATGCACATATTACAGTTGTTATTTTTGAATTTATTAAGTGTGATTTATTAACAAAACATAACACTGAAATTTAGAAAAATGTCTATTTATTTCAAGTTCTGTAATGGTGGCTTGTGCTTGATGCTCTGCTGGAGGCTTTCCACCCCGAGTCAATGGCCTTGAACAACAACCAAAACAGTCATACGACTTCACAGTGGTAGGTCTATTCTGGGGGGCAACAGATCAGCCCTTTAAGGCAGCACAATTTGTGGTCATGTATTTAGACTTTCTCTACAGTAAAGGGGAGAATATACAACCCACTGAATCACCACAAACATAACTCTAACCCCAGCTCTCAAAGTAAGGATGATTATGTGATCATCAAACGACCGCTCAACACAAAATAAAGCTTTCACATGAGACCCTGGCATCACTGATGTGGGAATTTATCTCTGTTTTCTGCTCCGGTGACATGCTTCCAATAATAAACTCTTATGGGCCTTGCTGCTCCCCTGCTCCACATCAACCCTGAGCCATCTAAACCGTTTGATATCCTCCATTATATAAGGTGACCCCTTGTTGAAAACCGTCAGCCAGCTGGGGAATGTGCTTGTATAAGTGATTGGCTCACAGTCCGACTGCCTTGTTAGAACATATTACGTTAAACACCTCCGTCTCTGTTCCCACAATTCTTCAGAAAAATGTATTAGCAAACATTTAATTTCCCCTCTGACTTCCTTTGTTGCGGCGAGCGGCCCCCGAGCCGTGACGCTCGGATGGCTCTGCAGTCAGCCGTGCTCTGACTGACTCTTCAAATAGAAAACGATTTCTGTTGTTATTGGCTGAGCTGTTACAGTACGTGAAGCATTTATGACATGGCAGAGCATAAAGTAACCCTGCTAATGTATCTGACTATGATAAATTTGTATCTGTTTACTGACAGCCTGAGGGCAGACCAAGTCTATAGTGCAGCAACGACCACTCTTTATATGTTCATGCTTTTATTTTGCTTTAAGGAAAGTAAAGGAATCATTACTGTCACAGATTATTCCCTTATAAACATAAAACAAAACCAGAACAGTCGAACAGAATCCTGCCCCCAAGAGGTTTACAGCTGTTGGAGAGTAAAAGTACAGTGGTGAGTCTATGGAGTGATTGGTAGGTGTTTGGCTGAGCGCCTCTTTCCTTTTAAAAAAATGTGCTCTGTTTATTCTTGGTTCAGAGAGGAAACTGAAGCAAAGTTTGAAGGCAATCTCCACAAAACATTTTTAACCCGTTGACTGGCATTGTAACCTTGCGGTTGACTTTTTGCTGCATTACCACTGTATTTAAAATTTTAAAAGCCCAGCTTGGTCATTTTTTTCCTTATTCCCCTCTCTGAATAGAGTTTGTAACATGACATGACATGTACATGTACAAGAATATAAAAACCTGAAAAAATGGGAAGTGAATCGTGGCTGCATAGCTTCTCAGAAATCTCACAGAAAGAGCTTACGTTGAGTAAGAAAAATCTTTTCACGTATTTCCAGATCTTCTAACAATCATAGTTTAGTTGAAGGAAATACATTTGATTCCTCAGAAAACTAGGGTCAACAGCTAAATATCAAAATTTTGCTCTCTGTGATGTTTTCTTACGAAAAAACACGAAAATTGTAGCAGAAATGAAAGAAATCCATTCATGCCCCGTTTAACCCTTAACAGGCAAGCCAACATATCTGCTTCCTGATTGGGTAATCTTAAAAATAAAACCTGAAATGTTGCTAAATGAAGAAGTAGGAATGCAAGTTTACCATCAAACAATTAGCTGCAAATGTATTTCTTAGTTTGGAAGTCAAAGGGCTAAGATATTATGTTCACAAGCTTGGGATAAAATCGAGGCCCAATGACCTTGACTTATGAGGCTTAAAATGATGTCAGTTCATCTCTGAGCCAGGATGGACATTTCTGTCAAGTTTGAGTGAAATCCCTCAGAGCATTCGAGAGATATAGAGTTTGCAAGGAAGGGATCAACATGGGACTCAATGATCTTGACGTCTGATCTCAAACCCCCAAAATATAATCTGGCCATCTTGAAGTCAAGTGAACAATTGTACTGAATGAAAAGAACATTCCAGTAAGGAATATTCAGATGTTACCAACTTAAGGAAAGGATGACCATGGAGAAAATGGCATTGGTCTTGGATGTATAACCAATAAAATCCAGTGGTTAACTTTACAACCAATTGTGCATTCCTTCAAAGTTTAATGAAACATCCTGAAAACACTCTAAAGATAAAGCTATAAAAAATTCGAGCTTAACGTGAGACCTATGATCGACAAAATACAATCAGTAAATCTTTAAATCAGTGTGGACATCTTTTAGACTATTCTTGAGATATGGGGTTTACAAGCACGGTCTGAAGACCTTGACCTTTGCACTAAAACAACCTAAATGTGACCACTTCTTTCTTCAGTCAAAGTGGACAAGTCATCGAATTTTAAAGAAATACCTTTAAACATTTTTGAAATATTACCATCACAACTAAGGAATACATCCATTATACGGGAAAAACACTGGCAAAATTTCACTGCTCTGCTAACACAGACATTCTGCTTTTACAGCAATTATCCTCAAATAATACTGAGATATCGTTCTGATAGTTTGTGTATCCCTATCTTTCATCTTGGGTTCGCAAAATACAGTCAGTTTAACATTCAATCCAAGCGGACATCTGAGCAGAGTAAAAGAAAATCCTTCATTGCTTTCTATCTTTGACCTTCATGATGTCTATCTTTGAGTCAGAGAAAGGAATAAACATGAGGCCCCATGACCTTGACTTTTTAACTTATGATCTACAAATATTTATCAGACCATGCTTGAGTCAGAGTGGACATTCGCGCAAAGTTTGATGCAAATCTGTCAGATATTTCTAAAGTTACAGCATCTGCAAGAATGATCTTCCACTTAATGGACAACTTAAACATAATGTTTTCTGCCCTAAGCATAACTAACATGTAGGGATACAACCTTCCCAACAACAAGCTTAAAAATGTCAAAGCATATTGGATGGTTACCACTTGGCATCCTCATGTTCTGTCTTTACCCTCTCCAACACCTTTAACCCCAAATTTAACACTATTTTAATGCATTACTCTACAGGGGACAGCCATAATGATAGTAACTGTGACCTGTAAGGCAGCGCAAATCATCTTTAAATTCAATTATGTGCCCCTTTTTGCCTTCCTCTGCTGTACAGATGGGCTAACTGGGTCAACAGACGTTAGATGTGTGTCAGAGATTCCCTTCCGGTGCCGAGCTGACCTCCTCCTGGCCTGTGGAGGAGTCACAGAAAAAAAAAAAAAGATGCTGATGCTGACTTAAAAGCAGCCACAATCTGTTTGTTTCATGCTGCAGCTGTATACAGAACACAGCTGGAGTCTATGTGCACGCTGGGCCGGCTCTGAAATAAACACCTCCATCTCGGTTTGGAACATATTGGACGTATTAATAATGCACTTTCATGTGCAGGACCTCCGAGGTTATGAATCAAATCTGCTGTATGGGGGCAGGTTTGCAGTGTCAGGCAGAAAAGTGGTGGACTATGGGACTTTCTTTTCAGAACTTGAAGGTGTTCTGATCCAACTTAAGGTACTTATTCCATTAGTCTGACATTTCCACTTTGAATTCCAGGATCTAATCTGTTACTTGGTCCTGGCTTTCATGCCCACCCAGTAAGTTTTTCTAAAAGTTTCCAGAGTGGATAAAAGCCGAAAAAGTCATCTGTTGCATAACGTTACACATCTGGCTCCATGCTAGAAATTTCCCCTTGTTATCGATGTTTTAAAGCCAACAAGATTTCAGCAAGTTTCCCTGAGCCGTAAGATGTATGAAATCCTGTCTTTTATCTTGTTTAACTGGGTCCACAACAATCCCAGTGGACCCACTCCCATAACACTACAGTGGTTAAGATCTTGAATATTTTATCCATCCAGTCTAGTGTGTGGTCATATTCCTGTATATTTAATCATCCAATAGTGTGAATGCTGCACTATGTTGCCAAAAGTATTCACTCAGCCACCCCAATCGTTGTGTTCAGGTGTTCTAGTCACTTCCTTGGACAAAGGTGAGTAAAATCAATGCAGACTGCTTCGACAAACGTCACCAGTATGTATTCCACAGTCAGCTGTTAGTGTTGTGACTGGGAACAACAGCAACTCAGCCATGAAGAGGTAGGCCACATAAAATCACGTGTTTATGTTGAATTCTGCGTTTAATGTCCAATTTCGTGATTCCATCTGCGATTCCGTGATCACGGATTTTACAGGGCCCTGTTAATGCTTCAGTACACCAAGACATTTTGGACAATTTCATGCTCCAAACTTTGTGGGAACAGTTTGGGGATGGCCCCTTCCTGTTTCAGCATGACTGCACACCAGAGCACAAGCAAGGTCCATAAAGACATGGAGGAGGGAGTTTGGCGTGGAACAACTGGACTGGCCTGCACAGAGTTCTGACCTCAACCCCATAGGACATCTTTGGGATGAATTAGAGCGTAGACTGCGAGCCAGGCCTTACGGGTCAACGTAAGTGTCTGACCTTGCAAATGCACTTCTGGGAGAATGGTCAAAAATGTGGTAAACACTCCTCAACCTTGTGGAAAACCATCTCAGAAGAGTTGAAGCTAATATAGCTGCAAAGGTTGAGCCAATATTTTGTTAAAACCTATGGATTAAGAGTGGGATGTCACTCAAGTTCATATGTTTGTGAAGGCAGATGAGCGAAGACTTTTGACAATATAGTGTATTTCCAAGACAAATACTCAAAGCTACCAAAAAAGTATGTCAGTAAAGCCAGTCACAAACGGATGTGGCAGAAGAAAAACAAAGTTGGGTTCTACATTAATAATATTAATGATGGCACTGAAGGCTGAACTATTATTTCATACAACAGGCCTTTCAACATGTTTGACTGAAGGAAGAGCATCAAAAATCACCAGAAAGATGTCAAAAAGTCTGATCTTTGAGCTTCTGGATTGTCTTTTAATGTCTCACAGTGATAGGATTTTACTGCTGTATTCATTGGAACAATTACACCATGCATGAACTACCATTATCAAAGCTATGAGCAACAGGGGGGCCGTATGGGAGGCTTCCCACGCAGCAGAAGTACAAACATGGATTCACATTCATAAGCCAGCTATGATAACACACACCAAAGGCCTCCTCCTGGGTGGCTTGTAAGATTATCCGACCACTTTGCACATCTCAAGATTATCTGCCTACATGTCCATGTGCACGAGGGAGCAGAGATACAGGCATGAATATCAGCCCTACATCCTCAGTAATCTTCACAGAGCAGGAAAAAGCCGTCAGTCAGAGGCACGGCTCATTCAGTATTCACTTTAATCACTCCCTTTTTTTCCCACTAGCACTGGAGCAGATGATTAGGGGGTCCGGCCCTCATCAGCAGGTCTTAGACTCCCTGGTGGAGCTCGACTTAGCTGCTGGAAAAAGCCTAGGCTAGTCAAATCCTGACCACTGTCAGCAGGACGGGGGGTCCGCATTGCCTCCCTTAAGCAGAATTTGGGGAAATAGGTTAATCTGTTTGACTTAGCTGAGGAAATTCCCCTCCAGACACATTTGGATCTTTAATGGGGGTAACATGGTGCCAACCCTGAGAGAAAGGACCTTCATTCATGCAGTTGTTCTGTACATTCAATGTCACCGGCCGCGATGAGTAGGAGCAGCGTCAAAAGCATCAGTGGTAGATTAAGTTATAGCCTGTTGGATTGGACTGACAAATCTTTATTGCCCCCGAGGAGAAGTTTAAGCTGCGCTATTCAAGGTTAATAAAGGGTTTTCTCCTTGAGGATTAAGATCACCATCCTTGCTGATAAAAAAATGATTGTGCCCCAACAAAATCAGCTTTTTTAGAGGTTTCTACAGACTAAACCTTTGCTGGATTGTTGTGAGCCCTTTGTTGTGCTGTCTGAGGTTCAACTTGAAAACATCAGTCAATTTGAACAACCCTGATGAAGGCCACAACCTGAAACGCGTCGGTCTAATAAAGTTGTGTCCTGAACTACAAGTGTTGCAGGAGATCTTTTGATCTCTTCAAGACTTTTTCTCTCAAAGCCCTTTGGAAGTTGGTGAAGTTGTGCCAGAACTTCTGACCTTTGAATACTTTTGAATGGAAATATAATAGCACTGTAACATTCATTTACTTCTTATTTTTTATTTTGAACATCTAAAAAATCTTAAAAATGAAAAAAAAGCATACTTTGAAAGACAAAACAGAAACTACAGCAGATCAAGGTCAGTACAGAACTGTCACAATGGGTCCTCCTCTTTTTTTTGTTGGAAAAGAGCGTAGGATAAAGTAGAGAACTTATCAAGACCTCCTCCCAAATAGTTCAAGCCTCAGGCATTTAAAAAACTTTGTACTGTAAAGTACTGAAGCATTGCTTCTTGACAAGCTTACCAAGTAGAAATTCTGTCCCAAGAGGGCATTACCAGTGATGGATCTAATTTGCAACTTGGATATCAAACTCACCAAACATGACAATAATGTGGGGGGCAACAGATCAACATTTTGATTTAGGAAGCCTGTAACTTGTGACAATATTAAGAAATGCTCTGTTTGCATTTATATAAGATGCAATCACAGATAAAGCACTGTGCAGTATTTTACTTATCAATTAAGTATGCATCACCCTGGGCAAGGATAATGCCAATTGTGGCTCCTTCAGGGACTGTCTTAAGCACATAAATGAAAATTATTATCAGGATGTTGACATATTTGACTATAAAGTATTTTCTGATTGGTACAATGTTTTATCCTAGTACTCTTGGACAAAAAACTTTCCTTTAATGTGTACTGAACCAAGGATATTTGATTATTACATTTCATTTTTGATATGAAATATGGGAACTATTTCCACTATATTCTTATACGAGGTACATCTTCAGATGATGTAATGGCAGAACTGCCTTCAGCTCATTTAATGACCCAGTTGATCTGAAACAAATGACTGAACAATATTTCTGCACTTGATTTGCAAGAGCATCAAGGTTACCAAACCAACATGTCCATGATCGACTATGATGGCAACCATGCAAACACATTCATCTCTAATTTATGCCATACAGCTCCTCCAACTATTGATAGGATACATTACTATACGACATGATATTTTAAACATCCCAGTTCAACAAGGACATATTCCAATGACAAAACTGTGTTTTACATCCATGACGTTTCATAAAATAATTCAATTCACAAATAAACTGTTGAGTTCATATCAATAATCTGAGTGTGAAACATAAACGCAGTAACTTCACTTAGAATACAGACTAAAGAGCTTTAAGCATGTCAGATATAATTCATTTATCTCTGAGCATTACAAAAGAATATATAGGGTTTTTTAATTTTTCAGAATGCTGAAAGGACTTGACATTGTTTGAGAACTAAGACAGAAATCTACAAAACAGCCTCCGCAGATCACCGAAAGTCCATTTCTAAACATATCTCCAGAGCGGAGCTGGACTGGTGCTCTGCTTCAGTCTGCACAGACATGTTTTGATGTTTTGACTTGTTTGAGGTTGAAACGCTTTGAAGCATTTAATATTTCTGACATTTAAATGCTTTGAAGCTTGGATTTAGGCCCATCTGTACCCACCATCTTTGCAGGAGAGACCAAAATAACACAAATTCCGGGTGAAGCCGAGCTGGGGTAAAAAACAGGGGTGAGCGTTATGGGCTGAGACACCTGTCAATCACAGAGACATGCCCACACGCTACTCTTTACCCTTAATTGATCTGTTTACAATTAGAAAAAGCTATTAAATGATCATTAAGACAACATGCTCTTATTTTAACTGGTTTCACATCTGTTAGGCCTTGAAGTAGAGCTACACAATTTTTAACATTACACAAATCAACTTGTCGTCAATGAATAAAACATTTTGAATCAAGTTAGAAGATACTCTGACTGGTCCAATTTTGGAGTTGCAACTGGTGTGGTCTTCTTCTCTTGTAGTCCATCTGCTTCAATATTCATTTTTTGTGATCAGAAATGGTCTTCTGCATACTTTGGTTGTGATGAGTGGTTATTTGGTCCCTGAGAGTTGCCCTTAACTGGATGTTTTCTCTTTTTCGGATCATCCTCTGCAGTGATGGCTGCATGCGAAAATCTGAATCGATCACTGGTTTCTGAAATACCATCATTTCTCAATTTTAACACACACTTGATTATAACACGCACCCCATATTTTCATGGGTTTTGCCTGAAAAACATTGTACTCGAATATAACACTCATCCAAATTTTTCCCAAACCTTACTCTCTCAGACAACTCAAAAATTACCTTTATTCAAAGTTTTGATCAATGAAATTTCAGTATTTTCACAACAAATATTAACAGTTACTCAATATCTGCCTGAGCATGCTCAGTCGTAGTGTACCGACCAATCAGACAGCAGCTATCAACATGCCGATGTCTTCGACCAATCACAGCGTAGCTATTTTGCATCCCCTTGCTCAAAAGATGGTAGCGCCCTGTGCTTGCCTGTGTTTTCGCGGAGAAAAAGAATATTTCGGCTTTTTGTATCCAATGTGTCGCAATCGCGATGTTGGTGAGACGAAATATTTGAAGTTTTTTGCTTGTACTCGTGTATAATACACACCCGAAAAATTTGAGTTTATTTAAAAGCAAAAAAGTGTGTGTTAAAATCGAGAAATTACGGTACTCAGACCAGCTTGTCTGCCAACAGAGCTGATAACTTCTGCCTTTTTTTTTTTATTGTTCTTTTCTTTGCTATATTCATGAAACCCTGCACATGTTATTTTTTTACACACATCCCTGACTTCTGCATGGACCCCCATCTCGAAAGATAATTCCTTGATACAGAGACACGATCAGTGGATTATCTTTTATAAATCATTGTGCCCAGTAAGCACTTAACTGCTTTCCCCAAACAAATGCATAGCTCTTCTGAAAAAAAAGGTCAGCTGCTCGGTCCCTCTCTACAGACCCTAAAAATACTTCAAAAACAACTTGATGGATTACTGTGAAATTTTGCACAGACCTTCATAAATCTTCCTGACACTGGTAATACCTTGACTTTCTTCATTTTCCACCATAATGTGGACCTTTTTGTTTTGCACTGAAATGCCAAGACGAGTGTTGGATGGACTGCCAAGAGATTTGGTACGGACATGCTGTGCTTCATACAGAATACCTTTCGTGCAAGTGCAGCCTGGAGGGAGATAATATCCCACCTCACCTGCAAAACATCATCTCAGTAGTCACTGTAAGCATGGTGACATTTGCATTTAGCTTGAAGCAAAACTTGATTAACTCCAGCATAATAAAGACCTCATGTTCAAACACCTTAACGCCAACATAAGGGCATTTCTCTATGTGGTCCCATTGATGCCTCAGTCTAAAACATTTTTTCCACAATAAATTCTAGAAGACTCATTGGTAAATCATCATGATATAATGAAGTTACAGACATACAACCCATTTTAAATGTATGCAATCCAAGCTTTAGAGAGTTCAAGGTCCTAAAAACGTCTTTTTTCAACAAAAACTTGAAAATACTGCATGGAGCTTTCACCCCTTAGCTTCTGTGCTCGTTCCATTACTGTGAATAATGTATTAACTTTGTAGCTAGTAAAACCCTCCATCAAAGATCCTGAACCTTCCCTTTAAAGCTGTGAGCACAGGAGGAACACTCACCCAAATTTCCTCATAGTCCATCTTCCTGTCATTCTGTACGTGACATGCACTTCACAGTAAACTGCCCCCAGTCTCTTCAATCAGCCTGCACCTCAACACGTCTCCAGTGTGTGCCAGAAGTGCATCTTCAGGTTTAGAAGAAATACGCTTCTGGTTTATTTTCAGCACCTGAACCTGCATCAATTTCCACCTGCTACGTTGACCCAAAGCGGGAAAATCAAGAGCTCATAGTTTCCGGATTTCAAATTTCAGTGTAAATAATATCGATGTAGACTGGGGATGCATGATACTGGATTTTTGCTAATATCCGATATGCCGATAATTTTAAATTCATTATTGCTGATACCGATATTTCTGGTCAAGAGCACAAGCTCTGTACTTAAGAAAAATTGACTTGTTTCTTTCAGTGTTACAGTATATTTTTGTGGAGAACAGATGTAAAACAAGAAAACAGAATTTAACTCTTACAAAAATAAAACTCTGGATTTTTAAATGTACCGATGCAGAGATATGAAGGTGCATCAATACTGTACATTTGTGTAATTTGTCGATATATTTCAGCTGATATGTGTGGCAGGCAGGGAGTATAGCACGCTGTCAACATGTAGCTCTTCCTGTTTTCTCCTGATCTCACAAATACCCTGTGAAGTTTAAGTTCTTTTGTGATCTTATAATATTGTTTTTCAAGTTTCTCAGGGCTGTGCTCCACTGTGCAGCACATTAAATGCACTCAGTGGGTGAGGCTATCCGCCATTGGTCAGAGCAAAACCACAGCGCAGACGGGGATGCCAACTATGGGAATAAGGGCCACTGTGTGTGTGGGCTTAATATTCTACTCTTCATTTTTCCTATGCTGTTGTATTTCTTTAAACAATTATACAATTTGCCCATGGCGTGGGTAGCTTGCATAACTGTAAAGGCACCTTTAATACTGACAGGCACATACAGATTTTAGCGCAACAGGTTTCCACTTTTTTTCCAAGGATTTTCTAGTATTTCAGTCAGACAATGCCAAGGAACATCCTGCATCAGATACAACAGCATATCTTAACAAGGAAAGTATGGGTACTGGCGTGGCCTTTATACAGTCCAGATCTAAAAGACATTGAAAATGAAGGGAACATTAAAATGCTGTAACAGACACTCCACACTGTCGAGACACTTAAGATATACAACAAGCGAGAAAAAGAAGAATTTTACATTGAGTACTTCAATGATTAGTCTCCAGACCCCAGAAGCTAACTGAGTGATGTTTGAAGAAAAGGTGATGAAATACAGTGGTAAACAAGCTCCCCTCCAATCTAAAAAAAAGTAGATTCTGCAGAAGTAAAAGTGCTGTTTGGTTTAAACAGTCTTGTATTTGTGCTGTTTTTAATTGAATATTGGGTTGTATAAGATTTGTGAATCACTGTATTATGTTGTTATTCACATTTCACAGCAATGTCCCCTCTGTTTTGGAGTTGGGTTTGTACAGTTTGCTTAGTTTTAAGGTAAGATAGACAGTGAAAAATCAATCAGTCCTCAGGGGATCTCATTTGAACATATCTGTCCTGAAAAACAACATGAGCCTGACACCCTTGCTCTTAAAGTTGTTTTTTAAATGGTTAAGTTCGAGCTGGAAAATAAACACAATTCTTTATCTAACTGCTCTGCATTTTCCTTCCCTTGGGTGACAACCACTAAAAGTTAAAAGCAACTCAAAGCTGGGGAAAAATTGCAAACACTGGTTAAATATTGAGGCCGTTTGCGTCAGCCCTTCAAGTGAAAGAACAAAAAAGAAGATAAATGGGGAGAGGTATCTTGTGTAATCAGCTAATGGCTGCACAGCAGGAAGCCTTCAGTTCACTGAAGTGGGGTAATGGGGGTGTTGAGATTATCATTTAGCTTGTTGGGGCTGGCTAAACTCAAATGCAAAGTGCTGGCAAGGAGAGCTGGGTAATGTATCATTTTCAAAACATCTTGATGTAACTTCAAACAACATAAAATCATCACTGTTGACTGGTTAAAACCCTGTCATATGTGTGTTGACTTCATTAGAAATTGGTGTGTACAATGTTTTTGGCAGTAAGAACTTCTAACAGTGATTAGCTCACTTTACAAGCGGCTCATAGGCCTCCTTTTCTACCTTAAGCACACACCCCTGAGGTCTAAATCATAGAGATCAAGCACGAGTACGGCTCAAACAGCCTTTAACAGAACGCTTAGTCTTGGGGCCTGTTTACATGACAACATGGTCACCAGAAAAGGCACTCCGTGATAACAATGTGCGTTCACACAGATCCGCAAGAAGGACTGAAAACAGGGTAACATGCATGCCAGGCCAGTAGTTGCCGATGTAAGTTTGTGGTGTCCTTGGCGAATATAACAAGTGTGTCTCCAATGGTCAGAGTATTGATGCAGCAAATTCACATTTTGTTGGAGGAGCGATAACAAACCTAGCACAGTCAGCAGCACACATGTTGCTCAGTAGTCGGCCATAGTTGTTGTTGTTGTTCCTTGGTGTGCACGCAACCTTCATCTGAAAGAGTACTGCACATGCACCACGTGTCCCTGTTTTCCTGGATCCCTGTTTAAACACAGACGAAACACAAATGTTTTCAAAACTTTTCACGATGGACCCCGGTTTCAAAAGTTTGCGGATTCAGGCACTCCTGGCACTGTCTCGTGTAAATGGAAGGCACAAACACGACGAAAACTCTCCGTTTTCGGTCATTTCATATTCATATTAATGGGCCCTTGCTGTCTGTCTTTTAAAATGCAAATAATCTTTATCATATCTCGTCCCTCTCTTCCTAGGACAACTGTGTGCTTCCTTGGCTGTAAAGGGGACATAACAGGATCATATAATGTCACAAGAAGAGCAGATTCACTGTCAGAGTCCGTGTTTTCTGATATGGATGGACTTGATCAAAAGACTGGGTCAGCTCATTTCATATTTTGTGGGTTGGGGAAAACTTCAGATATGCCTTTTTTAATACGTTCTTTAAAGGGGTGTTAGAACTACACTGATTCTACTTACATACTAGTCCAAATAGATTGATTTCTAAACACTAAATACTTGTTCTTTTGGTTTGGTTTTCTTTCACACCACTGCTTTTCAGAAAGACCAAAGTTTGTCAAATGTTGCGTTATCAAGCAACCTGCCTCTGGTTCAGGTTCTATCAGCTGTCTTTGCCCCTGCAGTAATAGGCTGGATGACAATCAGCAGTATTGTAAGTAATAATTTCAGACTTTGTAAGATAACACTCAGAGCAACGTGGAGCCAAATTCCACACAGAATTGCAGTGATAAGAGGAGCAGAGGCTGCTGCTGCACTGCCTACTGGATATTTTCCTTTATCACTACACTAGCTTGCTTTCTGTTGTTATATTTGGCCAAATTTGAGCTACATTTCCCCGCTTTTGGCTGGCTTCCTCTGTTTGGTCCTCCGTTTTCAGGTAGACACGTGTTCAGTTCTTTGGTCCGCACTAAAGTTTGCGTGAGCTTTCACATCACGCCAGATAAAACAAACATCCCCAAAAGCAAACCAGAGTTTACTCAAACATTTTTAGTGTGAAAGCAGCCTTACTTGGACAAGACCACTGGCAACTTGGCTTTCCTAGAATACAAAAAATACATGAATATATATATATTTTTTATTAAAGGCATTCTATATTTTCCTCACTATTTTTAGTGCCTGGACCTGCATTATTCACACCCAGTTTTAGTTTTATAAGTTTTTCTCACCTTCATCTAAAATAGCATGCTTAAAAACCCTGAAGTAGCCATGTGATCTTCCTTTTAGTGTATTGTACAAGTCTCTTCTATTTGATAGTCTTTTCATGCAGAGGACAAGAAAGAAAGTCAGTGGTATTAGGACCTACCCCCCCTCCTGTGAATATCACCACTGATTCCTCCAGTCTACTCTGAGTTGACTGGTCAGTTCAGCGCCATTATCAATGGCTCTGCATTCATTCTACGATCTGTGCTCTGCACTGGGCTTGTCACCCCAAGTCAACGGGCTTGAACTGCTGAGAAAGCAATAGCAGGACTTCACCCTGGCAGGATCAGCTGTTTCAGGCAGCGACTGACGCTGTTCACCAGAGCAGAGGGTAAAGTTCTGATGCTGAAATAATTGTGTTGATTTAGTTTTCTTGTGCATAGAAGTGCTAAAATAAAACATTTAAAAAAATGCACCAGAGGGCATATAAAATCCAACAAAGCACAATAAGCCCATCTTTGACGCTAATTTAATTGTGTGAATTAGATAGGACTCTCTCTCCTGGGGAACAAAATGTGACTGAAGATTGGAAAAGTTACCGCACTTTCTGCCATCACTAATCGTAAATATAACTAGTTATGCACGACATCAGCCTACAAAGTTCAGTATTGGTATCTGCTGATATTGAAATTTTTGTAGGGATTTACAGCTGATATATCAGCCACACATACTGTTTTTTTCACATCCGTTCCTCGCAAAAATATCCTGTAACACTGAAGAAACAAGTCAATTTTTGTGCAGTAAAGTATCGGCCAATATTGAATTTTTTGCAGATATTTACAGCAGATATATTGGCAGCACATATCAGCCATTTATCGTCTGGAATGTCGGCAAATTACACAAATGTAAAATATTGATGCACCTTTGTATCACTGCATGGGTACATTTAAAAATCAAGGGTATTGGTATCAGCGATAACGTATTAATAAGTATCGGCACATCGGATACCTGCAAAAATCTAATATCGTGCATCCCTAAACATAACATATATACTAACATTTTAAATCCTTTCGGGGTTTTGATTCTGGTTTGATGGCAGTAACTAGTTATTTCTTCACTGAAAATATCAAGATGAATGTACAGTGTATTGCTAAAAAGTATTGAAATGTGACTTTTCGTTAAAAACAGAGCAAATGCAGCTGACAGGATACGTCTGCATGTTCCAGCAGATATGAATTTCTACTTCTATATTTATTTTTAGGCTGATCTCCCTGGAGGTGCTGATAGATGAGCCAAGATGCTGGATATGGCCCCCCGCCTCGCCATCCATCTGCTGAGGATCAAACTCGCAGAAGGCACCAAGGAGCTCAGCGCTCCCCGTAATGGAAGCATGAGTTTTTCCCCAACCGCTGGACAAAGCACTTGCAGCACCGGGTTTTCCTCCGTCCGCTTCACGCTTGCCTGAGCCTGAACACATGACAAGTAAAACCCGAAGGGAGGGTTAGGAAGAGAGAGGAGTGGAGGGGAGGGGGGCAACGGCGAACAGGAGGAGGAGGAGATGCAAGAAAAGATCCACAGTGTTTTGATTTGCGTGCTCACCGGGTGTGTGGATGCATGAATCTGCGTCTTCTCTCCCTCCCACTCCCTCTCTCTTTCCAAGGTTACTCACTATTGTTTTCTGCGGCTGGAATCACTGCACGCTTCTCTTCTCCCTGTCTCAGGACCATGTGAGGCTCTTCAATGTAAGTGCCTCCTTTGTTGTTTAATTCACTTTTAATGGGAGCGTTCCTTCAGAGGCTTTGAGCTCGCTTCTTTCTCTTCAGTGGTCGCACGTGCACAAAGAGATGTCATATATAGGCGGGGTGGAGTGGGTCGGGACGGGGTGGGCGAGGGTGTTTAGGGGCTTGATTGCTCCATGTGGTTGGAAGCGTGGGAGCTGGATGCACGTGGAGGCTGCTGTCATTGTCTGAGCGTAGCTTTGTGTGGAGTTTAAGTTGGTGTGCTGCGTGTGTTGACTTTTGTTTAGCTTTGTTTGTGAAGTTCAGATGAACAAATGTGGCTTTTCAAGGACTTCCATTTAACCTAAAGGTGCTGGATTATGAGCTGATGCTCTGAAGCTGAAAGGAATATGAGAGCCTTATTTCTTTAAATCAGTATTTTGTGTCATTATTATATGCCATGCTGTTAGTTATGTAGCCTTTAAATGATGTTCTTGAAAACAGGCAGCAGAACGTTTTCTGATGGTTGTATCAAGGTGACTTTAAGGCAGCAAAACTGCATGACTGAGTGCTTGTAAGAGCTTGAAATAAGAGACTAGTTCTGTTTGTTTAGCATTGCACTTACCTCTACTAAATGCTTTGTTTCTGTCACTGGTTTTATGTTAATTCTACCAATTAAGTCCCTGTAGGCTTTGGGCTACTTCCAAAAAATACAGTCCAATGTCTGTCATGCCTTTTTGGACTTATGTTCTTTATTTAAGTTGCCAAAATGTGTGTTACTTTAATACTTTTTCATGGGTCATCAAAAGATTTTATTTCAATTATTTTAAGTATTGGGAAGTATCACAGCCTTAAAAAAAATACAAATGTTTTATGAGAAAGTGCACCGGAAAAGGACTAGATCTACCAAAAATGGCAAGAAAACTATACACTGACTGAATTATACAAAATAAAATGCTTCTGCGCAATAGTGACAGTGCAAGCAAGTTTGGTACATTTTTGTGAATTAAAAACAACTACATTAACTGCATGGTAGTTTGTTTGCCTGAGGGAGATATACATTATATATATCTTAGACATAAACATTGCCAGAGGGTTAAATTGCAGTATAGTGGCTCACAAGTTTGCAATTTGACTATTGGCATAAGCATGTCAGGGTGATGTGAAAGTGATATATTGCTTGGTACTTTAACACATGAATGATTCAGATTTACAGAAGCAATGCAGCTGTATGTCTTTCTACAAGAAAAGAAGAATGTATTGTGATTGTATCAGGATTCATGGCACATCTTAAGGTTGTTGAAAATACCCAGCCCTAGTTCATCATTTTAGTCAGAAAGGGCATTTGTGCCAAGTTTGACAAGAACTTTTGACATATGACCTTGACCTAAGACCTCTAAAACCTAAACACTTCATCCTTGGAGCTTGGTGGAAATGGCAAAAGTACAAAGGAAACCCCTTGCAGTTGTTTTAAGATATTTCCACAAGGCCCTTACCTATACAGACAACCCTAAAACAGCATTATAGGCAACTGAGAGGCTAAAAACCGAAGAGATGACCAATTTGTCTTCACACTGCTTGATAAATATTTAAAACAAATGTCAAACACAAATATATTTGTCTTCAGCACAAAAAGAAGCTACATTATGCTAAATCTGTTGGTCTTTTCATGACAATTACGCATTAGCATCAAGCTAACAGGGCAACACTTGGAGGACAGTTCAGGCAGAAAGCCCCAGTGGCTCTGATACCAAACTTGACATGCATACTCCAATCACCTGGCAAAAATCCAACCAATCCTTTTCTGCTCTCTTCCTCTGTGCTGCCAGCTCTGCCCTGTCTGAGTACTGAGCTCTCACTTTCAACCCTCCTACACATCAGCATGCACCTGTGGGCCCAGTAGGAGGGGGAGGTCTAGTTAGTAAGGCATCACTTCTCAATTCCGCATGTGAAGAAGAGATGAGGTCTGGACTAAGACACCAAACTCAAACTTTCTTGCACTTCTGGAATAAATACTTTGAATTAACACAGACGTGAGATTACCGACTCAGATTAATTTGACGGACTTCCAGGTCCATCTGCCAATAAAACTGAATATTATAAACAACTTCATGCGGCTTTCGAACAGCAGTTTCCCTTGATATATAAGAAAAATCTCGATGCACAAGCACAGGAGCAACTCTGGGAAAACACTCTGGGGGCACTTGAAGCCTCGGGGTGATGGTGCCACACATACCGGGCTTACGTCCTTGGAGTGGGAGGTACAGGGTTAAAATCCTGCCAACGGCTTCTTTACCAGGAGCTTCTTTATTTAACCTCTTATCATGGTTCATGCAGCTCTAGTGATATGCATGAGACATTAAGAGGTCATGTTCAAATTTCTTGGAGTTTCACACAAATGTTTAGGAAGTTTCAGCAGTTAAAAGCCTCTCATGCTTCACTGCAATGGTTTGTGTGTGTGAACCAAATCACAACTGACATGGACAATGAATAATACAACCAGTGTATACATGCTGTTATCAATAATAAACAACCTCACCGAGCTGCATCCTGACTTTCAGAGGTCTATGGTGCACATGCGTGTAGCTACACTGCTCTTTCAGGGAGTTTAAATGTGTTAGCCTAATTCAAATGTCACTGTGGGGAGTTTTCAGTGTTTTTTCTGCAAACTGTTTTGCTCTTAAGGCCAGCAGAGAAGCACACAGCGGTAAATATTGGAAAAAGAAGGAAAATGCATTTGACAGTGGGATTTCTCTCAATCTGTGCTGCATGAACCTACAACTAAAGTGCAGAATAAATGAAACATAACTGCTGAAAACTTAAACGTTTGCATCTTAAAAACGACCCACTTCACTAATTATTGTGTAACTTAGTGAAGTAATCTTGTTCTTTTTAATGCTATCAACTTTTAATGGCAGGAAGAGAGAAAAAATCTTGGAAAGTTTGCCGAAATGTAGCTCTTTAAGGCTTTACAGAAAAGCAGGATAAAAGCTAACAGGCAAAATAAACAATATGATCCCTATATTTTCCTCCTTTTAACAAAATTGAAAAGGTCCTAGATGTTCCCAGAACCTATTTTTTGTTTCTTGCCTAAGAATCCTCATAGACATTAAATTCTGGCATGGGTACAAACCCCTCTGTTTCAGCCCTGCTCAGAACATGACCATAACCCAGAAGTGGGTTGCATGGCTGCATGAACATGTCTGGACTTGTTTCTTATCACTGGAGCCTGAACTAATACCTGGTTCAGGAGGTTCTCCCACACAGGACAAATATGACATCATATAGGGGTACCATATGATGTGTTTTTAGATCAGGTTGGTGAAATTATTATTTGGTTAGGGTAAATTTAGTGTCGTCATGATAGGTTTAAATGTAAAAGCTTTACACAATGTAAAGATAAATGCTAAATAGCTAACTGATGACTTACAGATCAGGTTGTTAAAAATGACTATTTGATTAAAGAAGATGAAGCAGCACAAAATAAGCTTTCCCACAGCTTTGCACAAAGGCAGGAGAACAGCTCATTAGTTAACTAAACTTAAAGACCTAAGTTTTGATTTAAAATGCACAAGTGTGGGCGAGGATTAATGGCTATTTTGGGAGCGTCAAAGTGTCACCATGATGTGTCCGATTATACTATCGTGGAAAACTAGGGTTGCAAGCAGCACAAAATTGGCCTTTGCAACCTTACAAAATTTAGCACAAAGGCAGAAAAATGGTAGTTTGCATGTTGAACAAGGTGACGTTAAGTTATAGAACAACGTGTCGAAGGTTGGGTTGGAAAGAATAACTCAAAATAAAGTTCATTGTGGTGTGTTCATGCATGATTACAAGCAGAATTGAACAGGCCCTTGCACCTTTACCCTGGTCAGGGTTCGGTGCCTGTGGTGATTTAGCTGTTTTACTAGCTGATTAACTAACAACTACAGAACTGTGAAACTACTGCAACCTTTCTGTCCTTTACACACTATATGAGAGAGGACATTGTGTCAGTGGGTAATAAGATTATGTGTTTCTATAAGATATTAAACATTATAAGTGTTAAGGAGTGGAGTGTAATCACACAGGCCTCTCTGGCTTGGGGCCACCTTCTAGTCCATTTTCATGGAAAGCATTAAATTTAACAGAGCAACCATGGCTCTCCCTTTCAAGTTTTGTTCAGAAGCAGAAAATCTTTTAGTTGCAAAGGTCTTTTATAGCAGTTAACCGAATTTAAAGTGGATCTGATGAATCCCTTTGAAGGCATTAATCCTCCAATGATCCCTTGAAATGGCTGCTCTATGTTGGTTTAGCATTATGGGTCCAAAAGGCTTTGTGTTGAAGCCAGATCATACGCTTACTACCAAATCCCTCTGCCTGATGTGTGAGGGGCTGAGTTTTGAAAATTTGCTTGGGGTCTGTTTAGATACATGCCCTGACAACACGTGTAAAGTCTGGTTAATTAACAGGTAGTTCAGGTTATTGGAAATAAACATCCTGATGGCTGAAAAAGTGATTAGAGCATCCCCTCTTTTAATCTTGTGTATCTGCTGTAGTATTCTTTTCAGGAGTCCTGGTGGTGCTCTGAACTTTTCTTTCAAGATGGATTAAGTGTTTCATTATTCATGTCACTTTTGGCATTTTCTCAGTCATAGAGATGCTCCTGTTCATGAGATTCCCAGTCCTTCCCTTTCACATTATGATTCCTCACACTGGACGGTCTTGTCAGTGCTGGCATGAAGAGAGGGAGGTGCTGGAGGATGCAGCAGGATGTGACAGGTACGTACCTGGAGCTACTGGTGATGAGTTAAGATGAAGTGAAACATCATGTGGAGGAAAGCCTGTGTATGTGACACTAATCCCAAGCATACATGCAAGTTCCTGGCTACTAACAGCAAGGAGAGGGATTTGTAGATGGTAAAATGCAGGTGGATTTTGAAGTTGAAGATCAGGTATTGTGTTGGATCGTACCATCTTATGCCATCTGTTCTTGGCAGAATCCATTCTTAGATTTGTTTGAAATTTGTGCCAGTTAAAATAAGGTGGTTTTCATACATAGAGCTCAGTTGTTTTGTTCTGAATTAGGCTGACAGCAGGAATATTTTTTTTTCTAGAAATATTCACTAAAACTTTATCTATGGATGATATGAAGTTGGACTTGGGAAGCGATAAACTGCTATCTAAACAGTGCCCAACCCTATGTGGAGAAACTCCTCTGCTGGCATTGCAAAGGAAGCTAGGCTTGAAAAATGTTGACATGAGTTTGCAAATAAACTACAATTCCCATAATGACGTAAAGGGGGCAGAACCCTCACAGCAAACGAGGAGAAACGAATGGGATTTGCCATTATAAACTTCAATGTTTTTTTGTGACATCAATCTGGATCGGATCCAGATGAAATTTACTGTGATGATAGAGTCATATTATATATGTTATTGTGTAAATTTTTAACCATCAAGTGATGTCAGAGATATGATTCTTAAAATATGGCCCAATGTTAACTTATGGGATTTTTCGCCAAACTTTGGGATTTTTTTTGCTTTCAGAAAATGGCTTCTTCCTTGGACCAAACCACACCTCTGATAAAATGTTCATGTAAATCCATCCTGTAGTTTTTGCGTTATCTTGCTAACAGACAAACAAACAAACAGACAAAGAGGGCCTGGCGAAAACATAACCTCCTTGGCGGAGATAAATATCACCTCTACTTCATGCACTGATGGTTTTCCCTGTCAGTTGTCTACCTGTATGAGTTTATCATGTTCACATATTCTCTGATACCCATTAACAAGCCACTGACCCAGCAGTCGTGGAAATTTAGGTTTAGGTGCCTTGCCAAAAGGACACATCGACGTTTGACTGCAGGAGGTAGATTCCCTCAACCGACTGATCAATGGAAAAACAATTCTACCAACTGAGCCACTTTTTCCCCATATTGGATCCTAGATAAGATGGGCAGTATACAACATATTGACTGGTTGTCTCACTGTGCAGAAATGACAGTGACGGAGATCTTAATGGTCCTAGTTTTACCAATAAATGTAACTGAGTTCTTTGACCTTTCAGTCCTCATATGCTGCTTTTATTTGATCTCACTTTCCTTTTTTCATTGAAGATTTATCCCCTTTGTTCTTATGTGAAATGACAGTTGGTGATTTGAAAAGCTGGATATCAAAAACGTCCCTTTTGAAGTCCTCACTATTTGTAGTTCGGACAAAATACTCACAGTTTTTAACACCCTCACTGCCATATTTGAAGCCCAGCAGGGTATCAAGCTAGGGGGCCCTGGCACCGGCAACTGCCAATGTGTCCAATCTTTTCATGCCCGGCCAACTCCCCCACATTCCAGCTCCAAAAACCCCTCTCTACTGAGCTCTCGAGGGGCTTGGCGTTCAAGTCCCGGCTCCCCAAGAGCCAAACTCTGGCTCGAGGCCACCGTCTTGTCTTGCACTGAAGCTCAAGAAAATTAGGTTGAAAAGGGAGAAAGGAAAAGTGGGAAAGTTTGGAAAGAAGTGAGGGTGGTTTAATGCGAGTGGAGGCATTTTATTTGCGCTGACCCCCTTTTATCTGCCCTGAGGCTATTGGGGTGTATGAATGGGCTGGTTTGTTCTACGGGTGACCAAACATGGCACTTGAATGTTTATCCGCACAATAACAAAGCCTGCGAGAGCCAAAGACACTCGGAGATGAGATGGACCGTGAACTAGTCAAGTGGCCTGTTCAGTCTCTAAACACAGAGCTTTGGCTCGACCACAGCTTCCCCTGTGTCGGTGTTCCAGTGTCTCTCAATACATCAGGAGCTGCTGCCAACCACTACAGGACCAATCTTGAGACAATCTATTGTTTAATGTGCTGGGAAACTTGCATAGAGAGAACTCACACTGAGATCCTCATATAGTCAGATCAAACACACAGAGACAAACAGGGTAGGGTGGTGAAATGGATTGAGCCGTCACTGTGGAAAAGCAAAGAGATGAAATGTCTCTGAAACACAAGGTGTAGAAGACTGGCTGACCAACTATTTGACTTTGTCGCCCTTACAAATCAGCTCCAGAAGACGGTATATCGCAGTTTTAAAGTGAACACAGAATGAGTTGTTGCAATAAACCCATTGCAAAACTCAGCAGGGAGTTCGATGAAACTACAGCAAGATACCAGTAGTCTTAGGCCTCGTTTACACGACAACGTTTTCACCAGAAACGGAAAGGTTTTTCCTTTGTGTTTTCAAAAACGATCTGTGTCCACATGGAGACGCAAGAACAACTGAAAACGCTGTAGTGTGCATGCCAGGCTAGTAGACGGTGATGTAGGTTTGTCGAGAAACAGCGGTGCTACAACACATGTACGAATAAGACAAACTCTTCACAAACAACAATGGCGAGTTGATGCACGAAGACGCAGGAGTTTCTTGTCTGGACAACAAATCTGTCTGGATAGTTTTGTCTGGATAACAAACCGAGCAAAGCAAACAGCACACATGTTGCTCGGTAGACGGCTGAAGTTGCTGTTGTTGTTGTTCCTGGTATGCGCGTGCAGCCCTCATGTGAAAGAGTACTGCGCATGAGGTGACGTCAGCGTTTCAGTCTACATGGAGCCCAACACCAATATGTTTTCAAAACTCTCGCAATGAAAACTCTCTGTTTTCGTCCGAAAACGTTGTTGTGTAAACACAGCCTTAAACAGTTTGGTACAAGTTAGTTAACTTCTTTATAATCAGGAAAAACATTTTGCACAGAGCCGTGACGAAATCAATTCTTTAAGAACTATTTTTTCAGTCTTAACATCTTATCAAAAATTCAATTCATCTTCCTTTTTTTAAGATGAAACAATTCTCAATAAAGTATTTAACATGTTTGGTAATAAATACAGAGTATAGAGTCTTTGAATGTTCTGAGGTCAAGTACCATCCTTATTGTTGTACATATTTCATACCTTCTAAATACAGGGGAGGTCCACCAGGGTTCCCACTCTTTTCTAGAATCAGTCTCCACTTTTCCACGACGTTTTCACCTGTTACATTATTGGTGTGGGCAATTCTCAGGTTAACGTAGCCTTCTACAAAACAAGGTTCAAGGTTGATGACGAATATCTCTAGCTAGCTCCACCGTATCAAATTGAACTTCAAATTTATTTATTTCTAACTCTCAGGCATGAACACTGTCTGCTAGCTATCTTTTGAGTTTTTCTTTTATGTATTGTCTTACTATTATAAATTTGTGGTTAATACTTTTTTTTTTATCTTTATTTACTCTGATTTTTCATAAATATATTTTGTTGATTCACTGTTTGAGTAGCCTAAATTTTATTTTGCCATTTTTTATTATTTCTTTTTGTCACCATTGTTTTGAGTTTTATATTTTATTCCTTAACTTGCATAACTTTATCTACATTTTTACTACATTTCCTACATTTGATTTTTTTCACTAACACGGTAGAAGGAAGATAAATAATTTTCCAGGACAATTCAAGCCTGTCCAGGGCATTTTACTTTTTTCCTCGTTCCCCATATGTTTTCCATGACTGGAAAATTGGTCTATCATTTTCCTGGTTTTCAAGGTTTTCCAGGACCCTGGGGACCCTGTCCACTCAGTGGACAGATTAAAGTGATAAACTGAATGATTTACCTTCGAATATCTGTGTAAAAAATTCCAGCAGGGATTAGATTTGAAGCATTTAACCCTACAAACTGCGAGAGGACAGAAAAATCTATTCAGATTACCTATATATTTAAAAAAAAGACTGTTCAGAGTTCAAGGCTTTATCATATAATCCTGGATTTCAGTCCTAATAGGAGTGGTGTCTCAGGGTATAAAACACCCTGATCCATGAGGAACAACACGAACGTTCTGTCACAGCCTTCTTGGTAAGGAATTTAAACCAATGTGTCCTAAAGTGCTTCTCACGTTCATCAAACACCACATTAGAAAACACTGGAGCATGCCAACTCTTTTACTGAGGCTCTTCTGGCAGTTTAGTTACCACTCAGCAGCGGCCCTGTTTTCTTTTATTTGTCACCTATTAGAGTCTGACTGGGGAAAACAACCTTAATTTTCTGCATCTTTAAAAAAAAACGTAATAAAACTGTTTTAGGTGCTATCACTGCCAGCTGGTATTGAGGGTGATTAGCTTTGGCTGAAACAAACCAGAGCATAAAGGTTAAGCGATGCTCCAGAAAACATGTCATCGTCAATTAGTGTTTCCAAGCTTTATTCTAATGCAGTTAATGACCTTAATAAGGTGAGCCACGTGTGTGCTACAAGTTTGAAATGATGTCCACAAGTTGTGTAAGTTTTCTCAGTAGTTGAGTGAGGTGTTTGTATGGAAGCTTAAAAAGAAAGGAGCCCTAAATATAAAGTATTTTAATTGTTAATATTTAAAAAACAGGGTAGTGTTGGTAAGATGCAAGGGTTTCCTTTTACCTAGATCTAATTTTGTATCTTAGATCTTCATATTTGTACTTCACTGATGTTTATATTGATATTACTTGTCCCTCAGGCCATCAGATTGTACAACTCCTCACTAGGGGGAGGAGGAGTAACAGGAAGACTGAAGACAGTAAAGAGCAGTAGCCAGCCAACAGCCATATTTCTATTTTTATTTATGTTTATTAATATTTCTGCTCATATCTTCTGTTATATATCTTTTATTTGCTATAAATAGTGTTACTGGAATCTTAATTTCCCTGAGGGAGTCTTCCAAAGGGATAAATAAAGTTCTACCTAACCTAATCCAATCTAAATATGGAGTATAAAAGGTTTAAATGTCCGATTACCAATTGTTATTTGTGGAGAGCCAGTCCACGCGTCCTCTTTGATTGACTGAATGAGTCGTGTTATAAAAGCACAGATATCGTCACTGAGTTCAGGTCAGTCCAATCAATACCTGCTGATCTCTGACCTCCAAACATCAGTTTGATGAGAGATGACAAAAGTTATTGATCCGACTGACTTACTGACCCACTGACACAAACAGGAAATAGCTCAGGCAAGACTTTGTTTGATTGGATTGGCACTACATCGCTCCATTTACAACGTGAGGAAAGATTAAAGCATGTTAGAATATAGCAATTCTGCTTTTTCATATGTGCACAGAGTGGCTGAATAGTTAAAATAATAATAATAATAATTTAATAACATAATGCAACAGGTTTATACATGAGGTGATAAAGTCTGACATATTTAAGTTCATTTGTTTTATGAGATTGTTGTACTATTCTGGTGCTCTTACTTAAATAAGACGATTGTTCTGTCTCCATCTTTGTCAGATTCAGTAAAAAAAATCTAAATTGCAAAAAAACTACGTGCCCTTCATTTTGCCTCATCAGAGCCTTACTTTGTACTCCCATTATACAGTTTTGTGATACATTTTGGATTAATAAATTTGGATAAATATTGGATTATATTAATTACATTTATTACTCAATGAATAATTGCAGTATCGCTGTATTATCAAGCTAATAGACTGTGTACTGTGAATCATACCCTGTAATTCTTGCCCCTAATGCGCATTACCCTGATATATTTGTGTATTTCCAGGTAGTTCCAATGGTAATTACAATTATGGCCTGAAAATAGGATAACCAAGAATTATTAAACAAATATTGTGCTTCATGTTTTGTTCACTCTTTTTGTCCATAGGTTTGTCATGTCATATGTGTCTGTGTGTCATATTTTGGTCAGAATAACACATCATACTACCTCAGACATATTACATGTTTGTTAAGTTTGATGGATGCTTGCTTGGCACATAAGCAACTATTCGTGCTTAACAACCATAATCTCAATATAAATAAAAAAGCTGCCCTATTTCCAGGACACAGTGCAACAGCATATCATAAAGCTGTGGGTTCAGGTGCAAAAAGTACACTCAATCTGCACAGGAAGACATTTCTCCAGAATTCAAGGCCTCTGTTTGAATGAGTTGAACATGTCATTGTCATGCAGCGAGGTGTTGTCCTCGAGGAGATAAATCCAATAAAGCCCTTAAGAGCCACAGGTGTCTGAAGGGAGAGACTCAATTATGTGTCTTTTGACACCTGTTGAGTGATTCAGGGCAGACATGAGCAGAGAAGGCCTCCGTGATGAACACAGACGATATCTCAAACCTGATGATAATCAACAACTTAACAGCTGATATCATTTGTCTTCTGTAGTCCACAAAGTCTGGGCCTGTGCAGCTTAGTATGTCATTGATTAATGCTGCGGCTTGGCGTGCACACTGCTGCCTGCATTAATTGGATCTTTGATTAGCCGAAGCTCAGAGTCAATGTCTGGCCCATGAGCAGAAGGGATTGATTTGTCCTCATGGAGAATACATAACCGGGGGAGCAGCAGGAGAGGTGGAAGAGTTTTGTTGGACAAATGACAAGTTTAATCAGGATACTGCACAAAGTCTCAAACTATAAAACTACTTGATTATCACTTAAGGCCACTTTGCATTGATTGGTCGTCCCAGGGGGGAAAAATGATTTTTGCAATCATGAAAAGAACAAATAGTTTGAAGTGTTTATGTCTTGGTGCCAGTGAAAACCATTGCTGGCATTTATTCTGGAAATGTCCATCCATCCATCCATCTGTACAACTGTTCGTCAGTCTATCTGAGCCACTGTTGCTTCTTTAGAGCATTTTCCTCAAACTTCAAACAAACGTCAGCTCTACCTCAAGTATAATCTGATAATATATTCGATGCCAAAGATTTGATAGTTCTTTATTTTCTTAAAAATGGGACATTATGCAGTATCGGACATTTCCATGCATATACATGTGATTATAGCCAAGCAGCTAATTTCCATCCCCAGTCTCATTGGCAGGTTGGTGTCAACACATAAAACAAAAACAAACATCAATGATTGGAATAAAACCTACAGAGCATATTAAGACAAGCAAAATACATGAACTGTAGACAACCTTAATGACATACAGTCCCAAATCCAACAGGCCAAAAGCTGGGGGACCATGGGAATGAATTATACGTTCTGAAGTGCTAATTAAAGTGCAGAGTGCTAGCTGCCTGGGAGCTCAGGTCCTCGGTTTATTGCACATTTTTCATTATTACACAGAAATATCATAAGTCAAAGTTGTTTAATCTTTTTTTTATTCATATCCTAAGACGTCATTTAAGAGATGTAATTCAAACTTTGTACAAATATTCATTGTAACTTAAAATGATGATCTAACCCGGAGTTAAATTTAAATATAGCATGTTCAAAAATTTCACAAGTTTATTTTTAATGGCTCCATTAAATAGCACTTCTACCACTCAGGCTACAAATCCCACAATGCATTGCAATCATTCAAAGCATTAATCACTCTGATCAGCTGCAGATTAATGCATTGGCCAATGTTTTTATCACGACTTTTTTGCTTGCCAGAGAAATGAAAATAAATGTTGGTCCTGTTTGGCCCACATCGACATCTGTATTTCAACTTCTGGCCTCTTCTGTGATTGAGTTTGACACCCCTGATTTAAGGTGTTCAACACTGACTCAAGGATGGACTTGTGAAATGAGTGGTTTTGGGTCAGGGTCTTTGGTTTTCATGTTTATATTTTGCTTCTAAATGTAATAGCTTAAGAATTAACTTGGTAATATTCTCACATTTTGCACATCCCTGACTGTGGGATGATTACCTCCCCAAAGGAGGTTATGTTTTTGCTGGTGTATGTTCGTTTTTCTGTTTGTTTGTTAACAAGATTACGCCAAAACTACTGGACAGATTTTGCTGGAATTTTCAGGAGATGTTAACGGCCTATTTTACTCGATAACTGTCTAACTAGTAATGATATCAACATGACTCTGAGTGCTCGATTTTGGTTTTTGGAAGTATTGCTTACAGATGTAACAGCAATATGTGAGCTACCTTGATGGAGGTTTGCGCTCTTCGAGTGCTTTCTAGTTTGATAATATTTTGGAGGTCATAAGTCAAGCGCGCCAAGGTGACTTGGTCCCATGTTCATGTGTAACAAGAACACTTTGAGTTTTTTATTTCTTCCAAACTTTGCACTTAAGTCCTCCCTGACTCAAGTACATACTAAATAGTTTTTGCAGTGGAAGGTCAAGTTTGCTGTGATCTCAAATTTTGTCAAAATAATAACTTAACTTTCAAAATATATTTTTCTAAGAATTACACAAACACAAAAATCATCTCACCCTTCCTGACCGATCACTGAACCCTCACTGTACACAATAGTTAACCTCCGGGGTAATGTGACCCTGAGGTGCAAACCATTTTAAACTGTACAAAAACAACCAAAACCAAAGAATCAAGTCTGGTGAGGAAAGGAATGGTTCACATTTCAGATCTGCCAAATTCTGTGGTCAAAACACTTTTCTTACCAGGATCTTTAGATACATCAGTATCACAGCAGACACTGCAGTGAAGGAAAACAATCTCCAAACACAAACCCAATCAGAATCTTGAAAAATATGTACCAGACAAGGCATCCTTTATTACTGGTTTTATGAAATGATTGGATGAGATGCTGACAGAACACAGACGGGCACTCACATCAGTGTTTGAGGTTTGATCATTTGGGTCAACGAGAGAGGACCACAGAAAAATGTGTCTACTCAACAGCATCGGGGTCCGTCTGAAACCACAATGGTTTGGAAGACTGAGCTAAACTCGGTGCTTCAGGGGAATTTCAGCTAAATATTTTTGAGGGTAGATTAACTGTGGTATGTTTCATTAAGGCCGTGAAGGCCTTGTTTGAACTTGATCTGCATGTAGACTTGTTTTAAAGCATTTCACTGAATTTGGGCTCTTCTTACAAGGCAAAAGTATTTAAAGGTCCCATATTTTGCTCCTTTTCTGCAGTTAAACATGGATCCTTGATGTCTTCATGAAATGTTCGTGACAATCTTTGGTCCAAAAACCTTATGAATAAAGCACAGCTGCATTCTTTGCACGCTCACATAACCGCTCTATTCAGAACGGCTGGTTTTGAGGGCGTCACATTCATATGCTAATGAGCCAGAGTAGCATACGTACGGCAATTCACGCTAGACCTGCTGCGTAACTTGAGGGGGGCACACTCAGGTAGACCAATCAGGTTAGGTATGCAAATCAAAAAATATAATGTTACGTAACAGTATATCAGCAGACTCAACAGCTCGCTAAATGCCATGAGTTAACATTTATCAGCCTGCTAAATACAGGTTTTGCTGTTGTTTTGTTGTTGTTGTTTGGATGAAGGCCCAAAAATGTGTTCAAAAGCCTTAAAAAAGTTGTTTTTGCATAATATGTCCCCTTTAAAATGACAAGAATTTTTCAGTGTAAGACCAACTCAAACTGAAAAAGAAAACAATGCACATTAATCTGTTCGCTTGGTCTGAAATTGACTCAGTGGCAACAGAAAGCAGGCATTGAAATAACCATAAAGGAATAATCAATATTTTATCTGGTGGTCTGGTTTGCCTTTGTAGGCCATGTAGAGGCATCAATATTTGTTTCACACTGTTTGATAACCAGCTAAAAATATCTCAGTGGAGTTTCAGATGCAACACTTAAGCAATAAAAGTAAAAACTCAACCCGGTTAAGATGCTCATGCATGCGTTATCTCCCAGTTCAATGCCAGTGCTTTTTTTTAGACCAGTATAAATGCATTTTTCAGATATATATTTCTGCTATTGTTCCACCATACATAACAACATTAAAGATTGCAGTGGCTACAGTTAGCATAACTAGCATCAGGCAATGGGCATTACTGGTCCTAAAGCTACGGCCTCCTTGTATGTAAGAGTCAAAGTGTTTCAGGATGGGAAAATCGCCAAACTGTGTATTTCTAAGGGTTGGAATTCATTTACAGTGCATGTTTACACTCAAAGCAAGTAAAAAAGGCCATTAAAACAGCCAAATTTAGCAGCTCCAGGCCACTATATTGCAGCAGATATTCAGCAATTTGCCTCCATATCTCTGTTTCATTTCATTGTGTTATTTACATTATTGGGACAATTAAGCTAATCAATGCTGAAGGGCCTATGCTGTATATTTACAAAACTGATTAGAAACAAGATTTTAATCTTATGAATTATTAATAATACATACACAAAAATAAAAACAAGTTTTAGTGAGAAGAATTGACTGGTTTGACATATCGTATATTGTTAAATAGTGTATTATTACCCTGATCCACAGTGGTGTAACAGGTTGTGATTATCACCCACCACAAGCCGGCACCAATTGATCTATCCAGCGTTAGTCTCTTCATGAGCCACTCCATCTACACCCTGATTTGTATTACACGAGGGGTTGATGCTCTTTCCGAGAAGAGGTCAGGCACTTGAACAGAACGTGGAGATTGTCTCTTTCTAGCCACAGTGTTGGGGATGGATTTCTTTGTGCAAACAGACAACACACACTGAGAAACACAAAGCCGTGCATGCCAATGTAGAGCAGAGCAATACCACTAATGGTCTTATGGATCGCCTTGTTTGTTTTTCATGAGAAGTAACAAAACATGCACACAGATTCGCACAGACAGTCCTTAAATGTCTGTCTAAGCTTTGGGAAAGTGCTGCGGGGGTTTTATTGATTGAACCTTTGAGGTCCATGAGTGTGTCTGTGTGTTTGCGGCTGCCTGTGCTGCAGTTGGAAGAATGAAGACGAGGTGTTGGTGCCGCCTGAGGGGAAAGCTTAAGATGGAGAGAGAAGTAAGACACGTAGAGAGGGCATGCGGCCATGTTGGAAGCAAATGTCATGGGCTTTCATGGGCTTTGTCCCCCTGGCATGCAGCTCTGCAGGCCAAAGGAACTACCACAGTCTGGATGGAAGTGACCTATACACCTCCATCTGCCTGTTGAACCTCTCTGAGGCTGCAAAACCTGCTCCAAAGTGCCCAGTTTGGTCCTGAACTAAAAGCTGAGTTTCACTCTAATCAGAAGAGTCTGAAATTTTAATACCTTTGACTTCATTTAGGCTCGTCGCTTGAGGGTCATGGGCTTAAGTCCACTTTTCCAAGCACTTACAAAAGTTCCTTCAGGAGCTCTGGTTTCTCCCCACAGAAACACTCCAGTTCTTTTTAAGGTGTGTGGTTAGCTGTCTTCAGTTTTAAATGAAAGACTTCACATTACGAGTGGACGTACACCCAGTGCTTTTTAGACCGCCATTTTGAAGCCAAAAATTCTGTGATTTTGTTGCTGCCATCTTGTTTTCCAGTGCCAAAATGTAGAATTTACTGATTTTGCATGTGTGAATGAGATTATTTTCTTCAGGATTCCCAAAGTTCACTGGACATCAATGTTAATTTTGTTGACTGAATATTTTCATCATAGCTTTCGTCAACAACCTTTTCTCCCCTGACAAAAACTAGAAAGTAACTAATATAAACAAGTGCGCATGGACAAAACTCAAACTAAATTAACTGACAATTTCATCAGCAAATAAAAACTAGAGGAAAATGTTTGACAGACTTAATCCAATCAGACCTAATTTGGTCATGTAGAAAATAGGGACAAGATAGTAATATATCCAATCACAGCTACTTTGGTTGTGTGGAAAGGTTGGATGAGTTAAGAGGGAAATCCAATCACAGCTGCCTTAGCTTGGTGGTGGTGGGATAAGTTGGAGAGCGATCCAATCAGAGCTACTCTCTTTATGAATTGATATATTCATGTAGAGCAGGTTCACTGTTTGTTGTCAGTTCTGGTATTGTAACTGAGATGCTCTGCCAGGTAGCCTAAATAAAGGTGACTGCATTTCACACAAAAGTTCAGTTTGTTTCTGTTCAAACTTTACTATTATTTACTAAAGGGTTATTAGATGTTTCATTTTATCCAAGTGTAAAACATGACTTCAGAAATTCAAGGAAACACTTCATATTTCAGTCGGCTAAGTTTACAGTAGATTTTGTCAACTAAAATGTGAAATTTCATCAAGTAAAACTAGACTGAAATTAAAACAATAGGATATTTCAGGAAAAGACTATAACTAAAACTAAATTAAAAAGTGCTGACAAAAATAACACTGCTGGACATTTACAGTGTAAAATAAGATTGTTTAAAGCTTTAATTGTTAAATTTCTTTATTTTGAAATAAGGCAGTATTAATAAGCTAAATTTCATGATGAAAATAAGGATGCATTTCTCTTTGGATTTTGTGCATCAATGTTCTTCTGAGTTACTTTTATTTTATGTTGTGTATGGACTGCATGAAACATATTTGTTGAAGGTTGGATTCAACTATTTGATTTTCAGGTCATGAATGAACAGTAACAGTAAGCAAAAATCTACCCTCCGTGCTTCGGGAGATAGTATTGGTTTCAAGCTCTGTGTGCAGAAGAGGTTTCACTGGAGCCAGAAATGCTCGTAGACCTGGTCTGACATTGAGCGCTGACAAACATTCTTGTGGCATTTCAAACTAAAAGTTTGTTCTGTTTTATTCAATGTTGAGAGTACCCACATTTTAAGACAGTGCTTTTATACTGGATGGGTTTTCTAGGCCAATTATTCATATAATAATGTGAATATTTCTACTTGGTCTGAAAAAAGGTCATCCCGGTACATCCACCGGTTGCTCTTTACGGCCAAAATATCATTCTTAAAAGACATCAGTGCTTTGTAAATGTGACTTCAAGAAGACAAGCTGTAATTGTACACATTTTATACCACCTACATCAATCAACATTTATCAAAATTACACTGATTGCTTTGAGAACTTCTTTCATTCATTAAAACCTTTTTAATGAGTTTAATCAAATTTGAATGAGAAAAAAAATGACATTATTTCATATTTGTTTCTCTATGTGTAAAGTGCTTATTAGTCAATCTTGAGGTATGTTCACAAACCGATTTTATTCTAGAGTAAAAGCCTAAACGAGAGCATTAAGGTTAAATTTGTAAAGGTGAGACAAACTGGGCTACAGGTACTTTAGGAAGTGCCAACGGTGCCAAAACGGATTATTTTATTAATTAAAATAACACCTGAACCCCAAAAGACCGTATTAATAATTCAACCATTAATGATCCAGCTGAGAGCATCATTTATTCCATATTTTATTCATAGCTGTCTTACGCAGGAGTCACAGAGTATGAAACCCCCTCCCACCCTTCATACAAAATGCATGTAGCTTGATTAAAGCTACAGCTTTGGATTCCTCTTCCCGACTTTATACTTCATACTTTAGCAAGCATGAGGAATTATTTTAACCCCCACTGAAGATATGTTGACCTTTTATTGATGCTTAAAGTTAAGGATGATCATGGTCTTCCTATATCTTGACTCACCCTGTGTGAACCAGTGAAATACATAAAATACACACACATACACTCACACATTAGAGTTAACCTGCAGGGACGAGGGCAGAGGAAGTCGGGGCACCTGACTTTCACTCATAACTTATTCATACTTCACGCCTTCATACAGCACACCTGGGAAAAAGTCATTTTTTTTCCACAGCGGGGAGATTTCGCTAAAGCAGCAGTGTGAGACTTAAAAATAACAACCAGCTCCTCAAACTTTGTCACATGCTATTCCCTGTTACTGCCTTCGGGATCCAAAATGATAAAGTTGAACTTTAAATCTTTCCAGGGCGGCACTGCAGGTTTATCAATGCATGGTGGTGCCCGTGGTTGGAATCAGCGCCCCAGCTGGGGCAGCTTTAGGCTCAGATGATTGCAGATAGATTAGAAAGAAGATGACAATGATGAATACCATTTTAAGGATAAATATGACTACAGATAGGTAAGAGAAGTTCCTCTCACAGGTTACATCACAGGTCACAAGGAAGCAATGAATTATTGTTCTGGTGTGTATTACAGGTATCAAGTTGCTAGTGCCAAACAGGCAATATCTTATTTAAAATTGTGCAATCAAGCACAACAAGAGGTGAAACTCTCTGTCACGGCACCTGTGAGTGGGTGGGATATATTATATTTGTCCTCAAAGTTAATGTTAGAAGCAGGAAAAAGGAAACTTCAACAACTACAATTACAATTAAGTGGCCATTCCACTGAGCTGCCCAACAGGAGTTTCAGCACCCTCATATTAAGTCACGGACTACTTGAGGATTGAAGTAACGTCTGTTTTTGTTTTGATGAGGCCATGAATAAACTCTAATCATAAGTAAAATTACAGTAACCTGACCCTGTTTCACTGATTAGACAGTAACAGTTCATTAATTTTCCATTTGATCTTAAAGACTTATTTGACTGCACTCAGGTAGTGGATGTGAGAAACTTAATGACCCACTTCTCTACCTTGTCCTCCTGATTCATTGTTAATTATGTTGACTTTTAACCTGGAATCAAAGGAAGACAGAAATATCAATGCTTAATCATGTCCTTATCTAACTCAGTACAAGATGGTCCTTTAATAGATAATAGAGTTACGCCTGAATACAACATTAGCTGGAGGACAAAGTCATGTGTGTTTGACAGTGACAACCTTTTAGCTGGATGATGTTCTGATGAAGCGATGCGTGGCACACAGCGCCTTGTGAAATTAGGATAGTTTGCCATAGCCTTGCAAAACCTTCAAGATATAAGCACTACGTTTTAGATGAAATGACCAGTTTATGCCAAATGATGTTGTCATCTTTGTTGCCTATTTAAAATTTTGCTTTAATTAGAAAATATAATTTCATGAGTCAGTGATGTTCTGAATGAGTCATTAAAACGGTCCCATTTTGATGCTCCAATGCCCATCCCCATGCGGACACACATTTTCAGCTCTGCTGACCTGGATACAGAGATTTGGCACTGGTTGGAGTGTTTTAACAGCAGACTAGTCAGTAAATATAAGGCTAAGTAGGGCCTGGGATGTTTTTGGAATTTATTGACAATGTAATGATTTTACATAAATCCCCAAAAAAATACAATACTGACTGAAAATGTACATTTGAATGTTGAAATCTAAAGTGTTGCTAAGCCTAAACTTGTCTCAGAGTACATTTCTTTTTAATTGCCAAAGAAAGTAGATGATTTGGACATCATTAGTACTTTTTTCCCTCTTCTTTTACGGTGGAACAATGGCAGAAATATCCAAAAACTTGCATTTATACTGGTCTAAAAAGAAGCATGGCAATAAATTGGGAGATATTACATGCATGAGCATCTTAATGGGGTTGATTTTTTACTTTTGTTGCTTAAGTGTTGCATCTGAAACTTCACTGTGAATTTTTGTAGCTGCTTATCAAACAGCGTGAAACAAATATTGATGCCTCTCCATGGCCTACAAAGGCAAACAAGACCACCAGATAAAATATTGATTATTCTTATATGGTTATTTCAACGCCTGCTTTCTGCTGCCGCTGGAGCAATTTCAGACTAAGCAAACAGATTTATTGTGCCGTGTTTTCTTTTTCAGTTTGAGTTGATCCACTGAAAAATTCTTGTGGTAATCCCTCCTAAAGGTCATTTTAGTTACTTTAGCCTTGTAACAAGAGCCCAAATTCAGTTAAATGCTTTAAAACAAGTTTACATGCAGATCAAGCTCAAACGAGGCCTTCACAGCCTTAATGAAGCCCTTAAACTCATAGATAAACCAGGGGCATGAAGTGCTGTATGGAAACACTACTACTTTAAAACAAATGAGCACGGTGACACCATTTACACCAAAGCACCACTGTGCAAACAGTGTTACAGAACATGTCTGGCCAAGGGTGGAAACACTTACAAAACACCGGCAAACACCTAACGGTCAAGCACCCAGACTTGCAAAAGAAGTTCAGAGAACGACAGGTCATACCTATATACCTATGAAAAAAGCCACATTCAGTGCTAAATGCGAACAACGTCAGCCCCCTTCACTCCCCACAAAAGTAGCTCTGGAAAAAAAATAAAGCTGCATTGCAATTAGCTACCACTTCCTCTGGCTTTAAGGTCCCATATTTTGCTCCTTTTATGGATCCTTGATGTCTTCATGAAATGTTAGTAACATGCTTTGGTCCAAAAAGCCAGTGAATCAAGCACAGCAGCGTTGTTTCCAGGCTCACGTAGCCTCTCTGTTAGGGGGCTAATCGCGTAACAAGACTGAGTCCTGAGAGAAAAATGGCTGCAGCACAACAAACTTTGGTTCAGCCGTTCATGTTCGAGCTCGAGTCAGACCCCGAATATGAAGAGGCAACAGAAGAAAGTCGAGGGCAAAGGGTAAACCAGGATGTTTCTCAGCGGTCTGTATGAAAGTTTGTTACTTCAGTGCTAATATGTAGACGAATTAAAGTTGTTCTGCCGTTGTTGTTGTAGATATGAAGCATGTAGCTCCTCAACTGTTTAGTTCGTATTCATGCGGTGCTTACCAAAACCTAGACTGGCATGAAATAGCGTTGAGTAAGGGATAATGTAGAGTAAGCAGGCTACTACAGAGACATAAACCTCGACAGCATTAGATAAAACCCTGACGTGAGGCGGAATTAACTCTTATTTATAAGTAACACTGAACGGGCCGTTGCTACTGATAGTGAAATAAGACCAAGGGAAGGGGACTTCTTTGTTGTTGTGAAATGTAAATTGTGTCTGTGTTCTGCAGGGCCGATCAGGACAACAGTCTGTTTTACAGAAATAACATTAATTATGTGACTGACCCGTCAGAACACAGCATTTAATATACCTGCATGACAGTGCATGACAGTAACGTGCTGCCACAGCAAATGTTTGTCATAACCTGTAATTCTAAGCAGCCAGCAACTTTCCGTGAACCGCATCTTTTATGTATGCCACAGAGTAGCTGTCTTAAACACCTCTTTACTTAAAATATTGTATATTATTATGACACAGCCCTGTGTATATTAGCATTATATTATCTTAAACAAAAACAAGACGTCACGATTGCTTAACTAGTACATTTCCTTTATATACAAGTTCTACTGAACATCCTGTTTTCACTCTTCTCCTACAGAGGTGCTCCTGTGGCAACTGTGCAAAAACACACAGAGCCTGAAAATGTCTGTTGCATGGAGATACCAAAGGTATTGTGAAAAATGAGTGCAAAATAACAATTTTGTACATTACCTTTTCTGTACTATGTCATTCACTTACCCCTTTTTAATTAACAAGGTCAGAGGAAGACTACAGGAACTCCCAGACCCACCATCCTGGACTCGGACCTCTATGCTTTAATGTGTTTTTTCAGAGCAAAATGCCTTCAGTATTTATAGAGCATACTATGGGCCTTTAATAAGAGGAATAATGCAGAAGTATTTTGACATAAATGCTCCTATTACTGTTACACAAAATAAAAGTACATCACTGTTCCCTCCATCTTACATTTTTACAGTTAATCTTTTTTGTTCTTTACTTATTAACATAACATGTAGCATAAAGAACACTGAAAAAACACTAAACAGTTAATGTAAACTTTTTATTGTGAAAAATATTTTTACAGATAAAAATGTACCGGCTGGTACTGCAGACAGTTTTAATAAAGGAGGTAAAAAAGAAATGAAAAAAAAAAAAAAAAAAAGGATTTTTTTAAACAGAAACTGTAAAACCATAACAACAAATATATAAGAAAAAAATATATACATAAAAATACCAATGAAAGTTACCCTTCAGTTCTGACAAACATGCACATCATGTCCAGCCGTTACAGATACCAGGCCTACAGACCCTCTGTGAGCTGGTGTTGGGGCTTCTGGGCTGAAGAATCAGGGTGGTGCTGCCCGCCTGCGTGGAGCTGCAGATAAGAGCGGAGTTTCCTGATGCAGAAGACCAGTTTGAAGGGCTATCACATCCACCTTGTCAGGTCTGTCATATTGAGCAGAGAGGTCTTCTGGGTCTGGTGTTTTCTGCAGCTCCTTCAGGGTCCTGGAAAACCTTCTCAAAGACAAGGTGCAACATGTATCTGCATAATCTGAAATGCAAGAAACAAAAATGTTCGATTACAAAAAGAAATTGCACTAAAATCAAAATACCTAATTGCAGTGTTGTACACTTTTTTCATCGTCTTTTATTTACACAATTTCCTTATTTATTATTTATTCTCAATGCCATGTTAAAAGCATTTTTTATTGAAGTTTTTACGTTTTCCTTTTCATGTTATTCCTATTTGCCGATGTTTTTGAATTTGTGGATTTTTAATAAAGGCATGTGCATTTTACAGAAAGTTGGCTCTGCTTTCACTGGCTTTGCTGTGCAGTCTCCTGTCTTGGATTTTAGGAAGCTGACTTTTAACAGGATTCACCATCAGAAGATGTTGCCTGAGGTCGACCAGCATAGACACAAGACAGAAAAATGTTTAACCTTTTAAAGCAAGAAAAGACAAATTATAACCATAACATTTTATTATTTTTTGGAGCTGAAATGTTTATTTCACTTTGTACTGAGATAACAAAAAAAAATTCCATGAAATGTAAAATATAGTTTTTGTATCTCATTAGACGCATTAGGTGATTCTGGCAACTGATAATTCACTTGAGTACCTTTATTTTTTTATCATTAATCTGCTTGTATTCATATGTTTTTTTTAGATATTTGTTGATCATATTGATCAGGCAAAGGTATCATAAAAGTATGTATCAAATATGATACAACAGGCTTTCAGGGGTTAGTGTGTTTTCACTCACAAATGTCTCATTAAGTGATGCATAACCAAATGTCTATGCCTATATGTTGTTAGTAAATAAATTCGGAGGATAATCGTCTCACAGATCTTATTTGATTGCCTCAGTTCCTCCTAAAATACTAAAGTGCTGTAGCGTTATGTGGCTGTAACTTTTCCTCACAGCTAAACTCCACACAGTCACACAGCTCGTATGACAGCATCCTGGGGGCATTTCTGAGTCTTTACACTTAGAAAAATCAGATTAAATTAATTTGGTGAAAACGACACTGTGGCCACAAACGCCGGTGACGAAAACTATACTGTTATGTAACATAACAGTAAATGTAAACTCATGAATACCATGAGTTTACATTATGCTGCCTGCTAAATACAGGTTTTGTTGTCTAATATCACATTTTGCGGGCTGGGAGGAAGAACAAATACCCAAAAATGTGTTCAAAAGCCTTAAAAAAAAGTGGATTTTGCATAATATGGGACCTTTAAATAGCCTTTTAGTATTATTTTATTCTATATAATTTCATTATATTTATATTTTTACAGTGATTTTTAAGCTTTAGATCCCTTGATTTTTTTTCCCAGAGCTGTAAATGCACACATGCATGAGGGCAATAAGAAAATACTGTGTTTTAAATCGTATTTTATATTATTTTTTTATTTTATTTATCTTAAAATTGTGTTGTCTGTGCATTAGAAAAGCCTGTCTTTGTGGTATTTTATTTTATTTACTGATGCATAGTTATAGTTCTAAGATTTTCTACTAAAATAAAGTCAATAATGACATTTTTTGTGTTCTCTTTTACTTTGGAAAAGTATCGAAATACACGTTTGTGCCGGTATTGATACCAGAATGTTAGTATCGTGACAACACTAATACTGATAGGTGTGGACATTGTCAGCAACAATACTCAGGTTAGCCCTGGTGTTTAAAAGAGCCTAAAGTGAGCCAAGAATTATCCCCACACTATCACACCACCACCAGAAGCAGCAGCCTGAACTGAAGCAATACAAAGCAGGATGGATCCATGCTTTCATGCTGTCTACACCAAATTCTGACAGATCACTGAACATGGTAGTAGAAATGGAGACATCAGACCAGACAACATTTTTTCCAATTTTCAATTTTCCTGATACCTATGAAGAATTCATCCAGAAAGTTGCAGATATTCAAGGTCAAGGTAAACTTTATTGTCCCTTCAGGGAAATTTGTCTTGGGCATTGTGCTACATTATTGCTTCACAGAGAAATAACAAAAATAAATAAATAAAATAACAATCACCTCAGAGAAAAACAGGAATTGACAACTAAACCAGGACTAAAAACAGGAAACACATTACAATGCTAACACAAGCATACAGACATCCAGAGACATTCGACAATTTAAAGTGCGGGAAAAAGTGCCAAGTGCTAAAGTGCGTGCGCTAGTTTTTTGCGTCGTTCAACAGCTTGATGGAGGCTGGAACAAATGATAATTTGAGTTGATCTGTTTTGCACTTTGGTATACGAAATCTTATTCTTGAAGGGAGAAGTTCGTATTCGGAGGACAGTGGGTGAGTGGGGTCTGAGGAGATTTTTGTTGCTTGTGTCATAACTGACTGGTTTTACAAATTCTCTATGGACTCATACCAATTATCTTCATTGCTGTTCTGTGCATGTTAACCAATCTGTTTTTTAGCTGTACTGTTAGGTTGCCAAACGAGGCAGTGATTCCATATCTGATTAGGCTCTCTAAGACAGCTTTGCCGAAACTTAGCATGATCTGATTGCTCACACTATACAGCCTCAGGCGTCTCAGAAAATACAGTCTCTGCTGCAGTTTATTACACAAGTTAGGCCTTGGGTCAAAAACCATCTCCTGTGTTGTTGTCACATTTAAAATCGGATGGTTTTTGTGCACTTTCTTTTATTAAGTCTTTCCTGATCACAGATGGCAAGACCAGCTTTAGAGGTGCTTGGTTGCTCCGTATCTCCCGTCTTTAGAAGACAGGCCCACTTTCAGGTTGGACTGAGCCCCATGGTGTTCCTCCTCTGGGGATGGGTCAATATCCATCATCTCCACACCTTATCTTCTATCTTTTAAACGTTTTAAATAGATAAATATATACATCATCTCTTCAATTGATAGACTTTCTTTAGAGTTGGATTGAGCCCCATGGTGATTCTCCTCTTGGGATGAGTCAGTATCCATCATCTCTGGCATTTCCTTGCCATGCTCCTCTGTATCCTGGTCCATTCTTCTCTTCTTTTTTGGTGGAGAACAGTCAGATGTTCTTCTACTGGGTCCCTGCCAAGTTTCAGGATGAGCCCTCTTCCTTGTTTTATAAGGAGTTGTATGGACAGGACTTGATTTCTCCTTTTTGTACTTTGACATTAGTTTTTGTGGACTTAGATCTCTATCAATGGGTCCAGTGGATACATGGCTGTCAGTGATAGAATGCTGCATCAAGTGGCCATCCTTCGAACCACAGCCACACTTACTGAAGCCTGTACTTTTAGGGTGAGGAAAGTCCTTCCTGTTCACCTGTGACTTGGACCAAGTGCACCTTCTTTTATTCCGTCTTTCCTGTTTACAGATGGCAAGACCAGCTTTAGAGGTGCTTGGTTGCTCCATGTCTTCCTTCTGGTATGTAGAGGACAGGCCCACTTTCAGGTTGGATTGAGCACCATGCTGTTCCTCCTCTGAGAATGGGTCAATATCCACCATCTTCACACTTGATGTACTCTCTTTGGATGTTTTACCTGGTCTTACCTGCTCCAAGGTACAAGGGCCTGTTTTCAGTGTGCTTGAGACTTCCTTGTCATGGTCCTCTGTATCCTTGTCCGTTCTGCTTTTATTCATTTGCCTAAGTGAGGGTTTGGAGTTACCACCTCTTGGTACAGACGGTAACTCCATTTTCCCCCCATCATTCTGTGGCGTAGTCTGGTCCGTCTTCTTCATCTTTGCCATAAATGGATGATTCCTCATCTCGCATGATATCATTCTCAACATGGGATCTAATGCTAGCATCTTTTTAAGCAGATTCACAAAGTCTTCCACATCGGCCTGCTCTTCCAAGGCTTTTTCACCAAACTGATCGCTGAATTGTGCCTGATATTTATATTTCAGGTCATCCAAGGATCTAACAGCACAGTTGCTATATGGAACATACCCATATTCCTCTGGTGTCTTCAGTCTCCACTGTTTCAACCAATTTTTTGTATAATATTTTCTACTGTTGAGTCCATCATTGAGTAGGTAGCTTGGCAGACGACCCAGAACTTCTGTCATGAACTGGAGCATCTGATACTCACAGGACCCCGGAAACAGTGGGATTCCCAGGACCAGCTCAGCAGCAATGCAGCCAAGAGACCACATGTCTATGGCCACCCAGAATGGCATCCCAAGAATGATCTCAGGAGAACGATACCACCTGGTCTGAATGTATGCCCCTTGAGGTGTATTTGAGGCTTTAATGGCACAGCCAAAGTCTATCACTTTGACTTTGAAAGGCTGCCTCACACGATCCACCATCATTATGTTTTCAGGTTTCAGATCAGAATGAACAATTCCAAGACTCCCCAGACACTCAAGAGCTGTAAGCAGCTGGTCAAGGATGATGCGGATCTCGCCAATGTAAAGGGACCGGTTTGGCCTCAGGTGAACAAACTCGTAGAGACTAATGTCCAGGAGCTCAAACTCTTGACACAGATGTCCCCTGTAGATGAACGAGCTGTTCCACTTAACGATATTCACCTCATCGGGGTCGATGGACCTCAGTTTGTGCAGCATCCTATCCTCTGACATTGCTTCATTCAGCGAGTTAACCTTAACTATCCTTAACGCCACCTCCTCTTGAGTTGGCAGCTTTACACACTTGGCGACGTTAGCGAAGGATCCATTTCCGACTACCTTCTGGACAATGTAGACAGATGATCTTGAGGTCAGCTTGCTGCCCTCTCTGATTTGGAGGTCATTGTTGGATTGAAAGCATGACAATGCTGCCATTGAAAACACTTTGGAATTAAAAATGTTTATTTAAAGGCACGTCTTTAAAATGGCAGTGAGCGCTTGACAAACGCCTTTGCAACCTTGCTCTGTCATGGCGCCTTTTATCCTTGTGTCTTTTGATTCTAGAACCTTGGCTCTGTCATGGTGCCTTTGGTCTTTGTGTCCTTTGATTCTAGAACCTTGGCCCTGTCATGGTGCCTTAGATCTTTGTGTCCTTTGATTCTAGAACCTTGGCTCTGTCATGGCGCCTTTGGTCTTTGTGTCCTTTGATTCTAGAACCTTGGCTCTGTCATGGCGCCTTTGGTCTTTGTGTCCTTTGGTTCTAGAACATTGGCTCTGTCATGGCTCCTTTGGTCTTTGTGTCCTTTGGTTCTAGAACATTGGCTCTGTCATGGCGCCTTTGATCTTTGTGTCCTTGGATTCTAGAACCTCAGCTCTGTCATGGCGCCTTTGGTCTTTGTGTCCTTTGATTCTAGAACCATGCTTCTGTCATGGTGCCTTTGATCTTTGTGTCCTTTGATTCTAGAACCTTGGCTCTGTCATGGCACCTTTGGTCTTTGTGTCCTTTGGTTCTAGAACATTGGCTCTGTCATGGCGCCTTTGATCTTTGTGTCCTTGGATTCTAGAACCTCAGCTCTGTCATGGCGCCTTTGGTCTTTGTGTCCTTTGATTCTAGAACCATGGCTCTGTCATGGCGCCTTTGGTCTTTGTGTCCTTTGATTCTAGAACCTCAGCTCTGTCATGGCGCCTTTGGTCTTTGTGTCCTTTGATTCTAGAACCATGGTTCTGTCATGGTGCCTTTGATCTTTGTGTCCTTTGATTCTAGAACCATGGTTCTGTCATGTGCCTTTGGTCTTTGTGTCCTTTGATTCTAGAACCATGGTTCTGTCATGGTGCCTTTGATCTTTGTGTCCTTTGATTCTAGAACCATGGTTCTGTCATGTGCCTTTGGTCTTTGTGTCCTTTGATTCTAGAACCTCAGCTCTGTCATGGCGCCTTTGGTCTTTGTGTCCTTTGATTCTAGAACCATGGTTCTGTCATGTGCCTTTGGTCTTTGTGTCCTTTGATTCTAGAACCTCAGCTCTGTCATGGCGCCTTTGGTCTTTGTGTCCTTTGATTCTAGAACCTTGGCCCTATCATGGTGCCTTTGATCTTTGTGTCCTTTGATTCTAGAACCATGGTTCTGTCATGTGCCTTTGATCTTTGTGTCCTTTGATTCTAGAACCTCAGCTCTGTCATGGTGCCTTTGATCTTTGTGTCCTTTGGTTCTAGAACCTTGGCTCTGTCATGGCCCCTTTGATCTTCGTGTCCTTTGATTCTAGAACCTTGGCTCTGTCATGGCGCCTTTGATCGAAGATAGAACAGCATGGGGCTCAATCCAACCCTGAAAGTGGGCCTGTCCTCTACATACCAGAAGGAAGATATGGAGCAACCAAGCACCTCCAAAGCTGGTCTTGCCATCCGTGATCAGGAAAGACGTAATAAAAGAAAGTGAACTCGGTCCAAGTCACAGGTGAACAGGAAGGACTTTCCTTACCCTAAAAGTACAGGCTTCAGTAAGTGTGGCTCTGGTTCCAAGGATGGCCACTTGATGCAGAATTCTACCACTGACAGCCATGCATCAACTGGACCCATCTATTTTGATCTAAGTCCACAAAAACTAATGTCAAAGTACAAAAAGGAGAAATCAAGTCCTGTCCATACAACTCTTTATAAAAAGAAAAGCACTTAGAGAGTGCAGACCTCCGCCAAGCAGCTTTAGTCCACCCCTAACACAAATGCATACATGTATTAGACAGATACATGTATGCACATGTCTGTATACCCTGTTTTGGAAATCCCCCAGTCTACGGTTACCTTGACAACGGAGCACTTTCTCTCCCTTGAAGTTTCACACAAAGGTTTTCTGGTCTTTGATTGGCCCTTTGATCCCCCAGTCTACAGTTACCATGACAACGGAGCACCTTCTGTCCCTTAAAGTTTCACACAAAGGTGTTCTGGTCTTTGATTGGCCCTTTGGTCTTTGATGGCGTTCGATGTTTGGCCATTTGATGTTGAATTCTGGAAATGCACCCTCTCGATTTCCATGGAAATTGTCTAGTTACCTCTGCAATGTTAAGAATCCTTTAAACAATTCCTGTATCCGGATGATGATCTGAATCAGTCCCAAAATTTAATCATTTCTTCCTTATCCTATTCCACACATTCCCTGAAAATTTCATCCAAATCGGTCCATAACTTTTCAAGTTATCTTGAACACAAATGGACAGACAAACAGACAAACCAACGCCGGCAAAAACATAACCTCTGCCAATAATTTGGCAGAGGTTATGAATATAAGCAGATAAACAATAAAATATAAAGGTACTCAAGTGAATTATCAGTTGCCAGAAACACCTAATGTATCTAATGAGATACAAAAACTATATGTTACATTTCATTGAATTTTTTTTGTTATTTCAGTACAAAGTGAAACAAACATTTCAGCTCCAAAAAATAATAAAATGTTATGGTTATAATTTGTCTTTTCTTGCTTTAAAAGGTTAAACATTTTTCTTTCTTGTGTCTATGCTGGTTGACCTCAGGATACATCCTCTGATGGTGAATCCTGTTTAAAGTCAGCCTCCCAAAATCCAAGACGGGAGACTGCACAGCAAAGCCAGTGAAAGCAGGGCCGACTTTCCGTAAGTTGCACAAGCCTTTATTAAAAATCCACAAATTTAAAAACATTGGCAAATGGGCATGACATGAAAAGGAAAACGTAAAAACTTCAATAAAAGTACTTTTAATATGGCATTGAGAATAAATAATAAATAGGGCAATTGTGTAAATAAAAGACAATGAAAAAAAGTGTGCAACACTGCAGTGAGGTATTTTGATCTTAGTACAATTTCTTTTTGTAATCAAACATTTTTGTTTCTTGCATTTCAGATAATGTTAGATGCACTGTTGGACCTTGTCTTTGAGAAGGTTTTCCAGGACACTGCATGATACCTGTAGGAGCTGCAGAAAACACCAGACCCAGAAGACCTCTCTGCTCAATATGACAGACCTGACAAGATGGATGTGAAAGCCAGCTACGTGTCAAGGTTCAACTAAGGACAGCTAAGGACTATCTCCTTCTGTCAAAGCTTACAAAGAAGTAGTTGTGCATCCCGAGGACGAGTGTCTCCGCTGAGAGAGTTTTTTTCTACAGCAGGGGACATTATCACGGCACAGAGGAGTGCACTCACTCCAGAACATGCTGATCAGATTCTTTTTCTTCACAAAAATTTGTAAACAAAAGAAGTCAAGTACAAGTAGTTGGATCATCCAGTCAATGTACACTACACTGGGAATACTAGTTAAGTTGTATTTATTTTGTTTACAAGAATACCTTGTACACTTTATTTCCCTCATACTTTTTGTCTCTGTTTTTAGTGACATAGGGCACTTATGCAATATGTATGCACAGGTTTTTTTTTCCATGCAGTCTAATTAAATATGTGATTTTTTATTTAATTACTGTTGTGCTGTCAGTAACTCAAAGCACTTTGTTCCTTATGTGTTCAATTACAGTTTGAGCTGCACTGCAGGTTAGGATGCTTTCAATACATTGTTAAAGGGAAAACAAGAATAATTTCTTTGCAGCATTAGTTTAAGTGACTTGATGCACTCTATGCTTTCAAGTTAAGTGTATGTATGTACACTGCATTTGACATATTTCAAAAACAATAAAATGGAAATGTTGTTTCCAATCAAATAGTTTTGACTTGATTTGTACTCTCAGTTTTGAGTAATGCTGTGTGATTTACATAAACATCATTTCTATATTTTTTTTAGTTAACTGTAGAATATCGCAATATATCACAATATTTTGATATTGCGATATATCGCGATATTATCGTATCGTGAGGTTCTTGCCAATACTCACCCCCATGTGACATGCTGACATCGTTAATGAGTGTAAGACGAGGGGGAGAGGAAGTGAAGCGTGCATTATCCCCAGCCTTAGTGACCCCCTCGGTGCATTTTCCTGAGAGATATGATCCTTTTAATTCAGAAAAAACGCTTTTATGTAAGATGTCGGCCATTTCCGTGATATTCCTTGTTTATATTGAATTGGTTCCAAGTGAAGCTTCACAGGAGGTCCACAGAAGTCCTGACAGAGTCTCCCAGGTAGGGAAAAAGGTAAGGACCTTCAAGCAGCCTGATGAGACAATGTCAGCAGGCAGTAAAACAGAATATCAGAGACCCTCCTCTAAAACATGGAGGGGGATCAGGAAAGATTCAATGGAGAAATCCGAATTGACTGGGGTCTGTTTGTGAGGAAGTCCAGTATAAAGTTGCAGAGAGTGGTACTGATGTCCAGAGTGTTCAGTTTTCCAATCTACTTCATGGGGGAGATCGTGTTAATGCTCAGCTGAAATCAACAAACAGCATTCTGATGTAGGTCTTGCTTTTCTCAAAAAGGTTAACCCTTACTTTATATTCACACATTCTGCCAACACAGGGTATATTTATGGCGAGTTCGATTGACCAAATATCTGTAGTTATCAAAAATCGTCATATCGAATCAAATCTTCAGGGTTGTTGATCTGAAAATATTGTGCATCCCTGCATTTTTTCCAAGGGAACTGCCACTCGTTGGCATATTTTTTCTTTTGGACCATTGTCTGCTTACCGTTAAGATAGTTGTGCATGGAAATCAACAGTTTCTGAAATACTCAGACCAACCCCAACAACCATGCCACACTGAAGTCACTTAAATCACCTCCTCCTTGTTCTGATGGTTGATTAAAACTTCAGCGAGTTGTCTTGACCATGTTTAAATGCCTAAACACATTAAATTGCTCTCATACGATTGGTTGAAGACCAAGTTGCATTATAAGTAGCTGAACAGGTGTGTCTATTAAAGTGGCCAGTAAGAGCATAAGAGTATATGCAACTCAGAATATGTGTCTTTATACATCATCACAAAGTACACCATTAAGAGTGTGACTGTTGTCTATTAAAACTGAACTATGATCCTTTCTTCACATAAAGAGTCATTACAATCTTATTTTCCCCCCTCCATCCAAAAATAAGCCATCATTGCTCTGTTGACACTTTTATCGTTCCTCAGATGACTTTTATGCAAATGCAGGCATACATTTTCATGGAAATTTTCATCATTTTGGGTCTGTCTTCCTCTAGACTATTTGTTGTTGTTGTCATAGTGAGCCAGCTGGTGTTGGTTCGGGGCGAGGGCTAGCAGCGAGGACGTGACTCTTTCAGTGACAGTTTGAGGACACATTGGGCCCGCTGACAGCTAATGATGATGCTTTCTGACACCCGTACGTATGCATGAGTCCATCTGTGTGTATGTAGTTAATTATCTGTGTGTGTCCTTGTGTGCAGGGATTTGAGGGCATGCTTTTGGGCATTTCTGTGTGCTGGACTGTGCGTGGGAACATTTGCATTAGCCTGGAAGATGCTGTTAATTCTGTGGCTGTGACAGGAAATGATCTTCAGCGCTTGTGCTTTTTTTGGGTGTGCATTCATCCAAAATCTGAGAAAGAATACACGTCTTTTTATCATCCTAGATTGTGTTTCTATTGCACCTTCATTGATGTCACTGATGTGTCGAGCCAGCGGGTCAAAGACTTTCACACTTCCTGTTGAGTCAGACGTTTTATTCTCCGTGTTGACCTCGCTTTGCCTCGTGTTCCTTGTTAGATTTTTTTCACGAAGCAGTGAATCAAAATATTACCGTGATCTGCTGACCTCTCACATTCTCTGACTCGCGTTGATGTTAAAGTAATGCGTTTCTTTTTTAAGACATGCTCATGGTCCACATGCCGACACAGCCCCTCAGGGAATGTTTGTCAGGGTTAACTGTCAGTACAAATACACAGAGAGCAATGATTGCATACACATGCACCTCAGGATCCATTTTTTTACATGGGTAAATTCACCTACTGAACTCAGAATTGTCAGATAATGCAAATACTCTTCGAGGGCATATTTAAAGGGTCAGTTCACCAACAATGCGAGAGGAAAGCTTCTTTAGCACAAAGGCTGGTTCATGTTTAATAAATCAAGTCTTCAGCCTCCATTTATCCAGATGAAGAGGGTTCGAAAATTCCTTTCTGTCTTCTAAATTGTTGACACACTTAAAACAAAGAAGCACTGACGCACTGACACTCTGGTTGCTGGTTAGTATCAGCCAGTATTGGCCACGCGGACTGAATCTTTAGGTGTAAGCATGGCTGCAAAACAGATCCTGTCGACCATGTCACTCACTGGATGTCTACACTAAATAAGAAGTTTTGCCCACATGGCAAACTAAAATATACTTGTCCAAACATGGTTACCCCCTGCTATGTAGTGGATTGTTCTGGCAAAACTTTAAATATTAGTATTACACACCTGTTTCTCATTCTGCAAAGCAAAGTCTCATTTAAAACAAAGGCATTTAATGTAATCGAAAGTGAGAGCCTGTTTAAAGTTGAATTTTAGGGATGAACAGTATTGGATATTTGTAAATAACCAATACGCATATATTTTCAACCTCATAATCGCCATTACTGGTGTTTTAATTTTTTGTAACTAGCACAAAGTTTAGTGATGATGAGGTCAACTATCCGTTTGTATGGGCAAAATATGGGCAAATGGTCATATCTGCCAATACCATGTATTATAAATGTTACAGCAACAATGCCGCTCTGTAAAGTCTGTGCCCCCCTTGCTTTTAGCTCAATTTGTTTCTCTGGTGGTCTAAGTGTTTCTTTATTTTCTCTTTCTATATAAATAGTTTAATTGTATGTGAGTGTGTACACGTTAAACTGTTTTGTAAAATTTAAGGAAAAGATAAATAAATAATAAAAAAACATATATATATAATAATACCAATAATCAACTTTTTAGACAACTATCGGCCTACACAAATACTGCACTAATAATATGATGCATTCTAGTGATTTTTCACGAAATGAGCTGTTACAACAAGACTTGCAAACTGCCCCTTTAAATTTTCTTTTTAATTTTACACATCCCTGACAAAACATTTAAATTCATCTATCAAAAAGGTTATGCAGAGTACAGCTGCATGGCTGTTGTATGCTTCAAGATTACAGCCTGTTGGAGATGACACAACTTATTTGATAGTGACCTAAATTTGTGCTCCACGCAGGAAGTCATATTTGCTACATCTGATTACTTTCACGGCTCCAAAATAAACCTCCTATTGATTTACCCGCTGAAATCAATTACAGTCTGTTGACATCAGCGTTACTTCCACCCTCCATTTGAGTAAGTAAAGTCGTATCAGTCATGTGTTTGCAAAAGATCTACAAGTCCCAATTTGTTCCTTTGTGCTTATTCCAAATTCTTTGTTTACATCCAGGTTTGAGGGATTTTCAGCCACACAGCAGGAGCCATTAAATAGATTTACAGTCATAACTAGAGGCTTTATACATTAGACAGAGCATCTGACCAGTATGGAGGACCTTAATCAATAAATAAAAGCACATGAAATAATTTTTCCCACACCCAAATTTGGTTCAGGTTCAATAACCTGACTTTGTGTTACAGGCCAAAAGAGTGCATCTCTTATGACAACCAACCTTGTGAGAATGTTTTGATTCATTTTGATTTAATTTCATTGATTAATTAATTTGCAGCTTGACTTGGATGGGTGATCATGCAGCTAAATCAAGTATTGTGATAAGAGTCTCTTCTTTTGCTACAAGGCACGCCTACAGCCAGCTAGTTGTCATTGCTCTAAATAAAACATGTGTCAGTTAAAACACATCTGTGATGGAGATGCTATCTGTTAAAACACAGCTAGCATTAAAGCCTAAGACCTGACCAAAGGAAATGCACTGCAATTAAGCAAATTGTTGCTAATGTGACATCAAAAATTGAGAATAAAGCACAGAATTTTGTCTTGGACTGTGATGCTGCACAGCCTCCAGAAGAACTTACAGAGAAAAACAATAAAATAATCCAAGCAAATCTTGATAAATCAGACTAGCAAATACTAAAAGTTGATCAAAAGCAAGCACCAAGAGGATCTTTCATGAAAATAACTTGATGCAAAATTTATTTCCAAACGCTGTCCAAAAACACTTAAATTATGGTAAACACTGCAGCGACATTTAATGTTTATCACCTACTCTTAATCTCCTGTCCTCCCCTCCCCTCCTGCTCCATATCTCTTAATCCGTCTGTCTTTCCTCAATCCCCACCCCCATCCTCCTCTTCAAACTGTTTTCAGGGCTTTTCTTAGTCCTAGTTTCCCTGATAAGATCACAAGCAGATAAATTACACTCTCAACAACAGAATCGACTTTCCTGCACAAAAGCACACTGATATTCTGAATAAAGCCACTTCTCTCCTGCTTTCCTTCCCCGCTGACCCCAAACTGTGCTTCAAAGCAGCTGCTGCGTCTTTGTTCGGCCGGTACCAGCTGTACGTCTTCTCCTCGCTGATTGAAACCAGCGCCTCACCGCCTGCGCGAGTTCTCGCTCGCAAGGCCAGGGGTCACTCTGAGGAGAAATGTGTTTGGCATTTTGAGAACGGCCCTTAGCTGTGACTACCAAGTACTTTAAAAAGGTCACAAAGACTTTTTTATTCTGTGGAGGCTGGAGGGGAGACGTGGTCAGAGTCAGAGGCAAATCTGTGCTGAAAAACAGGCGAGCATCTTCCCATGAGTCATGCCGTATGAATGTATGTTACGTGCCGTCCAAGATAGAAATCAGTGACTAAAGGAGGCTTTCAGATGCAGTATATCCCCGCTGTAAAGATGCCAGAGCATGAATATACGCTGATGCAATGGCCGAGTGTAAAATATGTTCGTGTTCACATCAAAGGCTTCTTCTCTGCTTTTCGGAGAGTTGAAAAATATGCCTCCATTTGTGGTAAATTGACATTGGGCTGGTCTCAAAGAGTGTGGTGGTCAGCTGCACTTATGTGTGGTTTAAGTCCCTCCAAATCCCAGACTACCCACTGTGCCGGTGCCCTCTGTAAGGCCTTGGTCATGACCCCGTAGGGCTTTATCCCCGTAATGGTCTCAGCCCGAGACAGGAGACGGACTCCAGTGCATTCCGCTCATTCTTGGTGGTAAAAAGTAAGACCGCTTTAAGCTCGGCCAAGGCTGGTTTAGTTAAATTTAGAGGCTTTAGTGCTAGATATGAAAGCTGAGAAGGGAGAAAGAGCGCTGTTGGAGCAAGTTCTGACAAAAAATACACAAACTAGGACCAAGAGACTAGCCTAAAAACTATGTTTTAACCCTTTGTAAAACTGCGTTCCTTCATCTTCATTTAGCAACATTTCCGGTTTTATTTTTCAGATCACTCAATCGGGAAGCAGATATGTTGGTCAACCTGCTGGTTGGCTTGCCATTTAAGGGTTATCGTGGGCATGAATGGATTTATTTCTATACTGCAACAATTGCTTTAGTTTTTCCACATGAAAACATCCCAGAGAGCAAAATTAAGAAAGTTAGCTGTTGACACAGGATCATTGATGACTGAGGAATCATAGATACATTTTTTATCATCAAATTTATTTCCTTCAACTAAATTATGATTGTTAGAAGCCTGGAAATACGTGAAAAGATTTTTTTCTTGCTCCGATGTATGCGCTTGCTCTTAGGTTTCTGAGAGGCTATGCAGCAACAATTCACTTCACATTTTTTCTAGTTTGCAAACAATTATATTCATGTACGGCAGCGCCTCCCAGTGGGTACATATTGGCGTTACAAATACTACTCAGCGAGGTGAAGAAGGAAAAACACACAAAGGCGGGCTTTCAAAATTTTAAATACAGTGGTATGGCGGTAAAAAGTCAACCGCACGGTTACAATGCCAGTCAAAGGGTTAACATGCAGCAGTTGTTAAATCATGACTGAGAAATCAAAGTAATCAATCAGAAGAAGTTTAGAAGGTAAATCATTGTTTTTTTGTAATACAAAAATGTGCTTAACACTTGAAAGTACCACATAGTAAAGTGGTTCATATTAAAACTTCTAACTGACAGAGTCAAATAGTGCACACGGCATTTTAGCCCAAAATCTAATTTGACTGGTGATATCACGAACATACACTCACAGGCCACTTTGTTAGAAACATCCATCCACTTAACTCATCCAGTGAGCTCTAGTTCTCTGGTCAAGTATGCCTTGTTAATCAGCTCATAGAGAATAGGGATGATGATTGGGTAGGCAGCTTCAGTCCACCCCTAACACAAATGCATACACGTATTAGACAGATACATGTATGCACGTGTCTGTATTCCCTGTTTTTTTGGAAATCCCTCAGCCTACGGTTACCATGACAACGGAGCACTTCCTCTCCCTTGAAGTTTCACACAAAGTGTTCTGGTCCTTGATCGGCCCTTTGGTCTTTGATTGGCCCTTCGGTCTTTGATGGCCTTTGATGTTTGGCCCTTTAATGTTCAATTATGGAAATGCACCCTCTAGATTTCCGTGGAAATTGTAAAGCCCCTCTATGTAAGATTCAGGTTTGTCTGCTCTCGAGGGGCCTCTCTGGTTGTTGGGTGTAATTGCACTGTCGTAACAAAGTGCCTCACAGCAACGTGCATTTGTTGACAGGAGGTCCAAAGACATAGAAGAAATAGTGAAATAGTGAATGACCGAGCGTCACGGCGCCATGACTATCTCCAGCAATCTAAGAAACTTGCCGGCAAATAACAGCTGGTAGCATTTAGTGACAACACAACGTCCGCCAAGTTACACAAAGCATGCAATGCTACGGAGCAACCACTGACTGAAACCAAGTGTTGAACGGGGGAAAACCCGACAAAAACATAATTGCAATTTTCCATCTCCCGACGGTCTTGCCACCGAGCAAAGTGGGCTTCAATGTTAATTCTAGTTTTGTTCCTTGCGTTGTCCGACAGTCTCTTTTTGGCCCTTGAATCTGGAGAAAGAGTCCTCCTCACACGCTTTGCGGATGCCATGGCTGTTACTGCTACATGCAAAACACCGGCTTCTTTAGCTGAAAGCCAAATCTCGCGTAGTGCCGTAAAGCAGTTTGCACTTCTCGCAGCATCTCGCGATATGTGTCCCCGTCACAGGAGCCAAAGTTACATAGCCTCTAAACAGATCAGGGAAGCGCTGTGAAATGGGGCCATTCTCTCTGTTACAGCGCCGAGCTCCACTGAACAGACTTTGGAGAGAATATTTGGTGATCCGGATCAGTCCCAAAATCTAATCGTTTCTTCCTTATCCTATTCCGCACATTCCCTGAAAATTTCATCCAAATCCGTCCATAACTTTTCAAGTTATCTTGAACACAGATAGACAAACAGACGGACAAACAGACAAACCAACGCTGGCAAAAACACAACCTCCTTGGTGGAGGTAATGGACGCAAAATGAAAAAAAAAATGCCTGACCTTATATGAGGGACAGGATAATTACCATACAATGTTATAAGCGATGCATGGTCCACGATAACAACATTATCACGATGCAGCGATTCTGTGATAATCGATATATTGCCCAAAAAAGTAATGTAACAATATGTCACAGCAATCGACTTTGTCTGAGCCTTCAATGTTGTCTAAGTGGCTGGGACATCCTTCTGGGTACTTTTCATGACTGATGTCAGGCATTTCCACTCTGTAAACTTTCTCTTCTGCAGCTGGTGATTTCCGTTCAAGCTTCACTCATTCAAATGTGGGGCGCCCTCTTGAGGAACCATCAAGCAGCATCCCCGTGAGATACAGCATATTTTATGAATTAACATATCATTATTTGGCGCCAGCATATGAACAATCATATCCCAGGAGGGAGAACGAGGGACGATGCCATGTTGATGCCAGAAGTCAGAGAAGAAATGCCATAGTGGTGCAAGATGATAGAAAAGCAAAAATAACTCGAATCATGACTTGATACAACCAAGGTTTGCACACTGAACCTTCAAACAGAAGGGCTACAGCAGCAGGAGATCAATCCAGGTGCCAAATCTGTCAGCTGAGAAAAGGAAACCGAGGCTACAATTAGTTTGGACTCACCAATATTGGATTAGAAAAATGTTGCCATCTGGATTTCCACTGAATATACATTCTACATTCAGATAGTAGGGTCTGAATTTGGACTATACTTTAAAGCATGGATCCATCTGCCTTGTGTGAACAGTCCAGGCTGATAAAATTGCATAATGGGTTGGGGATATTTCCTTTATTATCAATAAGGCTTTCTTCAAACCCACAGCCTACCTGTGTATTGAAAACAGTGTACCCATCTTCTGATGGCTACTTCAAGCTCGAGTGCAAAAATGGAGCTTTACGCAGTGTTTAATGAGGAGTTCACTTCTTCAACGAGTTAAAATATTTGGTACTATTTAAGCATTTCACCGCAATGACACTGGGCCTGCAAAACCTTGACATTCTCTCATAATTGATTACAACACAAAATATTGGAAAAGACCACTAAAAAGGAGCAACATGAAAGTATTTAACACATTTATTTTCAATTTTCTGATTAACCTAACAAAGCCAATGTGACAGCACTCTCTTTGTCGTGGTTATAAATCTGGCTGAAGACACAGAAGTAAAGTCAACATATATATATATAAACATAAGTGCACTCTCTCTCTTTTTTCTTTCACATATTCGCAACTTTACTACTGATTATTAAGATTAGATCACTATTAAAAAAGGGTATTTAATATTCTGAAGACTTTATACAACCTCATATTACAAACATGATGTCAATGTTTTGCCCAAGTTAGTCAAAGAGCAGTAGTTGAAAAACAGATTGTTAAAAAACATGAATGTATGTCTAGGGCTTGAATTTTTCTTGCTGTTATATGAAAAAAAAATCATGAGAACCAAAACCATGTTCATTCTGCATCAGCTAAAAGTTAAAAATATGGTGTTTGGTCCAAAGACTCCAGCCTGTCCAGAAAGACAAACCTCACATAAATATTTCCTGAGAACAGAAAAGTCTTAAAGTGAACCAACTCAGAACCTCATCTGACTTTTCCAGGTTTCCCATTTTGTCCATGAATGTATAAAACAGCAGTAAAAAGGAGAATTTAAACTTCTCTGAATGATCTAAATTATTCAGAGCCTCTCTCTGGTACTGAGATTTCTTTGGCCTCCCTGTCAAAATGCACATTATTTAAAAGTTTTTAATCTTTAAACAGTTTTGTTCTTGGGTATAACTCCTGTTTCTTTAGTATTGCACTGCTTTTGTGCACTTTAGCAAAGTCTTTGTCATGATTTGGGTATAAAATACAGCTTAAAAGAATCCTGCAACCCTCAATGCCAGTCAAATCCAGTCATTATAAAGCTGAACTCAATCCCCTTGTTCTTGCTTTCTCATTTTGCACAATGTCATTAGAAGCAGTATTTAAACATCACCAGGGGCGAGACTGAAACAAATAGTTCAAGGTGAAAGTCAGCGGCTCGACTTTGCAGTACTGAGACAGAGGACGCTCGGCAAAGCCCGGGCTGCTGCGTGTGCTGAGACACTGTGTGAAGAAGCTTTGAGTCTGTGTGCTTTCGTTCTGAAGAGAGCGGCTGGATCACCTCCAAGGGTGAAAATAGCTGAACACTTACTCAAGCAACGACTGTAAGACTCTCTCTATCTGCATTGTGGCAAAATGAAGTAATAAAGTCCGATCTGCAGGCAGTCGGATGAGGGGGAGAGGGGCAGAAATCGAACTTTTCAGAGGAATGTAAGAAACTCTATGGTGGTCCAAGGAGCTCAGTTTGATTTGTTATAGGAAAAATGAAAATGCACGAGCAAACAGATGAAGATAAAGGCACGTTTTATTGCAAATACAAAGGCCACTTTTGACTTGAACCCATCATAAACTGCACAAAACGTTCTTTATCAGTGTTCAGTTGGAGCAGATCTGATAGGAATGACATTCAATTACGTTAATTTTGTAGACTTATTATTTTTATCATAGTTTTCATCAACAACCTTTTTTCCCCTGATGAAAACTAGACAGTCACTAATAAAAACAAATGCACATGGACAAAAACTTAAACTAAATTAACTGACATTTTCCTCAACAAATAAAAACTAGACGAAAATGTTTGACAAAGACTTAACCCAATCAGACCTAATTTGGTCATGTAGGAAGTAGAGACAAGTTAGGAATATATCCAGTCACAGCTACTTTGGTTGTGTGGAAAGGTTGGATGAGTTAAGAGGGACATCCAATCACAACTGCCTTAGCTTCATGGTGGTGGGATAAGTTGGGGAGAGATCCAATCAGAGCTACTCTCAGGTAACCAGGTAGCCTACATAAAGGTGACTGCATTTCACACAAATTTGTTTCTGTTAATTTATACATTAAAACTTTACTAGCACTCAATGAAGGGTTATTAGATGTTTGATTTTATCCAAGTGTGAAACATGACTTCAGAAATTCAAGGAAACATAAAAATGCTTTACACTTTACACTTCGTATTTTAGTCGACTAAATTTACAGTAGATTTCGTCGACTAAAATGTTGTGAAATTTCATCAACTACAACTAGACTAAAATTAAAACAATTTAGATGACTAAATTATAAAACTAAAAGATATTTTAGGCAAAAGACTAAAACTAAATCAAAAAGTGCTGTCAAAATTAACAGTGGATATCACCTTTTTATTATTAAAAGTAATTTATATTTAATATTTAAAGACTTTATATGGGAATAATTTGTTTTCAAGTCATGCAGAGGTGGTATTGTTGTCCTGATCACTTGCATCTTTTTCTCCTTCAAATAAGCATGGCTAACAAGCCTTTCCTATAGAAAACTGGTTATTTTCACTGAACTGCACTATCCGGGCTTCAGTGTATCATGGGGGTTGAAGGCTTTGTGTGAAAACCTTTTATGACAGGGCAATTTTTTCATATTTTCATTCATAAATCAAAAGGATTTGAAGATAATATTTTTGAATTAGATATTGGTGAAGATCCAAATCCAAATGCGGATTCAGGAATTTTAAAGGATTTCTTGAAATGGCAAAATAGGAGAGTTATTCTCATTTTTGACAATATTAAGGTAACAATGTCAGAAATGCCTTTGGCTGAGGTTGGTGCTCTCAAAGCACATCTCCCTCTGCTGAGTTTGATGAATTGTGATGTTTTTTGACTAATTTGCACTGTTTTAGCAGTGGCAAAATCGGATCAATAGATCCGTAAATCAAGCTGCTTTGTAATAGTCATCCTGCAGTTCATTTAAGGTACAGCAACTTTTTTGCAAGCAAAGTGGCATTAATTCAATTCCTTTGTCTTGGTTGTTGCTTGGTCACGATTGATTTTTCACATCTTTGCTTCATTCATTGTCTGTTTCCCAGCATAATCCACCAGATCAGTGGTTCTCAACTGCTTCCTGCAATGCCCCTGCCATTGAAGTTAATATGTTTACACCAGTTTTTGTGAATTTCCCCTCACACTTATGCTGCAGCAGAACCAACAGATATGATGTGTATGCACTTAACTTGTACATTTAATTTACAAACAGGAAACAAGTGATATCTGACAGCAAAGTGTGACAGAAAACTGCATAGTTAAGTGGTTTGATATGTGCAGGGAGAAGTACCGCATAGCAGAAATAGCATATTTTGATCAAAACAAACTCCTAAATTTCCAGCAAGAAACTCTGTGCAGATGGTGAAATGTTTTGCTCATTAAATTGAGACTGAATTCCTGATTTTGTCGTAATACATTTGGTTTAAATATACCTTATTAAGGATAATGAAGATTTAAAGCAATGTTTTGAGTCACATCTTGGCAGCTGTTGTAGACAAGCAATCCTGCAGCCGGTACCTTGGAAAGTCCTGAGTCTTTAGTCTCTCTAAGGTACCACTGGCTGTTACACTCTGCCATGGGGGAATGTAAACACAGGTCCTTTTGGTCTAAAGACAGGCTGTAAATCAGCAGGACCATCCATCTCCATGCTGTCAGGCTTGTTTGGCTGTGTAAATCCAATAAAAGTATCACTTCAAATGAAGGGTGTTTCATAACCAGTTGAAAAACTCCTAAACGTGGATTTGAAACGCCAACACAAGGCCATGTGTTGCTTGAGTTCATTTGTTTTAAAAAATATTGTTTAAACACAAGAATTCACAGATTAAAATATGAGTCAAGTTTTATAAGTGTGGAGAAGAAATGTGAGAATTTATGCTTTGCTTTGTTTTCCTTTATGATCCAGATTACTTATGTGAGACCCAAGGTTTCTCTTCTTCCTGTGGTAAGGGAACATTGTAAGTCTTGGTGGACTAATTCTGCACACTCAAACTTAGAGCTGACCCGAGATGGAAACTCTCTCTTTGTGTGCTTTTTCCAGAAGAACATTCTTTTGTAGCCGCCTCAACTCAACTGATCCCTATCCAACAGCCAGCAGCACACAGCCATGATCCCTACCACAACACACAACCCAGAGCCTGAGGAAGATATTATGGGCACACAGAGCACCAGACAGACCAAAGAAACAGAGCACTAAGCACCACTGAACCTTCTTTTTCCTACCATGAAACTTCCTCCAGCTCTGAAATGAATTTCAATATTTGTGTCTACATCTAAATAATCACTGAATTACCCATAAAACTTCAAACTGAGGTGCAGGGCCAAAGTGGTAGAAGCATTTTCCTCAATCTTATGAAAGGAGTGGGTGAGACTGTCAAATACAATTTCAGACTTTAAAGGTATGTACTGTATAGGACTTGCTACAAGTTCCTTGACCCTTTGGCACAGTGAAGGTGCAAAGATATGTGTCTGAGCTGTGTTGTTGTCGTGAATGGAGTGCTGCGAGAGAAATCTCTTGCTGCAAGAAAGTTTAGATTCAGCTGTGTAAGAAAAAACAGATGTCTCCACAACATGTAAGCCGGGCTCCCGTGTCTGTTTCCTGCTCGCTAATGGAGGGTTATTTGACAGGGTAGCCGTTAGCTCTTAGTTAGCCAAAACTTTAGTCCAGGCTACTGACAAATAAGTCTCTGTTGTGCCTACTGACTACAATGGGGACAGTGATGTAGGAGTGTTTAAACCCTTTTCTTGCAACTAAAACCACAAGCCTGACTTAATCCCCATTTAAGTCATCATGAAATGATGGAATTGTAATTTTAACTCCCATAACTGGCTAAAATAATTATATTTTACCTTTTTTATTCATACTGTCTTATCAGCAGAACCAGAGTCAAACTTTGTCTGGTGCTGGATTATTTGGTCATTTATTTGACAAAATACAATTGAATAACTTTTGACACTTCATTCCTCCTCATTTATAAAGTCATCTGTGCGTTTAAAGACATGAAAGTTCGAGAAAAGTGTTTGCAATGTAACCATGTACTTTCAAAACAGAACATTTTTGGAGAAATCTAGCAGCACAACTAAGCATTCACACTAAAGTGAAGACATATTTTAGGTTTCAAAGTGGGCTGCACCGTTATCAAGTTCAAGCAAGGCTGCCCCAAAGAATCACAAGATGTCCAGATGCAGCCTCTAACAACTTCCCACTTCTCCTGATAGGCTCTTTGCTGGTCTGTGACAGGTCCGTGACAGGTCCAGGCCAACCCGACAGTCGGAAACTGTAAACTTTAGGCCATGTTTGTGTGAATCTGTGGTGTGGAGTTTTCTCTCTGTTGATTCTGCAGCTACTCTAATAACCAAGGAAAAGGTTGAGACTATGTGATCTTTTATGGGGAGTGCCATCTCATGGAGACACCTTACAAATGCATGAATGGGTCTGTTTTAAAAGGAAGGCACACACCCCAGAGAGGTCTATTAAAGGTCCCACATTTTGCTCCTACAGTTTAACATGGATCCTTGATGTCTTCATGAAACGTTAGTAACATGCTTTGGTCCAAAAAGCCAATGAATAAAGCACAGCTGCATTCTTTCCACGCTCACATAACCCCTCTGTTCAGAACAGCTGGTTTTGAGGGCGGTCGCCTTCATGTGCTAATGAGCCAGCGCAGAGCCGCCGCGAACACAGAAACATACAGCTTACAATCCTGAACACACACAAACCGCAAATTCATGCTGGTTACCAGATAACAGCGAAGCTCGTTTCCACCAGACATCACAGGCTAACGCACAACATGCTAACCTCGGCCTAGTCACCGCAGTGGGACAGCCGCAACTTAGCCCACCTTCCGGGCTAATGTTAGCAGAAACAGAGGGGTAATGGAGTGGACTGATTATATTCAGCCAGCTGTTAAAACTTCTCTTGACTAATGTAAGAATGCTCACACATTGAAGTTTATCCTTCAGACTTTCAACAACTAACGTGAACATTGACGAACATATTGTGCAGTTACCTCCGGTTCACTTCCCTCTGCTGTTAGCATTAGCTCGTAGCAATGAGCAAAATAAATACTACAAAGCATTAAAAATACTCACATTTCCATCATCAGGTTTGGCGACAGATTGTTGGTACTGAGCCCGTTTTAGCCGACTGTAGCTGCTCATTCCCTTCAAAAATAAAATAAATCCACTGAGCCTTTTGGTCTTCTTAGGTTGGTAGCCTATATGTGAAGATATATGTAGCTGTTTACAGCCAACAACTGAGCAGTGATAGGTTTTGGGTCTAGACATGGTGAACGCTGATCTCTCGCTAAGAATGTCAACAATATGGCTACAATTCACACAGAAATTTCTCAAGCCAGGGGGTGGGGATACTCAGGTAGAGGCAGGCTTATGCAAATAAAATGCTTGTTACGTAACAGAATATCTACAGACTCAACAGCTCGCCAAATACCGTGAATTTACATTCATGCAGCCTGCTAAATACAGGTTTATACCCAAAAATGTGTTCAAATTTTTGCATAATATGTCCCCTTTCAGACTTGTAATTGGCTGGATGTAATAGCTTTACATTGTCCACTGCTGCTACGTTGTGTTTGGTTTTCCTGTTGCTTGATGCTAGCTGTTCTATGATGCTGTTCTCAGTTTGTGGTATTTGTGTAGCTCAATTTGTGCACTTAAACTGTGATTATTGTGTTGTGAAAATCAGCTTCATGACAATAGAAATACTGTTAAAGGTATTGATACCTGTTTACTGCCTCCCACTACCTCCGAAGAATGCCAACAGACTTCATAGCATTGAAATCCCCATCAGTTTTTGATATGCCAGTGATTTCAGCTTGGACACACTTTCTGGAACTTAACTTTCCCAAAAACTGTTATATTTGATGAATTATGCTGCATTTTGGGGTGATGCCATGCTGTATCTGGCTCTACAATCCTACAGTCAAAAACACAAGCTGACAGCCCAGAAAGATTTCCAAAAATCTCCTCTTCTACTCTCAACTCTCACTCCCTCAGGGCTAGATGTTTGGGATTATTTAGGATCAAGCTACCAATGTGCAGCCTTTTAAAAGCTCTCAGATCATATGGGCTGAAGAGCTGTGAAGAATGGTATAAAGCTGATGATTTTCCTCCTTCAGATGAGGTTTACGCTTTTCCTCCCTCTGAACAATTGCCAGACCTGCGAGCAAGATCCACGGTGCATCAGATATGACAAAGAAGAAGGAAGAACAGTTTACAATGAGACATCCAGTGAATGCTGAAGATTTCTGATCAAAGATTGCATGTATGGGAGGGCAGCTTGCTTTTGTGTGGGAGGGTAAATCACCAACTTGCATCTTGGAGATTAATTTAAGCTGCTTTCCCTCGTGGGCCGCATAAAAAAAAACAGAGGGTTTGTTTTTATTGGCAGCGTCTAAAACAGCTGAAGTTTCAAGGTAGAGAAAGAGACAGAAGGGAGACATTAAAAAAAAATTACAGAAGCTGGACTGCAGCTGAAGAAGTGTCATGGAGGCAAAGTGAAGACAGAATAATAATTCACCTTTATTTATCCTTTTAAGACGTCGATTTATTCCAAAAAAGATTCAAAAGGAGACTTGATGACATTTTAATCATCATCATTTTTCATTTTTGACATGTTCACTATTTATGAGTCCCTAAATGTGAGCTCTCACAGCCCAGACCTCTTTTACCTCACCTACCCTCATAACAAGGCCAGAAAAGCCTTTACCAGATTCACGTCCTGAGTGTTAAAACTAAGATCAACCTACCCAATGTATGACCGCGAACAGTCTGAACAAACAAAACACAACCATAAACCAAAAAAATAAAATCTAAAAGGACAGAGAAAGTTCACTAATATGGAGGAAGTAAGTTGCTTTACCTCCCACCGACACCTCATCCTAACAGGAGATTATTGTTGCTTTACCTTTTCCTGCTTCCACATTATAATGAGGACCAATGTTGCTCTATCTCCCCCTACTCCCTTGTTATAAAGGTGAAGGAAGGTTGAAACACATTCCCATACTCACTAATTCTAATGAAAGATATGTATTGCTTTATCAAACATATTGAGCAAGCAATGTTGCCCCACCTAGGGAGTAGGGGGAGGTAGAGCAACAAAAAAGACATATATAAGAAGAGAATAAACTAAGATAGACAGTTTACTCCACCTTTATCTTGACCCATAACCTTGCACCATAACCTCACATCAAAAGCCACTGACTTTGACAAACATAAATAAGTTTTCATTGGTTGTATGAGGAGTTAAATGCTGGACTTTTTCAATAATCAACATCTTAAGCCTTCAAACTTAAGATAAAATTTCTGCAGAAAAGAGGAAACCACATTTGTTTTTTAACGCTCCCACACAAGTGAAAAACTACCAAAACTCTGAAGTCACATAACACATTACTTACTGCCCAAACACTGAACAATTCCAGCACAGATGTTTCAATTTAAAGCCTTTAAGCAAATAAAAAGAATAATATACTGGCATTCTTATAATGCAAGACAAAGTGTGTTAACATTAGGTCTAACTATAAGAAGTGTCAAACTTAAAGCAACAGAGAGGTGAATAACACATGATACTCTCTGCTTATTGACTTAGTAGATTATTCCAAATTAACCACAAAATACATTAAAGGTTGGAATTATTCAGACCCCTCAATGTTTTTCCAATCTTTCCTTTCAAAGATCCAATCACATCAGCTCTCTGCTCCACAAAACCACCTCGAACTCAGTCATGGTGAATGTCACAGATCCAGTGTGGGTAATAAACATCAGGCAGAATCATTACGGACTGTTCCAGAGCGATACTGTTAGGGGAAAAATTTAACAAAAGGGTTTCACAACACACAAGATATTTCTCAGTCATGGATGTTTCTATAGAGGCGGTCGAGAAACAAAGCTGAGGTGGATCTACTGAATCTTTTGAGCAGAGGTTTTCAGAGTCTGAGCCTCAGCTTCAAGTGGCAAGAGTTCATTTACAGGAAGTTTCTTGTGCTTCAAATAGCTATGCTTTACCTTAATCGGTCATGTGATGCAAAACACATTTTTTAAATGTTTTAATGCACAAAACTGGTAATAGCCTGTCATCAAACTGTTCCCAAACATGATGGTAGAAACTTTCTCTTCCTCTGTTGCTTGCTTAAACTTTCAGAAAATGTGAGCTCAACTGCCCTTCAGAAAACTTCCCCTAAAGAGGTCATCAATCAATCAATTATTCTTTATTTGCACAGCGTTAGTTCATAACAATACAGATATATACATCCAGAGATGTATCCATCCAGGCAGAGACAAAGAGACTAAAAATAAGAATTTATGCTCGTGACAAACCCATGGATGCCCAGATCATAAATCTGCCCTCACCACATTTGTCTCTTTATTTGTGTAGCTCTAGGGCTAAATGCCACCTACTCAAGGTTGGACACACCCCGTATGCCAGATGCTGTTTGACCCATAGTTAGACCCATGTCAAACATGTCAAAACATGCCTGTGCAGCCACAGTAAACTTTAGAGCACAGTGCTCAAAAGCAACATATCTGACAGGAACATTATACTTAGTCTGCACTGCATTTAAACCATAAAGAAGGAAGTATGTATGAAAAGTACGGAGCTGGAAAGCAGAGGTCCCTAGGCTGGTACCTGGAGGTTGATTACTTGGTATCAGGAAGTGGAGAAACAAAACTAGTCAGTATAACTTTCTTTTTTGGGAGGAGCTGAGATCAAACTGTTTCGATTTGAAAGGATGACTTGATCCTCGGATATTAGCCCGAGTAGCTTAATTATGCAAACTATATTCACAAGCTCACAAAAATCTGAGATTAACTCACTCAGGCAAAGGACACAAGAGCACTCAACTTCCTGATGTTGAATTAATTCAGAAGCAAGAACGATGAAAACTAAGAAACACCCATCAGTAATCAACTAAAACATCAGATCGCCCAAAAAACAAAAAACAAACCATCAGCTCTGTATGAACCCTGCTTTCCCCCCCATGCTCAGAAGGTGTAGCTGTTCCTAAATGTCATTACGTAGCTGAAAAAAACACAGTGAGTCCTCATGAATGTCTTTTTGTTGGGGTTTAGAAACAAGCCCACTGTTCAGTCTGGGCCTATACTGTATAAAATAAAACCTTACCAAGGTGCTAAAGAGTTGGAAACAATCGCTGTAATATTTTGTAAATGTTTTACTTTTTCATAAATGATGGCTTTGCTACTTGCTTACTTGTTTTAATGGCCAATCTAGAGATGTCCCCATAGATGTCCCCATATTAAAGATTGATTCACTAAACTGTGTAGCCTCTAGTGTAGACTGCTCAGAAGTGTATCCAACTACTAGATGCCACTGCTCAAACAGAGATTAGAGAAATTTTGATTAATCTGCTTTCTGTTTTGCTTAAATTAATTTTGTTTAAGTGACCACCTTAACTATAAAGGGCTGACATACTTAAGTCACACTGCTACAAAATTTCTCAAGTGCTCTCTTCCTCTATTGTTATTTAATGCTTGTAAATAAATAGCATTTTAGGACTCGACAGCCCACATCTGGAGGTACTGCTAAATGACAACAGTTGAGATTACGGAAAATAATGGTAAACGTGGCAAAAATCTTTAAAAACGAACCCTTTTCTTGATAAATGTAGAGCCGAATATTTAAAATTTGTTGTTTCATCCATTAGTAATTCGATGTATCAAAGAAAATATCGGCATGCCGCCATGAAGTACGAGCCTGGTAATCCAAACTTTACTTTGTAACCATGGACATCAAGTCCTGAACAAAATAAAATAAAAAAACCTGAAATTCACAGAACTTTACGCTACTCTGAGACAAACATATGACTCCATCGTAAGATCTGAGCATCAAGAAAAGACAGCTCTATATTTTATTCTGCTCAATACTCCCACAACCTCACGCTGTAGGTGGGCTGCAGGTTAAACTGAGAAGTAAACATTCTGCGGCACATCTGCTTCATCCACAAAGTGTAGGAGGTGCCAGTGACCCAAAGATTAAACACTCACTCCAAAGCTGCTTCATTTAGCTCAAAGGCTGACTCAAGCAAAAGCAAGGAAGTGGTGAGTGTTAATTTTGCATTAAGCTCTCAGAGGCAGCATGATGTGTTTGAGGTAATATGCATGAGGAAACATGAGGCATCAGCTACACACACTTAAGTCCTAGGAATAGGAGACACATTTGATCAGAATTAAAGGACTGTTCTGCCATTTTGGATCAGACGTGTTATCTTTACATTTTAAGCTTCATGTAAATATGTAACATATGAACAGTCTCTTCCAAAGTTTTTAGATTGGTGTGAAGTCAGAATGCTCTAAAAGTTATACTGAAACATAAACATTTGTATGAAGCTCAAAAGTTGTCAAGAAACAGCCAAACGTGAGCACAGCAACGAGACACAAGATAGTTATGCTACATCAGCAAGGTCCCTCACAGGTCAAAGCAGACTGGAGTTTCAAGATGTGCAGTTCAAGCTCTTTTGGAGACACACAAAGAAATGTGCAATGTTGAGGACCGTGGACGTAGTGGTCAGCCAGTGAAACTCAGAAGACGAAAGACGCATCATGCTTAGCCTCTAAGTCGAGACAACGCCTCGCGGCTCAATGCTTGCAAAGAACTTAGAAAAACGGCAGCAGGTGCTCTGGACCGGTGGGTCAGCATTTGACAGTTTTTGCTGTAGCAGAAAGTCGTTTCCTAATTTCAGGCAAAGTGAAGCATGGTGGTGCAAGATCTGGATGTAGTTTTGTTTAAGCTGTTTGTGGAACACATCCCTATTCTACATTGTTCATCCTCTCTGCATTAACAATGCTCCAATTTATGGGCTTTTCTACTCTCCACTGACTTTTTTCCTTTTTTCCAAATCTGATTATTTATGGATCTTTTATTTATACCAGGAAGCGGTTTTAGGCTTGTTTTCCTAGATTCATCTGTTGTTTGTTGTTTGTTTCATTTTATTTTTGTATTTTTTTTAATGTAAAAGCCGTTTCAAACAAATTGCCACGCGAGGAATGATTACCGTTGACTCTGCTGCATTTGTTCACTGTTAAAAAATAACTTTTCTGTAGCTGATGATCCCCTACAATGCTACTATGAGTAATCAAGACCTTCCTGCCCAAATTCACCGAGAACCATAAACAAAAAGTTACTTTGAAGTGATCACTACTTATTCTTCACTACAGTTAAGCTAGTACATACAACCATCAATCTATTAATGTGATAAAGAGTTAAAAACAGAATCAGTGGATTTGAAGTCACCGTTTTCATTTTACAATGTATGCAGCCTCATACAAAACTTAGGAGTCTTAGAGTTTAAGGCTGCAGCAGTGTTCGCTTAAAAGATGTAATCTGTCTGAATAACGAACTAAAAGACAATCAATGACAAAAGAGACGGTAAGACGGGGAAAATATGTCAGAAATACAGCAAAACAGAGAGAAAATACGGCTAAAGAACAGAAAGAAAACCCTCGAGAATGATACTAATGCTATTCTTTACAACATTTTACATTATTTACACAGAAAATACTATATCAATGGAAAGCTCTGCTTCTCAGCTTTCAGAATCCGTTGGAATTATTTGGATAGCATTAATTAGGGCTGGGCGATATTACCTAATCTCAGTATCACGATTAATTGAAGCTCTTACCTCGATTATGACTAACGAACGATTATTTTATGCTACGCTGGAACAAATTGATGGTGTTGGTCGCCGAAACGGTCTTCCTGCAGTATTTACACTTAACTTCTTTCTGCTCGATGTCACTGCACAGAATCCAAAATGTGCCCAAACAACAGAGACAGCGTTTTTCTTGGCTACAAGGTCCTCTGATAGATTGGCGCTTGTCTCCTCCATGTTGGCAGCGCGACCTTCGCTCTTGGCGACAGTGAACGCAGACTGTATGGAGGGGGCGCGGTCACGTGACTTGCACAAGGAAAATAATCAAAATAATCGACATGAGTAAAATTACCTCAATTAGAGGGTCTAAATGTCGGTTTTGATTATTTTCGATTAATTGCTCAGCCCTAGCATTAATACTCAAGAGCTGTGTTCAAAATCGTCCACTTATTCACTCACTCACTATTCTCTATATAGTGTTAATGAAATAGTGAACTACATCAGGAATGACCAAACGAGATTTCGGGCAAAAAAACTGAAATTTTCCAAACATCACAGCGTCAGTAGATGAGCCGGATATTCTTGTGACGGAAGTGGATGCGCCAAGCATCACGTAAACAAACACTAAGGAGGATAAGTAGCAAATGTTGCAGCTGTTTACAACTGTTAAAAGCCGTAAAAAAGCTACACTACTTCAACGTTTCTTACATTTATAAACGAAAGCAGCGCCAGTCTGTGCCTTAGCAGCCTCCTTTCTCTTATTCACCTTCTTCTTCTCTGGAAAAACATGACTGCATTGCATTGTGGTATACGGGAGTACAATGTAGGGTATATCGTATGTACATTCACATTTGCTGTGCATTGTGGGTGAACTATAAAGTGAATTAAATTAACCGCTGAGAATTCGAACAACGCTACAAAATGGCGAACACACTATATAGTGCACTATATCCGTGCTGGGGAACAATTTTGAGCACAGTTAAGGAGTTAGGGTAATTTGAATCATGCATGTCTTCTTCTGTCACCGGCGACAGCTGGATAAACTCTGAAAAAGTACACAGCGCCCCCCCACTGGCTAGGAGGTGAATTGATTCAGAGGATTTGCTGAATCGATATTGAATGGGGGGGAAAATATTGCAATGCATTGATAAATCGATATTTGCATCCACCCCTACTTTTCATGGAGGATGAAATAAACATTTTTTTGCCATTAGCCAAGCAAAGTACTTTTGTTTTATGTTACTTCCTTTGCTATCCAGGGGATAAAAAGCAGAAGTCATGTGCCAAAGTTCTCAACATGATGTCTGTGGTACATCTGACTGCAAACTCATACTCTCTCTTAGGCTCCGCCCCCCAGCGCCGCGGTGATTGGCCTATTTAGAGGCTGGGCAGCCCACTGACAGATTTGAATAGAGAGGAGCAGTGGAGGGAGGGAGGGAGGGATGGACGTAGGGGAGGCAGAGGGGAGGGGAGCTCGAGCGGGGGCGGTGCACTAGTTTGCCCCGTCTCTCTCTCTCTCTCTCTCTGTGTGCCGGGTCAGGATGGAAAGGCTTACACAGGCAGGGGAGGAAACATGTCATGAGAGGTGATGACACAGAACCGGAGAGATATCCAAGTTCGCCACTCGCCGCTGCTTCGCCCGCTCCTGCTGCTTTTACTGCATCCCACAGAGGAGAGAGAGAGCCAAAGATAGCCTCCGACCGTCCTCGCTGCCCCCACCTCTCTCTCTCTTCCTCTCTTTTTCACTTTGTTTGTGAATGATGGGATTTTAATCATGTGGAAGGTAAGACCGAGGCGGAGGGGGAGGCTTCTTTCTTGTCTTGTGTACGCTGTGTAGGGTCAGCTGCTCTCTCAGGGACTTTGTATCCTGCTATAGTTTACTTAAGTGTGTGACTCCCTGGGGGATTCCTGCATGCTTTCACCCTCCATCCCGGCTTTGACTGTGCTCTCGCTGGAAATAAGGAGCAGGAGCCAGCATTGCAGGAATGATAATGATAGAGCGGTGGCTTCGGGACGCAGCCAATAAGTGTGGTGGAGCCATATGGTGGAGGAAAACTTCTTATAAATGAAACTGTTTCTAAAGTGTTGATTTCTTAGCATCTGCTGAACTTCATTCTGCTTTATTCCTCATATTTAGCCCTGAAATGCCCCTAGGCGAGTAAAGTGGATCAGGATATGTGAAATTTGCAGCATGGTTTGGTTTAAAGAGTTTTAATCTTTACACCAGTCGTTCTCCATTTCTTGTGATAACGAGTATAATTTGTATTTTAGACCTGAAGAAATCATCACATTCTCACAGAAAACTAACCCTGTTATGCCAAGATAACGAGCCTAATAAGTCAAATACTTCAGGAAAAATGAGAGAGTTAATTGACAAATACGGACATGTGTCTGCTACAGGCTTCCGTACACATGGGCAGTTTTACTCTCGGGCTAAAGCAGGAAATTGCCTGAGGCCTTAAAATGAAGTCAGTGAGTAAAAATGAAGTATAAACATAGCTTATACTGGATTTTGTTGTTCTCAATCGACAACAATTGAAGAGAACTGGCTTGGTGTGAGGGTTTTATCCACTATTAAAAGGTTGCCAAAGCTCTTGGTGTCTTAATTAATAATGAAATGCAGTGCTTTAATGATGGAGAGGCTGGCAATGGTGTTTGCACAATTTACACAGTGGTTTCTATTTCCTTTGGAAGAAATAAATATGAATGAAGGTGGGGAAATCTTGCCATTTTGGTGCAATTTAGACTTGACTATCTTTTAGCAAAAGTAAGATTGAAGAAGAACAAAAGAGGTGAAAGTTTTGTTTTTCTGTAACTTGGAAAGTATTACTTTGCTGTTGGTTAAAATACAACAAGAATAACAGAAGTTGCCAATTACTTGTTCAATTTAGCTGTTGCTCTTCAAGTTGAAAATGTTGTAGAAAGGTTGGCAACAGTGTTGTGCAATATAAACTGTGGTTTGGGCCTTTTGGTTGGGTTGAAATTATAACTCAGGAAACAGAAACTTTGGCAACGTTGTTGTGCAATCTTTACATCTCCATGTTAACAACATTTTTTTTTTTTACTCAAGTTAGGGAAAGGTTGGCAATGCTTTTGTGTAATTTAGACTGTCCCACATAATTTAGTTGAAATAAAAAAATATAGCTGAAGATATGTCAATGTTTTGCAGCAAGTTAAAGTGCTTAAAATAGAAAACGTTACTGAGGTTATGGAAATATCTGCAATGTTGTTGTGATATTTTGACAGTATTTTGATATTCTAGCAAAAATAAAAAGTATCACGAAAGTTTCTGACAATGTTTTTGTGCACATTCGACACTATGTATCTTAGATAAAAGTGAAACATGATTGAGTTATGAAAAGTTTGGTCATGTGTTTGTCAAATGTGGACCGTACTCTTCTCTTGGCAATGTTTTCGTGCAGTTTAGACAGAACTCTAGATCTCTTGGTTAAAAATGAAAAATGTAAACTGATGTTAAGGCAATGTTAGCAATGTTACTGTGAAATTATCACAGCACTCTAGGTCTCTTGATTGAGGATTACATTTATGACTGAAGTTATGGAAAGTTGAGCAATGTTGTTGTGGGATATAAACCGTGATGTAGGTCTTTTGTTTGAAATCAAGAGATTACAATAAATATTTGAAGGGTGGCAATGTTGCTGTGTTGTTTTCACAATGCTTTAGGTATCACTTAAAAATGAAGTTGTGGAAAGGTTGGCAATAATATTGTGCAATTTAGACAGAGTTTTCTGTCTCTTAATGAGAGTAAATAAAACTTTAGCTCTAAACTCTAACTTAAGTTATGGAAAAAATGGAAATGTAGCAGTGCACATTAGCCAGTTCTCTTTCTTTTAGCTAAAAATATTGCAGTAAAAGTTATGAACAATTTTATTTTAGTTTAAGTTAAAGTTGATAGCATTTGAAAGTGTATAAAACCGGTAAAAAACAATGGTTTTAACAAATATTCAAATACTGATAACTTTTTCTGAAAGTTAGACTGGAATCTCTTGAGGTATCTTTGTCAAAAAATTGCAACATAAACTTATTGTACAGAGAAGTTGGCAATGTTTTTGTGCAGTTTTATTCCAATCCATGTTCTCTCTCTGCTGGTTGAATAAATGCCTAGAGTTACAGAAATGTTGGCAGTATTTTTATGCAATTTAGACAAAGCTCTCTCTTCTGGTTCGAAACATGACTGAAATCTTGATTACAAAAGTTGGCAACATTTGAGATGGTGGGTAAACTTGCAAAAATCAAGGGTGCCATGTACAATTTAACACACTTTTTTTTATATTGCTTAAAATGCAAAGATAATCTGGCCACAAATGACAAACTCTATTCTTACACCACAGACTCCTCACAACTCTTAGCTGACAGACATTTTGTGACCCAATGAATGCATCTTCTTGACCCACTTTTAGGCCCCGGCCCCCCTGTTGAGAACCAATGCTGCACAGTGTCCATAAAAGCCTGATGTTTTGGTGTGTAAGTGTGCGTAAGTGTTGGGGTTACATCTCATGTGAGAGTCTGTTTTATGTGACCCAGTTTCCAAAGAGCCTCTGTGTTTTTTGGTCATCGTAGCTTGAAGCTGAAGACCCATAAAGACGGAGACGGTGCCTTGAGGGATGCTTCAGAATGTGCGTGTGCGCCAGTGAGTGTAAGTGACGTTAAGTTAAAGGCCCCGAATGCTGGCGAGGTGGCACTGGTGTGTGTGTGATTCATTGAAGTCATTCCTGGAGTCTCTAAAAGGTCAGATTATTTAATTTCACAGTGTGCCGAGGCGTGTGTATTCAGATCTGGTCATGTGTGTGGAAGTGTGCATGCGTGTCATGTGTGCCTAAGTGCATGTGTGACAGCTGGCTGCCCGTGAACGCTGATCCGTCTCACCTGCTATGAGGGTCACAGGGCTCAAGGAAATCCAGGTCTAGTGGTCTGGGAGACAATGGGGGACCTCGAGGAAGGAAGGCAACTGTGACGCTGTTCGAGCTTCATGAATGAAAGTCTGACTGTAGTGGAGTGAAGCACTTATTAGAGGCTTTTACTGCAGATTTCCTTTGGATTTGTCGGCTAATATCAAGTTTGTGGATCAAAACTTCTGGAAAAGCTTTGAGTTAAGTCAGAAATCCTTTAATTATCCAGTTGAAGGTTAGACTGATGGGAAACTAGCACAAGGAAGGAGACAACTGTTGGAGCAGTTAATGCCACGAGGGAAGTATTTTCATTCAACAAACTAAGTCATGCTTTTTATCAATGAACGCACCTTTTTCTGCAGCCTCCTTTGAGTTTATTTCAGTTCAAATCTACCAGAAGTCAAACTGATGGGAATCCTAAGCTAGGTTTGTAGGTCTATGACCTTTAAGAGCTGCCTTTGAGACATGATTTATGTAATTTAACAAGCAAAAACAATGTTCAATTCACCAGCAACTTCTGCAGCAGCTTCTTTGAATTTCAATCATGACGTCCCATAATTCTGCACTCTCACCTCTGGACAGGCTTTGAATATTAAATTTATTGAAGGCTGAACTAATGAGAAACTAAAGAAGGAAAGAAGGAAGGAAGGTGGATGTACTGTAACAGCAACTCATGCTACATGAATAAAACTCTGAATAAAGCAGAGCATTCACTGCAAGTTTCCCTCACATCAAGTCTCAATCATCAATCATTTAAGACCCAAACCTCTCTAAGTTTTCAAATTGTAGTGGCAAAACAAACTTTATCCATCAAAAGTAAATAAAAGTAGGTATGCATTTGCCCAATATGGCAAGGAATAGCTAAAAATTGGATCTGGTATCTGCAGGTGTGAAATTTCCTGCCATATTCTGGCTGTTACATGGGCAGAACGTATAAATGAAGCATGATCCATCACCTTAATATTGATTAGTGTCTAAATTAGTATAATTTATTAAAGATTAAATGTTAATGCTCTTATCAAACATCATTTTCTAATAACAACAGAAAGAACTGGTCATTTATAGTTGGTAATTGAACATCTCTTGACAAAAAATGTTGGTAATTGTGTCAGCATGAGTGACAATAAGATCAGAAATATAGGCAAATCAAATATCAGAAACATTCTCTTAATATCATCACTACTTCACAAGAGAAGGGAAGGAAGGCAGCTGTGCTACGACTGCAGTTTATCCCTCAAGAGGAGCGTAGTAGTGCCACGAATATAGTCCAAGTGCAACTATTAAAGCAGCTCTCTTGAAATTAAGTCCAAAATAACCAAGAAGAGGCTTTTAATTTAGCTGAAAATAAAAAATACAAAGTTAAAATCAGATTTATTGGTGACTCTAAGTTGCCCCTGAGTGTGATGTGAGTGAAAATGGTAGTCTGTCTCTCCATGTGGCCCTGTGATTGTATAGATAATGGATGGAAAAGTTAAACTGAGAGAAAAGATCACAGAAAGAAGGGAACGACATGCAAAGCAATGCTCAGATCAAAACATATCCACTTCTTCTAGCTGCTACCTTCGATTTATGACCAAATTACTCACATATTTGTGGCAAACTCCTGAAAAGGCTCAGAATATTTAAAACTGAGCAATTAGGAAACCCCAAAAAGGAAGACCGAAAGGAAGGAAGGAATACAAAGAGCAGTCTAAGCTGTGAATTTTTATTAAAGCACACTTAGTGGAGGTGTTTCCTAAACTACTGAAGCTTGTTTTAAGAGTGTCAGTCTTGAAACTTTTGAATGATCATGTACCACAGCTTCATGTCCACATTTCTGGTCTTAAAACTTAAAAAAAAAAGTCTTCCAATATCATAAAGACATAACATGACCAGTCAAAAGTTACATATGAGGCAGACTGAAGGTATGAAAGCAACTTCACTCTTGTAACAGAACAACTGGGTCAAAGCACACATGTGCAGCAGGTTTGGTCGACTGAACTTACAAATATCCACAATTTGATTTTATTCAGTGCTTGTAGTTGGGATGAAAATCAAATTTTAACCAGAAGGAGGTTAAAATGAGGACAACTGAACTGAGTCAGCAGGTTATGATTCTTTAATGAAACTCTGACAGTGTGGCAGTAATACTCTGAGGGCATGAGCGACTTTTCAGGCATCCTGCAGGGATTTTAATCACAACTCCACATTTTTGTGATGAAACATCTGGTGAAAGGCTTCAAACAGATTCATTTGTAACAAAAACAGTTGAGAAACTCAAAAGAAAGGGAATTGTGACGACCCCATCTTTCATTTGGGGTAGACGGAACTAAAAATCAAGATTAAATGGATGAAAAGTTACAAGAACAGGAAACAAAAGCAATGGCAAGAGGACAGCCATCGATGATCTTGGGTTGAGAGCAACATTTGCTGAATTTTACTTTAATTTCAGACCATATTTTTTGTGAACAAACACTTAGAAGGACTCAACCCTTAAGTTCTGGATCATCTTGATTTACTAAAAGTTCACTTAAAGTAGAAACTGAGTGGATAACATGAAGAACCACAAACTTTGCAGAGCATCTCCATGCAGGCCCCATGTTTCCACATTTCATGAGCCAAAACTGTCAAAGTGACTCCCAATTTAGCTGAAAGTCAGATTCCTCCTACTAAAAGCTAAAGGCATTGACTGTGAAGCTACAGTCTGCATCACACATTTGCTCTGACGAACAGCACACAGAGGAGATTTTGTCTTAAGCTTGTTTGTCCCCGTCATGATTCCGACCGATATAGCAACAATGGCGTTGTTACTGTTTGGTTTCCTGTTTCCCCCGACACGTTTCAGTGGCATTGTCAGCCAGGGCAGGCTGCAGAAAAGCATCCCAGCCCTCTCCGATTCTTGTTGTTTTGTCAGCCTTGGCTGTGATTGACTGTGGGAACCGTGCAGATAAATATAGCCAAGGCTGTATTGTCATTTCTTTTCCTGCGTGGGGCCACATCTGTCAGGCTGCTCCCCTGCTTTATCATAAACTCAAGGATGATGATATAGAGTTAAAATCTGTCAGGAGAGGTTTTCTGATGGCCACATGGTTATCACGTTAGCGTGTAGCTTCTGATTTCTTCTTCGAGGTGTCAGGCGCTCGCGGCTCGCTCTGCTAATAACAATGTAAACATCCTCCAGAGAGGACAAAGACAGACTGGAGCAGTCGTCTTTTCTCTCATCTTCCCCCTGTTTCCACTCCAGTTCAGTGCGTTTTATTCAGCAGCCCGTGAGATGAGTGTGTGATGTTACTATGGAAACTTTTGACAATAAGGACAATCACTTCAGTGAGACTTCACAGCTTGTGGAGAGGATGAGTGCTCACTGAACTTTACCAACTTCAGCTGTCACGCCTCTACAGTGGAGTCATTCACATGTTTAACATCGACTAAAACATTCATTATTAACATAGATAATGTACATTTTGTTCTGTCAGCTTGCTCCATCTCCTTTACTTTATTGATGACGATGAAGGTAGAAGATCGCAAGCTTTGACTTCACTATATGTTAACTTCAGTGACAGCTTTGTCGTTAAAGAAAAAAGCTTCAGTCCACATCTGACAACACAGCTGGAGATGCTTTAAAATACAGCCTGAGTTATAGCTTTAAGTTTTAGCCTAAATACCTACTGTCTGATGAAAAATGACTTGTTTATTCTTCTTCCAACAGAAGCATTTAGTAGAATTCATAGATAAAACGGAAACAACTTTGTTAAAATCAAATACAATAATGACTACTCCTACATCATCCATATGTTTTGAGTTGTTTACTTACATTGCTTCAAATATTTCCTTCACTCTTTAATGCCTGAAAACACAAATTGTAGCCAGAAAATTCTAATTTTTTGGAGCTGAAATGTTTATTTCACTTTCTACTGAAATCCTGAAAAATCCAAACTTCCATAAAATCTAACATATATATTTTTTTATCTCATTTGATACGTTAGGTGTTTTATGGCAACTGATAATCAATTTGAGGACATTTTATCTCATTTCTCTGATTGCATTCAGATGTTTTTTTTAGTAATTTGTTGATCATATCGATTAGATCGAGGTATCGTAAAAGTATGTATCAAACATGATACAAAAGGCGTTAAAGGGTTAATTTAATGACAGCTAGGGCTGTTGATTAAATCGATTAAATCAGATTATTTTCTGCAGAAGATTTAAACATTAAAAATCAAGACTTTATTTCCTGACTTACTCCAAGTGTAAGTTGCTGCAAAGTTTGAAAAAATAAATACTGAAAATTTACAGTTCTCATGATGGCTGGTTTTGCACAAGCTCTTGTACAAACTTGTATTTGTTTTTTACAATCAGATTAAATGCTGGTCAGAGAGTTTCATGTTAACATACTGAGAAAATACTCCAGCCTTCGGTGTTTATGTGCACTAACCTGCCTACATCTAAACTACATCATCAATATTTTACGACACACTTTAACTTTAAGAGTGAAATTCTGTTTGGTTTGGGAATATATTTTGACAACATGAAGGCAAAACTTGATTCATGTCGTTTTTGTGACACTGAGAGATGAAAAAAAAACCTATTAAAATCGAGTGATGTGGAAAAAAAACTGGGTTTTTATTTTGAGGCCATATCACCCAGCTCTAGTGACAGCAGTGACTGATCCACCATGATAAGACACAGCGTTTTATCGTTACCATAAATCACATATTGTTTCGTTAAACTGCAGTGTATTTGTGAGGGACTACTGCTGTTCATTCTGTCACTAAAACTCTCATGTAACGTGATACTCCAGCGATTGACCCACAGCTGAACGACATGTTTCCAAGCCAGAGGACTGCTTTCTGTCTTGTAGGTCCAGAATGTAACACTTTTGCAGGTTTTTATTTACTATCCTTTTAATAATGTAAAATTACAGAGATTAACATAAAACGTATCTACTTTTTGTTGTTTTTTGACATATTATATATATTATTATACAGTATAATGGGCATTTATCAACAATAATATACCGTATTTTAATTGACAGTAAGAATCTACTCTGTGTTTTTACAGTTATTGTACATAGTTTAGTGATATGGTTATGTACTGTCATTTTAATGTATCTGTAAACTTTGCCGCCAGTGCTTTTACAAGCTGAGTCGTAGCATTTAAGTCAACTCAACAGTGCACAAGGATATATCATGTTTTCTTAGAGAGTGAAGAAACAAGTCAAGATTTTCCACAGACATTTAGAGAAGTCAGTCAGTGGGATAAAACACTGAGCACATGTTTAATGGACGACCCTGTCATTGGTCTGATGTGCAAACTGCCTCTCTGGTCAAATTGTTAGCAAATGCTCTGGTCTCCAGAGGAATTCGAGTATTGAAGAAGTTGTTTTTGTACTTAGATTCAGATATTTGCTTAGGATTGGATAGCAAATGTAAATGCATTTCACACAAAAAATAAGAGAAAGAAGCCAATAATTTCTTACTTTCATGAAGGAGGTTATGTTTTTCCCAGCGTTAGTCTGTTAGTAAAAAGCTCAAAAAGTATTGCACAGATTTTGATAACATTTTAATGTATGTTGGTCACGGCAGAAGGAAGAAGTGATTACATTTTGGTGGTGATTGGACTCCAGATGTGGATCTAGGAATTTCTGCAAGGATGTGTTAACAGTGCGAGAAATGGCAGTTTCCACAATAACTGACCCAACAATGTAGGAAATGCACTGGCGGATGTTTGTGATCACTGAGCACTTTGAGTTCAGCCAATGTTTTAAAAGACAAATTAAAAGGAAGGAATTTATACTCTGAAAGGGCTGCATATCCTAAAGCCTGAATGCATGAAACAATAGTAATAAATCGAACCAAACACATGACTTATGCTGGCTGTAACTGTTCAGGTTATTGGACATTTGGCTGGCAGCTGGTGCTTTCTGAAAGCCCTGCTCAAGCACATGAACATGTGAGCTAATCAAACTAAAATGAAGTCTTATCTCTTCCAACTCTGGCCATCGTAGCAGGACTTAGATCCTCTTAGATCCAGCTATGACAAGTGCCCGAAAAACTTTGTATCAAGTCTAGGTTATTTACAAACCCTACTCCGCTGTTCAAATCTGTACTGAATTTGTCAGGATAAAACTAGTAACCAATAAAACAAAGCCACATGAGGTTACACAATTATGTTATTTAGGCTGGTTTGCAAAAATGACCACGCAAAACTAAGCGAATGTGAATAAAGTCATCCAAACCTGTTAAAATGCAGCATAAAGGCTTTAATAAGCTTTGTTAAACAACATATTTCTGTCTGTCTTTTCACAGAAAAATAGAAAGTACCAATCATGAAGAGATGGATTCATTCGGAGAATCAATAATATCAGTAAAATTAACAATCCTAATCTCTTCAAATCACACATACGAGACTCTATTCTGTTACTACAGGCATCAGGACTGTCAGATGAACACCTTTTAGAAGAATCGCATTTTTCTTGCCGTCTTGAAGCATTTTGCAGCTCCCACTGAGTTGTTCTGCAAGGCAGCACGAATAAAAGTGAAATGACAAACTTTCTTTCCTCAAACCTTTGAAAAACCCTGACCTTTAAAAAGTTTATCCTCCTTTAATCACCACTGCTTCTCCGAGTGCGCTCCCCGACAAACAACCTCCCGCAGGTGTCTCGGTTTTTATCATTGAGACTGCAGATAGGTCGCCGTCATTTGATATGCATCGAGGGTTTTTGGTTAATCTTCAGCAGACCCGCAGATGTTTAAACAGTCTGATCACATCGTTTGGGAGCAGCCTCCACCTCCAGAGGCCTCCAGGTTCAACACCAGCCTGGGTTTTGACATTCTTTCCTTTTGGATCATGTCAAGTCTCACTTTTTGCTCTGCAGAGTCATATGGCAAAAATCCAGCGTCTGAGAAGTATGTGGATTTGTGAGCATGTGCAGAGCTGCTGGGATGATGTGTGTCATAATATACAGGGTGGTCCGTGAGCCGGGGTCACTTCAGGCATGTTCAGGTTAAACTGGGGTTAAGTGTGTGAAGGGGCAGGTTTCTGTGGGAAAAGGACTGTAAGCTCACTCCTTTGGACCAAAATATATAAAACAATAACAGTCTTATGATGCCATTTCTATCTAATTATACAACAAAAATACTAAAAATGAGGGGAAAACTAATGCTACTTTGTTCATTTTTAATTTTGTTCTCAAAAGAGACAAACTTTTGCAACTAGGAGTGGAAATTAAGATCAAAGAAGCAACAGCCACAATAAATATAGGAAACAGCAGGTATTGGATTGGATATGCTGGCAGAGAGTTAAAATATTATGAAAGGAAGTTGAATTTCTTGGCAGCACGAGGTGCAGAATTTTACCCCTTCATCATTTTATTTATCAATAGAAAACTATTCCATCTTTGAGCAAAAATATTAAACATTTGCTCAGTATTCTTTTTCTTACGGAAAGGATTGTTTGCATTTTTTCATTTTTAGGTTGACAAGTTTTTGATTTTAAGTCACTTTTTGTACAACAGAACATATTTAAGACATCAGGGAAATTGCTTTGAGCATTTCTTGCGACTTTTAATCTTTTTTTAGACTTCCTGATTTATAAATAAGCATAAAAAAGCAAAGCAGTGGTTCAAGCTCTCATTTTGCTTGCAAAAGAGACAAACATTTGCAACTAGGAGTTGAAATTCAGATCAACAAAGCAACAGCCACAATAAAACTAGGAAACAGCAGGTATTGGATTGGATACGCTGGCAGAAAGTTGAAATTTTATGAAAGCAAGAATTATACTGCTTTATCAATTTATTTATCCAAAGAAAAATATGTCAACACTCCTTTAAGCAAAAGTATTAAACGTTTGCCTAGTTTAGTTCTTCTTATGGAAAAGATTGTCTGCATTTTTTGTTTCTAGGTTGACAAGTTTTTGGTTTTAGGTCACTTTTTGAAAAAGTAGAGCACTTTTAAGACATCACTTTTGTCTCAGGGAAATTGTTGTGAGCATTTCTTGCTTCTTTTAATCTTTTTTAAGACTTCCTGATTGATAATTAAGCATAAAAAGGAAAGCGGTGGTTCAAGCTCTCAGCATATTTTATAAGCCTTGAGAACCTAAAAGTCAAAAACTTGATTTGTACGATGCTTTTGAAGTAAACACACCTGAGAATTTCACTAAAAGATGAGAAAACTTCCTCACCCTCCTCTATATCTGCAGCTAAACAGACGCTGCATGCTCCGGTGTCTGTTCATACATGCATCTGCTAACATCTGAAGCTGGCACCCTGGGGCTGCTTTCATGCTGCAAACATTTCATTATCCAATCACAGCTGCAGCGATAATTCAGCACTTTGGGGAATAACCTCTGTTTAATCATTTCAAGTAAGCCAGGGGGTCCTAAACACACATTCTGAAGCAACATTAAAGCATGGAGTGATGTGATTATAGGAGGAGGTGTTAAATAAATTTGTAGCGCTTTAAAATGGTCCATAACCATGAATGGTATCCCCCCAGGTCACACTGTACACACACTCATGGCCAGTTAAGTCATCAAACAGTACGAGTTCATGTTTCCTGGTTGATGATGTTATTTTGAGAGGAAAAAGACAAAGCAGTACAGCACTACAGGCTCACCATTTACTATAAAACACACATCAACTTTGTAAAGCCTGCTGTGAGGCTGCTGAGCAAACAAGCCTGAGTATGACGGCTGAGCTTAAAGGAAAAAGAAAAAAGAAAGCACCATTAAAACTGACCTCAAGGACTTACAAGGGCCCTGTGATAACATACAGGAGCTTCATGGTACCTTAGAAACACTGAACATGCCACAACTTTAATTTAGGAAGACCAGTTCGACCTGATCAATCTCCTGATGCAAGACGATCTACTGGAGCATCAAAATGCTTCAGAGCAATTCACTGTTTACAGTATAGACAACAGTAAGGGAATCAATGATCAGAAGCACATAACACATTATTCATCATCCAATACTGATGATAAAGAATCTCTTATTACTCCAACTTCTACTCCTAAACAGAGGCTACGTATTGTTGACCTGCTTACCAGCACTTCTGCGGTGGAGATGTGACGGTCGCGAATGAGTCGACTCTTTTAAACTGCTCTTTTAAGTGAACAATGAGAGCTGATTCGCATTTGTGAGTGCGCAGGTCATTTGCGAGCCATTCATAAATGCAAATCGCCTGCAAATTAGTAACACAGTATGTGTAAAATAATTGACACAACAGATCCTGGGTCAGTCAGGAGCGGTGCAAAAAAGTTGCAGTTTCGGTGACCACACGATCACGTTGTCTGAAAGTGCGATTTCAATCCGAAAACGATAAATCTTTCAGTGCTAGTCAAGGGTCTCAGACCACCAGACCTGCTCTTGTTCGTACAGAAATTAGAACAATTAAGTTTATTACCCTTTGTTGACAAATCAGGTCTGCATCCTTGCATATCTGTCTTTAAAGCTTGGCTCTGTGACCACTGAAAGCCACGAAAGCAATGAAAACAGCATCTTTTAAAAGAAAATAGACTTTATTGTGTTTTTGTGTTATTATTATCATTATTGTTTCATTGTAGAGCTAGAGCCAAACTTTTTTTCTTTTTCTATAATTATTATTACTGGCATTATTTTGAGAGATCTGTATTTTTGCAAGCATATATCTATGTATTGCCAGCTCTGTTAAGAGCTGAAGTAACATGTCTGAACTCAACTGTCGATGTGTTTCTCCGAGTAAGACCTCAAAAATTTCTCAACAGATTCTGAAGATTGTTAAATGACACTCTGGAAGAAGTGACTGCATTTTGGTGGTCATCCGAATACAGATGTGGATCCAGGATTTGTTTATGTTGTGCCATGGGGCAGTTTTCCACATTTTCAAGATTAACTTGGTTAAGACTGTCAGAAAGGCCTTATGGGAGTTTTGTGTTCTTGGAGGACTTCTAGTTTATTGTAACATCAGTATCAATCTTGGCCAAGCTTAGATGAGATATAACAGCAAATCAGATATTAGAAAAATCAAACACTGTGCATCCTTTGTACCTTAGAAACAGACAGCTGAGGGTTTATTTCTATAAATGCATATGATCGACAACATATCTGCTATAAAGAGTAGGGATAATAGTGAAAGAGCTGCTTTCAGTGCAGAGATCAGCTTTAATCAAGCCCCTATCAGCTTTTTCTCAGCTAATAATCTTGCCACTGTGTGTGTTTGTGTGCAAAGACCTTCCACCCTGATGAAATATGCCCTTGACATCAGCAGACTTGTTTTTGTCCTGTATAATCTCCAGCCCCCAAACATCACATCTAATTTCACATGCACCACCATACCCAATCTGGGTCACACAAGCCGACAGACCCTGACACACACACACACACACACACACACACTAACCCACAATCACAAATGTCAGCCTTTATGATAATCACTAATAGCCCCGGCATCCCGCACGATGACTAGCCAATCCTGTTAGGTGTGACTGACCGCTTCAGAACATGAAAGGCCCTGATTGGTCACGGTTAGTGTGGCAGGAAGCGGATTAAGGATCAACATGGCATGGTGTCTGGATCCAGACAAAGACGGCGTGTGTGTGTTTGTGTGTGTGTGGCAACAGTTTGTGTTGTTAACTCGTTCAGCGTGGAGCGAGTGCAGCCCAGTGTTGAACAGCTGAGGGGAGTTTATGAAGGAGGAGAGGAGGAGGGATGAAAGGAGACCAGAGAGATTTTGATGTCTTATTCTGCTTTGACTCTGACATCTTAAGATTTTATCAGAGGGCTAAAAGTAGAGTTTTAGCTTCTCCTGGGTATCAAGGCTGGGCCACGAGGATGATAAATCATGCCTCTGGGTTTCTGAGCTGAATGCAGACAAACTATACGTCATTGTCTTTCACTTTAGAGATACAAGAAATGGTTAATAACTGTGATGCATTTAAGTAAAACTCACAATGCATTGATACTTGTTCAAAGCATGGCAACAAAAATATACATCCTTAACACTTGGTGTCGAACATTTTGTCTTTTTTTAGCTATCAACATTGAAAAATTTACCAAATGTCAAGTAATTTGTCTTTTTTTTAGCTATTAACATTGAACAAATCATGGAAATCACAAGAATTTCCACACCCCTTATAATTACAAGGTCTCCATTATTCTATGATTTTTGGAATCAAATTAGGCCGCTGCTACAAATGTTGGTAGGACAACACACATACTCGCAAACTTCCTGCTGAGAAGTGTAATTATACAGATTTACAGGATCAATATGACCACAAGATGCTGTGACAGCAGTTCAAAAATACACGTTTTGATAATACCACCCATGGTTCAGCTCCAAAAGTGGCAGCAGAAGCCAAACTTTATCATGCGGCACATGTGCCGTGATTTAAGTAACATCTAATCTCTTAAGCATCTTCAGCTGTAGGATACCTAAAACTCTGTCCTTGCTGTTTTTGATTTTACAAAAACAAGCAAATGTCATCAGAAATTCTGCATGTTAGGATATCGTATCGTGGCCCCTGTATCCTGGGACATAGTGTATCATGAATTTGCGGAAAAAGCACAGCACTGAAACATGGGTCCTTTTCACATAAAGTTTGGCTAGCTCTGCTCAGTTTTGGGATGCACAATACTATTGGAGCCCCCATCAGTAACAGCAGTTGATTGTCTAAAAAGCTGATGTTGAAATTTTACAGCCAGTATTTCTTCTGCACCTATTTGCCGTATATATTATGCATTTGCTGTAATACTGGTATAATTTTAACTTATCATCTCCTTTAATAAATCAGAAGTATAATGTTAACACAATGGATTGTCACCATGAAAGGAACAGGTTAATTTTAGTTAAGTAGAGGCACAAAAGTATTGGTATTGATATCAGTGCCGGCAATAATTAGTTTGGAAATACCAGCAAGCCAGAGCTCAACAAACCAAATGTGTTCGGTGTGAAAGAGACTTTGATGATCTTCAGTCAGAGAGAGCACTACCTAAAATACACAAACAGAAAGGTTTGTTTGGGAAAACGACTGGAAACCTTGTCCCTGATCACAGTTTAAACTGAAGCTGTTTTACAGGCTGAAGAGGTAGAGCTGGTAGGTTCCTGATACAACCTACTGTGCACTAGGCCTAAAAATTAAGTACATATAGTGGATTATTTCATAAGTACAACACAGATGAAATCACGAGGAATATACTGACATTTTTCTGTAAAATAAAACTGTCTGAGTCTATATCTTTTAAAGAAACACTTCAAGTTTTCCTAAAAAGTTAGCATATTTCCCAGCACTTCTCTCGTTCATCTTCTACTTTCTCTTTCTGTTTCTTCACTCTCCTCTCATCAGCTTCACCTGAGAGCCGCTTGATTCTGCACACGCCTAAATATGAAAGCTTCCAGCTCTCACGCTGCATGATTTATCACGTACTCCACTTCCTACAAGAAATGGCCCGGACAAATATTTAGAGAGGATATGCTGTGGGAAAATATTTTGACTCTGCTCCACATGGCCCGGGAGCACATCAGCTCTGTTTCTATGCTGAGATGAAGACACGACGTAATCCTTTTTGCCCAAATTAAATCTGTTTGTGAATGAAACGTCGACCTTGGCACGAGAAGCACGACCCTGAAAAGACATCTTGTTCTCGCTCACACTCTGAGGTCAGGGGTTAATCCCACATCGTGTGCTATGAAAGCAGATTATGGTTCCTCTGAATCGAAAATCCCATAAGCGGAGGGCTGGGGGACCTTTCAAAAATTCTTCGACAGATTGAGGAAAACACGTTGAAAGTTTACATGAATTTATGCAAAGAGAGGGGAAAGTAGAAGGAAAAGAAGGTCAAGTTTGAGTTAACGGTCAAGAAAGAGCTTTTTGTCTTTTTCTGTATGATGTCAAAATTGAGCACTTATTCTCAGTGTTCAGTCAAACAAACAAGTACTTTTCTAAATGCCAACACAAAACTGACCCAACTGTGCAAAAAAAATGTAATAAGATCTTTTCCACTGTCTAAATTCAGAGATTTAATTCAAACTTAACTTAAAATGCTCATGATGTTGATGTATGATGACCAAGATTCAACCCAGATTACAGCAGAGCCGTACAATCTAATTAAATTATAGGTTTTATTATTATATTCATGGTATTTACATAAGCTTGATCTGAAACTTCAGGACAAAAGATGACAAAAAATTAAACTAAAGTGGCACCAAGTTACATAAGAGCATACAACATAGTCAAACTGCTTATTATTGTTACTTTATCAGAATATGGGGAGTAAAAAAGACCCAGAAAAATGTAGCATTGCACACAAAATGATTTAAAAAGGGCTCCGCAAAAAGCATAAACTTGACCAAAATGAAAAGTATATCATGATATTAGAGAATGAAATGTGAACTACAGCAGGAAGGACTTGATTATTAGAAAAACGCTGCATTGTCAGTGCATGCCACAATAAAAATAAAATAAAAAACTTGACTGGTGTGTTAAAGTCTGTTTTGACATAGTCATACTTCATGCTATGATGTTAGAATAAGAAAATCACCACACACACAAATCAGGAATTTAAAGTTGATTTAATGGGACTAAAATTGCACTACGCAGCCACTTAATATGACGAGTAAACTGTAAAGACTGAACTAAAATCTGAACTACAACTGCTCTGAAAATAGTGCAGCCAACAGCCAACTTCCAAAAAGATCATTGTATACAAACATAATATGAAGTACTGACATTTTGAATGTCTTAAAAACTTTGACGTAAGGCATGTGACTTTGCTAAATAAATAAAGACATCCCCACGGCAAACTCAAACCTACCTGTCCCACCACTGTCATGGACTATCGTGCTAAAGCTTTGAAAGTCAGTGTTATACATCTGAAGTCAATATATGAAGATTATACTATCGTTTGCAACACAGTCACTTGATGGGCTGATGTTTGAAATCGTCAGTGAGACTACTTCAATGAAACAAGCTCTGATAAACAGAGAAAGAACTGGTGAACGTCTCTTGCGGAGGTTTTGTATGACGTCCTGGACATGTCAACAAGACATCAGATCAGAGTCCTGCACATGGGGCCAACATACTCTCACTTTTACATATTTGATTTATTTTTCTTTCATTAAGGAAATTGACATGTCTTAAAGACTCTGCAGGTTGTAATTTTTGCTTATCTAGATTCTGTTATACTCTTGTTTTAATGTGTTCATCTCATATTCCCACTGCTATACTGTGTGTAAGAGCAACTGCAACTAAGTTTTTTCTGATTCTAATAAAAGGGTCTCAGGTAAAAACAAGCCACAAAACATTGTTAGGTGACCGCAGGTTGTGTTCAACATGTTCTGTTCCTATGACTTACTTTTCTACTGTCACATTATCAAGCCTCTTTGCTGGTTACTACTTCAGCACACAGCATGCCTTCATGTCCCTTTGCCTGCAGCATACACATCAACATACAGGGACAGTTTCCTTTTGCTTGACTACAAACATATTTGATTCCTTTAGTGGCTCCAAAATGCACCTCAGACATAATAATCAGCTAAAATGCAGTACCGTCTGAAAATGGTCTATAAATACAAAAATGTTAAAACAAAAAAACACTACACGGCAACAGTGCATGTGCTGCAAAGACATAACTTTCACAGCTGCAGTGTATTTCAGCAAATCTCATCATAAAAATGATAAAAGACTGAAGCAACAGCCACGATACAGTATTCAATACATTATTCAATACATGAATCAAGGAAGGAAACAAGCAAGCAAACAGCAAAAGCAGCTGCAGTGCTTTAACCTAAACTGGTCAAGTGTACTGCACAGGGTCACAAAAAAATCGAGAGCACTGAAAATGTTGTAATAAATGATATGAAGTGTAAGAGAAAATGACAAGAGCGATGTGTGAGTATGACAATACAAGAATGACAAATAGCACTGCACATGCCCAAAATGCAAAGTATAAAAATGACTTAAGGATATAAAATGAACTCTTAACGTCACAATAACTCAACTATAAGAGATGAGAACACAGTGTGTGCAGCAAACACAATCATTAGAGCACTTCATGTTGCCTAACTACACATATTTTTGCACAACAAACCTATAGAGATTAAGTATACTCAGGCAAAGTGGATAAGCAGCATGATAAAACAGATTTAAGTATGTTAATATAGAAAAATAACTTCACTGCATATTAGTGCCAGACTCATCCAAATATTAAAAGACTCTGAACGACCGAAGTGCGGTGATTTTCAAATTAGACTACTTAGCCATCACAGCTTCTTTAGACCACTGAAGAAGCACGAGACACAGCCACAGTGTTGCGACAAATATAGACATCACACAGCCTACGCTGCATAGCCATGTTTTCTTGATCATATAAAAAGAGCATAGCTACAGTGCCAATCACAAAAAACTTTATCATCACAGAAAAAAAATTGCATTATTTTGATAGAATTAATATTGCCATACACATGGTAGCAAAACGAAATACACTTAGAGGACTTCATCAGAGACAAAGAGACAAAAATCCATTAGAATGAGTTGCATGTGAAATAATAATGTGAAAGGAGCTCTGCAGACAAGCATAAACTTTGCTAAATCAAGGCAAACACTGTCAATAAAAACACTGCACAAAGCCAAAGCATATGTAACATGAGCTTGATCATGATGTGAAACAAACGGCAGCAACAATAAACTCCAGTGAATATCATCATTCATTCCCTGCACACAGCAACAGAGTAAAAACAACAGCCTTATTAGAATAAAAACTTATTACAAACATCATAACAGCTTCACCAGAGGAAAGCAGAGAGAGCACTGCAGGGCCACAGTGATATCAACAAAGAGAGGGCGTAAATCACAGGCTCATCGTTAAAGGCAGAGCACGGCCACACTGCATATCCAGAAATATAGAAAACAGAGCAGGAGCGCTTGACAGGGAGCATCAACCAAAGCAAAAGAAACAGCAGAGACATTTATAAAAACATAGTCCTACCTTTAAGATGTCTTCAAGCTGACGGCACCGCTGCCTGATGAGTGTTGATCCAGGTTGTTTTCAGGCGTCCCGGCTGCAACATTTGGGCATAAATTAGGAAGACCATTAAAAATATTTCATCAAGCAGCTCGCACATAGGGCTGAGCAATATAGATCCAAATTGATACCTCTATAGCTGAAGAGTGATATTAAATAAACATTTCTTTATCTTAAAAAAGAAGAAGAATTGTTTGAAAGCTGAGTTTGAATCTTGTTGCACTTTGAGGTGCTTCTGTGAAATTCGGAAAAAAACCATCATGCTCGAGCCTTGTTGCCACCTGTTCCTCATGTTGGCTCATTCAGAGCTATTTTAACACATCAACAACAATATCACTCTAAACAGAGCTGTCTGAATATATATCTTGGAGAATAAATCAATATATTTTTTAAAACTTCACATATTCCCCAGCCCTATTCACACAACAAGTACCTGTCTAAGTCATGAATATTTAAAGCCCAACTAATTTGTCTTCATATTAACAAAAACAAACCACAGGGATAGATTTTTGCACATATCTGACATGCAAATATTTCCAAATTAGTTTGAGTTTGTGCCAATATTAATATATGACGTTTTTATTTATTTTTTGTAAAAACAAAATATTTCTCCCACTCTAGAAATGAACTCTTAATGTGACAGCCTGTATTAAAAGACAACAAATAAATACAGAAAATAAAACAGTCATGACAATTATCACGATTATCACAACTTTTCAATCTCACAATTTTAATAAGTGACCTTATATTGTTTACTTTTTAGCTAGAGGCTTCACTTTTTCCTCAAAACTGTCAAGCTACACCATGATACTGGCTCTAATCTCTATGTTGTTCGCTTTTATCGAACAATTGTGACAATTTATTTAGAAATTAAACTGTTAATCTCAAGGTAAAGACTTTTTGATTGGTCATTTTGATTTTTTCAGTCATAATTTGATTATTTATTTCATAATATTTGCTTCTTATCTTCAGATTCGACTTAAATTTGCTATAGACGTACTTATTTTAGACGTTTATTATAGACGTATGATGAGGAGAATTATGGGATACTATAAGGAGAAATAAAGATGAAGTTTTTAATATATTACCTACAGGTACTGATATCATGCCTTTATAGTTGAGTACCTGCACTTATTTGGCAAATCTTTTTAGACCTATAGATTATGATAGAGGTTACATGATACAAAAAACAAGACTGTGAGCTTGAGGGGTGATACAAAACTTAATAAATTGAAAATAAAATTTCTAAAAAAGAGGCTAAATTAAAAACAAGTACAATACAGAAAATAACAAAACAAGAGAAATTTTTAAATGTAACTTGAAGAAATAATAAAATGAGAAATAATGGCAGTTTTCTGTAATTGTGTAAAATGAGGAGACTTTACTTAAGTTTTTCATGAAACCTTATATGAAAAATCAGCTTTTTTCTTGTAAAAATAAATTTAAAAACACCCCAGAAGATGAACAGCATCTAAATTCAAGCGTAGCTCACGTCACGTTATATGACGTCATCACAATAAGGAAATTAAATTGCGCAATCAATAAATATCACATTAATTTAATCAGAAAATTTTGCCTTAATTAATCTATGCCCACAGCTACCTTACACATTAATATAAACAAAGCAGCCCACTCTGTCACAGTGAAAGGCAGCATTTAAATAAACATACAGATAAATAAATAAATGAACAAACGTCTCACCGTCACAGTAAACAAACCGACAGCACAGCCGTTAGCTCAACCGTTAGCGCTGCTAGCCGATGCTGTCGTGTCCGTGATGCTAGCACTGCGTTTGTAGAATAAAAACATTAATTAATAAATTATCACTTTGTGGCACACCTCAGCAGTTTTACTCAAACATATGTAAGCAGTCGAAATAGCTTGGTAGAGAGTTTATATGATGAAAAGAGCGCTACACAGAGTTGTATTTAATGATTTGTCTTACCCGAGTACAGGTGACAAGCCTCAGGGCGCTAACGCTAGCATGCTAGCTGGAGCAGCAGAGTCCAGGGTGACAGCAGGGTGCAGGTGCCTTCCGGTGGCTGCTTTGGGATCAAAAGAAAATAAAAATGAGTTAAATACAGCTCACAAAGCTTTATTTTGCTTTCTACAAGTGTATCTACCTCTTTCTTTAGTCAACTCTACACTTAGATTAATTTCTGCTTGAACCTGGTGATGTTAATTATCAGCTGAAAATAGGCCCTGCTCACACCTGGCCTTCCATTAGTGTTTATTTATTTATTTAATTATTTATTATTAATAATTTTATTTTGGGGACTGCTTTGTTTTAATAGGCATAATTTGTTTCCAGTCATTTTAAGACGGTATTATTATTACTGTGTTTTTATCTTTTTATTTCTCTTTTAATTTTGACTCCTATAACTATCAATGTGGAGGACATTTTACTTAAACATCACAGTCAGAGATGGAATTTAAATGGATTAATGTTTCTGATTTCCTAAAGCTTACAAATCTCTAGGCTATTTTTCTCTTTACCCATGGATCAAATAGGGAGGAAAAACTGAATCTACAACCGTCAAGCATCTATACTACATAACCATTAAACTATTCTCTAATTGTTTATATTGACCAGTGTAAAACAGTCTTTCAGGAGTAATGAAGTGTCTTGAGGAAAGATTACCTTGATGATATAGCCTAGATTCAAATAGCATGTGATTATTTGCAAAACATTTCTTCCTGAACATAAATTGATGTTTGTTAGATGTATCCAGTTTAATTTGACGGCAACATAGCCCACATAACTTTCACTTTGGCTTAGATTTCTAGATTTCTTGACTTTTTTGTTTTGTGGTGTATGTATTTCTACCATAAACATGGCTCACTGCATCTCCAAATTTCCTCTGCTTACTCTCCTTTGAGAAGATGGATAAAAAAAAGTTGTGTTTAAGTAATATATCAGATCTTTTTATACTCTTATGTATTGTGCAAATCTGGAATATAAAACCAAAAAGTCAGTGTCATTGTAATAATATTAATTTAGAATAAAAACAAAAAAGAATGAGTACAGTAAGCCAAAGTTATTCATGATAAATACAGTGTATACATCTATAGGATGATATTGAAGGAGGAAATGATAAACAAGATCAGTAACATCAATATTTGTCTTTATTTGGATACATCAAATCATCCATCTATTTATGCATGTATTCACTTTTATTTATCTATCAATCTATTTAGCTATCATACCATCTGTTCATCCTTTTATCCATAAGCTTATCTATAGGCTAGCTGTCTAATATCTGTCCAGTCAACTGTTTGTGCATCTGCCTTTCCTTCGATACCCTTCTATCTGTCTATCTATTAATCTGATGCCTAATAGTAATAAAGTAAAAGAAAAAAGGCAAATATAATTTTCCTTTTTTGCCTTTTAACCGAAGAATAAAGGGAATAGGACTGCCATACTTGTATTTACAGCAAAGACAGCTGTTATAATCTCTCTTCAAAGTAAAATATTCAATGGTAACCAAACTTTGAACATGATAACTCATTTAAACCTCCCACCTGAGTGTGACACAAGAGGAAAATGAGCTCCAGGTGTAATTATACGCTGGATTGCATGGCCTAAGTGGACCATATTAGTGAGGCTGAGGCACTTAACCAGTTTTGGGACGGCGAATCTGCCTGTCTGGCTCCTCAGAAAGGGACATGTTGGTCATTTTAAAGTCAATTTTTTGAGGCAGGATGTCCAGTTTGAAAGTCGCCGATACCTCTAAATACCAAAACAAGCAGCCAAAGTCTCTGAACCTGGGCAATCATAGCCAATAAAACAGATATTATCATGTTTACACTCTGCCTCAGACGTTTCGCCCTCTTCCACCTTCTCCCAGCATCTCTCTGTGTGTATGTTTTGCTATTTTCTGCCTCCCGTGAGTTCAGAAAGAATTGGAACAGCACAATCATACCATCACACACACACAGACAGTCGGAGTGTATGCTGATTGTACGAGCCAGGTCAACGGGGATGACCTACTTCTCGGTTCTGCTCAGCGAACTGCCACAGCCGTTCACGTCAACTCACCGAAAGGAGCCCTCCGCCCACCCAAATGTGTTTTTAAAGGGGGGTTAAATAGCTTTTGGGCTGCTTATTATAATCTTTTTCTGAGTGCTTTCGTGTCACATCATTTACCAGGAGTAATCTGGCACAGGAAGGGCTCCCACGCTGCCAGGGAAGTCGAACTTTTTCAGCTCAATTTGTCAGATGATGGCTCGGTTGAATATTCATTTTGATGGCAAGATTTGGAAAAAGTTGAGTGATAGAAACCCGCCCGAAGGAAGGAATAAAAAAGACAATTTGATGGTATAATATTAGAGGAAGAAAGTCAAATTTCGAACAATTATTAAAATAAATCAGCATTATGCGAGGCCTCATGTATAATGGAGGCAGAAGGTTCCCAGACTCTCCCTTGCCTCTGTTCCTTGCTCTTGTCGAATCACTTTTTCTTTTTTTTTTTCTTTTGAAAGTGGAGAAGAGGAGCGCGGCATGAAAATTTTAACAGCTTAAACTATGAGTGGAAGGGAGAGGCGCAGCCCTCCTCGGGAGTTAATGAATGATTTAGAGGAAGTCGAGCGCAGACTAATGGGGACGTCTGGCCAAATGTAAACAGGAAGGGACATCAAGAAGGGTTCGTTTTCAAAAGTTGGGCTCAAAGTTTAGAAAAAGGGCCGACGGGCATTCAGAAAAATATGAAAATCATGTCTTTTTTCATGAGAGCTGACATTTAAGCATGAGCGAACCTTCAAAATAAAAGATGCCATAATGTATATTTGAGTAGCTATGCAGCGATGACATTTGTGTCTCTATAACAATAGAAATCTATGCATGCATTCTGGACTATTGTTGCAGAGCTGTGTGCAAAAGCAATGAAAAAACTAAAAGAGGGAATGCAGATGCCACAGATTTATCAATATGATACACCTCTCGTGCATACCAAAGCATATTCCTCATATCAGTTTTTATCGTGTCTTCATGAGAGAAAGGTCACCCAAACTGCAGAAGTGCTTCAGTGATTTTTCTGTTTCTTTAAGTTGAAAATAATTGCAAGTGACATGTTTCTGGAGCTCGCTGGTATGTTGTAGAAATACCTTGATCTGCAAAGGAAATAGGCTGTTGTTTTCAAAACAAATATCCTCAAATATGTAAATAGATAGACACAGAATATTTATTGTCTTTTAAAATATACACCACAGGTGCACATGTGTACAGAATTTCGTTGCAAATGGCTCAGATAGCAACACTTAAGGCACGAGTAGTTGAAATTATATAAATGTTTAAAAACAAGTATGAAAAACAGAAGGTATAAAGACAGTAAAATAAAAGTAATAAGACTATAAAACAGCAACAGAGAAAAATCAGAGGAAAGTGCTGAAGTGCTTTGAACACACCTGGATTAGTGCATTAAATTACTGCACAGAAGTTACTTCACTGAGTTATTGAATTATTGCACTGGATTTTTCAACATCCACAAACCAAACAACAGACTGCAAACTATGCATATTTGAAAGGATTAATTGTTTGTCTCACCTATTTGTCAAATCAACAGTGTTCAGAACAATGACTGGGAGTATACAAGACACAACACAACAGACAAAACATAAACAAACTACAGACAAGAGCAAGGGTGTCCATGCTATGGCTCGGGGACCAAATGCAAATACCATCAATCATGAACATTTTCTGCCATATTTACTTTGTCACAAGGTCTCATTTACAAAGTATATCGCAGTATTCATCTTCAAGCACCAACATTCTTGCAGTTTCCTCTTGTTTTGTGTCTGACAGTGAAGATAAGCCATCAGTGCTGCTCAGAAGGTCACTCTCGTCCTCACTAGGTGTGAATCCAGTGATAGCCCGGGGTTACAAGGGCCCCTTGACAGGTGATAACTCACCCCTAAACCCTACAACTTTAACTTAAAAAAAACCAAAAGTGAGGTGCAGCATGTGTAGTCCTCTTTATTCATCCCTCGATGTAATAAGTCTGGATACCCCTGAACTAGAGTATGATGATACTTCTGATGCAGGAAGTGAAAGAGAGAATGGGGTGTGAAGAAGCTTAAGTCATATTTATCTTAAATAGAGTTAAACTAGAAAAATTACGCCCTACATGTTGCATTCACAAGCAAAAGAAGGCTAAGCAAGTGTTTCCTCTGACCTCAAATCTCCACGAGAGAGATCAGATACCTGTGCAAAGTTAAAGAGGACTTTAAACAAAGTATTCTTCAGATATTGTTGTCCCAAGATCCCAGGAAACGACGAGAAGATGACCAAGAAGCTTTTTGACCTAAGACCTCCGAAGTCTTAACAGTTTATCCCTGTGTCATGTTGTTCTTATCAAAAAGTAGTATGCTTGAAGTTCATTTTATAAGTATACTTAAGTATAAATATAAGTATAGCAAGAATAGACCATGTACTTGTAGTGTACTAGAAAGTATTCTAATCTAATAGTCCTTCAGATTGAATTGGAACATTTTAAGTTTAAGAAAGTATACTTTAAGTAGACTTTATAAGGCCATTTTAAGTATACAACACTTTCAAGTATGCAACAAGTATACTTCTAGTCCACATTTTGGTTTACTGAAGTAAGCCATACTTAAAGTACACAACAAGTACCCTCTTCTATATACTGATTTGTTCCAGTTATATACTTCTAGTCCAAATTTTAGTTTATTGAAGTATACTTTAGGTATACTTAAACACTTTCAAGTATACAACAATACATTCATCTATTTTCTACTGGTGTGCTAGGTATATATTTCTAGTCCAAATTTTAGTTTTTTGTAGTATACTTAAAGTATACTACAAGTACACTCTTCTATGCACTTCTTTGTACTAGTTATATACTTCTAGTCCAAATTTTAGTATATTCAAGTATACTCTAGGAATACTTCAATGAAGTAAAAATGACTATTTTAGTCTATTCAACAAATTTATTTGTTGTTATACATTATGTATACTTGTAAGTTTGCTTAGCATAGTACTTAGCATACTATTTACATACTTGAAATAAACTTAAGTATTCTACTGTATGTTGACTATCTGCAATGTATTTACAAAACCACAAGGCAGAATGTTGAATATATCATGGTTCACATTTGTGCCAAGTTTAATCCCTGAAAGTATTCTTGTGATGTTGCATGCACATTTCATCAGAAGTGGGTTCAATTGAGGCCTCATGACTTTGACCTTTGACCTCCAAAATGATATCACTTCATGCACAGAGCAGACGTTTGTGGACAGCTTGATAAAAGTCCTTTGACCCTTGTAATCAGACTGCTGCATCCTTAAATGTAGGTGGACATGTGGTCATAGTTTAAGAGAGGACTCGGAGACAGTGCTTTCGGATTATTTGACCAGAATGGACATGGGTGATGTTGGCAGAAACTGGCAAGAAGTGAAGCCAAAAAACATCAACTGAAAGTGACTGCAGGCGTTATATTTGATGCTGACGTATAATGACTTGAGGCTCCAGGTATTCGCCCTGTTTCATGAGAACAAGTGACAAGACTGAAGAAACAGAAAGTGTTAAATATGAGGAAAAATCACAGAAATTAAAGGAGGCGAGGGCGATACGTTATAAAAGATGGAATTACTACCCATAAGGACTATAGTTGACAAAGTTAACTTACTGTATGATTTTAAAATTGGGTCCTCTGGTTTATATTCTCCTGTGCACACAACAGCATGTCTGTTACTGTGGTGAAGGAGATGGAAAAACAGAAAAATGTGCCTGCATGCTTCATGAAATCTGTTTGCAGGAGCTGCAGGAAACAGAAAAGAGGCCAGTGGAGGTTTGTCATTGTTCTCTCAGCGTCACACTGCCCCCTAATGACCAGAGTTGGGACTGACTAACTCCTGGAGCACACTGATGCAGTTTCCTCACACAGCAGCAGCAGCTCTGACACACATGATGCTCAATGATTGCAGCAAAATCAACAACTCCAGCGTGATTCCTGCAAAGTCCTCCTCAAGACTGATATTTTAACATTTCTGCTCTTCCTCTACCCTCTTAATTCCTGCGTCACCTTCTGCACGGTTCAACAGTGTCACCTATAGTGCGCTGGGAGGCATTTCACCCTGCCTCACCTGCCACTTTGGATTTGTGTGTCTGTTTGTGTCGACGCTGAAGCACATTGAGGCTCCTGTGTATGTGTCTTTGTCAGAGTGAGGTGGATTTAGACGTCTTATCCGTCAGCGCCTCCAGGTTCCCCTCCTGTCACGCAGAGACCTGTCAGAGCTCCGTCAGGCCTGAACTTTTCTGCCTCCGTCTGAACTTCTCTCTGCTTATGTAAAGTACTGTCTGCTGTTTGTATTATTCGTCTGGAGGCTTTGGGCGAAGACGGAGAGTATACATGCCCTTAGACTCCTCTGATTTAAATTTACATCAGTGTCAGACATCCATTCAGTCCACAAACCTTCAACAACAGCGAACAACATCCTCAGAGCTGCTGAAGAGTTTTTATGATTAAGAAACAAAATTAGACTGACACATTCTTCTCTTATTCTTGACAGCTATCAGGGATAAATCTGTTTTAAAATCCTGTATTAACAGGATAAACATCAGTTTTGGGTAGGGCTGGAAATATATCCATTAAATCCATTAATTTAATGTATTTTCTGCAGAGGATTTAAAAATTAAAAATCCAGTTTTTTTCTCGACTTACACATATTGTAAGTTGTTGTAATGTTTGAAAATATAAATGCTGAAAATTTACACTTGTCATGATTATAGACTTTGTCGGCTTTTGCACAAGCACATGTTTAGGCTTATATTTATTTCTTAAATGAGATTAAATACTGATCAGAAAGCTCAGTGTTAATAAACTGTGAAAACAGCTCACCTTGCAGTGTTTATGTAGACAAGATCAAGGTAAACCTTATTGTCCCATGAGGGTAATTTGTCTTGGGCGTTGTGCTACATCATTGCTTCACAGGGCAGAGAAGATAATTAAAATAACATAAAATAACATAAAATAACAATCAGGCCACCATTTTCTGACATGCACTTTAACTATAAGAGGGAAATTCTGTTTAGTTTTGAAATATATTTTGATCATTTAAAGGAAAAACTTGATTAATGTAAATTTTGTGTCACTTTGAGTTTTATTGTGAAAGGAAAATCATTTATTAAAATCATAAATTAAGTATTGTGGGAAAAAATCGAGAATTTTATTTAAAGGCCTTGTAGCCCATTCCTAATTTTGGGCATTTAGATAGCAATTGACCAACTAAATACATGCACTCTCATGCTTTAGTTATGAGGATTTTCTTGCCCTTTCCGTTCCAAACTGCAGTATTATTGAATCACTCTCAAATAATGACATTAAAATTGGAATTATAATGCATACAACTGAGGTCTGGCTGTCTATTTACATTTGGAAGTAACAAGAAGGGGTCACTATGAGCAAATCTAAGTGGATTTGATCCCTCATGAATGTTTTTTTTTTAATTATTTGCAGAAAACTATAAGAAAAACTAAAAAATATTAATAAATTAGCATGCGCAGCACTGTTTCATCAACCATCTTTGCAACTTTTCTTTAAAACATGTTGCCAGTTAAAGACTTTTTGTAGTTATTCATGAGAAAAACTGCAAACAGTTCTTTTGCATCATGATTGAGGGACTAAACTTGCACAGCATTTCATACGACAGGGAGGAAAATTCCCCCCCTGGGTGCTGCATGACTCATGTTTAAAAGGGAATTACAATTCTGGGGTAGATGTCCGCATAAAACCACTGCAGCTCAGGGCGAAAAAGAGCAAAAACATTTTGAGTCTGCTTTCATTTTATGTGATATCTAACCCCAGATGAAGAGATGGAAACTGACTTAGTAGCTTGATTGAATTAAGCCTGTACGCAACCGTGGAAGGGCCTCAAATTGGAGAATTTTCATGGGTTGTTGTCGTGCTCAACTTTGTTTACAAGCTCTAATTGTGTATAAGTTTGTCGTGTGTGCCAAATCCATCTATTCCAGCAAATAATATACACAAAGTGGACACAAACAAGAGAAAAATCTGCTTGTCTCTGCAGTATTTCAGCCTCTATCCTGCTGCTTACTTTACATTGTTTACCACTCTAAACAGAACAGTAATTGTGATCTAAACTTCCTGTATATTCAGCTGCGGATTTGTAACTCAGCATCTATACATTGTCTAAAAACATGCTGATATATTGTTAACACTGCTTATGGAGCATTTCTGGACATGTAAACAGCTAAAGGAGGCCTCATTGTAGGTCGGTGTGTGTAAATGCGTCTTTGGGGATTGGTCGTGTTTACAGTCCCTTCAAACATTCGTCCATTCTGTTCCAACTGAAGCGTGTGATTGCTGAATCACATCCGTCTTTCCCTCTCAATTTCTGCCCCCTTTTATCCTCTTTTATCCTGTTTGGCTCTTCCTCTCCTGATACATCAAAGCATTGATTTACTCTTTGCGGTAAATCCAAATATTTTTATTATGAAAGAATTTTCCACACGTCCGTTTCAGCAGCTCATATGGGCTGCATATTGATGCTTATGGCCTTGTTTGTTGCAGCAGATAAGAGGAAACCTTGCATGAAGGTGCTGATTTCGGCTCATATTAAGGATATTGTGAGTGTGGTGGAGTCCACTTCATTGCACAAACTTAGTGAACGGTGACATCTACTGCAAAAACACACGGTAGAGGCTGAAGTGACCTTGAAGCATTTTTCTTTAACATGGTCGTACAAGAAACTGAACATGTTTCTGACAAGATGGACAGATTACAGAAATATTGTACTCAGTTAAAACTTCAGCACATTGAAGCAAAAAGAAGCTGAATGACTCAGCAAGAGGCATGGAAGCCTGGACTGGTTTGACTGGTTGCCAGCCAATCACAGGGATGTCATAAAGAGACATTCACTTACAAACTCACACATAAGGGCGAGTTAGAGTCAAAATTAAGCCTTACAAGCATGTTTCTGGTCCCAAAGTAACCCAAACATGCGCAGGAAGATCACGTAAACTCAACACAGAAAGGCCTCAACCTACAAGAGAGTTGAACCAGCAACCTTCTTGCTGTGAGGGTAGGCTCTACCTGCTGCACCACCATCCTCATCTACAAAAGCAAACCTCAGTTTTCTTTAGAACATGAAACTCCCTAACGTGCTCGTTCATAGATGTTAGTTCATAGTTGTCATAGATGCAAAGGCGCCAGCAGGAAAATTTCAGGGAATCCAATCCAATTTTATTTCTAAAGCACTTTAAAAACAACCACAGTGGACCAAAGTGCTGTGGAGAAGAAAAAAAATAAAGTGCCCTAACGTCCTGGTAAGAACAACGCCTTTGTTTGGGTTCACATGCAGCTCACACAAGCAAAATACAGGAAATATTTAAGCTTTGTGCATGTGTTCATGAAGTATTAGTCAAGTTTTCTTTATAATGCTGGCTTTTTTTGTTTTTGTTATTCTTTTGATAGAAAAAATGACATATTGGGCTCATGCACCAGAATTTTCATGGTTACTGGCAGGAAAAGAAAATGGAGATTTCGAATAATACCAAATTAAAATCCCTGAAAAAAATGCAGACTTTTTAGAGACTAAAACACTTTTATGAAAGTCAACAATAATAACAACAATTCCTAAAGTTCTCAGAAATTCTCCACTAATCCACAAGTTTTTTTAGACCCCGATATCATGCAAGTGCTTCATTTTATGCTGTAATGTTGTCATCTTTCCTTTTCTTATTGAACAACAAACATCACAAGATAAAAAATCGCAAAGTTTCAACCACAAAATCTGAAGAAGTTACGTCTTACATATTTGGTAAAAATGGCGGCCATGTTGAATGTTCAGTGGCCATAACATTTTTGCGGACAACAATGTTGTTCGGTTTAGATTTAGCAGAATAAGTTTCTGTGATGTTTGAATACAGTGCTGTCATATTTAGCTCAAATATTAGTTATTATTTCCTTTGTCTCCATCCTGCCTTATCATCTGCTGTGATTTCTCTCCACGTTCTCTTGCATCAGTTTCATTTCCCTGGGGGGTTTCTTGAGGTTTCAACAAATCTTAAAGAGTTTGTTTTTGTATTGGTAAAACTTTATCCCTGTCACAAACTCTTCTGACTTGTTTATCGACCGCCCTCTGGCTGTGTTCATAAATAAAGAAAGATCAGGGACAAACATCGCCGACACGCCACGCGGAGCTAAAACTTAACTTTTAGACGGGCTTATAACGAAAACAAGATCCTCATGTCACTTGTGCTCTTCTCACATTAAAAATTCAGGATGTTTCAGACAGTTTTATACTTAATGAATTATTAAAAATGTCACAAAGATCAAATTTAACATCCCTGAACTTCACCGCAGAGGGAGAACTTGTCATAAGATCCTGAACGTGGGAGGCTTTAGAGAGGGAAGTTTGTTGAACGTCAAGTGCGGACATATTTTAGGATTTTCAGCCTGATATGATGTCAAATACTTACTCCACTCTTTACATCGTGCTACAAAATGTTTTCTACATAAACATGATGCAGCAGAATGCACAGCTTCTCTAGTGGCTCCCTAACTAATTCCTAAATGTTATTTAAAAACATTTTAACATCATCGAGCTGTAGAAATGTGCAAGTTGATGTGCAGCAAGTAAAGTCTGTGAATGTAGCTACTTAGAGAAATAGCATCTTAATGTCCTCGTGCTTTCCATATTACTGCCAATTAAGCTGATTTATACTTATTTCAATTTATCTAACCACAGTTATGAGGGTCAAACAGACAGAGATGATGGTGTCTGCAAGATTTAACCTCACATTTAAAGGAATATGCCAACTTTTTTTGTTTTTCATGACTTACCTCACTCCTGAGTCCCTGACAAGGAGATGGACACCATTCTTTGGACTGTGTGTGCAGCTAGTTAGCTTAGCTCAAACACTGGGAGTCAATGGGTAGTGCTAGCCTGCCTCTGCCTACAGTCATCAGATAAACTCTTCAGCAATTCTAAACGCTCCTGTGTCTCGTTTTTTTTTTACTGTGTTATGTTACTTATCGATTTTTAGACTAAGATTAGCACTTTATGCTATTTTCAAAACAAAAACATACGAAAGTAAAACGCAGGGCGCATCTGCAAACCACAAAGGAAGTGCTTTGTTTTGTTGACCTACTTACAGTCAGGACAAGCACACAGGACAGTATAGAGATGCTGAAGAGTTTATCTGATGACTGTAGGCATAGGCAGGCTAACACTTCCCACTGACTCCCAGTGTTTGAGCTAAGCTAATTGGCGGTGGGTTAGCTTTGTCCGTATCTTCCTTGTTCCTGCACACAGAGTCGAAAGAATGGTGTCTATCTGCGTGTCATGGACTCAGGAGAGGACAAAGTGATCAAACAGACTTTTGTTTATGTTGCTTGGCGCTGTGATATGAACCATTCTAGTGAATCTTCTCATAGGTTTGGTACTTCTACCTTAATTGAAATGTGTTCTGCAGCTCCAGGTAGATTTTTTTGGAAGTAGAAGTAGGTAAAAATGCCTCTTTTAATAAAAAAAGTTTGCAGACTTTGGATTTAGCTGGATCTTGACTTTTACTACAGCTGTTTAGTTTGTCCACAGTTGCTCAAAATCCAGCTTGATAGCCCAAAAAAGTCTTTAAAGATTGTGGTTCAGGCCCCTTAAAAGCTGCTCAAAGTCAAAACAAGCAAATTTAGGTGCATCTTTGTAGAAGTAACTTTACAATAACAGCGTTGAAAGTTGCATTGAACTTGTAATGAGTTAAATCTTGTGAAACTTTTGAAATATTACTTTATCCTTGCTGTGACTACTTCTGAATCGATTCAAGTGAAGCGATGCTCCTTCCCTTGGGCCCAAAGTTACCGAACACCATCCCTACATACAGGCAATATTTGGATGAATGATAGTCCTGCAACCTGCTGCATCAGGACTTGTTTTACATTTAATTGCTTCGTTGATGATCTCCTCATTGCAGATGTTTCAGGACAAAAGGGGTGATGATGTTTACAGTGTGCATTTGTGAGTTTTTGATTGGATGTTCTGTAAAAAATAAGGCAACTTGGGGAGTCTGTCGTAGATTTGATGAAATTGAGTGTCTGTCCCGAGGTTTTTGGAGATAAATCTGTAGATTCTTGGATGTTCATGTGTTAATTTGTAATGTCAAGGGGTCCACTGATGCTAAACTTTATAACAGCTCTGTTCTTTTACGGTGACTTAAGGCGTCAATTAGCCCTAATTCTCCAGTTTTCCTCTGAGAGTTTCAGAGTGTCCAGTGTTGGATTTCCTCCGTCCACTCGTTGGTCTGCTCCGCTGAGATCTGAGCTCTCTAAAGAAAGCAGTGAGAAGTAAGCCACTTCACACCATTTAATCACAAATCCCTCTGCTTTCTCCCCTCCATCTCTCCCTGTGTCCCCGTCCCGCAGACAGCTGAACGTCTCTCCTGGATTTCGCTGACGCTGCGCCTGGTCCCGCCTGGCCTCCTCTGAGCAGGATGGAAACTCTGGAGTCAGAGCTTACCTGCCCAATCTGCCTGGAGCTCTTCGAAGACCCGCTGCTGCTCCCCTGCGCCCACAGCCTGTGCTTCGGCTGCGCCCATCGCATCCTCATCTCACACTGCGCCACTAACGAGTCTGTCCAGAGTATCGGCGCCTTCCAGTGCCCCACCTGTAGATATGTCATTTCCCTGAGTCCTGAGCGTGGACTCGAGGGCCTGAAGAGAAACGTGACCTTACAGAACATTATCGACAGAGTCCAGAGGGCCTCGTCCTCAGCTGGGCTCCCCCTGCCGCTTCCTGCGCCCCACAGCGGGCCAAACTCTCCAAGCGAGGAAGGGAGCAACCGACTGGCGCTGGTTCCAGTCAGCGCCGCAATGTCCAGCCCCGGGACGCCCCCCGAGCCGGTCCAGTGCCAATTCTGCGAGCAGGACCCGCCGCAGGATGCCGTGAAAACCTGCGTTACGTGCGAGGTGTCGTACTGCGAGGAGTGCCTGCGGGCGACTCACCCCAACAAGAAGCCGTTCACCGGGCACAGGCTGATCGAGCCCATGCCGGACTCCCACCTCAGGGGGCTGCAGTGTCTGGAGCACGAGGAGGAGAAGGTGAACATGTACTGTGTCACTGACGACCAGCTCATCTGCTCGCTCTGTAAACTGGTAGGACGACACCGGGACCACCAGGTGGCAGCACTTAGCGACCGCTACGAAAAACTCAGGGTGAGTTTGTCTGTTTTTAATGCATTTAAAGGGACAGCATGTAAAGTTTTCACACTGAATATTCCGATTTAGTGGTTTTAAAGGTGGAAGGTGGAGGATCCCAGAAGAGGTGTGGCACAATAGTATTTATTTCTACTTTTACTTGCAAATATACCTCTAATACAAGTCAAAGTTGCTCCGTCAAAGTACTTTAGAAATTTAAAATGTCATTAGTAACAAGCTGGGTGATCATTTTGCCACTTAGCATCTCAAATGACATACTTTTGTCAGTAAATGGATTCCCCCCTGCTGCCTGTACACCTGGACTCTGGAAATGATTAATTTTTACAGGTTAAACAAGCTTTAAACGAGCATGTAAAGGTACTACGAGATATTTAGGACCCTCTTATGTGGCGTGAACAGGAGAAAATAAATGACCAGTTTAGTGGTCTTAAGGATGGTGTAACTTTTCTGTTTCTTGATCAATACAAAAGATGTTAAAAACCTCACAAATATCCATATTTATACTTCAGTGAACATTAACAACTGTAATTAAAAACTCACAGCATTTGGTTCAAGATCCTTCACTTTTCATCTTATTTCATTCTTGTGGGAAGATATTCAAATTTGCCATTACACAACGTTTCTTACACGCCATCCATCTTTGACCACCTCCATTGCTTAATTATTATTTCGAATTGGGGACTATTCAACAAAACTGCACCCCAGATTCATGTTTCCATCCACCATTTATTTAGTTTATGATGTGTTCTTATAATACATCTTATTTAAAGATGAATTCTAGGTCTTTTTTCTGCTTTCATTAGTATTAAATAAAAGACAGAGGCCTCCGTCAAAAAGTTTTGTTACGCGGAAATAAATTCAGAAAGTGAACAGCAGCATGCAGGGAATAATTTAAATATTTTTTTCCATGTCCTGGGATTAACATGGTATGGATACAGTCAAGGCTGTAACTATTGCTGCTACAAGATCAGAATAGTAAAAATATTTCCTCAAAACTCTTAATTAGTGAAAAAATTCTTTGTTTTGTTCTGCGCTTACAAGATCATAACGCAGTGTTGCAGTGAGCCATATTCTTCTGCCATGTATACACACACATATATATATATTATTTTTGTCTGTATTTTCATAAGCAGTTGCTTGATGTGGTGAATCATCATACAAGAATAACTGAACAAGATGGAAAACCACATGAATTTGCATGTAGGGGGAACGCCCCTAATATCATGTATTGATTAAAACAGTAAATCATGATTTTATTCCATGATCAAATTTCTGAAAAAAGGCTAGAAAAGCTGTTAAAAATGTGAGGAATCCCAAAAAAAAAAACCAAGAGGGCCTTTTGTTACAGCATCCCTCAATGTGTGAAGGTAATATTGTTTTATTATTTTGTAAGTTCACCAGAAAAGGCAGTTTTTATTGTACATATTCCTAAACTTTAATCAGCAGAGGTGGGCGGAGCTGACAACGTGTCTCAGTATGCTTCTCATTTTATTACTGTTCTGGTTAAGTGCACCAAAAGTTTGTTATGATAAAATAATACTGAAAAATGAACTCATATTTAACCTTGAGCCTTTACATTATTGTTAATCAAGGTTAAAGAGTTCTTCCATTATTATTCTAACACATATAATGCATTTAAAGTTTAATTTTATGCTTCTCTGCAGAATAAAATATCCTATTATCCTTACCCTGATATCTAACTCAATTATCAGCTGAGATTTTATCATCTCCCGCTGAATTATCCTCTCCCCTGAATAATTAAGTAATTAGCATAATCACTGCATCATGCCAGTGTGCCGGGGGGTTCACTGAGGCGAGCGCGCTCACAGTCAATATGCAGACTGTCATTAGTGACGAGGTATGGAGCCTGCTATGAGGTTGCAGGTTAACAAGCGCCGATTGCCCGTTGGGTGAAGGTGGGCTTAATTGAGCATGGCTATTAGAGGGTGGTGGTCATGGTCAGAGAGGCAGTGAGACTGTTACAGCAGAGCTCTGACGGGGCGAAATGGACGTCCACAGGAGGAAGGTCCTCAGTAATCGAATAATCTGGTCTAAAATAATGGAGAACTCTCTAAAGAAAAATGATTTTGTTTAGGTATAAACTTCTGCAAAGTTTGTACGTCTTCAAAAAAAGTGCACAATGAGGAAAGGCTGCCGGTCCATGGAATAATTAATGATTTTGATTGTTATGACTGATGCTGAGATCACAATTATTAAGCGCAGTTACTGATAATTTACTACACAACACTAAATTGCACCAGGAAGGCATTTTAAAGGGATATGCCAACATTTTTTGTTTTCATGTCTTGCCTAACTCCCGAGTCCATGACAAACAGATAGACACCATTCTTCTGATTGTGTATGCAGTAACAAGAAAGAGACGGGCAAACCTCACCCACCGCTAACTAGCTTAGCTCAAACACTGGGAGTCAATGGGTAGTGTTATCCTGCCTCTGGCCAAAGTCATCAGCAACCCTAAATGGAGTTTTTCAGAGACTAAGATTAGCACTTTATGTAAACTCTGAAGAAAACATTCTCGCCCTGTCTTTCAAAGTTGGCCATAATCCTTCGTACCAATCTTGTTCTGCTGTAAACAAAGGCTTTGTTTAGTTGACCTTTGCACATGCGCTCTGCGGTTTAGTTTGTATTTCTTCCGAAAATAACATAAAATGCCAATCTTACTCTATAAGTAGACTGAAGTCACAACAAGCACATAGGGTTGTTTAGAGTTGCTGAAGAGTTTATCTGATGACTGTACGCAGAGGCTGGCTAATGCTTCCCATTGACCACTAGTGTTTGAGCTAAGCTAATAAGCGTTGAGCGAGCACAGAAGAAAGAATGGTGTCTATCAGCTTGTCATGAGACTTTCATGAATCTTGAGACAAAAACATCAGAATAATTGAGAAAAAACTGAAGACTTAATATGTCTTGGATTAAAAACAACCCTATGATTTTTAAAAAGTATAAGCTGGTAAAAGTCAGTTTTAACTACGTCACAGGGCTCTTGTGAACTTCCTGGCATCATATATGATGTTTTTTTTAATATCTTTTTCCATCACAAATCCACCAGTTTGCAGCAGAAGCAGTTAAACTCGCACCATTTCAGTGTGAAGCAGTGAATTAACTCATCCAACCGCATCATTTTTCCACCTTGCTGATTATTTCACACATTACACATTTTCTTGCTGAACAAAGTGTGAGAAACCTTTCCAGAGTGTGATTTACCAAGGGAGCATTTTCACCCGTATGCTCCTGCACGGTCACTCGGAAAGTGTCGCAGCGTGTCTGTAAATGAGAGCCATGGTGTGAGCCCTGTGAGGACCAGGTTTCTCCTTCTACCAGAGGTTTGGGACACATGTTTGGGTGTGAAGTTTGTCGTGACAGGTCCTGAGAGAGAGAGCGCGGTTTTGGTGATGTCATGGAAAGAAATGGATCATAGGAAGTGGAAACTTGTGGTCAAACAGGGGCTGGAACGTGGCTCACTGAAATATTTGAGCTGAGCATGGAAATGGAGCCATCGTCACAAAACTCTCCTCAAGACATTCAAATGTGTGATATGTATTTGAGAACTGAAACTGCCATTTTTAAGATCTATTAAGGGACATGTGATACAACGTCTTTAAGCTTTAAAAGTAAAAATCCTTTAAGTTTTATCCTTTTGTTAAACAGACTTTCATGTACATGTACAAAAAACTCTCTAGGCCAATGTGTTTGCCTAATTTCAAGTCAGAAATAACTTAAACTCACGCAACAAGTCCAGATAAATATCTTACTACAAGGACTAAAAGGCAAAAAATAAGGCACTGAATTGCTTGTAAATATCTGCCAATGAAACAAGCAAAGTTTGACTCGGTGAGGGTCTTGAATTGACGTTTAATATCTACTCTAGATAGAACATTTCATTTCAAGACTCCCTTCAAGATAAATTTGGCTTTTCTCATTGGCAGTTTATTTGACTTTTTAACAAGCAACTCAGGCAACCTTTGTCCAAGAGGCTCCATGGCCTTGACCTTTGACCACTGGAGCAGGGTTTGGGATAAATCCCTGTTTTCAGGTTTTGCCTGGTGTCATAAACACACACCATGGATCAGAAAGTTGCAAAAAACAAACAGCAACTGATGATTTGAAGCATATATTTGAGAATGTGCTGTTCTGAAAAACCTCTTCTGATAATTATTTCAGGAAGACGTGCATAAACTTTCAAAAAGCTGCTAATGCACCCTCGTCCCTTTTCTGCCGGTTGGCACCCTTTTATTATCCGAGCCATCCAGCTTCCGCTCTCGGGCTCCGTGCCCTTTATTATCACGGCGGATGGGAGCATCTGCACCGTCTTATCTTGCGTGTTTCAGCAAATTTAAGCAGAGAGGAATAATTAGCGAGGAAACCACAGGTCAGTGCATCATCTAATTATCATGCTTCTGTTTCTGCCTCCATTCATCCGGAGAGAGAGCGGAGCAGGTCGGCGCACACTGAAGTGATCATACAGGCTAATTATCAACTACCACACGGAAATTACACCAAGAGGCAGCTTTCTACCAACTCTGACATCATTGAAAGTTTAGAAAATATAAGCCATGTTAGCAAGAAGCTGTCGTTCATCACATCATGCATCAGGAGACACATTTTGATTCTACCTTCTGTACTTAGCACACAGTACATGTGTTCTCCTGCTCGAGTCGATCTTGATTAACATTAGCGATTGCATGAGAGGGTCCAAATGTAAAGCACAGGTGCAGCTAGCATGCAATTCACCCTTTGTTAACTCCAATTAGACTGAATTTTAATGAACTGCCTCAAGACTTAATGTGTACATTCATCCCTGGTAGTTTGTTTACAGTTTGAGAGGCTTGATTCAGACATTAAACATGTCCTACAACAGCTGCTGGTTACGCAGATTATCTCTGAACAGAAGCTTGAATTAAATCTATTCATCTTTCTGCTTCATCCAAATGAATGACAACAAAAAATCTGATTTATGTTGCACTCAGAGGGGATTAAAATAGCTAAAGAAGTGGTGCTAAATTACAAAGATAACTAAAAAAGCCTCTGCCAAAGCAATATTCACTTTATGTACTCAGAGGACAGTTTAATGCTCATGGGAGGGAGCTTTACATTATCAAAATAAAGTTTTATACCATCCTAAGAATGGCTTACAAGTCTGAGCTTTGAGTGCTCAGAATAAAATGGTTGTGTGTGTGCTCACATCAAAGTTTTCACTGCTTGTAATAGATTTTTATGAGCCAAAAACAAAGTTTTATCAGCTATAAGAGTTTTATGTGCTCGAAAAACAATTTTACAAGCTGATGACAAAGCTCACAAGAAAGTTTTACAAGCACATTAGAGAGTTTTGTATCTTGAAAGAATGTTGTACAAGCCGATGACATAGCTAAAAAACCTCACAAGAAAGTTTAACAAGCTCTTTGGAGGTCTATGTGCTGAAAAGAAAATTAAGGACGCCGATGGCAAAGCTAAAAAAAGCTCACAAGAAAGTTTCACAAGCACATTAGAGAGTTTTACATCTTGACAGAAAGTTTTACTAGCTGATGACAAAGCTAAAAGAGCTCACAAGAAAATATTACAAGCTCTTTGGAGATTTATGTGCCAAAAAGAAAATTTTACAAGCTGATGACGGAGTTAAAATAGCTCCCTGGAAAGTTTTACGAGCTGATGATGAGGTAAAGGTTGTGTGCTTCTAATTTGTGGTGTTGCAATATAGTTTCAAATGCTCTGAAGAGTTATATGTCCTCACAAGAAAGTTCTACATGCCTATTAGGAAGTTTTTTCTGCTCACATGCATGATTGATTAGCGCAAGCGTTTTGTATGGTCACAACACAATATTTTGTGCTTAAGAGGATTCTACCTAACCATTTCTGTTTAGGTATTATTAACATCAAGGTTTTTATGCCTGTGTCTACAAATAAAAGACTTAACGGCATATTATGGAGTTTTACTTGCTGAACAGTAAGTTTGGCATCATTGAAAGACAGTTTTGTTTGCTCTTGGTAAGTTTTTACCTTCAAATGAGAGTTTTGAGAATGTTGTGTTCTCCAAAGAAACCTCTTTGTGAGTTCTGTGTTTTTACAAGAAAGTTTTACTTGCTAATAAGAAAGTTTTGCATTGTCTCTAAAGCGAGTTTGGTGTTTAAAAAAGTACACCAACAAGGAAAGTTTTGCGTTGTGTTTGCTTATGAGTAAACTGTGAGTGCTACAACGTAATCAGAAAGTTCAATAAGACGAAAGCTCATGAAGGTAAATGCGCCCAAAAGCTTCATAAAACTTTGAAAAATCACCAGATCACATCACACGACGGCCAAAGGACCAAACAGTGAATTCTATACCACAGACTGGCACCAACGGATGACTGCAACAAACTTTCTTGTGCAAACACAATATTTTCTAGTTAAGTCCTTCAAACTATTGCACCCAGCCTGAAAAGAGATATGAATGATGCATCACAACCTCGCTCATCAGGAGTAAAAGTTAAAACCTGCCAGTTAGTCTCATTCACAGCATGAGTTCCCCTGAAAGTCCAGATCAGAATGAATAAACCATACCCTGTCGTCTGTAACTGTGAGGACAGGCTGAGCAGCTTCAGAACTTGTAAGCATCATCTTCATCTCTCTGAAAACACGCAAACTTAAGCATGCTTGTCTGCACACACATGCACCACAGACCTGCCCTCAAACTCACAACATTCAACAGAAAGTCTCAGACATGGAAACTAATTGGTCTTTTTTTGCTCAGAGTTCGAGGGGATTTCACCAAATGTTAAGCCCTCATGTTTGCCAGCTGGCACATGACGAGAGTTTAATACCGAACGAGGATAAGACGCTGTTAGCCTGGAGCTGACCTCCACAGAATCCAGACATTAAAAACAGAGGAGTGTAACACAGAACGATTTTGTATTTAAAGTAGATGAAGAGGCTTTTAATTCACGACGCTTTGGTGCCCCCGTGGACAAAAATGGCACTGCAGGTGATGCAGAGTGACATTTACAACTAACAAGTCATCAGCTGTCAAAGTTAAAAATAAAACCATGTGGCATTTTGTGCTAAATAAACTGTTTAAAATGTAAATAAAAACAGAACACAATGATTTGTAAATCATTATCAATGTATAATCACTTAAATATCCTACAAAGACAAGATATTTCATGTTCAAACTGATTAACTTTATATTTTCTTTAGAAATATTCACTCAATTTGAACTTGAGGCCTACAACATGTTCCAAAAAAGCTGGGACGGGGGCAACAAAAGACTATGAAAGTGAAATAATGCTCAAAAAACACTTGGTGAACAGGTTAATGTGAAACAGGTGAGCGCCATGATTGGGTATTCTCAAGTAAGGAAGGGGCGAGGTTCACCACTTTGTGAGCAAATGTTGCACCAGTTTAAGAACAATGTCATCATCTACAGTCTATGATATCAACAAAACATTCAGGGAATCTGGAGAAGGTCAAAAACCCATATTGAATGCCTGTGACCTTCGATCCCTCAGTCAGCGCTGCATTAAAAACCAGGATCATACTGTGAAGGATATCACCACGTGGGCTCAGGAACACTTCAGAAAACCATTGTCAGGTAACACATTTTGTCGCTACATCTACATTTCAGACTGTTTTTGGACATCACGGATGCGGTGTCCTTCAGGTTAGCCAGCATCTGTGATGGTATGGGGGTGTGTTCGTGCCCATGGCATGGGTAACTTGCACATTTGTGAAGGCAACATTAATGCTGAATGGTACATACAGGGTTTGGAGCAACATATGCTGCCATCCATCTTCTTAAAGGATGTCCTTGCTTATTTTAGCAAGACGATGCCAAGCTACATTCTGCACGTGCTACAGCAGTGTGGTTTTGTAGCGTGTCAATCTTTTTTGCACCACCCTCTCTCTTCATCGCCCACTGCCTCTGTTTTCTTGTGCCTACTCGCAACTTCATACTTCATATCCCACACCAGTATAACACTCTTATTGTGGAATTCTAGACTGGTTATGGTTTACGACAGGAACAGATGAGAGGAATGTGATCATCAGTGATTCCAGGGTAGTCTGGGTATAGGCCTGTAATCACCAGATGACTCCTTTTTTAAAGGAATCACTTGAGCTCTTTTCCATCAAAAATTTGGGTTCAACCTTTATTCTAATCTCAGTTTTCCATAATGAAGTGCAAGTTTGATCTGTGCTACGGGCTCAGATACGTACCAGTTATTGCCTTATTTAGATTTATCAAAGCTAGATAAAATTACAAGAGCCTAACCTAAAGATTTCAATAATTTAGTATCAATAAAAGTCCAGAAAGCAGCAAAATAGACCCAAACATGATTTATATCCCTGCAGTTCTCTCCTGCTTGCCTTGTTTTGCTGCATCTTCAGTGTAAGTGGTGCTTTAAATACATCGCAGCCTCGGGCGAGTTTCTGCTTCAAGTAGAAGGCTGCGTTCTGTACATGTCAGTTCACTTAACCTTAATTTGGTAAACAGTTTCTTCCTCTTTTTTGTTTCTAAATCTCCATGGGATCGTTGCATAAGACAGAAGAAGAAGCGTGATGTAAACACACATGAAACCTGACAGAGACTAATCTGATCTTCAATTATGACTACGTCGTGATATGATCACAATTAATGTTAAACTTTCCACGAAAAATTACATGTTTGGTTAAAATAGACACAATGCTTCCACGAGGTATACAGTCAAGCTTCTCCATCCCTATGATTTGACAATGAAAGTACAATGAGGGTCAGGAACAAGGCCTGGAGTGGTTTTTGTGCTGGTATTCTCATCCGTCCATTAAATCAACACTTAAGGTCACAAGTGTGTAAAGCTTTGAAAACATTCATGGTTTTGTGGAGCAATCGTGATTAAGGAATGATCATGATGCCCTTTGTGTTTTGGACTCAGACCTTCATAGTTGAATTAAGTTGTTATATTTTTGCAAAGTTTGGGGAAAATTCTTCAGTGTTGTTGAGATATAAAGTTCACAAGCAAAGCATGAGCATGAAAAGACTATTCGTGTTAAGTCTGGAGAAAATATAGGAAGAAAAGTTCTTGGGATATTGTGTTAAGCGCTGATATTTGTGACTTGGACGTAGGTATGCATACCTGAAAAAATGATGCCTCGGCCTTAGCTGCTGGCAGGAGATCTTAAAAGTTGATCTACTGAATTATTTTCTAACTAAACTTTGCTGAGTTTAAGCTTTTAGAGGGGAAGCTTTTCAACATGGCACACTGTCAGAAAAAGTCTCCATGGCTTCTAATTACAACAGCGAACAACCCAAGAGCACTTGAATATTTATACGGTACAACACATGTGATTTTTAATTCATAAAGACTGAAACTTTAGGGGAACAAGCTCAGGCACAGAGGCTCTTCCCCCCTCTGTTAGCCAAACGGTAACAAGTTAAAGTACTTGAGATGTTACAGATGGTCCTTTTCATCCTCAATTTTCCACAGATTCGATGTTTTCTTTCATTTTCAAGTCTGACAACTTCAAACCATTTTGGTCGCATTTTCCGCACCATTTCATGCATATCGCTCTTTTCCCTGATCCGCAGGAATTTGAGATATCCTTACTTGGCACAGGGAGAAGGGAAAAAAAATATCAGATGATTGGAATTTTTTTTTTTTCTGCAGCAGCGGCGGTGTGTCTGATAAGAGCCGTGGAGGTTATTGTGGGAACACCCATCCTTTTTGGGAGATAAAATTACCCCCCGTCACAGGAAATTGACTGAGAAGGCGGATGGAAATAGCTTTTAAAGTCCTTGGCGGTGGGCGTGCGGGGAGAGAACCTTGAGGATAAAAGATGCGAGCTGCTGTTTGTGTGTTTGCTGCTTCAAATCACAGGTTTCGTTGTGTACCTGTGGTAATACATTTTGGTTTAATCAGCTGTCCTCATGTTGAAACATACTGTGCTTGTCAAGTGGAGACATGCACAATAAAACACAACATTACTGATAAGCACTATGTGTACCTGTTTGTCCTCCAGCCCCCTTCACCATCCATCTTTCACATCCTAAATACACATTTTCTCTTGCTTACTGCCTTAATGTAGTCCACGCTGTTGTGTTGACAATCTCCACCTTTAAATTCAAACTTTCACAGATGTCCTTAAATGTGACTAAAAGAGCAATATTGACTCAAAAAGCTTGCCAGTTGCCCTTGCTGCACCTATTTAGATATGTCCTCATTTATGCAAAATGACAGAAAATAATGCTGTTGGAGGTGCTGTGTTATATAAACATACAAAAGTGCAGATAAGGATGGTCTGAAATGACAAAAAAGGACATTAAAGCTCTCTCTCAGATGAGCTCCCTGTGCAAATAATGCAAAACTTTGGCCGTTGGGGTGCTAAATCCAGTTGAAAACAAGTCAATTTGATAGGAAGTACATTTGGAGGCCACCATTATTTCAACTGATGGATCAAATATGATCCATTTTTGCAACATAACTATCAATAATTGATCAGCACACTTGAAACTGGAGTTACCACCATTGTTTGTAATTTTTTGGTGCCGTGATATAGATCTAAAAGTCACAGTCATCCCTAGTTTCAGACATTTGGTGTTAATGTGCTTGCCGGTTCCCCACCAATAGCTCCAACTACCTGCTGCTTCGGCAGGTCAATAAAAGCAGAATAACAGACTGATTTGTGACACAAACTGCTCAATTAGAGGCCCTCTACAACATGTTAGGCAAAGAAACACATGCACCCATGTGTAGCTCAGTGTCTTTACATTAAACATAAGTTACAGCACAGCATTGTGGTAAAGCTGTGCTTCAAATATCAACTAATTAAGCAAGCTTGCAGGCCTTGCTCTTATTTTGCCTGTAGTTTTATCACAGCCTGTGCTGAAACAGATCAAATCTGTCTGACTTTATCTAAAGCTGAAGTTTTGCTCTCCGTTAAAGCAGTAAAAAGCTGCTTAAAGACCTATATTCAACTATTTTGGAGCTTTATATACCCTTTAGAGTATTGAACGTGTCTCCCTGCATGATATAGGACGACTATGAACAAGACAAGAAGTCTGTTGTATCAGGACTTCTCCCTTTCCCCATGTTTATGGTACCAGTAGCTGCTTGAGCTGCCCTGAATAGAGGTACTACTGCATTGTTTTATACTTGTTTTGTCAGCAGTTTAAGCCCACTTTTTAATTTAGTTTTAGTTAAAACCTTTTGCCTAAAATACCTTTTAGTTTTAGTCATTATTTAGTCATCTGAATCGTTTTAATTGTAGTCTAGCTTTAGTTGATGTAATTTCACAACATTTCAGTCGATGAAATCTGCTGTAAATTTAGTCGACTAAAATATGAAGTGTAAAGTGTAAAGCATTTTTTGTTAATGCAGTCACCTTTATTTAGGCTACCTGGCAGAGCATCTCAGTTCCTAAACAAGCTAAGGCAGCTGTGATTGGATGTCCCTCTTAACTCATCCAACCTTTCCACACAACCAAAGTAGCTGTGATTGGATATATTCCTAACTTGTCTCGACTTTCTACATGACCAGATAAGGTCTGATTGGTTAAGTCTCTGTCAAACATTTTAGTCTAGTTTTTATTTGCTGATGAAAATGTCGGTGAATGTGCTCTTGTTTTTTTACGTTTTAGTCTAGTTTTCGTGAGGCGAAAAAAGGTTGTTGACAAAAACTATGATTAAAATTATTAGTCTGCAAAATTAACACTGTTGACAACATGGTGCCTCAAAAGGTCTGAAGAGATGAGTGAATTCTTGGACCTGATTTTTGCTGGTCGTAACTGTTGCCAGGACACGTTTTTTTAAGTTTGTTGTCTGAGCTAAGACAGCCTCTTCTGAGCAGGCCTGAAACAGAGGGGTTTATGGGCATGCTACAATCAAACACTGTGTGGATTTTGGAGTAAGAAACTTCAAAATTGTGTTTTTCAGACAGCTGGGACCAAAGTTAATTTGACCTTTGGAGGAAACGAGTTTTAAGAAAGACCTCCAAAATGACTAATGTTAGTCTGAGTCTTTCATCTAACAGAGCTTCTCAGATCTGGCTACATCAGGCTACACCTTTTATCAAATCCCCACCAGGGCCGCCACCATCTTGATATTTCCACCTCTTCAAAGTTGAGCTCTGTAGTTTAAGGACGGCAAATGTCTCCATATTTGTTCAACACTTACTTAAAAGCCCCAGTTTGTTCTCATTCAGTAAATAAACTGGTTTCAAACAAAGACTGCTCCATCTTCAGCTGACGTACGGTAAATAAGATCCACTATCTAAGAACTTACAGCTCATTGTGCAGCACTTTCTCTCCTCTCTATCTGTGCTGAGTGTTCCCTCTGCTCAGGGCCTTCAGGTCTCTCAGTCAAACACAAACACAATCACACACTCTCCATCTTCACCCAATCTCCTCCAGCACAATGCCCCGTCCCTACTTGTTTCTCTTTATCATCTCCATTGTGCTTTGCTGTTGATTCTGGTATTCTTTGTCTCCTGCTGAGGTCATCTCTGTTTCTCTCAAGCACATTGTTTCGTATCTATAGAGAAGAATCGAAGCAGAAAAATGGATGTCAGGAAGACGTATTGCCACCCTGAGAGAAGTATAAAGCAGCAGATGCAACAACAGCATAGCTGTGGGAGATAAAGCTGATTTGGGAGATTGTAAAGTTGGGAGGAAAAACTGTTAGACACCCAAAATGAGTGTAAATCACTTAAGTTTCGTATTTTTGTCCAGCCAGTTTTGTAAACCTTTGGCAACCCATTCTGTCTTACTGTAGAGCTTTTATGCCCACCTTTTTCCTCCGCAAAAAATCAGTAAGAAGTGAGAATTATTGGCAACTTTAAAAGACTATCCAGCTCAGAAACTGACAACTCACATCCTTTATGATCAAACACCCTGCTAATGTGATATGCAGATGACACTGAGGTTTACCTGCAAAAAAAAAAAAAGGAGATAAAACAACCAAACGTGGTACACTGTGTGGTTTAGACCTATAAAAGTTTGATCTGAACAGAGAGGGTGATGTTTAGAGATTAGAAAATATGCAGAGTTTGCATTAGTGTCAAAAAAATAACACTTGGAAGAGCATCTGAGTGGAGCATGCATGATTAAAAGCAGAAGGATCCAGCTGTTCTTTCGTAAAAACAGCCTATTAGTTGCCACATGTTACCAAAATAAATCTTATATTTAGAGCATATTTACTTTGAAAGCATCTTTTCTCTCTGCTGCGCTGCCACAGCTGAGTCATAGAGGGAATTTTCCTGCTGTTATGAGATTCATTGTTTGGATTTTTATAAGAGAAAGGCCACTTTGCCTCAGTGTTTCTGTACTGTTGAATAATTGCGCTCAAAAGGGCAAAAAAACATTAGACAAACCCAACGTCAAAGGTTATAGGTCAAGGTTTTCTTTTTCAGGGCTCAGTGTTTTGCAGATGTAACCAAGATGTCTTTGTTTGTGATATTCAAGACAACAAATACTTTAAACAATCATCATTACAGGCCACACATAAATGAAGTTAGCAATGATCTAACCCTGGAAACACTTTATTTATTCAAAAATGTTGGTTCCTGAAATCAAGAAAGGCCAAGGTCTCTTCTGCAAGTTATTTAATTTTCAGGTTTCAACATTCCCGAGCAGAAGAACAAGACACCTTTGACTAAACTCTTTTTAAAAAATACCCCTTAAAATGCTCTGTTTTTCACTTCCTTGGGTTTATGATGTCATAGATATACAGCCTCCACCTTCATGTATGTTTTCTGCTTGTCAAAGGCATTCCTTTTTTTTCTGTTGATGTCTTGCCTCATTCCCGAGTCCATGACAAGAACATAGACACCATTCTTTCGCCTCTGCGTACATTAACAAGAAACAGATGGGCAAAGCTAACATACAGCTTGTTAGCTTAGCTCAAACACTGAGAGTCAATGGGTAGTGTTAGCCTGCCTCTGCCTACAGTCATCAGATAAACTCTTCAGCAACTCTAACGCTCCTGTGTGCTTGCTGTGGTTTGTTTTGTTTACCGTGTTATGTTGAGTTATCTTCTATTATCATCGTATTATCTTCTTCTACTCATAAACTGAGGCTTTGTTTTGTTGACCTTATTCCACGGTGATTTGCGCTAGAGATGTTACATCATAATACAAAAATCAGAAATCCTCAAGTGGGTTTAATCGATGCCAAAAACACCTTATGTATCAAATAAGATACAAAAAATATGTTAAATTTCATGGTATTTTGATTTTTTTGGACTTCAGTAGGAAGTGAAATAAACATTTTAGCTCCAAAAATTAGAATTTTCCGGGTATAATTTGTGTTTTTCAGGGTTTAAAGGGTTACATGCAAATTGCCTGCAAATTTACATTTTGCAACAAGCACACAGGAGCGTTTAAAGTTGCTGAAGAGTTTATCTGATGACAGAGGTAGGCTAGCTCTACCCATTGACTCCCAGTGTTTGAGCGAAGCTAACTAGCGGTGGGTTAGCGTTGCCCGTCTCTTCCTTGTTACTGCGCTCACAGTCGAAAGAATGGTGTCTACCTGCTTGTGGGGCAAGACACGAAATGTCAAAGACAGGAAATGATGTAAACAACCTCTAAGATTATTTGCTACATTCATGACATGACAGGTGTTTGGCTTAAAAAGTTGCTTGTAATAAGAAATAAAAAAGGTTGCATAAAATGACATTATTCTCAAAGTCTTCAAGACATGTCTTCTGCCCCTTCTTCCCCTGGATCTCAAAGATTTTAGTGTATTCAGCTCTGTATGCCTGAAAACTCATCAAACCAGCATGACTCGGCTTAGTCAGTCCAGATTAATTCTCCACAAACACTTGTTTTTGAAGCAAGAACGAGGGAGATCCAGTTTGGACCAGACAGACTGAGAACTTCTGCAAATAAACATACAGGATGATTGACAGATGATCACGGGCATTGGGACAGGAAAGATTTATTCTGGTTGGCAATGTGGACGCTGCAGATGAGCTTTAACCCTTTTGTGTTCGATCCCGGCCTCCCACGCGCACTGATAAAGACACAAAGAGTGACGGGTGGATGTTTCCAAATCCCAGAGCTGCTGTTCTGCTCCCTTAAGTACATGTCACATTGATTCTGTACTGAAGATTGTGCATGCAAGCCAGGATGTTGAGTTTGCTTTTGGTTTGTACACCACTTTGTAATTTCACATGAGCGTTGGAGTATGCATGCTGCAGACTTGCTGAAACATTGGAGTCCTTCTGTATGAGGGTTGGGTTTATTTTTATCTCCATGCATGAAGTGATACATTCCTGTCAGGAGACCTTTATGCTGCTTTTCTCTTTTGTGTGTCATGGCCGTATTAAGGCCATCCATTAAGCCGCTGGTGTCATGAAAGAGCGCACACACAAAAACGCACAAATCCCAGCGCCTTTATGTGTGCTTATACCGTCGCTGTTTATTCAATATTCCCTCTGGGGGGGCGGAGCAGGGGGGCTCATTTTTAATCCTCCATGTAGAACCAGGGCCTGGATTTGTTGACAAGCTGCACAACAAGGTTGAAGATACTAGCTTGTTGACTTTCTCTGGAGATATTTTCAGATTCTTCTGGTATTTCTGCATGTGGCTTTTGCTCCCTGGCCTCTTGTTGGTTTTTGGGACGTGCAACAAAATCCTCAAATTTGCAGAGTCAGAGCTCAAATTCCAGCAGAAAACACTTTCAAATAGGACACTGGAGACGCAGCATCAGAGCAGCTTAAGCACGCTCCGTTTGGCAATAACATGACGGTCGTAGAAGTAAAGGAGACAGCTTGAGCTCGGGTGGATAAGAAGGGGGAAAGAAAAAGGAGGAAGGATTGAGGGAGGGGACAGAGCTGACGTCCCATCACCTGGTTGCTGGTTCGTTAGCCGAAAGCGCTTCTCCTGCTCCTGCTGCTGCTGCGTGCTCTCATAGGGGAGAAAGCTTTTGAAGCCTAATTTGCCGCTTGGCCGAGTTTGCGCATGGCTTGCTGCTCAGTGGAGTGGCTGTCCCAGTCACATCCTCTGCTAGAGTAGGATCCTCGGTCGGTCGGAGGCTCAGACGGGGCAAGGATGAGGCGGCAGTACAGGGAAGAGGGGTATCACCAGCGCTCAGAGGTATGTGGAGACAAAAATGCAGGTCATGCCAAAGCTCATGTGAGGAGAGTTAAGGATTTTGCTGACTTTTTATGAGGAATTTGCACTTTCTTCTCATTCTGCTTCATTTTGTCTAGACTGATTGTGATTTACAACTTTTTTAACCAGTGCTTTGTGGTATTCTGAGCCTTAAACTTGGGAGATAATTGTGGGAAAGTTGAGATAGGATGACGCTCATTTTCCAGGGTTTTAATGAATCTTCATGGAAAATTTGATTTATTCTTCCAGCTGTGTTTTGCGTTGTCTGCAAGGGATTTGCTAGACAAAATGTTTTGTTGGCATTTAATGTCTTTTACCTCCTTAACTAAAGGCTGAAAATTCAGTGCAACCCTTGTTCTCTGCATCTACTTCTTCCTTACTTCTCATTTTTCTCCATTCTGTCTTTTCTGTTTTTGCTACAGCAAGCGTTGGACTCCAATCTGAGCAACTTGATCAAGAGGAACAACGAGCTGGAGTCGCTCATGGGGAAACTCATCCAGACCTGTCAGCATGTCGAGGTGAGTCTTCACAAGTGTCACTGCTGACCTATTTATCTATTTAGTTATGTTTTATGCTGACAATCTGCCTTGCTTCATGTTTAGTGCCACTGTACGTGCAAAGAAAACAACATTAATTTGTTTTATCTTTGCTGTTGGTAAAGGAAAGATTAAGGTTTTATGTTGACCATCTGCTTTCTTACATTTTATTCTTTATTTTAAAGCACTCTTTTTTAATTACAAATTTCCTGTCAGGGACAAGAAAATTCTGTTAACCAACTTTGTCTTGGTTTAGGATTAAGATGAGTGATCTTTAGCTCAGCATGTAGCTTTAACAACAGTTAAAATTAGGAGAAGAGTCTTTGCTGTGCCCAAATTTGCATATTTTCACTCTTTTCATGCTAATTGTGGCATCAAATGGAGTTAGTAGTACCTTCTTAAATAGTAGTTTGCAGTTTGTGACAGAAGAAATTTCCTGATGTTTTAGTCGTCCATGTCAAAATACTTTATGGTTTTCAGGCTGCCTGATAGCAGATATTATCTTATAGGCATTACGACAGCTAAAGTAAAAGTGCTTTAATGCATTTTAATTGTTTTTAATATCACCCAAACAGCTTTATTATTAACAAATTGTATTTAATCTTGATGAACACAGTTCACCGAAGTAGTGTTGCGCTAGCTTGTTGTTAGCTTTGTCATTAAATCTTAGAATGTGAATACAATAACATCTTAAATGATTGTGTTATTTTAAAACTAAATTATGAAATCCAAGCAGTCTTGTGCACCTTTATTAAAAACATGATCTTAAGCTTAGCAGGTTGCTTTCATAATGTGTCAGGACTTAGAAAAGCAAGTGTTAGCTTAGCATGAAGCTATAAAGATCATTAAAAGCTGATAAAAGTAAGCTAATCCTTGGAGAAGCACATAGACAATGGTTCAGATCTGACAGATGTGAACTTTAGCTTAGCATGTCACTTTCTGAATAAATTAAGACCAAGACATACTAATAATTGGATCAATACTTATGAAGCTAAATTATCTAAGAATTATTCTGTTTTTTTATTTCCAAAATAAGGAAAGAAAAGATTCATGCAATACTTATTTTTGATTTTTAGGGGTTATTGGACTAAAGACTTCGCTTTGGGAATGCTTACAAACAGGAAAATGGCCAACTGATTGATGACAAAACAAAAAGTAATCACTGAGGCTTTATTTACAAAAATTGAGTCCTTATTCTCATTCAGATACAACAGTATATGGGAGTCACTCTAAAGGTTTAAGAAATAATGATGGGTAAATTCAGAGTAATTTATTTACATCATTAACGTTGGAAATGGATGATTATAAAACCTTTTTTTTTTCCCTTGCTAGAACTTTCAGCATGCTAACACTTTGAGTTAAATTTCTTGTTTACTTAAGACTTTAATTAAAAAAAAAAGATTGATTTTCTAAAATCACTGTCACATCTAAAGCCAGGTAGACACAGCTTGGTTTGGGAGTGAATTTTCAACATTACCACATTTTTTATTTTATTTGTTTGCTTTTACACGTCAGACCAGAGCCCATCAAATTTTTTATGACGTAGCTTCCTGCCACTAGATGAATCTGTAGCTTCAGCCATTGTTCCTGCCATACAGCCTATTGATGAACTATGACCCTTAAATACACAACCAGCAAATGAGGGATGACATTGTTACGCTTGAAGCAGTTTGGCAGTATTCTGCGTGATAAAATCAAGACAAAGTTGAATAAGACTGCATCAGATGTCAAAGGCATCTTCAGTCGTCTTGGTGTTGATCTGTTAGGAGAACCAAAGGCTGGGGGTGCTAGCAATGCTAAGTTAGCCACATTCTGCTTTATATCGTCAGTTAATGCTACGTTAGCTTGTTTATTTTTCTGATATTTGGACAAAATTAACACTGCTTTAACGAGAACCAAGGTCTCTCTGTTATCAAGTGGACCAGAGTTTGTTTGTTGGTCTGCACAAAAGTTGATGTGATTGTTTACCTCCACCAAGATCTTTCAGAAAGGCAAAACAGAGTTCATTTGGTCTGAAGTAAACATGTTAACGATGTCAGCAACTTAAAAATGAACAGATTTTAAAATTCTTTTCAGTTTCTTAGAGATGACATTGTGTTCATAAGTGTGAATTTTCTGTAATCCTGTCTGCATCTTTTTGAATTATTTGTGAGCTGGTGCCCTGGGTGCTCCTGTTTCCTGGCATATTTTATTAAAGATTTAATGTAAGTGTGAATGTGAAAGCAGAACTTTAGAAAGGCAGAGATGTTGGTAATTAAACATGCAGTGAAAGAAGAAGACAGAACCACTGCTTCAGCATCATCCCTCTGCCTCTAAAACATTTCAGTAAAAACTGTCTTATTTCATTTTCCAATTACTCCACATCTGTCTCTCATCTCCTGTGTCTTTAATCACCGTAATAACTGTGTGTGAATGTCTATTCCTCGCTCAGCTGAAGGCAGTTTCTTGCTAAGCCTTGCATGTTCCTGCAACGCTGGCCCACTAAGAAGCTTTAAATAAAGCAATGCCACAGGGTTAAAAGGCTGCGACATCTTGCAGCAGAAATAATGGAGAGCAGCCTCTCTGCCTGGCAACCTTCACAAACTGCAAGGAAAAGAGGATTGCGATTTACTGAGCAGATTTATGTTTCTTTCTTCAGCAGAACTGTGCACATTTGTGCCAACATCACGCAAAGATGTTTACCACGAGCATGCTGGAGGGGGAGATTTGATGATGCAGGAATTTTAAATATGGAAAAACATGATTGGATCGCTTCAAGAAATCACCAAAGCATAACAAAAATGCACCGGCACAATATTTAAAATATCATTAATGAATAAATGATGGGTCTACTACAAAAGATGCTTGACCTGCTTCCCCCCAAGTGCATTATGGTCACAGGTTTACGTGCAGTACAGTTTCAGAGCCTCGGAATAGCTGGAGGAGCGTACAGTGATAGCTTGTTGTCCTCAAGTGAGAAAAGTCACGAACAGGGGGCTGAACTTTCACGGAAACGAACACGGCAGACCACGAGAGGCGTGAAAGCCACGGTGCTAAAAGAGAGCAGGTCACGGAGGAGAAAGCTCCACACCAGCTGCTTTTTTATGAATATTTCACTTCAGATTAATCTACTCTGAGGCTTTTACTGAAATGACTGCTTTGAAACTCTGACACATGAAGATTGATAAAACTTTGGGCATATTTTATTCAGATTTAGGCAGTCCATGATTCATATCCTGACTGATTGAAAGTGGCAGAAATGGCAGCATCCCTTAACCCTGATTAACTATTCAGAAGACGTCACATTAAGCACATTACTTGAAAAAATAGATCATAAAAATCATCGTCATCAAACAACATTTTTCACCCACTCACTTCTTCATTTATGTTGTAAGATAGTTATTAAAATTAAGAACTCAGGAGCTTTTAGATTTTTCTAAAACACTCAGCAGCTTTAGATGAATCTGATGTGAAAAATTAAAAACAAAGATTAAAAACTATAAGGCTTCAGAAAGCACAAACCTCTGCCAGGGCTTTTCCAACACTGTCCAGCGAGTTATGGTGAAAGGTGAAAAGCAGGCCACATCCAGGTTCACTCACTGGCAAAAACTAATCACTTCTTCCTTGTGCCATGACTGACACTCCCTGAAAATGTCATCAAAATCCACGCATCACTTTTTAAACCTCATTGGCGGAGGTACCAAAATGTTGTGCTTCCTCAAAACGAACCAACGGAGTCTGAACTTGTTTACAGACATTTTGTTCACACAAAAGAACAAAGATGATGCTTCACGACAATAAATTTTCACCAGTGACCCGTGAAATGTAGCAACATAGGCTTGACGTTAAACTGCAATCCCCATAATGCCGTAAATTAATGGGATTTGCCATTACAAACTTCGATGTTTTGTTGTGATATCAGCACCAAAATGTAATGGATTCTTCCTTGGACCAAACTGTACCTCTGGTACAGTTTTCATGTAAATCCATCCAGTGGTTTTTGCGTAATCTTGCTAACAGACTAACGAACAGACAGACCCCACAAGCTCCTTGGCGGAGGTAAAAATCTAATGGTGGGTTCTCAAGATGTTGGGCTCACTATCAAGGGCCAAAAATGAGACTTGATGAGTTTATGTTTGGCCTTTGACCTTCAAACTGAGTCATAGTGGACAATTGTGCAAAGTTTAGAGGAAACCCCTTTATGTCTTCGAATATTGCACTGATAGGTAAGCATGAAGTTGAACTATGACCTGTGACCTTCAGAAAGAAATAAGTTTGACTTGGACTCATGGTGGACATTTGTTAATTAGGACAAACCTAATCATCGGTTCTTAGAGGATATAGAGTTATAAACAAAGGATGAACACAAGGCTCAACTTCATCTTTGGTTGTTTAAAGTCTAAGTAGTTCAGTTAAAACAAAATCATGCAGGGTTTGAAAGTAATCGAATTACCCGGGTTCCAACACGTCCTGGAAAACCTGGAAAACTTGGAAAATGACTGACCAATTTTCCAGTCATGAAAAACATATGCAAAGTGAGGAAAAAAGTCAAATGTCCTGGAAAATCTTGAATTGTCCTGTAAAAATAATTATCTTCCTTCTACCTTTTTATTGAACGAAAATCAAACGTAGGAGAAGAAGCAAAAATGTACTCGGCAACTAATGCACACTGAGCCATAAAATATGAGTCGATAAAAAAATGCAAGTTAAGGAATAAAATATAAAAACTCAAAACAATGACAAAAGAAATAATGAAAAATGGCAAAATAAAATTTAGGCTACTTAAACAGTTAACCAACCAAATACATATTTATAAAAAAGCTGAGTAAATACAGATTAAACAATAATTCTAAACCATAAATTTGTAATAGTGAGACACTACATGAAAGCCAGACTAAAAAGATAGCTATAGACAATGTTCATGCCCGAGAGTTAGAAATAAATAAATCTTAAGGGGGTGAAAATGTCCTGGAAAATGATTTGAGTGGGAACCCTGATCACAATGACCTTAAACTGTCAGAGTGAATATTTGTTCAAAGTTTGTAGGCAGACTTCAGATTTTGGTGTAAAAAGCAATAGATTAACATGCAGCTCCATGACCTTGACTTTTAAAATTTTGATTTCCAGGGTCCAAATAGTTTATCCTTGAGTCAAAGTGGACATTAGTGTGAAGTTTAATGTCGTCAGTGCACATACGAACAGACAGTGTCATGAAAAAATACAGCAAAGAAAATTTCAAGCTTGATTCTTGCAGCAACAGAAGAAGGAAAACCTTGTTTTAATGTATGCTGTCATCAAATGCACACAGCTTGTAAAGTTTACCGTCACCCTCACCCTGCAGAAAGTTCAGCCGTTGAAAACTTCGCACATCCCCGAGGATGAACTCACTTCTGCCTGCATGTGTGCGTATTTTCTGTGCTAAATGAGTCACTTAGTGTCCCTGCCAGGGTACAATCTGTCATCCCGATCGCAGGCTCCAGAGGCCTCTGCCCACAGTCATTAAATGCTCTGGTCACAATCTCTCCGTTTGTTGTGCATCTACGTTTCTTGTTCAGTTTACCATCCACGCTCACACAATCATCGTTATGATACTCTGGATTCAGTAATTCTGAATTCTGGCTCAAAGGTTCCTGTCTGTAGGCAGAGTGACGACAATGCGTGCAGAGAGGACTGCAGGGTTGTGGGCGTTTTTATGGGTCAGATGAGCGATGTTTCAGAGCTGGACCTTTATTCAGGATGAGGTTTTGGTATTTACGGCCATGAAATGTCAGAGAAAGCAAATCAGAGCAGCCTAGAAAACTAAGCAACAATTCCAGCCAAGAACAAATACCTTTAACTTTTATGGCTGTTCCTGCTCAGTTATAAACAAATCCCTTGACAACGAGAGCATTAAAACTAAGCAGAAAAATCACAAATATGAAGGATTTTGTGTGGATTTTATCTTTGCTGTATTATTATCCAGGGATGCCCTGATCATATTTTGCTGTGATGTGATGATTCTGGACTTCATTGATTGATTCTTTAAGTTAGACTTCAGAATATTACCTGCTAGGGGTGAAACAAAATCATTATAAAGTGACATCTATCCTGGCATAAGCAGTTTAATGATTGGTACACCGACTCCAAATATTAACAATTTTATTTAAAGTATACAGCATTTTTTAGATTTCTCTGTAAGTTTGACTCAGCATGGCAGAGCTGTATGACGGCTTGCGAGTATAATGAGAGTAGAGTATAAGCCAAGACAATCTGAAACAGAAGCTGAAAACTGCAGGGACCATGAAAGTAACTCGCCTTTTTGGAATTTCAAAGAAACTGAAAAGTTGAATATCTTTGTGCTGCCATGAGAGAAAAGATGGCGATGAAGAGTAAAACTCTACATGATGGGTTTACTTTGATCACCAAGGAGGGCTACAGCCCATTTTATCCACGCACTACTGTGGTGCTAAAACTCTAACCAGGCTTTTTAGAGCAGGAGGTAAATGCTGATGGAAAAAAGACCCACTGAGACGGTGGACAGACCCAGAAACGGGGTACAGAGCGGGGAAAAGTCAAACAAAGTCAAGAGCCTCTATGCACTGTTTTTATTTATTCATTTATTTTTTAACACTCCCTAAGCACAAATCGGATGGAAGCTTTCAATATTCCCAGTTATACAATATTCCCTGCTCTTGGTACATGATCACATAATTATAGCTTCTGCATATCTTGTTGGGTTGTGTTTTTGTTTTTGTTTGTTGTTGTTTTTTTGTGCCTATTGTATATTTTTAAATATAAAAACCAAAGTCAATTTTGCGCTATTTTCTACCAGTTTTTATACTTTATTTTATTCCCCCTGACCCTTTATTTTAATTCTAATTATAGGTTGATTGTTTTTGCACTAATCTACCAAAGTCAAATTCCTCGTACGTGCAAATGTGCTTGGCGGTAAATACAATAAATAAATACAAATTCTACATACTCCATTTGCACTGTGAAAAGCTGAATGTGTTATAAAGAGGCTTGTTGGTCAGATGTGCATGAAGCTGCACTTTTTAGAAGTTAATAGCAAAAAAAAAAAAAAAAAAAAGGCATATTTGGTTTGACTGGAAGTGTGGGGAATGATTGGTAGAGCTAGGGCAGCACAGCTTGTAAGTACGAGCTCTAGTAGTTACCTCACTAAAAACTTTTTTATATTCCTTATAAATCGATGTATCACATTCTTGCAATGAATTGAAATTCAGTGTCAGTATATTTTGATATCAATGACATATTTGACTATGTATCGAGTGTGATTCTCAGCTCGATGCCACAGTTTAGCTACTTTTCATTATTTAGTGCTTTTTTAGCTTTTCAAATAAAATCACGATGTCAAACATTGGAGAGCTTCTGTAAAAGAGCTCATATTATGCTTTTTAAACATTAAAATGCCCCTTTAGTGTGTTTAGCCCATCTCCTCTGCATGAAAAAGTACTTCTATGCACAAAACAAAAGAGGGTGCTGCATCAGGACTTCTTCATATCCCTCTGTTTGTCCTGATCTCCTCCGGCCCCCCAAATAGACCTACCATTGTGACATCAGACTGGCAAGCCCAACAACAGACCAAATACCACAGTGTGGACTGGTCAGCCTTCCAGTGCCCAACATCTCAGATGGAGCGAGAATAGAGGTGGATCAGGTGTACTCAGAATGTGAAAAATAGCAGTTTTTTTTTTTAACATGCAGTCAACAAAAATAAATATATGAACTAGAGTTAGGGCAAAATATGGACTCTTTAATGCTTCTATTTATGGAAAAACAAGTCAAACTGAGGAGAGAAGGGAATGATGTGGAAAAGAAGGCAGCCCAACAGGTCTTCTTCGATGGTGATATGGTGATACTCCCACTAATTCTGTTCTCCATTATCTTGCATGGAAAAAAAAGTCATGGCATGAAAAGATAATAAACCTGCAAATACTTCTCTGGCTACACATCCAGTTTATCCCATTCACCACGAGCTACAATCGTCATATTGACCTGCTTCTGTTTTACTGGAAACACTTTCTTCTTACAGTCACACTGTTTATGCTAACTGGTGCAAAAACATGCCAATAATACTACAGAGTAATAAAGTTTTCTTAAGGTGTGCAGCTGGGCTTCTCGGGAGGAACTAATTAGCAGAGCTGAGGAGACAGATGCACCCTCATGTTCAACGTCTCTAAGGTGTTCGGATTAGCATGTCGACGGCTACACTTCCTCTTAAAAGTCCCATAAATGTTAAGTACAAGTAAAGGTTATTGAGGAAGTCCTTTCCAGCCGTGGTCTCCACTCTGTCATTAACAAAGCACCTGTCAGCATGTGTGTTTGTGTGAGAGTGTATAAATAAGCCTACAATCTATCTTGGCAGCGCTCACTTCCCTTTCATTGCTCCCCGTGCCACGAGAAAACTTTACAAGGTGCTGAGAGGGCCACTAGGAAATGACTTCGATAAGAATTAGACATTATGTAAGGACCTGCAGGGTCATAATTGGAAGTGAAGAACTTTAATAGACAGTCCAGCCTGTAAAGCTTCCAACTGGAAGGAGAAAATAATACACTGAAGACTGAGACGGGAGCTCGATGGTGTTTTTGATGACTCGTGGTGTATTCAACAGAATCAGCGTCATTTTTAACGCTTTACAGCCAAAATAAAGTGTTACTTACATCACACTTAGTAGTAGGTTTGAGCCAAGCAGATGTTGGAATCCATAATTGAAAAAACCGTATGACATATGAGTGGCCTGAATACTGCAACATATAATCAGAATCAGATTTATTGCCTAGTAGGTTTTCACACTTATAAGGCATTTGTTCTGGTGATAATTATGCAAAGTACAAACAGGCAAATGAGTAAAAAGATAGTAATAATAATAAAAATAGTAAAAAAAGTCAAGGTGCATGCATCATGCATTAGAATGAAATCAAGTCAAATTAGAATAAAATCCAATATAAGATATAGAAAAAAAACATGTAACCCAACTAGAGCTTAGTTTATTATTCAAATATATTATTAAAAGTAATAATTCAATTCATGTAAACATTCTGTCTCCTATCTACACTTAAATGCCACATATCTGACTCCTTTTCAGAAAGTTTACACTGTCCCACTTGTCCCTTAAATATATATTTTTTAAGCCCCTTGCCCTAAAAGTCCTCTTAGATACCATACTCTAGCATGTCCATAAACCCTTCAGTTGGAGCCCTGCTTAGAACAGGCTGTTTTACAGTAAACCAACAATAGCTGTTTTTGATGATGCCCCACTCGGAAAGTATTTGTGGCTTGAGCTTTCGGCGCTGTGCTCTAATGTTTACTGTGCCTTAAAATGTCCCTTCTGTTGCTGAGCCAAAGAAACGCCTGACAGTTACATCGTCAAGCGAATTTTATATTTAGCAGACCAGTGTTAATTATGACAGCACTTTTCAATTTAGTCTAAGTCATAATTTAGTCATCTAACTTGTTTTAATTCTAGTCTAGTTTTAGTCGACGAAATCTACTGTAAATGTAGGTTGTAAATTTAGTTGACTAAAAATATGAAGTCTAAAAGGTAAGGCATTTTTTATATTTCCTTCAATTTCTGAAGTCATGTTTTACACTTTAATAAAATAAACACCTAATATCCCTTTACTGAAAGCTGAAATATATATATATATATATATATATATATATATATATATATATATATATATATATATATATATATATATTTTTTTTTTTTTTTGTACAAAATCTCTAAAAAGTGTAATTTACAGAACATTAACTTCAAAGGCAAACCACATGTAACATAAACCACAATAAAACAAACTTTAAAGAGTCCACATTGTGCCTTAACTCACAATCAGCGCTGGTTGGCACCATGTTGTCAACAACCCTGCATTCATTGTACAGTTCATGCTGAACACTGGGCTTGGCAGTGGGTGATGTGCTTAAAGTGCTGATGAAACAATAACAGTATGTCGCACTGGTAGTCAACGACTGGCTCTGTGAGAGGGAGAGACTTTTTGTCTTGTGTATAGAAGTACTCCATCACAATGGGTTCTTCAAATCATGTTTTTCCCAACTCCAAAAAACAATGGGTCTTTTTGTGAAAGATCTTTTATAGTGCTCAGGTAATCTGTCAACTTACAGCAGGAATACAGATGTTGGGAAGGAGCAGCAGTAATATTATCCAGTCAGTAGCCATATTTTTATTTTTTTTTAAATGTATTTTTATTACTGTATTTTACTGACTATAAGTTGCCCCCTTCTTTCTCACTCGCTCCAAACTTTATTTCTGCTCGATTACCGCGAAATATTTTACTAGCTGCAGTTTGTCAGAACAGGATTTTCATTTTGGGGGTATTTTGTTTATGTCTGACCTAGCCGAGAGCGCCCTCTCGTGGCTGTAGACGGTAATGTTTACACCTTGTTTCATGTTTGTCAGTATGAATTAACATTTAAAAACATGTTAAATTAAATTAAGTATATTTTGATATATAAGTTGCATCTGACTATAAGTCGCAGGACCAGCCAAACTATAAAAAAAAGTGTGACTTATAGTCCAAAAAATACGATATTTAGATTTATTAATGCATGTATATACATTTATTTTATCTGCTAATTGTTTTTAACTTTTTGATATCCTCTGTTCTTTTATACCTGTGTACTGTGCAATGCTGCTGCAATCTGAATTCCCCTGAAGGAGTCTTCCCAAGGGATTAATATCTTATCATATCTCATTTAAAGTCTCCATTAAGGGCCTATAATTAAACCTGAAACACTAAATATGACCATTCCTCTTTTTTGACCACATATTTTGGTTTTAAATGTACAGAAAGACAAAAATGTTTCCTCAAAATGGCAGCCACAGGAGTACAAGCCCCCAGTCACTTTCTGACAAAAGCAGTTTTTGTATCCGGATGTTAAATTTATTAAATAGATGTAATTCTGATGTTTTGAGGGAATCTTCCAGCCTGGAGTCGGATGCTTCTCCATAAATGGTGGGCGCTGGTTCGGGACGGGGCAGCTGGTTTTGGCCCCGGCTCTCGGGTCTGGCTCACGAGCGTATTTCTGAGTCATGTCTGCTCCCTCACAGCCGCGGGGCTCCTTCTTATTTCGCTTGTCAGTCAGCAGCAGAGCCAGCAGGAGGCAAAGTGCCTGCATATGCCTCATCCTCATCCAGACAGGAGGGACGACTGATGGATGGAAATGACTTCCTGTCCCGGGGTCGTCATGATGTGAAGCCTTAAACATGTACCCCCATGTGTACCTCCACCCCCACCATCCATCCATCCACCTGTCTCTTTGTGTATATCTCCCCGCAGGTGAACGCGTCCCGTCAGGAGGGGAAGCTGATGGAGGAGTGCGATCTCCTGATTGAAATCATTCAGCAGAGGAGGCAGATCATCGGCAGCAAGATCAAGGAGGGGAAGGTGAGTTCAGCACTCGGAGGGAGCAGCAGCATGACAGGACCATCACTCATTCTTTCAACATTTTCTTTTTACAACAACCTTCATTTAGTTTCTACAGGAGAGCATCAGGGTCAGGCGGGAACATAATCAGAGAAAGACTTTTTCTTCATGCACTTGAAATGCAATGCAATTATTCCCATAAATTCACTTTTTCCCTCAATCTTTTTAACTTTTCACAAACCTTTTCAATTACTTTTATGATGTCTTTAACATCATTGGCCTGATCCATCTATTCCATTTCTAAACTTGTATTAAGACCTAATCTTTTGCACATTTAACTCCTCTTAATTATCATACCTCCATCATGATGGATTTTACATTTTTACATCTTTATACACTAAATTCTTTTCTTGTTTAGTAACACTTTTTACCTTTCTTTCACAAGATTCACTATAATTCTTAAAGTTATTCTGGAAATCTTTCAACATCGCTATTTTTGGACATTTTGACTATTTTCTTCATTTGTTTTCCAAGCAAACATTCCTTTTTTTTCCTGAAATCTCTGCTATTTTTAACTCTTTATTATACAAAGTTTATCTTTTTAACTTTTTGGTTAATTTGATAAATATTCAGTATTACTCTTGAAATTTTTGTTAATTGTTTATTCACCCCAAAAATGAATTTCTGATCATTTATTTTCATTTTTTGTGGCATTTTGACTTTTTAAAATAAGAATCCTTATCCCATTTCGGATGATTGTGACATTTCTACGGCTTCTCTACACCATGTAAAGACATTTGGACTGTTTTCTTAACATTGTTTTTGCTTGACTTTATTGAAATACATTTATACCTCTTTTTTTAATGATGCTACTTTCTCTTATTTATGTTTTTCATGACATATGTCTTGATCACCTTTTATCTGCTGTTGGTTCCCATTATCCACCAGTCATACTCAGTATGACCCGTAAGACTTCCTCGGGCATAACCTGTTTGAGGGGAATGAAGGAAAATGGTCACTTTTGACCTAAATACTCGTTGTGATTTCTGAAGTGGGCTCTCTGACGTACGTGCCATCAGCCACAGTGACGGAGATCAGCTCTGCATCTCGTTTTTGGCTCTAGCTTGGTACACAGTTCAGCCAACATGTCCATATATTTGGGGTCATATTTTTGGACCTTTGGAGGCCAACTGAACCAACAGAGCATTTGGCTCCAACAATAACTTCTTAAAAAGCTCTAAAAGGTGACTGTTGACAAGCAAAGGAGGTGAAAGTGGGCCAGAGGACGGGCTCTTCTGTGGGTTGGCCTGCCTGTTTGATGCTAAGTTAGCCATGGGTGCTCAGGTGGAGTATGTTGTCCTTCTGTTGTATCAGTCATTACCACTACACCACAAACACTGAAGTGACTTTAGCTATTATAGTTAAAATCTTATAAAACCATCAAATAAATCAACAAATAAATTAATATTACAGGAGTAGAGCCATAAACTCCTGATAAATGGATGAAAGCTCTAAAGGGCACATGTCCCCAAGTTCATTTATTCGAATATTCTTCGATTTTTGACAATAACAAGTCAGTGTGTTTGCTTTCCTGACACTTGGCTAAAATTACGAGACTTTCTTAAATACTGAATAAAGGTTTTGGTAAATACAATATATTCCAGTCTACTACAATTTATTTTCTTTCGTCATTTATTTTCGAATATGGAGTTAAAATAAAATCACTATCAAAGACAGACGAAAAAACAAAACAAAACAAGCCAACGTATTCATAAAGGAGTGGGAGAAAGTAAAAAAAACAATTATTTACCAACCAAAGCAGATGTTGTGCACATACTTATAAATAACTGTGTCCATACACACTAATTTCTTGCTAGGACATTGCAAACAAAATATTTCCATCAACAACAGTAAACATAAAGATAATTTCATTCATTTTCATATATAATAAATTCACTAGAAGACAGACATACAGAATTCTCATGTTATCACACTACTTAATTCTCTTCATTATAGTATCTTGTGAATATTATCTTCTTGTACGTTATTTTAAACTTGATTTTACTCAGACATTTCTTCATGTCCTAACTTAAATTGTTCCATATGCTCACCCCAACGTTTGTGTGTCCACTTAATGTTTTAAAGTTTTGTTCACCCCTCAGACTGTTTCCCCCTTTATGGTTGCAAAACAGACGTTGGATGTTTTCTGGTAATCGATTGTTTCTTGCCTTGTTCATTATTAATGCTGTTTGGTAAAAACGATGTTGAGGAATTTCAATAACCTTGACTTTAGAAATAACTGATGCGTGCGTTCCCTATAACCAACCAATAACATCCGACGCAACAAAGACAAATCAAACATGTTTTCATGCTCACTGGCTGCCGAGCATTTTGACCGACTGACTCCCACTGTCCCCATTTTGGGTTTTGCCAGATGACTGGATCCTGCCGTGTGGAGCAGACGGCGGAGCTTCCTCAAATGCAAACCCTCTGACACCTGAACAGACGGCTCGAACAGTCAGACTGGCCAAAAGTGGATCTCAGAGCATATGCGAGGGCGCGCCGCTTGTGCTCTTAACCCTGATGATTTTTTCAAAGTGGTCTAATGAGACCTGGAACAGGAGGTTTTAGCTTTTAGGATGGTCAGAGGATTCAGTTCTAGGTCAACAGATTTTCACATTTTTGAGGGAAATGTTACTTTCACCCTCACAGTGATGACTCTGCAAATTTGAGAGGATTCTGAAGTGAGATTACATTGTTTATGGTTCATTACGGGCCAAAGTGCTGATGAAATATCTTTCGACCTCAATCCAGACACTGACCTCAATCTGTCCCATAAAATCTCTGTTTGTGCTGCAGGAAGGGCACAGCAACTGACGGCCATACAAGAGGGAAATAAAGCCTGTTCTCTCTCTCTGTAGCAACAAATAGAAGAGAAGATGCGTGGTGATGATTCATTTCTGTCTATCATCGCTCTTTCATACAAATATTTTCATTTATTTTGGCTAAAACATGAAAAAGAAAGTTATTATCGACAGGGCTGCTTCAGAACAAAGACTTCCAAGAATTCAAACCAGACGAAGTTTCCAGAAATGCAACACCACTGACAAATAAAAAAAGTTAGCCTTGAGACTACGCTCACAGGACACAACATAAGGTACACCCAAACTGCTCTCCCACTCAAATAACAGACCAGCCAATCACGTGGCAGCAATTTAATACGTTTAGGTAAGTAGACACAAGCAAGATGACCTGCTGAAGGCCGCTAGTTAGCTTAGCTCAAACACTGGGAGTCAATGGGAAATGCTAGCCTGCCTCTGCCTACAGTCATCAGATAAACTCTTCAGCAACTCTTAACACTCCTGTGTGCTTGTTGTGACTTGTTTTTACCTCGTTATGTTACGTTATCTCTTATTATTTTCATATTTCTGCTCCTAAACAGAGGCTTTGTTTTGCTGACCGACTTCTGCGGTGGTTTGCACCAGAGATGTGACGTTCGCGAACGAGTCGGGTCTTTTGAACAGCTCTTTTAAGTGAATGATGAGAACAGATTCGCAGTTGTGATGGAGCTGTTTGTCTGCGAGCCATTCCTAAATGCAAATTAGCTGCAAAGTTAAGAAAAAATCAGGCAGGCTAACACTACCCACTGACTCCCAGTGTTTGAGCTAAGCTAACTAGCGGTGGAACTGCATGCACAGTCAAAAGAATGGTGTCTATCTGCTTGTCATGGACTCTGGAGTGAGGCAAGACAAGAAAACAGAAATGTTGGAGTGTTCCTTTAAAGAGAATGGTCTGAAAAAGAGAAAAAAATATCTAATAAGTGATAGCTTTTGCAACTGTTGAAGCAAAAGTTCAGATGAGAATAGCCAGAGTGCTTCAAGGGAATATAAAGACATGAATTCAAATAACCACTTGTATATGTGGAGGACCGTATCTGAACCAACAACAGATGGGATCTTGTAGCAGATGGCCACACCGTGTGCCACCCCTGTCAGCTAATAACAGGAAACTGAGGCTACAATTCATCCAGCTCACCAATAGAGGATCTCTTTAATCCTAAATAAAATTATATTCTTATTTAGCGGGTGATTTTTAAAAACTATTAATCAAACATGAAGTTTCCAGAACGGAGGCTACACTACAAAAACTCAAATCTAAGGAAGTTTGTTCATCCAACTTTAATTCTTAAAATTTCTCAAGACTTACTGTTAGCCAAAATTGCCTGACATGTCCAACTGCACATCTAAATTCAGTACTTGAAAACATTGTGTAAAGATGAGTTTTACTTGGAGGTAAGATGTGCTATCTAAAGAAGTTTCTATATTTGATTTTAAGACTCTCCAGGAGTTAAATGTTGCTTGTTCCATTGACAGAAATTTTCTGGTGATCACAAGTTATTCAGTGCTTTACTTTTGTATTCATTCCTTGTATTAAGATCTCTAATCGAATGAATGTGAAATTTTTGCAAGTATTTTGGATATTTTTACTTGAAATCAGACAAATAAACTTGCTAAGATCTGAGTTTTTGCAGTGTTAAAATGACAGTAACATTAAAACACTCGCACCAGATAACATTCTTCATTGATCACACCAATAAGAACATTAATAACGCGACCAGGCTTATCATAATTAATGACTTTTTGCACCAGCTGCCCCTTAATTTGACCTTTTCATCCATGAATGACTTCCTTGTGCTACTAAAAGCCCATGATTTGTGCTCGATTTCTCCTTGTCAGCTCTAATAACCTTCCAATTTCCAATAATCTTCAACAGCTTCACCACAGGCATGACTGTGCATTCATGATTCGATTGTTTCTGTTTCTTTCCAGGCACAGAGGCTGCGGAAGCTCGCCCAGCAGATCTCCAACTGCAAGCAGTGCATCGAGAGGTCCTCGGCCCTCATCACGCAGGCCGATCAGACGCTGAAGGAAACCGATCACGCTCGCTTCCTGCAGACCGCCAAGAGCATCAACGAGAGGTCGGTGCGCCCACGCCGGCCTGCACGTGTTTGAATTAGTCAGCGGAGAAAACTCGAGCGTAGCTTTGGGGAGAGGTCAGAGAGTGCATGCAAAAATGCTCAGAGACAATTGAGAAGTTTGTTACTCGATTTCCCAAACAGCAGAGCGAGCGGAGAGGGAAATCAACTCTTATTAACCTGAATGTTATTCTACTCCCTCGGTTAGCTCTCTGACTAATTGATTTGACGATTGAGAACAAAACCTGGGGTCCATTACCAGCCTCTTCAAGAAAAACAAAGCCAAGTGAGACAGAAGAAAGAATCATTAACCATTAGTCGCTCAAACAAACCTGCAATTCTAACCAGAGCTAAATATGCACGGACTCACAGCTTAGGGAGCTGGTTTATGAGGGTACATCGCTCATAAAGGCTGATCTCACAGGGGAAATCCTTTAAAACCTGTATTATTGAAATCTGTCTATCCAGGGTCTCAATGGCCACTGCATCCACTCAAGTGCTGATCCCTGAGATTCACCTAACGGACACCTTTGACACCTTCGCCCTGGACTTCGGCAGAGAGAAAAAGTTGCTGGAGAATCTGGATTATCTCACTGGTAAGACTTTCTAATTGCACAAAGAAATAACAACAGATAATCCCCTAAACTTAGTCTGTAAAACTACACTTCTTAAGCTCACATATAATGGATTTAGCATGGTGTTGCAGAAGAAGAAGCATGTTTTTCCTGACAATATTGAGTTAAAGAATTAATCATTTACACTAAAATCCATCATAACATTCATCATTTCTTAAAGTATGTGAAGCAAACTTGGTTACACTGCAGTTGTGTAATGCTTTTGTCATTCTTTTGTCATTTAATGTTAGTTAGTACAGACTTATAGAAGAGTTAGAGCTGCTTTATGTATGTTGTGCAACGCTGCAGCCTGTAGCAGGTTGAAATATTGGAAAATAAAACACCTAAAAATTGATTAATAGTTGCAAAACATTGAGTTTTATTGATTGCTACATGTTTTCATGCTGTAACTTCTGGTGTACAAGCTGCACAAAATGCCAATGCACCCAATATAAAAAATAAAATGCTGAGACATGCACAGTTATAGGACTTTACGTTGGTATAACAAGTCATTTGTTGCATTTTCAGACGGAGTTTGCATATCCTCCATGTGCGTGTGTGGGTTTTATCAACTCAGGATTCCTCCAAGATATGAAATAAATGCTTGCTAATCATGCAGTGATTCTAAATTTCTTCGTAGGTGTGTGATAGGTTGTATGCTGGCTCTGTGATTGGCTGGCAACTACCTCTTACCCAGTTTTAGTCGGGATAGGCTCTTGTACTCTTCGGGAATAGTAGTATAGGCAATGGTGGATGAATTTGGTGCCCCCTTTGGTCAAATCTCTACCAATATTTGCTGATTTTGTCGTGTTTGTGTAGAGAGTTACAACAAAAAGGGCAATCTCTCTCATTTTTCACTTTCAAGTCAAGTTAAAGTCATGTCAGATTTGTTTTTTAAGCACATTTAAAAACAATAATCCACCCTCTTTGTGCCCTTTGCCTGGATTTGCACAAATTGGACCATCAGAGAGCAAAATATTAACCTACACGGCCAAAGTCGACCCTATATAAATACAATAAAAGTATTGTATTTAAGTGAATAAATAATAATTAAAGTAATGGATTATTACTGTAAAAATCAACATCAAACAAACAATCTAAATAACCACACAGTTTACACACAATAACTCTATACATAAGCTACATTCACACTATTCAATAACTATATAGAAAAGCTAAATAAAATAACTATTTAGAATCATTTTGGTATCGTTTTTAGCAATATAAATTGCTTTACATTTGAATCAATGTGAGCTTTGCATTTTAAGAGTTAACAGTAATAACTAGTTTTATTATAATTATATAAAAGGTGATTTTTTTCAAATTATGTGGCGCCCCCTGGAGGCTATGGCACCCTTAGCATATGTCTATATTGCCTAAAAGGCCAGCCGGCTCTGTACATGGCCTTCTTGACAACATGCATCCTCCTATTAACTTTTTAAGTGAGTCAAATAATCTAGGGCCTTTAAGTTTTGTAAGGGGAAAAAAGATTGTTTCTAAAGTTTTAATCAGCACCAAGTGTAAGTGTTAAACTGTTAAAGGCATTTCTCACACAAACTAAAACATCCAGCTCCATCCTTGAATTTTATTTGTATATTTGGAGGTAACTTTGACGAATGATGCTCCTCGAGATACACAATTCCAGTCATCACTTAGTCTACCCCGCTGCAGCAGAGTCGTGCATTAAAACAACCATGCAGAGACAGTCATTCCTGATGGTCTAGTTTGTTGTTGTTGTTCATTGAGTAGCACCAATATTAATTCCAGTCTGTTTTATGTCCAGATAAACCCCCTCACAGGAGCTTTAATCCAGTCCTTCACTCACCACAAACCCAACATCTCTAATTATGATTCTGGTCCAGCTTTAAATTCAGATCTCCTTATTTTTCCCCCCCGTTTGAAGTCGCTGTCTTCAGTCACTTGTGTTTGAAGCACCACAGTCTCAGCCTATTAACTCCAAAATTAATTTTCAACATTCATTTCTGATGTCCTATTTGCGGGGGAGCCATCGAAATGTCAGCGCATGAATTAAACGAGCACGCCGGGGAGGAAAAGCAAAATAAGGCATCGTGTGTAGCCGAATCGAAGGCCTGTGAAGAAGGCTGGCTCGTGTTCGTCCTCGGCGAGGCATGAGGGCTTGGCTGGAGGGCCTTTTTGCACTAAGTGAATCAGTCTGAATCACTCCACTATGTGCAGCCACTCATGACAGAAGGAGAGGGAGAGGGATAGAAAGTGGCTCTAAAATCAATTTCAGGTCTTAGTTTGTATCTGCATTTCTAACTCGACGTCTCTTTTATATGAAATTGATTGTTTATTTATGTCGCTCCAGCACTACGACATCTACATCCTAATTAAGGGCGCATGAATCAATACAGGAGTATGCAAAAGCTAATCCCTGGTTATATAACATCTCACTTTAGTTACAGCTAAAAGGATTGTGTTATTTACATCTCCTGCTGTGCTAATGTGTTTATCTGAATATTTTATTACTGCAATCCCACTTCGCTTCTAATGCTCAATCTACCAATCTACTGGAAGGAACATCTGAAATCCTGAGAGTAATGAAGCCTTTAAGCTCAAACAAACAAGAGCAAGGTTAATTGGGGCTACTGTCGGCTCTGACAATTGAGAACTCCTGTGTGCATTGTCAGTTTTGGGGTTTTGCGACACCCACCAATGTGAAACATCTCAGAAACGGATCTGATATGGTAAATTTCCCACAAATTTATTGACAGTTTCTAACTACAAAGACACTACCCAGGCTAATTTATGGCAAATTTAATCGGTCTCTTAACACACTAACTATGTTGAAATGTATCATCGTAGTCCTGTTTAAAAGACTGAGACATAAATATGTTAAAACAACATAAAAAAAACCAAGTGTTTCATTATTAAACATTCTGCTGTTTAGCCAACAAACCATGCCTCCATCCCACGGGCTATGTGCTGTTGTTTTTGTGCTGGGCTAAGACAATTTGCTCAACATGAAATGGTTGTTTGGAGCAGTTAAATGTAGATCCTCCACCTCAAAATAGCAGTCTAAAAACTGATCTAACTGCAGGAGGACTTCAACAGAGAAATAGCACCTGTACCACTCCTTCAGACCACCTGCATATAGCACTACGTAAGTTTGGCAGCTTTCTCCTGAGAAGTTCTTACGACTTTACAGCCCCTGTTCACAGTCAGCTGCAGGAGAGGAGAGGTAGTTTATCTTCCTCCATATCGTGCTCCAAAATATCTGAGGCTATGAGATGAAAGAGGATGGACGAGGCTGGAACAAAGAAGAGAGAGCGTTTGCGAGAAGCCTGACTGGAGGAAATATTGGAGTAGAAAAAAATATACAAATACAAGAAAATATAGTAATTGTAAATAAAAATTGGACAACAACAGGCTGCAAGTCTGACACTGAGCTGTTTTTTTGGGGATTGTGGTCGTTTCAAGCTTTTTGCAATATTGTTAGATCTGCTATCATGCTATCAAGTTGCTATGTTTTATATCAAACCTATTTAGCCTACCCAAAGAGGCCTATAAACCACAGACTATAGACATCATGGTAACAGTTAAATATAGATACACATACTCTACATGCAAACACTTTGCTTGACAGTTGATGCCACAAAAGTCTAACTTTCAGATATAAAAATATTAATACTGCCCTTATCAGTCAACATAGTAAGAAATTATTGCCTTTTGCTGCTTAAGACTGGATGTGTGATAGCAATAAAACCTTTTTTTTTTCGGAGGGACAGGGTTGTGACAGCAAGGCAGCCAACATGTTATACCCACGTGCCTGGTGTGAAAGTCACGGTGTCGACAGCGTGGTTCAAACACAAGTCAGGTTGGCGTGTGAGCTACATCAAAAGTCACATATTGAAGTCACTCGAGACTTTTGTCCCTCTAAGGGCCCGTTTACATGACCAAGTCGTCACCAGAAACAGAAATGTTTTTCCTTTGCATTCACATTTAGACGACGTGATAACAATGTGCATTCACACAGATCTGCAAGAATGACTGAAAATGCGGTAGTTGGTGATGTAGGTTTGTAGTGTCCTTGGCCAAATAACAAATGTGTCTCTTATGGTCAGAGTATTGACGCAGCAAATCCACATTTTGTTGAACGAGCGACAACAAACTTAGCACAGTTAGAAGCACGCATGTTGCTCTGTAGCTGGCCATAGCTGTTGTTCTTCTTCCTAGGTGCTCGCGCTACCTTTATCTGAAAGAGTACTGTCCATCTCCGTTTTCCCTGATAACGGGGATTCCTGTTTACACGGAGACGATCACGAAAATGCTTTCAAAACTTTTCACTCTGGACACCCGGGCATTGTTCCCGGGTAAACTGAAGGTGCAAACACAACAAAAACTCTCAGTTTTCATTGTCATATAAATGAGCCCTAAACGAGAGCTATTTGTACATTTGAACGGTTGGTCTTGATGCCTCATAGCAACATCTTCACCTGTTGATGATACGTTTTATCTAATGTCTCCCTTATCTGAAGTTGAGGACTACAAAGATGTGAGTTGTGTCAGCAGTTTTAGTCTCCTAATCCTCCATCATGAATATCTGCTATGACATGCCCATATTTATAAGCCACTTTAACACAGGCAGGTGTTGCAATGTCACCAAAAATTCTGCACTTGTATGAAGTTGGATTATGGATATTGTTGAATAATATTTCCTCATTGTACCCTCTGCAGCTCCAAGTGCTCCATGCATACGGGAAGAGCTGTGCACAGCTTCCTACGACACCATCGCCGTGCACTGGACATCTGATGATGAGTTCACAGTGGTGTCCTATGAGCTGCAGTACGCCATCTTCACAGGACAGTCCAACATCGCCAGTAAGTATGTGTTGTTGTGAAAGACTTGCTAAAGTGAATCCATAAGCACTTTGCCCTCAATCCTTCCTAGTGTTATATGTCAGGGGAGTGTGTTCTGTTTAGGAAAGCCATGCAATGATTTGGACAAATTGGCAGGGGGCTTGGCATCAGTCTGGCCAATTTTAGAAAACTTTAGCATTTTTGCATCTCGGTGGCATCTTCTGAGTCCTACTACAGGGACAGAGGATGCTAACTGGTGTTGAAATCAATCTAGATGATTTAAAATGTCTCCACATCAGGACGAGGTGCTGCAGTGATCTCATGTTAAAGCAGATGTCACCAGACTAGACGCTGATGTGGTCAAACAAGCTGCTGTTTTGTCCTCTGCTGTTAAAACAGTTTATTCAGCCTGAATAAGAGGTGAGAATCAAAATGTCAAGAGTAATATGTTAGCATGCCAGCTGACAAAGCACTAGGTTTTAAGTGCCCAAATCAAGGATTCATTAATCCATAGACCAAACATTTGAATAGTTTGATTATGGCACTCTGCTGGTGGCCATCGGCTCCCCTAAAGCAGCTGGGAGACGTAGAGCTCTTCTGAAGGATGATATATGAGTGTAAAGGAGAACCTCCTGAAGAGAAGCCTCCAGCCTTTATGCCACTATCAATCCTAATATCAAATCACTGTCGCTTGTGAAGGATGGAAAGGAGAGAGAATTTGACGATAAGAAGCAGAGAATTCACGTCGAGCGGTAAAAGCCGACATCTGAGCGAGTTCATACATCTATACATGCGTTTAGGCTCGCGCTGTAGGACTGAGACGTCGTATTAGTGAGATGAAAGCTGTACAATGAATCCCAGGCACGCACCGAGCGGCACAGCCGTACAGTACACGCAGGAGCCCTGAAAAATCACAGACACACTCCAGTGAGCAACAACTACAAGAGAGAAAACAGGGTCAGGGCATCTGAAGACGAGCTCCCCTGTTCCCTCTCAGTCTCCGTCTTTGATTCCTGCTTTTTCTCCCAGATTTACCTCAGAGCGAACACCTCCCTGCCTCTTTTTACCCTCCATCTTCCTTCCATTCTCCCTCTTTATTCCCACCATCCTGAGGTTATCCCTTTTGTCGTTTCTTTTCCGACACTCCTGCACATTTAGACTCAACAATTATGACACTAATGTGATCCCTTTCCCCCTCTCAGCTCCACCATCCTGTCTCACTTCATTCACATTTACGCAGTGATTTTTCGCACCTCCTGTTCTCACATCCGATAATGTCGGAGGTGTTGCTTTTGGCATCGACGCCACGCGTTGGAAAATTCCCCCCGGAGCAATTTAGACGCAGGAACTTGAGATCTTTTAATGTCAATTTAATAAAACACAAACAATATCCTTAGCTCTTGTGCACAATGGTTGAGTACTGGCGTCTGGGGGGATTTCCTGAGGGAGATGTGTGTTTATATAAAAGGGACTGATTAAATTCCCCTTTAATACCTCCTCCTTTATTTAATAAGGCTTATAGGTATTGCATATTAAACAGGGGTAAATGTGCTTTAATAAAAAATAACTGTGGTAAAAAACGATATTCACAAAATTAACATGACGAGTCGAACTACCAGTAATTACAAAAGTGCTTTATTAGCATGAATGTTGAAGGACATTACGGACAAAAATGTGTTAATAAATGTATTCAAAATAAAAGGATAACTCATCAATTAAACAAAAATTAATTGTTATTATCAGTTGTTTATTTTATGGTCTGATATTTAGGGCAGGATGTGAGGAAGAGGAGCTCTGTCTCTACCTGTTGGGTGCAATAATGGAGGAAGTCGCCTTCTCTTGTTGTGACAACCCCTCTATATTTTTCTGTGGTCACTGAGTCTGGAGCTAGTCACGACTTTTCTCCATAAAATATCTTATTTACAATGTTCAGGGGATTTGCCAAGATATTTCAGATTGTTTTTTTTTTTAGTTGCTACTTTCTATTATAAAACATAAATGATCTAATTTGAGGATTTACTGGCACGAATGCCGTGGGGTATTATGCCAAAGCAACATTTACTTGTGCTTAATTTATCTAATTCTTTTCTAGAATTTGGCCAAAGTACCAGAAACATGACTTAACAACAGAGCTCTCCAGGCTGGTTCATGCAATAAGAGGAAAGCTTTTCAAATTACAAATCCACCGTCTCCTCAAGTTATTCAAACAACTCGACATTACTAAAGGGCATTTAGAAGATTTATAAGGTTAGCAATCTGTCCAAATTTGTTCACCATGGAAATCACTGGAATAAGAATTAGAAAAAATCCCAACTGATTGTGCTTGATGTATTTTCTGTTCCATTTGAGTGTGTCTTAGTTATTATTTGTCTGTTTGTTTACAACCTGATAATTAAAACCTAGCCTTGACAGCTTGTATATCTAGATGCAGGTGTACTCCACACACAGCGGCTCTCCTCCTAAAATGTCATTACTCCCCCACTATCCACTCTATCTGCTGTCATATCCAGTTAGTAGAGGCATAAAAGCCCCAAATTTATTCTTAAAAAACATGAATTCTTCATTTTTCCTTCAGCTAAATTCAGATAGTTTGACTCCATTTCTTAGTGTTAGCAAAGGGTGGCAGAAGCCAAGTAACCAGTTAGTTTCTCTACTTTGTGTTGCAGCAAGCCGGCAAAAGATGCAGTCAATTTAGAGTTAGCTTGAATTTTAACTTTCTTTCTCAGGGTAATGCAAAGTCAAAAAACAGATTTACCATCAATCACACATTCTTTCACATTGATCAGTGTAAACTTCTCTTTTTGATGGTGCTAGCTCGATGGCTATCTGTTGCAGAAGGTTTCGTAGCTTCATTTTAAGCTCTGATGTTAAAACAGAGGTGAGGATTTAACAGTTAGCTGTACCTAGCATTAGCCAGGGCATAGTCTAAACCAAACACAGCCAGATCAGCTCTGCAAAGCAAGCTAGCTCATTGCATACGCTGCTGTTTGCAGATTTCAACATTACAGAAGAGAAAGCACACCTTTAGGTACATTGCTATGCACTACCTTACATTCATTGTAAATACAGACTCAGTTATGCCATCTCTTTTTAACTGCTGTATGTGATTGTTTTGTTTTTTTTTTTCAAAATGATATCTTGCTTATAAATGACCAGTAGAATAGTTAAAGATATATTTATATAAACTAAAATACAGCATGACACTTTGAATGAAAATACAGTATATCTGGTGTAAATTATGTTACAGTAATGACAGCTTGGATACAGTTGAAAATACAATAATTATGCTGCAACTTACTGGCATCTTGTTGGCATCAGTGTAGGGGCATCTTGGATTGGCATGGATAAAATATTTAACTTTTGGTAACAAGTTTTCATATTTTGAATTAAAACAAGCTGTATCTTCTTTGTCCAACATGTTTGGCTGCACTTTTTGTTACCTGGTGCTGCCAAATCCCAACTTTGTTTCTGTTCATTCAGAATTCTTAGTTACTTTTGTCAAATTGGCCATTTAAGTCATAGTGGCGAGCATGTCGACAGCACACTGTGTCCCCGTTATGGCGCTGTTTTCGCCGCCAGACTTCAGCACTATACTATTCACTTCCTCAGGCGAACAAAGCCTGGACGTACACAGTCTGCAGTGAAAATACACTCACATACATCAATGCCCACACCCTGGTATGTGGCTCTGAAGTCCTGAAATGCTGATGAATAAACCATGCTACAGACTGATGGATCCAGAGGTGTAAATGGCGACACAGCTTTGCCTTTTTACGCCCTCTCACCTGCACCCACACTGCCACAGGCTCTCACTGAACCAGCTGCTGAGAACACCGTGTTTTTGGCAGCTTTAACGCTCTTTTGCAGGGAACTTTGGGAGAACAGATGACCTCTTATTTGGCTGTTGAGTGGGCCTGCAGTCTTGGATCAATATGTTTACACTGATATCTCCCAACTCCGAAAATAAAGATTGTTTTTATTCGCTTAAAGCTCTCATTGAAGAAGCAGACCACACACTGAACCAGCCATGCTTTCTCCCTCTTATCTCCCTCTCTCTGTAGGCCTGTGTAACTCACTGGAGAGCTGGATGATTGTTCCCAACATCAAGCAGAACCACTACACGGTGCACGGCCTGCAGAGCGGCACCAAGTATATCTTTGTTGTCAAGGCCATTAACCAAGCAGGGAGCCGGAGCAGTGAACCAGGGACTCTGAAGACCAACAGTGAGTACAACACGGCTGTAAACTAACACCCCACACAGACTCGACCTCTTCTGGAGTCATGAGTAAACACTCACACAGGAGCAGCTTATTGGCTTCATTATTTTCCCATGCTCCACTTGCCGTGCTTCAGATATTTTCTTCTTCCCTCACGGCAGATATAAAATTCAATTAACTGAAAATAAATGAGCTTTTCTGAAAAGAATGTGCCCTGTAATAGATCTCAATATATTTCAGAGTTTAATTTGTTTTTCCTTTCCTCGCTCTTCTCCCAAAGGCCAGCCGTTCAAGCTGGACCCCAAGTCGGCACACAAGAAGCTCAAGGTGTCCCATGATAACCTGACAGTGGAGCGGGATGAAACCACGTCGAAGAAAGGGCACAGCCAGGAGAGGTTCACCAGCCAGAGCAGCTACGGCGTGGTGGGGAACGTCTACATAGACAGTGGGCGGCACTACTGGGAGGCTCTGATTGGTGGGAGCACATGGTGAGTTTTGCAGTTTTCTAGTGCTCAGCAGACCCCCTAAATACGGATTAAGACATCATTGAGTAGGCTAGTCTACACAATGTTTTGTCATATGTTATGCTTTGGTAGTTCTTACAAGTCCTACAACATTAGTCTTTGGGATGTGGTGTCAACATGGTCCAAAATCTCTGAGGAATGTTTCCAGTATCTTTCTGAATCTATGCTATCAAGAATTGAAGGGACACTTCAACGTTTTTGTCGTTTTCGTGTCTTACCTCACTCCCGAGTCCATCACAAGCAGATGGACACCATTCTTTTGACTGTGCATCCAGGAACAAGAAAGAGACAGCAAAGATCGTCCACTGCTTGTTAGCTTAGCTCCAACACTGGGAGTCAATGGGAAGTGTTAGCCTGCCTCTGCCTACAGTGGTCCTGTGTGCTTGTTGTGACTTGTTTTTTACCCCTTTACGTTACATTATCTTCTATCTTCATATTGTCTTCTTCTACTCTGAAACAGAGGCATTGTTTTGTTGACCTACTTCCGCGGTGGTTCTTGGGAGAGATGTGACGTTCGCGAACAAGTTGAGTGTTTTGAATAGCTCTTATAAGTGAACATTGAGAACCGTTTCACCGTTGTGATTTTGCAGGCAACTTGCATTTAATCTCGGCTAGCAAATGAAAGGTTCACTCAGAAATGTGAATCGATTCTCATTTTTCACTTAAAAGAGCTATTCAAAAGCCTTGACTCGTTTGCGAACGTCACATCTTTAGCAAAAAGCAACGTGGAAGTAGGTCAACAAAACAAAGCCTCTGTTTAGGAGTAGAAGAAGACAATATGAAGATAGAAGATAATGTAACGTAAAGGGGTAAAAAACAAGTTACAACAAGCACACAGGACCATTTAGAGTTGCTGAAGAGATTGTCAGATGACTGTAGGCTAACACTACCCATATACTCCCATTGTTTGAGCTCAGCTAACTAGTGGTGTGCGAGCTTTGGCTGTCTCTTCCTTGTTACTGGACGCATAGTCGAAAGAATGGTCTCTTTCTGCTTGTCATGGATTTGGGAGTGAGGTAAGACAGGTATTAGCATGGCTGTTGATAGTGTATTGGTTTTGCAAAGGCGTGATATTGGTGTAAGGATTTTCATGCAGAATAGCACTGGCAGGACAAAAAATATAAATAAAAAAACACACTGGCTGCACTCGATGTCTCACCACTATATCCCCTCTCTGGGGCTGGCACAGAGAAGGGATCACATGGTCTGTCCATTACACCTCTGTCAAGGGAGCATCAATAACACGAACCCTCAAACTAGCAGTCTGGATAGAGCAATGAAACTTGAGGTCTGTTTGAGTTGATCTTTGAAAGACTTTTGTGTAACATCTAATAACAAATCCCTCTCTCTCTTCTCTCAGGTACGCTGTAGGCATCGCCTACAAATCAGCTCCAAAGCACGAGTGGATCGGCAAGAACTCGGCCTCCTGGGTGCTCTGCCGCTGCAACAACTCCTGGGTGGTCCGCCACAACAGCAAAGAGCTGGCCATCGAGCCGTCGCCCCACCTACGGCGTGTCGGGGTCCTGTTGGACTACGACGCCGGCTACCTGACCTTTTACGACGCTGTGGGCTCTCAGCACCTTCACACTTTTCATGTCTCCTTCATTCAGCCCGTGTGTCCCGTGTTCAACGTGTGGAATAAGTGTCTGACCATCCTTACTGGTTTACCCATCCCTGATCATTTAGAGGGGCTGGATCCACAAGACTGAACCTGCGTTACACGGTCTTTGTTACTCTAAAGCTGCACTGGGTGATCATACTGATACAACAACTCAAATAGCTGCACTTTTACAATGAAAAACAATGTTGAAGTTGATCCATTTAGTCTTTTGGTTATCAGTCAGACTTGGAAACCTTTACTAGCGCCAAAGTGAAAGAATTTAGGTGAAAATGGGAGGATGTAGTCCACACTTTAAGACTGGCAATCGCATATTTCCTTTTTCAATAATAGAAGCATTTATCAAGTCAGGTTAGTAAGAAATATTGGGTGTACGACAAACTTTCTGGGCCTATCTTTTTCAACTTATTAGTTGCCTGGGTATCACAAACCACTGTGACCAAAATACTCATGCCTCCAAGTGCAAAAGCCATTGTCACACATAGTTTGACAAGGTCGCAAGACTCAAAGAGGGAGTCTTTGGATGCCTCCATCGGAAGTTAAAAAGTAATAACAGAAACATGACATGAGAGGTACAATTCAAAATAAAAATATAGCTGCTTGGTGAGAATTACGATAAAATAAAGATGTGCAGCCAAACATAACATAATGTGCTTTTAACCCCCTTCAGGGACAACGGGGGTCCAAGTGAGGAGTTGGGGAACACCTGCCCCAGGTTGTGTGGTTCTGTGCTTCCCAACTATCACCATAAGTAAATAACTAAACTACCTACTACAGTGCTGAATAAAAGGATAAATCTGACTGTAGAAGGAGGAGCCACAAAGGCTACGTTTACACTGCAGCCCTTATTGCTCAAATCCGATTTTTTTGTTTGGCTGTTCAGATTACGCCTTTAAATGTGGCCTGTCTGCAGACTGCGATGTGAACAGCTCACGCTTCAGAAGTGACACGCATGCTCAGTTGAATATTAATGACACCAAGCACAGAACGGTGTGATGAGGGCAACAAACACAGACCAAAAATGTGCTTCACAATGCTGGAGAAGTTTGTTCTCATAACGCAGAACCTGATGTTACAGCATCTCACCTTGAGTGAGCTCTTAAGTAATGATGGGTATATTTTATTTCTTATAAAACTAAAGGCGGCCGCTCTTTCCCGTCGACCCCTGCCTATGAGAGATTGTTGCTGGAGGGAACACATATATACATATCTGATTCAGTACCACATTTGAAAGTGGCCTGAATCTGATTCGAACATGTCAGATTCAATGTGACTTGTGCTGTACACTGTCAAAAACAAATCAGATACAGGTCACTTTTTACTGCAGTGTGAACATAGCCTAAGACTGCCCAAAACGGAGCATTACGCCTAAGCTTTTAGGGGCCCAGGGAGGTAATCATAAATCTAATTAATGACCATATTTTATTTCAAACCTAATTACTTAATGCTATATATTACAGCAGCTTTGCTTGCTTCAAAAAGCAACACCCCTTTGCCTTGCTAAAATGACGTTATCTCAGTAATATTCAATCTGCTGACGTTAGCTTGAATATAAGCTTATCAGTGCAAACTTTTTCAGTGAGCTTTCCAGCTGATTTAAGCCAAAGCTAGGTAAAATTAAGCTAAGAGGCTAGTGGCATCAGTAGCCCTGATTTCATTAACTGACATGTGAGAAGGTTCTTCTTACTCGCCTTTCGGGGTGCTAGCCAGTGATATTAGCCAGAGCTACCAGCTGCGGCGTAAGCACATATTAAAGACTTTGCTGAACACGATGAAGGATGAAAGTTTGACCCTTTTTTCTGTGGGAAACCTGGACAACAGAGGGATTTATATTCTTGATTATAACGTGTGTTCAGCTCTTATGATCCTTCCAACTCTTACAAAAGCCTTTTTTTTTGCTAAAATCTGCTTGCAGCTTGTCTACTTGCATCACTTTTTCACCCCTTTAAATCAAGTTGTCAGGAGCATTTACACAACGTCAAACCCAGTGCAGCTTTACATGTTAAGTAAACAGACTTTAAAGCTACTTTCAGTTGTTTACCATCATGTCTTCACTCTAAAAAGCTTGAAGCAAGAACTTCTTCCACATGGACGACATTTAAGCTGGGGTCAGTGCAGAAGAAACCCGGACAAATGGACCGAGCTGAGCCAGAAATTTCTACTTGGAGGCACTTTGGGCCACGAATGGGTACATCTGTACCACGGCAACGAGGAAACAAGCCACAAATCAATCTCTAATTTTCACCTTATCTGGTAGAGCACTTTGAAAACCCTTCAGACACACACTGACACACTTCAGTCGATCGTGGTTGCTGGGAGGAGCAGAAATCCTGATGTTCATGTTGTGAATTCACCTCCCCTCCTTTATCTCTCCCTTGTTTAAATAAGATGGAACCAAAGTAGCCATTGCTGTCTGTTCAGATGTCTTTACAGAAAACTTTACATAACTTAATAAAAGCTTAATTATTTTTAAAAATGTGACAGAGAGAGAATAGCATTATGCTAATATTAACTGCAGGATTCCCTTAAAGGTAGAGCTTGTTTTTGCACACTTTATTCATGGTTTTTAACCTGAAAAACTGCTTCTTTTGGTGCAATTAACATGCATTTATATTGGTAACGTGTTGTGTTTTTTGTTTGACTAATTGTGTTATTTTCAGTTTTTTAGCTGCCTGTTAAGTTTGCCATTTTGATTTCATGTGTTGCATATTATGTGAGCTGTGTTATGGTTGTAGCCCCAGGTTATTTTGGAAGTGAAGGGGGTTAAATGCACATTTTAAAGGCTCTTTTTCTCACTTTTCTAAAAAAAGAAGCTCATTAACTGGGACATGTTTGTTGATTTTGATAAAGCGTCTTCCCATTTTACCTTTTCTAAATCTACATTTTTACTCTGATGTCTTATTTTATCTCATTGAAATGAAGCATGTTGTATGGAATTTCTAAAAAAAAAAAAAACGCATTGTGAAGGGTTGGGGCGGTTTATGATTTTGAAAAACTCTTCAAGAAAGGTCAGAGAGGACATCGTTTTAAGTTTTAAGACATTTCCTAAAGCATTTTAAGATATACAAGGAATGGATGAACATGATAGGCCATGGCTTTGACCTGTTACCTAAGATGTTTAAAGTAATTTGCATTATGTTCAAATAAACTCCCCTAAAACAATCTTCAGTTTTCAAGCAAGATGAACAGGAACATATTATCTTGACCTTTATCTTGACCTTTGTCCTATAATATCTTAGTTCTTGTCCTGTCCACAATCGAGGGACAAAACTAATGCTCAAGGACCTTGAAATATGACCTCCATTTGAAAGAAAAACAAGGTACTGAAAGGATAAGTGCTGGATGAAGAGAACCCTGTCCCAGTGCACTCCCGTCTTACGTGTTCTGTCGAATTAGCGCTCACAACATCTCCAAGAGGCTTGCCAGTGAACCCAAGCAACCTAGAGCTACCCTCACCAATTATGCTATATAAATATCTTTCTTTTAAACTGACCTACCACAGACCATTCCAGCCCAAAACTCCAAGCTCAAACAAACTTCCTCAAGTATTATCAAGATATTCACTTTACAAGCAAAAGATGAGTTCAGTTCGAGGAAAATATCCCAATCAATTCAAGATATGAAACAGAAGCAAAGGATGAACGTGAGGAAATTCACAGTTCCTCCAACGTCCAATCACGTTGTTCTTCATTTAAAGGTGTAGTGTGTAGAAGCTGGCAGCATTTCACCAAACAGAAACAGTGAATATAGGATACAATGTTTCTATTTGTATGTAAAGTCCGTTGAAACAGGTGTACAATCATCCCCATAAAACTTTTTGTTTTCTTTTTATTAAGCATTTCATATTCCACCATGTTGTCTTCTGGTGGGTTTTGGGGACAAAAAGAGTGAAACGCGATTCTTGAAAACCTATAATCTATAAAAATAATAGCAGCAAATATGAATGAAAAGACCCTCACCTCGTAACTGTTTTAATTGATGCTCTGTTCACGATCCTTTTTGGTCTTCACCGGCTCTCGTCGCTTAGTGATGTGATGTTTTAGTAACGGACGGGCTCACTCCAAAATCTGAACGCTAGGTGTCGCTAAAATGCCAATTTCTACACACTGCACCATCAATCCATTGAAGCAATCATGTTATATTTTGTTTACAAGCAAGAGGTGAACATGATCTTTACGTTACTGTGTGCACAAACAACAGAAGGACATGAGGGGCAATCAGTTTGACCTTTAAACTATGACAAGGACAATCCACTCAGCTTAGCATCAAGCCCAACTTGGCATATTAGCAAAAATTGGAAAGATCCCTTGAAGTATTTAGAAGTTTTTTTCATCAAAACAAGCAAGGGATGAACACAAGACACAACTTTGACCTTTGAAACACCAAAGTCACTCATTTATTAATTTTGTTCACAAGTTAGGAATTCACATGAGACACAACACGACTGATCTTTGACCCTTTACCTCCAAAATTCACTCAGTTAACCTTTGAGTTTCAAGAAAATCCCTGAAATTATGTTTAATAATTCTTCATCATACATTGATATTCAAAGGGGAAAGAAGGCCACAATGTTCTAATAAAAACGGCTCCTGTCAGTGTAAATACAGACATTTGGTTTTTAGTTGCTTTCTCTCACTACCCGGTACACTTTAAGGTCTGACGACGAGTAACAACCCGCTCTCTCTTCCCGTGTTCCCCTGGCGGTCAGTTCAGCTGTGTGTTTCATTCATTGTACCTGATATGAATATGTAGTGCTTAATTTAATGTTTCCATTTGAACTTTATGACCATAGTGTTATATGTTCTGTCTCTGTGGACATTTTTATGGGGAAAGGATATGCGTGCTTGCACCGCTGTTGTTTCAGATATGTTTATGAGAAGGTCAAAAATAAACGTTCCTTTTCACATGAAGAGTCTGCTGATTTTTTATTTTTGATATCTGGAAGCAGAGTGAGAATGTCAAGTATCATCTCATAAAGCAGGGAGGAGGGAAATGCCAGGAGTCACTTCTGTCTGAGTCGGGTAAGAAAAGAGGGTTTTTGAACAAATTTAAGCAGATCTGAATTCAATAAGTTTACTCGGTGGTATTTTCTTCAGTGTGAGGATGCTGCTGCCATTCAGCAAGCCACTACATTCAGGTTTTTTTCTAAAGGGACAGGAAACTTTATCAAAAACGTTTCTTTCAATCTGAGTAAGCAACAGAGTAAAGGAGGGTTTTTAGCTTTGCTGTGGACCCAAATTGTTGTCCAAAGATCAGAAAAGTTTATTTTGCGCGATATGAGACCTTTAAGAAGGCCCATAAAACTAGTAAATGTAGTTTTTGCTTTTTTTATGTAAATCTTTTTATTAGGGAAGAGAACAAGGAAAAAAACAGAATACACCACATAACAATGAACATTATCCCCCTCTTTTAAAGAACAGATAACAAACAAACAACTAACACTGTCACTGTGCTACGTAAGCCCGTAATAACAATTAATAATAAATAAAAGAAACGATAAATCGCCAAATATTGACAAGCCATTGAATGAAACATATTAATAAAGGACATGAAGTTAAAAAAAAAGAAAAAATGTAAGCTTAAGAATTGATGAATGAAAGAAAAACAATGACAAGTAATGAAAAGAAATAAGCACTTAACCCTTGTACTGTTTTAGCTTTCTCTATACCCGCTCCAAGCTAGGGTCGGTTTTGACCTGTGCCTTAAATCAGCTGTAAATTACACTAAAAACTATTATCTATCATGCATTTTTTCCCCCTTGTCTCTTGGTTACCTTGTCAGGCTTCATTATCCATGAAGATATTGGTTTTAATATCTTTTGGGGTAGGCCTTTGGGCCTTTCTTTGTCTGTATACCCCTTGATTTTAACAAAAAATGTAAAATGAACCTAAAGAGAATCATATAAATAAATATGAGGATGTACTGTTAACTCACTATTACTCGGGGGTGTTGGAAAAAATATTGTAGAGGTATATGTATATACATTTTTCCATTCTAATATTATTAACTATTGTTACATCTATGGTGTGACGGGTCAATTTTGACCCATATATTTACTTAAAGAAAAAGGGAAAACAGTATTTTATAACAAGAGAACTTCATGAGCATGAATATTTGTGAACATCTACGAACACTTAGCTGTTTATCTTCACAGATGCTCTGTGTTTTGGCTCGAATTATTGCTTTATAATCTCATTTTTATAACTGGGTCAAAACCGACCCTAAGAACACAGAAGACACTATTTCAACAGAGCACTAATAATTTATTCTTTTTCTTTTCTTTCTTTCTTTTATTGTTTAAATAGAGTTTCCTGACAAAGACAAAAAGCCTTGATGCAGTAAACAAATATTAAGTGTTTCTTTAATGCATTTAAAACCAAAATTTTATTTATTTTTATATTATTCTCTGCTTTACTGTCCTTTTAGCTTTTCTCTATCAGTATTGCTCTTATCATTTTACCTCCTACTACTTTTAAGCCCTTCTTCTTTTATTTACATCCTCTATGTTATGTTGTCATATTAATGCCACGACTGACTTTTAATTCAGTTTTTATCTAATTATGCTTCACCTTTGTTACACTATTTATCCTTTTATAGATAACCTTTTTAGACTTTTTGTTGTTTTGTCTCCTGTTCATGTCTGTTGTTTTATTCTATCATTGCTATTATTATTATTATTTTATTATCTTACTAATATTGTCTTTTTATAATTGTTCCTCTGTTTTCTGCTTTCACCCCCTTTTTACTTTTTCTTACTGGTTTTATGTTTTTTAGCTTTTATTTCGGTCCTCATGGTCTCATTTTACGTTGCAGGGTCCTTGTATTGTCTGGGTTCTTATGAATACATGTTTTTCTGTAACAGTGCCTTGAGCTTTTTGTTTTTATTTCCTTCTGTGCTGAAGCTCTTGTAATTGCTGTCTGTATGTTCTTGGCTGTTTGTCAAAGTACTGTTTTTAAAAGTGCTATACAAATAAAGTTATTTTTATTATTATAAAAACAGGTTGGTATAGACCCTAACACAGGAGGAAGGTTAAGGAAATAAGTGAATGAATGAAGATGCTTAGGACAAATGAAATGAAACTAGAATACATTTAAATAAAGGAAATGAATAAATACATACATTATAAACTATTATTATTATTAAAAAGGCGGGGGATGGAGTTTTACAACATCACTTTCCGTTGAATCTGCAGCCTCAAACTGTATTTGTGCACTTGAGCTCAGTGTGACTGACATTATCCTTCACTCTTAATAATTAATGAGCTGAGCGGAGAACAGATCCCGCTGTAGGCGTTTAAGCTCTGAACAGCATCTGTGTCGGTTTCACATGCTCAGTCATCTCCAGATGCTCCTTTCACACTCACAGTGTGTCCCCTGGCCCCTTCGCTCCACTTGACTTCATGAATTTCCTGTGGAAGAGGAAGTTGTCGAGCGTATCACTCTGACTTCCTGTCCACATCAGGGTCTCTTCCTGATTTTCCAGCACTGATTGTTCTCAGACGCCAGGCACACTGAACATTAGTGTGTGTGGCTCAGTGAGTGTTAAAATGAGTTTACACAGCGCTCCATTGAGCAAACAATAAAGAGGACACAGAGGCAATTTACAGGTCAACCTGTGCAAATAATAGAGCTGTGAGGTTGTTTGTCTAAATTGTAACCTGCAACATAAAGTGGAAGAGAGCACGGCCGGACTTCACTCGTACCCTGTCAAATTCAGTCACACCAGCTATTAAGGAATTTACCTGACTGCTGCATGTGCATGTAAAACTACCCTGATAAAGACTTTGGTATTCTGTTGAACCCCTTCTCAAGGTCATAAAATCTCCTTCATCCCCTCCTGCTGCCACCCAAGACTCATTGGACTCGGTTTTTGATTTCTGGGGATAGGTTGCAACACTTCTGAGGACCAGAGCTTGTCCAAAGTTCTCTAAAATGCTCGAACAGTGTGGCTCCATCTCTGTGTCCTTCATTGTTGTTACCTGGCCTGTGTTTTTGCCTTTTACTTCTTGTACTTCCGTACTAAAAAAGTCGGTTGTAACTTTACAGACCGCTCCGGACTCGCCATTGCTGCAACTAGCAGTGTTGCCAGTGTTTCCGACAGAAACAAGCACCAGGTCAATAAAACAAACCCAAAACAAGCAAACTCCAGCCTTATTTTTTTTTCCAATGCGATATATATTACCTTTTTAGAAAGAGAAATCTACATGTAGCCCATTTAATTTTTAGCTACATTAAATTTCAATTTTACGGCGAATTTTGTTCTTATTTGGCTCTCGATTTGCTTATCCTTTTGTTTATACAGAAGTGAAGGGAGAGGCTACTGTTATTTATAACTCTGTCAAACCTTGATTTTTGTAACCAAACAGACAAAGTCAGGCTTTTATCTAAGTTTTATGTTGATCCTCCACAGCTTTATTGTGGTGAAAACACTAAGAGGTACATTAGAAATAAATTTAATCCTGGTCATAAGGATTTAGTTTTGGTGGAAACATCATATTTACAGTAAAATTTACATTTGTGTGTAGAGTGGGATAACTTCTGAATTGAGTTAATACTGATGGTAGACCATGCATCAGATCCCTCCTGGGTTTGGGGACACGCGCAACATTTCACTGTTGGTAACTGCTGATAATGCCGTTATTTTTAACGCCGTAATTCCCAACACTGTGGGCAAGACACGTAACCCCAAGTTGCTTCCACTGATGTGTCAGTAAATGAGTAAGAAAAGCCATGAATGTGTCTGACAGCACAGATGGACAACTTTAATAGGAACCCATAACTTTCAACCAAGTCCATAAAACCAAACTCTGATAGGTGGAGTAAAACCAAGATCCACGTTTTCAAGCAACAAACTTTGTGGTTGTCTGTGCCTATATGTGACTTGTCCAAGGTGTACCCTTCCTCTCACCCAATATCAGCTGGGATAGACTCCAGTTATGGACCCCAAAAGGGATAAGTCGTATAAATAACAGGTAAAGAACAAAATAATGTTGGTAGTGAAAGTGACAGGGCCAAAATTTTTTTCTTTCCAGCCTGTCATATTAACAACATTTCTCCATGTAGTATTTGGAGTGTAAACATGGAAATCATTGGTATTTAATTAAACATTTTAGTCCAGAGCCCAAATGAAAAGGAAAACTGACACATGGAAATGCAAAGAAAGCCACATGAAGCCCATAATGATTTTACCATAAACTCCACCTTTGACAGGGCAAATAGCCATCAATGATTAAGGATTTTGGATTGGCACCTGGGGTAGACAATCTTAGCTCCATGGGGACACTGTGACCAATTTGGCCATGACCCCTGACCCCTAGATAGGGTAGCAGAGATGCACTGATTTCAGAAGTGAAAGGGCTGATTTTGCTCTCATTTCTACAGTACCAGCCCTAACTTTCAGTCCTTTCTGCTCAGCTACTGCACCTAAATCTGCAATGTTTCACTTTTTTGTCCTTTTATAGGCTTCAATACTCTTATAATCTAAGTTTAAATATGCACATATGCTCTCTGGGACATTTGAATTGTGCATTTAATATGTTAAAGGACCCCTCTTAAAATTTAAATAAGGCTATCATTGACATGCCAAAAACATGGCACTATGCTCATGTAAGTCAAGCTAATTAATGTGGTTTCTTGTCATACACCTTGATCAAAAATAATTTAAAGGCACCAAGTGGTAAAATTTCATCAAATCTACATTACAGCGCTTTAAAAACAAGATGGTGGCAGCCAAATCTACAAAACCAAGACTTCAAGATTTCTCCAGTCACTGTCACACAATGGCTTTTCCTTTATGAAAAGTAACATTCTTGACCTTAAATCCTGACCTCACTCTCCAGCTTAATGTCATTTGAGCCCAGCTCAGCAGTTAAATGTGCTCTGACCCTCCATTGTTCTTCTGCCAGACTTTATGTGACATTTCAAACAATCAATACAATAACTCAATGTGTCTGGAGGTTTTTGCTGTAAGAACAAAATGCACAGCAAAGGTTGTGGACCAATTTTTGTATTAACCTCGATCAAGGGCAGGATTTGAACAGGTTTGCTGTTTTTGTATCCTCGCAGCATCGGGATGTTGAGCTATATTCACACTTGAGAAATGGTGTGAAGGTCCGGCAGCTTAAACAGCTCGAGCCTGTTTTTCTCCCCCAAAGGGCACCTTGGACAGACTTCCACACAAAACTGTTACTCATTTAATTTGTCCCCATGGGTCTCTGTATCTGAGCCACTGACCTTCCTTCACAAGTCCACCTCGCTGTCCTTTAGGCCAAAACTGTCCCACTTTTAAACATAACATCAGGCTGGGATGCTTCTCAGTGTTGCTGCTTTTTGCCTCCAAATGCTGCAACTGCACTTGTGTGGTCAGTCTGGCAGCCACAGAGTCCCAAGAGGATTTTTGTAAGCAAGTCACAGCCCTGCAGAGGACACTGGACTCTGAAAGACTGAGCCCAGAACATGTTGACACTGGTTTGAACCAAATAAAAAGGTTCTGGTCCTGTTTTTCAGTAAAAAAAAAGATCATTTACAGGAAGAACAACAATTAGCAGTGCTGATTAGCCCAAAAAAACAGTCAATAATGAGTAATATTTTGTTTTAATCATCAAAAATTGCATGAAAACTCATGCACACTGTCCAAATATTACAAAAACAGTGGCAATTGAAAATACCCTGTATCTGACAATGGCGTTCCACAAGGTTCAGTACTAAGTCCCCCTGCTTTTTCCATTAAAACAAATCTACATATCAAGAGGAACATGCAAACTCATTCACACTGTCTCATTTGTCAAAACTATTGGCAACTCCTTCATATATAAAATTCTCTTTACTCATAATCAAATTTTCCAAAATAAAAAATGTCAAATATTTAACAACGATGGCAGAAAAAAAATTCAAAAATGCATGCTCACTCCTGTATACTGTCTAAATTTAACATAAACAAACAAGCAAACCTTTATCCTTGAATTCACCAAAACACGGCTTCACTCAGTGCAGTCACCTTGCATTCAGAACAACTAAAAAAGACTCTTTGTCCTAAAAGAAAAACCCAGTTATTTTCTGACAGAGAACAATTTTAGCTTCAAGCCTTGTAAGATGGATCTGCCTGTTGACAAAATGTAATCTGGCAAGTCCAGCTGCATTGCAAGGTCACCTGTGCAGCAATCATTCTGTTTTTGTTTTTCTTCTCAGTGTCACTGGTTAATTGAATAGAATTGAATTAAATTTTATTTTGGTCATGTTCGAAAAGGAGTAGGAAGAAGTAAATACTTTTTGAATTCCTACCCCTTATTTCAGTTTCTCATGGGTTGTATAAAAATATACTCTGCTTTAGCATCTATGCAAATGCATTATACATACAGTATGTACACTACAAAACATATAATCTATATTTATCCATTATAATCCATATGTTACACTACAAAATAATCATATATAATTTTATATATACATATATATATATATATATATATATATATATATATATATTCATACATACAACATGTAAGTATCAATATAGACATAATATGCATATACTTTATAAACATCTGTATAAATATAATTCATATCTATGCACACATACACATACATACTTACATGTATATACATATTAAATAGCTTCCATATAAATATTATATCTAATATCCATAAACTAGAATTGATAACAATATAAATGCTCCTTTAAAAAACAAACCCTTCTTCCATTTGGCAGAACAATTTATATGCTTATCCCTTGGCCAAAAGGAATAGTATGACATAACATATCACAACAACGTACTATGATTCCCATCCCTACATGAGCAAGGGTTTCCCACAATTATGTGTGATTAGGACGTTGTTTTTCTCTTTTGGCTACATTGCCTAAAACTAAGTGTGTAGGACTTTTGGTTTGGTTAAGTGCAGTGTTGCTTGTACAAACAATAAATACCAAATATATTTTAACAGACATGTTAATTATTTTAATGGAAAAAGGTGAAGACCATGCACTGAACCCTGTGGAACACCGTGCTTTATGATTTAATCAAGTGCTGGAGATAATGTCATCTTGAAACACATGGTATTGTAGAGTTTTAGAGATATGTTTTTGAGCCACGTTACTCTTAATTCTTGATAATATTAAACAATAAACGCACTAATTCTGGCTGTTTCAGCCTTCTACTTGTATTCCCGCCATCAAACTGAAGTACATGATGGTCAACAACCTGCTATTGGCATTTAGGTAAGAAATATATAGATAAATCATTTGTTCCATATTTCCCAGCTCTGGACTGTGGCATGTTTTAGTGGCTGACAGAGTTAAGCAGACATGTGCAGAGAGGGCAATAGCAGTCAGTCCCTTAGGAGTGACTTTGGAAATTGGGGCAGCTTTTTAAAGCACAGAAGCAAAGCTGCAGAAGGGACAGAATAGCACTTTGGACACTCTGTTTTCTCAGTCTGTCTCATTTATTTAGAGAGAAGTCACATATCTGATTATATTCCTTTACATTTAGAATTGATTCAGTCACAGTTACATTATACCAGCTGTGAAAACAATAATGGAGCTTTTTTTCACCATTTTATTACTCTGTGTGAAACTTCAAAATCAGTCCTAAATGTTTGTTTCTTGTGAACTCTTTGTCTAAATTTGTAGCCTGCAGTGCAAAAGGTGCTGTCTTTCTGATGCCCAATGAGAAAAGAGAACTAATACTCACACTGCCCAGCAGATGTCACTGTTAAGTTTCAGGAAAACAAGCACCCACACATCGTCCATTTCATCATGGGCAATAATTGACAGCAGAATATCTCCCGAGCTCCTCTATACAGACTGAATTTCTGTGTATATGTCGATGTTTGTGTCAAATACGGGGGATTTCTCAGAGGCAAATCAATGGCGTGTCAGTCATGGTTAATTAGGAGTGATAAGTGCAGTAAAACATCAGGTTTTGAGAGATAATAATGTATTATTAAATAAGATATAGGGTCAGGCAGAGTTGTTTATATTGATATATATCATTTGGCTTTCAATTAAGACCATACATTACTTCATCCAGCAGTGGATTAGTGCAATTACAAATGAATAATTTGAGATTAAGATGCCACATGTAAAGCTTAGTGAAAATGTTATTCCTGAAGGACAAGCTAACACTGATGTGAGTAAGATAATCTATGTGAAATATGTCATCTACGTTGGGAATTGTATTTAACTTAATTTATTCATCTAACCACTGGCAAAACCACTCTTTTCCAGGGGCACTTCTTATATAATTTAATTTCATCGAAATTATTAAGAAGAATTTTTAACTGTATTAAACTAAAACATTACCTGTTTTATTCTACAACAAAGTTGATGTATTAGGAAATACAACAATTTGTTTCATTTATATATTTTTTTAAGTATCAAACTCGTGCACGCTGTCTAATTTGCACAAAAACATGGGCAGCAGTTCTTGTACAAAGGTTGCCAATCTTATGTACTCTTAATTAAATACCAATTGTATTTGTGTTTCTTGTACACTCTCAAAATTATACAAATTTACGAGGATTAGGTCTGTGGTTGTACCTCCACTTCCGATGTTGGCACAGTGTCATTTCGGTGCATTCTCTCTTCAAAAACACAGACACACCAATGTAAAATAAACTGTATTGAAAATTAAAGCAGTATTGAAAAATATTGACAACCTAATTAGAAATGGTGTTCAACAGGGTTCAATACTCGGTCCCCTTTTTTTCCTTATAAAAAATAAAACACATAATCTGTCATTACATCCCAAATGTGGCAGTTCCTAGTATTTTATAATCAAAAGCTTTAAGAAAATGCCTTAACACTGTCTAAACAATACAAATGTGCTGTGTTGACCTTAAACTTTGATGTGGCTTTTTAATGAATGGAGGTTGTTTGTTTCGATGCTTTTCTGAAGCATTCGGGTCAAGGATATCACATTATTCCATTTTAGAGTGTAGAAACTTGTGACTAACACAGCGTTCTTCAATTTAATTGTACATTCAGACAAAAATAATGATTTTCATCTGTTTTTGTCTTATGATTTGTACCAGTAAGACAATGCACTCTTTCTTTCTTGTGACATATGACTAAAGTTAAAAAAGTTTCTCTGCTTGATGAGATCTTCATCTTTATTGGAAAAAGGAGAGGGTCGAGTATTGAGCCTTGAGGAATACCATTTCTCATGATTAAAGATTATTGAAATATAGTTTGTGGTTCACGATGGAGATCCCAACAAGCTCTAATCTCCTGATTCCAGCTTTAAATAAACCACACGCTCTGACTCAGAGATCCTTCGCTAAGTATATATTGAGCTATTAATTTGCTATTGTCTTTGAGAGAATGTTATTCCCAAGCATTTGCAGCCGTAGAAAGAATGATTGTTTTTTTTTTAATGGATAAAGTAGAGAAAATGTGCAGGAATAAGTCATGAGGCTCTGACTGCAGCTATAATGCTCTATGAGTGTTTGAAAAGATCAATATGCAATCAGGAGCCTGTTGGTCATTTTCTTTCACTCGTGAAGGGAATTCTGATGGAAGACTGATTGTGTTTGTGTTTCCCTCATGTGAAAGAGCTCAACATAGGCTAACTCTCTACAGTAACTATATATTAATCCAGGATGGGGGTGGGAAACTGCAAATCAAAGGCCCACATGCAGCCATCCTGCTCACTCATCTCGGCCTGTACCTGTACAGACTAAATGAGTCTGAACATGGATGCAAGACAAGACGTATAAATAATTGATTCCTTAAGAATTATTTTTTTTTTATAGGGTTATAGATCTTACTTATACTTAATTTCTTAATTACTTAATTTCCAAGTAAGACTTGATGTTTGTGCAGAATTTGATGGAAATTTCCTCATATTTCTTAGCTTAGCTTAAAGGATAAGTTCGGTTTTTTGACACCTGGACCTTATTTTCAGGATTAAATATGCTCGTAGACTCACCCAGACAATTTTGGCGGAGCTCGGAGCCGTTTTCGAGCAATTTAGATCCATCCAACGGCATTTTTCTCTCATGCCATAGTAGCAGACGGGCCCAGAAATCGTGCAACATGGTGGAATATTTATCCGATGTAGAAGTGTCTGACGACGACTTTGATTGGAAGTTGTCTTCAGACCACTTGGTCTCAAGTCCCACTTTAGAGTGGGACTTGAGACCAGAGGAAACACGTATTGATGCCCCCCAAAGTACGATTTCTGGCCCCGTCTGCTGCTACGGCATGAGAGAAAAACGCCGTTGGATAGATCTAAATTGCTCGAAAACGGCTCCGAGCTCCGCCAAAATTGTCTGGGAGAGTCTACAAGCGTATTTAATCCTAAAAATAAGGTCCAGGTGTCAAAAAACCGAACTTATCCTTTAAGCTACCTCAGTGAAGGCAATGTGTTCAGGCATAAAAATGGAAATACGGGTGAAATATGATTTAATGCACAACAGGAAATACAGAAAATGGGTCATTTTTTTTTTACTTGAGCTGCAGTCAGTTTTTTGCACTGTCCCAGAGAAAAGAGGTATTTTTGTTTTTTTGGGCCGATGAATTTAATCACTCTCACTAAAGTCCATGAAGTGACATTGCACATGGTGTATTTACTTCCTGATGCACCAGCCGCAGGATTTTAAGTTATTAACAGAGAAATTCTGTTATAAGTTGTGTTGCCCACAATCTCTGTCTGTCTTCAGTGTGATTCTTGGAGGTTTGGGGCAGCACTGTATGTTGGTGAAATGGTTGCATCAGAACATAAACCACAGCTAACTATTTGAATGAAAAGAGAAATCAAAAGTGTGACTAATACACAGGATTTTAAAGCATTTCACTTAAAAACTCGATTCAGTGCTCTCAAAGGTGGCTTGAATGACTTTTCTGTGTTTAGCTTACTGTATTTTCAAATGTCAATACAAATGTGGATAATTAAAGCTAGATTGTTTGACTACATGTCAATATAATGGTCTGAATGAGGACAGATTCAAGTGTTTAAGTGTCAAAGCAAGATCCAACAAGTCTCTTGTGGTTATTTATATAGTAATAAATGAGTCCCCTCACTGTTCCAGGATCAAGACTAAACAATAATAGGCAGCTTTTAGTTTATAGAACAGACCAGAAAAGCTGAGAGTTTCTCCATCTGTGAACTCCTCTTTAAAGAAAGACCTTCTCATAAGCTCAGCTTCTAATTATTCTTCTCCTTTTATATCCTTTAATATATTTTATTTTATATTCCTTATAACTGTGAAATTCGCCAGTTTTTTAGATTTCATTGGTGTATTGAATTTCTCATTGCTATAGTACGATTGGTGCTCTAATAAAGTTGCCCCGCCTTGGTATTTGTATAAGTAATTTCATAAATCTGAAGATGGTTGCTGAAACAGATTTAGACAAACAATACTGGATCTCATTTAATGACAGTTTATAATTAATTGTGAATTAACAAATCCTTTAAGTGTCTAAAAAGATGTCAAAGTCACACGGTTATTGTCCTGATGAAGACTGATGGGTCAAAAAGCACTGACATGACCTTTCCCTGCTAAAATAAAGAATTTTTGAGCATACCGGAGTGCTTCGGATTTTTTAAAGTACTCGTTGATTGGTAAGTTTGTGAAAAAAGCAGTGTTGGAATAACTCTCGTCCAGTTGAGTACTTCAGTCTATGTGGGGGGATCTACACACACACATACTAAAAATATTGGTGTGGGCTATTCTCAGGTCAATCTAGTCTTCTAAAAAACAAGATTAAAGGTTGATGACCAATATCTCTAGTGAGCTCCACTGTATCATGAACTTAAAATCTATTTATTTCTAACTCTTGGGCATGAACTTTGTCTGCTAGCTATCTTTTTAGTCTGGCTTTTATGTACAGTCTTTTTTTAATCTTTACTTCCTGCTTTTCATAAATATATTTTACTGTTAAAGTAGCCTATGTTTTAATTTGCCATTTTTTTACCATTTCTTTTTGTCACCATTGTTTTGAGTTTTTATATTTTATTCCTTAACTTGCACTATTTTATCTACTCATATTTTATGGCTCAGTGTGAATTAGTTACCAAGTACATCTTTACTTCATTCTTAGGTTTGAGTATTGTTCACCAGCAAGGTAGAGAGAAGGTAAATGATTTTCCAGGACATTTAACTTTTTTCTTCCTTTTCCACATGTTTTTCATGACTGGAAAATTGGTCAATCATCTTCCAGGTTTTCCAGGATGCGTGGGAACCCTGCAAAACAAACTGTTTTTCTCGTGGAAAAGTATAGCCTTGGTTCTTTGTGGGATCTTTCCTACAAACATGTCTTAACTATTGACATCAACCTCACACAACCAACTCCAAAAATACAGAAACTATCCCTCTTTACCTTGAGCTCCCCTCTCTGAATGATGGCCACATAAAACGTATCCCTCTTGCAGCGAGAATAAATTCAATATACCCCTCCTAAAGTTGCCCGTACCTAATCTAGAAACACAGCATGCGTCTGAAGCACGAAATCGAAGCATATATTTGACTCACTGCTCTCAGAATACCCTTTTGAAGTCACAGTATGCACTCGGGCACTTAAAAGAAATGAAGAGAAACTTACATTTCTGGCCTAACAAGTGAAAAAGAAGAACTTCTTCACATGAGGTCTGGCAAGGACAAACTTTATCGTTCCGTCCAATCAGCATCAGCGCACACAGACAGTCTGCTGACTGAGAGGTGAATCATTTGAATTCTAGATCGTGTACACTCGGCTGAGCACGATTGTTTGTGTCACTGGGGAAGACAAACAGAAAAACAAGTCTGAAGTAGTTGTTGATTTTTGGGCTGTTTTTGTCATTCATGCTTTTGTTATCAAGCCTGGTGACATGAAGGATGGTTTCTTTGGCAGCAGGGTTTCATCAAGGATCTTGGATAATCAACAGTTTGTCCTTCGATTTGAACAAACATGGCAAACATACTAACCCTCGTATCCCCAGTGGATCCACTCCCTTTCACAGTGTTGTTACACATTTCACATTAAAAAGCCATCATTTTAGAACTCTCAAACCCACTCTGACAAAATAATTGCCAGTGTGAAGTTAAAAATCATCATTATTATGTGAGAGCTATTAGCTTTGGTTTCAGGTCAATCATTAGCGCAGAGGTAGAGAGCAGCTACAGGCCTCTCTCTGACACCGAGGAGATGGGGATACAGCCATGAAGGCACTCAAGCTTGTACTTAAAACACAGGTACCAACTGTTCCCCTCTGTTTGAGACTCTTGATCACAGACCAGAGACCGTGAAGATGGCTGACGGCAAGAATGTGAGGGTCCATGGTACTGTTGCAAAATAAGCGAACACAAGACAAATCTGAATCAAATACGTATGTGGCAATGTTAATTTTGTTGACTAATTATTTTCGTCATAGTTTTCATATACAACCTTTTTTCCCCTGTGAAAACGAGACAGTAACTAAATAAAAACAAGTGCACGTGGACAAAAAATAAAACTGACAGAGACTTAATCCAAAGTAGTAGAAAGTAGGGACAAGTTAGGAATATATCCAATCACAGCTGCCTTAGCTTTGTGGTGGTGGGATAAGTTACCCTCTTTATGATATGTTCATGTAGAGCAGGTTCACTGTTTGTTGTCAATTCTGGTTTTGCAACTGAGATGCTCTGCCAGGTAGCCTAAATAAAGGTGACTGCAATTCACAGAAAAGTTAATTTATTCAGACTTTACTAGCATTCAATAAAGGGTTATTAGATGTTTCATTTAAACTAGCATCAGTTCTGCACAGCCATAAACTGAAGCAGAAACAACTGTGGCTCAAGACAAGGTGAATAACAGCCAAACTCTTCTACCAAGGTGAGGTAGGTTAAGTCAGTTTCATGTCACAGGTCATACACTACGGCAAGACTGAGCATGGGCATGAGGTAGTTATACTACATCAGCAAGGTCTCTCCCATGCAAGGATTTCAAAGATGTCTTGTTTAAGCTCTTTTAGTCAACCAAGGACACTTAGTGCAGCAGATAAAAGACGAATCAAGCCTAATCCCCACTCATCTGCAGGTCAGAAAAGTCTGGCTTAAAGATGTCTTCATGGGAGAACTGTGGACAAAAAGCCAAACTTCTTCCATGAAAACATAGAAAATAGGGTTTGAAAATTAACAACTTCATATTTAACTAATCTCCAGTAAACCTTGATGCAAATACACAGACAGTGTCCCCAACCAGTTTTCAAAAGAACGGCCACCTGAGCCACTTCGGGCCAAAAAAATGAAATATTGTACATGCTAGCACCCTGGCACTTAAAATAAAGTCTCAACTGTATGGTTAAACCCTCAGGAGATTCACAATTTTTAATTAAATGCTATTTTCAGCCATTTCTGTGTCCTTGTAAGATTAATTTGATGGCGTAGTGTGCTTAAAATAGGAAAGTACAGACTGACATGCTCTGACTGCACCAGTCAATTCCAAACGAATAGGACCAATAGCCTTTTCTGATCCTCGTTCAGGTTTTTAGCATGAAATTGCCACCATAGCTCATTCAGTGTTGAAGACAGACAGTCAGTTACATCCCAGCCCACATGCTGCCACTCCATGTTTGAGTGGAGTTTCACCTACAGCTGGCCTTTATGGATCTCTTCCCTGATCTACAAATGTTAAAGGGTCAAAGTTGAAGAGGGGGAAGCTCACCTCTTTGACCAACAATTAGCCTCCACCCAAATCAGGCTAATTCCAGGCTAGTCATTGAGGGACTTGGTGAAAGGTTTGCTTTTGCCATTCTTGAGCCCTAAAACCAGTCAATCCAACTTTTCCTTTCAAGACTTAAAAGTATCTCTGACTTTTTCACATGAGTTTCAGTCTCATTCCCAAGCTCTCAACCCTCTGAAGGTGAGCTGACTGACAGGGGGCCACTAATGAGACTCCGAGTTGCTTCCTATCAGGACTCCTCTTACTTCTAACTTCTTCTCACCATACCTGTTCTAAGTCTTTTTCTTAACAAGGTCCCTCATTCCTACTTTACAGCATTTGATCTTAATCAGAGACTTAGTATGTATGCTCCCGCTTCGCATTCTAATCTCCAGCAGCCGACAAAGCACCAGAGGCTTTTGTGATGAACAATTTACTCTATTGATCAGACAAGGCCTGGGGCACAATTAAAGCCAGGGGGAGGAATGATCACTTTACTAATGAAAGAGCTTGTGGAAAGTTCTGCGAGGAAGTAGAAAGTTGTGCTCTGATCCATCAAGCTTGGAAACAAATCCTCAAAATACAGTAATTAGAAGAACATTTGTGTTGACTTGATCGACTTCGGTTGTTACTGATACTGCTGTTTTCCGTCATGACAAAATCTGGAAGTGATAGGAGCTCTATTACTTCCAGTTTCATTTTTCACCCTTAATTTATCTGCTTCTTTTGACAACCATGCTCTTTGGAATTTCCTTCTCTCCTCGCTCACTATTCCCAGAAGTCAAACTATTTTTTTCCTCCAAGCCTTCTTAATGACTCACTGATTTCCTCTTTGACAGAAGCTCAGGGAATGATCACTTTACTAATGAAAGGGCTTTGGTAAAGTTTTGTGAGGAAGTTAAAAAAGTTGTGCTCTTGCAATCAAGCTAAAACATGTAGCCTTACATGACTCGAGTAAACTGAATTTTTGGTTCACTTGTTCGTTTTTTCTTTGCTGGTTTTTCTTCCATTGGCATTACCATCTTCCCTTGACTTGATTAACTGTTTTCTGTTGAGCTGATTGACTTCTGTTGGCTTGATTTGACCCTCAAGGGCTGGTGGTCTTTTGTTAGCCTTATTAATGCATCTGGAATCAATTGTCTTCCACTGACTTGTTTAACTTCCATTGACTTGTTCATGCCTGGACTGGGCAATCATCTGTTGGCCTAATTGTCTTCCATCAACATAACAGCCTTTCCTTAATTTGATTGAGTGCCTTTGGCCGAGCCTCATGGTACGGTCTTGGCCTCATGGATAATCTTCTAGTGACTCATCATCTTCAGATTGGCTGACATGTCTATTAACTTTATTATAACATTGTTTTCTTTTGTTTTTCTTGATGCAATTGGTATTGAGACCGGTTTTGTCTCTGCAAGATGTTTCAGCTCTTCTTCAAAAGTCTTTTAATGACTTGTGCACCTGCCATCGACTTGATTTGGCTCCCATTAGTTTGACCATCTTCTTTGACTGAAGAAGAGGAAATACTTAAAGCCACTGATAGCCTGAAGTCAAAACAGCAGGCCCAGATGGATTCCTCAAAGATATATCAAACATACAAATCAAAACTAGTACAACAATTATTGGACATGTTTACAGAAGCATTTAATATGGATTTCTGCCAAAGTCTATGCCAGCAGCGTTGATAACATTACTGCCAAAGCCAGGAAATCCCAGTAACAAATGTGAAAACAAAATCTACATCTTTGCCTTTAAACCAGCATCAGTTCTTATTAATAAGCGTGCACAAAATCATAAGGTAGGTATATTACATCAGCAAGGTCTCTCCCACGCAAAGATTTCAAAGCAGACTGGGGTTTAAGATGTGTTGTTTAAGCTCTTTTGAAGTAAACGAATGTTAAAGGACCGTAAGCGCAGTGGTCAACCAAGCAAATAAAAGACACATCATGCTTAATCTCCACTCATCTACTGTTCAGAAAAGACTGGCTGGAAGAGGTCTTCATGGGAGAATTCTGGACAAAGCCATACCTCTTCCATGAAAACAAAGACGTTGATCTCCAAGAAATCCTGATGCAAATACAACAACTTGGAGCTTAAAAAAGGTCTCAGCTGTATGGTTAAACTTTCAAGAGATTCACAATTTTTAATTAAATACTATTTTCAGCCATTTCTAGGTTCGTTCAAAGATTAACTTGATGTAAAATGTGTGGTTCAAATAGGAAAGTACAGACTGACATGCTCTGATTGCACCAATCAATTCCAAACAAATAGAAACAATAGCCTTTTCTGATCCTTGCTCAGAATTTTAGCATGAAATCAGCATCATAGTTCATTGAGTGTTGAAGACAGAAAGCCAAATATATTTTAATCCATCTCTTAGCCAGCAGTTACAATGACTTGATCTCCCTTTGCCAACCTTTTTAAAAATCAACTGACTTTGTTGATGCTAGACTTGCAGTTACTTGTCTTGCTGTCTTGTTTTACTTAAATTCCTCAATAATCCCAATGATATTCACCTGTTGACCAATGTCCTCCTAATGTCTAATATCTGACCTAACTCTCCCTCATCCTTCATTTATTTCCCTATTTTTTCTCACATTTTTTCCGCTGGTTCTTCTTTCCTCAGCTGTCCATTTTGAGAACTCGCTCAAACGTTACATCCACCTCTCAACCACTTCATTATTTCCCCTTTAATAGCGGAGCATTTTATCCATACAGCCAGTCAAGAATCCAATTAGTTTGCGCCTCTCGATCATAAAATCTTCAGTCAGCTTGAAACAAACTTGGGCAGACATGCTTTTACCGCCTTGCTTCCCAATTAAGAGACGGTAATTTATTGCTCTCCAAATGGGCGAGGGCTTTTGTGCACTCGAGTAATTGGAAAAAATACATATATAAAGGAGTAAAGAGAAGGACACAACGAGGGAGTGAGGAGTGATAAAGGCTTGAATTAAAAGGTAGAAAACTCAGAGAGGTGTTGCTGTGTTTTTGAGCTGCTCCTGCTCATTTATTTCTTGACAAAGTTCAGAATAAGAGACACTTTTCTCCCTCAGGTCTTATCAGAAAAGGTGCATTGCAGGATGTGAAAGGACTCCGCTGTCTATCATATCTGTTTTTAAAATTCAAGGCCGTGTCGCTTGTATCAGCAACACATTGCTTTTCATTCTTATAAGGAAAGTACCTGAGAGAGTCTGTGACCTGGCAAGGTGGAAGAACAAACAAGGCTGTGCCTCTTTGTGTGTTCTTGTTTGTGTGCTGTCTTACTTTTGTACTTGCAAGGAGACAAATTGAGTTTTGTGACCTTGTGTCTGGAGTGATGGCATTTTTGAGACGTGAGCTGGCTCCAGTAGGGACCTTAGTGTAATGCTGGTGTTCTGGATAAAGCTAATCTGCAGTTAGAGATTGAGAATAGCTTTAGAGCGGCTGAAACTTTAGGTGTGGCATATTAAGGGAACAATCGTATGCCAAGTGCATAGTGTTTGGGCATGCAGCACAGGTTTCTTTCCTATTTTCCACCTGAAGCAGCTGTCATTTTATGTCAAGCACTTATATTAATTAAATAGCAAATAAACATGCACAGGAGTGTTTTTTGTCTGAAAATGTGTGGTCACAGGTAAAGTAAGCTTGTTCTTATCACAATAAAAAGGAGAAGCATTAAATGATCCAACCAAATAATGACACCAAGAACAAACTGCATGAAGAACTGAGAGCGGATACTCTAATTGGTTTGATTAAGTTATGAGCCAAAAAAGATGGAGATCACCTCTGCTCCTGCACAGAAAGAACTGACATGGAAGCTTGGAAACACTGTGACAAGGGCTGAAAGCTCTGTGTGGTTTGTTGTTGTTGTTATCTCCGCCAAGGAGGTTATGTTTTCGCAAGGGTCTGTCTGTTTGCTTGTTTGTTTGTTAGCAAGATTACGCAAAAACTATTGGATGGATTTACATGAAAGAGAGGTGGTTTGGTCCAGGGATGAAGCCATTACATTTTGGTGGTGGTCCGCATATTTGTCTGGATGCAAAAAATTTCCCCAATTTTCTGAAAATCCCATAAGTTAACATTGGGCTGTATTTTTAAAAATCATATCTCTGACATGACTTGATGGATTTGTCTCAAAATTTACAGGATAATATATAAAACATAACTCTATCATCAAGGAAAGTTTCATCTGGATCCGATCCGATCCGAAAAAAACACTGAAGTTTATAATGGCAAATCCCAGGTGGAGGTCTGCGCTCTCCTTGTGCTTTCTAGTTAGCATCTGTATCGATAATTCTTCAAAGTGGCTGACTGTATGTTATATTTGACACATTTACATGCTAACTTAATCTTCAATCAGCTAGCCTCCTTGTTTTGGCACTACTTTGGCTCACAGTACATGTCCTTTGTTAGAGTGTTACGAATAGTCCTGCTATCTTAGATTTGTATGCAGCAATATCTTGTAACTTGTCTCCAAAGCAAACAAACAAGCAGACACACAGGAAGTTTTCTCTTTGTCCTATTAATCAACATGTCATGATTTCTGAAGTAGAGAACAATAAAGTGCTATAGCTATGACAGGCTTTCTCCAAGCTGTACACTTAGCTGCATGGCTAACATCTTGCACTAACATAGTTTCTGTTAAAGGCTAAGCAGTCAGTGTAAGGCTTGAGCAGGGAGAAGAATATGCAGAGTAGGCTGTTGGACAAAATCCAATTTGTCCAATTTGTGTTTGATTTGACAAAACCCTTGCTTAAACATAGATCCTTTCCATGTAAAATGTGGTCAAACAGATTAAGTAATGCTGTAAATAACCAACTTTGCAAACTGAAGAAGACAGCAAGGATCCTCCCCTTTCACTGAACCCAAAAGTTAAAACCTGAAATCAAGTGCAAACCAAGAAACAGCATTCATAAAAGACTCCCAAGACAACATCTGACATAGAAGGCTTTGTTCAAATGAAGTCCGACCCAGACTCTAGTACAGAACTACAAGCTAAACCAGACATAACCCAGATAAAATGGGTCGTTTCTCCAGACTCTACGAAGAAAGTTCCCGTCAGAGCCACAGAGCACTGATTTTTTTCGGCTGCTTTGACAGGTCGAGTCGAACGCAAAAATCTGTGGAGTGGCCTTTCAAGTTATCAGGAGAGAAGAAATGCGGCCCTTTGAAAGGACACTGAGATATAACTCCTTTGTGAGAGGGTGCTGAACATGAATTTTGGGGGTTTGTGTGAGATTAGAGGTCTTTTTTTGGTGAAGGAGAGGTAGGGGAGGTGAAGATTCACATTTGTATATGATGTACAAATGTTTGTGCGAGAGCTCGCGGCGACGTTTGTTTTTGCCTGAGAGCGTTTGCACAGAGGAGAGCAGATATGACAGGCCTGCCTGTTGTCTCCCCACAATAATTGCTTATGGATTACCTGAGGCGAGTCCCACTGGAGATACTTAGAGATGACACTCCCTGGTGACTCCTTGAATCGTGCTCATATCCGGTCTGAGCGAGGGGGCTTTGATTTTGTGTTTGTGGTCTTGTGTGTGCAGATTGAAGGGGATACGCCGTCTCCTTCATCTCACTGACTCACACATGAGTAAAACACTAAAACATGCATTCACTAAACTCACCAAACATATAATTCCTACAAATCCAGGCTCCATGACTCAGCTTTATTTCGTGTTGTATTAGTCGTCAGCTTCATTACAGAAACACTTCGGGGCTAATATTGTTGACGCTTAGTTTGTGTGGTTTGTATGTTCCATTAAGATAGAGACACTCACAGCTAATCCACTGCAAAAACAACAACTCAGTTTGAATTTTAATTTCTTCTCAGTTCATAACATGTCCCAAATTACCCACATTTAGTTTTAGAGGGAATTAAATGAGTTGTTTACCACTCTGACATCTTCTTGCAGTTACCATCAGTAGGGATGTCACAGTGAGAGCTGATTCTAAAGTGTCTCAACCTAGGGTCAACCCCAAATGTACCCCTTAGCCCTTGGTTTTGCACATTCACATCTAGTGAAGGAGTGTCCCAATTCTCCGTAGGGCTAAGGGGAAGGGCTACGCAGCCCTTGAAATGAAGACAGACCGGGACCTCACTTGAAAGATAGGGGGATAAGAACATGAAGGCAGAGTGGAGACCGAATGAAGTGCATAATTATAAGTAATTATTAAATCGTCAAGTAAATAGTAATCATGTTTTGAATTGTTGGTTGTATTATAAAAACTTGTGATAACAAGCTAGCTTTCCTAGCTGTAGTTACAGCTATTGTCGCATCTGCCTACGACACAGCCAGCAGCTCTGGGTGATGACGTAGCGGGAATCAAGTGGCGTCTCATTTCTTAGGAGCGTGTTTTCACCCCTTCCCCTTGGCCCTCTGTGTTGAGGGCCGAGGGGAAGGGGTAGTCGAAGGGGTAAGATGGGGGAGGAGGGCTAAGGGGTACAATTGGGATTCACCCCTAGTATCTAGGTTTAGACACGTCACGGTAAATGGTAAATGGTCTTGAGGTTATATAGCTCTTTTCTAGTCTCTCTGACCACTTAAGTCAGCTTCACACCGCAGGTCACATCTACCCATTCACACTCATTTGCTCTCACATTCACCAACTGATGGTTGAAGTTTCTATGGACATAGCTCTTTGGTATCAACTAACACATTCACGCCCTTTCATACCCAGTTACTTGGGATCAAGCACTGTATCAACCACTCGGCCACAGCCTTGTTTGGATGATCTTCCATCTGCTGTAATATTAAGAAGCCCCCAAGGTCACCCTGTTCTTGCAACCTGATCGCCTTCAGGCATCCCATCAGCACACAAGTCCAACTCCTCAGAGGTTGTCTCCTCGCCACCAGTGTCAAGTATTTAAGGCGGCATCCCAACCTGCTCTTGGCCTCACTACCTCTTTAGGTAAATGAAGACATCTGATGAAGTCTTACCACCAAAGACTTTGCATTTTAATCATTTATCAAAACTTGTCTTTTCATCATTCAATCTTGAATCATTACCATTTCCAGAGTCTAGACTTAAATGGGGGGCATCTCATCCTGAAGTCAGTATCACTACCTCCTTAAGAACATGAAGTACATGATGAAGTCTCATAGCTGAAGACTCCAAGAGGAGTTTCCCATCCTGCAGTCAGCCTTGACCTCGCTTCATCACAACATCACAAAACATACTAATAACAAAACACACTGCAAATTCATCATTTATCAAAAGCTGTCCTTACTCAGAGGTCATTTGCCATATTAAATACTATATTTCTTATTATATAGGGCACTGGTTCCAGACCTATATTCGTCCTGACTCTCAGTTTTACCAAAGGAAAGTCAAGTCCCTGTCAACATATGTGATAAAAAGATAATATACACCAATTTTAAATGTTTTCATAAATAAAACCAAAATCAAAAGGGCTAATACACACATTCTTGTGCAAAATACCCTCAGAGAAAGCATCCCCTTCCTGTTTTTCCATTGTTTTAGCCAAATTATGATAACCAAATTTTAATCACCTCAAAGCTAAAAGTTCCTCGTGCCCTTTGGCGTCAAGGTCAAGGTTGGGAACCGAGAGTCTAGAGGATCTACGTTGTCCTGCAGTTGCCCTTGCAACCCCTTTTTAATCACATTATGATCAAGCCGAGTTTACTAACAGTTTTCAGGGTGACCCCATAGACGGTTCACAACTGAAAAAAAAAATTATTCTTTATGACTTGAAAAGTGGGGAGTCTCTAAAATAGAAATAAAAAAAACATTGTTTTATGGCATTTTTGGACATTTTCTTTTATATCTAAAGGTTGCAAAGTTTCATACTAAAATATACTCAAGATCAGGACAAACTTTGACGTCATCATTTGTCCTTATGTAACAGCATGTGGCCTACAATAATCTTCATCCTCTCCCACACTAGAAGACCAAATACCCACCAAATTACTAAAAGCTAAATGCAGCTTAAACACCACCACGCATTTGCCGTTAATGCCTCACAGCTGTCAATTAGAAAGAAAAACATCTTAAAGCATAACAACAGGGACTGCTGAAATCTTCTCCATTGGAAATAAGCTTCTTTTTCCTTATTTTTAGCTTATATGGATGTCACAGTGTGAAAGCTAATGTTATCAAAATAGCTCTTTAGGAGGGTTTTCAATCTCCTCATGCCCGGGGTTGGAGTGTAGAGGTCAGACTAATGATTTTAAATAAAACATTTTTTTACAGAACTAACGATGAAAAAGCCGAGGAGAAATAAGGTCTCTTTTGCAGGAACAGTCATTGATTTGATAGTGAAATATGTCCTCGTTTGCCTCTCACATAATTGACTGGACTTACACAAATGCCCCTTCAACTGCAAGGTGAGAAAGAGGAGTGAATGATAATGTGGAGTTTCTGCTCAGTTTGTCCTCCAGTTCAAATACGGTATTGAAAACCATCCATCACTTAGAAGAGTACAGTTGCAGAAAAGTTTCCTGGACGTATTTCAACCAGGATAAACCAGGAGAGTGTGACTAAAAAGAGCGGATACGCAACAAATGGAGGGTTTTAAATGTTCGGCTACAAATGGGTTCACTAACCCAATAAAACAGAGGCAGTTTGGCAGAGCTGGAAGCACCAGAAAATAGCTAATTGTTCTTTAACAACTTTACAGCTTTGCCTCATCTCGTGGAAACACATTGGTGAATCTGGAACAATGACATAAAAAGCAAAAGTCAAAGTAAAAACTACTGCGTAATGGTTTTATGCTAATGCCAGATATACAACACAGGGGTCAAACAGAATGATATCAGGACCATGGACAGTGTTGAGCAGAGGAGCTGTTCATTTCTCTGTGGTGCTGCTTTATGATTAAAGTACGTATGTATGATGGGAAATCAACAATTAACCTCACCTCATGTGTATCCTCAAGAATATCATTACAACTCACAACAACCTGCCTGACTTTACAGCAAACTCCAGACCTGCCTTCTTTTATTTAATATACTAATATGACCCTATTAGTTTATTTATTTTAATCCTCTTAATCTGTTTGATTTCTCCATTTCAGTTCAGATTGATTGTTTCGGATACTTATTCTCTGTCAATCGATTTACTTTTCATTGTCCTACTTTAGCAAATTTTATTACGCATCTGGTGTTTGATCTCGTTTTACCATGTTATTATTTTTCCCTATAGTATTTTTTATCTAATTTCTTACCATGATTTTTTATGTATCTACTTATTCTTATTATCATAATATCAGGGTTTCCTCAGTCCTCTTAATCTGTTTTCTGTTACAATCTCTTCTTAACGTCTTTGTGTGTGTGCGTAAATGAATGTGTGTGCTTTACAGCGAGGGTGGGTATTCAATCTTCTACTTCTTATCTGACTTTACTTTGTGCTACAAGATTTTGTATAAAAAGTGCTATACAAATAAAGTTTGATTGATTGATTGACTGAAAAACTGAAGCCACAAAAGCATACACACATCATAAAACAAGTGCGACTGCCTCACTGCATCATGATGACAACTTATGATACTAAAGATACGGCAGGTAATACCCGTGGGCTGCGCCTGTCCGCAAAAATGACACAACGTGGACTTCACTAATGGTTTTCTCTGCTGCTTAAGCTACATCGACAAACACAAAGTCACCAGTAATCACTCATCACACCATGAAAGACAGTTATGTCCATCTGCAGAGGAACATCACAGGTAGTTGTATAGAGCCTGAGCTCTGGGGTTCTCTCTCAAGCATCTTATACAGGCAACAAAAACCCTCTGAAAGCATGTAGATCCTTAACCTTATAAACACAGACAAACACGACACCACAAATCACCTTGAAAAAAATGCCTGTACTCACCTATGCGAGAGCATCCGGCAAGTCATGCGTTGATCAAAATCACTGATGGTTCTGGCTCTGTTCTGGACCTGCGGGCCTGTGAAGACAACAAATGAAAGATGATGGTCAGTGTTGCTGTAAGGGGCGGGAAAGCTAGGGCAGTCTTCAGGGCTTGTGATTGACAAGCAGCCCAAAAACACTAAAATAAGACTTTTCTGCTGGAGATGACTTTAACATAGAAGCATACTGTCACTGTTAGGCCAAAACCTCGACTCTCCAAAACAAATAAATACTGTATCACTCCATAGAAAAGGCATTTTTTATACTTTTCATTGTTTCAAAGCTTATATCAAAACACCAATGTGGACCAAATGAAATCAGAAAAAGCGGAGTTAAAAGTTTTTGGCCCAACAGTCATGAATTGTACATAATTAAACAGCAATAGCATCATGTTTAATAAGCAGGTGTATTATCTTTAAACTAAAATTAGCAGCACCAATTGCAACTTTCTAACAGATGTACAGTGCCATCAGTTCGTGACCTCAAGCTCAAGCTCACTTGGGTTATGCAACAGGACAACGACCCAAAACAAGTCCACCTCTGAATGGCTTAAAAATAAAATTAAGGTTTTGGAGCGGCCGAGTCAAAGTCCAGACTTAAATCCAATTGAGATGCTGTGGTGTGACCTTAAACAGGTAGTTCATGCTCGAAAACCCTCCAAAATGGCTGAGTTAAAACAATTCTGCACAGAAGAGTGTGCCAAAATTCCTCCGCAGCAATGTGAAAGACTCATCACCAGTTATCACAAACCATTGATTGCAGTTATCGCTCCCAAGGGTTAAACAACCAGTTATTAGGTTCAGAGGGCAATTACTTTTTCACTTAGGGTCATGTAGGTTTGGAGAGCTTTTTCCCTTAATAATTAAAATCATCATTTAAAAACTGCATTTTGTATTTACTCAGGTTATCTTTGCCTAATGTTAAAATTTGTGTGATGATCTGAAACATTTAAGTGTGACAAATATGCAAAAAAGTACGAAATCAGGAAGGAGGCAAATACTTTTTCATGGCACTGTCGGGACACACACACAAGATAGGAGGAGGAAAAGTGCAAAGTGAAAAGTTTTAATGGCACAAATGAATATATGTTTGTTAGAAAAGTCAATTTTTTAAAGATAATTTAGGGTTTTTGCTGCCTTTAAAAGAGGATAGGACAGTGGATAGTCTAAGGTTATGTCTTTAAATGTGATCTGTCCTTCTGTTTGCACTTCTGGGTCACTGATAACACGTATATTGGAAAACTCTTTTCAGAAACTCCCATTTATGATGTCTTGGTGTTGATAGGGGAACATAGCGTTTTAGAAAACGTCAAACTCTGGGCTGATCTCCACTCTGCGTTACATCACACTTAGCAACACACACTTAGGGTGTGCTGCAGCGGACGAAATCCACAAGAGAACCAATAAAGTATTTTAATAACAGGACTCAAGCAAGCTTATCTGATATTCTGATTGAAATCCAAACAAAGAAACATCTGCTAAAACTAAAAATCAGAAAACATGGTCACATGTTAAACAGTTACACCTGACATGTGGTTGGAATAATACAAAATGATTGAGACTGCTTTTGAATAAAACTTTGAAATTTTTAACTTTCACTTTCTGTTGTTTTGTTTTTTTCCAAAGGCAAAAGAAAAAACTATATTTTTCAAAAATTTAGATTAGATTTGATTGAACTTTATTAATCCCTTTGGAAACTCCCTCAGGGGAATTAGGATTACAAAAGTAATTCCAAAAAGTAGATAAAAAGATGTATATATAAAAAAGAAAGATATAAACAAAAATATGAATGAAATAAAATAAAATAAAATACAAACATAAATAGAAATTAACATTAAAAAATTAAAATAAAATAAAAATATGGCTACTGGCTGGCTTCTCAAATACCGGCCTATTTGTGGACATAGCCTGAAGAAGAAAAGAAAATGGAGGGAGATACTCTTGACCGGATATGAAACCCAAAGGGACGGCAACAAGAACATCATAAATGCAGACAGAACTGCAGGGTCACAGATACCCCAGTTATCGTGTTACTTCATCATCAACCATGTTACTAAAATTCACTCTAATCCAGGAGCTGAAAATGACACAAAAGCTCTTCAACATAGAAGTGTTAAATAAACAACAGGAGTACAAACCTAGGCCGAGGCATTTCCATCATTGCTGTGCACGTTAGCGGTGAAAATATGGAAAACTAGCCTATCTCGCAATGCTAACAAACCCTTTAAAAGCTTCCTGGATCCACATCTGGATTCAGACCACCACCAAAATCTCTCAACGATCACCATTCCCTGATCACAAAACATAGTCAGCACTGGCAAGCAGCAGGACCAAGTGCTGCCGTTAGCTGGAAAACACTCACTGAACACCCACCTTACGTTAACAAGCATCAAATGTACCACTTCTCTCTTAATTCAGAGCAAATTCTCGCTCACGAGGCTCTTAAAAAGCCTTAAATCTTGAACTAAAGCCACACAGTAAACAACACTGATGACGTTTTCAGTGCTTTGTGTATCAGCCGTCCATAAAATCAGGAAATCACAGCCAGTACAAATGAGGTAGACAATGCTCAGTCAGAAGGATGCCTCCAAACCCCAGGAGGCTGTTTGTGAGTGGGATATTTGATGGAGTTTGAGTCTCACTGGGACTCTGTGAGCAGTGAAAGGTGTAGGTAACATTCAATTACATACCTCTCTACACACAGTATGTACTGAAGCGTGCGGGGCCTGAAGTAGATGAGGGGTGACGGGGATAAGCTCAAAACTCAGTGGTCCTTGTATTTTTTGTACAGGGGTGGTTGATGCTCTGCTCTATGGCTGCTCGGGCTTTGGTTACAGTATTTACTCCACTGGGAAATGTCTGTGTTGCTGCTTTTTGGAGCTCAAATAGATATCCAAATGGAGCATCTTAGCATTAGAAGAATGACATCAAATCCCTGAGTGCTCTCTTTGTATTGATTCCTTGTTTTTGTAAAGCTCCCCCGCGGCTCCTTGATTGACCCATAAAGAATCAGTGATTTGTCAAGTGCTCTGCGGGGCAGAAAATCGAGGAGTGCACGACACAGATACCTAATCAGACAAAATGATTAACACGAAACTGTTGTGTTCAAACTAGGGCTGTCAAGAGATGGAATCTGTAATCCTGATTAGTCAATGAATTTGTTTAGTTTTTTATCATATTCTGTGAAATGCTGTTTAATATTCAGCAACATGAAGGGGAATAGCATAATAAAGGCTCATTGATCACGAGTTTATGTGAAAACATTTATATTTCTGGTCTGCCCATGAGGATCTTTTCCCAAGGTTTAATGGGAAGCAGCAAGCCATTTATAAATCATTTTTCACAAGATGAGTTTGCAGATCAACTTACAGCAAACTCAGTGATACTTTAATGGCCAATATTTAAGAAAAAATCTCCAGTTGAAAGGATTTAAAGTAATTCTCTGTGCAGGTTTGAGCTCATGTCTTCAGGTGGCCTTAATATTTTATATTATCTCTAACAGCCAAAGATAATCTAATCCAAGAACAGTTATCAAACCGTGAACTTGTTCCACATGATAAATCATTTACAATTAGTCACTCGTTTTATCAACAGAGTGAGATTCTGCCTGAACATACCATCTCTGCAGGAAACAGATGTTTTTTACGGCCTAAATAAACATCTAAAACAGCTTTTGTCTTCAACTAGAATACGTCTCAGAGCTCTCACTGTTTTATTGGGGATTTCTGGTTTTGGAAATTCGGCACATGAGTGACATGACTACAAATTTGGGATGCATGATATTGGATTATTGCCGATATCCTGATATTTTTTAATTCATTATCACCAATACTGATACTCTGAGCACAAGCTCTGTACTTCACAAAAATGGACTTGTTTCTTTCAGTGTTACAGTATATTTTTGTGAGGAACAGATGTAAAACAAGAAAAACAGCTTTTAGTTCTTGTAAAAATGAAACCCTTGATTTTTCAATGTACCCATGCAGTGATGAGAAGGTGCATCAATATTGTACATTTGTGTAATTTTCCAATATTCCAGCGTGTGTGGCTGATATATCAGCTGTAAATATCTGCAAAAAATTCAATATCTGCTGACACAGTACTTAACTTTTTAGGTTGTGATCGGCCAATATCGATATCAGACGGATATATTGTGTATCCCTACTACAAATCCACACAGATATGTAATTGGATAGATGGTTTTAAGTCCTGCCTTGTATGGCAGCATCTATCTCACACCAACAACGCTCCAAAGGCTCCTCCGATGACCAAATTAATAACATTTTTTCAACAGGCTATGCTCTGCACACAGCAGATAGGAGTGAGCACCCACTCTGAAAACTTTCTTTTTGTTTGTTTTTAAATCTCCAGTCTGTACCAAACATGTTTGGTGTAAAAGCGACCTAATGACCTCTGGCTCACTTCTTTGGAAAGTTTGTTTCAAGCTCAAACAAACTCTGGTGTTGACCAAAGGCCTGAACTCTGATCTGCTTAAAAACAGGAGGGCTTGATTCTCTGCCAAAAAAATAAATAAAACAGAGTTCAGTTTGCTGTAGGTGTAAAAATCTTCTGAACCAAAAGAGGACCAGAACAGGAGAGGATAGTATAAAATCAAAAAGAGTAAGAAAGCTAACGTAGCTTCAACAGAGTGATGACAGGGATGTGAGCACCACACTGGTTCTCTTGACTAACAGCCTATGGGATTACTCACTGTGTTCTGGATCACTGCTGAAAAAAAGCTCTTTAGCAAAGAAAAAACTATGAAACCAACATGTTCTGTTCTCTGTGATAATCTCAATAATGTCACTATTCATGACTTTCTGAGCGTAAACAAAATCCATCAGAGTAAAACACAATTACTAAGCTACTGGAACTGCAACATGGCAGTTCAACTGGAGGCAGTTCAATGTTTAACACCTGATTGAGAATTTTCCTGCTATTTTTGTTGTCCTTTTAAGTCGCTCATTTGCAACCTAAAAACACATAAAAGCAGGGCAAGATGAGATGCATTTTCTAATTTAAAATTAACAATAAAAACTTGTATGCGTGCGCTCATCACTGACCTTATATGTGTATTTATCTGTTGACCTTGGGTGCATTGGACGCAGCCAAAATAAAACTTTAAATCATTACTATCAAACTGATTACAAGCAGCACAATGCTTTTCCTCAATACTGGGTTGTGTACTCTGGGGTCATAGTTCAACAATGAGACAGATGGCAGGATTGGAAAGCACAGTGGTGGCTTTAATAATCAACATTTAAGAGGCACTGCATTGCCTGACAGAGCTCAGAGTGAAAGCTAACCGAACCAAATGATTTATTCAGCAGTGTTGCAGCATCACCTGTCCTGAACCAAACTTTTTAACATGCAGCGTGTAGATTTAACTCTAAGTCAGTAAATTGAAGTAACTGTTGTGTTGCTCAGTACTTTAACCTTTTCTTTTTCTATGTGTTTGACAAAGTCAAAAGGAAGTTTATTGGTCATTATACAACAGGTTGCATAATGAAATTAACTGTGCTTCCCTCTAAGTTCATTGATTGCAGAAAAAATACAATTAATAAGAACTTAACTTGAAGTGGCTTTACCAAGCATCACAGGAAGTTCTGCTTTGTATCAGAACATGACAGTGAGTTCACTGTAGTCCAGTGGCCTCCACAGTAACCAGATCTCAACCCAATAGAGCACCTTTAGGATGTGATGGCCAAAACAACGGCAGCTGCTATAATGCTATCATGTCAATATGGAGCAAAAACTCTGAGGACCTTGTTAAATCCACGCCATGAAGAATCAATGCAGTTTTAAAGTCAGAACTAAGGCTGGGCGATATGGCCTAAAAATGAAATCTCAACACTCGATTTATGATTTTAAACTATTTCTTTCCCTCTACAAAAAAAAGAGACAAGAATCAAGTTTTACTTTCATGTTGTCGAATCAAACAGTTTCCCTCTTAAAGTTAATGTTGATTATGTAGTTCAAATGTAGGCAGGTTTGCCTACATAAACAATGAAAGCTCAGTTATTTTTACAGTATATCAACACGGAGCTCTTTATCTAATTTAAAAAAAAAAAAAATAAAGCCTAAACATGTGCTTGTTCAAAACCTGGCATCATGAAAATTATACATTGTCAGTATTTACAGTATCTCACAAAAGTGAGTACACCCCTCACATTTCTACAAATATTTTACTTATCTTTTCATGGGACAACAGCGAGGAAATGAAACTTCGATACAATGTAAAGTAGTGAGCTTGTATAACAGTGTAAAACAATTTACTTTCCTCTCAAAGTAACTCAACACGCAGCCATTAATGTCTAAACTGCTGGCAACAAAAGTGAGTACACCCCTAAGTGAAAGTGTCGAAATTGGGCCCAAAGTGTGTCATTTTCAAACACTTCAACAACTTAGAAAAAAAAAATCTTGATTTTTAATTGTAAATTCTTCTGCAGAAAATAATTTGATTTAAACGATATATTGTCCAACCCATCAAGAAAGTTGTACCTAATAAAATGGACTAACATAGAAACATTTTACATATCCAGTTAAGAATAAAAAAGGGTTAAAAACATGCTTTATGCCAAGACTGATCTCCTCTTTAATGCTTTGTTTGCCACAGAGCGTAAGAACCCGTGTATCGACTTTAGTCTTCTTAAAGTCTTTTACAAAGAACTGAAAGTTTGTTGCAAGAAAGACGCAAGATCAAGGAAGTGTACACCTCAAAGAAAACTGATGACTAAAGCATTCTGGGAGGAAGAAAGCAAAAAAATATGCAGCATAAGGAAGGATAAAATCACAATATGGGTCATTTGGTGGAGCAGTGTGGGTGCAGTTCACATCATCGGTCAGCAGAGGGTGATAGAGACGCTATAATGGAGCCCATCCAGACTGCAGCTCAGGGAGAGGCTATGAGCAACTCTCCAACCATCTGACTGCAACAGAAACTGTGTGAGTGTGTGCATGTGTGTGTCTGTCACAGCACTGTAACCCTCTCCAGCAGGCTGAGAGCTGGAAGCTGCAGCCTGACATTCACAACAATGGCTACGCAAGACAATGCAAACAAGAAGCCTGGGATCGCTTCCCTGTCCCCGCGTGCAACAGCTTGCAGAGCTTTTGCCTCCTCCACCCACTGGGCTCCATCTCCAGCACAAGACATGGCCCCAGGTGTGGATTTATGTCACCGCGCGGATCTCTTCATCCACATTCAGAGTCGACCTGAGCTCCAAATCAGACGTTTAATGTGGAGCTTGTAAGAGTAATGGGAGGATTTTTCAGGGGGCAAAAGCCCTGATATTTACTCCAGGGTGATTGGAAGCTGGCTGCAGTTTGCAGAGCAGCACAAACATCCTCGGGGTGTTGTTTGAGTCAAACATCCATTTGGCTCGGTAATTTTATGGGTCAACTGCACACCAGAGGACGGGCATAAATACTCTGACAACACCTTGAATAGTAATGCTCTCCGGGCGTCCGCTGACAGGCCTGGTTCATGTGTGCATGCATGGAGGGGCGTGATAGGGATGGGCAGTGTGTTTTTGAATGAACAGTGATAAAAAAAAAAAGGTTCAAATCTGTCTTTTAGCAATAACAGAACTGCATCAGTGCAACAACAAAATGAGTCCTCCCACACTGACAGCTTATTCAGTCAAATAAATGACTGAATGATTTTTCCCCTGATGAAAACTAGACAGTAATGCCCCTGTCACACATTCCCGTTTCTCATGGCGATTGTGCACGATTGTCATACTCCTGATGAAACGCGCTTTGGCCGTGGTGAACGGGAAAGGGTCCCGATTGTTTTGAACTGTTGGTCGTGGAGAATCGCCGCTCTCAGGATAGCGGGGTGGAAGCCTAATGCAGCCCTAAGGTGAACGGTATTAGCGTGGCATGTACGAGGCTCAATCCAAAAAGCTGTCTGAGGATGATTGAGGAAGTATCTGTTTGTGCCCTGACTGTAATGGTAATGCCTGTGTTCGTGACTTGTATTTATAGACCCTCGGAATGCGTCATGTGATCCTTTCTGAACATTGTTCTTACGTATCTCGTACAGGAAGTGAACACGACAAAAATGCAAGTGACGGGGCACAATCGGGGCTTACGTGATGCAAACTGGGCTTGAACAGGGCTGACGACGTGTCAGCGGGGTGGAAATTCATGGAATCCTCATCGTATTATTCTGTTGACCTAATTGAAGAGGGACGAACGCTGTAGAAGCGTTATTGACAATGTATTTACAGGGTGTGTCCAGGGGAGAGACAGTCATTTCTTCCCGTATCTTGCTGATCAAACCAGTCGTGCACAACCGCCATGAGAAACGGGAATGTGTGACTGGGGCTTAACTAATAAAAACAAGTGCACATGGACAAAAACTCAAACTAAATTAACTGACATTTTCATCAACAAATAAAAACTAGACTAAAATGTTTGACAGAGACTTAATTCAATCAGACCTAATTTGGTCATGTAGAAAGTAGAGACAAGTTAGGAATATATCCAATCACAGCTACTTTGGTTGTGTGGAAAGGTTGGATGAGTTAAGAGGGACATCCAATCACACTTGCCTTAGCTTGGTGGTGGTGGTGGGATAAGTTGTGGAGCGATCCAATCAGAGCTCCTCTCTTCATGAATTGATATATTCATGTAGAGCAGGTTCACTGTTTGTTGTCAGTTCTGGTATTGTAAATAAAGGTGACTGCATTTCACACAAAAGTTCAATTTGTTTCTGTTCATTTATACATTCAAACTTTACCAGCATTCAGTAAAGTGTTATTAGATGTTTGATTTTATCCAAGTGTAAAACATGACTTCAGAAATTCAAGGAAACATAAAAATGCCTTACACTTTTACACATCATGTTTTCGTCGACTAAATTTACAGCAGATTTCATCGACTAAAACTAGAAAAAAAAATTAAAACAATTTAATTGACTAAATTATGACTAAAACTAAAGGATATTTTAGGCAAAAGACTATAACTAAAACTAAATTAAATAAAATGAATGAGCCAGAGCTATCTCAAAGACAGGGCCGTCCATATGACATGACAATATTCCTGAAATATTTTACAATCAGAATATTGAGTGTCTGGAGCTTCTGTTTTTGTTAACATGGTGTCAAACTAGTGTCAAATTGTTTGATTTTGGTACTAACAAAACTGTCTTAAATGTACAAAATGAAACAACAAAAACTTGTTACAACATCTAAACTAGAAACTTCGATATAAGTCCTGTTTTAGAACTCGGTTGATTCTCCAGTAACAAAATAAAAGTGTCTAAAATGCACAAAAACAAACATTAATCTCATATCTTCAGTTATGTTTTGAATTACCTACGTTCTGCTTCGTTAACTTTTACATGTCCCTATTGTGCTTAACATGTCTCCAACATGTGATAAAGCACTTCTATTAACAAGACAACAAGTCCATGGCATCAGGACTTGTTGTCTTTATGGTGCCAATAGCTGTCTGAAATGTCTCGTTCACACAGCCCCCTAAATAGACCTACCATTGTGATGTCATTCTTACAATAATGATAAGTATGACTTGATTTGTAAGTATGATTTGTATTGCACTTTACATTTTTGCAATCTCAAAGTCATCAAAAATGAACATATTAAACAGAATCAAGGCAAAAAGCAAGTCAGGCATAAAAATTTGGTGCCATATTTATTCAATTTATCTATATTATTTCATTTATGCAGGATGCTGGAGTTTGCCTGCTGTTTTTAATCATCATAAAACTAGAAAGTCTTTATTGGGTATTTTTGTTGCTGCAGTATCAGACAGGTATTAGCATCAATTAATTGTCATTAATGATAAAAATGTTTGTAAAATCAACGTAAATAGATGAAGATTTTCTGTCGAGACTGATCACTGCGTATCTAAACATGGACCTGTAACAATCATTTAAGACTCTCCTCAACAACGTCCAGGTGAGGTGAGACAACCTGAAGCCCGGGCCTGTGACACGTGAGTCAGTGTTTGTACATGTGAAGAGTTTGTCCCGTAAACTTGGTTAAAAGTGTCCCGCAGCATTAAATCAGAGTCAGTAAACGTGCTCTGGAGTCACAGACTGTGAGGTAAATGCTTATTTGTAGTGATGGTGTAATTCTGAGGAGGGATTGCTGCTACAAGCAGAATGGACAGTGGTGCTCTGAAGGTTAAAAGTCCTCCAGTTAATTTCCACAGAAATGAGAGGAATGTGTGCTGACAGTCAGAGAGTTGACTGGTGAGTTTGTGTAATTACCTTCAGCTATAATTAGATCCGCTGTGTCACCGTGGATGACAAAGGATTCTGCTGCTTCTCACCCAAGGCCTCCCTCCTGCCTGTTTTATGGTGTTATGAAACATTTACGGCCTCAACATACTGACTTGTTGAATTGTTAACATGCATTTAGGATATCAACGAGGAGCATGAATCACCCACAGAAATCTGGGTGAAAAGAAAGATGATTATTAAATTAAATTTAGTTAAAAAAAGACCAATGTTTCACAGCATAAAAAAGCATTTTGCTAAACATCTTTCCTAAGTTCTCCTTTTTAAGAATCTATTTATCTTGACTCTTTTTTACATACATATAAAATGTTTTTAATTGCATTAATTGTAATTGTTTTTGTCTTACCATGCAGCACTTGAGATTGCAAAAATGTAAAGTGCAATACAAATAAAATTAATGTTTTATTAGAAGAAGATCACAACCAAAAGTGGATATACAACTGATTCTTAATGTAAATAGAAAGTCAGCCAAACACATGGAAGCAACTCGAGGCATCAGTGTTAATTTTTTCAGTACTTTTTAAATTAGTTTTAGTCTTTTGCTTGAAATATCTTTTAGTTTTAGTCATAATTTAGTCATCTAAATTGTTTTAATTTCAGTCTAGTTTTAGTCGACGAAATTTCACAACAATTTAGTCGACTAAAATATGAAGCGCAAAGGGTAAGGTATTTTTTGTTTCCTTGAATTTCTGAAGTCATGTTTTACACTTGGATCCCACCACCATGAAGCTAAAATAGTTGTGACTGGATGTTCCTCTTAACTCATTCAACCTTTCCACACAACCAAATGAGCTGTGATTGGATTAAGTCTCTGTTAAACATTTTAGTCTAGTTTTTATCTGTTGACGAAAATGTCACTTAATTTAGTTGTAGGCCATTTGAACTTGTTTATTTTTAGTTATAGTCATAGTTTTCATCAGGGGAAAAAAAGGTTGTTGATGAAAACTATGACGAAAACAATTAGTCAACAAAATTAACACTGGTAGACATAGTCGAGACATCCTGCTGAAGCTCAAACCAAGCATCACAAAGGTGACTTTGTTGGACCATAAATTCTCTTTTTTAACACGCACCCAAATTTTGCCCAAACAACTCAAAAATGACCTTTATTCAAAGTTTTAAATCAATGAAATTTCAGTATTTTCACAACAAATACACGATTTTCTCTCTCAAACGGATGCGCAACTACTCGATTTCTGCCCGAGCATGCTCAGTCGTAGTGTACCGGCCAAACAGAGAGTAGCTATCAACATGCTGATGTCTTTGACCAATCACAGCGCAGCTATTTTACATCCCCTTGCTCACAAGGTGCCAGTGTTCTGTGTTTGCATGTGTTTTTCGCAGAGGATAGAGAATATTTTGGCTTTTTGTATCAAATGTGCTGCAATCGCAATGTTGGCGAGACGAAATATGGTACGTTTTTTGCATGTTCTCGTGTATAATATGCACCTGAAAAATTACAGCTTATTTAAAAGCAAAAAAAGTGCACGTTATAATCGAGAAATTATGGATTTTTTTTCTTCTTTGAACAGCTGATCTACTGACATTTTATCTGCAGAGCCATCTCTAGGTTTCAAGAGGATGGTCTGGAGAAGAGAGAATATCCAGTGAGTGGCAGCTCTCACTGGATAGCCGATGGCAAGAGGGGTTCGAGAGGACAGAAAAATGTGAACCACTTGTTACAACCAATGCATGCATGTAATCCCAAAGCAGATGGGCTATGATGCAGAAGACCACACATCATGCCACTCCTGTAAGCTAAGAACAGAAAAACGAGGCTACAATTGCATAGGCTCACAACATTGGACAATAGAAGTTCGGAGAAATGTTGCTGGGTCTATTGAGTCTTGATTTCTGACAAGAAGGTCAGATTTTGACCAAAACAATATGCAAGCATGGATCTATCCTACCTCATATCAAACATTCAGGCTGGTGTTGGTGGTATTATGGTCTGGATCAGTTACACAGAGCTCTTTCACAGTGTTTTTAGGATTTTGATATCCATTCGAAGAAAATCAAATCAGATCACATTGGATTGAATCAACTGGCAAATAAAATCATAGCCTCTTAATCAAGATTTATATCAAAACATTGTGTCAAGAAGAGATTCACACCCCTATTATGTGATCACTGAATCAAAAGTTGCAAAGCTGTTAGCTCCCAAGCACATTTTATTTACTTATTTTATTTTACTGTGCTGCTGTTAGTTCATTTCTCAAGAAATGAACTCATTATTGCAAAGCTTTAGAGGTAACCCTGTAGAAAAGTAGAAAATTGTCTAAATTCCAAAGTTACATCAGTTAATAATAACTTTTAAACTACATAAAAACTCTGCCTAATTGGCCGTATAGTTTACTAAATTGTTTCTATGATTGGTTGGTGGAAAAATAATTGAGGCTTAACCAAGCTAATTAAGCTTTACATGCTGCTTTGATTCATAAAGCACCCTGACTATATAGAAGTCTTCAAACATGGAGCACCAAAGCTGTACAGCTGCCCAGTCCGCCCACAGCGAGTGAACAAACTCAACATTTTACACAAACGAGTGATAAAACTGCTCTTTCAGCAACACCTACACTCCACTTACACATCTTTAAATAGCCGTGGTTAACATTTACAACGGCGTCTCTGCTATAATAATCTCTTTAAACACAACTCTGTTTACTTTGAAGCCTTCGTGCAGCATCCACGACAATAAATCTGCTTCATTTTCTTCTCAAAAGGATCCTTCTCCTCAAAGAAAAGCTGTGAGTCCAGGAGCTTACAGTCCTTAAGGCCTGATAAACAGCCTTTGTCACTATATATGGTTGGAACTGATTGTGTTAATTAAGTGAAACTTAGTGTTTTAATATAGTCAGCCATTTTACTTTAATGCACTTTAGCAGGTGGGATATAAAAAAATATACTCAATAAGCAAAAGTGCTGAGAAGTGGCGAAGTTTGGAAAGTCATAGATGTACTTTGTGTACAAATGAAGCATTTCAATCGCAATGGGTCAGTGAAATTCGATGGATTTATTATTTTTTGCTGAAGTGTGACTGGTAGAAACTGGACTTTTTTGTGGTTTCAATGCATGCTTTGTTGAATGAAACCATTACATGAAACATTGACCTTGGATCTCCAGAATGTAATCTGATTACCCTGAAGTCTAGCTGAGTATTTCAGCTACTTTTGGCAAAAATCCTGTCAGGCACTAGTAAAGTGTTTTTCTCATATCGGCGTTTTCTTTTAAAAACATTAAGATGCAGCACTCAAAAACAAGAGTGTAAACATCAGGGTTAATGATCTTAATATCTGACCTTTGACCTCCAAGCAGTCCATCCTCATGTCTGAGTGGACATTAGGAAAGTCTGCTAAAGTTTTCTTAAGGTATGACCTTATTAAACCAGGAAGAACATGAGGTGCACTGCCCCCGAGCTTTGACCCATGACATTAAAAACCAGACTTCTTCATTGTTGAGTCAGAGTGAAATGAATCAAATCTTTATTTTGCATAAAGTGTGTTGAAAGTATTAAAAATGTATGATATTGTTGACTTATTTCTGTTTACTCCATGTCCTTCTTTTGACCTTGTCACTTTATTCAAGTATCATATCCTGTATTAATGGTTATTCACACTATTGTTCAATAATTACATGCCTGCATCAGTGATGTTTGAACTGTGACCTCTGTTGAGGCCAGCCTGACCTTCCAGCTGACCTTGCAAAAAGAGGTGTTGTGGTTTTGCTTTGTACTAAAAACGTTTACAAGAGCGTGCTCAGTCCTTAACAGCTTTGCACAGGAGATTATGAGCCCAGTTCATTTCTTATAATTTCTGAGAAATCCTTATTTGTATTTTAAAAAATGCCTTCTGGGTCTTTGTCGTCTCTTCTGAAACTTCTAAAAGATCTGTGAGTCTTAGCCTCACAGGGATAAGATTATGATGAGATTTTACTTTAAGTTTGCGTCCCTATTTTTTCTTAATTTTATGCTGCAATTTCTGATCTGATTCTGAATTTGGAGTTTGTTCAATTTTTGACTTTTGAGTGAACTTTGTCTTTTAGATACTTTTACAGTAAGTTAGTTCATTTTTCTCAAAGACTCTCTCTCCACAAATCTTCAAGAATCCTTAAGGCAACACAGTTTTGCCCCCCAGTTTGGCCCCACGGATCATTTCTCTCTCTGAGGAAGCTTTGCTGTTGAGAGTGAGAAGTATGAGTTATTCACCTGATGGTATCCATTATTTAATTTAGAGCAAGAGACTGGTCAGGGTCAGCTCCGTGCAACAAGTGTAAACAAAATTTGATCACCACTGGATCACCAGATCCGGAATAGAGCCAGGATCCGGACCAAACTCAGCACATACATGGAGGTTGTTATCCTGTATGAACACAACAAGTTTTGGGAGCATCACTTAATATTTGGATTTTATATGAATTACTGAATGTGGAATTTCCAATTATAAAGTTCAGTGTTTTTTGTGACGTCAATCTGGATCAGATCCAGATGAAATTTACTTTGATAATAGAGACATGGATCCTACATTATTCTCTAAATTTGGAAGCAAATTCATCTAAAAATGGCAGAGATATATATTTTTAAAAATTTTGCCCAATGTTAACCAATGGGATTTTTTTTAATTTGGGGATTTTTTTGCATTCAGACAAACATATCACCACCAAAATCTAATCATTTCTAGGTTGAGCCATGACCAACACGCCCTAAAAATGTCACCAAAATCTGTCCAGCAGCACAAACATATAAATGTACGACATTTGTATTGAATTAATATTTATCCTTGAGTCAATGGTGGGCTTTTGTTGTCTCCAACCTTCTTTACAATTATTATTACAGTTATTCATCTTGTTGATCGTATCCATTATTTAATTTAGAGCAAAAATCTGCAAAACAAGTGTGAACAAAAAATGATTAACATTAACAAGAGACACTGGCTTTTAATGTATTACCCAATCGGGAAGCAGATATGTTGTCAACCAGCTGGTTGGCTTGCCTATTAAGAGTTATGCTGAGCATGAATAGATTTCTTTCATTTCTGCAACAAAATTTTTGATTTGTCGAATAATAACATCACAGAGAGCAAAACTTAGATATTTAGCGGTTGACCCAGTTTTTATCATCAAATTTATTTCCTTTAACTAAATTATGATTGTTAGAGGATCTGGAAATATGTGAAAAGATTTTTTTTTGACTTCGATGTTTGCTCTTACTGTTAGATTTCTGAGCAGCAGTGATTCACTACAGATATTTTCCTAGTTTTCAAACAATTAAATTCATGTACAGCAGCGCCACCCATTGGATACAAACGGTGTTACAAACATGATGAAGAGTGGCAAATAAGGATAAACAGACAAAGATAGGCTTTCATAATTTTAAATACTGTGGTAAAGCAGCAAAAAGTCAACCACACGGTTACAATGCCAGTCAAAGGGTTAAGCAAGAGATGAATATATTCAACGGGTGTACCTGATAAAGAGGTCTCAAACTGACCATGACAACATGAATACTTTCAACTGGAAATCCTTTTTGTGATCCAATTTTTATCTCAATGTAATAGACAATCAGCAGTGCAATATACACAGGGCCAACGTATAAAGCAAACAATGCATGCGCCATAAAAAGAAGACTGATCCCATTTTTATTGACCCCCTCATCTGCTGCTCCTGTTTCCATTGGTTCAATATTGTGAAGTCTGTGACCAGTGAGTGAGCACCAGCACCCACACCCACACTCCCTGATTCAGAGTTATTACACCGCTCAACACATCCAGCCACAGCAGCTGAAATCATAACACTCGGCTGCCTCTGACAGCATATTTGATGGAGTTTGAGCAGAATAGCAGGCTAATGGCCCCCACATACGTCTGATCATTAGTGAGAATGAAAGGTAGCTTTTGTAGGGCGCTGGTGATTATCCACCTGCTTCATTTTGAGTGGGAGAAAAAAAAAAAAAAAAATTGGAGGTCCAATTTGAATCGGCATTCATTCGCTGTGTCATCAGATGGAGCGGAGAGCTGCTGCTCCTTTGTGCCGAGACACAAGAAAGCCAATCATATTACAGGACAAAGAGGAACGATGGCAGCTGATGGGCAATTTATACAAACATGAGGCCTCGGCACACACGGCCATACTGTTTCGCCTTTATTTGAAGGCGTTGGCATGTGATTTCCCCCTTTTGTGCTTCAAAAGGAGAACCGCGCTAGGTTTGTATTTTAACTATTTTACCTCCCCCTCCTCCCATGCTTGGGCTTTCTTTAGGGGAATGAACTTAATTTTCCCACTTTTTCTTCTTCTGAGTCAAGTTCTGGAAGAAATAAAAAGGACATATCAGGGGAGACAGAAAAAGCAAGCTAGATGATCCATCCCAACAAGAAGTGGATTCCCAAACTCAAGTTCTGAAGCTTCCAAACTCACAGCAGTCTGTGTTTGGAGACTTACCAAGACCAGCGGCGAGCAGCTTCTCTTCAAAGGCCTCCAAAGCAGGAGGGGAGCGCCGGATAAACCCCCTTTTTTGGCATATTTTACCCCCCTCATTTTTGATTTCCTCTAAATTGTAATATTCTTTTCTTGTCATGCTTCATGGATATTCTAAAAGGTAGCTCACTGACAGGTTTTTACACGCCGCGAGGAACCCACAAGGGGCTGAAATCCCCCTGTTTCTGAGGCTCTGCAGAAAGAAAACAGCGGGTCTCGCAAGCCGCGCCTTCGCATCCGCCGGGCTGATTGGAGTAGAGGAGCTGATTCCCCGTGTTTCACTCTTAGGCTGACTACTTCTCACACAGCTTTGATGTGCCTCGCCCAGAGAGCTGCTAAATCTGCAGGAGGCAGATCTGCAGACATGCTGGGAGAGGAGGAAACTGCAGGGCTGCTGTGCAGGTTGTCTGCATTTACGAAACAGCAACTATAGGCTGACATAAACCAGGCATCTGTGCACGGATTACACCTTTACCCTCCTCATGGGGCACTTCTTAAGCCTGAGTTTACTGTAAATAATGACTGTTACAGTTAATAAATTATTCTCAATAAGAAAACTGGGTTTATCTTAAACTGGGATGGGCAGTGGATGGTTCAGAGTTAACTATCAATAAACTGAAAATATGACCATACATGCCAGGGAATGCCGACTATAACTTTTCTCTGTCGAAAGAAAACATTTCAAAAGGAAATTCTGATGAAAATAAAGCCAAAATTATCAGTCTGGTTGCTGATGAATAAAAAATGATTTGAAATATTCAACCCTAAAAAATTGATGTGAAAATCTTAAGTGATGAAAATGCATTTTTCTTTCTCTCTCTTGGGGCAACTTTATGAAGTGCCCCTTTTTAGTTGCTAAAAAATAACTTATTAACCAGTTACATCAATGCATCTAGGCATGAAGACATGGTCAAGATGTTTGTATTTAGCTTTGTGCTGATAAAAAAGAAATCAACTTCAAATATCAATAAACTGAAAACATGCCATGCTGTAACTTTACTCTGCCAAAAGAAAGCATTTTGAAATGAAAGACTGGCGAAAACAAAGCCAAAATTATCAGTCTGGTTGCTGATGGATAAAATGATAATTTGAAAACATTCAACACTAAAAAATGGATGTGAATTTAAACCCTAAATGATGAAAGCATCCTCCCCGCTCTGGCAACTTTATTAAGCGCATCCATTTATTTGCTAAAAAAATAACTTATTAACCAGTCACATGGATGCAACTCTATGCATGTAGGCATGAAGACGAATGTTAGAATCGAGCTTAAGAATGAGGAAGAACGGCGATAAAAGGGACTTTTAGCATGGCATGGTTGTTAGGACTCAGCTGGTTTAAGTATTTTAGTAACTGCTGATCTAGTCCATCCAGTACGTGGCTGTGCTCGAGGAGACAGTAGCTTGTTACCTCCGCCAAGGGGGTTATGTTTTCACCAGGGTCTGTCCGTGTGTGTTTGTTTGTCTGTTAGCAAGATCACGCAAAAACTACTGGATGGATTTACATGAACATTTTACCAGAGGTGTGGTTTGGTCCAAGGAAGAAGCCGTTTTATTTTGGTGGTGATCAGCATATTTGTCTGGATGCAAAAAATTCCCAAAATTTTCTGAAAACCCCATAAGTTAACAATCATATCTCTGACATGACTTGAAGGATTCACTTCAAAATTTACAGGATAATTTGCATAATATAACTCTATAACCAAGGTAAATTTCATCTGGATCTGATCCATATTGACATCATAAAAAAACATTGAAGTTTATAATGGCGAATCCCATTAATTTCTCCTCAGCTGCTCTGAGGGTTCTGCCCCCTGTACGTCATTATGGGAATTGCAGTTTATTGAAAAACTGATGTCAAAGTTTTTCAAGTCGAAGTCACTACATTACCCAGCTTCCCTTGAAATGCCAGTGGAGGAGTTCTCCACATGGACAGATATGAGAGGAGACCCGACGTAACTGAGCTGCTTGGCGGAAGTCTGTGTTCTCAGAGTGCTTTTCTAGTTGACGCTGGAACACTAACTCAAATAACTACATGTCACAACCATGCATAAGACCGTTTCAGACTTCAAACTATCCTTTGCGATGTGGTGGAATGGTAGCTTTATTGGCAGCAGCTACGTGATGCTATCATGTCAACACGGACCAAATGTTTCCAGTACCTTGTTGACCTGATGCCTAAAGATTTATGGCAGTTTTGTGAGAGAGGGGTCCATATTTCACTCCTTTTGGTTGGCTACACTGGTCTCTTGGGATTTTTTTTTGAGTGAAATGTTTCAGCACACATTGTCTGAAAGTTGGAGCAAGCAACAGAGCAAGCGGATTCTTCTCATGTTGGCGATATGATCTGCAACGGCTAGAGAGCGCCCGAAAGGCTGAAGAGCTTATAAATCTCTTCAGATAAATCAACAGTTTCCGTGACAATTCCAGAATAATGATCATAGCTTTTCCCACATAACTCATTTTATTCCAACTTATTTAGACTTCTGAAAAGTTCCTGCATTGTCTGACTTTAATTTGACTCCAATAGGTTGCCTCACTTCGCTGCCTCCCTGCTTTGAGTTTCACTTCCAGTCGTCCCGGTTGCAATTTAACCTCACTCCCCCTCCGTAATATTATTACCATCATTACACAGATGACTATTCCCCTCCACTTCTCAGCCTCAAATGCTCCGAAAATCCCCAAATCTCTACCTTGAAATGCACTTCCACGGGGCTGCGAGCCGTACGCCCCGAGCCACAATCCATGGGGGCAATAATTCCATTACTATACAGAGCGTAGCATATAAGGGCATCACTTCTGGCTCAAAACACACTGACTCACCGGGGTGAAATGTGCCTTCAGTCTGCATTAATTCCACAGCGTTCATCCCCACGGTTACATCTCTGAGGATGGGCGGGCGTGCACACTCGCTTCAACACCTAGAGGAAACTTGCAGCTATATCTGACTTCAGTGTTTCCATTTTTCAGGGTCAAAATAAAAAATAAATGATGAACTGCACAGATACAACACAAATCTGGACTCCTATGCTCTGCTAAAAATGCAATAATGACTGACAGACTTTGGGTGAGATAGTAAGACATGGACACCTGCTGAAAATGCTTTTTTATTTTTAATAATCCACGAATGAAAAAGGAATGATGTGTGAGGTTTCAGTTCACGCACACACCAGTCCTTTTAGGACATTTTTGTCCCACAGTATCTCAAGTTTGCTGAGGATTTGTGTTGAAACACAAAAGTCCATGATGATTTATAGATAAACTTATTAGATTTTAGGAGTCAAAGGTCATAGGGCCTGAGAGTTGCAGTATCTCCACAACACGTAGAGGAATTTTCCAAAACTTTGCTCAGGTTTTTTAACCTCAAAACAAGTTTGGAAACTTTATTTCCCTGGATTACTTCTCTGCTTTCATAATTTTGATTGGTATTTCCTTTTTTATATCATTGGAAAGCTTGATTTAGCCACTGCAATGAGATACAACGTGTTTGGATCTATGCCACAAAGAATTAACACAGTTCTGAAGGTAAAAGGGGTCCAACCTGACACTAGCAAGGTTCACTGAATAAAATGGCCAGCAGTGGATTTCCAATAGGTGTGTGGGCACAATAAAGAAAAAAGGAAGGGGGAAAACTAATAAATGTAACCAAGTGAAGACAAAGTGTAAAATAATATGTGGAAAACTAACAGAAAACTTTTCTTGCCTTTGTAGGTGTTGATACTCTTGTTGATAGTATTAATAAATAAGACAGATGTGTCAAAATAGTTTATGAGACGGCGTGATCAGGAGAAACGCAGACCGGTTAAATCACAAGGAAAATGTCATGCTGGGAATTAAGAAAAGTGGATGATGTATGACTTGTGATTATTCTACAGTTAATAAGACAGGTGACCCACATCTTGGTGCAAACGTGGACATGAACGGGGATCCCAGAGACGAAGGAATCTTTCTATGAAGGATTATCTCCCCCTGGATTCTGGTGAGATCCACAATTTAGTTTCTGGGGAATAATCAATTAGAAGAACTATTTAGGGAGAACTGACTGAACAGACAAAATAAATTTCAAAGACTTTGAGTTCATTAAGAAAATACACGTTTGATTTTAACCTTTCCTTTTTAATTTGGGAACAAAGTTTGTATTGTTGGGAAGTGGTGCACGAAAGTGAAGAAAGTTTTGAAACTAAAATGCTCTGCAGTAAATTTTGATCTTGGGTTTTTCTTTGTTGATAAAGTAATGCCTCTTTGAGAAAAGTGTGTTACAGCATTCTTATTAAACTGGTAAAGTTCTTTAAAAGCTTGCTGTATATAAGTCTTTGTCCTGTAACATGAGGGTCTTCAGTCACATGACCAAAACCCTGATCCCACAAAGCCTGCACCTGATGGAGACAGAAGAAAGTCCTCCATTCTCCCACCTCACAGCTCGGTAAGAAGGGAGTAAATTTGACCAGGATCCGTGCCAATTGAGACTCGCCCGTCTTATTTTCAATCAGACTCCCCCGATGCAGTTGCTAGCCCCTTCACATTAACCCCCCCTCCCTCTTCTCCTGACCCTTCAATACTTCCTCCCCCGTACCTCTCCCCAATCCCCCTCTCTCCACCCTTTCTCTCCCCTCAGAGGGATCAATTGTACAACAAATTCAATGAATTCTTTGGCAGGGCCTGTATTTCCTCAGAGAGCGTTTGAGTGAAACGGCGATGGGAGAAGACGTGAGGGCTGTGATGGAGAGACGGGGAGAGCACCTTGGAGGTGGCTGCATATTTAGCACAGGGCTTTCATCGAGGCTTGGCAGGGAGAGTTCAGCCTGAATGAAGGGAGCCAGACGGAAATGAAAAGGGGGCAAAGGATAAGATCAGGAAATACAATAAGGAGCTGTCTTGTAAACACGCCCGGATGCCAAAAACAGATAATAAAAGAGAACGAGCTGATGAAGCAGTACTTTGATTTTCCTCGACAGAAAGGTGTGTCCAGGCCATTATCTTTTCAGGACGGCTTTAGCAAGTGTCGGGACCATTACGCTGATGCTGCCATTATTTGTTTGAGGAGCTAAATAGCTCTTTGTAGACTACCAATATTTCCTCCACCCCTGTCTGTCCTCACAATCTGTTAAAGCCTCAATGAAGGGCTGGAGACACCGTGCTTTCAGGTTGTCCTGTGCTTTCTTTGGGAGAATATTTATCAGATGTAAGAGTCTTCTGATTTGCGTTGAAAGGCCATGAATAAGAAAGATAATTTGCTTATGAAGCAAATTTAAAGACTGCTGGAGGTATAAACTGATTAGACTTGAAGGAAGTTCAACCCTTTACTGTTGAAGGCATATCTCAGGAACATTTCAGGGATGTTCTTCAGACTTTGCACCAATGTTTATAAAGTTATCAAATTTTAGTGTCCAAGGTCAAGGGCATAGTGCCTCATGTTCATATCTATTCTGTTGTTTCGACCAGCTTAATGGATTTTAACCCCAACAGATCAACCGTTGACCAAAACTTTTAAAGTTGGAGTTCATGAAAATTTCTTTGAACCCAATACAAATTTCCACTATGATTAAGGCCTCATGTTCATCCTTTTCTTGTGAATGCAATATCTGGAGAGCACTTTAAGGGATTTTCTTCCAAGTTGAGACATACATCAATGGTAATAACTGGATAAATTGACAGGTAAAGGTCAATGGGTTTCATTTTTTTGCCGTATTTCAAGAACGCCTTGAGGGATCTTCTTTAAACTTAGCACAAGTGTTCACTTCACCATAACAATAAATCAAATAGATTTTGGAAATCATAGGTAAAAAAGTGAACATCATTTTGATGCATGTTCATCCCTTGCTTGTTTAAAAGGTCACAGAACAAAAGTTAAGCTTGTTTCCCTCATGCTTATTTCCTGTATGATAACATACCACCACCAGCGTCCAGAGAGATTCGTTTTTATTAAACTTGACATATTTCTTTACATTTTGTGAAAATAAAGTGAATCAATTGAGAAGTCTGGTTTGTGGTCAAGGGCATTGGACTAAATAAATGGATGAACTGGTTAATAATATCACCAGTATGCTCTGAAGGATTTTCTTCAAACTGTGAACAAACATCAGCTCCAGCTAAAGGATGAGGCCTGGAGGTCCCAGATCAAAAGGCAAAGTCCATTGTGCTTCATGAAAATCCATTGCTTTTGAGAGTAATATCTCAAAAAGCTCTTACAATTCAGACTCCTAGGCTGGCTACAGTTAAGGTGTCATAGGTTAAGTTGCTTGTAATCTCTGTTTGTTTCAATTCAAGGATGATCGGATAGATTTTTAAAGTTAAAAGTCAGGTTAAGGTCATTCTGCCTCATGTTCATCCCCTTTCTCTTAAAGGAATGTGGCTTTCCTTCAAACTTTACACAAATGCTCTCTGTAACTCGGTGCTATAATGGTTGGGTTTTGTAGGTCGTAGATCTGTATCCCGTACGTCATATCTTACACTGTTTGAAAGTTGTCTGCACACTTTGCATAAATATCCCTTCTCACTTAATGATGCATTGATAAAGTTAAAGGTCGGGGACACAGGTCAATGTCCACACTGACCTCATATCTTGCAAACACAATTGATTAAAAAAGCAGGAAAGCATTCTTTTCAAACTCGGAACAAACATTTACTTTGACTTGAGCTTTAAGAGGTCAAAGGTTCCCACTGCACAACAATACCAATAAGCCCTCCCCAGCACTTCCTTGAACCCACTACTGTACTTTCACTGTCAAGCAACATAACCACAGAGCAGATGTTCCAGTAAAATGAAAGTAAAGAGAAAAGACCTTTCAGCACAGTCAAAGGAAGCTGTAGAGTATTTGTTATTCAGCACAGTGCATTGAATTAAAAGATCCCTCAGAGCCACACGCAAAAACTTTTGCCTGATTGCATTCATAATGCGCATGATGAGTAGAATATGTAAGTAAAGACTGAGCATTATTATTGATTTTATTCATACGTTGGGTAAAAGGCCATCATAACAGTTAATTAGCTTTCCTTGGCCTTATACATTATGTATCCTTTCCAGTATAGAACAAAAGAAAAGATGATGTTTTGAAAGTATGCGAGTATGAAGGGTAATTATACATGCTTTTGTGTGAACTTTACTTTTAAATTATGATGCATATGAACTTTCTTTACCCAAAGGGACCCCGAAAATGGCAGAGCACAGGAGCTGGACCAAGAACAACATGTATACCAAAGAATATCCAAGGCCTCTAATGAGCTGAGAGATCGCTGTAACCCTTTGTGCAGGCAGGGAGCATTCATAGATCAAATGCATGACCTAAGAAGTCTGTTTAATTGCATCTGGTTAATATGCATTGTGTTTCTATATAAACAAATTAATCCCAGGCTGCAGGCTCTATGAGGTCCATCGATTTCTTCTGCATCCACAAACAATAAAGTTAAGTATGAAGACTTTACACATAGGAAACACTACACTTATTCATAGACTTATTCAGCCAAGGCCAGAGGCATTACATTTTTAGGATGTCCATCCATGCATTTGTCTGTCTGGGTCATGGCCTTGCGAGTGTAATATATTAGAGAAAGTCCTGAAGGGCTTTACTTGAAACTTTGACCGAATGTTCACATAGATTCATGGAGAACTGACGGGGAAAGGTCAAAGGCCAAGGTCTTGTGGTCTTACAAACACATAATCTAAAGAACATTTAGATAGATTTCATTAACCTTTTGACAAATCCACAGTGCCGTTACCCAAAAGCTCTGACATCTTTACAACCTGTAGACATTTATGTCCACTCCATGAGGGCCTAATATCCGTCTTATGCTCCACAGACACTCACTCACAGCTCTCCTGCTGCCTTTCCTCGCTTCATTATTAAGCCTCTGATTCAACCGAAGGACACAGAGCAAATAAGGTAACAACTCAATCCCACATATCATTCCCCTCAGTGTTCACAGTGGCAGCAAAGTTTCACAGGGAGTGTAGCTTACAGCTTGAAATCTCAGCGTGAGTGGGGTCAGATTTTGGAAGTCAGGGTTCAAAGACCAAAGTCACAGGGCAACATAATTACCTTCTGTTTTTGAAGGCGATTTTGGAAATGCAATATCACAAGAATGCTTCAAGGGATTTTCCTCAAACTTTGCAAAAATGTCCACAACAACACAAGGATTCAGAGGTAAGACTTTGAATGTCAAAAGTAAAAGGCAACCCATCTGTCTACTGGCACCCCTAAAAACCCTCACCATGGTTCTTGGCTCTTGAACACAATTTTAAGTGATTCTTAAACTTTGCTTAAGTGTCTAGTCAGTGGTGAAGAGGTTGTATTTTGGATGTCAGGAGTCAAAGGTCATGGTAAAGCAGCATTGTTGTCATATTTTCCTTGGGAATGCAATAAACATCTCTTCAAATGTACAATCCTCAGCTTAGAAGAATGATATACCTAAAATCTTCAAGATCATATGACAAAGGTCAACGTCAATATTCTGCTTAAGTAGATTTTATTACGCATTTGGTCATTTTACTATATTATTGTTTTCATTTTATGTTATTTATTTCATTTTCCCTACAGTATGCTTTTTAATCTAATTTCTTATGATTTTTTTTAATTTTTGTTGCATCATTTTCGTGTTAGCTCCTGTGTTTCCTCATTTTTAATTTAAGATAGCGTTTCCTCAGTCCTCTAATTCTGTTTTTGTATGAAACGTGCTATACAAATCAAGTTTGACCGACTGACTGATAACATGCTCAGGTTCTTTATCAACTTTACACACCTAACGGGACTGATGTGTTAAATAAAAAGGAAGTGTTCAGTGCAGTTGGTCAAACTTGGATCAAATTTGCAAACACTGCTGTTTGTTGAATTCATGTTTACATTGTGATCGCCACTGCCTTTTGGATTGTGCTTCACCGCTCAACACGTGTCTCTGCTCTTCAAATGCACCACCACAAGCAGCAGATGAATGAAGCTTCATCTTATCTGCCCTCATGCCTTGTACTCCCCGCGCAGACGTCCTCTATCACAGCAGACAAGATCAGCAGCAGCTGACGTGAAGAAATGTGTTTGCAGTCATGGATGGCCACCCCTGGATTCCATGTGAACATCACATCATCGCAAGTAATGTGTCGACAAACCAATTTTAGCCGTCACACTCTGACACACCAGTGATAAACATTCTATCTGTTTGACTCGAGTGTGTCATCATAAGGACGTTAGCATGCTGACATACACACATCTGCAGCCTTGTTTTGACTTAATATGGTCAACAGAATATGGCTGTTTTACTGCCTGTCAGGAGGTTCAGCCTGTGAAATGATTTGGTGGAATAAAAACTCTGGCTCATTTTATGATTGGACAAGTGTCGTGATCTCAAGTTGATGGGTTATAGATGATTCTCTTGAATTATCTGATTGGTATAAAAGCATCAATATTTTCAGCATATTTTTGTGAGGTCTGAGGTAACCCCAGAACCCATTAGCAAACATTGTTTAACACATTTTGACATGAATATTGCGTGTATAAGCATAAGCACAGGCTTTCTTCACAGTGATGAGAAAGAAAACACTCCTTTATCTTATCTTCTCTTTCGAGAAAAAGCTGGATTTAGACATCTAATCCTTCAAGCAAGTCTTCCCACCATTAGATGTGCCTGTAAGACCACCAGAAGGAGGCCACCAGGGGGGATTTTAATCACCTCAACTGCCTCCTTTTGAGGAGAACAAGCTACAGGTCTCCACCTGAAGAAAGCAATCCACTGTTTTCTGCCAAAGAGCCACAGCCTAAGACTTGAGGTGCTGATCTTCATCCTACTTGTTTTGCACTCAGATGCAAAATGCTCCAGTGTCAGCTGGAGGTCTTTAGGTGAAGACAACAGCATGATCAGGGGCCTCATTTATAAAGCTTGAGTACGCACAAAAGAAAGCGTAAGCCACTTGTAAGCAATGTTTGGGATTTATAAAAAAACAAACTTGATGGGAGAATGTTTCTCCAAAATCTGGGGAAACAGGAAACTGTGACCCCAACAGTCACAGGATGAAATTAAAGACAGCTCTGTGAAACTGATAGATTTGTGTGAAATAATCCAATATCACACATTTCACGACACATATCATATGTGAAGGATATATTTGCAAAAGGGCAGAAATCATACTGATGCCCCAGGGAGTTCACAACGCATACATGCGCACATGCACGCTCACATTTTTTGCTTGGTTTCCATCTTGGTCCATTGTGAAATTGGTATCGTTGAATATTCGCCAAGGGCGTTCACCTGACCTTTTATAGGCACTCTTTTATAAACCTGAAAGTTTTTGCGTGCAGGCATTTCCTGTGTTTCTAGCGAACGTTTTATAAATGAGGCCCCAGATCATCTACATGAAGCAGAGATGAAATCCTGAGAAATCCAAGGGGATGTTCTCTTTCCTCCTGCTATGCCTTTAGATCCAGACCTAAATTTGAGTGGCAAGGGGCAACCTCGGTGAAGGGAAACACGCACCAGGAGTGTGTATGAATTCGTGCCAATGACACCAACAAGGACCTGGTGGCTCCCAGTAAAGGCGCTGGTACCACATATTCCTGCAGTGCTCCCATTAAATCCCCCAATAAACACCATTATAGCTCCTCTCCAAGTCTATTAAACACATGAAGACGGATATTAGAACTGATTTGAAGAACTAATACTCTCTATAATCCCAGAGAAATCCATTTTTGACATTTCACTGTAGCCAAGTTGCCATTATTTTGGGTATCTGAGAGTTATGTCCACAGATTATCATTAAATTCTAGATCTGAAGTTATAAAGTGACCTCAAGAGGGATGGTTTTAACCCTTTGTGCCCAAAAAGAAACACGTTCTCTTGCTATTTCCATACTCTTTAGAGTTTGTAATACTCTTAAGTCTGTTATGATATGTCTCCTTAGCACAATAGATCACTTCTATGCACAAGACAACAGAAACCACGGCTGCTGGATGTCCCTCTTTCTGTAAACAGAGGCAGTAGCTGCTCCAGGTCAATCAAACAGAGCACACTGGGCCCAAGTGGGGAGGGTGGTCTTCAAGTGACAGGGGCTCCAAAAGTGTTGGAGCAGAGGTCCTCAATAAGAAATACATAAAGACATTTACCTGCACACACCAATACACACTGATGTGTTATTTGTTGATACAGCTAAGCCAAATACATGAACAGAAATGCCATTTTTTAATAACTTAAGTGATATTCTGGCTGACTTTAGATCAAATTAAAGGGCTAAGTGAGATGAAACTATTGATTAATGTAATAAACAAGTCTAAAGAAGGTCTTATATACAAGTAAGTGGTGCACTAAGACAATTAATCTGCAGTTCTGTAGTAGAAAACAAGTACAGCAGGACAGAATCCATCTCTTACTGTAACATTAAATATGTTGACATCAAATAAATGTCAATAAATTTTAAGACGTTTCTTAGAAGAAAGTGTTAAAATAGTATTTAATAAAAAATATATTTAAAGATAATCTTTAACAAATTTGAGTCTTATTTTGAAATCAGTGGAGTTGTGGCTCATCAGGGAGACATGAAAGTCTACAGATAAACATATAAATACTTAAAAAATTCAGGGCTCGAAGGGTTTCAGGCTCAAAATCGAGGACCACCATGGGACCCATTAAGACCGCATCCTTCTGCAGTATTTTCACGTTTGCAACATCACTCATCTAATGTTTCAAAGCTAAATAAGATCTCCTACATGAAGAGACTCATTTCCATATAAAATGTGCCAAAAACTGAAGTTTGCCAGCATGCTGAATTAATTCTTACATCCAAACATCATTTCATTCTGAGCACCGTATTGCATTTCAAAGAGACCAGGAAAGTCCCTCACAATCACAGCAGAGTCAGAGGAAAACATTTCAATTCTGAGAGCCACAAAATAACAATTTGGAGCAAATAATCCACCTCTACATATCTTTGTAAAACAAAACTGTTCAAGGTAAACCAGCAACTATTCTGCGTGTGCCTCGTGCTGTTTTGTTCATCCGCCTCACTTCACTGAAGCAGAGAAGACAGGGCTCGCCTTTCAAACAGTCTGAGAGCTGCATTGTGACAGATGGCTCCGTCTGGCTACAGTGATGGGAAGATTAGAAGATGGTCAGCAGAATCTGCAGGAGTCCACCACCCACGCCGGTCTGAGTGACGCCTCGCTGCAGAACATTTACAGGTAAAGGTGTTTTTGTGCCAGGCTCTGCATCCTGCTGTAATTACAGATGTCTCTGCACTTTGGGAGGGGGGAAATGCGTGCTAAGGAGTTTTTATTATAGCACATAACCATCAAATAGATTCTGCCATCCATCCATCTGCCCTCTCATTTATACATCCATCTAATCATCCATCTCTTTGTCAATATGTCAGACCCATGCCTTAATCTCTCTGTTATCCATCAACACAGCAATCCACACGTTTACCAGAACAGCCATCCATCCATCTGAAAAGACACAAAGTCAACCTATCCATCCATCCAATTATATATCTACACATGCATGCACTTACTGAAGCCCACACCCATCCATCCAGGTGAACATCTATGCATCCATCTTCTTGTCCTTTATGTCAAGTCATCCATTTATTTATTCCTCATCCAATACTCCATAAATCCATACCTAAACAAACTCAACCATCCATTAATCCATCCGTTCATCAGTTCAACCAACCTTCTATTTAAACATCCAACTTTACATCCATCCCTGATCAGAATTCAAATCAATAGTGCATCCTTATGTCTACCCATTCATTTATCAACCAACACATCCATCTGTCCATCCATCAGTTTAGCCACAAGTAAATCAAGCCACACAGCTACCAACTCATCAATCAGTCCAGCCATCCATTCATCTATACACCCATATATTCATCCATCCATACATCCCGTTGTTGTCAACTCATTCATCTATCCATGGCACCTATTAGTCTACGAGGTGTGTCAGAAAAGTTTCAGGACTGGTGTCACAAAAGATTTATTTCAAACCCAAACTTCAAACTAAGAGTTTTCCCCTTCAAAGTAATGTCTAGAATGTCAAGAGATACTGCGGCGTTTGCTTCGTTCAGTGCGCGAGGAGAGGCGAGAGCTGTGGCAGGACATCGCCGTGCTGGAGCAACCTCCCTACTCACCCGACCTGGCTCCGTGTGATTTTTTTCCTCTTCCCCAAGCTCAAGGGGGTCAACAAGGGGACCCGTTTTGAAGACGTGGATGACACCAGAAAGGCCGTGACGACGATCCTGTTATAATCCTTCCAGGAGTGCATGAAAGCGTGGCATGGGAAAGTGCATTAGACTCCAGGGGTATCACTTCGAAGGGGAAGACTTGTAGTTTGTAGTCTAAATAAATCTTTTGTGACACCAGTCCTTGAACTTTTCTGACACACCTCATAGTGACTTAAACTTGGACTTTATTTCCTGCTTGTATAAAGAGCTGCTTTTACTTTATAGGAAATAAAAGACAGAAGCTTGACCCTTAAATAAATACTTGCAACATAAAAAACAACTAAAATTCTGTAGTATTTTATATCACAAGCTGCAGACTACTTTTGACCTATGATATGAAAATAAGACATTCAAAAGCGCATTGGAGTCCTTACTTACCTTGTATCAATGTAAGAATATCATGGCATGCTTCAAACTTTAAATCTGGCATGAATTTTTTCCTTGTATTTTCAATTCACACGCTCACTTCTGCTTTTTAGGCCACATTTAAACCGGTGAGAATATTACTTAAAGTGGGCATATCCTTTGCACAATCTGGGCAGTTGGCATGAATTTTTTAATTTCACTTTTTCGATTTGGTTACACAAATACAATATAAATTCAACTATATTTATATATAATTAAAGGGACTGCATAATCTGGAGTAGGATGGCATGTCCAGAACCTGCTCTGTGTCTTCATTATGAAAGAGGACCACCCTCTGTGTGCTTTATATCTGAAATAAAAACATGTGGGAGCCGGGGGAGGGAGGATGTTGGGAATTGAACTTGTGTTCTTCAGCCAATACAAATTGTTTAATCATGCATTTTTGCCGCTCATGTAAACTGATCAAAGCCAGGTTTGATTTGATTCTTTCCAGCTGGAATTGAATTATACTTTTATAAAGCAGCTGATTAGAGCAAATCGAGTGGGAAATACAATCTGAGTATACTCCGGCACGTGCAGAGATGTTAGAGACTTGGTTAAAGCGATTAGCAGGTTGTGCGAGTGTATTGGTTATGCGCTGGAACACCAAATATCCAAGAGTGCACATGAGGAAACAGAGAGGACTAATTCATGAACGCTGAGGCCAAGTGTTTGTGACAAATGAAGTCCCGGGACAGTTGGGCGTGATACATGCACCTCATTGCACACTACAGGCACACACATTCATTGTGGATTTAATGGTCTGTTTAATTAGCTTTTAATCATATTCTGATTCATCCTCCTTCACTCCTGTGAGTTAAACCTGGATTCTCTCCGTGTTCATTAACCGGGAGACGGATGCCACGTCGCCTCCGATGACATTCTCTGGACTTCAACTATATTTTAACTTTGATTTAGATCGACCATGTGGGGAACGCAGGGACGGGGGTGAAGACCGGGCAGAGACGTTGTAAAAGTCATTTTTCCAGGTAAGTATGAAGTCAAGATGAAACTTGAATTAAAATCAGAGGGGGGCACTTTTGAGAATATTCAAATAATTGACATACATACTGAAAATTGAACCACCATCACACTTAAAGCAGCGCACCTACCAGCCATGTGGACCAAACTTTAACGCTTTGACTTCCAAACTAAGACATAGATTTGCAACAATTTTTTTTCCTCCCTCTTCATTTAGCAATATTTCAGGTTTTATTTTCCAAATTGCCCAATCGGGAAGCAGATATGTTGGTCAACCAGCTGGTTGGCTTGCCTATTAAGGGTTATCCTGGGCATGACTAGATTTCTTTCATTTCTGAAACAAAATATTTTTATATATATTTTGTATGAGAACATCACAGAGAGCAAAATTTAGATATTTAGTGGTTGACCCAGTTTTCTGAGGAATCATAGATATTTTTTTTTATCATCAAATTTATTTCCTTCAACTAAATTATGATTGTGAGAGGATCTGGAAAATATGTGAAAAGATTTTTTCCTCACTCCGATATATGCCCTTACTGTTCGATTTCTGGAGCTATGATTCACTACTGATTTTTCTAGTTTTCAAACAATTATATGCATTTACAGCAGCGCCACCAATTGGATACAAATTGGTGTTACAAACATTATTAAGAGAGGTAAATAAGAAAAAAACAGACAAAAATAGGCTTTCAAAATTTTAAATACAGCTGTAAGGCAGCAGAAAGTCAACCACACGGTTACAATGCCAGTCAAAGGGTTAAACCAATGTAAAGATGACTTAGAGCAACATCCTTCAAACTTTGCTCAAATGTCCACTCGTACTTAACAAAGGTCACGCTACATTTTAGAGGTCATAGGTGTAAGATCATGGCCAGGGTATCTCTTGCTTACCCCTTGACTTAAAGCTCCATATCTCAAGACGCATAATAGGCAAATTCTTCAAACTTGGCAAATATTCCCACTCAGGCTCTCAGATAAAGTGCCTAGCTTGTGGAGGTTATATGTCAAAGGCAAGGTCATGGTATCTCTATTTAAATACTGTTTTTGACGGCCATATCCCAAAAAAAGCTTTTAAAGATTTTATTCTGTATCCAGTCAGAATTAACTGATTCTATTTCGAAGGTCAGGTCAAGGTCATGAAGTTTCATATTCATCCCTTTGCTTTTGAGCACCACACCTTCAGAATCCTAGAAGGGATTTTCTGTCCAATAGCTGTGACCCAAAGACAAACAAAAAATGTTCAGATTTTGCTTGTGAATTTGATATCTAAAGAGTGCCTGGAACATTTGGGTTAGATTTCAAGGTCATGGACCACAAGTCAATTAAAACTGTACATATATTATTTCAGCCACAAAGATTATGTCACCTTGTTTTGAAGGTCTCAGGTCAATCTCCAACTCCATAGAGCCCCAAGATTGTGAACGTTGTCAGGGCTCGCACTCTTTTCTAGAAATTATTTTCCAGAACTTTTCCAGGACGGATCCCCCCCACAATTTTTGTACATAGCTATGAAATAATCCCTTACATTCTCAGACAAAGCACAGTCACACCCACAGATTGCGGTGTCAAATAACAACTGAAGTTATAATATTGTCACCCCAGCTTTCCATTTTCACTTCCTTTCTCTCTGTACTTCCTCTAAAGATATTTTTGGAAAACAAAACAGTTTCATTTGTTTCATCTCTGTTTACTGCAGTTTACTTTACACATCTGACACCTGCATTCTCAAGCTTAACAACATTTTGTTGCTCCAGTGCAGTCATTTTAGGTTAATCTAGCCCTCTAAGAAACAAGATTAAGGGCTGATGACCAATATATTGAGCTAGCTCCATGTTGAAACTAAAATATATTTATTTCTAAATCTCAGGCATAAACATTTTTTGCTAGCTATCATTTTCTGGCTTTTATGTAGTGTGTTACTATTATAAATTTTAGATTTATACTCATTATGTTGTTATTCTTTAGATTTTGTTGATTTACTGTCTAAATTTCCTAAATTTTGCAATATTTTATTATTTCTTTTTTCTCAGCATTATTTTGAGTTTTTATATTTTATTCCTTACCCTGCATTATTTTAACTGCTCATATTTTATGCATTCATTACCAAGTACATTTTTACTTTACATCCTATGTTTGCTTTGTGTTTTATCAACCTGTCAAGCCCTTTTATTGGTTGGAAATTCGCAAAATATTGACTGATTGACTGCTGTTATGCTTATTTAGCCACGTCTTATGCCAATAACATTAGCAAAAAGGACTTCCAAGCAGTTCTAATTAACATGTGAGTCTTTAGTTTTCTCATTTAACGGAGGACTGGTCCCTGTGGTCTGTGTATATCTCACTCAGGTGTTGACAACTACCTTCATAAGATAGTAGCTAGCAGAAAACTGCACAAAAAGTCGCAAATCTCTTCTCTCTGCGCACATACGGTACAGTATACAGTATTTGAGTGGAGCTGAACTCCTAACAATGTTTTTCCCATTCATTCACATATTTTCTGGAACAGAGATTTTTATTTTCCAGGTTTTCCAGGACGTGTGAGAACCCTGGTTGTATCTCAAGAGCACTTTGTAGGATTTTCTCTAAACTTTGCACAAGTTTATATCATAATTTGAAGATAACTTTGGGAGATATTGGACTTCAAAGGTCGAGCTCATTGGGACTCATGTTCACCCCTTGCTGAACCATCTCTTAACTATCACCATACTCCACTTTTGCACTTTGTGGAGGCATCAAACCACCAGGAGGCCCTTTAGTTTTCTCAAAATGGTGCATATACCAGCATGCCTTTGCAAACCTCATCTCACCGCAGTGCCATCTGTATCACAAAACCTTTTTCGAACCCTTCATGGGTCTCAAACCAGCATGCATTTTTAATTTGCTTTGTCTGCAGGATGTATAATATATGCAAGGTGTCAAAATGAGATAATTGTCATGCTCCGAGGGTTTTTAAAAATGCAGCCTTCAAGTCCAGGATGACTGTAAAATGAAATAAAATTAAAAATGCATGATGTAACTTGGTTTAGACTCTTGATTAGAGGGGTTATTCACTCCCCAAAGTCACTTCTCCTGTCTGTCTTAAGAGTGAAGTTAGCGCGGCCATTTCCGCCTCATTTACTAAGCAACCTCTGAAACCAACTCCGGTGACGGGCCAACCTGTGCTGACAACCTCCTGCTGGAGCTCACACACATATTCACACATGCCCGTACACACCACGCCGGCACACAGCCTGAAATCCAGCGTGACGTCTTGGATGTTCTCCCTCTCTCCTTTCAAATCTTGATTGACGAGCTCCTGCTCGCAGCCTGCCAACCCTCCAGGGTCATTTACGCCGCGGAGAAGAAGAAAAGACACAGAAGAGAAAGACAGATCGGAATGAGAGGGAAAAAAAGCACCAATAAGGAGAATGAAAAGCAGAGGTGAGAGAAAAGAGGAGGCTGGAGCTGTGTTCAGCTGTCTGCAGCCTCACAGTGGAGAAGCTAAGGACCTTTTCTGCAGCTTTTTCCGTCTGATTCTCTTTTAATGTTCAGAAACTTCCTTTGGGGTTTTGTCATTAATTTATTTCAGCAGAGAAGTTGAACTGAAGCAGGAAGTTTGTCAACCTTGAGCCAGGGTCACACAGACAACGCTTCTTATGGAAATGATTGTGGGGGATCTTCAAGGACTCAAGTGTTTGATGTGTGGTAGAGAGTGGTTAAATTATCATTAAATAACTTCTTCTTGGAATAATCACTCTGCTGCTCACATCAGACCCAAAGTATACTTCAGCGGAGGCGTCAGACATCTACAGACCACAATTCAAATGAAGTTGGGACGTTGTGAAAAATGTCAATAAAGCAGAAGACAATGATTTGTCATTCGTTTCCACTTATATTCAAGTGCATACACTGGATGAACAACAAATACTCACTAATTTTGGATCGGATTCCTGCAACACATTCCAAAAAAGCCGGGAAAGTTGAGGAATGCTCAAAAAATACCTGCTCGGATCATTACACAGGTGGACAGGTTAACTGGAAACAGGTGAGTGCCATGATTGGGTATAAAAGGAGTATCCATGAAAGGCTCAAGTCATTCCCAAGCAGGGATGGGGTGAGGTTCTCCACTTTGTGAACAACCGCTTGAGGAAATAATCCAACAGTTTAAGAATGTTTCTCAACGTACAATTGCAACAAATTTAGGCACCTCGTCACCTAGAGAGAATCTATAGAGATCTCTGCTTGTAGGCAGCAAGACCGAAAGCCAACACTGAGTGCCTGTGACCTTTGATACTTCGGGTGGTGGGATATTACCATGATAGCACAAGAACACCTTAAAAAAACATTGTCAGTTAACACAGATCATCTCTACATCTACAAGGTGAAGTCAAACATGGAAATCATGGACATGGTGTCCTCCGGGCTAAAGAGGAGGGCCATCCAGATTATTATCAGAGCAAAGCTCAAAAGCCAGCATCTGTGATGGTATTGGGGTGTTGATGCCCATGGCATGGGTAACCTGCACATGTGTGAAGGCACCAATAATGCTGAAAGGTCTTTCTCAGGGACGTACTTGCTTATTTCAGCAAGACAATGCCAAAAGACACATTCTGCACATGTTACAACAGAGTGGCTTCATAGTAAAATAGTTCAGGTACTAGACTGGCATGCCTGTAGTTCACAGTTGTCTCAGATTGAAAATGTGTGGCATGTTATGAAGCGCAAATCACGACAACAGAGACCCCAGACTGTTGAGCAACTAAAGTTATACATCAAGCAAGAATGGGAAAGAAATCCACCAACAACCAGCATTTTTTGGCATGTGTTGCAGGCATGAATTTCAAAATGAGTAGTTATTAGCAAAAAAAAAAAAAAAAAAAGGTCAGGAAGAATTTGCAAATCCTGGTATTCTGTTTTTTTTTTTCTTTCATGCTTTACACAAGCAGTGGTGGACAACGTACTCAACTCCATTACTTTAGTGAAAGTATAGATACTCCTGGTCAAATATTACTACAATACAAGTGAAAGTTGTTCAGTCAAATTTTTACTTCAGTTAAAGTACTGGAGTACCTGCTTTTGAAACTACTTAAGTATTGAAAGTACATTTTTGTTTTAACGTCTACGCGTTATTGTGCTGTTACCACATTGAATTTACAGAACCAAATGACTGAAACAACCTACTGACCTGCGTAGAATAAAAAGCTTGTAAAATATGCGACCAAGCCTAAAGAAATGCCGATTGAAACACAACTGAATCAACAAAAGGACAACCATTACTGAATTTTACAGCACTCAAGTAAATCCACCTTGTTCCCATTGACCTCCGTACACAACGTTCTAACTATACTGGAATTGAGGTTTGAACACTCAGACAAGAGAAGTGGTTCAACTGAATAGCTCCAATAGCATTTGATGTACTAAACCATAAACATGGATGGATGAAAGTTGTTTTTGTTGATTGCTTGGTTTGTGACATAGTGGGTCAAATGGAAGAAGGTCCAACAGTGACTACTGGTGACTACTGGTGGTTGGACCAAGCTTATTCACTGGAATAAAGTCAAAACTCAATTAAATGGTTGACCTCACTGTGCATGTGAGGCACTGATAACTACATGACGTCCACTTACAGCTCACATGTTGATACTGAGTGTAAAATGGAGTCTAAATTGTCCCTTCTAGTCTCTCCATTGCTTTTTCACAGGTCTTGTATAAGCGCTCTACGCCTTCCACTTAGAAGCCGCCCCTCTTTGGTTAAGGTGCCATTTAGCTGTGATTGATGGAAAGCTGCAGAAATGGGTTTCCCTCAGGCAGATTCTTCCATCTCCACAGTGTGAAAGAATCTGAGGCTTGGTTAAGGTTTCCATTATGTTCCTCATCAGCTCCCCCGGTTTGAGTCGCGGCGCTTCCCAGCATCAATCTCCTCACATCAACCTTTTCACTATGGAGCCCGCTGTGGAGGGAACATCGCTTTAGCAAAATCCTTACACTCCTACTCAGATGTTACCCCGACGTCATTCTTTCCTAGATGTTTCTGAGGGTTGCTCTGATATCCTTGGAATAAATGAGGACTGTATATTTAGACAGGAGTGTTCCTTTCAGGTTGTAATCTCCTCTCAGCGTGATCTACAATCCAGTTCAAGACACAGTTTATGGATGATCAAAAGGAAACAGGATGCAGCTCAGATCAGATGGAAGATTTTGATTGCAGGTCATGGGAATGAGGAAGTCTGAAGAACCAATGTGAGAGATGTTTCAGTCTGTTTTATGAGGCCCGATGACTTTGACCTTTAAAGTCCAACACTTAATCAGCTCGTCCTCAAGTGAGAGGATGTTCAAGCAAAGTTTGAGGAAGTTCTGACGGAGCTTTTCCTGAAATATCGCCTATACAAGTAAGGGAAAAACAACAGGCCAAATTACCTTGACCTTTGGGCTGTGGACTCAAGAATCTAATGGGTCCATCATTAAGTCAGAGTAGGTATTAAGAGACATTAGAGTAGACATTTGTAATAGCCGAATTTCAAGAAAAACCTTCAAAGTGTTTTCAAAAATCTCAATTTATAAGCTAGGAAAAACCCAGGGTACCATTGGCCTGGACCTTTGACCTTGTGCCTCCAAAATAGTCCAATTATCAAAGTCCCATCCTTAAATGAGAGGAAATATTTATAACATTTGAAGAAAACTCCAAAATAACTCTAAAATAACATTTCCACAAGCAAGGGACGAACATGAGCTCCCTAAACTAAACTGGTAATTCAAAAAGAAAACTTCAATGACCCTGACCACCTCGTTTAAGGTCACTTGAGTCTTATGACCTTTGCAAAATCATGTCTATACATTAGGAAAATCAGTAGAAGCAGGGTTTTTAACAGGAGAGGTTCCCAAAGTGGGGTCAGGACTCTCCAGGGGGTTTCAAGACACCAAAAGAGGGGTCAGGAAATGTCTTATATGACACAGAAAAATGTAAAATGATGTACAAAACATTATTTCAATTAAATATCGAGCTATTTCCTTCTGGTGTATTTAAGAAGAACGGAAAACAGTATAAACAAATCCTTAAAATGTTAGTTTATTTCATGTTTTTACTTTCTAGAGACAATTGGAGGTCCTGTTCATTAGCACTGTTTGTTTGGGGGTCCTGGGCTGAAAATTTGGTTTAAAGATTGAGGACTATAAATTAGAAAGTATAGACAGAGACTTGAACAGGGAAGTAACTATAAGCAGGGGCTTTATGAATTGGGACAAAACAATCTTTAAAAGAATATACTCTATGAATTGGGACATCACTATTAGCATGGTCCTTTAAAGAGTACAGCCCATGAATTGGGACACAACAATAGTGTGACATAATGTATGATCAAGAAAAACGTGCAGATGAGTTGGAAAAATTAGTGAAAATCTCGAGCACGTCTGTTTTAAGTATTGAGAATAGCAAAGGCTGAAAAACTGGGTGAGGCGACGAAGAACAGTCCAAAGCTGGAGGGGTAGATTTGGATTTTCATATTACAATTTTCCTGAATCACCTTATCTCATTTACTCAGCTGCAAGACTCCATTGAGATGGGACGATGTGACATAGCAGGCAGTGCTATTGGTGACATGACGAGGTAGGAAATCTGTCAGCAGGATGGAAAGAAAACAACATATTATGCTGAGGAAAATTAGGTGTCATTTAAGGCTTCGTGCTGAGTGTTTTTTTCCCGAAATGACACCCATTTTACTTTAGCCCCTTTGAGGCACAGAGCCAAAGAAAACAGGTGTGCATGACCAAGCAAAAGGAGTTTAAGAGATGATATACAACTTGCAAATGTTAATGGGATGGAAAAACAATTCTAATGCAAAAAGAAAATTAAGTTCAAGAGAACATTAAATCTGTGATGATAACATTAATGTGTTTTATCTAAATTAACCTCTTGTCCATTGCATCATGCTATGATGGCTTCCCTGAACAAACTAGAAACAAGATGCACATGCCAGGCAATATCCAGGGCAGGAGACATTATATTCAGAGATTTTGTCCAATGATTATACACAGGGTACAAGGGTCAAAGGGCATGGACACTGGACTTCGACTGTTTGTCAATACAACATCTTAAAAACATAAAGAGATCAACTTCAGATTTTGCAAAAGGGTCCATGCTAACTCAGGTGATAAAGATACTGGATTGTGGATCTCTAAGTCAAAGGTGAGGGTCAAAAGGCTCAGAAATATACCCCTACTTTTGCTTTTACTATCCTGAGAACACTTTGAGGGCTGGGATTTTCTTTAAACTTTACATGGATGTTCGCACTGACAAATGGATACGATAATTATATCTGGTAGTCATGAGATAAAGGTACAAGGTCATGGGGCCGACTTTGCAGGAATGTCCATTCCGACTCAACATGACACTGAATCAGTATAATTTCAGAGGTATATGAAAACAAAGGTCAAGGTAAGAGGGAACTAAAATGGATTCAAGGATTTTCTCAGATCTTTGTATAAATGTTTACTCTGAATCAACAAGTCATTATTGATCTTGGGAATCACACATCCAAAGATTACCAAGCCTCATATTCTCCCTGTATTTGTAAATGCAATATCTCAAAAACACTTTGTGTAAGTTTCTTTATACTTTGCTCAAATGTCCACTTTGACTCAAGGACATCATTTGATTTTGCAGGTCAAAGGCTACAGGTCATGGTCATCGGATTACATGTTCATTTCTTAATTCTGCATACAATATCTCAAGTACACTTCAACATATTTTCCCTTAAAACTTTGCTCCTGTGTCTAACTCATGGAAACAGTGATAAGATTTAGCAGGTCAGCAGTCAAAGGTCAGTCTTATTGAGCCTAATTTCTTCAGACATTGGACACACCTCCAGGCTGACTTAAAGATCAAATGATGAAATTTTGGAGGTCAAAGTCAAGGCCAACAAGGCTTGTTTATTTCCTGGTTGCCATCTTGCTATCTCAAGAACACTGTAACAAACTTTCTTTAAGTTTGCACAACTGTCTATGTGCAAGTCATTGGGCCTCATGTTCATCCGTTGCTTGCCAACACGTTTCAAGAAATTACTTTGCAATTTCATAGAAGTTGCAAAAATTCTCCATTGTGACTAAATTTTAAAAGGTTCGAGGTTCGGGTCCCTGCAGCCTTAAAGGGATACGCCAACTCTTTTCCCATTCATGTCCTGCCTCACTCCCAAGTCCATGACAAGCAGATAGACACCATTCATTCAACTGTGCGTGCACTTTGCATTTAAGAATGACTCAAAAACAAACTACGAATCAGTTCTCGTGGTTCACTTAAAAGAGCTGTTCAAAAGAACTGACACATCTCTCGCGCAAACCACCACGGACATGTAATTAGGTCAACAAAACAAAGTCTTTGCTTACAAGTAGAGGAAGATAATACAATGATAGTAGGAGATAATGCAACATAACGCGGTAAAATTGAGTCACAACAAGCACACAGGACTGTTTGGAGTTGCTGAAGAGTTTATCTGATGACTGTAGGCAGAGGCAGGCTAACACTACCCATCGACTCCCAGTGTTTGAGCTAAGCTAATTAGCTGTGGGCAAGCGCTGCCTGTCTCTCATAGTTTGGACACCCCTGACTTAAAGTCTTGCAAGGAAATTGACGCAAATTTGATACAAACCTGTACTTGGACAGGGGAGTGATCCAACAGTATCTTGGATGTCAAAGGTCACTAAATTCTTGAACAAATCTTAAAAGTACGTGCATTTCGCATTGTCGGGTGGTTTTGTGGAATAATATTGAGGATAACATCAAACTGAGGAAAAATATCAAACTATTTAAAAAGATGTAAACAAACTTTGATTTCAGGAAATACATTAATGAATAACAGGAGGGTATAGGTAAAAGTGACTGATTGTAAACTCTGTCTTTTTCTGCTCTGCTGTTTAAAAACCCCTTCAGCCCCATGGGACCCAATTTTCAGGAGAAAAGCTCCTCCACATGACAGCACAAGCAGTGAACTGTGCCTTTAAGACTATAGTCATGTCTGCTTTTATTTGACAAACAGATATATTTTTGACTTTTGGCTAAATATGCACCGTTTTTCAAAATCCTTGCCTGATCATATTGTTATAAAACCTCTTAAATTGTTCTCTGCATCACTTTATAACAATAATCCTTCGCAGAGATGATGTAAACATATTTTATTATTCATTTTTAGAGTTTCACAGCCACTCCAGCATCATTTCTAAGACAGATATTCACAATAAAAAAATGTTTTTGTTTTAGGCGAGGATGAGATTTTAAATTATTCTGACTTCTATCTTCATTTACTCTGTCCCAGTAACACATATACTGATAATTACACATCTGGACAAATCTCTCAAGTGTTACTTTTATTATGACACCAAAATTGTTCTACAGACCTTCTGGTTGCAGAGATACACTCTTTTCTTTATGGGTATGGGTTTCGAGCAGGAGGCTTAAAAAAGGGGCTGGGGCTGAACAGGTTAATTTTCTTTTTTGAATGAAAAACATTTTTTTTCCTACTGTGCTCCTGATTAATTAGTGATTACGTAGTACACCAATGAAAAATGGGGTAGGACATGATAAGCTCAGCGTCTTCCTACTCCATTTCAAACATTCAACAGCATTAATATTTAATGAATTTCTGTAAATAGCGTTTTCACTTTTTGTTTTTGTTTGTTTTTTAACTTTAATATGTTCAAAATAAAGATTATCCAATCCAATCCAATCCAGTCCATTTCCCCCTACCAAAAACCCAAACCAGCCTTTTTTCTTGACCCTCTGCCAAGAACTGCAGATTAGGGTTAAAGACAGAAGACTTATTCGAGCTTTTGTGTGTTTTCTCTGACACACACACACACGTGGCATTACCCTCACACTAATATTCATGAACAGAGCCGCACTTGGATCTCTTTTGGAAAGCCGGGCGTACTTTTAAGTCGTCATGTGAATTGAAACTTTGCCAGCTCTTCATGCTCATTTGCCATTTCTCATTTGTACAACCCCCCCCTCGACCGGCCTATCTGAATAATACAGTTGCTCCATTAAACTGCCAAACTAACACGGCGCTCATATTTGCTGGATTAAGTGCATTCTCTTGCTTGGTAGGTATTTTAGAAAGTACTTTCTTCTCTGCTGAAATGAATTTGAATTTGGCACCTCAGAGTCAAATAGGAATAAGAGGGAGGGGGCTGAGAGGATGATAGTGAGGCAGCCGTCGTCTTCTTGGCTTTTTAAAATGTAACATGAATTCTCATTAGGGTTGGAAGGGGTTGTTGCAGATGGAGTAATCCTTGGCAGGCGGCGGCAGCAAGAGCGCTAATATTTCCAAAAGCATTAATACGTCAAACACATTTGTGTACGCGTAGGAATAAGTGTGTGTGACTGGTGGCGGGGAAGTAGGGCGCCCGCGGAGGGAAGTCGACACACAAACGCTTCTCAGAGTGGATGCGACAGAGTCAGACGCACACACACCCACCTGGAGCTGAATCATCGTGAAAAAAAAAGTGTCGTCGTCGTTGCCGTCAAGCCGCAACAGCCCGCACGATTTGTTAATGCAGATTTAGGCCCAATCACACCCACGCTGACTTTGTTTGGGAGAGGAGGGGGTGACACGGAGGGAGAGGAGGAATCAGAGCATGGTTGGAAGGGGGGAGACGGCTGGGAGATGAAAAGGGATGAAGGAGAAAAAAGAGAGATCGTGTTTGCTGTTAGAAAACAGAATTATCTAACCAGAGGGAGCAGGTATACTGAGAAAAGCCAAAAAGAAGGATGAGTAAATATGATGTCGAGGGTTTTAGTGCTTATGTTCTATATAACTGAAGGGTAAGGCATAAAAATGGTCAACCACACATCTAAAGCCTTTCATTTGTCAGTTTTATCTTCAGCATTTCTCATTTTTCGCCATTTTTTTGGACATATGAAGTGGATTCATTTGTAACTGGCAGATATTCATCAATAGCTACAGCTTAAAAAATAACCCTTTATTGTTCACTTGACTCCAAGCTGGACCACTGCTGTCCGTCGTGTTGAATGGTCAGTATTGAAGAGGAGCTAAAAGTGGCAACAAAGACCACAAACTCTGAGGAACATGTTAGCTGAGGCAATAAATCAGCTGAGAAGTAAAATCATTCCCCCATCAGGCCTCAGCACAATGGTCTTACCCAGACGGTGGGTGTAACAGGAGGGTCTGTGGGGGACTACATGGACTGTTTTGAGGACCAAAGCATCCATTTCAGAAATAAAGGATCAAGCCTTGGACTTCTTTTTTGCAACCAACGGACGAAGTCTGCAGTTCTCACAAAAAGACTTTGCTTACTCTGAAGATAGCTCCAAATTGCATTTACTCTGATCTGTCAGCTTGCAAATCTCACCAGTTTCCAAACAAAACAAGTGAAAAGCACTACAGTGTGTCTTAGATTTGTGTTCACAAGAGAAGCTAAATGATTTTGAACTATGACCTTCAAATTTCTGCAGGTTGGCCTTGAGTCAGTGTTTGATAGGAAGCTCAATAAACTGGATTTATGACCTTAACACCAAAGTCAGTACGTCCTTGAGTCAGATTGGGAATTTAAGGAGTTGGGTTCTTAAAAATGGATCAGATGGACAAACATCACCCCCAAAACTAATCCTTTGACTTCCACATCAAGAAATACATTTGCAAAAAATTCTTTATTGGTAAAATTGCGTTCCTGCCTCTTCATTTAGAAACATTTTAGGTTTTATTTTCAGATCAACCAATCAGGTGAACTCCTGGGTTGACTTATCTGTTCAGGGTTATTCTGGGCATGGATGGATTTCTTTTATTTCTTCAAAAATGTATTTTTTTTCCATATAAAGACATCACAGATTTTGTTAAAGTAACCTTTAACCTTGCTCTTACTTTGTTAGTTTTCTGAGGAGCTGTGCAGCACAGTCACTTCCATTTTTTCCACAATTATTAGATGATGATATTTAAGTATAGCAGTGGACGTAATTAGTGTTATATACACTATTCAAAGAGGTTAGTGAGGATAAAAAGCAAAAATTTAGGTTTACATGCTTTTAAATACAGCAATATGGTGGCAAAAAAAGTCAACCGTGCGGTCACAATGCCAGTTAAAGAGTTAATGCATTGGGCTTTGGTGAGAGAAGATAAGGGTGAATGAAGACAGGTGCACAAGGAGGAAAAAGTGTACCAAAAACTAAAGGGGAGCTCTTGCACCTTCTCTTAATTGCACAATGCTGATACAGTCATAATGTTTAATTTTGTCCCGGCTTATCAAAGCTTAAGATCATCACTAGCCAAGTCTTTGAAGCGAGAAGAAAAATGGCCGACAGGAAGAACTGTTTGGTCAAAAAATTGAAGCTTTACTTGAATTTTTCTTAAAACAAATGACTTATTATCAGAATAACATGTTAATGGGATACAATTAGTTCATCCTTTCATTATTAAGATCTTTTCCCACTTCCTGTTGCATTATTTTACACCCTGCCGGCACTTCTTTATGATAAAAATCCAGTACCATCTGTTCCTGGTGCAGCCTGACCTTTAAAAACAACCAGCCTGCTCTTAGAGTTGAATACGGCTCCAGCACAGGTACTGAACTTTGTGTCTCTGGGGAAATGCTAATCAGCCAGTGAGGACTGGAAAAAAGCCAGTATACTGCAGCTTTGCCTGAGCTACTGTAGCCCCTAGGTACAGATAAGTCCACATTAGACGTTTAATATGATTCTGAACACTGATATAGAGCTCTCTGAGCCGCCTGCTGCTGCTCCCCGGGCCAAAAACTTATGGAAATACAGCAGCTGGGTGTAGTCTGGAGGACATTAAGGTGACCACTGCTGATAGGAACTGATGTCAGGGAGGGGATTTATCAAATGTGCATGTGGGCTCTGGCCTATCTGTGCCCCAGCTGCACTGTGTTTCACACACTTTGAATATATGGTTTTAATAATGTTTGTGAGTCTAAATCGAGCCGCGTTGAAGCTACAGGTTTTATGTTTCAGTCAAAGGCGGCAGAGTAAATCAGAAGATGAACTCCACGCTTTCATCAACAAAGGGGAAAACAATATACGGGGTTAAAGGCGTCGCAGTCCCGCCCACGCTGTTTGAATGACAGGAGTGACAGGTGGGAAAAACAGTCAACATGAAGGAGCGTCTTCCTGCATTTTATGAGGAAAGCTGTGGTAACATATCATCATACATGTAATCTGTGACTGACACAGACTGAAACATCAGATTAACATCATTATGATGTCATTTTGTTTATAAATATTCGAAATTTATCAATGAAAAATCATTTATAATGCCTTTAGGTTATGCCTTTGAATCTTCTCTCCGATATCCCCTTAAAGCCTGTTGTATCATATTTGATACAGACTTTTATGATACCTCTATCAAATCAATATGATCAACACATTACTAAAAAAAACATCTGAAAACAATCAGATAAATGATAAAATGTCCTCAAATGGATTATCAGTTGCCAAAAACACCTAATGTATCAAATGAGATACAACAAACATATATTTTTTGGGATTTCATTTCAATTCAGCTACAAAAATTTAGAATTTTCTGGCTATAATTTGTGTTTTCAGGCTTTAAGGGGATAGTTAAAAATCTGTAGGAACATCTGGCAATTTTCTCTAACGGATGTTTAATGCTGAGAAACCTGAAACGTTTTCAACTGCAAAACAAACAGTAAAAATGTAATTATTTGAACCAATGACCACATATAAAGGTGAAAAACACATCTCTGTCTTCTCCAACATGTCTCCAGGAAAGGCACAAAACAAAACAGTGCTGACATTTGTATATATTTATATTATTATATTGTTAATGTTAATAGTGCAAATTCCTTGTTCACAGTCTCGCTGTATATAGCTTAAAGATTCTGCATGGTGCAACCTGCTTTCTCATTATTTCTTTTTAACTTTATTTTTTATGCTCTTATCTATTATACGTTCTCTTATCTATTTTAATGTCTTTATTTGAAATTCCTAGCGCTATAATCTGTATAAGAGCAACCAAAACAACCAAATTTCCCCTTGGGGATTGATAAGGTATCTCTGATTCTGTGCGCAGTAAAAGCAAAAATAAAGTGCATCTAAAAAGCAATGGCAATTTACTGATCACAACATAAGATTAATGTGCTTTATAAATGCACATTTTTTTTTTTATTAGTTTATTTATTTGTCTTTATATTTCGACTTTCATCAGACTTTTCTTTTATGGATCCATGTTTTGATTAGTATTGCCTGATATAGCCACATTATTTTTTTTTATTGTATTTCATTTAAAAGCGCATTTCTTCTTATTTCTTTTAATTATTTTTATCAATTTGTCCTTATATTTCAACTTTTATTATCCTTTTCTCTTATGGATTCATTTTTTGATTAATATTACTTTATGCAGCAGCATGATTTATATATATTTTTTAATTTATTCTTCTTTAGACTTCCACTTTTAGTTGCTTTTTCTTTTACATATTAACTTTTGCAATTTGGTACTCTCACTATTCCATACATAGGTGTGCTCTGAATGTGGTTTAGAACAAACCTATCAGATTGTAACCCCTAAATGTCTGAATTTTATTGACATTAGTTAAAGATGGTCTGCACTGCTCTGTTAAACAAAAAAAAGGAACTTTCGTGACCCTGTGGTCACTTTTTGGCCAATTAAAACCCATTATAACCACAGTTTTTGAATCCAATGTAGAATTTTAGGCATCCAATCAGTTCACAAGGCTTCAAATTCATACTTTATTCCATTTTGTAAATTATTGCACCGTTTTTCCAGATGCAAATGATGTGTGCCTGTTGGCGAGGTGTCCTGATATGGGAAATATATTTACCTCCAACAAGGTCATGCTGTTTGTTTGCATACATGACTTAAGAGAACTCATAAATTTCAAGATTTGGATAAAATTTTCAGGGACTGCTGGTGTCATTACTGCTTTTAAAGCTAAATCAGTAATGTTAAAATTCTGCAGGAACTTTTGGCAATTTTCTGTAATAGATGTTTAATTCTGATAAACCTGAAACTTTTTTAACTTCAGATACAAACAATAAGAAATTTACTTATTTGAACCATACTTAGGTGTGTTCTGAATGTGGCATAGATCAAAACAATTACAGTGTCAGCCCTTAAAGTCTGAACATTATTGATATAAGTTGTCGATGGTCTGCACTGCTCTGTTTAGAAAAAAGTAACTTTCGTGACCCTGTGGCCACTTTTTGGACAATTAAAACCCATTATAACCACAGTTTTAAATGTAAAGCAATGCTAACATCCAATGTAGAATTTTAGGCATCCAATCAGTTCACAAGGCTTCAAATTCATACTTCATACCATTTTGTACATTATTGCACCGTTTTTCCAGATGCAAATGATGTGTGCCTGTTGACGAGGTGTCCTGAGGTGAGAAATATAATTACCTCCAACAAGGTCATGCTGTTTGTTTGCATACATGACTTAAGATAACTCATAAATTTCAAGATTTGGATTGAATTTTCAGGGGGTGCTGAGCATTCATCCTTTTTTTTTCTGGTGTCATTACTGTTTTAAAAGGCAAATCAGTAATGTCCACACGAGCCATTCAAGGACACGTATTCCAACAGTGCTCCCAGCTCACCATTACCCTCTCCACTCTGAGGCCTATTACGCCTAAAAGCTATTGATTGATAAGACGTAGCTGTGGCATAATGATTGAAAATTGCAAAGTTTACATTTCCAGGGGTGTAAAGCTCTCCTGCTGCACTCGTATGTGTGGGCTGTGGATATATATTCCACCGTGGTCTCAAATATCCGTGCCTGACTATGCAATTTGTCATTCCAGACACTTAACCAGCTTCAAAAGAAAGACACGTCAGTGGCAGGATAAAGATGAAAAAGTCATTCTTCCTGTGCAGCCGTGCATCCAAAACACTCTCCACTACTATTTTTTCACCCTCTAAAACCTACTATGCACTGTAATTGCACGGGGAGACAACTGGAGGATCACCATGAGGAGACGCCACTTTGTTTTCCAGTGTTTATCGCAAACAAAGAAAGTGGCTGCCGTCGCTCTTTGTTTTCCACCTTCCTCCTTCCCTCACAATCCTTCGCCGTTTGTCTCCCAGCCCTCTATCTGCTGTATTTCCCCCCTCGCTCTCTCTCTCTCAGAGTCGTCCACAGAATGTTAAAAGCCTCGAACACTGTGATGTCCCTGCAGAGCGCCGCTGTCCTGAGAGCAGAGGCTGAGTTGAATGCTAAATGGGCTGCATTTGGGCGCAGTGGCTGACGCTCGACGCCGCCGGGGTCCTGCTCCGTGCTGGAACCTGTGAGCCGGAGGGCGGGGGGTCGTGTGAAAGAGGGGTAAACGAGGAGTCAGCGGATGTGAACAGTGGGTGGGAGAAGCTAAATAGAGGAACAAAGGGATGGCAAATGAGGCATGGCCCCGGTCTCCCCTATTAGCTATGTTAATGATGATGAGTGAGGTGAGTGAGGACACCCACTGTGACGGAGCTACAAAAAAAAAATCAATGATTTAACTCCCACATCTGCGAGAGTGAATCATTAGGTGTGGTCACTTTATTAGGTACACCTTACTATTACAAAGTTAGCCTTCATTACTGCCTTAGTTTTTCACAGTATCGAGTCAACAAGGTGCTGAATCATTCCTCAGAGATGTTGGTCCATGTAGCATCACGCAGTACCTTCTGATTTAACGGCTAAGGCAAATCTCCTGTCCCAAAGGTGCTCTACTAGAATGAGACCTGCTGACTCTAGAGCAGGGGTACCAGGGAGCCAATGAGGTGCCCTCCAAAGTGAGTTCTGAGTTTAAGGTCAGAATTCAGTGGCCCTAATCCTCATCCGTAGCTAATAAATCACACTAAATACAAAAATAACAAATGTAACATGTGCACCACCTATTTTTTTTAAGTCTCTTTTTGGACAGTTTCATAGGCAGCTTTTCTTTATTCTTTCATTTTTTTTATCCTTTCATCATTTTAACTCTCTATCCTCTTTTGGCTTTATTTATTTTCCATCATTTTATTTTTTTATTCCCGTTTATCTTTTGGTAGCGTTAGCATTTTAATTTCCTTCCTCCTTCTTATCTTTGGTGATTTTTATTTCTATTATTTTGCTCTCTGTTCTGTCATTTCTGGCTCTTACGTGCTATGCCGCTGTTCTGTTTTAACTCTTACACTTTTGGTCATTGTATTCCCCACATTTCTCTTTTTATTTCTCTTTTATTCTCTTGTTATCTTTTAATTTTGTCTGTAAAGTACTTTGTAACCCTGTAACTCATCCAACAAAATGTGGATTTGCTGCATCATTACATTGTTGTTTGGGAAAAGTTTGTCTTCACTGGAAAGTGTTGACGTGTTGTCACATTGCTGTTTTCACTACCAACTTACATCGCCTACTACTGGCCTGGCATGCATGCTACTGCTTTTTCAGTTGTTGTTTTCAGTTGTCATGTTCAATAAACCACTTTGTGGTGATCTGAGCTTTTCGACATGGTGCTATATCCTGCTGAAAGTAGCGTCAGAAGACGGGGAAACTGGTCATGAAGGGATGGACCTGGAACAGCACTCATAGTTTGTGGCATTAAAACAGTGTTCAGGGGGCATAAGTGTGGCAAGAAAAAATATATATCTCCAACACCTTTACAGGACATCACCACACGGCAAGACTGATCCATGCCCTCAAGTTGTTCAAGCCACCAGACACAAGGTAGATACTACATCAGCAAGGTCTCCCACTGGCATAAAGTTCAGACTGGGGTTTCAAGAAATGCTTTTGAAGCCCTTTCCAGAAGCACAAGTGCAGAGGACTGTAGATTAAAGACACATCGTGCCAACTTCCCTGAGAAACAGCCAACAGACAGCTAGTGTGGAAACATCCAAGCAATATGTTGGACTTGACTAGATATGAGGCAACGTTTTGATCAACAAGGTCTTCCTCAGGCAATAGCCCTGCTGCCCTGTATCTTATAATTTCTTATTGGGAGCAGAACAGTGTGTGAAACTTTTCCTTTTTCTGAAGATGCCAGAAGAAACCAGTAGTACCCATGTATACCCATCTACGTCCTGGAGAAGTCTGGCCATAAGCAGGCTTAATGGAAGAATTACAGACAAAAAGCCAGGTCAAGAAAAACAACTCTGCATAAAAACACAGGAACAGGGGCAGAAAAATGTCGACTTATGAGTCAGAGTTCATGATATTTTGGCTGTAGCAGAGGGCAGTTTGTTCACTGGCGAGTTAAAGAGTGTTACATTAATGAGTTTCTGCAGGCAACAGTATACATGGTGGAAGTTTGAGTTGGTAAGTTGACCCTGGCTACTCCCTGGTAAAACAAAAAAGCTGGAGAAGAAAGCCTAAAAAGCCACATGATTGGTTCCTGCCTTCTCCACTCAGCCTCTTTTCACACAGACAACAGTTTTTCCACATGAAAGATCAGGTAGCTCTGATGCTTAAAGGTTAAATTGTTGTTTTTTTTTCTATGATTGATATTTGGTAAATTTGCTTTAATCTCAGCAGTGGGTCTGATTTGCTTGAACTGCTAAATTAAAAATGTACAAAAATGGAGTCAGGTTAGCTCTAAAATCCTCCCCTTTTGTTTTTGACTAATACAAGGTTGTCAGCTTGAAATGCCAGAGTAAAAAAAACACAGATTTGTTATCATTCATGACCCTGTCAGCAGGGAACTTGACACGCTTGTGTTTTCATGCACACGTCTGGAGGGATGATGTGACAGTTACGATTACACACCAAGCTCGTGAAACACAGCATGTTGTTTTAATGGCACCCCGCTGAGCGATGAAGAAAGACTGTCCAGGTTTAACTGAATAATACATACTGTAACAGGTGCTGCAGATATATGATGGGAATAACAGAGCTCTGCAGAGGATGTACTAATAAAAAATAATCTTTCAAGTGATGCCAAATTCATTCATCGTGTTTCTGAGGCCTGGAACAGACTCGTATGTGTTTGATGGGTGACGTTGTGTAAGCACAAACTCACAGGGCTGCCTCAATTAAAGTATAAAAGTGAAAAGTTCTCCTGAAACATCTACAGAGGTGGCAGCTTTAAAATAAGTGATAAGAGCTCCTGTTTTCCTACTTTTTGTGTTTGTGATCAAATTAAGGCTAACAATTAGGGAAAGAGATTTCCTCAAGCAATGTTATTTTGTTAAGCTTGTTTTTATCCTGAAAATAAAGGGGACTCTACTTCCTGTTTGGGTATAAACCCTTTGTTGGCATATTATGTCTTTGCATGATACTCATAAAGGTCATAAAGTTATGAGAATAAAGTCTAAAAGTTACGAGAATAATCTCACAAGGTTAAGAGGATAAAGTCATAAATCTATTTAAATTAAGATAGAAAACAAACTTTATTCTGAAAGGATGTACCAGAAGGATGTTCAGTTCTTTCTTCGGAAAAGCCCAAGTTTCTTGTGGTATCTTTTCAGGGTCCGAATACTTATGATAATGCTGATGTGCCAAAAGAAGTATTTCCTTATTTGTGAAACTTATACTAAAGTATAACTTCACTAGATGCTCGACGTCCATCATTTTGTACAGGTGGCTGCTGCTCCTCTGAAAGCCTCTACAGACTAAATAATGAGTTTATTCTCATAAATTTATGACTTTATTATTTTTTTGGCCCTAATCCTCCATTGTAGACACATCATTTTCACTCAGCTCAAAGAAATGACAGCCTTTAATCTGCTGTTAAAGTCATGCAGCTTGACAAAAAGGCAAATGTTTGTGTTGTGTTAAAAATTATTTATGTGATGCACAAAATATGTCCAAGACAATCTCGTACAGTCATTCTTAGCCAAGTTATGCTGGAAAACTGCTCTCTCAGTGCAAACAAATTACATCCAGTTTCAAATTACCACCAAAACGTAACCACTTCTCCTGAAAACCCTGAAAACTTCAACAAAAAACCACCAAAAACATGTTGAGTTATCTAAAAGTCAAGTAGTCAAAGCAAATCGATTCCCAAAAACTGCCCAATCTTGCATTGTTCACAAGTCCGTAAAATAATTTCTGGATCCAGACTCTTATACTTCTCACCAGGGCTGGGCGATATGACCTAAAAATAAAATCCCCAAATTTTTATTTACTTCACAAAATTCGATTTACCATTTTAATCATTTTTTTCCCTCTCAAGACAAATAACACCCTCCAAGTGACACAAAAATGATATAAATCAAGTTTGCCTTTATGCTATAAAAATATGTTCCAAAACTAAACAGGCTTTCCCTCTTATGGTTAAATGTTGCATGTTATAATTTTGTCAGAAAACGTTGATTATGTTGTTCAAACTTAGATTAGCTTGTCTATTTTCACAGTATATTAACATGGAGCTCTCTGATAAAAAATATGATCTCATTTAAAAAACAAAAACAAATAAAAGCCTAAGCATGTGCTTGTGCAAACCCTGAAAAGTCCTACCGCCATAAAAACTGTACATTTTTCTGTATTTATATTTCCGAACATTGCAACAACTTATGATAGGAGTATCAACAATCCCAGCGTATTTATACTGCACTTTCACTTTTCAATAACTGCAATAAATGAAACATAGATGCACACAAATATGAGCTTCCTGCCTTGAATTTACTGACACACACTCATGAATTATCATGTGTTTTAAATATTCGACACCAAAACACAACCCTTTCAGAGTCAGTATTGTACTGTTTACATAATCAAACATATATTTTGTCCAAACTATGGTGTCAAAGTCCTAATTTTAGCTTGTCATGAAGAAAACTGTTGACAATTTTGTTAATTTTTTGGTCGAAGGCATCAGAAGTGATGGAAACAGTTCCTCTCACCTCAAAGTCAAGTTAAGATTTATTGTCAATTATACAAAATGAAATTACACAATTACAAAATAGTTAAGTTATCCTTCATTCCCATGATCCAACCTGGTAAATGATCCACATCTTTTAAACTGTAGCGTCTGTCTTGTAATAAAGTAAATCTGAAAACTTCCTGCTGAGGCCTCTCGCATATTAAACCGCATTTTTACAGGAAGTAACAATAAACTCACTTTAAAATCAGTCCCACTGTGCTCGAACCACAAATATGATCCTGATAAAGTGTGAACTACAAAAACATCCCAGTGGAGTGATTGATAAAAGCTTCAAGAGGAAGGTTCAACATTTCTGTCCAAGCTCCAAATTTTGTGTCTGAACATCCTGTTTCAGTCATGCTGACATCTCTAGTTTGAGTGTTTGAAAGCAGATGATTGGTCCAAAAGCCGGCACAGCAGGCGGCAAAAGGACTGACAATAAACAGAAAAAGAGGAAAATAAAGGGTTGAAATGGCCGCTGTTGCAGGCTGCTCAACTAACGCCAACATTTGGCTATAAAAGGTTGATCAAAGATGTTTACAGTGAAAGGCTAGTAAGTCAGAAACCTAAAAGCTAATTCAGAGCTCATATTTCTCATTTACTCTACACTCAAAGCACAGAAACAAGCTCATCTTACCTTGTTGCTGTAGTCAATGGCAATATAAATATCAAGGTTTGGCCTACAAAGCAAACAAAATCTTTTGAATCTTTAGGTCACATAAAGTGCATTCACTTGTCATAAAATACAAGCTCCTCTTCTGAGACAAAAGACGATTGGAGCTAAATTAATGTGGCAACTGTCAGATTTCAAGCAAAGCATGTAAAGGACCCTCTTGTAGCTCTAAAGTTAAACAATAAAACAGAGAAAAAGCGCCAAAAATACGCAAAAGAAAGAGACATGCTTACTGTTTTCTTTCAAAGTCCAAAACTCCAGATGAAACACGGTCACATGTCGAGTCTAAAGTAAAACAAAGAGCTCAAAAAGCCCCAAAAAAGAGGAGGATTTGACATCTGACACACAGTGAAGGTAAACAAAGAACAGAGGGGCAATCAAGCACAGGTGTGACTGATTAAAGGGGCGGAGACTTCACGGAGGAGGAGCAGCCAATCACAGAGGAGGAAGCACAGAGGCAGGAAGTGGATGAGGATCAAAGGAAGAGGACTTACAAAGTGATATTGGGACACCTTTAAACTGATAAACTTGATTATTTCTTGCAAATATTCATTTATTTTGAATTTAAGGCCTGCAACATGTTCCAAAAAAGCTGGGACAGGGGCATTTTTACACTGTGTTTTTCCTTTCAGTGACATTCACTCAGCATTTGGGAACTGAGGACAGTAATTGTTTACTTATACAGCGCCTGTTCATAACAAGTGTTATATCTCAAGACACTTTACAATTTCTTTCCCCTTCTTGCTTGATGTATGACGGTTTCTGCTCTTGAAAACCATAAAGTTCCTCAAAAAGTTCTGAGTTCCTATTAAAAAATTCTAGCCTTGTTTTGCTGTTCAACACACAGCCTCCTCATTCTAATGGAAAAGTCAGACCCTGGTTTCTGCTCTTGAAATGCAGAATAATGAACAATAGGTTCTTTGTTCCTGAGTTAAACTCAGAATAAATATTTTCTGCAGTCTAAACAACCTTTTTGAGTTCCTCAGAAGGTTTGTAGTTGAAGCAGACATTTCAGAACCTGGTCCATGCCTTTGAAGGTTCCTGTTTCCTCCTTTAATTACCATGTAAATAATTTAGACCCTGTTTTCTGCAGATGATTCGCACAGCAGCTCTCAAAAGCTTCGCAGTTCCAGCAAAATCTAAGCTGCTGGTTATTGCTGCAAAGTGTACATAGATCCTCAAAGGGTTCCTAGTTCTCGAGTAGGGTTAAGACTCTGGTTCATACTGATGAAAAGCAAAGAGATCCTTAAATGGTTCCTGGTATCGGAGGAAAATTTAAACCCTAGCTACTTACTATTTATTTCACCTTCACGTGTTGCATTGGTTAGTGCTTTACTCATTATAATGGATGTTTATGGGTGCTGTTTTTTTTAATCTGACCTCACATAATAACTACAAATCCATAAAAAACAATGTTGGTCATGCTATCACATACACTGGCATTAAAAGCTTTACTTTTTGAAAATCACTGAAGGGGAATAAAATATTTAGATGGAAAAAGATGAAAAGATGGTTATAAAAGGGGACAAAAATTGATTTTTTTTTTTTATTCTGACTTAGAAAAAAACTACAAATACATAGAAAACAATAGTGTTACTTATCTGTGACATGTCCAACACTGTCATAATCCCTGCATACAGTGGCATTAAAAGTAGGGATGCACAATGTTGGATTTTTGCAGATATCCATACGCCGATATGCCGATATTATTTTTAATCATTATCGCCGGTACATCGATACAGATATTTCTGGTCTCTGTTCTTAACAAAAATGGACTTGTTTCTTTCAGTGTTACAGTGTATGTATATGATGTATGAACGGATGTAAAACAAGAAAAACAGCCTTTAACTTTTGCAAAAATGAAACCCTCAGTGATGAGAAGGTGCATCAATACTGAACATTTGTAGAATTTGCAAATATTCCAGCCGATATGTGTGGCTGATATAATGGCTGTAAATACATGCGAAAATTTCAATATCGGCTGATACTGATACTTTTTAGGCTGATAACGACAAACACAGTATATGATATTTTTGGAGATTTTAGGAGGGGACAAAAATGTCCCCTTTTCAGAAATTGAGGAGTTTGTTCTTTTAATTCTGACCTACAAGAAAAACTGCAAATCCATGCTGCATTCAATATATTAAAATATTGAAATTTCTCCTTTTCTTAACATCACTTCCTAAACATTGTGAAATGTTTAGGAGGTTTAAGAATCAGACAAAAATGTCCCTTTTTCAAAAATTAAGGACTTTCTGGTATCAGGTATGAGGGTGAACCCTTTAATGCCTGAAAACACATTTTTTTGGGAGTTGGAATGTTTATTTCACTTTCTGCTGTAATCCCAAAAAATCCAAATTTCCATAAAATTTTAACTTATATATTTTTCATTTGATACATTAGGTGTTTTTGGCAACCGATAATCCACTTGAGGTCATTTTTATCATTGATCTGATTGTATTCAGATGGTTTTTTTTTAGTAGTTTGTTGATCATATTGATTAGACAGAGGCAGGACAAAGTTACTAAAATAGTTCTTGGGTACAAAGGCAAGTCCCTGCTGTGGAAAAGCACCTTTTGATTGCTATAAGAAAGTGGGGACGAATCTGAAAATCGGCGTTAAATAATAAGATGAGTGGAGCTGCTAAAAAAAACGCCGGGCACCTGGGGATGAAGAATGAAAGCTTTTAATGCAGCATTTAGCGATGACAAACGCACCGCCCATATGCTGAATTAACTATTACAAACTTTGCACAGGAAAATGTGTTTACACCTGGGAGCACACATCCACTGACTCCATACACACACACATAAATGAACAGCTGCTGTGTTAAGCATTATCTAAATACAATCAGGGTGCTCTCCCCAACAGCACTATTTGCATCCCTCCCTCACTCTGTCTCGGCGTTTCTCCGCAGCTCGTCAGCACTTTTGTAAAAGGGCTTTTCACGCACAAACACAATAAAGCCCACAACAGGCGTCTCAGGTGGGTAGCAAAGCTGTAATCCTCTTTCCATCTAAGCACCTTTTTTACAGTAGGTAGAGGAGGGAGAGCCAGAATTTGTCACCTGCTCTCCCTTCCCTCAGCTGCAGGAACATTTGCATAGCCGACACACAAGGTGCGCCGATTGATTTAATTGGCTATCTTGTCTTCCTCGCCGAGATATGATGCTGCGGGAAGAAAAAGAAATGAGGTTATGTGGTGCGTTTGAGAGAGAAATAAAGATTTCCAGCCCGTTTGATAAATGTGTGTGTCATCCGGTCGGTGCGTTCGTGCTTACGCGGCTGTCAGAGCGAGTGTGTGTGGGCCTGTTTGTGCTGCAAAGTGCTCATTCACGTGTGCAGGGAATATGTGTGCGTCTCTGACAGCAGCGAAAAAAAAGCCTTTTTTCTTTTTTTTTCTCGCAGAGTGAAGGCCCGAGACAGGAACACACACTCTTTAGCTGAGAACACAGGCCTCATTTAGGTTAGCGCGGGATTAGCCACGCCGAGCCGCACAAGCACAGGAATTAAAATGCAAATGAGGACGAGGATTGCACAAGAAGAGTGCAACAAGATGAGGATAAAATAGCCGGGGTAAAGATGGATGCAATGTGTGCCACGCTGGTTATTATGCGTATTGTGGCTGATTTTAATTGCGACTGTTGTGGAGATGTCACAGCAACTGAAGCGGATCAAAACAGTTATTTTAATAACAGGACTTAAGATAGCAGGCATTAAAATGTATTTCTCTAAATTAGAATGTATTGGCAATTAGAGTGGTTGTTGTGAACAAAGGGGCACAAACAGATGGTGTTAAGCTGTTACTGCAAATAGGAAAAGTAAGGGGCGTCCCGCGGTTGCACTTTGAATCTAAGCATCCTCACTTTGCTGCTGGTTCGTACTCAAGCCTCTCAGTGGCTCGAGTCCAGCTGATGAAGTATTAATAGTCTCCTCATATGTTTTTTTTCAGCTAGACTAACCCTGGCATTTTTTTTATGTTTACTTGATCAAATATGTCAGTAGATTCTGTGGACTGACCAACACAAACAACAGCTAACATTACAAGCTAATGAGCTTATTACTCACTGATCTTCTGCTCGTGAGGATATTCTTGTCTTCTTTTTCCTGAATGGCAGAATTATTGAGCTAAATGCAAAAAAAAACCCCAGAAAACTACATTATTCTTGTAAATTTTCATCTGGGCAGTGGTGTAAGAGGAAGGATTCTCCACTATAGCAGTGTGTAAGCATAGCATCAATTACTTTTTAGCAAAAAAACAACTTTTATACGCATTAAATAATACTCCAAGAGCCTTAAATTGACAGTGTATGCTAACATCTTGTTTTGAAGAGATGAGACATTAAAATCTAGGACACAGTAGTCAGAGCTAGCTTGTTTCAATGTGTTTTGTACAATGTTTAATAAAGATGCAGAATACTGGAATTTTGCCAATATGACAATATTTCTGAGCTCATTATATGTTTTGTTTGACAGCACCCAGTATCCACATAACTAAGATATATCTGATCCTTGCACTGTGACAGCTCATTTTTCTTGGAAACAGATATAAAACAAGAAAAAACAACATTTTCTCCTCGTAAAATGATGCTGATAATTTCTTAAATGGAGGCTTTCTGCTGACACAAGGGATGTCTATTACTGATAAGTATGTCCAATATATCGGCTGTAAATGTTGACAGAAATGTTCATATATTTAGCTTTTTTAGGCTAATGTCTGCCGATGCTGATATTGTCCTGAAAACATTCCTAACTTTGAAGTAAGTACCATGAGTTAAAAAATGTTTTTGACGCTGATAATGGGGAGAAAAAGGAGAGCAAATGTCATCTTCTGCTTAAGTCTTAAGTACAGGCTCCACAAGTGACTTTACTAATTGATGTACTACGATGAAAAACTCATGAGCTTATATTTTGTCTTAATTCTGATTCATATATGCAGTTCTGATGATGCTAGGGTATGTCTACAAAGAACAACGATCAAGAACCCTCTAATTTTTGTACCCCTCAGTTCAGCACTGGGCTTGCCCGCCTGTGCCAATACGCTTTAGCTCCTGATGAAACAGTGGTAGGGCATCAGACTGGTGGGTCTTTTGGGGGGTTGGGGAATCAACCATTTCAGGCAGCTACTGGTGCTGTATACAGGAGAGGAGGTAGCAGTCCGGATGCGTCAGATCTTGTTGTCTAGTGCACAAAAGTCATCTACGATACAAAGGACTTCAATTAAACTCACCAAAGAGCAAATGAAACATGTAAAAACATAATATGATCTCTTAAGTACATCAATCACATCTATTTCCAAACAAATGCAGCCCCTCGGTCTCCGCTGAGGTTGACAATGTCAGCTGAGACGGAGGAGAAGACTCTAGACTTGTTCGTTATTTTTTAAGAGCCCCTTTACTAAATTAAGCAATGATTCAAGTTCTGCTGCCTAAAAATCACTCTCTAATTCTGTTTACAGTTGGTATGCAAATCATCAAACATTGACACTAGCCTGGAATTGTGATGCTGACAAGTTGGGGCCACTTACATAAAATCTAGTCGGGGCCCCATATTGGCTTAGGCCAGCCCTGTTTCCAAAAACTTTCTCCCTGATTCCTTCAACAGCTTCATAGCTACTGGGTTTTAGATCGGCTACTATCACATCACAGCTGCTGGACAACTTCCAAGTGGATTCTGTTGAACCAGACTTGGCTTGAAGATAGAAGAAATCCTACTTATGCATGATGTGAGCTATGGCGCCTAAACCTTTGGGATTTTGCCTCTGCCGCATTGATCTGCACCATGCTGTCTTTGTTGACTTCAGCTTTTTCAACAGCTCAAGGGAGTTCATGTTGGAATCACAAGACAAAGAGGAAAATTCACAGGAAAATGACCAACCCTGGATCCCGTAGTCGAGATATATTGGATACAAAGGGAACATTAGGTTTGTAAAGTTTCAAAATGTCTAAAAAGATCACTTAAGGAATCCAGCCGGAGAGAAAATATATATATGTCAAAGTTAAGGCTGGATGTTAAAGTAGTTATATGCTGCAGAATTCAGGGAAATGAAATCTTCAGTTGCTTGCATTGTTGGACATGTTCTCAAAATGTCAGCATTTAATTTAAAAAGAAATTTCACTCTATTACGAGAGCAAATAAATGCAGTTCTACACGGAGATGAGATTCGGATCCTGACGATGTTTGTAGAAAATCATTTACACGTCACAAATCTCACCATGGAGGCAGAATATCTTTCTGACAGTGACCTCTGAGTTTTTTCAGCTGTATCAGTTTTCTGATTGAATCCCTGCTAGATTAGGCATTATTGAATACGGCCTCTCTATCATAGACTTGACATTGAGAAGGATACGCAGTACTGAGGCAATTATGAGTTTCCTCTGCTTGCATCTGCCCCCAGGCTAAAAACACAGTGGCAAATTAATCATCTTAAAAACCCCCAAACTAAAGGTTAGCTATAATCCTCCACATCATTGTCCACACTCCAGCGTACAGTCCCACACACACTCCCCTCTCCCCCTTGTCTCCTCCCGTGTCCTCCGAGTGGACATAATGAAAGTTAATGAATAAATCCATAACTTATATTTTAGAAATGGGACACCCTGCACAGGCAGGAAAGGACATTTCTCTGAATATGTGCAGAGACTTCAATAGGAGGAGGAACACCGCCTCGGGAAGGTTTGGGGGTGCAACCGAAACAGAGGCCAAGTGAGCAGCAGGGAAAACAACCAGGAGGGAGAGGGAGAGCATGTGAATACAACAGTAAAACAACTGTCCTGCCTCTTCAGCTCTGGCTCAAACACCGAGAACTTTAAAAGGTAGATTAAGAGGATTTTTGGAGACAAAGGGCCATATCATACATCTGGTGCTGGCATGCAGTGCAGGTGTCTCTCCTATTTTCTACCAGTTGTTATTTTTATGCAATATGTTGCCTAGATAACAAAATATAAAAAAACATTCAAACCTGGTCTTAAAACTGATGTGTGTGACTTCGTGTTCCTACTAATTAAAGGACAAATTAGGCAGACTGCACATCTATATATCAAACAGAATGCATGAGATTTTTCTTCAACCATTCAATTGACTAATTATTTTCGTCATAGTTTTCGTCAACAACTTTTTTTCCACTGACGAAAACTAGACAGTAACTAATAAAAAAGCAAGCGCACGTGGACAAAAACTGAGATGCACAAAAGTTAAATTTGTTTCTGTTAATATATGCATTTAAACTTTTCTAAACATAAAAAATGCCTTTACCTTTACACTTCATATTTCAGTCGACTAAATATTGTGAAATTTCATTATCGAAAACTAGACTAAAAATGTAACAATTTAGATGACTAAATTATGACTAAAACTAAAATATATTTTAGGCAAAAGACTGTAACTAAAACTAAATTAGAAATTGCTGTCAAAATTAACACTGTCCTCAATCACTCAGCACACCCTCTGCACAATTTAACACCAGGACATTGGTCCGTACATTAAAATCCAGTTGTAGGGAGAGCACAAATCTGCTTGTTTCCAGTGCACACCACCTTTTATTTGCACCTGCATGCAAAACACACATGCAGTTAAAGATTCTAATGCAACAGGGAGTTATGTTCATTATGTTTTTTTTGTTCAAGAGCCTCTGTGCCTACATTATGATAGGGAACACACTTTTGCTGTTCCCTCATGTGTAGTAGGACTCCATCATCTATTGCCCTGACTTTACCAAAGAGAAAAGTCCAACTAGAGAGCAAGAAAGTCTGAATTTGACCAACACAGATACAATTTCAGAGCCATTAGACATTCATCACAGGACCATGAAGTGGATATAAAGAGGTTTCTACATAAAAGTGAAGCAAACAAACATATCCCAGATGTGGACCCCTAAACTCTGCCTCTACTCTGACTGTGAATAATAGTAAAAGACAAAAGTAAGATCCTTTGCCCAAGTCCTGCTAAACTTACATAGTGCTATATGCAGGTAACCGGCACTTAACCCTTCTATCTGAATTTGTGACTCCAAAGTGTTAAATAACATATAATTAATTGAGGGATGTGGCTTATTGGACACACAATTGGACACATTTGCTGGTGGTTTAAAGCCCTCTAAAGCTCCATTTCTTTGCCTGTTTGAAGGTTTATCAAAAGTTCAATAGAATAAGAGTTAAATATGGGAAATGTCATCACTGGACTCCAAAACTAGGCTTCTGAAACTAGAGGTTTACATCATTTCCTGTTTCATGCAATCCATGGTCCTTCGTTGGGCATCAATGGAAAGATGCCTAACTTGATTTTTATAATGCATTTCCTGAACCTATCTAAAGATTGCATCCCGAGCTGTTTCTAATTCTAGCCTCTTGCAGTTGCTGGACTGTAAACAATGAAACCCCAAAAACCAGGACACACCTTTGGTTGTCCTTTGCATGAACTGAAAGCCCTAAGATGCTGCCTGGATTTTAGGCTCTAAATAACTCAACTGGTCGATGACCACAGCCATTTTTGTGCATCTTACTGACACTAATAAAAGGGCTGCATAGTCCTTCAAATTCAACCTCAGGACAGCTGTGCCTCTACTTTACGAGCTCCTCTTTCTAGATTCTGCAAAAAAATACAGGTCCTCCAGTGCCACAGCTTTACAGCCAAAAAACAATCTTTATGAGATCTTTGCTAGCTGTCCTTACTTAAAAGCTGACAGTGGACTCTTGAATTTTAATGATCTGTGACACCTAACTGCTACTGTCTAAAAGTAAAGGACTAAATACACAAGAGAGGCCATCTTGCGAGGGACAGTTCTGCCTAAATTCTCCCTCAGAATCAAGCATACTGATGTCAACATTTGGTCCTGTGCTGCGACAAATTTTCTGTCCTTAACTGACTTTTCTCATTATCTAAAGCTGCCCAGAGGACGGATTATTGTCATCACCACCCCCTTCGTTTATGAACATAAACACTGATGCTATTTATTATTAGCTGGAGTTGATGTACAGTCAACTGCGTTAATGGAACATGTTTACAGTGCAGCTTTAATTACTGACACTCAGACTGTGTTTTCTGGGTAACATCGGGTGATAAAAGCAACAGGGCACAGTCTACTCAGCCATTAGTTGTAACAAGGTGAATGCATGGATAATTAACTACATAAAACCTTCCATGTTAGGTAACTCTGATGGCTTGAATGAGTCACAGATAGTGGAGTATCACTTCATAAGTTGACTGACGAATTTCAAAAGCAGGTATCTCGAAATCTAATGTGACAGCCCTATGTTAATCATGTCATGCTACATATTCCCTAGCTGAAGTGAAAGGATGTTTTTATCATGATACAACAGCAAATTAGGCTTGTTAGTGAGCATGATAAGAATATACAGCCTAGTCTGTCCATGTAATAATTCATGGAAACCATGAAAGCTAGCGTAAATGCCAACTGCATGTTGATATGGAAATTATATATTATGTTTTTCTAGCACACTGTAATATACATCGACTAACCCAACATTACACTGATGTTATATTCTGCCCCTCCACCCACCACATTGAGATGGAGATGTCTGACATGAAGTGTTTGTATCTACAGCAGCATATTGTTCTTCAAGAACAACCATAATCTGCACCATAGCGCCTGAACCAGTGATTATAAAATAGTATTTTGTCAAGTTCAGTACATTTTAGGATTTTATGGTTCTGTTTTGAACAAAGATTTCAATCTGCTCTTTATTTTTCTTTTCAATTTCATCATGTTTGACCGTTGGTGTTGAATCATATTTCTTTACAAAACAGCCTTGGGGTAAACTTTGTCGAGAATATTATCTACACTCATTAAGATTAGTTTGTCCTTTTAATTCCAAAAATTTAGACTGAAGCTATGATCTCCAACCCTTAATGTTCACATTATAATTCAGGGTTTTTAAGCTCCCTTGAGGAATTTTTGGATTTGTTTTGATTTTGGCTCAAAATGATCTTAGTAGTTTAGCCAAGTTTCATTGAACTGTCTCAGAACATTAAAATCTCTCACTCATTTACAACTCTTCACATGAACAGTGTTAATAAAGGCAGTTTTATCAGTACAGAATGAAGTATTGGTAAAGTTAGTCTCATCCCTGCTGGTTTTCTTTGCTTTTGTGAGACACAAATATGCATCAGTATTAATATCAATAGGTTTCATTACCTTTAGGTGGGTAGGTTACAGTTCAGCAAGGATATCCAGCTGCCCCAACAGCCTGATAGTGATCCAGATGGTATCAATAAATAGCATATACGAGACAATTTTAGCCTATTATTCACTAATATTTTGGTAATTCAGAATTTTTTTGTTTCTTACTTTCTAGTCAGCAGATTTGTTGAGCCAAACACAAAAAAAATACACAAACTGCCTATACATCTGAAGCTCTTTATACCGCCAGTGGTGTTTGGGAAAGGATTCTCCAATATTATGGTATATAAACAGACGTGACATGATGTCCTGGCAAAGGCCATAGAGCAAACTTCCAAAACTGTCATGGCATCTGTCTACGATGTGCAGAAAGCACACATAAAGGTTGAGGCTGTTTAGCTATTGCATCATAAATCCCAGGAAGTAAAGTAAAGAGAAGTAAACTCTGTGAACTGAGAGTTTAATAAAAATGTGTTATGTTCTTCTGCTCCACAAGTCCCTCCTGACAACATTAGAAGAAAATAATTTTGCAGGACATTGGACCTTTAAATAACAGCAGAACCTCAAGGTATGCAAAGTCTGCAATGACAGTAGGAGGCTCCCCTAAAGGGGCCCCATCCGACAACACTCACCCTGGTTGCAATGCCAATCACACAATCATAAAACACTCCCCTGGTGGGCAAGAAAAGCTTCTTTTTGCTTTACACAATGCAGAAATTGACAGTCTTGGTACCAACTATGTGTTCAAAATGTGTTCATTTCTATATTTTTTTTTAATTTGAATAAGTTATTTTCTAGTTGGATGCACCAACTGATAGGCCTGCAAAGCATCAATTCAGAAAACCAAGAGAGTAGCAAATAGTGGAATAGTGGACTGCCCATATAGCTGAATATCTTTATATAGCCAGTGATGTTAGGGGAAGGATTCTCCAACATTATGGTATGTAAAAACAACTGTCATGATGTCCTGGTAAAGGCTGTGCTGCTTTAAGTGGTATAAATCATGTCCAGGGTACTGAATAAGACTACAATGTTCCTAATTTACAATAGCATTACTCTCTTCCTGTGGTTTTAATGAGAAGTAAACATGCAAAAATGCAAAATAAAAAAGCCTGTGCTGCAGCTTCACAAACAGTAAATGCTGGCTGACACTCCTTTGGGGCATCTGCTCTAATCCCTTGACTGAAAGCTATCGATTCCCCAGGTAAGGTTATATTAATATTTGAGTTATACGGTGTCCTGTACTGTATTTTATCTCAGAAGGGATAGCCCTGCTATCTACTAGTCCCCAGCTATCCTTCACTGAGGTGCATGCAGGAGCCATTAAAGCTCTTTTAGATAAACACTCTCCCTGGACCTTGACCTTTCACAGGGTGACTGTGCTCTACTATGATTGGTGATATGACTGACAGGCTCACTGTGCACTTGCTTTATAGTATCAGGGCTCAATCTAAACCTAAATGCTCCGGTCACGCAGTGGACAAAGGTGACGGAAAAATGGACGGGGTGTGTGACTGATACACAGCATCAACGTCATAACACCGTCCTCAGAGTTCGTCATCAAGTTACGCCTTTGCCTGAACACTGAACAATCACACGACGACTGAAGTGTCACTACGTCAGTGTCACAGCGGGGCAGCAGCCATCGTGTTGAGCCCCCTGAAGCTAGAAGATGAAGGTGACTGTGGAAATATAACTTTGCAGTTCAGTAAGGCCTGCTGGGACACTAATAGCTTAAATTTTATGGATAGGGAGTGTGACACTAACATGAAAGGACCCACGACTCCTTAAAGGAAAAAACAAGTGTATCAGAATTTTAGTGCATATTTAATTAGACGTGGTAAAGAGTCACCTGTAAGACTCACTAAAGGGAAAGCTGGTATTTTATCTCCTTTTAAAGTTCATTTAATGTGAGCAGAGGCTGTGTGCCTGAATAACTCACATTGTATTATAGCTGAAATGTATAAATGCTGCTCTCTAAGATGAAAATCCTGTGAAAAAGATCAGATTTCGATAAACCTCAGCTTTATTTAGCTTTGACTGTTATTTCTAAAGGTGATTTTACCATCAGGCATGGGTCTGCCTCGGTGCCTGGGGCGTCAAACTCAGAGGCTTCATGAAGTAAATATAAAAATGCAAACTGCTGCAGTGCTGGGCCAAAGCAAACTGAGATGATCCATTCCAGTACAAAACCTGCACCAAAGCTTCACTTCTTAAATTTATCAGTATTTGGCACTACCCAATTGTGTTTTGACATAACATTATTTTCTAAATAGTGTTGCTTTAGTGGAGCTAAAATTAGCTGCAAGGATAAAGCAACAGTGTTTACAGCTGCTTTAAGCCACAGCCTTTTTAAGACGTGACATGAGTCGGTGAGTTCAAGACAAACTTTATTTTTCTGAAAAGTTAATGCACTCCAAAAAATGTCCAGGTAGTGTACTCCTAAACTGTGGTATTATATTTTGATGGAAGTTCTTGTAGGCAGAGAAAATACCTTTAGTACTTGGTACAATATTTCCCTGTCTGCCTATACATCTGAAGCTCTTTATACCATCAGTGGTGTCTGGGAAAGGATTCTCCAGTATTATGGTATATAAACAGACGTGACATGATGTCCTGGCAAAGGCCATAGAGCAAACTTCCAAAACTGTTCTGCGTAACAGACTCTTACAGACTGGCTTACTGAGGGAGAGGAGAGAACTTTCTACTGCATCTAATGTACTTAGTGTCCATATGGAGCTCCTACAACCCCACTTAAGGACTGGACCCAAATACAACTAACCTGATCTGTTCCAGCACATAGTCCGTACCAAAGCCCTCGGTAGACCACCACTAAATAATCCTGTTATTTCCAGAAATTAAACTCTGTGCTGCACTTCACTTTCAATACCGACACCTCTCTGACACAAATGGTGCATTTCCACTTGTAGTATCTGCTCAACTCAGCTCGACTCCACAAGGTTTCGCTTTGATTTTCATATCAGTATAAACTATGTTCGGTCAAGGGCCAGTTTTATTCTTGACATGCATTACGAGGGCTGAATTGTAAACACTTTGAAACAATATCGATTTTGGTCTAATTAACATTTTAGAAGTTACATTGTTGTTTTTATTCTTTGTGTTTGTGTTTTTTAGCCTTTAAAAGTGAGACCAGTCTCTATTATCCATCCAACTACCAGCCAAATGAGGCAAATAAATGAGATATTTTAGCCTCTTCTCTGCAGTTTGGCATGTTTTCCATCTCTGGATTTCTCTCTGATACAATGAACACTGGTTCTGGTTAAATATGGGCTCAATTTGGATGACAGATAATCTCTATTGAAAATATTTCATCTAATGTTGTGTGGTAGACATACAAAATGGAGAAAAACTTTTGAAGGATCAGTTTCAATCAACCAAACAAACTTCTCGGATTTTCAGGAGTTTTCCCAAAGAGTGTGAATCCCATATCACTGAATTTGATCTGTATTCAATGCAGCTCCGAGATCGAAGCATTCACCGACCCGGCGCTAGCGAGTGAGATTTATAGCCGGTGTATTTGTTGGCCTGGGTCTAATCCATCGGCTTTCCTCAGAATGGAGGCTTGTCAGATAGACCGACAGCCAGACAGACGTTTCTCAGGAAGGCTTGTCAAATTGCAGACACACAATCAAGTGTTGGCGCACACACTCACTCACACTCCAAGTAAAATTCCTTCCCCCAGCATGGGGTCACATACCCAATCACACAAACATACACACACATAACGGTGTACTAGTTTGATACGGCGCTCCGAGTGTGATGACAGTATCAGGTCCTGGTGTGATTGAGGTGATAGAGGCAGAGACAGGAAGGGGGCTGTCATCAGCGGTGAGTGACAGGAAGCTGAGATGGGTGGGGGGGGGGGGGGTTGACAGCTGAGTTCATGCCATGCAGTCTATCTTTCCCTTTATGTGTTTGTCTCACCTCCTATCCCTCTATCCATCCTTGATAGACGTTGAAGATGGTCAAAGGTCAAGGTTATGCAGCCTTACATTCATACCTTGCTTGTGAGCACTGAATCTTAAAAACATTTTGAGGGGTTTTCCAAAAACTCTACTCAAATTTCCCCTAAACCTGTGTATTAATCAACTTTATTTGGGTTTAATCGATCATGGTCGAGGTGAGAGGGCCTCTTGTTCACCCCTTGCTACTAAACGTAAGAACTTCAGAGCAAATGTCCTCTCAAAATCAAGGGTTTCACATTTCATTTTGCAGGTCATGAGAATTCCTTCAACCTAAAATCCAAAGATGCTTAAGGGAATTTCTTCAAACTGTGTGAAAAAACTGAATCAATCCTGATTCAAGGATGGACTTTGTCTGCCTCAGTTATGAGCAAATTAAACATTGAAGTTCAAGGTCAAAGGACTAGATTAAAGGGCCTCATGTTCATCACTTACTTTTGAACGCAAAATCTAAAGAATGCCTGTAAGGATTTTCTCCAGACTTAGCAACACTCTCTCATCTGACTCATTCATAAAGTGATTAAATGTTTGAGGTCAAGGGTCAAATTACACGGTCTAAGGGCCTCATGATCTCTTGGTTGTCAAGGACATATCTCAAAATGGATTATAAGGATTTCTTTAACTTTTCACACACATCAATTTAGATTAAAAAAATGGACAAAAATTAGTTTAAAGGGCATTGGTCCCAAGTCAAGCTAATAAGGCTTCGTGCTCATCCCTTACTTGTGAATGCAATAGCTTGAAAATGCTTTTAGGGACTCTCGTTGTGACTCAGTGATAACCTGAATAGATTTTGGAGTTAAAAGGTAAGAGGTTAAGGTCACTTAGTCTCATGTTCATCCATGGACTCTGATTAGAATACCTTAAGAATGCTGGATTGTTTAAGGTACCAAGTCAAAGATCAATTTAATATGGCCCTAAGTTAATCCTGTGCTTGTGGAGGCCACATCTCAACAATGTTTTGACTAATTGTGTTCAAACGTTGCAAAAAAATTAGATTCAGACTTCAGAATAATGTTTTGCCACTTGAAAGTCACAGGTAAAGACAAGGTCATTGGCGCCTTTGTCCATCACCTGGTTTCAATGCAACGTACAAAAAGCCCTTAAATTCTACTCTGTCACTTTGAGCATAAACTAACCTGATTTTGGAGATCTTGGGTAAAATGCCGAAGTTATCTGGCCCCATGTTCACCCCTTGATTGTAAGCATAATATCTCAAGAATGCTTTGCAGGATTTTCTTCAAACTATGCACCAATGTCAACTCTGATTTAAAGATGAGCAAAACCATACACATTAGGCCTGTGGTCAAAATATCGACACGGCAAAGCACTCTTTGTCGATACTGATTCTGCTATCTGTTATCAACGGCACAGTTCAGACTTCATGAATGAAGCACACGATCGAAATTTTAACTTAGCTCTAAAATCTTTGAGGACCTAAATCGAAGTGTCTTGAGTTGCAGCACAATCTTTTTTTATTTTTGCAATGAAAAAACAAATTTAAAGTTGTCAGGGATTCTGATAAAGGCAGAACAAATGTACATAATTTAATCGAGCTATGTATCGTATTGTGAGGTTGCATGAAGTACCCAACCCTAATACACATGGACTTCAGGGTATACTGATAAGATACTCAAATTTTGTGCACCACATTGACCCCAAGACTCCTTACCCATCCTTTAATCCAAAGTTTATCACAAAATAAGCAGCTACAACATTGAAGAAAAGAAGATCTCTTCCAATTAAACCACCTCAAAAACCAGCATCTCCCTTTCCCTGCATCATACTTTTGCTGTCTCTTGAAGGCGGGCTGCAGGTCTACTTTTCTCATGCCTGCCAGAGTCTTCTTTGTCCTGTCCATCCCTTCCTTTCTCTCCCTTACAAACACACCTCTCTCCTCTCTCCCCTGGATGACGGGTGGATGAATTTTGCCCTTTCTTCCTCCTTGTGTCAGACACTGCATTAAGAAAAACAATAGGAGGCCCATAAATAGGACTTAGAGAACATGCACCCAATTTACTTTGGCAGTGGGGGGAGCAGTGTCAGAGTGTGTGCGTGTATGCCAGTGCACCGGTGTAAGTCACTTTGACAGCTGCTGCAAATGAGGCAATATTGCAGGTATTGACTGACATGGTCGGCCTCAGGCCCAGCGCTCACTTGAAAAGAGTGGTCACCATAAATCACAAGTTGTATTAAGCGACTGATGCTACAGCTGGAGATGAGTTCAAATCTTAATCAAATGATATTTTAACAACCTCTAAAGCAAATGAGTAAAGCTTAATAAGAGGCTTTAACAAGAAAAGGCAAAAAAGGGAAGAGCTGTGATTAGATTTTCAGCTAGAGGTGGATAAATTCCCACAGGTTGCATCCATAATGAAGCTTTAATCAATAAAACCCCAGCTGAAAAAATAAAAAGCCCCAGGATTTATGGGTGATTTCAAGGGAACCACCTATAAACCACGCTGAACGACTTACTCAGTAATACTCACGGATCTCTGCAAGTGTCAAGATCACACCTCTTCTGCTGCTGTGGGGCTGAGCAGTCAAATTCAGATCATTCAGCGGTTAGATGGTAACACGCAGTGCTATCTGTTTGTCAGCAGCGTTATTCTATCGCTTATGAAAGGTCAAATTCTGCAAATCAGGCTTCTAATTTATTTAAGAAAGCCCGAATAATAGAAAATAGAGTTGCATAATGTTGGGAATTTTTTGAATCTGATGAGGGAAATACATCCAAGAGAGTGTTAACTGTGCAAAAACTCTGCAGCACTTTGTTACAACTGGCAAATGCTGCTAAATGATGCTAACCATCAGGTTAAATGTACTACAGTGGTCTCTACAGTCACCAAATCCCAATCCAATCCCTTATTTTTTTGAAACGAAGCTATATAAATCTTGAAGTCAAACTGATCAGCCAAAGATTCCCTTTTCTTCCGAAGCTGAGCTCGAAGTTATGTTGATTTCTTCGTGAAGTTCAGTCCCCCGTGGTTAGATTTTGATGATTGTGTCTTCCTCTCTTGAAAAAGGATTTTTCTGGCTACCCTCTCTACTATTGTTTTCATACGTCAAATAAAAGTATGATGCAAGCTTCCTTTTGGAGAAACAACGCATCAAACAACACTAGGCTAAGATCTGTGAATTACCCACCAACTACCAACTGAGAAGGTCAAATAATCAGAGACAAAACTATCATCCAGCTAAGACTACATTTCCTGATATTTGATCAAAAATTCAGTTTTTAGACATGACTTTACAAACTTTTTAGCCTTTTTCAACCCCAAACTGTGTGATACTGTCAAGTCAATATGGACCATACTCTCAGAAGAATGTTTCAAGCACCTTGTTGAATCAACGCCACGAAGAACTAAAGCAGCTCTGAAGGCAAAAGAGGGTCTGATTGGGCACTGACGAGGGAGGGAGGGCTACCTTTTCTTGGCTTCCTGAGCTGGCATCGCTGCTCATGATCAGCTTATCTAAGTCCAAGGCTGTAGATCTTCGCCAGAAAATGGTTGATTGCTCTCTCTTGAGGGAGTTCAAGTCTCATAGGGTGTTGATCCTGAGCTAGGGTGGGATGGCTTGAAGAACTGACCTGTGGACTGATGTTAGTCTTCATCCAAACCCTTATCAATGGTCACTTATGGTTCTCCCAGAGAGACCAAAGCAATAAGACTGGAGATTAAAGTGGCTGACGTGAGCTTCCTTCAACGTTCGCTGTGCTTAGCCTTAGAGATAAAGGGAGGAGCTCAGAAGTCTGAAGGGAATTTGGAGTGGAGCCACTTCTGATCAGATACCACCTGGTTGCCTCCTTTCACAGGTCTTAAGGGCACGTCTGGCTTGGAGAAGATCATGGGCAGACCCAGAACTCTTGAATCTATACAAGTGGCAACTGGAACAAACTTAAACAGAGGTAAGACATTGCAGTTCCTCCATCCATCTTCTTCCGCTTATCCGTGGTTGGGTTGCGGAGACTTTCCCCCAGCCACGTCGTCCAGCTCCTCCCAGGGGATCCTGAGGCGCTCCCAGATGAGAGACATTGTCCCTCCAGCGTGTCCTGGGTCTTCCCCAAGGCCTCCTACTGGTGGGACGAGCCCAGAATGCCTCACCAAGGAGGTATTGCAGATCTGAACAACTCAAACAACACTTCTGCAGAACAGGTGACCCAAACTACCCTAGGAGTCTCCATTGGTAACACCTTCAGGGAAACATAGGTCAGTTATCCTACAAAGATTCATAGGACGCCACACAGATCAGTACTTAAACTTCAAGCTCACCCTGAGTCAACTGTTAGAGCTGAATAAGCCTTTTGAAGAGGAGGCAAAACATCTTCAAAAACCAAAAACAGTTTAGCTGCATTTTGGGTCAAACTCTGGGTGACCATGACCTGGGGGAAGGAGAACCTACAAACTTGCTTGAAGATTATAAATCCCTTTAAGTGCCTTCGAGCTCCCCAGGAGGAGCACCAGAGGGACACATGGGTGAACTTCCTGGGCCAGATGCAACTGCAACCATGCCCTGAATATGTGGCAGATAATGGACAGATGGCCGGACAGTTATGTCACGTCTTGAACATATTCAGTGAAATGCATCAAAGTGAATATTTCCAAAAACCTCGCAACCCTTTTTGATCAACTTTGCACCCAATTAATGGAAAGAAGCCAAGAAGTTTACGCAAATAAAGTCACAAAACAAGTCTGCTTTTGCATCACAGAAGTCCTAACAAATCTGGTCATCACAAAATGCATCTTCGAGTCTCATTTCTCACACCAAAGCTGCTGAATTTCACACAACACCCACAACTGAGCTCCAAAAGATTCATCAACGCTCTGCAGACGTCCACACAAACCCACGGACGGCATGCGAAGCACGTCACATCAGTCAGGTCTTCTCTCAGGTATCCCAGAAGCACGCACTATCCTTAGGCTCGGCTGTCATTTTTGTGTCCGCTTTGCTTCCTCTCTTGTTCTGAACAAAGACTGTGAGATGAGGGTCATCTTTTCTGACAGCAAGGGCGGTCAGCCCCTCTGAGGTTGTCGCACTCTGCTGCTGCCTTAACAGTGCGCTGCTTCCACTGACCTCTTCGCCTTCGTGTGTGCTCTCATCTATCTGTGTGTGCATGCATGTAGGAGGGAGATTGTTATAACCCTGATCCTTCAACACAGCCCAGCATCAGCCTTTAGTGTGCTGGTGAACATGTGCGGAGAGGAGGCGGTGTTGTCCATCTCTGCCCTTTTAACATCACTCCACTCACACTTCTTTCATTTTTGGTGCCAGCAGTGTAAATGCCCCACATTAGCAGATCTGAGATCCTGCGACAGGGAAGGTTGTGACCTTTGGATATAAATAACACCCCCTGTTTGACTTCTGAACAGGACGGATGCACGCTTCGCCATGCGACCATCGATGGCCGGGCTAATTGCTTTTGTGTGCTTGCATCGCCGGCTGCCAAGTCGCACTCTGCTGAGCCGCGGACTTGGCCTGCGCATGAGAGAGAGTTGGACAACAGGGCTCTAAAATATGCCAACATCCATTTGACTGTTTGGCAGAAATACAAAGGGGATGCAGAAGAGAACGAGAGAGAGAAAGGTGAAGCATTGACAGAAGCAGAGTAAAGAGAAGGGTAGTTAGGGATGGGACTCAAATCTATGTTTGGCAAGACGCAATATCAGGAATGTAAGAAAATATTGATACTCTAATAGACAGCCACACTTTGCTTTACAACAATGTATCAATACTTCAGGTCAGTGTCCCTTTGTACGTAATACTTTATTGTAGTAAAGATAATTTGACTGTCTCTCCATTACAGTTTTGTTATTAAGTCTGTCACTGGGACAGATAAAACTGTTTGGGGTCACGGGGGGACTAAAGCGTATCCCAGCTGACATTGGGGAAGTAGGGCCCCATAAAATCTACGATTACGGAATCATGGACAGAATCACGGAATTGGACATTAAACGTGGAATTCAATATAAACACGGAATATCACGCGAATGGCCGACATTTAACGTAAAAGCTTTTTTTTGTTGGAATAAAAACAAACGTATCTCCCGGGAAAATGCCCCGAGGGGGTCACTAAGGCTCCGGACAATGCACTTTCCCTCCCTCTCCTCCTCCCCTCATTAACAATATCAACATGTCGAATCGGCCGCCTGTTGTTGGCAAAGAAGCTACAAAACTCCAACTAACTCCAAAGTACAGGGCAGGGCAGTTTCCCAACGATTATTATGTGTCAAGTGATCAAATGTTCTGCCAATTTTGTCAACACACTGTTGACTGGACCTGTAAAGATACATGAAGAGTGAGTGATTATATTTTATCACTGTTTACTGTGTCTCAGGGTTAAATTTCGAGAAAATAAGAAAAAACTAATTCTCAGAAAATAAACAATATAAAAAAATAGCACAGATTATATAGGGCCCTAGGTAAGCCAATCCCCGGGCCATACATAGAGAGACAGACAACTACACACTCTCACATTTATACCTAAGGGCAATTTGAGTCACTAATTAACCTAATGAACATGATTTTGGTCTGTGGGAGGAAGTCAGAGTGCTTGGAGAGAACCCACGCATGCAAGGGAAGAACACGCCAACTCCACACAGAAAGGCCCTGACTTTTTACCTTTGGAAAGACTGACCCTGGAAAAATATAATCGTGGCCATTGTTTTCAAGAATTTTGGTTCCTTGTACTCTCTGGCTCGGAGAACCTCGCCAAAAGGGATCAAGGACAAGGACTGGTCTAGCCTATTATCTTCCTGACATAGTTGTGTAAACCCTTAATTTAAATGTATGCTATATGTATGAATTCATAAGCTGAAGGTATATATCTGATCTGCATGTAACTAGGTACAAGATATGTGCATACTACATCGATGTTAATGATGTAATTTGTTGCTGCCCTATTGTTGTTTTATAGGATTTGTACAAGGACTGTATCAAGATATTTCTTTTGTGAAATAAAAAGACATAAAAAAAGAAAGGCCCTGACTAACCTGGGGAATGTTAATGCACATGTTTGCACAGGTTTAATTGTCTGTGATCGAGCTGTGCGGCGTCAGCTCTTGCTGGTCATTACGAAACACTACGAGGTGGAAGAACTCACTGTTGGGTTTGGGCTGTAATCTTGCATTGATCATACAGTCTAATTCTTGCATGAGACTGTCTGCAAACCAGCCTCACATTGTAAACAAGTCTGTATCTCATTTTAGACATCTGTTGGGAAATGGCGAATGGTTGCAAGAATATGAGTTCTGGACTTTCACATCACTTCAGTTCAATCATTTAATAGTAAAACCTTTTTAACTGCAAAAGAAAAAGTCCAACACCATATTGGACAATATCTTATTTTGGATCATCAATCATTTTCGACACAAAATGTCTTAATTTGGTGACACTTTAGCCCCTATTCCTTACTCAAACCCTCCTCTAAACCAGGTCCTAATATGATTACGTTAACATGAAGAAAACATGAACAAATCTGCCATGGAAACACTAAAAATAAAGATGCAGAATAACAGCCGTCCTGCTTACCGTTGGCCGGCCATCTCTTTATTTATTTTCAAATCAATAAAAACAGTAACTATATTGATATAAAAAATGTTGTCCTGACCAATATCTAATTTAAAATATATCAATATATCTGAAAAACTGGATCTATTGCCCTGCTGGACAGTAAGAAATATAGCCACATTGATGGTGGATAATATCCCTTCATCTGTTTTAGCCTTATTTTGGACGCTGGTATCCTCGGACTGAACAGCCCATCCTCTGCTGTGTAGTAAATTTACATAGAAATCAATACCTATTGACTTGCCATTAAATTTATTCCCCTTTCCCCTGAACTACTTTCCCTCTTCCTCCTCCCCTTTCTAATTCCTAATGATTGCCTCTCTGCTCAGTGGGGGAATCTTCCCAAGCGCTCGGAAATTTCCTCCCCCTCCTTCACCCCTCCAACCCCCCCCCCGCTCAGCTCCCATCAGCTTCCCCGGCAGCTCACCGAGCCGCCTGTCAGCCGAATCAGGCGGGAGATGAGTGACAGCATATCAAATCCCAATCTTTTAACTGGTTCTGGTTGGAGGAAGAAGAGAAAGCTGATGAAAAGGGAAATCTCCCCGGCGGCTGTCGACGGAGTCAAAAACTCTTGGCATGCAGGGCCGAGGTTGATTTGTGTGTGGATCTCCTCACAGGCTTGTATAATGGCTTTGACACTGAGCCTTCTCATTGTGACCATCAGTGGTAAGCCCCCGTGTTAGGTCATCTACCATATTTCCTCTCTGGCAGAAGTATTAAAAATGTCAGTCTGGGACTGCCAAGCAAGGAGCACTGATGTCCTCCCTGACATTTCTGCTTGACAGTAAACACACTGCATCCATTTCAAAGTGTTAAATCCACTGGGGACCTCAATCCGCAATGGTCCTTCCAGCTATTTCATATAGTGTGAGGTGTATGAAAGAGAAATAATTAAACTAATTTGCATCACAACTGCATATTGGTTGCATCTGTAGAGCTAAATGTCTAAGCTACAAACCACAACTGTAGTGAAGTCGGGACGTTGTGTAAAATGTAAAAAGAAAGAAAAAAACAGTGATTTGCAAATCCTATTCAACCTATATTCAGTTGCATACATCACAAAAAACTAAATTTAATGCCCGAACTGATCAACTTAATTGCTTTTCTGCAAATATTTACAATATGATGCCTTCAAAAAATATAAAAAAAACTGAGACAAGGGAATCAAGAGGCTGAGAAATGCATCAGGTTAATGAAAACAGCTGAGTATCATGACTGAGTACGGCTGAGCCCTGAACGTTCACCACTTTATGAACAACTGCAAAAGAAAATAACAGTTTACGAACAATGTTTCCCTGAGTACAACTGCAAGAAATGAAGGGATTCATCATCTACAGTTCATGATATTTTTTAAAAGATTCAGGGAATCAAAAGAAATCTTTGCCCTGAAGTGGCAAGGCTGAAAACCAACATTAAATTCCTATGAACTCTCTCCTTTAGGTGACACTGCATTAAAAATCAACATCATTCTGTAAAGTATATAACCATTACAGACAGTTAACACAGCAACAAAACATGCAAAAAAAAGTCATACATCAACAACATCCAGAAAAGTCTGCGGTTTATGGAAATCATTCCTCCAGGGGAAAGAGGAAAAGGACCATCCAGACTGTAATCAGAGCAAAGTTCAAAAGCCGAATCTATGGTGGGTTGGGGGTGTGTTAGTGCCCATGGCATGGGTGACTTGCACATCTGTGAAGGCACCTCTAATGCTGAAAGGTACATACAGATTTTAGAGCAACATATGCTGCCATCCTAACATTTTTTTCTGCTTCTATCAGCTATACAATGACACATTCTGCACGTTAGAACAACGTGGATTTGCAGTTTACAGAGCGCAGGTACAAGATTAGCACATTAAAAAGCACAAAACACTAAAACAGAGACCCCAGACTGTTGAGCAAATGAAGTCGTACATCAGGCAAGAACAGGAACGACTTAATATTCTCAGTTTCTAAATGCATATTGAGTGTTGTAAAAAGGAAAGGTGATGTGACACAGGGGGGAACATGCCCCTGTTCCAGCTTTTTTAGAACATGTTGCAGGTATCAAACTCAGATTGAGTGATTATTTGCAAAAGAAAAAACTTATCTTACTTGTCTTTATAGTAATTCAATCAAATATAGCTCACAAAGGATTTACAAATCATTGCATTCGTCTGTTATTTATGTTCTAAACAGCATCCCAACTTCGTTGTAATTGGGGTTCGTACATCCAAACTAGACAATGTCTGACTTCACAGTGACAAGATAACCTTTAGTAATGATGAGAGAATATTTGAGCCACATCCACTGTGAGCTCAATACTAAAGAGAAACTCAAAGTCGAGGCCTATAAATCCTTCAGTTTCAGCCCTACTCAAAACAGGATGTTTTGGTGTCTGTAGCTTAAAATGCTAATGAGTTGCATCTGATCACACCCCTCTCAAGACGTGGATAGCTATAGCTCGACAGAATCGTGAAGGTGAGGCTTGATGCTGGGATAAAGAAGTTTTTTTCTCCTTTGGAGAACACATATTTTAGTTAAAAAAAAACATAAATGAGTATTTTGCACAATTTAAAACTCTGAAATTGTTTATCACGCCTCTGTAATTCTAAAAAGGGGCATGTACTGCAAATGAACTTTGAACACACTGACAAAGTTTTTTACTTTTAATATCAATATCAATATCTTCTTAACATTTCATCCCATGTTCCAATAGTCTTGATGCTCTTTGATCAACAATACAAGAGAGAACTTAAATAAAACATGCTAAACTTTCATATGGACCAAACAAGATGGCTCAAAGCTGAAACTGAATCACACAGACTATACTATATTCTCTAATGACAGCCTGCTTTTGTTGTGTGATGATGAATGATTGACTGCAGCATTATGGTTTCTTCTTGTGAGCTGCCCAGCATCTAAAAAGATCTTTCGAATGTGTTTCTGCAGAGGAAAAAAAAAATCCTACATCCATTCCAATTAATTGGCTTAACGTTGGAGAAACTCCCAAAGCTGGCAGCCAAGAAGAAGAAGAAAAAGTCTGGAGCGGAGCAAAACTTTGTCATCAATGGCTGTTTGTAATGAAAAGACCAGGCCGCTGGGCACATATGCTGTAAGAAATCTAATCTTTATCAGGAAGATAAGGATAGATTCAAGATTAGTAGGCAAAAGACGAACGAATAAGTCCACACACAGAAATGACTTTGTTCATGAGTCTGAAAAGCGTCCATTGGTCCCCATTTGATCAGCACAGCCTTTCAGAGGATGCCAAAGTGCTTCTGATTAAATTCATCTTTTAGGAATTGGAATACGTGAATAATGCCGCCCAGACGCCAAAAGCGAGGATAAACATGAGAGGCGAATGTCAATTGCTAAATCACACATTGTAAGAGGTCACTGTAGACGAGTGATTTGTTTGCTGGAGGGCTCAGTTTCTCTAATAAAGCCCCCGCTTTCCCCCCATTGTCCCCCACATCATTACTCTCCATCCTCTGTCATTGCTGTCATTGGCTCTGAAATCTGCTTTGTGGAGATATATATGGCCATGTGTGGATTACGCTCATGCCTGGTACAAGCAGAAATTTGCAAATGGCTTTATAAGGGTGTGCCATTTTAAAAGGGGATTTATGAGATTTTGTAGAACAAGTGTTTATGATCATTGTTTCAAAAGTAGGTTAAAACATGGTCAGAAACGTCTGTGTGGGAGGCTTAAAACTGGGTGAGGAACAGCCGAATTCATCTACCAAGGTGAGGTTGACACAAGGTAGTCATAATACATCAGCAAGGTCTCCCAGGGAAAGATTTTAAAGCAGACTGGGATGTCAAAATGTGACGCTGAAGCTCTTTAGAAGAAGCATAAGAAACAGGCAACGCTGAGGGCCAGATGCAGTGTTGGCTACACTGTAAAAATGTTGCTGTAAATGACTCTTTTTTTAATTAACTATAGCATTACTGTATTTTCTATAATTGTTTTATCGCTGTATTTTTAAGGTATATAACTCTCTTTCAATAAACTACTAAATTACAATATTTTCAAAAACATCCTTACTATTTTTTCATGTACAGTATCATTGCCATATTTTATTTTCCAACTTTTTTAATGCATTTTAATTACAGTGAACTTGCTGTATTTTAGTTCATGTAGCAGTCCCCTTATTAGTTAGGCTAACGAGGGGAGGGCTCCTGGGTTCTTTCTGTCATCATGAACCTAAATTAATAATCTTGGACCTCTTTTAGCTGACAAAACCTGACCGACTCAAAGCAATCCTCACCATGAATTATCAATATAAACGACACTTTTGTTCCTTCAAGGTCAATCAGTATTTCTGTCCTCATACACTCCATGCACCAAAGATTAAATCAGTAATGAATGCACAACAACTCAGGTTTTCAAAATATTTCTCAATGATTTAGTTAGAAATCAATTCATAACAATTAAATATTCCCCATTAAATAAATTCAAAACAAAAATTGTCCCTCTTAGTTCATGGTTATCATCATGATTTGCCACAAACCTAAAGAATATTTGATAGTGTGTTCTTGTGGGCCCACATACACCTTAAAGCAGCCTCCCAGAGCCGGCTAACCCCAAAATAAGAAACGATGCAGGCCTGGTTTGTTGCTTGTGTACGTGGTGACCTAAAACAGAATGGCCCCTTCGCTCCTCCGTGAGCAACAAAACTATAAACTATCAGGATATCTGTAACTATTTTACTGATCATTTATTGGCAAGGTATAACTTTGTTTCAATAAATCACACACATATGTTTTGACAAATATTTAGTCAAACTCAAGAATGTGGAAAATGTATTCAAAGAAATCTTGCCTGATATTTGTCAGTTTTCCTGCCCAAAACTGAATTTTCTCTTGATACATTCCCCTTCTCAGTAATTAATTGTATAGACTTTTTACAGTAGAAAACTCTTGATTTTACAGTAAAAAGCAGGTTTTTTTGATAGAAATCAGTATGTTATCCAACAATCTTTTACCATTTACGGTTTATAGTAGGTAAGTGTAGATATTACGGTAAAATACTGTTAAGCTTACAAAATTTAGTTACAGCGAGTGTCCTATAACTGCAACCAAAACATTCATTGGCTATGTAAGGTTGAATTTGAAAATACTTGCACCCTTCGCCGTGCACTCAAGTCAGAAAAGTTTTTCTTCTTAACAGTCTGTGGTGATGCCAAAGAGGGAGCTCAGAGGGGAAATCAGATCACAACAAGAAAACGAGGGGGTAAATAAATCCAGCTGTGCCCCTGTTTCCTCTAAAATGTGAGTTTTAGAAAGCTCTGATTTGGAAAGGACACTTAAACAGCTTGAGCTCATCAGGTGTGTTTGAAAAATGACAGAAATGTTGATCAACCGCACGGCAGCCTTTGTTTTCCTCAGATCAAATCTAAAACGAATCAGTCGTGTTGCCCTGAGGTTTCCACGAAGACAGTTCTGATTTTGATTTTTACTGCTGTGCTCCTCCTCAGCAGAGAAATGCCAGGAGCTTCTGATAAATCCACAAAAATATAGAAAATAGTACAAAAAACATACTCAAAACTGGCTGTGACGCAAGGTTGAGTCATAGAGGAGCTAAAGTGATGAGCTGAAAAAGGAAGAATGCTTAAGATAAAACACAGATGCACCTTAGCACCGAGCGCAACTGCTGGTGTTTAGCATCAAGATAACATATAACTGTCGTTTAGCCATTTGGCGTCATCCCTCTTTCTTCCAATGTCACCATGATGGTTATTATGTGTGTCTAGGTACAACTGTACTCTGTCATGCTTAAAGGGAAGCCACTGCATGATTTCATGGCTGACATTGTGACCACTGTAACAACCATTTAATGTGGCCTCAAGCACAAACGCCATGTGATAAAATGTGAAACTGAAGGGTCGATCTCAGGAAGCATCAACGCAGAGGTCCATGACATGCATTTTTTTTGCAATTTCTACGCAAAAAGGAGTTATATTTTCAAATCTATTCTATGTTTAACTCATGGCTAAATTAAAACTGGTGTTGGCATTGAAACTGAGGGAATATTTCTTCATGAAAATTTTGATCAAATTCCTGTTTTCAAAAACTTTCATGGGCACCCTTACAGTGTTAATTTTGTTGACGAACTATTTTCGTCATAGTTTTCGTCAACAACCTCTTTTCCCCTGACCAAAACTACTCATTAACTAATAAAAACAAGTGCACATGGACAAAAACTAAAACTAAATTAACTGACATTTTCGTCAACAAATAAAAACGAGACTTAATCAAATCATGTAGCAAGTAGGGACAAGTTGGGAATAAATCCAATCACAGCTGCCTTAGCTTGGTGGTGGCGGGATAAGTTGGGGAGCGATCCAATCGGAGCTCCTCTCTTTCATTTTATCCAAGTGTAAAACATGACTTCAGAAATTCAAGGAAACATAAAAATGTCTTACCCTTTACACTTTATATTTTAGTAGATTTCGTCGACTAAAGCTAGACTAAAATTGAAACAATTTAGATGACTAAATCATGACTGAAACTACAAGATATTTTCGGCAAAAGACTAAAACTGAATTAAAAAGTGCTGTCAAAATTAACACTGCACACCAGTCAGCATAGCCACTTGTAAAAAAAAAAAAGCAATCTGATCTCGCCTTAAATGTTTGCAGCGTTCGTATCGGCAGAGTGATTTTAAAGCAGTGGAAGATTTCCAAAATATGCATCTTCACTGTCGTGGACAGAGTGGACATTGCCCCAACATTAAAGATGTCCAATCAGGCTTTTTGAGTTGATGTTAATGCTGTTACATGCCGCAGTGCCAAACAAAAGTTAACCTGTGACATATCACTTTGTATAAAAACACATCACTAGACGAGATGGAAAGCTGCATTGTCACGAGTGGGACAGGCTTGAGCATCGTGATATCGAACTTGATTTTTCCTGTGAACTGAGGTCTATAAATCAGATAGGAGGATGGGTCAATGGCCATCAGATAAATGGTGTATGGAACTAGTTAAATCATAGTGTGTCTGCCTCTGATGCACACACATTCAAAGAAAAGAAAAGGCCCAGTTGACTCATCCACAATCTTTTAAAAACTCAAAAGGTGTTGTGAAAAGCCACTAAGTGACCTTTCAAATCCGCAAGCTCCAACTTCTTCAGTCTCCATCTCTAAGGAGCAAAAACTGTAAGGAAACAGAGGCTAAAGAAGCCATTTCTTAAAAGCAAATGCATAGCAGAAATGAAAATCCTCGCTGCCTTGTGTGGGTACTGAATGGCCTCTGATTCCACTGGCTCTGCAATAGATAGCTCACATGGCCGGCTACAGCGCTGTTGCTAATTCCCACCTGTGAGGAAGATTTACAAGATGCAGTGTGGGAGGACGGCAGCAGCAGCAATCAAACCCGCCCAAACCGCCGAGTGTTTTGTCCCTCGCTGTCCTGCAAATGGCACTGCAGCATTTTCAGCGCTGTGGACGGTTTTATCCTGAAGCCTCGAGGCTGCTGGAGGAGAGTCTCACAAGAAAACCAGAGCTTACTTTGCTAAACTCCGAGCTACCTCTACCTACACAAGAATACACACCGCAGTTCACCCACACCTCTGAAGTGGGCAGTGACCTTTGCGATGCAAAACTGACCTTCGCCGGATCTGTCTTTCACACTTGAGTTGTTTGATTTGGAAGTGTTAGAACAGAGATACTTGAATCTTGTCAAATTGTACCTATCCTGGATTCAGGGGAGCATGATATCTTGAAGGAAGTAGCACAGCGATGAGGCTGCATTTCTTATGTTTCTAGGGATGAATTAGCTTTGTATGTTAGGGCAGGGAAGATGGAGTTACAATAATTCTACCAGAATATAAACAAAGGGTTAATCCAATAATGTTATGTTAAACTGTGGTGGTTGCAACTGTAAAGAATAATAATAAAGCAGTAAAATAAAGCTGTACAGGACTGTGAGAGAACTTCAAGTGTCAATGCTATTATTTGTCCTAGTCTTTCAGTAATAGTTGTGGTACAGGTTAACCCAACTGGGGTAGTAGCAGTAGAGATAGTGGGACCAGGAAGCAAAAGTAGCTTAAGTCGTATGCCTGGTAGAAAAATATTAATATATTGAGCAGAAGTAGGCCTTATAGTTATTATCTTGGAAGTAGTGAGTCCAGTAAGAGTGATAATTACAGTTACAGGCACAAGTAGAAGTAGTGGAAGTAGCAGCCTAATAGTACTAGTATGGTAAAATAAATATTTTTGTATATAAGCACCTGTAACCTGGTCGCAGTACTCCCAGAAATAGCCTATAGTAGCAGAAAAAAAAGAAAATTGAATGGCAGTAGGCAAAGTTGTAGTCAAGCTCTTAAAGAAGAAGATATAGTTTTAGGTAGTAGTATGGCTAATTATTAAAAGGCTGGGTAGTGGTAGAAGTGGTAGGCCTAATAGTAGAAGTAGTTAAAGTAATAGGCCTAAGAGAATAAGTAGTAGTTGTAGTAGCAAGAGTAGAAGGCTTCTTGATAGTACTAACTGTGGGTCTAGTGGTTTTAGTGCTTGTGTTAATAGGCCCAGTATAGCCCTAGTAGTAAAAGTAGTTAAAGTAATAGGCCTGAGAGAAGTAGTAGTAGTGGTATGCGTACAGGTCCTTGTAGAGGAATCATTACTGTATAATTTAGTACTAGTTGGCCTGATTGCAGTGACTGAAGTAGTGGTAGCGCCAGAGGTAGGTTGAAACAACATTAGAATTGAAGTAGTAGGCCAATAAGTTGCTTTAAGTTAAGAATAAGTTAAGATAAGCTTTAAGTTTCACAGGAAGTTGTTGTTGTCCATCATCGTTTATCAGTATGAGCTCATAACTGCAATGGTTTATACTGTATATTTAAGCAGCTATGTCTTGAATTCATAGGTCTGAAAAAGCCAGCACAGGCTCACGCTGATTTTGCCTGCTTTCAGTGACACTTGAATTCCCCTATTTTTCCCTCCAAAGTCCCCTCTTATATAAATCAACTCTAACAGGAAGTCTCAAGTTCAGACTAACCTGATTACCATGCTAACAAGCACACAGGGGACGAGGAGAACAATGAGCCTCTCATTTGTATCGTAAGTCACCACACTCAAGTCTATTAAATAATTTATTCTGAGAAAGGGGGAAAGGAAAGCATTCAATGACAGAAGGTATTGGTTTTCAAAGCAGCACACGGGCACGTTGTAGAGAGGGATATTTTTGTATTTAACAAGCAGAATGGGCTTTGGGTAAGGACTATTCATTTGCTTTAACATTTATGGTTAAGTTATATTATCCTGAAGAGTATTCCTGTTTTATTTGGCCCCACATGACGTGGAAAAACAAGGGTTAAGACTCAAAAAAGCTTCCAAATATGCTCAATGAATAAACACCACAATTGTTCTTTCTAAATTGTTGCTATTCATCCCTTCATCCCTTTGGCAGCAGAGAAACAGGATCCCATTGAACCAAATCTGCACCAGGGCTTATTCCACTAATTGGTTTTCTCCATTCCAGTCAAAAGTGTTAATCAGTTAAATCTGCTGTTCAGTTGGAAGGAAATATCTCAATCTCTTCCCTGGCAATCGCTAGGGTTTGGTTTCAGAATGCAGCATGGGACTGAGTTGGCCACAAGAGCCGGCGTGTCAGTGTTGCATACTGCAGAGTAAATCCACAGTGGATTGGAGATTGGGGTGCGACCAGAAGGGGGATATGGTTGGAGAAATGGACTTATTTAGAGGAATCATGGGTACTTTAACAAAGAAGAGTAAAGTCTAGTTTCAAAGTTTACTTTATTAGGCACTATGCAGCTCTGTTTTCACTCTTGGATTGTTGAGAGAGGGATAATAGGGAGTCTTTCTCCTCTTGGATTGTTATTGTTTGAGTACAGTGGCACCCTAAACCTAAAATGATTGATATTATGCATTTAATATGCTTAAAATGACACTCAATGTTTACTTTTTACTCTCAATGATTCCTCATTGATTAATAATATGAGACCATTAAACTTACATGGATCTTTAATGATTTATTTATCCGTTAATCTTAACTGACATGTACAACAATCACACTTTTGTGATTTTTTTGTACAGGTGGCAATATAAGGGCCCTAGCTTGTATCAGTGGTGATGTAGGTGCTTCAGCGCAAACTTTGAGCCCTCACAGGTCAAAGTTGAAACAAACATAGACAGTTTTAAATAGAACACATATGTTAAATTTGCTGTTGCTTTTTTCAAGCTCTTTGGTGGTAAGATGCTATTTTTTCGGAGAGGGTAACTATGGGCTACCAGGTGCTTACGGTGCTTACCACATTGACTACCCCTGATATCGAGTTTGTTTGACAACATCAGATCTTGTGAAATATTCCATTGCCGTTCATGAGACGAAGTATTTGGCAAAGTCCACTCTCCAAAGTGATGGCACTCATTCAATTAGTGTGTTATCACTGTCACAAAAGACATATCAGAATACAAGGATGAAATTATTACATCCTTACTTTTCACACCTGACATATCCTTGAAATGCATGGCTAACCTACCCAGAAAATTCCCTATCCTTCAACAACGGGAAATTTCCTTGTAGTTTCAGTCCATGTAGGGGTGGGGGAGGGAAATACAAGGGGGAAAGCAGGTCAATTTTAGGGTAAAGGCTGGATGAACAACTCTGCTGCCTTCGGGGTCACGGGGGAGCTGAGGCCTACACCAGCTGATACTGGGCTATAGGGCAATACGCCTTAATCTGGTTACCGATCGCAGGACCAAAGACTACAATTCACACCATCACCCACACCTTAGAGCAATTTTGAGGTCACCAGTCAACCTAATGATTGGTCTGGGGAAGGAAACCGGAGTGCATGGAGAGATAAACTGTAAAATAGGATATTTGAGCTTTAATTTCATATTGTGCCAATGTTTGTCATATAAAACAGGCATTTATCAGTACACCAGTGCGCATACAACAGATCTGCATGTACATGTGCCATCACTGACCCAATTTGAACCGGGAGAGACCATTAAACAATTAAAATGCAAAGTTAGCTATGCTGAAAAAATGTCATCAAGTGTGTTGGTAATAACTTTAGTTGCATAAAAACTGACACACAAACAATCATGCTTTTTCAGGCAAATGTGTAGTTTAAACTAGCTAGAGTCGGCTATTGTTTGCGTAGCTCGCAGTTTCAGGAGAATTTGGTATAATATTAGAGACATTCCCATCAGTGACTGTTTCCAATCCCAGCACGCACCATCAGCATTCACAGTATGTGCTACCCCAGCCGCTCCTAATGACACTGACATCTAAACTTGTTTTAGACATTAGAGCTCAACAACTAATCATGTGAAGTGGAAACACTGGATTTCTTTGCTCTCCTGTTGCAAGCACGACCACCACAAATACAAAAAACTTGCCAATCAACACAGTCACCCTTAAAATCAGTGTAAGTTGGACCATAATGTGCTTTTTCTCGCTTCATTTAGGCTGATAACGTGTTTGCACTGACCTGCTTTCGACACTGTCATGGAAGACACATGAACCAATGAAAAAGTGCAAGAATGAGCCTTATTATGTAAATCAGAGAAAAAAGCACGAGCTTCCCAAAGGCTTATATGTACACCCCTTTACACGCCATGAAATGTCTACTACATTTGGTTATACATGAACAAAATCCCAGCAAACGTTAATTCCTGATATTGTTCCAGTGAACAACAAGTGTCCAGAAAAATTAGAATTTTGTATAGGTTATAAATTTCTGTTGTAAGCCACCAAATAACAGGCAGAAATACAGACAAAATGCATGCCATGACAGTTATTAGAAGAAAAACCCTGTTTTGTTTGGCATGTTTCTCCAAAGTCTCGCCAATTGTTTCATGTCAGTTGGAAAATCTGAAATGCATCAAAACAATTGGAGGAAATTGCTGCTTACTGTGAAACAAAACTAATAATCCTCATTTGATATTCTTCCAAATTCCGGCAAGCAATTGTTTACCTGAGAAAGAAAACCCCCTTCAACGAGTTTCAAGAGCCATCAAGGATACACAGAGCCTTTATTTTGTGGGAAACAGTGAATATAAAAATAACTGTGCAAAACAAGAGGGCTCCACGGGGGGGCCTTGAGGTTGTTGAAACAAGAAGTGATGTTTTGTGAGAAAATAGGCTTATAAAGGTCTATCATGGGACATATCCAGACTGCTGGATATGATGTGTATCACAATTACAGCCTCAGTCAGCATTAGCTTCCTGTGTGGTGTGATTCAGTGCGGGTTTACCCTTTAACACAGATGCTGGGTCTATAATAAACGCTGTATGACCCAATCCATCATGGTTACATGACATTTCTGCACTTTATTATGCTTAACAAGGCCTGATTTATATCACGCAACAGTCTGAGACAATGATTCATCTTTATGTTAGACTAAGAATCAGCTAAAAGGAGAGAATTGTTGATATCTTGCTTTATTTTTTGGAATCCTATACAATATTGGACCATTTCAGATGCTTCAGTATATTGAATTTTTTAAAAGGCCTGGCCGTGCACTCTGCTGCTCACCCACACATCCACACCCACACACGAGCCTCTCTATTCCCCTGCAGAATCTGCTTCGACAAGATAAGTGAGGGACTCGTAATTGTGCTAGGGCCCCTCATCTCCCCTGCATTGGCTAATAATGGTGCTGTGAAAGCCTCGTGCTCATTACGCTAGCCTTTGTTGTTGTTTTTTTCTCTCTCTTTTTTTTTTTTTATTGCACGGCTCGCTTGATTATTTTTCAAGAGAATGCACAAGGTTCAGCACTCTCCCCTGTTCGATAAAGAGCGCTGCAAGTGCGGCATGCTTACTGCTGCAAAATGAAGCAATAAACAAGAGGATCATTTAGAGAAAAAGTCACGTTTCAAAGCTTTGGGTCCCTCCTGAATCGCTGGTATACCTTACTCTGAGTCCCTGTATTGCATTGATAAATCTGTTGAAACGTGTAAACATGATCAGACCTTTGTAACACTTGGCTGTGGTAGTTAACAAGAACAAAGAGCACATCACGACTGTTTCTGGAGATTGATGTGCTTAAGTTTCCATTCAGTCAGGAAGCCAGAAATGTAAAAATCGAACATGTTACTGTAACAGAGGCCTTATTCTAAAATGTTTTGCGACATTATAAAATATTAGAAGCTAGAAATTTAGAGAAACTACAGCAAAGCAATCATAAACATACTACATCTACAAGCAAGGACTGAGCAAATCTAATAACTATATTAGAGACAGATAGGACAATTACATTAAGTGTGACCAAGTACCTCAAAACTGTCAATTTTTGGGTATAACAAAGAAGGGACTAATGAAATTGACCTTTGGCCTATGATATTAAAAATCCTATGAACTTGTTATAAGTGCAAAGTTTCAAGAAATTCCCTTCAAGCTTTCTTTATTTACTGGCAAGGAATGACCACAATTTCTTGATATGTGACAAACAAAAAATAAAATGGCACTCTGTCAGTTCAGTGCTGCTTGGAGCCATATTGTCAACAACTCTGCATTCATTCAAACATCTATGCTCTGCAGTGGGCTTGCTATGCTGAGCCAACGGGCGTAAACTGACAGTGAAACAATGGACCAACGCCACACCAGAAGGTGTAGGAACTGTTGCAGGACTTATTTCTGACTCAAAGAATTGCTCTGTCAAGGGATGCGGACATTTTAAATATGTTTATTTAACTCAAAAAAGCCTAATATTGACTCTTTAAAGTAGATACCAAAGAGATACTTCAGATCACCCGGTCACATTCACACTTCATGACCTTACTGACAAAATTTAATGAGAATATTTTCAAGTAAGAGACATTATTTGTGTAAAGTTTGAGGAAGACTTTAACATGAAGTTAAAAACAAGCAGATATTCACATTTAAATGAGTATTTGTGCAAAGTTGTGAGAAAATTTCTTGCAGTCCTTGGGAACTAATGATTATAAGATGCTTTGACCTCGCCATTAGTTGATGAACTTGACATTCTTCTCTTCACATTTTTGATGAAAAGAAGGCAGATTTATTAAGTTTTGTTAAGTACTGAATATTAAATTAAATATTTTATTTGATACTGCCATACACAGGCAAAGAATGACCTCATGACCTTAAACCTTGCTCCATTACATTTAAAATGTGAAAAATACATACTTGATTTATTATGGGTATTTGTGCAAAGTCGGGAAAAATCATTGAAAACATTCTTGAGATATTGCATACATAAGCAAAGGCTGACCATCTGTGACACTGACTTTTAACTCATGACTTTAAAAATGCAAATGCACCATCAGAATGTAAGAGCTTTCTTTCTAAAGAAATTTCATTGAACAAGTCTTTGAACAGTCTTTACCTTTAGCCATCATTATGTGGAGCCATAAGTGAAAGAAGACAAACAAACAAACAAAAAAAACAACATTTGTAGCTCTCACGTGAGTCGTATCCAGTTAACCTTTGAATTGACATTTTGTATTTCCTATTTATGACCTTTATGACCTGAATGTTTGTCCTGTCACTTTGAGACTTGAAGAATCAAATCCTTGAGACAGAGCGGTTATTTGTGCCAAGTTTAGAGGAAATCCCGGAGAGTGCTCTTAAGATATTGTGTTTACAAGCAAGGATTATATGTGATCCACCAGGACCTTGACCTTTCATCCTTGTTTCTTGGCGAACATTTCCGAAAAGCATCAGAAAATCCCTCAAAGCATTCATTTAGAATTATTTACTGCACAAGGGTGGACTTACAACCTGCATGTAGGCGTAGAGTCAAGGACAAGAGTGGTCAAAAATAAATACAACAGGATTTAAAGCAATACAAACGATTGTATGATGCTGAAAAGGGGACAAAAATGCAAACATTTATTTGTTATAACTACCTTGGTGAGGGGGATTTAAGGGTTAAATAACTTGGAATGCGAAATAGGACTCCATAAACCATATTTGCACACAGGCACTTGGCATAAAGCACCCCTGATAGCAGCGCCTGTGCTGATAGAGGGACCTTCAGTCTGCGCTCGAACATGAGTGAACACTCCAAGTATTAATGGCAATGGCCCGCACCGATTCAGCTGCAGCAGAGTGTGGCAGCAGAAAAATACTGATAAACTCCCCTCATTCGTTTCCCTCGCATGGCAAACACTTACTCAGTAGCTTGTGCCAAATCCGTGCATGCTTTGATTTCCTATTATCTTTTATTTTTAAAACCAGAAGATTAAACGCGACCTAAAGGTTCAGCAGCCTATCTAACAGGGCACAAAGTCATTTCTTAGAAGTCAACCTCTCTGAGAGCTGTTTTAGATTGCTGGAGCAGCCAAGTGAAAACTTTGCAACTATTCATTCATAGATAAAGCATTATGCCTTTCTATTTTTCTGCTTACTGCCTCTGATATGCTTTGGAAAGTAAAAACACAATATCTACACCTCCAGGTATTGCAAATTCTGCCCCACTCTGTCAACTTATCTCCTAAAGTGCTGGGGTGAACCCTTTCAAAAATGAGAGTAATCCATTATCGTGACAATTTCAGGAGTTCAAAAATGGCTCGACTCTGGTTTGTGTATAAAGGAAAAGGAGAAAAATAGAGAGGGACAAAGAAAAATATGAATCCATAAGACCTGAAACAGCCTAAAGTCTCTGAAATGACGTAAAATGTGTTCTTGTGATTTGTTGTGTGGGCCAAATTCAAGATTAAAAAGTCTGTTAAATAGAATTAAAATATAAATGTAAGCAGTAATCTCTGTTTTAGGAAGCTTTGGGCGTGTCCCTTAAATGCACATAAACCACACACACACATAGGAGAGCTGGACCTCAGATAGTTGGCCTTAAAACATGAGTTTCATTCTAACGTCACAGGTGAAAACACATGTTCAGGCCTTTTTCCTCTCCTGTTTGTATTTCCGACATCAGTGTTTTCTAAAGATACTGTTGTTACATTCAACCAATTATCCATTAATGCTGAATGAGGCTGTAATTGTGGGGCATACTGTGGGACCACATGAAGACATTTGGATTCCTTTTCCATAAACAACAAGCTTAAATATGACTTCCTGGTCACTTTTTACTAGAATTCACATTTGACTTTTTGTCCAATTTTCTTCGAAAAGCCAATATGATTTTTTAAAAATCATATTTAAACATAAAACAACAGGCTAACAAATTGCTTTTTGTGAATTCCCCACACAAAAATAATGCCAATGTCCAAATTCTTGGTGATTTTTCATTAAGAAAAAGTATTTCTGATCATTTCTCATAAATACAACTTGCTAACATATGACTGATTAAGACTGATAGGATGTCTTGGTCGTTTTCCAATTAAAAAACTGAAAGGGATACGACGACTTTTTTTTGTTTTCATGCCTTGTTGCACTCCTGACTCCATGACTAACAGACACCAATCTTTCGACTGTGAGTACAGTAACAAGGAATAGCTTGCCCACTGCGAATTAGCTTAGCTTAAACATCAATGGGTAGCATTAGCCTGCATGTCCGCGGTGGGTTGCGCATGGGCCTTGTGGTTTAGTTTCATATGTATTTCGTTTGAAAATTACATGAAGTGCTCATCTTGGTCTAAAAATAGATAATGTAGCTTGACATGTTAAAAAAGAACGAGTCACAACAAGCACACAGGACGGTTTAGAGCTGCTGAAGAGTTTTACTGATGACTGTAGGCAGAGGCAGGCTAACACTTCCCATTGACTCACAGTGTTTGAGTGAAGCTAATTTGCAGGGGCGAGCTCTGTCCATCTCTTTCTTGTTACTGCACGAGACAGTAGAAATAATGGTGACTATCTGCTTGGCATGGACTCAGGAGTGAAAAAAACTCTACCTACTCTAACTGTGATCCCTGATCAAAACTATTTTCTTGGGTCAGTGATGACCACATAATGGGCTGCACCCAAAGTGTAGATACGTTCTGGGGCCTAAGTCCAACCTGAGGCCTTGAGGGTCAATAATAACAGTAGGAGGCGGAGAGAGTTCCACTAAAGGGGAACCCTTATGCTCTTAAAAAGACCTAAAGTTCCTGGTGAAACCTCTGCAACCCTCTTTGCCATGTTGTACATTTTTTTCTAAAAGTCTTCTTAGCTTTACAAAAGATCAAGTGCTCAATCTCGAACCATCTTATTCCAAGTTTTGAAGTGCTCTTGTGCTTCAACAAAGAGGCTCCAAAGATGGGCCTGTTGTTGTGAAAACAATGGGAAGCCCTGTTTGAGATCTGAAGTTTTGGAAAGTGGTGTCCATTTCCTATGTGCACAGCATGTGAATCTGGAGTTACATCAGAGACGATGTTCTAAGTCCATTTCTCAAGTGTGAACCAGAGAGCATTCACTGTAAAATTGATGGACTAGCATGATAATAAACACTGTAATTTTATAAACTGAGGTCCATTGTTAATATAAACCTTGGTGTGCACTCCACTCTGATTCTCAATCGGCTTCAAAACCCAAGAGGCACATTTAGGCCAAGGGTTCAAGAGCAAAGCCAAAGGATGGTACATGTTGTTTTTACCCCCTCACAACACAATGTACTCCATCTTTCACAACCTGATGCAAATAAAAATCATTACAGCAGCCTGTGGTGAACTGTGTCAAGGAGTTCTCTCCCTATCATTACTGTAATCACCAGGAAGCATCATCTTGCCAGGAGCCTTTCAGATGAAGCCGCTGACTGTATTTTTCGTTATTTCTGATAAGAATGGGATCGCTCCTGGAAAAGCAAAGGATAAAACAGGGTTGCTTTTGAATGTTCAAGCCTCTGAATCTGAAAAGTAGGCCGAAGTACAAGAGGATGATGACCGGACAGTCTGAAAGAGTTTGGTCAGATTGTGAACCAAAGTAGGTACAATTTTTTGCACGTGGTTGGTTCTCTGCTAAAAATTGTACTCTCATCACAGAGATAATCGCTAAGCTCTATTCTTAAAATCTCACATACAGTTGTTTTTCATTTGGGGATAAATCTACTGCAAATAACCCTGAAAATGGGCCATAATGAGGACTGAGGCCTGTCCTGAGCAAGGCATCATCAAGAAGTTCAGACAGTCAGTGGTATATTTTATTGCCATGTGTTTTTATCAGCCGGTTTCCTTCTTGCATAGGCCACATTTAAGTTAAAAAGCTGGGAACTGATTAAAGGGTCTTGGTGTGCAGTTCAGGTGTCTTTTCTGTTTTTAACACATTTCTTGGGCTTTCTTTCTCCTGATAACAATATATCGAATCAGAAAAAGGGTGACATAGCAGGGAAGACAAGTGGGAAACAGGCCACAAGAAGAGCAACCTTGCAGTTAGACGACCCTCCAATTGTTTAACTAGTAAATGAACATGTCCGTCCATTTGTGCCTTGAACCACCATAATCCTGTCCTAAAGTCTGTGTCTGATCTTGATATTTAAAGGATGTGGACATGGACAAGACTAAAAAAGACTCTTTGGAGCTTGTTCCACACTCACAGGATGCACAACGGCACACCTTCACCACATTTACATGTAACAAAAGAGTGAGAGAGTTTGTCTTTGAGCATCTTTGTTTGCATGCTCTACAGTCCAAAAACAAGCAGAGAATAACTGAATGCCATCAATAACTGTGTGCACATGGATTAAAACTGGCTCTCCTCGGTGTTTAATGTACGCATTGAAGAATCAGGCTCTGGATTCCAGCAGATAAAATAACCAAACAAGAAGAGCACAAGCCTTGGCCAAGGCATTGCTGACATTCTTTGCTAAGCTATCGGCAAAAATCTAACTCTGGAAAGAAATCCTTATAAAAAACATCAGGATCTAATCACTTCTCTGTTGTGCTGAAAATTACATCCAAGTACGTTGAGAAATTTTAGAGTTTTTCTTTCTGCTCTATCCAGAAATGACAACAAATCCCTTAAAACAAAGTTCCTGGATCTACAAAGACAAACTAGACAAACTGCTAGACATTATGGACGATGCCAGTCACCCTCTGCACACCATCACCAGCCCAAGACTGCTCCTTCATAACTTCATAAATCCTGCTACTGGAATCGTAATTTCCCTGAGGGAGTCTCCCAAAGGGATAAATAAAGTCCTATTTAATCTAATCCATATCTGGATCACCACCAAAATCTACTTCCTTCTTCCTTGTGCCATGACCATTCTGCTGGAAAACTTTATCCAAACCACTTGAGAACTTCCTGCTTACACAGAGACACAAAGGCATAGCCTCCTTGGTTGAAGTATTTATTCTTTACATCTTAGCTTTAGCTTATGTACAGCTAACAAATTATTTTGAAACGTAAACATGTCTGATTCTACCAGTTTTATAATGGGATATTTTAAAGATACGTTTGAGGCATTTTTGGCTTTTATTAATAATGTAAAGAGAGAGGATGGACTCACAAAGGGGGAGAGGGGGAATAAGGGAAGACAGGTGGAAAATGGACCTTAGCGAGAATCGAACGCGAGCTAGCAACACGAAGCAAGACCCTCCATATATGGTCCATGCAAGGTTGTGACCCACTCTGCCAAACCAGCAACCTTTATCATGCAATTTTGTGAAACAACAGTTCAGTACATCTTGTTTGATAACTTCTGAAGTTATGGGAATGCTACAGTGACATTTAACTTTTATCTGAGCATCAACATCCAGTGTCCTGTTCGTGCTCTGGGCAACTTGTGCCTCAACAAAAAGGAAATGATTAATGATTTGAAAGAATATAGACCAAACACCAGATTCCTTGTTTTATTAACAAGTTGCTAACTGACTAGCATGGGGTTATGTGCCCCAAAATTGCAAAACATAGACCAGCATGCCCCAAAATAGGGCCCTCAGAACCCCACACCCAAAGCCTCCGTGACCCTGCCTTTATATTTGTGTAGAGCTATGATTTGAGAGAACTTTGGAGTCACTGTTGGGTCTACCACAAGAATGACACAATTCTAATCCTTGTGAAACTTTAATCCTTTCAGTGCTCTTCGAGTCTTGATTTCTTAAATTTCCACTTAAATTTATTGGCGTATGTATCAAAAGCCAAGAATAGTTAAATCTTTTCAACACATTAAGTGCCAAGAATAAAAAAAGAGCTTCCCTTGAGGGGGCTTTACACTGTGGGAACTTTATTCCTTTTCCCCTAATCCCCTCCAAATTTTGGATTAGCGTAGAAAATTTAAATTTGTGTGAAGAGAAATAATTGCAGCTTTCTTGTGAATCTTTCTGCAAAGTTATACAACAGATTACATTAGAAAAGAACTATAATAAGAGTGTGTAAAGGCTGTATTTAGTATAGGATGTTGTCAAAAATTAAACCGCACTGAGGTGTTAAGTGCACAGGCTTTGGTTCTCTCTGCTGACAGCACAGCTATTAATTTATTCCACAATGTGACAGAGGGAACAGAAACAGAAAAATAACAATGCACAAACCAAAGTGTATTAATCTCCCTTATTCTCACTGGTTAAACGTCAAACTCTGCCACCCTTTCCCTGCCTTTCACCACTCTCACCTTCCACTCTTCGTGAGCATGAGAAGCACTAACAAGTAGAATACGCCTGAGAATGCTTAAATGATTGGATTGTGTAAAGAACGAGTGCGCCAAAGGTAAGAAGCACCTAAGCATTATCCCTTCTCCTTGAACGCTGCCAGCTATCTCCTGTTATGAGTTCTTGTTATGCACGGGAGAATAATAAGGCGGTCTTTTCTCTTCGCCAGGGAACAATAATGAGTTCTTCGTGAAGCAGTCGTCGTGGTTCAATAGCTGCACCCTTGATTCTGATGGCTCCGTCTCTCCTTCCTTTTTGCCCTGCTTTTTCTATCATTTCTATCTCTTTCTTGCCTCTGTGTGCAGTGAGGAAACTCCACTCCGGGCATCAATCCCCGGCAAATACGATTAAAGCACTGAGTCATCATTTGGACCACTGGGTGTACTTACTAAAGTGGCGAGGGGCGCTTATATGTGTGTGTGTAGGTGTCAGTGTGTATATCCGTGTCTGTATGTCTATCCCTGGCTTCTGAGATGGTTCAAATCTGTGTATTCAAGGATGACTCTATTCCTCCACCAAGGCATAAAAACGGGCAATCCCGTCCTATCTTTTTGAGATTTAGAGGAGGGTGCAGCATGGCCAATCGCACCAAGATATCCTCACTGCTCCAACTTTACCTTAAGCCCCGCCCTCCTTGGCTCCTGTTACTAGGCCAGGGTCTCAATTTACTGCTCCATCTTCATTCCAACCCTCACCTTTGGTCATGAACTTTGGGTAATGACCTCAAGAATGGGATCACAGATCCAAGCTGATGAAATGAGATTCCCCAGGAGAGGGTTTGGGCTTCGTCTTAGAGATAGGGTGAGGAGCTCAGACATCCTGAGGGACATAAGTAGAGCTACTGCTGCTTTGCATTGAATTTAATCAGTTCAGGTGGTTTGGGCATCTAATTAGGATGGTTGCCTTCCTGTGGAGGTTTTGTGGGCATGCCCATCTGGGAAGGGACCCCCGGAATGGACCCAGAACTTGCTAGAGGGATTATACTTTATATATATATCCCATCTGGCCTGGGAACGCCTTATAATACCCCAGGAGGAACTGGAAAATGTTGCAGGGGAAAAGGAGAAGGACTGGCCTTCTTCGCTACTTTTAGCCTTAGGGCACTAAACAGGACAAACTATCAGAAATATGTGTTAGGTGGTATAAGGAATATTAGGTCTTAGGTTGAACTACTGAACTCTGGGCATATGCTATGTATAAAAAGCTTGTGTTGTCCTAAAATAAACTAGGAGAACGGAGTGAACCAAGCATTGGTCTGCCGTGTCGTCCCTTCTCTACATTTGGCCAAAGACATGGGCTAGGCCTACAACAGATTTAGGCTAGGCCTATCAGAGTATTATTCCATCAGGGTCTCTCAGAATCACTTAAAATGAACGAAAAAAAGACTCAAATTCAACCTTCATTTATTGAAAGTGATGCTGGCTAGTGCAAAACCATCGCCTGCAAGACATGAACATGTTTGTGTTGCAGAGAGAGATAAAGAAAGGTGTGATGTAAGCCAGCTTAAGTGCTAAGTTTAAAATGATACTACTACTGGAGTGTAACTGTCAACATGCTATTGTGCTGACTTTACTGGTGCTATATATATGTATATATATGGTAAAGTCAATGTTACGCTATGCCAACGTCACTGTCAACATGATGATAGGAAGGGTGAATCCCAATTCTACCCCTTAGCCCTTCTCCTTCGTCTTACCCCTTCGTCTACCCCTTCCCCTTAGCCCTCTGTTTTGAGGGCCAAGGGGAAGGGGTGAAAACACGCTCCTTTCTTGAGACGCCACTCAATTCCCGCCACGTCATCACCCAGAGCCGTTCGCTGGCGGTGTCGTAGGTAGATGCGACAATAACTGTAGCTACAGCTGTAAAAGCTAGCTTGTTATAATGAGAAATTTTAAAATACAACCAACAATTCAAAACATGATTAATATTTACTTGGTGATTTGGAATTACTTATAATTATGCGCTTCCTTCGGTCTCCGCTCTGCCTTCTTGTGTATTATGGGAAATTCTCATACCACTTCCTTTCTAGTGAGGTCCCGGTCTGCCTTCGTTTCAAGGGCTGTGTAGCCCTTCGTCTTAGCCCTACGGAGAATTAGGACACCTCTTCACTAGACGTGAAAGCACAAAACCAAGGGCTAAGGGGTAAGACAAAGGCTAAGGGGTAGAATTGGGATGGACCCTAAGTTTGCTCCCAAAGGCTTCTGTAAAAGTTTCTCAAACAGGAAGAATCCTATGAAGGGCTGCTATGAGAGGGAGGGTTGCTGATTGATAGATCAGCAGACCAATCTAGCCATGGATCAATTGCAGGTGCATTTTGCAGAACCTCTCTGCCAAATCTGAGAGCTTTCTTTTTCCCTTTTCTGTCTTTGATGCAACAGTCAGACACAGAGATGTAGAGACAAAGGGATAGGAGACCGTGGGTTTAAAGTGTCAGTGAAAGTGGTCTTTGGTGTGGAAATGACTGCATTCAGAGCTATTTCTTCACCCTCAAAGAGGACTTACTGTACTTTTGGAGCTTCTAAAATGTGAAGCCCTCTCACCGTCAGATGTGCAGAGAAAATGTCACTCCAGTACTGGAGCTCTTCTCTTTTTTTTGCTCTTGATTACTGAGATCAGAAGACAGGGGAGAAGAAAGCTCAGCTCTTGATTGCAATTCTTTGAGGCAGACTTGTCACGCCGATGCTCCAATCAGACGACAGAACCACATTATTAGTGACATATCATTTTGTCTCCATTTGCAAAGCTGGTAAACAGCGGACAAAAGAGGTTTTAACCAACGCTGAGTGTCAACAGAATGAAAACATCCACAAAACTTGTAGAACGGTCCTGACGCGGTTTGTTTTGACGGGTGATGCAAATTAGCATTCTGGCTAGCAACCACAACAGCAAAACACATTTATTGTACTCGTCACTGAGTCATGATTGGAGGCGGGAGATTGATCTGCCCTGACGGCCTCTACAATTACATTCAAAGATGTTTTTCTATGGATGTGTGCTCAGTTTCACTATAACTTCTATGAACTTGGAGCTGCGGCCTGAACTCAGAGGGCAATCTTTGAACAAACACTTTGGATCAAGTCCATTTGTCAAATAAAGACTGTGTTTGCTCTGGACCAGGAGAGGTACCTCTGTTTCTTTGCCTGTACATTTGAGAGACCAAAAGATCTTTTTGTTCATTTAGTGAGTTTATCTTTCACACCACCAAAGGTCCTGTACCTCCAAAGTGCTCTGTGGGACCAAATAAAAGAATGTGAATTGAACATTTACCCCCAGCATTTGTGGGTAAACCATTCGCCATTCAGTCACAGTTTTAGGGGTTATTTTCTCTATGAAAACATTAAAGGTGCAGTGTGTAGAATTTGGCAGCATTTCGCCAGACAGAAATGGTGAATATAGGATATAATGTTTCTATTTGTATGTAAAGTTCGTCAAAATAGGAGTACAATCACCAGCATAAAACGTTTGTTTTATTTTTATTTAGTTGGAAAAAGTTTCAAAAAATTTACACTACCGCGGGCCGTGTTCATGTAGGCCAACATAATGATCCGCCATGTTGTCTACGGGTGGATTTTAGGGACAAAAAGCACGAAATGGGGATATGTCCGCCGGTTCTGAAATCTACCTGGAATGCAGGTAAAGCGAATAATTGGTGGGCGTAGAAATAAATACTCCATTAATCATATTACAAAACTCTCATTCTTCTGTACCCACTCTCTCTCTCTCTTCTTTGCCTTATTTCGCCGAATCTGCATCAGGCTTGATCTGATTAGCATTAATGCGCTACTGTTTGTTTGTCTTACTACAAGTTTACAAAACCTACAATCGGTAGCTAACAACTGACCTATTATCTATAAAAATAATGGTTACAAACCTTGTCACTCTAGTAAAGGATGCCGTGTTCACAATCCCTGTTGGTCCTCACAGGCTGTCGTTGCTCAGCGATGTGACGTTTTGGTTACGGTTGGGCTCATTCTAGAATCTGAGCGATAGATGTCGCTCAAATGCCAAATTGTACGCACTGCACCTTTAAGTCTAAATGAACATGGTGATGATTCACTGAGAACAAAAAAGGAATCCATTACTGACTATCAAATCAAGTAATTACATTTTTGTTGGCATATGTTTCTGTTTGCCCCTGTGGCAAAATAGTGGGAATAAAAAACCATGGCATCATTGTCAGATCTCAATGAAAGGGCAGACGATCTCTAATAAAATTACTAATTTAAAAAGAAATCACTCTCTGTCCCTATTTTTAAATTCCAAGCACAAGTCCAACTATTAACCAGTCAGATGACAACTTCTCTTCTCCATTGACAAATATTGAGAGAGACTTGGTTGCTCCAGCTTCATTAAAAGATATCTTATTTCTTAAAAACTGTACAAAGAAATACAGAATCAAATATGGGGTAATGATTGCTATGCAATAGAAAATCTATGAGGAATATAACTTATACGTAGCTGGGAACCTAAATGGCAATGATACAATGGGATAATCTCTGTATTCAGTGTGTAGGAGATTTTTTTAACAACTCTGGATTAAGAGGCGTTTAGGATTCACGGAAACGTTTGAATTTTACTTTCTTTTTGTACCAACAATTACGGTTTGCAATCCGTGCTGTTTCTGTCTAAATTAAGAGACCACCTGTTGTATATACTTTAATGCTACTGCTTAAAAAAACTTCTCAGACCAACACTCCTGGCACTAAAGCACGTGCCCATTTGCTATTCGAACAACGTAAGTGTTGGACAAGAAAAAATACAACTGTGTTAACTCCTCAAAACCTGATTAAAATAGGGCCCCAAGTGATGGCAGCCATTTGGTTTCTGGTTTTGATGCCAATTTGTGGCTGTCGCTGTATTGAAAAATACAGTCTCAGACTGGCTTTGGTCAAGGATTCACAGAGGTTTTTATTTTCCCAACACAACTTGCAGCACTCTCAAATAATTGAGAACTTTTCAAATCATGAAAAATGGAAAAATATAAACGAGAGATAGTTAAAGAGGGAGGCATCACCAGAGTGCAGGCTTGTCGTCTTATTCGCCATTAGTCGTGATTTTTTTCTTCTTCCCATGATGTTTCTTTGGTACTAAAATTGCATTTTATGTCCCTGCAGCAGACCTCATCCCAACTACCCCAGCGTAAGGCTGCAACAAGTTTGGTCACATCACTTAAACATGTTTTTTTAAAAGGACTTTCTCTGTCATTTGTCCAATGTTAAGAACAATCGATTTCTCTGACAGCTCAGTATTGACATAGAGCTGTCATCTAACACCCAAGGATTTCTTGTGTCTTCATTTGTGACACCAAAGCTTTAAAACAAACTTTTCATTTCACATCTTAAAATTAAGATCAACCCAGTGAATCAGATCTGAAGTGGCTGAAGTTTAAAGAGCTAATAAGACCGCTGGCTCTGCTCAAATTGGGATGGCCCAACAATCAAACAGTGAACCTTCTCTGCGAGGCCACTTTCAGAGGCTGCCCAAGTTTGCATTTAAATTATTCAACAAGCCAGGAGGAGAAGAGTTTTGAAGGGCTGGGGGCGTGCTGGTTGATCAAATCAAACCTCAAAGCTGCAAAGTTGACAAGAAGCAGCGTCCGCCTGAACTCCTGAAGCTGAACTCGTCTTTCTGCTCTGCTTTAATTATGAATGACATTTGCTGAGCGGCGGAGCTTCTTGATAAACTGCTGCAAGAAGATGGAAGTTGCTCGCAGCAGCTAAGATCAATCATTCAATCAATCAATCATCAATGAGTCAGTGTAATAAGTGTTGCACTGCTGAACTACGAGGCGTTTAAGGAGGCTTTCAGTTTGAATCAGCTTGAATGGAAACAAAGCTCTTAATAGTTCAAGCAGCAAACCTGAACAGAAGCACATTTGGCAACACTCCTGGGCCGTCCTGGCTGCCAGAATCTTCAGGACACGGGGCCACTCGGTGAGGATTAGACAATGTGACACGTTATATAAATAAATATTTTTAGAGTCCAGGCTGAAGCATCGATAATGTATTTTTAATTCATGAGGGGGACCAACATGCTCTCCCCTCTGCCACAGGTAGGGGCAGAGCAGATAACATCTTCATTGGCTGGAGTCGTTTTAAAGTGACGGGTCATGTGACGACTGTAATGGGGAGAGGAAGGAAGCAGGAGGAAGAGAAGGTGAAAGGTGGAGATAAAGGTAAGATGTGCTGTGCTGAGTCAACAGAGCCAGGCTTAAACACAAGCATTACAGCGCCATAACTTTGGATTTCCCTCACAGATTTTGAGGATAACTACCCTTTCTTGTCAAGTATAACTATCACATGACCAGGGCTGGAAACTTTTCATAAAGCTGAGGTACGATTCCAGAGAAATGTGTGCACTTGGAGCCGCAGGGGTTGAAATGTTTTCCCATGATACAACAAGCTAAAAAGCCCTTAAGGCCCTTTTACACATCAACACATATAAGATATTGTTGACCAGCATTATTCGACGATCTTATTTAGGGCCCTACAAAATATGCAGTATATCATGGAAATGGCTAACATTTTACGTAAAAGCTTTTTTTTTTGGATAAAAAGGAACGTATCTTTTAGGAAAAAGCTCCGAGGGGGTCACTAAGGCTGGAGACAATGCACGCCTCACTTCCCCTTCCCTTCTCCTCCTCTTATTTACAATACAAACATGTTGAAGCGGCTCAGAGACACCGGCGAAGTTGGCAAAGAAGCTACGAAACTCTTGGCGAACTCCAAAGTACAGGGTAGAGCAGTTTTCCAGCGATTATTACGTGTCAGGAGATTGCAAATTTTGTCAGTGAGTGATTATATTTCATTAATTAATCCAGGGTCTCGGGGTTAAATTTGCGTAAAATACTAAAAAATGAATTCTCAAAAAGTTAAAACAGAAAATAGTGTAATGTGGGAAAAAATAACAGATTTCACTGGACTCTACTTCTTTACAGGCATTAATGGATGCATTTGTAGGAAGAAAAAAAAAGAAAATAAAGTAATACGCACTTGAATAACTTGAGAATATGCTGTATTCAGGTGTATTTTTAAGTCTTTATTGAGCTTACTGTACTGTCTAATGAGAGCATGCCATTTTAACACTTGAGGACATTGGGCAGGAGGCAATGTTGGGACCAAACAAAGGTTAACTGCATCCACCAGTTAACCTAATAAACATGATTTTGGGGAGTACCTAGAATGAACAAACTTCACACAAAAAGGCCTCCAATTGGTCGAGGAGTCAAACCAACAACCATATTGACATGCGTTCCTCCTAAATATTCTGTTTAATACTCCTAAACTGCGGGTATTTGCTTTCATTCTGTATTCAGCTCAGTGAATTCCATGTTTGTGCTTCTTGGTTACACCCACTCAGCCTTTTCTTGAGTAGATATAAATGCCAAATGCAGAGATATCACAATTAGTCAGCACTGTATTTGGTCTTCTGGCATTGACAGTGAAAGCAACACGACCCTCTCTAACTAAAGTTGCACTGCTTGTGTTAAAAAAGCTCTAACAGATCAGCCTAGTGGCTCATCGGGGGATCAAAATGGCTTCAATCTTTTGCCGTATCTGGTCCTTTTTTGTTTCTCTAACTCTAAAACACAACAGAAATCCTCCAGCCTTCCCACCAAGATCACGACATGAAAATGGCCTCGACACAACGTCACCAGTCTGTGTTAAAAAATAAAGGGACACTAAACCTGTTTGTTTTTATTGAAGGGCTTTTTTTATCGTAGAATTAGCACCTTTGAGGTGGGCTCTGCTTTATTTTTATGTAGCAGGACAGAGTTTATTGCTTGAAGATTGCAGCGGATCCCCCCAAGGCCTAATTATGGCTATCAAAGCAAAACTAATGGGCAAGGTATCAAACTGCAAATGATCAATCAAGGCCATATGCTTAGCGTGAAGGTCAGGATGTCAGGCGGTGTAACAACTCATCATTTGTGCGTCTCATCAGCACACACACTCACACACTGTAGCCTGATTGTGTGTCTAGAGGGATATTTCACGTCTCTGTGCAGACAATAGCGGGGCTGGAGGCAGTGCATGGTCATTGTGTCTCATGTTCATCCCTTGGTGTGAGTCCAATATTCAAGGAGATAATGAGACAAAGGTCAGGATCAGGGTGACTGCAAAGCTCTGTTCGTTCATTTTACGCCATCGGACTGTACAACTCCTCACTCAGGTGGAGGAGGAGTAACAGGAAGACAGAGGAAGGGAAGGAGCTGCAGCCAGCTTGTATATTTTTATTTTTATTTATTTATATTGGCAAATTGTTTCTACTTTTCTGATACCTGTGTACTTTTTTTACGTGTTCTTGCAATGCAGATTTTTGATTCAAAAATGTCACAAGGATAAAATAATTGTATTGAGGGGTCAAATAGGTCGAAGATCAAGGTTATACGGACTCGTAGTTACCCCTTGTTTGTAAGCTCTATAACTCTTGATAGCTTTCAGGGGTTTTCTTCAAACTTTCCTTGCTTGTAACTACAGTATCGTCAGAATAAGTACAGACACATTCTCCCAATTTTGTACGAATGTCCACCTCAAATCAAGGATAAACTGATCGGATTTTGAAGGTCAAAGGGCAAATGTTAAGGTAATTTGGCTTCCTGTTCATCCCTTATATCTTCAGCCTGCCTCAAGAGAATCACACCTGGATAAAATCTCTTGTTTTGGAGGATTTCATCCCTTGTTTGTGAACACGATATCTCAAGGAAAAATTTTGCACAATTATCCATTCAGACTTAAGTATGATCTACTTCTATTTTGGAGGTCATAGGTCAAAGATCAGGATCATTGAGCCCCAGGTTTTCGTCATGCTTGTGAATATGGCACTTTCACCTTAAAAAAAAAAATCAACCAATCACAAAAAAAGCCTTTCTCTGTCTTGAGGGCACGTAACCACCAGGCAGCAGCTCCAGTTTTTCATATCAACCAGACTCTGATTGCATGATTCACATTCAGACTTATTCACACTCTCCCTCACAGCTGCTTCCACCCCGCCGCATCTAGAGCGGCACAATTAGCAATCCATCACCGCTGTTTACAGTCTGGGCGGTGGAGGGGAGACAAATGGAGAGATGGAGGGAACAAACGGGGTCAGAGAAGCGATGTAAGGGTACGGAAAAATAGAAGTAAACAAGGGGAAGAGGACGGCAGCAGCGTGCAGCATCCACTCTGTTTGTGTATGCGAGTCCTGCATGCTTGTTTTGAATCATGTGAACAGCGCAAAGAAGATTAGGGAGTCACTGCAGCTCGGGCATGCCAAATCAGGAATCTGCGCTTCATGTGCATGCATATTAATGCACGAGGGTGTGCGCGTGTAGGCGTGTGTGATGTCGAGGAAATAAGATGGAGGAGCCGGCTGGAAGAGGGAACAATGACAAATGCAGGAGGGGAAAAAAGTGAGCAGATACATAAAGGGATGGATGAAAGAGCGTCCACTAGATGGCACTGTTGTGTGGCGCAATTTCCTCTCACCTCTCCTCCCTTTTCTAGGTCTCTCCTCTGATTCCCTCCCTCCTTCTCCTTCTTTTTCTCCTTTTACCTCCCTCTCTTTTCTGAGCGCAGCATGTATGATGGAGCCAGTTATACAGCTGAGAGTTGAGCACACGAGAGGAGTGTATGGCTGCCTCAAATTGAAGAATCCCAGGAAGCGCGGACGGCGTGTGTTTGTTTAATTGACTGCCACCTGAACACACAGAAGCCCTGGGAAATTTGTATGAGCATAAACATTTATGAGTCATCAGAAAACACCACACATGTGCATGATGGATTAGCCTGTTTCCATGAGCGTCTGAGGCTGACGAGCGCATAAATAATGCTCGCTAATTAGAGACAAGGCGTAATTTCTGCAGGTCGAGACGAGTGGGATTGGAGGGGAGAGTGGGCGAGCTGTCATGGTGAAGTGGAAGTCAAGCGTAGGTGAGTGATAAGTGCAGAGGGCGGGAGTAAAGGCGATGGATCACTGATGACGGGATTAACTGTTTACTTGAAGAGCTGTGAGCGCATGAATGCCAATGTTAATCAGGCGGGTGCAGACCTTCTAAACTGACTCTGCAGACGGAGGTTTTACGCAACACAGGCGGCAGGAAGCAGAAATGAATGCATGATGGTCAGTGCTTGTTCTCCTGGTTACGCCTGGCACATACATGAAGATTTATACACTCTTGACTAATCTTTTAACCGTGAGAGACCCAATACATGAAGACATATTACAGCAGATTCAACAGTTTAGTTTCTATTAGCCAAATCCACGTGTAGGCGGATATTTTAGCTGCTTTTGGGCTTCAGTGCAAACTAAAACAACGTACACTTTGGAAACTCTGACTTGGATCAAAATTTTCAAAAACTTGAAGTCCCGATGTGCATGGGGAAAACTGTATTTCTGACCCAAAACATCACACTCTGTGGTGGTCTGAAGTCATACTTTTATCACTGTTGCTAAATTATAACTGATTTTCGTGTCACTGACCAGACTATTTATATTAAAGGATAAGTTCGGTTTCTACAGCTTTCACATAGTTTATAGAATGAAGTAGAACAATATACTCACCCAGAAGGCTTTCCTGATCCAAACAGTGCTTCGGGAGATATTTAGATCCAAAATCGAGCGGCGGACATCCGTATAAATGGTAGCAGACAGGGGCATCTATAGCGCCGCTCCTAAAACTGCATTAATCGTCCAAAAACTCATTAGTTTCACCAACATTTCATCATGGTCTGCTCGCGCTACTCCTCCACGACAGTCCGGTGTTACTCCATCCATGTTTTTGTGACTGTGCTGACCTCTGAACTGAAAAGTTTCTTTCTGTTGCGCGCGCATGCGCAGTACGGTTCATTGTTTCAGCGGCGAGCGGTGGCTACACAATAACTTTCTTCTTCCAGTTTTGTGCAAAATGGACGAATATCTATCGGATGAAGATGTTGTGGACGAGAACTTTGAATATGATGGGTGTCCTTACAGTTTCGAGCCAGAGTATTAAGATGAGGAGCTCATCGAAAGGAGGACGCGGAGGCAAGAAACTTTTCAGTTCAGAGGTCAGCACAGTCACAAAAACATGGATGGAGTGACACCGGACTGTCGTGGAGGAGTAGCGTGAGCGGACCATGATGAAATGTTGGTGAAACTAATGAGTTTTTGGACGATTAATGCAGTTTTAGGAGCGGTGCTATAGATGCCCCGTCTGCTACCATTTATACGGATGTCCGCCGCTCAATTTGGATCTAAATATCTCCCGAAGCACTGTTTGGATCAGGAAAGCCTTCTGGGTGAGTATATTGTTCTACTTCATTCTACAAACTATGTGAAAGCTGTAGAAACCGAACTTATCCTTTAAGGTTGAGTAACTGATGCCCTGGGGTCCACATTCAGCTCTTTGCCCTCAATGCAGCCCACCAGGTAATTTAAGTCATCAAGAATGAGTATAAACATGAAGTAAACTTGAAAAAATCTGCCGTGAGAACTTTACAAACAGCATTTAAGATAATGAAACTGAACTTGTAATTACATCTGTGTAATTACTTCTGTGGCCCCTTTGGTATCCAAAGATGCAAAGCTCCTTCAGTTTCTCCCTCACTATGATGCTTCTTCACTTCAATGACATAACTGCGGCCAACATTTTGGATTAGATCTGCTGTCAAGCAACCGTGTTAGCCCAAAACCCAATGCTGCCTGCGTCCTCAGTGTGTTAGCAATAGATGTTGAAGCTGCTCATGAATGTAAATGCACTGTTTGATCAGTATTATCAGATATGCCTCAGGTAGAAATATAAACATAAATAAATATGACACACATATAATATAACATGAATAAAGACAAATTGCTAATAACACCTGCGAACAGCAGTTCACATGGTCACAAGTTAAATCGTAACACCAGTCAGACTTGTGAATTAGGACTGAGGATAAGGACCACGTTAAAATAAAAAAAAGTATGTTCAGAAAAAAATGTAAAGTTACGAGAATAAAGTCATAAATCTATTTAAATTAAGCTGGAAAACAAACTTTATTCTGAAAGGTTGTAACAGGAGAGCAGCCATACGCCTACGCAAAGAGGATAAAATTAGATCGTCTTATTCATTAAGGTATGCTTACGTTGATCTGAAGTTTTGACAGATTCTTAATGTCTTTGCCATTACTTTTGACTTTATTCTCTTAACTTTACTTTTTTAAAAAATACTTCCGTTTTTTTTTAACGTGGTCCTAATTCTCTGTTGCAGTGATTGGATTAGATTTGGAAATTAAACTCTTTTTGCTTAAATCCTAAATTAAAAGGGTTACATATCACAGACATTGTGATATGATATTCAAGCTAAAAACTGGTGAGATCATCATTAGAACTGTTTGATAATCGGGTCATTACTAGCTATGTGCAGAAGTTGGAATTGGGTCAAAAATCAGACCAATAATCCTGTCGAGTGTACACTACTTTAAGTGGATTTAGCTGTCTTTGAAAAATGTTGGAAATACTTGAAGGAACACGTGTTTAGCAGTAGAATCAGTTGTTTGTCTGCTTGAAGGTTGGGAGTTTGATGCCCAGTTTCTGCCGATACACAACAATCAGTCCTTGGTGCATCAGTGGCAGGCAAAATGGTGTGTAAAAAGTGTGACAAGATGATTAATTTATGATGTTGGACACTTTAAATTGCAACATCAACCATCAGTGTGTGAATGGAAAGTATACACTTGTGTAAAAGTTCTTTAAGAAGTCTGACAGCTTGTCAAAACCCTTTATAAGCTCAAATCCATACAATAAACAACAATTAAACAAGGATTCGTCATTGTTGAATTAATTTGGGCATTTTAGTGGTGAAACTCTTGCAAGTTTGTATCACAAAGAAGCAGAAAATAAACTTCCAAAGGGAGAGATTTGTATTCTTTTGTGTTGCCCATGCTGTTTTAACAAAGTTGTTATGGTTAGGTTGTAATAATGCGGACAGTTTTACAAACTTCAAACTGAGCTTCAATCAGATATCAGGCCGTGGTTTCTAATTAAACTGCACGGTTCCTCTGCTGGTTACATGTTAGCCACATGAGAGCAACAACCTAAAAAGGCATCTATTGACTGAAATTTATGTCATGGTGAGTTAAATCGGTTAATTTGTGAATGTAATTTGGATGAAAGCTTGAACAACTCCATCACTTTCAATGGAGTCCAGTGACTATAAAAATAAAATGCTGAGTTCTGATGAATCATTTATATTGATTGTTTTTGACGAGGACATTTAGCTGAACATTTAAGCAATGTTAATGGGATTTTGCACATCTTGATGTCTTATTATGTCCTCTGATTACCTCTAATTGTTGAGTTGTCCATCTTGGCCTTGATGCTAATATGCATTTCTCTAAAATGTTTCATAGAGGATAGTTTCATGCCAAATTAAATTCCAGTCTGGCCTAAGAAACTTTCTCTAAACTCTATATCAGGCCCCTTTAACACAGAATTGGAGATGTTAACAACAAATGGTTTAACTAATGTACTTTAACATCTCACAGTATCACTTTTTGGACTGCCTTTTGGTGGCAATAGTGGTAAACTAGGTAAACTGCTCCCATCATGGCTCTACGACAATATCATGTGTTGAATACTGTTCAGTCTTATCCTCTTTGCTGCCATTTATTGATTTATATTGTTGAACTAGGACAGTGAACATAATTTGACATATCTACCATAGGTGTCATTGTTGAAATGCCAGGATTTGCAACGACCAACTTCTTTTGCTTATGGCCTGCAAAACATACATTACTCCCATCAACTTCTGCCTACCTCAGTTAATATATATGTTCTATCCAATTAGCTGTAACCCATGAATGAATCTAACAAATATACCTGAAAAAATACTTTGTCTTATGTTGTCTTTGACCAAATACTGCCATCACCATCACATAATCAAAACATGGTTGAGTGACACAAATCGACTAATGACTCTTTTTCATCACTCTTCTTCCTGTTCAATGCACAATCCTGCATTTAAAGAGAACCGTAGAAAACACTTAAGACAAAACCTTTTGAGGTGCTAGTTTTACTGACAAGACGACACCAAGAAAGACAAATGACCCTACTTTGACAATGGGAAACATGCCTGATTAAAAGCATGTGGCTTTTATACACGCTCCATGCTTGGGTTGGTTTTGACCCGTGCCTTAAATCAGCTGTAAATTACACTAAAAACAATTATCTATCATGCATTTTTTTCCTTATCTCTTGGTTACCTTGTCAGGCTTCATTATCCATGAAAATATTGGTTTTAATATTTTTCGGTGTGGGCCTTTGGGCCTTTCTTTGTCTGTATACCCCTTGATTTCACAAAAACAAATGTAAAATAAACCTCAAGAGAATCATGTAAATAAATATGATGATGTATTGTTACCTCACTATTACTGGGGAGTGTTAGAACACATATTGTTGAGGTATATGTATATACATTTTTCCATTCTAATATTATTAACTATAGTAACATATATGGTGTGACGGGTCAATTTTGACCCATATATATTCACTTATAGAAGAAGGCAAATTAGTATTTTTTAGCAAGAGAACTTTATAAGCATGAATATTTGTGAACATCTATGAAAATGTATCTGTTTATCTTCACAGATGCACCATGATTTCAGTTTTGGCTCTAATTATTGCTTTATAATCTTATTTTTATAACTGGGTAAAAACTGACCGTAACACCACAGATGACACTATTTCAACAAAGCACTTATCATTTATTGTTTTTATTTATTCTTGTCCTTTTTTTGTTCAAATAGAGCTTCCTAACAAAGTCAAAAAGCCTTGATGCAATAAACAAATATTAAGTGGTTCTTTTATGCATTTAAAACCAAAAACGGGTCAGTACTGACCCTAACGTAGGAGGAACTAAGTTAAAATCAGCTGGGCAATGCTGGCGTTTGTTGGGTACATGGAAAAAATGCTAATCCAACAAGCTTGGAAATGTTGACCTCGGTTAACTTTCGCTACCTCCAGTTACTGCTGCATTCAACTCTGTTGGCGAACGTTGGAAAGTTCGAGGTTCATCATAAGCAATTTTTCTGTAAGCAAGGGATGAACAAGAAGCTCCATGACCATCAACCTTTGACCTACAGAGTATGAAAAAGGTTGGACACTTCTTTTAAGTTTAAAGAAGAATACCCTTGAAGCATTTAATATGTCACAAGCAAAGGATGCCCATTAAGCTGCAATAACCTTAAAAGTTGACCCCCAAGAATAATCGATTTGTCCTTGTATCAGAGTGGACATGTGTGAAAAGCTTTAAGAACTTCAGGTTCCTTGAGAGATCTTGCTTACAAATACTGGACTCAAAGAGAGACAAACAGAAGAAAGTAAGACCTAGAAAGATAACACCACTAGCCTTATCTTCAGGTGTGAAGATATTAAAAATGTATATGAAGCATATTTTAGCTTCTGAGTTCAACAAAAACAAGCTGAGGGAAGTGCTTTAGGGTCAGGGCTGAAAACAGCAAACATGTTCATAGATGTGGAGGGTATTATTTTTGAATCTTGCTTCTTTTCCTCAATAATGCAGGATGGTTTTAACAAAAGCCTGAGGTGAAAAAGCTTTACCAATCATGCTATTAAATTGGGTTGGCTGATCAATATATCATGTTCCTGATTCTACAGTTATGCCAAGAAAATGGTAAGGGTAGAGTTAGGGTTAAAAAGATTATTTAATGTCTCATAGGAACATTATAACTCTGTTTAAATAGGCAAAAGGTGGAGTATGCTGCCCTGTGGGAATCTTTATCATAAATATTAATGCCATCTTTAAAACTCAGCAGGAAGTGCGAGCAGAGCCGGGTTGACCCACACTTCACGCTTTGTGAAATCTCACCATAACACATTGATTCTGCTGCATCTTACGGACGCTTCCTTTCCCTTCCCCACTCTTAGAAAGAGGCTTTACGGGACTTCATCCACCCCCCTCCCGATCATCCATCCACTTCACCTGCATTCATCTGAAGCCCTGGATCGTCTCTGGGACTTCATCATTTTGATAGAGGATAAGGGCTGCGCGGGAACCCTCGGCGACAAAAGCGGAGTAGTCTTTTGGCAAACTGTACGTCTAGACATCTAATTCAAATATGACCATGTGAGTGATGGCCCTGCCTGTGGATAAGGGGGAGTTCTTCATCGGTTTTTGCACTCCAGAGAGCCAGAATTGAGGTATAACTCTGTGACAGATTCAGATAGAAAGAGGAGATACTGTCAGCGCTCACCCCTGGCAGAAATCCATAGCTCAATATGTTTTTTCTGTTGATTCCAGATTATTTTCCTGAGACGATAATTATCATTGAGCTGGCTGTCGTCCTCAGACCCTTTCCCTCACTTGCCCCCTGCACCCGTCCCATCGTCCTCACTCTCTCTCCCTCTGCAGTGCCAAGTAAATTATCAGATTGTTCACGACTTGTAACACAAACCTTTTTTCAATCCGCCCACAGCTTTGAACTGCGTTGCCCTTAATGGAAGAATCTGATAAAGCAGTTCAAGCTGAGTCATGAATGTTTAAAGAAAAAACCGCCAACAACCTGTTTTCACTTCCTATCTGTGCAGCGAGCGAATGAGACTCAAGTTCAAGTCAGTCTAATCTCAAAAACCGGCCGCAAAAAATTGCTTATTTTACTTCACTGGAGTGATTTCGGCCCTGGGGGCAAAACCTGTGCGGAAAACTTGTGCTGCATTTAAAGGCAGCTGTGCAATGGGAGGCTGGGAGTGCTTACAAGGTACAACAAGGAGACTGGGAGTGAAGGAAATGCTACTTCAGCTCGTGTTTGACAAGGACAACTCACAAGAGACTCTGTTTTTTCAAAATGAAGAATCATTTTGTACTTTTATGCCTTTGGAGAAGATATGACGGTGGATAGAGACGAAAATGGGCAATGACAAGCAGGAGAGGAGCCAAAATTTTTAACTTCCAGGGCAACAGCCACGGTAGATGGTGAGTGCATGTATGAGCACTTTTCTACCAGCAAAACAGCGAACTTGAATCAATTTGGAGAGCTCATGCGACCACATCAGATCAATAAGCGCAAAAAAGAGAGAAAAACAACATTAAAAATTGAAAATGGACATCATTTTGTTGTATTTTATAGGGAGAGTCCCAAAACATACTCATTTAAATATCTTCACACCTTTGCAAAAGCAAGGCCACTTCAACCAGAAGCAGTGAACTCAAGATGTAAGTTACTGTAAACTTACAGAAAATATGCATGAATAAATACCTCTATCTAATCAACATGATCAAAAAATTACAAAAAAAATCTGAATACAATCACATAAATGATAAAAATGTCCTCAAATGGATTATCAGTCGCCAAAAACACCTAAGTGAAATAAACATTTCAGCCTACTGCCTGTAATTTGTGTTTTCAGGCTTTTAAGGGTTAATAGCCATACCTTGTACATATGACTGTTTGACCTTTGAGAAGTGGGACATAAGTCATAACAACAATCAGAGATTCATCGAGAAAGCTGCTTGTCTATATGATTTTAATATGCATCTAGTGTTAGGCTATCTCATTTTACCATATTATTATTTTATTTTATTTATTTTATCTAATTTCTTATCATTTTTAATTATCATTTTAGTCTTAGCTCCTGTCAACAGTATTCTAAAGAAAGTTATCAAGTACACTATACTCTATTGTTTTAGTTGCTTAAACTCATTTGTAAGTGTACTCTACGAAGGAAGTGCTAGTTAGTACAACTTAAAATAACTAGTTCTCTTTTAAGTGCAATTGGCTTGCATGCTTTTTTTTTAAGTAATGATAACTAATTGGACTTTGCAGTGTAATTCTGTTTTCTGTTCAGAATTTCATTTTTATGTCTTTGTGTTTGAGTAAGTGTGTGTGTGTTTTGTATGTGGATCGCGAGAGTGGGTGAGGTCTTTTATTTTCATGGTATGCAATTTTCTACTTTTTATGTCATTTATTGTTATTTTGTTTTATTTTTTTTATTTCTTATATAAAAGCACTTTGTGCTCCAAAATCTAATATGATAAGTGCTACACAAATACAGTTTGATTGATTGATTGATTGATAGTTCAGAAATTTCTTCCTAATAAAACAACAATATGTAAATGTTCTACCTTTAAATATTAGTTGTGAAGTTAATATAACAGAAGGAAGACTTTCAATAGAGAGAATCACATCCATCCACCTTCCTCTGGGCATATTGTCCTAATCATATAGCATTATGCAGGTTAGCCAGTTAGCAAAGAGCAGAGATAGTTTTCCTGTCTCTGTGCCATGCTCCACATAACTGAGGCCAAGAGGCAAAAGAGGACAGATAACGTTCGGAAAGGAAACAAAAGTGAAACCAAGAACAAGAAGGCAGACTAGATTAAAGAATTAAAGATTTTTACCAAAGACCAAAAAAGCAATGACAAAAATCATCTGCCGTCAGCCGTTTGACTTCCATAAGACACTTTGGACAGTGTGGATGCCTTCGTATGAACACACTGCACACTTCATCACAGTCAAACTTTAACTCAACCTACTAACAGACTGAGGTCAACTCAATAATAGTGACTACAAAACTGGAAATCCTCAAGAAATCCTCAATAAAAGAAAAGTAGAATGATATAAAAAAAAAAGTCACTGCCCATATAATCAGAGCACATAAATGTATTATATATTTAGACTGAAAGCTGTGAGGGTGTTTAATTAGGTCGTAAAAACATCTTTCCCCTGCACACAATCATCTGGGTGTCAGGTATCTGCAGTCAGCCTCCGGTGGACACTCAGGGTATTACAGGTATTACAAGTCCTAACAGAAGAGGCCACTACTGCAATTACTATAGGGCTATTGATTAAAGAAAATAAGTCAAACACAAACATATAAAATACAAAGATAGTTTTATGTTGGTATGAAAATAAGAGACAATGTCCACGGTTAAAAAAAACGTTTTCCTCAGGAGTCAACTTGTGCCTGGCTCCAAATGCCCGAGAGGCATGTTAGTGCCCTAATTTTTACTCCCTACTTGTTTCACAACTAGAAATATTTCAAGATTATCCTCCTAAAAATCCCTCAAAAATATCCCGATTGAAATCACATGTGGAAGCAGTGGGGTGATGTTAAAGTTTTGTGCGGGCTGTATGACCAAAATAGTTAATAAATGAAAAAAAAAATAGCTGACCCTGCTTTAGATGTTTTTGTCATAATCATACAGACTTAATGTATGATTATTTGTGACATTTTTGACAAATTACTTGTATTAACTCATCTTTTGGTGGTGATTTTGCAAGAAATTGTACAACATGCAAATTGGGAGATGATGGAGACCTTCGAGTCTTTGGCGAATGCTGCAAACGTGTATTATTGGCTGAAGAAAAAAGTTAGCCTGGAAATATGAAGTAAAGTTTTAGAAAGTATATAAAACACTTTCATTCATTTCATATATTAGTAAGCTGTTTTGTAATTAGAAGTTCATAATTATATCAGCAGGCTGTTCATTAGTACTGTTTGTTTTAAGTTTGCAGTCTCCTTCAACAGTCAGTAAAAGCTTCATCTGTGAATCGAGAAAATGAAGTTCAGAGCAGTAATAAATAAAAGCAGGAGATTTTTAACACTGGACTATCGCTGTACGTTTTTGTTTGTCCCTGTGGTAGCACAGTGTTGGCATCAACACAGATAGCAGACATTACTGCATTTTACTCAGTGTCTAAAAGTACCTCGGAGTGTTGTTTCCTAGTTTTCCTCACTGTTTATTTTCTCTCACAGCACTCGCTCACTTGCTCCTGTGGTCCTGTTTAGAGTTTTCCTGCAAGAGAAAAATGCAGAGTGGACGCACTGCTTTAGAAAATAATGAGGAGCGGGAGTAACTGCAACAGCCCAGGCCTCGTTTACATAACACTTTGACATTAGCACTGTGAAATATTTCAGACTGGAAAACAAAATTCTTACGTAGGCTGGCGCAGGAGGAGACAAAAGGGCACAGAAAAAGGTTTTGGATTTCATACTTGCAATTTAAAAAGTTAAGTGATAAGGAAATATTTAAGATTACAACTAAAGCAACTTTTACTGTCTTTACTTCTTATATTTTCCTTTTATAGTATGGATACAAGCATCATGCTTATACCTGGTGCCAGATATTACATGATATATTCTTTAAAGAGGATGAAGCTTCGTGAAGCCAATGCAGGAGCACCTCAAAAATTAAAGTCATCCAATGGCCAACGAGGGGAAAATGAGCTGGTAAGAAATTAAATAGAGGTTTGTGGAGCTGGATGGGTTGATGAGCCTACTCTTTAAATGAGTTATTACGTGAATAAACATTTTTTGATTAACTTTGAGGTTTACTTGCTAGCTTGTATCTGCATGACAGAAATATAATGTTTTTTGAAGGTATTGCTTAAAAAAACAAGGGGTGAATCTGAGGTTATAAACTAAATTTTTGCACACGTGTAGACAAATGTGCCAAGTTTAAACAAAATTCCTCATTTTTTTCTTGAGATATCTTCAAGATATCCACAAGCATGGGGAGAATATGACACTGACTTTCTAACCAATAAACTCAAAACTGTTATTACTTACACCTGAATCAAAGTGGCGTGCAAAGTTTGAAGACAAAACTTCAAAATGTTTCCAGATATTGTTCTTGTAATATTGGTTTTGGGATGGTTATCTCTTTGCCTGTGAACCAACACATGTTTTTCCTTTTAGGAGAGAACCTAAGGCACAGTTTTTAACTCCAAATGGAAACTTTTAAAGTCGTAAAAACTCTTTTATCAGGTAGGACAGTCTTGCCAAGTTTGTCCTTTCATGGGATATTACATCCATAAGCAAGTAATGAACGTGAGGACCAATGACCAGTAAGGGGTGACCCTTGATGCCAATGTTCATGAAAATTCCCCCTGAAGCTTTCTTGAGAAATTCCATCCATAGGAAGGGATGACCATGAGGCCCAACAACCTTGAAATCCATCTTAAGAACTCCAAAATTTAAGCAGATTGTCTTAAAATCAGACTGGACGTAAGTGTGAAGTTTGAAGAACATACCTTCAAACCTTTTTGAGGTATTAGTTCACAAGCGAGGGATCTTAAACTTTAAAATATGATTATCAGAATCTAGAAAAATGAGGCTTGTCTTCAAGTGGATTTTGTTGAAAAGTTTGATAAAAATCGATCAAAATATTCTTCACATCCATAAGCTCTTAAATAGCACGTGACTTTGACCTCCAAGGTTGAGCAAGTACATCTTAGAAAAAGATTGGAAATTTGTGAAAAGTTGACAGAAAATAAGGGGAACATGAGGCTCAGTGACGTTGACCTTTGACTTATGAGCTTTAAACTGTAATAAGTTTTCCTCTGAATCAGAGAGGACATTTTTGTTAAGTTTGAAGACAATACAAGCAAGTGTTCTTGATATATTGCATTACAAACTATCAACAACAACCACATATAAAATCAAAGATTCTTAATTAATAATGCTTCATTGATGATTGATTGATTACTTTACTTGAGGATGAAGTTGTGGAAGAAAAGAAGCATGACAACAGATCGATAAAGTACTGCTGAAATCAAAGTGAAAGACGCGTAGGCAGGAAGAAAGTTCTCGATAACAAAGCCTGAACTTTAGCTGTCAGCTGGACACTGTGGAGCTTCATGATACACAGAGGTGTGAACAGCGGTTTGTCCAAGCTGTCCCTCCGTGTTTGGATCAGCACACAACTTTAAAAAAACGAGTGCAAACAGGGTTAGAAGAGGAGTCGGCCGAACACTACCGGCTTGAGGTCCACCCCCCTTGTTGGCCTGTCTGAGGCCATAAATCTGTAAAATTGGCCTCCCTCATGTTTCAGTCGTGTCCATTCCACTTGACACTTAAATGCAGCTGAGATGAACAGAAACTACTGGACCTTAAAATGACCATATTGCATTGTGGGAGGTTTCTCAGGAGGCTGACTGGGATACAAGGAAACATCAAACTTCAGTGTAGCATAAGAGTCATAACATAGAGTCAAACTGGGTCAAGTGTAATATCTGAAATGTTCAGTCATGTTCATGCTTAACTTTAGGGCGTTATTTAAACAAACTAAATAAGTTCATCATGTGCTCGGCTGCAGATCCAGAGGTTAGACATCTTGGAACTGCAAATGTCAATCTGAGCTTGAAAAATAAAACAGACATAGCATCAGCTCGGGGCACTATTCCTCTGGGAGTGCTTATTGCTCATTCACTTTTCCAAAAATCGTACATATATTTGGAGCGGCTGCTTTCGGGGCCCTTTCTGCAAAATGTCTGCCTAAATTTAAAGTCTGGAATTTTTGTTTTGGAGAACTTTTCACTTCTAAAAGATATTATAAAATGGTAATGTAAGCCCAGAAAGGTGTTGTTTTACCATTAAGTTCCTGCTTACAAACTGAAAATGTGAAAAAAATCATGATAACTGCAGCATGTTGTGTCTTACACATAAACTGTGATACATTAATGGTAATGCAGTTTGACTTTGAGTCACAAGATACATTAATGCAAAAACTGAAGTCAATTCCGACAAGCAATCTTAGGACATTCATGGATAAGCATTGGGAGAGCATGAGATTCAATGACCACTGACCTTTGAACAATAAAGGGACATCTCAACCATCTATGTTGAGACATCAGGGTCAAAAGCATGGCCCGATAATGCACTCGACACATTGCTTCGGTATTAAGAGATGAACATGCGAGATATGGGTGTAAAAGCAAGGGATGAGGATGACCGTCACTTTTTATCCGTGGAATCCAAAATCTAACCAGCTCAACCTTGAGTCAGAGTGGACGTTTGTGGAAAGACTTTGAACGTATTGGAGAGAAAATGCATGCACAAACAATGGATGAACATGGGGACCAATGACTCTGTCCTTAGACCAACAGCTTCTTCATTCAAATCACTAAATCTTTGAGCCAAAGTGAACATTTATGTAAAGTTTAAGGAATATCCTGAACAGCAATCTCACACAAGACACTTAGGGTCCGTCCCAATTCTATGCCTTAGCCCTTAGACCTTGGTTTTGCGCGTTCACGTCTAGTAAAGGGGTGTCCCAATTCTCCGTAGGGCTCAGATGAAGGACTACACAGCCCTTGAAATGAAGACAGACCCGGACCTCACTTGAAAGGAGGGGGTATGAGAATTTTCCATTGTACACCTCACCCGCTGACAAGAGGGCAAAGCGGAGATTGAAGGAAGTGCATAATTATAATTATAATGTTTTGAATTGTTGGTTGTATTTTAAAATTTCTCATTCTAACTATCTAACTTTTGCAGCTGTAGCTACGGCTATTGTCACATCTGCCTACGATACAGCCAGCGCGCGGCTCTGGGTGATGATGTAGTGGGAATCGAGTGGCGTCTCGTTTCTCAGGAGTGTGTTTTCACCACTTCCTCTTCCAAGGGCAAGGGGTAGACAAAGGAGTAAGACAAAGGGGAAGGGCCAAGGGGTACAATTTGGATTCACCCTTACACCTTGACCTTTGACTCAAGATCTCCCAAATCAGACCTTTTGATCCGTGACCCAAAGACGACATTTGTTAGAAGCTTGAAGAAAACTCCTAAAAGTGTTGTTTAGATATTGTGGTCCAAAGAACGGCCTGACTGTAGGTGGATGTTAGGTCAACTCGCAAAACCTGCCAGGAGCCAGAAAACGCTTGTCATTTTTCAATCTACCCACCCTTTCCTGTTCCTCTCCCCCTCCTCAAAAGGATAAACACTCCCATCTCTCCTCAGACGTGTAAGTACCCCTCCTTGGTCACCCAGGGTCAGTCCCGTTTGTTGATTTAATCCTTGTCTGATGTTGTCTCAGCTCGTTGCTTGGGCTGCCAATGACTGCAGTGCAGACCAGGCAACCCGCCCTCCCCTCCCGACTCTCTCCTTTTCCCTCTCTTCCGTTCAGCTGTCTGTCCGATAACACCTCTCCTCCGAGCCCCGCCACACCCGATCTGATGTGAAAGCTGATGAGAAGCAGCCGCGGCGAGGCGAGCTACTTCTGTTTACTAGTGGATAAAAAAAGAAAAAAGAAGTTTAAGATCTGGTGTCCAGCTGGGTGGAGAGGGATGGAGTGAAGTGAGGTGAGGTTCACGAAGTACAGTTGAACTGTTGAGGCTGTGAATTATTTGTGAAAAGAGCTTCCACTCAAAGGGAAACGTTGTAAAATCCAGCTCAGACACAAGGTGCTCTTGCTTCTGTTGAGGCAGCAGTAACACAAATGCACCAACAGTGCATGCAGTGGATGATTTCCTACTGCTGTTCGGATGTAATTGGCTTGTGGTTGCTGCTCTTGCACGCAGAATTCTCATATATTTAAACTATATCTTACATTAAGGGGTATAATTTATGTTTTAGAAGGTATTTAATCCATCTTTGATGTACAATAAATGTAATATGTGAAGTTTGTAAAGCTGCTTCTCCAAGGGGAGTTGAATAGAGTCCTTGTATGATGGCATACAAATTATACTTTTCAAGTACTCCCATTGTAAAAGGTAAATGTTGATCATCATGCCTCCTTGCTTGCAACAGCTGAGGCCTGAGGCATTAGGTTTTTGGGTAGTTACTCCACCCATACACCTGCACTCCGTTTTCTTCACAGCCCTGTTTACACGACGACGTCATCACCAGAAACAGAAAGGTTTTCCCTTTGCGTTTTCAACAGCGCTCCGCGTTCACACCGAGACATGTGAAAACGATGCGTGTTCACACGGATCCGCTGGAGCAACTGAAAACGCTGTAGTGTGCATGACAGGCCAGTAGATGGCGAGGTAGGTTTGTAAAGAAACATCGAAGTTACAACACACGTACGCTTTCCGGTAAAGACAAACTTTTCATAAACACGGCGAGTGGACGAACGAAGACGCAGGACTTTCTCTTGTCTGGATAACAAACTGAGCACAGTAAGCTGAACACATGTCACATAGTCAAAGTCAAAATCAACAACAGCAACAATTATTGCAAATTAAGCCATTCCTTGTGAATACTGCAGAGCCTTGCAATATTGTCTACAACTTTAACTTTCACACAACTTTAAACAATAATCATAGTTCCTGCCCCCTTCCAGCACAGCACATCACACCCCACTTTGTGAATTCCTTTTCTTTTATTGAAAAGGTATATCTGGCACCAAAAGTGCACATCAACAGCAGTGGATGTGTGCAGTCGAATTGCAAGATGTCGGCATTTGTGTGTGCCTATAGTTGATGCAAGAAACCATATTTTAGCTCTCTGTCCATAAGTAAAAACCTCTATGTCCTGTGGTTGGATGCAAGGATGTTTAGTTGATCAAGGAGTGGCCAGAGTCATTTCAGATGATAGAAAGGAACAAGTAACTCAATAACCACAACCATTGTATGTAGACCACAGTGGTTGCAACTCTTATCAGCTTCGAATGGAAAATTGCAGCTATAGAACAACAGAATAATGGAAAAATGTTGTCTGGTCTGCTGAGTCTGGATTTCAGCTGCAACATTCAGATGGTAGGGCCAGAACTTGGCATGAACATCGTGAAAGCATCTATTCTGCCCTCCTTACCAACTGAGGATTACTCAAATGCTTCTGCCAACCCTGAGTATTACTGTCCATCTCTCAATGACCACAGTGAGCCCATCCTCTGACGTCTTCTTCCAGCTGGATATAACACTTCATGTCAAAAAGCTCAAATCGTCTCAAACTGCTTTTCCAAACTGGTCACTAGATGTCAAACCAGGAAGAACAGGAGATTGGCATGATGGATATACAGCTCACATCAATATGGACCAAAATCTCTGAGGTTTCCAGCACCTTGTTGAATGTGTGCTCCAAAGAATCAAGGCAATTCTGAAGGTCCAACACACTTCTTACAAGGCATATCTAATATAGAAGAAGTCAAGAGCTGGAGAAAACAGCCTTCATTTCCCCATAATCATGGAAAAAGTAGGTCCTTAATTCAGATTTGACATTTTTAGGAAGTTCGAAGAAAATCCTCCAACATACTGTATTATGGGCTAGGGATGGACATGGGGCAGGTAGATCTTGACTTTTGGCCCCGGGGCTGTAATCATGGTTCTTTGGTTAGTCTGGAAAGTCATGCAAAAATTAATAAGACTCCCCTTAAATGTTTTGGACACATTGCACTGGTATCAAGAGATGAACATGAAACCCAACGTCCAAGAGTGGAGATAAAATCTCAGGCATTGTTGAGCTACAGATCTGAAAATAAGCCCGAGTGACCTTGCCTTTCACAAGCAAGGGTTGAACTTCAGGCTCCAAGTCCTGAACTTTTTCTCCATGGCCTCAAAAATCTAACCAGTTCACTCCTACATCAAGTCCTGGAGGCAAAGGGGGGTCCAATGCGTTACAAGCAAGGTGTACTGTATATAGTAAAAGTCAAGAAGTGGAGATTACAGCCTTGGTTTCCAAATGATCATGAAAAGAAGAGGTAAAACTCTTGCTGTACTTTAGTTGAATTGGCCCATTTTCTACAGTGACAGAATAATTCTCTAAATTTTGGATATTACATGAATCTTTGATCTTTCTGCTATGCCATTATTTTAGGCATTTCTTTCAAAGATCTCTAAAAAAAACCTTGTTATAAATGGACTGCGAGCTTTTTTTACTGATAAGGACAACATTGCTTAGTCTAGTTCTTGAAAAAATAATTAAATTACAGATTTTTACAGGTAAAGACAAATAAACCAAATGCAACCACACTTGTCCAACTCAGTCTTCTGCTGTATTTTTGTTCAAATTGGCACATTATCTTCATTTATCGAATTAATGAACTAGAATCTGGGATTTTCATTAACTTTTGAAAACTGGAAGCTCATTGACTCGGGCCTTGGAGTGATTTCACTAAGAGTAGGGGGATTGATGCCTCCTTCTATGGCATCTCAGTGGCAGTTTTAAAGCGAGGACGCCATTAATCATTCATTCTCTGCATCCAGGATTTGCCAACATGCTTTCAGATCTGCTTTGGCGGCTGTTTTGACCACTACTGCACTGGAGTTTACTCAGATTAAAACGTTTCTTGAACTTCTATCATGATGTAGCAGCACATGTTGAATAAACATCCTGCTCTTGCACATCCATGCGTATGTGTGTGCACTTACATACGAGTGTGTTGAGCAGGTGGGTGAGCGAGTGTGTGCATCTCTTCATTTTGGTAATGGAAATGCTGGGAAGCCTTCAGTCGTTGCCACTGGTAATGGAATGAGAACATATGTATAATTTAAGGCTCTGCAACAGCCTCCCAATGGAGCCTGGATGCACACACACGTATACACTCACTGGCGAACACAAGGAGCTTAATCACAGGCAGTGTTTCTTCATCTGAGAGAGTGAAAGTGGTACTAATAAGGCACCGTAGATTCAGCTCCCACCAAATACCCCTTTCTAAGTAAGTCAAGACCATATTCTGATAATGCATGGATAAAACACGAAGGTGAAACAGCCACATACGGGAGAAGAAAAAGCTTACGGTAAAAAGCAAAGGTTGGCGATATTCGTGTGCACAATTGATTCCAAAGTGACGTATGAATGCTTCAAAACACAGGATTTGGGTTACTGAGGATTTTGGCACCGCTCTGGTGTTAACATTTGTTGGCAGGGGCAGAGTGTGCGAGTGTGTCTGCGAAACAGCAAGGTTTCATCAAGACCTTTATCCCCAAAATGTCAGTGATGCCTCCTGGCTTCAAGCTGGAGCGCTGTGAGTGTGAGTGGGTGTGAATCTCCCTCTTTCTGCTGCTGCTGCTTCTGAAGGTTTTCTTTCTCTCATTTTTATTGAATAATGCAGACTTCTTCATTTCCTTTGGCTTTTAAATACATATTAATTTGGAAAATGTACATGCACTGAGTCACGGGGTAGAACAACATGATCCTGTGCTAAAATATATTATGTAAATGTAGGAGAGGAGAATTAAAAATGAGCAAGTTTAATTTTAGTACAAGTCAAATTTCTGGCGAAATCATGACTGCGTTAATGGCTGTAACATAGTGGGTGATATGTTGGCAAAACAATCGTAATAAAACTTAACTCTTGTGATAAACATTTTCTCTGAAGCAAAAGCATTTTAATACATTTACTGCACTTAGGTTTGTCTTTTAAATCTGCAATCAAACAATTAGAGAATCAATCTCATCTAACGGCATAATAACAACTTTGTTCCCATATTTCCATCCATTTCAATAAGTTCAGATTGTTGGTTTCATCCATGCAAGATTTTGGCATGCCCATAAACCCTTCTGCTTCAGCCCTGCTCGGAACAGCCTGTTTTACAATCAACCCTCACAAGATGGGTAGGTCTACAGAGGGAAAGGTTGAGAGGCAAAGAGAGGAAAAGTTTGGTATTGTATTACGGGAAAGGTGACAAGAACAATTGTCGAAGCACAAACAACCACCTTCTTTCTTTTTAAATATAGTTTTAGCTGCATTTTTGGACTTTATTGATAGTGGAGCGACTTTGGATAGACTTGGACACAGGAAGAGAAGAAAGCAAATGGGTCTCAAGTGGAAATTGAACCTGTCCATCCAAGTCAAGGGCCTCCATATATGATACATGCATGGTTACCACTAAAATATATATCTATGACTTGTCTGCTGAACCTTCCAACAGGGAAAAAAATCCCTCCGCTCGCATATTGCTTGCTCAAACTTTCAGAAAATGAGTGCTCCAACAGCTCGTATCCCTTTCAAAATGTCATTTTGGGTATGCCGCCACCTCAAGATGAGAGGAACTCCCTAAACCAGGTGTTGCTCTAGCAAGAGAGACATGTACTGCCATTTCTGTGCAGTTAAAATATCCACTGAAACAACTAGTTCTGAGTAGGGCTGAATTAGAGGGGTTTTTGGGCATGCTAAGTCCAATATCTGAGTGGATTTTTAGGCAAGAAATCTTTAACATGTGCTTTGGGAGATCTGAGACCAGTGTGAACTGGTTGTGATAGTTTTATTTTTATGATAATCCTTCTATTTCAGCACCAGCATGAGCCTTGCATTTTCAATATTTAAATTACAATCCAGTTCTACTTGTGTATACAAATGCCACAAAATCATTCAAAATTGAGCTTGTATACAATAACAAAGAATTCCTACAAACCAAGTCTGATCATTTCCACCATTTCATGCCATAATATACAAAATAAGTGTGCAACAAACATGTTGTCTGCATAGAAAATGCTCTGCACCACTGCTCCCTCTGCCCTTTAATTGGTATTTGCAGTACGCCGTTTCAAAACACATTTGACGGTCATATCATTAACATCCACTCCGTTTCCCTCTGTTTGTGTACGCAATTTGCATTTGATTTGTACCATCAAGCTGTAATTTACGACATCCTTCCTCTGCATGTGTTTGTGTACGAGAGAGAGAGAGCATGTGCAAAATGACGCAGGGCCAAGCGATGAGTCAGGACATCATTATGACTGCACGGCATTGTCCCCCTCCCCGCCGTCAAAACAGCTCCATTGTGCTTGACAGGCAATTCAGATTCCCAACAGCGGTCCACAGAAAGGGCCACGTTTTATGCCGTCTCTCTCTTTCTGCCCTCCTCTTTTTTTGTTTGTTTTACAATGGAGTGTGAGAATGCAATCATCACGGCATTTTCAGACAGAGGGAGACAATTTGGGAGGCGAGACAGAACGAAGGACTGTCCCTGGCATGTTTATAGAGAGACCTAGCGGACGACGAAGGAAGTGGGGGGAGGACAAAAGGGGGAGGGGAGAGATAGATAAAAAGACACAGGAAGAGGGACAAAGATGGAGAACAAGTGGCGAAGACAAGAAAGATGGGGAATCGTGAAAAAGCAGGAAATGATGGATGAAACGTGGGAGCACCGGAGGCGAGAGAGCATCTTCTCCACTCAGCCATGGCAACCCTGGCGATGTCATTTCCTTCTGGCTCGCGCTACTTGTGCTAACAGACCCCCCTCACTCCTCCCACACACACTCCGCCCGCCCTCGTACGTTCACACACACTCCCTTTCTCATTCTATTAATCTCCCCTCCCTACCCGCTCTCCGCGTTAGCATGGAGTCCCCCTCGAGACTGATTACGCCGCTCCTCGCTCGCATACGTGTCCGCGCAACAATGTGTGTGTGTTCCCTATCTCCAGCCTCGCTATTTCTCCCATTTGTTTCCCCCGCGCTCATGGCAGACACTGGCTGTAATAAAGTAAATGAGTTTGGGAAATGGCGAGACTCAAGGTGATATTTCAGCCAGCAACTCCCCAGCAACAACAGTGAGGGGGAGGCAGGCAGCTGAGAGTCTGAATGAGATGTCTGAGTGTGTGTGTGTGTGTGTGTGTTCCTGTGCGGGGTTGTGTATTATGTGCACTGGGCTGGAGAGCAGTGTTTGAAGAAGTGTGTCTTGTGTGCGAGTGTGTGATGAGGTTGCTCTCCAACATCTGAATGTTTATGTCCTCCTTTTTAGACATTCACACATCCAATATTTAGAGAAACTTATCTAGCACTAGAACTACGGTCTGGTGGTTTTGTGCCTCCTGGGGGTACGGTATACAATTGGAAATGGTGAAAGTACAGTGTAGGGTCAAGTATAAAGGCTGGGGGGGGCAGTGTGTGAGTTGGATATCTCACATTTTGTAGTGTAGATACATATTGTGCAACAAAATTTTCAATTTGTTAAGACTTGAAGACTGTGGAGATTGAAGAAAATCCCTTACAGCAAAGGTAACCAAAGTTTTGCCTCCAAGATCCACATATAAAATATACGAGGAAGACCAGGCAACAATGGTAGACCTGCTTTTAATGTATTAAAGTGAATAAAACTAATCCAATTTTGGTTAAAATACAGTTAGAATTCCTTTAATGACTTGACATTGTAAATAGCCAATCACTGTTAAGGACTGTAGGGGCCTTGGTTACACTAAACCCACCTTGGTAAGGATGATAGCAATGCTAATGCTAATGGATTATCTACACATTCAGACACAAAACAAGAGAAAACTGCCTGACTTGAGAGGTTGCTTGAATATTATTAGCACTGTAGGGCAAATACGGCAGAACAACTTCTGCTGCACTTATCTTTGTTCATAAGTTACGCATAAGTTCAGCGTTCTAACCTGGGCAGAATTTCATTTCTGTTTTTTCAATCACCAACTCAAAGAGGACAGAGAACTGCAATGGATCATCATGAGAATCTTTGGCCTTTATATATGACCAAGGCTGCCCACAAGGGGTGCTAACAGGGAAAGCTAAAGGGGTCAAGCCACAGGTCAGCAATGAAATGATCAACTATATTTGAGCAACGACAATCAAAACACCTTTCAAACTAAAACACCCTAACCCTGTTTCTTCTTTTTGGAACGTTGTGGTCAGTCCTACTGGACTTGACTGTTGTGTCAGTAATGATGGACTGACTGAACAACGCTAAGACCTGAACATAAATCGAAATGCCAGGAAAACAGGAGAGGAAAAAGAAGGGACTGGCGAGGGCATTTCACCCAAACAGTAACATCCAGACGAACTTTTTCAGTCAGCTCCAGAAGCAGATCTGAGGGACCTACGCAAGCAAGAAGGCAACGGAGGAAGAGACAGTGGAGGCAGCTAATACAGGTGCGAGAGCCACAACAACAAAGCCAACTCAAGAGCAGGAGGGTGGAGGAGGTTTATCAGTGAAGTGCTTGCATTCGCATTGATCAGTCTCATAATGGAGGGGGCCCAGACATTTCTGACCTGTTACGTCCAAAATCATGGTAATTTATCCAAGAGTTTCTCAAGAAATTCACTCTGAAACTTTCAAGCAAGAAATTGACATGAGGAAAAAGGATCTTGACCCTTTGACCTTAACATTGAGTCGTTTCTTCTTCCAGTCAGTCAACATTTGGGGAAATTTCTTTGACTGTAACCTTAAAACTTAGCCAAATAAAGAATATAATACTAACAAACTAGAGTTGAACATGAAGCTTAACAACCTTGAACTTTGTCCTGAAAAACTTGATCTATTCATCCAGGTCAAGGTGGAGATCTGTGCAGTTTAAAGACAATCACAAAAAGAGATTTTGAGATTTTGAATTCACTCTCACCATCTAATCAGCATATCATTGAATCAGAGTGGAGGTTTGTGCTAACTTTAAATAAAATATAATACAATATTCTCAGGTTACTGTGCTCAAAAGCGGTGTGTGGACATGAGGTTCAGTGTCTTTTATCCAAACACAAGATCTTTCCACATGCTAAAGCAGTTATCCTTCAAACCTCAATTGAATTAAATGATACCATTTCTATTTTAGTCTTCATTTTACAAAACATGGATCACAAATTGTTTTTTAATGCCTTTATCATGATCATTATGTTCTCCGTGGACTCAAGCTCTTTAGTGCCCCAAAGTGCTGCTTAACAGCTTCTCCCTTTTCTAATTATGGTCATATGATAGCTGAATTCTTAATATAGCTTGAAAATCGCTCCATTAACCATTTTATTTAAGCTGTATTATTCCACTTTTAAATGTATTCATTCAAGTGTGTCAGGAAACACTTAATAAATGACACCTCTGATAGCTTACACTGGCCGTAGCTGAAAAAGGACGAGCATGGTCCTTTTCTAATTCAATTCTAAAATTAACCACATATTTGAAGGAATAATCTAAGATAGAAATCATGTTTTCCTCCTTTTATGAAGATTAATCTGGTGCAAGATGTCCTGAGAACATATTCTTAAAGTTTTAAGCTCACAAAGCCAGTGCCTATAAATCCCTCTGTTTCAGCCCTGCTCAGAACAGGCTGTATCATATATAGTGTAAACCCCAATGAGCTGTGTCCAACCATGCCCTTCCCAAGAACAGGGTGAGGTTTTCAACTTCCCTGTCCTGTGCTCTAATATTTACAGAAGCTATTAATCACATGCCGAGAGCCGCCTGTGGCTTGAACAAACACCACGGAGAGACAGTTATTTGGTGGCATATTAATGTCATAACTGTGTGAAATGTGCAAAAACAAACTTTTATTATGCTGAATCCGCAGGAGTAATGATTCTGCTTCTAGACTAAAGACAAATTCACAAGGCCTTGAACTGTCGTTAGCAGCTGCTGAAAGAGAAACATGTAGGAATGCAGCAAAAGGGACGGCACCACTTAGCATGGAAGCTAACTAAAGATTAACAGCACATTTTAGGTAAAACCATAGGGGTGCTGGTGCGTGGTCCTTTGGGTTTTCACCAGTCTGAGCTGATCTGATATATCAATTGATTATTAATGGGGTTTCATTCGTTCAGACCCCTGACACATCAGGAAGTTGTAAACATCCGAAGGGCTCTTGTGTGCCTTCGGTGTCCTTGATGTGTGTTGCTGGAGGACAACACACACTACACGGAGATGGACACACATGTTGTGCATAATAAATGTTACTCTTCATAATACAGGGTCAGAGGGAGCCATGAGTCCTTCACAAGGACTACCTCTGTTTTTAACCTCGGCTGCAACAACATCAAGAAGCACAGTCACCTGAAAGGCACAACTTAACACGACAACTGATGAAACTATAACACCAGGCAAATACAACAACGTTCATGACATGCACTTGGACACAGAGTTTAACAGCGAGTTCATGTCAGACCTTACTTTTTGGATGATTATAGCACTAGCTGAAGGAAAGACCAAATGTGTAAAGCTTGTTCATCAAGTGTTGCATCTAAGAACCATAACAAACAAGAAAACTCAACATTTCTTTTGTAAGATTAACAAACATAAAAGACACACTAAAAATACTTAAAACCTAATAAAACTGCAAACAAAAAACATTAATCAATACAACAAAAATTCCACTTAGAAGGAAACAAATAAAACAAAATATTTACAGCGAAAAATACCACATTCATCAATGAAACAAAACACAGCCAGAACAAATGAAACAACAAGAAATAATAATAAAAAACAATACGGAAAACACACACAACAACAAATCACTACAAGTTAGGAAAATGTGTAAAGCTTGCACTGTCAAGCCACAAAGATGGATGTGCAAAGATCTAATATTGTTTTTCTAAAATGAAACATTGTGACGACATTTTTATATCTGTTCACTTTGATCTCAACTGATGATACTGGTGCTTATTGTTGGAGTCTCATAATTCATAACTCATAAAATCCTCAAAAAATTCAGAGATATCTCGACAGGAAAGGGGCAAGGCTGAAACTAACATTTTATGCCTTTGACCTCTCATCCCTCAGGTGCAACTGGATTAAAAAATTCTGGGATGAATATCTCAAACTGGTCTCAGGATTGGATTAGATTGGATAATCTTTATTTCCAACATAGGAATAATAAAATATTAAATTACAAAAAACAAACATAAAGTTAAAAAATTTACAGAAACTCTTTAAATATTAATGCTGTTCGATGTTCGAAATGGAGTAGGAAGAAACTAAGCTTATCATGTCCTACCCCATTTTTCATCGGTGTAATACGTAATCGCTAATTAATCAGCAGCACAGTACGAGAAAAAAAAAATGTGAGGATTACTTGAGAGTGAAAGATGCAGAGTTTTTGAAAAACGTCTAGATGTATTATTGACTTTTCCGTGCCTGAGCTGACCTGAAATGGACTGATCTTGGTATAAAATTTTAGATGTGTGTATATTTCCAACATAACAATCAGTTTTGTCAGCTAAAATATAAAAGATCTGGTCATTGATCTGTATTTAATAAGTATTTATTGAAAAAGAAATCACTGTATTCTGGCTTTATATGTGACACAATGTCCCGACTCTTTCAAAAATGCTGTTTTATGTGCCATAAACATCCTGTATAGACTTTTTGGTGCTCATATTATTGCAGGACTTAAAGTTTTTATGAGTCCTGGAAGAGAAAAATAATAATGGGCCCTCTGCAGACTCATGGAGGAGGATACACAGCAGATAAAACTGCAGTGGTGTGTTGAAGATAAGGAAACAAGCAGTAACAATGTGAGAACCTAGTGGTAAACCTCAGGGGTACACTGTCTGTGCACTATTAATGAGCCTGCTTTGTGAACACTCTCTAACTCGACAGCACTACCTGTGGCTGAAATCCTGTCCCCTTTTTTTTTTGTTTTGTCTTAACTGCGACCAGAAAAGCCTGTCATGCGTCCCCTCGTGTGCGTACGTCTGTGTTGCTAAAGATTATGTAATCATTTGTGATTTTGGGACCCCCGGCTGCTGCGGCCGACAGGCTCTCGCTAGGAACGGAGCTCCGAATTCTTCCCTCCCTCCAGGGGGGCAAGCTAGCTGCAGGCGGGCTTCGGCCGACTGTTTCCATGAGTCCCGTGTCTGCTTCTATCGCGGTCAGGCTCTCTCTCACTTTCTCACTCGCTACTGGATGTAATAAATAAGCAAAACACGACCTAAAACCACCAAGAACACGCAATTCTGCATTTCACAAATAATCTCTTTCTGAGTCTCACGCATGAAACAAAATAAAAACAAAGGAACAGCAAACCCAAGCACTGAAACGCTACTCATTATCTGCAGTCATGTGCTGGCCTTTTTTCCCCCTGTTGCTACAATGGGAAATGTATGGAGGATGCAAAACACACAACGACAACTCAAAAGAAAAACAACCAATTAGAAAATAACGACTTAAACAACCCTGCAGAAATCCAAGAACACTGCAACAGAAAACAAACACCAAAACTGATAAGAAACACTAACAAATCACAAAACCAAACAGCATCTGAGTTTGCAAGTACCATAACAAATAAAAAATGCAACATTTCTTCTGTAACATTAACAAAAAAAACACTAAAATACCTAAAAACTAATAAAACTGCAAACATGAAAAACACAACAAAAATCACATAAAGACAGAACCAAATAAAAACAAAATATTTACAACTACAAATAACACATTGATCTATAAAACAAAAAATAGCAACAACCAAGAAAACAACAAGAAGTAAAAAACAAAACAACAGTACACAAAACACAACCAATCAAAAAAAGGGAACTCAACACAAATCAGAAAATTACATAAAGCATTAACAGTATCAGAAACTACTCCAAAACCGAACAGCAGTTACAAACACAATAACAAATCACTACATCAAGTTAGGCTTCACAGCAACTACTAATATGAGTCAACAAGAACAACTGAAAAAAGTAAAATACCACAAAACACATCAAAGAGAATGAAAAGTCACCAAGAAACCACAAAAATAATTATTAATTAACAAAACACAACAAGGAAACAAAAAACAAAGCAGAAAATACTCACAACAACAACTCACAAGACACATTAGGGAATCTCAATAGATGCCAACAGAAAACATAAAATAGACCATATCACGAAACAAAACAAACAAAAACAACAACTAAACTTTAAGTTCACAAAACAATAACAGATCCCAGTAAGATTCAGAACAACTACTAACTACAACATAAGCAGTTTTGTCATTTTGTAATCTGATTTGATGTTTGGCTCAAGGGTATGTTTGTTGCTTTCCGTTATGGTTTTGTAGGTGTGCTTTTTATATATGTGGTTGCTTTTGTGCTTGTTTTAGGTTTAAAAATTCATTTTTTTGTTGTTGTGTACTGTGATCTGTGAATTGTGTTTTGGCGCTTTGACAATTTAGTATTCTTTTTTTTTTTAAGTTGTCATGGTGTTTTGTAATAAGTCACTGTTTTCTTATTTCTTGAACTTTTTTGTAGTTGCCATTCTTTTTTCTTGGTTTTGTGTTGATGGGTGTGTTTTATTTTGGTTTTCCTTCTAATTATTTTCTTTTTTATTTTGTTGTGATTACTTGTGTATTTTTTGTAATGTGGTTTTGTTGTTATTTAGTAACTTGTTGATTTTGGGGGGTAATTTTGTTATGTTTTTCATGTGTATAACTTTCTTTTTTGTTGTGATTTTTTTATTTCCGTTGTGATTTGAACTTTTTTCTCATTTGCTGGTATGTCTTGTGATTTGTTGTTGTGTTTTTAACAAATCAAGCAATTAATCTTTGTGTGGCAAAATATCATATTAAATGGTTGTTTTTTTGAGACACTTTACAAAAAAGTAGGTTGATACTGTATTTTTTTTTTAAGTTTGAAAAATCGTGTTTTGTTAATTAATTAATTTATGTATATATTCAGAGATATAAACATATAGAGAGGTGGGTTTATCATATTTCTCTGTTGAATAGGAATTGTCCCTTGAGCTGAGGCATCTCATTTTCTTATTTGTTGTGTTTTTTTTCTTTCCATTCTGTTTTCATTCTCCAGGGCCTCCATATAAATCAGTCACTTGCACAAACAAAAACATAAATGCTTTGGGATCTAACCTTTTCTGCCCGCACATAAACACCCCTGCATGAGTGAAGCCCCACACGTTCATAATGCACCCGCGTAGACACGAGCGCTCACGTGCACTCTGACATTTAAAATGATGAAACGACAGGAGGGGAGGCAATGTCAAGCACAATAGCCGTCCCCCTCTGCCTGCGATGGGGCCTGCTTTGTGATGTGGAGTGACACATCACGCAGCTCCGTAGGTATGCCATTTGTAAAGATTAGATCGTGATTTGGGTGATACCCGAGGGCGCAGAGGATAAAAGGGAGAAAAGTGGCGAGGAGCGGAGAGGGAGACGGATAATTAAGTCGACCTTGGGGAGAGAGTGAGACGGATACAGAGGAGGGATCATTATTTGGCGTGTTGGACAGGAGGGCAGACAGGCTTGTGTGTGTTTTCTGGGCATGCAGCTCCCCCCCCCCCCCCAAAGTCCTTTTCAATAATGTAAATGTCCCTCACCGGCGGGCCCGTCTCCGCTCTGTGCTTAATTGTTTCTGGCCTGTTTTTGCCCGCGCTCCCCGTGACTGTGTTTGTTTTGCCTGCGTGTGCGTGTGCCTGTGCGGATGCTGCATCTGTGTTGAGTTTTGTTGGGAGTGTTTCTGTGAGTAAATGCAGGGGTGAATTTTTAATGAGGACACGAGAAACGAGGAGGAAATGAGGATAAATCATGAAAGAGGAGACTTCAGAAACAGGAGTGGAGGTATGTGGGTGGGAGGATGGCGAAGAAGTCTCCACAAACTATGACGACTGTCTGGTCGCTGTGTGCCTCCGCCAGGTAAACAGTGACAGGTGAATAAAAAGGGTTTTACTATCAAGATGATTTGACCTTTCACCTCCAAACTGTGCTGAGCTCACCTTTAAGTCAGGGGGGACATTCACTTCAATTCAATTTCATTTAATTACAAAAAACAACTCAAGGGATGAACATAGGGCCCAACAACATTGACATTTGACCTCAGAAATCAGAGTCAGAGTGGACACCTGTGCCAAATTTGAAGAAATTCCCTTTGAGCATTTTAGAGATGTCACAGTCAAGGATGAACGTGAAGTCCAATGATATCGACCCTTGACCTTTGAGTGTCCAGAGTGGACATTTGTCTAAACATTAAAGAAATCCCTTCAAGGGTTTTTAAGTCATAATCACAAGAGGGGGATGCTCGAGAGGCCTTCATAATCAACATTCATTCTTGAGTCAGAGTGGACATTTTTGACATTTTAAAGATTTGACATCGTATCATCGTGTAACTACGGAGTAAACATGAGGATTTGTAACCTTTACTTTTCACCTCTAAATCCAATCAGTTCACCCTTCAGCCGGAGTGAACGTTAAACCAAAGTTTGGAGAAAATCCCCGTAAGTACTCAAGTGATCATGCTCAAGTGAGGCACATGAGGCACAACTTTGACTCTAACCTTCAATATTTCAGGAGTCCATACTTGAGTCAAAGTGAACATTCATGCTAAGCTTCAAGAAATTAAATGTACTTCAATGTCATGGTGGGATATAAGGGGATGAACATGGGCACAATGACCTTCAACTTAAATTTTATTAACTGATGAGTTCATTCTTGAGTCAGAGTGGACAAGGTGTGAAGTTTGATGAAAGTCCCAGTTTAGGATATCAAGTTCAACCGTATGGGAAAACTATGCGGCCTGTTGATCTTGACTGATCTTTGAATGCATTTTTTAACATTTATATGAGTTAGTGTGATTAAGTTTTCACCTTCAGGACGTTGATTTTTGACCTATCACCTTGAAATGCACATCCTTCAGTCAGAGTGGACAATTCTGCTCATATTCAGGAGAGTACCAAGAAGCTTTATTGAGATATTGCACTGAGAGGAATGTCCAGGATAGTCTGACTGATGGACAGACCTTGATGGCTTTGGCTTTGGCTTGCAATAATAAGGATTGGACAACAATGAACCACTGGTGAGCAGAGTGGATAAAAGCAGCTGGAATCTGAGCAATAACATGACAAAGGAGGGAAAGGTGTTAACTAAAGAAGCCCCCTCCATCCAAAACACACACAAACCATAACACCGCACACACCGACTGCCCGGCCTCCCTGCAGGGTTGTTAGCCATGCTTGCAGAAATACAGCTTCATTTCTGTTGACAGCCGGAAGAAAAATAATTGGCCGATAACAACTCATCAGAATGCAGGCGATATGTATGATTTTCTCAGCCAGTTGTATCTGAGACAATCAGCGGAGGTGTAAACAACCGAACGGAGGGATCGTTTCATTTCTGTCAGGGCGCCGTCGGGGTGTTAAGTTTGGATTTGCCTACACACACGGATTGATTTTATGGATTTTTTTTTTGTCTGGGTGATTGTTGTGGGAGGGAGGATGGCTTGCTCACTTTCAGGTGCAGACAAATAAAGGATTTGACAAGGGAGGACTCTGCCTATTTTAAGTCCAGGAAGCCTGAGAACACTTTGCTTCACTTGGGTGTCATTTGATGCAAGCAAAAGCACAGGAATAGAAAAAAGTTAGGGGAGACTCGATCGAGGTTTTTGCTAACAAGATGGATTATACTTAAACTTTTCTTTTTTTATAGTAGGTCATTTAGCGGTGACCTCCTACAGAATCCAAAAGTCATCCTTATTCAGTCAATAACATGCTTTTATTAACTTTGTTCAACAAACACCCCCCCAAATAACTCAATGAAACAAGGGTGCGATGTTAATTACTGATAAGTATTTTCAGTTTGTATTAAAAGATGTGAGGGGAAACAGGTTGCAACTTTCAAAGATAAAGTTAAGGTTGCTTGTCAATCTCTGGGCTTACACATATCGACCTAATGTTCATGGTCTGTGAGAAGAAACCAGAGCACTGGGAGGAAATCTAAGAATGCACAGAGAAAACATGCAGACTTCACACAGAAAGGCCCCAACTGGGGAGTTGAACCAGAAGCCATTTTGTTGTGAGGTATAAGCACTACCTACAAATGCTCATGATCACTGTCGCTTGGAAAGTTGGTTCAGGAGTTTAATTACAACACTGTTGTAGCTTTATTTGGTTTGGTTAGCTTTTATTCTGGAAGGGGGGACCAAAGCCGGGCAAGTATTGCAGACCATGACCTTCCTGTTTTTAAGTGGACTTGAGTTTGAACTTTTTGTATCCCTTAAGAAGGCTTCTTCAGGGAAATTAAGGTTCCAGCAGCATTGTATTGTACAAAGCTAAAAGAAAAAACAATTAGCATACATAAAATCTCTCTCTCTATATATAAATATATACATTAATAAATCTAAATAATAAATACAAAAACTAGCTAACTTCTGGGTTAGCCTATAAAAATATGTCATCTCTGTATGACTCTACAAACCAAGCAGCTTAAAGTAATATGGTAAGATGAATGGTGTGACTGCACCTAAAGGTTCATTAGACAGAAATGCTTAAGTGTCATTATTTTGGGAGGTGATTGAGTTTTTTTAATGCCAACAGTTGAAGATATTTTGTCTTGGAATAATTTCTAGCTGATCAATTGGCGCACCTCTATCAAAAATGTTAAAACACTACAGTAAACAAATCTTAAATATGGATTTTCAGTGCTGAACAGGTGCTTTATATTTGTTTTAATCATGTCTCCGTGATAACCACTAACATTTGGAGCTGAAGCAACAACTTTCTCACAGTCAGCAGAGTGTTAGGCTGACTCATAGTTAGCTGTGAGAAAGCAGTTCATCTCGCAAGAGGCTTGTGTTGCTTCTTCTGAGGTACGGCAAAGCAAATTGTCGTCATTTATCTACATAATGAGATGATAATGACTTCGGCGACATCCAGGGATCCGACCTTCGCTATTTGAGTCCTCCAGCTCTTTTTTTTTTGACTTTTCAGGACGTGATTTAAGCTCATTTGAGGGTTCAGAACTGGGAATCTGGCATAAGGAGGAAATTAGCACTCTTGCCCGGCCTGAAAAGTCACAGCGGATGAGTGTATCTTGCATTTTATTTTCAACTCCCACTGCAGCGATGATTCAGTGTATCACTTTATCAGGAAATGATTTAATCAGCAAGAAAGGATCTGAATTAATAAATGTCTGACTTGAAAAAGAACAATAACCCTTTTAATTATTTTTACATGCTAAAGGGAAAAGTACATCCATTGTCTGTAAACAAATGATGAATGGTTAAATTACCTCAGACAGCCTTTGCCATCTTCCTTTCGTTATGTTGCTGATGCTTACTTGCATCGCATGTAGCTGGACAGGGAGTTATATATAACAATACTGACAAGTGGAGGTAATGCTGATGCATTTTGTGAAATTGTGAGTCATAAAAGCAATCAAAGAAAGCATGGTAATATCAATTAATGGATAAAAAGGTCAGTGATTACGTCAAATGAGGGATCTCATGAAGGAACAAGTGGACTGAAATAGACATTTTTTGTCCAAGGGCGTTTACATTCACTGGCTCCTTCATTACATTCATCCGTCTGACTGCTTTATAAGAATGGCTAATCAGCCAATCACACTGCAGCAATCTATTTACGCAAGTAGACATGGTCAAGTCGACCTACTTAAGTTCAAACTTTAAGAAGGGAGGCACGGTTGTTGGTGCCAAACAGGATGGTCTGAGTATTCCAGAAATTGCTGATCTACTGAGATTTCCACGCACAACCATCTCTAGGGTTTATAGAGCATAGGCCATAAAGAGATAATATTCAGTAATATGCCTTGTTGATGCCAGAGGTCAGAGGAGAATGGCCATCGCGGTTAAAGATGATCGAAAGACAACAGTGACTTTAACAACATCTGAAGGTATGAAGAAGACCATTTCTGAATGCACACCACATCAGATCTTGAAGCAGGGAAAGTACAGCAGAAAAAGACTACTTTAGGTGTCAATCTTGTCAGCTACAAATAGGACACTTAAGCTTAAATTTACATTGGCTCACCAACACTTGAAAATAACAATAGATTGGGTAATTCTGTTGAGTCTCGACTCTCAGAATTTGACCTGAAAGTAATGAAAGCGTGGATCCATCCTGCCTTGTATCGACACTTCAGGCTGCTGGCGATGGTGTAATAATTAAATATATCAATTTTTGGCACACTTTGGGCCCCTTAGTACCAACTATGCTTTGTTTAAACACCACACCCTGCTAAAGTGCTGCTGCTGACCATGCCCTTCCCTTAATGACCACAGTGTTATTCCAGCAAGATATCATTACACAAATCTCAAATCATCTCAAACTGGTTTCTTGACATGACAATGACTAGTACTCCAGTGACCTCCACAGTCACCAGATCTCAATCCAATTAGAGCACTTATGTATCTGACAAATCTGCCGCAACTTCCTGACGCTATCACCTTGATGTGGACCAAAATCTCTGATGAATGTTTCCAGCACCCTGTTGAATCACTAATAAGACACCAACAAGACAATTTTCCTTTAAGCTTTCAGAAGTAGTTGACCCGTGCTTATTCCACATCTCTAGCTGTTCCTGTTAAAGAATGGTCAGATCATTTGGAAGTATAATTTACCTCCTCTAGCTTCCACATTAGATTCACCTTTCTGTTTCCTCTCAGTAAGTCGCCCCTTACAGATAAATTGCCTCTTTCATTCACTGAATCGCCTTAAATTGTCAGAAATAGCCTTTAACAGCATGCGTTGTATTGCAAAAGCTTTGTTCGGTTTCCTTTCACATGGATGACTTTAAGGTGTAATAATGAAAAAAACTCTGTGGTGTATTAAAGCTGCTGCGTAACACCTTTTCAGACTATCAAACATGATTTGCACATGAACGGTTAAACCTTGGAATAATTACAAAGAGCACAAGACAACAGTTAAGACAGTTGGCAACCGGCATCTCTCACCAATTAGTTCCATAGTGGTTCCCCTCCCACTCGTTCATGTGCTTTTGTTTTCACTCCCTCTTTGTTTAATAAAACTATCAAGCAGGAAATGTGGACTTCAGCTGTGGATCGATTCGTCTGAGGGTATAAACCTGAAATTTGCAGCTATTTAAGGTGGAATTCTCGGCCCAATCTGGATTATAGGTCAAAACTTAGAAATTTTAATGGCAGAACAAAAAATATAGTTTGTCTTGACATTATTTTGGCACCATAAGGCAAAGACTTACACTGAGATAAACAAAGACAAAAGATATGATGTCACTTATCAGGCATTGAAATATAGTGAAACATAGAAACTAGAGTTCATCAAACATGTCCATGCTTTAAAGGTTTCTACTTTAAGGTCCCTTGTTTGCAGAATACACACTTAAAGAGTATTTTCACAATATCAGAGAGGTCCTCCAATAAGTTAAGCTTTAAAACTGGATGTGAGAGAATGACTTCCTGCAGTCCGAGTTGAATCTGAAGTCTCTAAGGGAAAAGGCCAAGTCAAGTCTTAAGTTATCTTTGGGTGCATCTTGAGTCTCAAACTCAAGTCCTCAAGGGGCTGACATCACTGACAACACACCACAGTTTAAAACAATCTCAGGTCTCCACACAAAGGATACAGGAAGTCCTGCATCCATTTAACCATGCACAGTAAAGTTATTTGATTCCATAAAGCACTAAAAAAGAAAATCAACTCACTCCAAACACCAGACACACAGTTTATTAGAACAAAAGGGACTTACGGAACTCAAAGTGCTTTGCAAAAATTCTGCCAAATGGTCTTGACGATAAAACCAACAAGGAATAAAACACTGCCAAGTATCTACCCAGCCTTTATGTGCAAATTTGCAGTTTGCAAAGAAGAAAACTTTAGAGTAAAGTGCTGGAAATCCAACACAGAAGAAACACCACAGAAAGTTTCTTTGTCTAGTTATAAGGAGACTGAAATAGTCCTTAAATTCATACATGGAACAAGTATAAATATTTCATTAACACCATGTTTTAATCTGTTTTTATTTGCTTGAGGTTTCATCAGTTCTTGATCCATTACATCATCCTCTGCTGCCAGATTTAACAGCACCAGACTGCTAATCTGTCACAACATGCTGCTGACCTTAATCACCCTTAGCTGCTAATATTTGGAATAAATATAAAACCATAAGTTGTGGGCTTATCGTGGTCATTTGGCACTTTGCTGGCTGACCCATCACTTTCACACAGTTGCTATTATTGTACTCTGTAATGTGTGGAATGTAAATTTACAGACAGCTTGAAACAGAAGTCTGTGAAAACTTTTTTGATTCTCTTATTCCCCCAATACGGATCAAAATATCCAATACATACAAAAACTATGGCTTTTGTTGCATCAGCTGCCCATTGTTTGCAAACTGTTACCATGACGAATAGGAGTATTAAACTATGCCAATGATGTCTATATAGTATGTGGCTTTAAGCTCACTTTGGAGATGCTAGATCATCCATCCAACAACAACATTCCCAGCTCAGCATCCAACTTGCAGCCTGTTGGTTTTAAGCTCTTGACAATGTTAGAAAGCCAGTCTAATACTTACTCTGGCCTGGCTTTGTACTCACACTTCAATTGTTGTCCTGTTTTGTCCTGTCTAATTTCTCCCAACAATTTCTAAACTAAACTGACGCAGTGTAGCATTACATGTCTTTTAAGATGGCTGTGGCTTGCTGCCAAACTTACACAGTGCTATATGGAGGCAAACAAGGTGCTCTGAGAGATAGGGGAAGACATATTCTCTCGTTTGAGCATCCTCCTAAGATCATATCCAAATAAACACCAAGTCCTGCCTACTCAAAGGCAACAAAACTACTTTAGTCCCACACAGTTGTCTTCTTCATGTCGAACAGTACCCACAAAGTGATATTCTGAACTGTAAATTAAGCTGTTTCGGAGCAAGATTTTTTAATACTGAAAGATGTTCTTCCCTCACAAATTTTCAAGCATGCTAAATTAAACATTGAATTTGATATTCTTTAAAAATTTTAAGTCATTTCCCCCGAGCTTGAAAGCAGCATTATGTAAGAACTTGGTTTTGTGATTCTGTCATCCAATATTTACTCTGGCCTGACTTTTTTATCCTTTTCTAGGTGCTTCCATCACTGTCCTGGTTTGCCTCAACAGTTTCGATACACAGTACAGAGATGGGAAAACCACACTCACCCAGTTAAGCAGTATGTAGATTAAGATAGCCGCAGATTGCTGCCAAACTTACAAAGTGCTATATGAAGTGCTCTGAGGGATTGGGAAGACACTTTGCACTCATAAGAGACTCCTACTATTAGACGGACTTTCACAGCAGGAAAGTCACATGCTGTTGCCTCAAGAGTGCGTAATTTTGATCTTTTAAGGACAACAAATCCCTCTTATCTTATTATTTTTATCCTGTGTATTGTTTTTGTTACACTTTTTTAACCTAAATTATAAGGGAAACACACTGACTGATGGTCATACTAATTTTGTTGTATTTAGATACAATGACAATAAAATGATTCTGACTGTCTTGTCAATGGTTTAATACTTGAATACAGCAAATAGAGATTAAATCATACATTGATAAGAGAAAAAAAGGACATCAAGATCAGAGATGTAGAGTTTAAGTGCTGTTATAAACATATTTATAGGGCAGGTGCATGGTCATCCCAAAATTCAGTTGATAAAAACTAGCAAGTTACCATTGGAGGAAATGTGCAGTATCTATGTATCCCTCCATTATCTATACTACTTATCCCATTTGAGGCATTTGAGGGGTGCTGGAGCCTATCCCAGCTGACGATTGGCTAGAGGATGGGTACACCCTTGACGTTTCAGAGGGCTGAGGAGATTCATCCTTCAACAAAACTTCATGTCTCACTCACAAGTCAACCGGTCTTCACCAGTCCGTATGAGTGAATAATGATACCTGCACCAAAGGCAGATAGCATGACAGAGGCTTCACCCGAGTAGCGGCCATTTTCAAAGCATCAGCACTCCCTGACAGCTGACCATGTTACCTGCCAACCTCGTCTCAATTAATACAACCACGTATATGAACGTGAGCCGCCAATTTGATGCTGCTTCTTCGTCTGACTTGCGTCCATGCCTGCCTGACTTCTTACTGAGCTCATTTTCCCCTTTGCTCTGTGTGAAGGCCGTCTTCAGAGGCAAGACAAGAAAGTGGGGGGAAATCAGAGGGAAGGATGGGTAAAAAAAAAAAAACAGAGACAAAAGCTTAGCGGGAGAAAAAAAGAGGCTATAAAAGGAGACCAAAGAGAAGCTGCAAGAAAAAGATACAGAGGGAAGGAGATAAAGAAAAGCTGGAGAGACTTATTTGTAGTTCTGGACGTTAAACACACATTCGGTTGGAATGATTGAGTGTAGCTGTAATCTTTACAGTCTTGCAGGGGGTGCTGAGACTCTCTTAAATGGAAGAAACCAGAATATAAACTTTATGGTGCTATTTATTGTGAGATAGATTCACTCACACACACAAACGGACGTGAATATTGATCCCCCCAAGTACACATAATTACAGGCGTCTTGTTACAATATGCAATCTTTGGTTAAGGCTTTCGCTGTGCAAGCTTAAAGAGGAACTAAACCCTGGGATTTCAAAGGATGCACGTACCTTGCAGATAACTGGTTAATTTATTAGGTTCACGTTGCTACCTCTGACTTGCCTTCAGAACTGCCTTAATTCTTCGTGGTATGGATTCAACAAGGTGCCGGAAACATATTTTGGTTGATATTCATATGATAGCATCACACGGTTGCCCCAGAAAGTTAGTTGCATATCAATGATGCTCCTGCTCCAGCACATCCATATATTGCATAGAGGTCTGGTGACTGTGGGAAACAGCGAATTCATTTTAACGTTCAAGAAACCAGGTTGCGATGATTTGAGCTTTCTAATATAGTGCGTTATTCTGCTTGAGGTAGCCATCAGAACATGGGTACATTGTGTTCTTGAAGCAATGGACATGTACAAGATTGAGCCAAGCTTTCATGATGTTTACATCGAGTTCTGACCCTAATTGTCCATCTGCTTTAAGGTTTGACATGCTGTGTGATCAGACCTGGTCTTCATCCTTTTCTTGATGCATCACAAGGTCTCAAGTGTCAGCACGGTCAGGGTTATGTTACTCATTCAGACACTTCCCGTCTCATGGGTCCAGTGTGGTTGATTTTCACATCCCAAAATTTACACCAACACAACAGTGGAACTTTGAGGACCTAAGTAGTTTAAATACACGCTATAGACATATATATTTTTAAGTAAATTATGGTATGCAACATGTACTCCCTTACCCTTCTATCTCTGGCTTTGTTCTTTTACTACCCTCATCTCTGGTCTCTCAATTTTGTGGATGCAAAGAACATCTCCTCATCACAGTAGCATTAATAAACACAGCAACTACTCAATGTGGTTCTTTATGTCATTAGCAAGTTATCTTTTGCACAATCTTCAGTCAAAACAGGCTACAATCGTGCCTTTGTTGAAGACACTGCCACTAGAAGCTTGGTATAAGATTGGTCTGAGGCAAATACAAAGTCAATGGTCCATGTGGCAAGCATAGCCAAGCCTTTTGCTTATCTTAAGAGTGGTTACTGTTGCCTTCTCCATCAACTGAAAAAGACAAAACAAGCCTGTGGCACATACCACCAACAAAATCACCTCTCTAATCCATTCTGGTGCACAATCTCAACTTCAAAAGGTGATCTTGACCATGTCTACATGTCTGGATGCATTGGTGCCATGTGATTGGCTGATTCTGAGCCTTTACTGAGTTAAAACAAATGTAGAAAAATCACTCATTCAGTGGGTTTTAACTTTGCCTTGATACCTTTAATTGTAATACTATGTACTTAAATTGAGAAGTTTGGGCCAAAATGACCAACACTTCCTCGAAATTCCCATTCATATAAGTTTTTTAGCTGAAAAAAAGTGGTCTTAGGTTTAAGTTTCACCTTTGGACCTCGAAACCAAACAAAAGGAAGCTGCTTCCCTGCCCTGTAAGCTGTCAAAGCTGGGGTATAGATCTGTAATGCATCACAACAGGCCTGAGCGAATAAACAAATTGAAGAAAAAAAGCGGCGTACCGAAGACTTGCCAGAGACTATTTATCAAATTTCCCCCCGGCCTGTTGTCTCTGACCTATAAGAACGCCGTCTTCTTCTTCTCCTCGTCTTTGTGCCTTATGGATTTGAGCTGACACCGCTGGCATATAGCCTCGGAGAAATTATAGCCCTGCACAGTCCTCGGCGACTTTTACCAACCTGTCAGTAATAGCTATTATCTTGTGTGACGGCGGCAATGTCCTCCGCTCAAAGCCATGGAGAACTTCCAGCGTAATTGACCTCTGCTTTTTGAGGTCTTCTGCTTTCGCTTCACACCGGTAGCTCATCTTGTCTCGCCGCCACACGCAGGAGTAACCTATATGGACATTTATTCCCATGGCAGCAGGAGGCCGTTCATTGAGTGTTTTATTACTCTACATCAGGCCCTCATCCCTGAGTGTGGGCCCAGTCCTCTTCACCCCTCACGCTCTGAAAGGTAAGTGTGTGAAATTTACGTTTTGTTATTGCCGGCCCTCGCGGCGAGTGTATGCGCAGCTTTATGAGGGGGCACTTGAGACAAACGCCGCTTCAACATAAATTTGAGTCCTTTAAGAGGAAACATGCAGGTGTTTACCTTCGAGCTGTTCGATTTAAAAGGTAGGGTCACCCTGGAGCAGTAGATATCTTCTCAATTACCTCTGCTGGTGTGTGTAGCCATGCAGAAGGTTTGAGCTTCATTACACCACCTGATTCACTTCAATCAGTCCGGACCAGGAAACTAAAATGAAACCGTTCTGGTCCATTTATTACAAACAAATCAAGAGGAGTAATTATGAAGTCAAGTGCACTGACATACAAATTATTTATTGGACTGTTGTGATGATCCTGCATGGAGCCACAGAAATTGCTACTGGCCACAAGGGGACAATGAAAAGGGCTACATTCATCCTTTTATCAATATGTTTTGGTTTCTTGTGTCATTCGTTTAATTTATTTCCCCTCAAAATGTATTACTTTTCACAAAGTTTACACTGGTTCCAGACATCTCTCGAGCATATTTAACAAGTCTCTTGCCTAAAAATTCCCCCAAGTTTTAGATATTTGCATGCACATGAATTCCTCTTAGGCCCTGTTTATACGGAGACGCTCTCACCTGAAACGCAAAGATTTTTCCTTTGCGTCTTCAAAAACAATCTGCGTTCAGACGGAGACTCGAGAATGACTGAAAACGCTGTAGCGTGCATGCCAGTCCAGTAGATGGCGATGTAGGCTTGCAGAGAAACAGCGCTGTTACCACACACTTATGAAGAAGACAAACTTTCCACAAACAATACACGAAGACACAGGAGTTTCTTGTCTGGATGACAAGTCTGTCTGCATAGTTTTGTCTGGATAACAAACCGAGCACGGTAAGCAGCACACACGGCTTGGTAGCAGCCGAAGCTGTTGTTGTTCCTGGTATGCGCGTGCAGCCTTCATGTGAAAGAGTACTGCGCATGCAGTGACGTCAGCAATTCCCCCTGAAACAATGAATCCTGTTTACATGAGACCCGGAGGTGATGCGTTTTGAAAACTCTCCGCCTTGGACTCTGGTTTAAAAAGTTTGCGGATTCAGGCACTCCAGGCACTGGTCTCATGTAAACGGGAGGCTAAAACGCAATCAAAACTCTTCGGATACAGCCGAAAACGGAGTTGTGTAAACAGGGCCTTAGTCAGGCTATTTTAGTGAAAATCCACTTGAGCTGTGTCTGATCACATCCCTCTCAAGAAGTGGACATAGTCTCAGCCTACGAGCTCTTTCCCCCATTTTCACTGGGGTTGTCAAGACATGCCAAGACATTGTTCCTTTCAATAGTGTAAGGCTGAACAAACACCTAGATTTCAGTGTTTCCCATCAGCAGGAGGTGGCATCATCAGGGGAACATTTAAAAATTGACTGTTTGTGCAGAAAAAGTTCATGCTTGTTCTTAGCAGGAATGAAACAGAGGGGTTAGAAATCCGTATTTGAGTGGATCCCTGAGGCAAGAAATTTGACAAATCTGTCTAAAGGCATTTAGGACCAGAGTTTCCTGTATAAAAAAGAATAAGTGTGCTTTTAAGTTGCATATGACATTCAAAGGAGCAGTGGTGTCCATATTAAAATCATTGTGAGAGCAGGAGGATGCAACAGTGAATAGTACCCATTTGCTGCCCTGCTTTGGTAGCAACAACAGTGCCTCCATGATTGATAAAGTTTTCAAAGCAAATGCAGCAGTGCTAGATTAGGTTGCAGTTAAATAAACATAATCAGTAGTTAAGTTAGAAATCAGAAGGAGGGATTGGGGAATAGGCTTGAGCTTAACCAGAATCCTGGCTGTGGCATAAAGTACATGTACATGGGGCATGTAGACATAACCACTCAGCAATCAGCTAACAAGACTTCAGGCACATATATATCCTTTTGCATAGAAAGACAGAGGACTAAATCAATGGATAGACAATACAAACATCCATGTATGTATGTAGTGAGGGCAAGAAATAAAGCAATCCATCCAATGATGGGGCAAGATGGTAATAAGAAAAAATAAACAACATGACAGCAAACTGGGAAAAATAAATACTTAATTACAAACAAAGGAAGCATACACGCAAACAAAAGTGTGCAACTTTTGTATGAATTTGTAGTTGTCTCTAAAATAAATATATAAAACTAATTCTGAACAATGGGGGTTAAAGATACGAATGATGACAAACCAAAAAAAAACAAAACTTATGGACTGCAATGCTATGTTCTTTCAATTCAGCACCCTGTAGTGTGTTTCACATGTCTCTACCATGATACAATGCTTCTATGCCACAAAAACGACAAAGTCTGTAGTAATGAGAACTAGAAAACACTCAGAGAGTGCAAACCCCCGCCAAGGTAGCTCACATATTGTTATTACATCTATAAGCAATAGTTCCATGATTAAGTTACCATCATAATATGATTTCTTGAGCCTGAAAACCCACACCTAGCACTCAGAATCATGTTAATATTATTATTAGTTAGATAGTTACCGAGCAAAAATGATCCTTTGTAGGCAATGCACAAATTATTTAACCTGTCACTAACAAGGTCAAGAGAAGCAGAGGGAGGACAAATTATTTTTCCAGGACAGTTCTAGCTTTTCCAGGACATTTTACTTCCCATATGTTTTTCATGACTGGAAAATTGGTCAATCATTTTCCAGGTTTTCCAGGACACGTGGGAACCCTGCAGTCGTTGCTTAATTTTGCTCACAAACAGACAAACAGACAAAAAAACGCTGGCAGAAACATGACCTCCTTGGTGGAGGTAATAAGTAGGAAACTGCATGAAAGCTCTTCAAAGTGATTAATTTTTAAGCCCTTCAAGTGTTTATTCCTTGTCTAAAATTTGTATGTATTCTCACATTCCAGTTGGAAGTTGGAAAGCCAATCTGAAATACCTACACAAAAGCACGGATGGACATTCATGAAATTACACCCTCTGAAGCTGCTGTATTTTCAATTAAGAGAAAACAGCTGGCCGGATGAGGAGCGCTCGGATGCACTCGTGCGTGGAAATGTCTGGAGCCGACTCCAATACAATACAACAGCCAACACCTTCCCCTTCCCCCTCAACCACACACTTTGATAGCTCCCACCAATCCAAATGAAATGTGCTGTTGTGTCTGGACGGCCGCGGGCGCTGGACGCTCAGGCGGAGTAAACACCTGTCTTAAATTGGCTGGAATTGGTGCAATTCAGGCCGCAGGATCATTACAGTGGTGTTAGATCGCCATGAAGTGCTCTGTGTTCATGTTGCCAGTTTCATTAGGCCGGGGTGTGCGCTCCTCATTTTTCATTGACAGCCTTTTACAGTGTGTTTTTTTATTTTGTTTTTTACACCTCCTGTTGGACAGTTTTGCCTCAGGAGACAAGGCTCTCATCATAAAGACTGTAATATAAGCACGGGGATGTCACTTTGTATACGGACGGGAAAATGCAATTACAAGCACTGTATGTGAGAACTAAGGACATCATATAGTGCTTTAGCATTACCCATAAGCCCACTCTAATATTGAGGCCGTGCTGCCAATGAGAAAGCTAAAATAATTGGTCCGTAGGGAGTTGGGTTTTGTCTGTGTTGTTGGAAACAGCTCAGTGATAAAAGGCAGGAATCAAAATAACATTGGGGTTTTACGAGGAGTCTGACCCTTCCAAGAAAAACTGACAATGTAAACTCGATGGCTTCTCTGTGAGGAATTCAAAGAAAAAAGTCTGTCTACATAATATGAATAAATAAAGCACAAGCTGTTCACTAATACCACACAGCCCCTCCGGCTTTTTAGGTAATTATAAACGCTCAGATTCTGTCTTCTTCAGTGACTCTCCACGATGTACCAGTGGCCTTATTTTGTAAGATGTCTTTGAAGAGATGGGTTGTCTTTGAAACTTGCCAATTAGCGACTTTTCTGTGGAATAACTCGGAGCAAATGTGCAGTCAGAGAGATGCCAAAGTCACTGTCCTTCTTACTTGTCAGCCCTTATCCACTCAATTAGAACAGCAGGCAGAAATTGGAGTATTTTTTGCCACGGGCGACTCCAGAGATCTTTGCTTCTGTTTGCCTGTTGAACAGGATCCTGAGGGAGTAACTTACTTGATTGTGACAGTTCCTGCATATATTGTGGCATGTGCTGCCAGAAACTTTCTTCAAGCTGACTCAGATTGAAAGCTTTTGGTTCCACGTTTCCATCCAAACTCCCTCTGGGTTTGCTTCTCTCAGCTCTGTGTTCACGCTAACAGGGCAGCACTCCTTTCAGCTTGTTTATGTCCTGCTCGGAGGCAGATACATGGTTCATAGATGAGTTTTTTTTTTTCCATGAACCTCCTCATCAACTGTTAGCCCTGCCACAAAGTAGAGCAAAGGCGATGGCCTTCCCATCCCGAAGATGTTGTATCTAAGAGGCAAGGTTATGTTGGTCATGTTGTGTAATCAGGTACAGGTCAAGGAAGAACTTTGGGCTTCTTGAGTCATGGAAAACCTCACTTTCACATCACTGCAAGGTTAACAAGAGCTAAACTGTGGGATTACTGTTGCGTGTCACAAGGCTTTAGTGTGCAAAATGAGGGGTCTGGCCATTTTATAGTGGTGTAATCAGTAGAAAGTCTTAAAAGTAAGGGATTAACATGATGGTGTGAGGTCTTTAAGAGCAAAATCTTATTAGATATCATATCTACAAGTATTACATGACCACAAGACCCAATGACATTTGACCCTAGAGCCAGAACTTTTAAGTGTGAACATGAGGTTCTCTGAATTTGATCTTTAACCTATAAAATGTTCACTTCATCCTGAGTAAGAGATGATCACAAGGCCTTTGATATAGAAACCTAATCACGCCATACTTGATTGTGACAGATATTCGTACAAAATTGAAAGAAAGTCCCTTAAGGTGGTATTGAGACATCCTGTTTGATTCATCCTTAAGAGGGGATGGAAATGTTAAGGTAGAACAAGCGAGGTTAAAACACAGAGTACATCGAATAAATCATCTTAGGACTGCCTGCTGGAATGGAGATCGACGATCAGCTGGACTCAAACTTCATTCACTCAATTAAAACAGCAGGCAGAAATGGGAGGGACTAATACTGTACATCAGTTAAGGTGGTTAAATGGTGGCCACAATGTATGTATACCTAGTCCCATGCAGATCAACATCTCCAACTTTCTCTTCTTGAGGGAGATTTGCCGTTGTAATTACGCAGCTATTTAATGTGGTGGTATTATACCACAGCACAAAACTTCCACTTGTTGAGAGAAACAACATCCAGTGTGACCATGAAACAAGTGATGGTGAGGGCTAGATATCAAGCCAGGTGTGGGAGCACATGCTGCATCAACATCCCTGAAGAAACTGCTGAACCCGACTTCATTTGTAGGTGTCGACGTGCACTGACGTTTAAGGGCCCAGGGGTGCAAGGCCTACACTCTGAGGCTCCGGAGGCAAGGGACGCCAACCCCTTCAGCTGCGTCTGCAACTGCCGTAACCGGAAGAGGGATGGTCAAGATATGGCATCAGTTATTTTCTTATATTTTATGTTGTACTGTCTGGCCTGGTGGAATTTTAGCCCAAGGTTAAAATGATTGTCCTAAGACAAATTTAGGTCTGCTTTACGAGTAGTGCGTAAGAGTGTGTTGCTGATTAATTGGTGATTACGTAATACACCGACGTAAATATGAGGTAGGACAAGATAAGATAAGCTTCTTCCCAAGCCATTTCGAACATCGAACATCATTAATATTCAAGGAAATTCTGTGAATAATGTTTTCATTTTTTGTTGTTTTTGTTTGTTTTTTTAACTTTAACATTTTATTATTCCTATGTTCACATAAAAATCATCCAATCCAATCCAGTGTGCTATGTGGGCTTTCACACTAGCATAACGCGGTTGGTTCCAGTTCTTGAACCAAATTTTGCTCAGACCGGAAAAACAATGGTTTGTAACCTGCAGAGTTGGTTCCAGTTGTATTTTGTGTTGATGAAGTGTGCAGGGAGTCAAGGAATTGGAGAAAAAGAGTGTGTAGTGGTCGAGTGAGGAAACAAAATATTTGATAACAGTTTGGGCGCCCTCCTCTTCATCAACAGTTGTTGCGAGCTTGATTGCTGGATGAAAACAAAAACCTTAAGTCTTGCAACAAACGATTTTGAATATCGATGTAATCCAACATTTTTGCTGGGGTGTTGTAACAGTTGTGTTCAAAATAATAGCAGTCCCACATCACCAGCAAGATAAATCACTGCTTTTGTTAGAATTTCAACTTCTACACTGCAAGTAAGTTTCTAGAAGGTTTAGTAAAGGTATAGAAAACCAACAGACCCAACAGGCATGACGTGCATGCTGCTGATTCTGTGAAACTGAATCATTAACTGAAAGGAGAGTGTTCAAAAAAATAGCAGTGCTGAGTTCAATTAGTGAGGTAATTGATTGTGTGAAAAAAATGTCCTTGAAAAACAGAGTAAAATGGGTCGTTCAAGCCATTGATCAGAAGAAGAGCGTTCTTTGATTAAGAAGTTAATAAAAGAGGGGAAAACCTATAAAGAAGTTCAGAAAATGATAGGCTGTTCAGCTAAAATGATATCAAATGCTTTAAAGTGGCAGCCAAAACCAGAAAGGTGAGGCGAGGAAGACAAAGAAAAACGACTATTCGAATGGATTGGAGAATAACCAAAATGGCGACGGCTCAGCCAGTGATCGGCTCCAGGAGGATCAGAGAAGATCTAAGGTTGCCTGTGAGTACTGTAACAATCAGACGACATCTATGTGAAGCCAAGCTACCAGCAAGAAGCTCCCCCAAAGTCCCATTGTTAAAAAAAAGACATGTGCTGAAGCAGTTACAATTTGCCAAAGAACACATTGACTGGCCTAAAAAGAAATGGCGCAATATTTTGTGGACTGATGAGAGTAAGATTGTTCTTTTTGGGTCTAAGGGCCACAGACAGTTTGTCAGACGACCTGAAAACACTGAATTCAAGCCACAGTACACAGTGAAGACAGTGAAGCATGGTGGTGCAAGCATCATGATATGGGGATGTTTCTCCTACTATGGTTTTGGTCCTATTTATGGCATACCAGGGATCGTGGATCAGTTTCAGTACATCAGAATACTGGAAGAAGTCATGTTGCCGTATGCTGAAGAGGAAATCCTTGAAATGGGTGTTTCAACAAGACAATGACCCCAAACACACCAGCAAGCGAGCAAAATCATGGTTCCAGACAAACAAAATTCAAGTAATGGAGTGGCCAGCACAATCCCCGGACCTTAATCCCATAGAAAACTTGTGGGCTGACAAAAAATGCTGTTCATGAGGCAAAACCAAGAAATGCAGAGCAATTGAAGAACGTAGTACAATTGTCCTGGGCTTCAATACCTGTTGACCGTCGCCAGAAGTTGGTAGGCTCCATGCACCACAGATGTGAAGCAGTTATCAGAAACCGTGGTTATGCAACTAAATATTAGTTTATGATTCTCAGGAGAGTTGAATCACCAAGCAATTCTTAGTTTATACACTACATTTTTGAGTTTGTAAATGAAGATGTCAACGCTGCTATTTTTTTGAACATTATATTTTTTGACTTTCTGTAAAATATGATCAAATTCAATTACTTTTTCCAATTTTCTTGCTTTGTAATACAATGTGCAGTGTCCCCAATGCATTTGTGTGCATTAAAATAAAATTTATTTGAAGAATTTTGAGGTTTACTCACCTTTTTAAACACACTGCTATTATTATGAACATAACTGTACTTCTGCCTGAGTAACACGGAATAACGCTGTCCCACTTTCGTTCCACTTAAACTGGAATGAACTTATTTGTTAGAAAGCACCAAGGTTCTGAGAATCCAGAACAAAACCAGTTCCAGACCCAGAGCCATGCCAGTGTGAAAGCCCTCTTCGGGAATCATGGCATTGAGCACAGTGGTGATGGTTTGTAGGTATTGTGGTAGGTTGTTTGGAAAAATTGATTTTAAGAATCTGGTGTCTGTTTGTATATGGGGCCTTATTAACAATTCTTCTCATCTTTTTGGAATTTATTGTTGACATCATGAGGGGAAGCAATGAGGAATAAGAAGAACCAAAACCACCATTTATCTAACACGTCGTCCTGTATCTGTTCAACTAGAATAGCAGGCAAATACTGTAATTTATTTTGGCTTTAAGATCTTTGGCATTATTAGTTGGTTGAATAAAAGTCTTGGTGGTTACAATTGATGCAAAGATTGTAATAAATGCAGCCAAAAACTTAGCCTAAAGATGGGGTATGTTTGGGGAATGTGGCTTGAATTGGCATTGAGATTTTCTTGCCTTGTTGGTGGGTTAAAGAGACTCCTAGGGTCAGGGTTTGAGTAAGTAAGTTGGTAATGCCTCGTGAAGATGTTTTTGCTTATACTGTCATCAACTGTCTTCATGAGAGGTTTGGGAAAATCACTCTAAGTTTGGAATCATCTGGTTCTGCAACTCTTTTCATATTCAGATCCTCATCCACAATTATCCTGGTCTTGTCAGGGATTCAGCGCTGTCATGAAGAAGGGAGGCAACTTGGAGGCCACCGTGACTAGAAGAAGAAAACCCACATCAGAGTTCTTACAATACAGCCAAGCCTATTTGCATCTGGATCAAAGACGTGCAAAGGCGGGCGTTGTGTATCCTCACGCTGTCTTGCCTCAAAAAGCGTTTGATCGAGGGGAGACGACAGCGCGAGTCCACGAATGGAAACGTCGGAACACAGTGCACATTTCCAGTCTGAATGTCTGAGATGGGAAGTGAACAGAGCCACCCACTACCGGAGCACAGAGCATTTCTTCTTCTATTTTTTATTTTTTTCTGGGAGACAACATGATTACAGCACAGGAACTGAAAGAGGGGAAAAAAGTGCGGAGGCATTGATACAAAATGAAACCCGACAGACGGTATAGTGCTGCTTCTTAACCAGGGCTCATTACAGAAGGCCACGCTCTTTTCTCTGCCTTGCTCTCCTTTTCTTCTCCCTCCTGTGTCATTTCCTCTTTTCATCTCCACCTTTCCCTTTACTTATTCTTTTTTTTGTGGTCCTTACTTATTTGACTTGGCTTTCTCTCCGTTTTTCTTCTTAAAGGTTAACACGGCAGAGGTTCATGCCCCTTAAGTTAATCTCCCCGCTCAAACTGGGGTCTGCTCCGATAAAACTCGAATGTTTTGCACTTCTTTTAATCTTCCTGGACTTATGTGGGTGTTGCTCGAAAGTTATGTATCCCTGCCTGGCCTGTGACATCTGCAGTGCAACTCAAAGAGAAGCCCCAATTAAAGTAAAAGAGGGCAAACGAAATTTTGAGGAAAGATCGAAGCCATTTTTAGGGTCATACGAAAGCTAAAATTATCTCCAGGTTTGAGCTGCACGTTAAAGTTTCCTTTGGCACCCAAACAATCATGAAAAGATGTGAGGAAACAGCAGCAGGTTACAAGGTCACCACAGCCCATCAGACAGACTGCCCCTGTTATATTCTTCCCCCACACGTCCGCATCAAATAATTCCACATGACGGCTACTGATGCTGTCCCCACTCCCCTCGATGACCCTCGCAATTTGTTCTCATAGAAAGTTTTGCTTTATTTCTGTTTTGCTTTGCTATTTTCGTCTCAAATCTCTGTATTCTTTGTGACGGTCTGGGCTCTTTGTGCTCTGCTCTCCTGTATCTTTGTACAAATTTCAAAGAAATGGGTGAGTCAATGATTGAAAAAAATTATAAAAGTAGGAAAAAATGAAATTGAAAGCAGTGTTAATTTTGTTGACTAATTACTTTCGTCATAGTTTTCATCAACAACGTGTTTTCCCCTGACCAATACTAGACAGTAACTAAAAAAAACAAGTGCACATGGACAAAAACTGAAACTAAATTAACTGACATTTTCATCAACAAATAAAAAATAGTTTGACAGAGACTTAATCCAATCAGACCTAATTTGGTCATGTAGAAAGTAGGGACAAGTTAGGAATATATTAAATTTGTTTCTGTTAATTCATACATTCAATCATGACTTCAGGAATTCAAGGAAACATGAAAAAACGCTTTACACTTCATATTTTAGCCGACTAAATCTACATTAGATTTCATCGACCAAAACGTGAAATTTCATCACCTAAACTAGACTAAAATAAAATAATTTGGATGACTAAATTATGACTGGAAACTATCAGATGTTTTAGGCAAAAGACTATAACTAAAACTAAATTAAAAAGTGCTGTCAAAATTAACACTGAACGTAAGCTTCATGACATAATGGAAATCACATTAAAAAGGCTAGCAAAATTAGCATCACAGAAATTGTTACTTAAGAGTGTTACAACACATTTGCTCGTGGTCTAAATTAAACATTTGTAGAGATTATAACATTGAACAATAATTAGAGGTTGTTTTTTTGACCCTGTATAAACCCTCTCTGAACAGCCTTTCTCAAAATGGTTGATTTTGGTCTCTTTTAACCCCGTCTCTCTTTTCCAGGTAATGTTTGTGAAGACCTTTTTCAATGTTTACTCCAAACATTTATCTCAGCTTTAAGAAAAGGATAAATTGTCAGACATTGGAGGTTATAGGCTTTACAATCATTCCTATATGATGATGCCATTTGCCATTAAAACATTGAGGGTTTTTCTTCAGTCTTTGCTTAAATATCCACCCTGACTGAATCTTGATCTCCAAGAGATTTTCAAAAACCTGAACAAGTGCTTTATCTAGGGCAGGGCGATATGGCCTAAAAATAAAATCCCTGATTGTTTTTCCACAACACTCGATTTACAATTTCCCTCTCAAGAAAAAAAACTCCCAGTAACACAAAAATTACATGAATCAAGTTTTGCCTTTATGTTGTCAAAATATATTCGCAAACCAAACAGAAATTCCCTCTTAAAGTAAAAGTGTGTACATAAAATGTTGATTATGTAGTTCAAACGTAGGCAGGTTTGTCTACATAATCACTAAAGGCACCTTTGCTTGTGCAAAACTTAAAAAAACAGGACCTACTATCATGAAAACTGTACACTTCTTTCAAACATTGTAACAACTTACAATTAGACAAGGGCAAGAAAAAATATCTTGATTTTTATTTTTAAATCTTCTGCAGAAAATAATTCAGATTAACTGATTTAACTGATATATTGCCCAGCCCTGATCTGACTTAAGGATGAACTGATATGATTTTAAAAGTTTATTCACATAGGGTCTCATGTTCATCCCTTGCACACAATACACAATATCTCAAGACAGCTCTGAGGAATCATTATTAAACTTTGCAATCCTGAGTCAAAAAAGATACTGGAGTTAAAAACTCAAGGTCATTGCTTCAGTATTGAATGATCTATTTAGGACTATAAAGGTCAAGGTTGTTGTGTCTGATATTCATTCTTTGCTTCTGAGCATTAAACTGCCAGATGTGGTTTCAGTTTTCATTTTGTTCAAACAGGTTTAATAATGAATGATGGAAAATTATCCCTGGCCTAATTTCAGCAAACCAAAATATGTTAATTTCAAAACACAAACTTTTCAACTTCTCCAAGTCCCTACATTAAGGCAAAAATACTTGAGCAGCTCCTCCTAATTTTAAATTTTCCCCCTTCTGCAGAAAACACCCCAGAGAGTTTCCCGCTGAGAGCCACTCATCAGTCACTTTTGCAGTTTAGGTTTCCGGCTCGTACACGGTGCACTGAGAGTTGAAGCTGCGGGCTGATGTACCGCCAAAAAAAAAAAATCCAAGAGGCAAAATAAGACCCACTTCTCTGCAATCATTTTCCACCGGAAACTGAACAGGTGGCACAGGGCTCCCCGGGGACGCACCGACAACTAGGAAAACAAATGTTGAGCCCACTTGAGTGGTAGAATCTGGCTGGTGTATAAATCTACCAGGGCTAATTTCCATGATCAATGAGTGGTTTTGGGGATAAATCTGCATGTAAAAGCTTTAAACATACAAAAAGCTAACTCCCATTTGTCGGAGTAGCTACAAATTTTGCTCACTTGGGATCCTACAGCAGCCTCCTGACATTGTGGCTCGTCCTCTGGGAGATGATTGTTTTTGCCGCCATGTTTACTTTGTAAAGAGTATTTCCAAAGGCGAGGCACAGCAGCACTGTACCGGCTCATTTGCAAAACATATGAGACAGGCAACCTGTTCGCCTCAGTTTGGCAGTCTGTCCACCGGTTGTAAACACTCTGTAAAATATGCAGTGATTATAGAAGCAGAAGGACTGACTTTTCTTCTTCCTCATTGAGCGAATGCTAGATCTTAATTACCCCCTACTCCCCCTTGGGACTTGTTATTTCATCCCTGCTTCAAACACTGAATATTTGAAATTGGAGGTAAATAAATACGATCCTAAAAATCCCTTTCAGGGGAGTCCTGTTTTCATTTCCCCTGTTTTCTCTTACAGCTTGCCAAAGTTTCAGATAATGAGGTTAACGTGGATGTGAGCAAAGAGTCAATTCATTTGACTGCTAGGAGCTGAAAGTTTTCTCTGAATTCTACATTTATGATGAAATGACAATGAAAACCTCATAACATTTAGATTCGATTCAATTCGACTGATTAGATAAAACTTTATTAATCCCTTTGAGAAACTCCCTAGGGGGAATTAGGAAATTCCAACAGCAGATGAAAAGTAGATATACAGATATATAAAAATGATAGATATAAACAGAAAATATACAAAAATATATATATATATATATATATATATATATATATAAAATTATGGCTACTGGCTGGCTACTGGCTGGCTACTGCCCCTTCCCGTCCTCTGTTTTCCTGTTACTCGTCCTCCCCCCAGTGAGTCCAGGGGAGGACTGAGCTTGTTTCACTCACATGGGATGCACAGTGGCACAGCTCGACTGTTAAATATCAGAGGATTTGTCAAACAATTCAGATTAAAGTTTGGACACGGTTTGCATCGAGAGCTGAGAGACAGTTTGTCTTTTTCCGCAGCTCTCCTCAGTGTGCTATTCCTGTGTGCTACAGCATGTGTAATACTCCCAGAAATAACAGGCAAAAAACACACATGCAATGAAATGTCATGTTGAAAGATTTTCTTCAACATGACATTTCTAATATTTGAATACATTCTTATAAACCTCACAAATAATAAAACAGGTCATCCAGAGTGTTTTACATACGCAATAGGGAACGGAGACAAGGATTCCTGCAAGAAACTGAGAAAATAAACTGCTGAAGCCAACTTTCATGAGCATAAAGACGTGTGATCCCTTCAGGTTTAACTTGAGATTTTAGTGCTAATTAAGGTTCTGCTTTTACGTTTATGAAGGAGAATCTGACATGTCTTTGGATCATTTCTTGTGGTCTGGATGCTTCAGTGAAAAAAAGTACTTTAATTAAAGTATAAACATATCTCATATAGTGCTCTGTGTGTGTTCTTTGAGTATAGTGGCTCAATAAAGGGAGAGGAATTAGAGCCGGCACTGATTAGTTTGATCTATGTTACGTGCAGAGCAGACCCATGTTTAATCAAAGCACATTATCCATCCCCTTTAGGCCCTGCACCTGTCTTTGGGCCAAGAACAAGCATCCTCAAAATAACAAAACACAGACAAACAAGGCCCTAAACGCCACTGCCATGCACTTTATACAACACACTTCACACTGTAAAATAGAGCAATATACACAACTTTAAAAAAACCCTCAAAATATATGTCTCTTCAAAACTCAGTGAAGTCCTTTATGTCAAAATTTCGACTTCTAATCTCATAATTTGTGCATTTTTCTCATTATTGCAACTCTCTCATCACTTAGACATTTTTCTTATTACTTATAATCTCATAGCTTTGACATTTCATACTTTAATTTCAACTCTTCATGTCATAATAATGGTATTAAATTTGAATCTGCAATTCCTCTGGCATGTTAACATCTATTTCTCGTTAGTGCTTTGCTAAATACACAAACTTTAGTACAACAAAAGACAGCATAATGCACTTAAAACCAAGCATATTTCATTTTTGTAAATTTGTCATCCATTTAGCATCATTATTTATCCCTAGAGTTTAAGAGTGCAATGCAGCATTTTTTGTTGTTTTTTGAAGCTGAGTGCCACCTCCAATGTACCAATTTATTGTTTGCTTCAGCTACTTTACATTTCACTTTCCTTCGTGAGAAAAATCTCTATTTTTCAATCAGCTGCTAAATTTATTTCTGCCACATGAAGAAAACAAAACAATCAGGAAGCATTACACCTCCCTCGGACCAGATTGCCCTGCAGTGGATTAGCTCTAATGATGTTGAAGGCTACCTCCAAAGTGGCCTTCAGAGCCCATTGGGCAGACCTTTAAAGTCACTGTCAATTATGTCAGCGCTGATGTTTTCTCAGCTCACAGACAGAGAGTGAGCACGCTTTTACTTCACTCAAGGCAGTGCTTATAAGACGAAGCCTCGGTGGCATCGTGTGAGGCCAAAAGAAATGGTTGTTATGCCTGAGAGCACAGCTATGTGGAGCTGAAGATGGGTGCCTTTGGCGGACTCCAAATTGGTCTGTTTGTATGTACAGCATTTGGGAGGCTTGCTCTGCTGAGCTCACTCCCTGGGAGCGTGACATGATGGATGAATTGCCCGTGCTTGTTAAAGTGATGGTTCTGTGGTTGCATGTTCCAGACACAACGCCCACCTAACACCCTATATTTAACAGAAATCACAGGTGAGAATCCAGCTGACCTGTGGTGCGAGGACATCTGCACCGTGCAAAAGTTCAAGGCTGGTGTCAAAAATGCAGTAAAATGTGAATGTTTCAAATGTCTTCAGTCTAATTATTTCATTTTTACAACCTGAGTAGAAGAATTATCAGTATCAAATCAATAGTTCGTGTGACCAGCGTCAGTTCATACATGTACGATCACGTCAGATGCACGAAAAACCAATTAAACCAAACGTGTAGGTCGAAACACAGTCATCAACTGAAACAGAAACGTCCATGTAAGAGGCTTAAAACTGGGAAAGGTATATCCAAACTCTGATACGAAGGTTGGGTTTTGAAAGCCTGTTTCATGTCACAGGTCACACCCCATGGCAAGACAAAGCACAACATCAACAAACATAATTATACTACATCAGCAAGGCTGAATTTCAAGGCAAAATGGAGTTTCAAGATGTGTTGCTCAAGCTCTTTGGAAGAAGCATGAAGCGTTTAGGGCTGTTAATGAAGTGATTGGCCAAGGATACTCAGTGAAGCAGATGAAACATGCATACTTCTCTTAAAAACTGGATGATTTTTTAGCAGTGCCATCAACTCAGAACTGGCAGAACCCAGTGGGACCCATTTTCCGCAACCAAAATACAGACCTCTGCCCTGAAAACAAGGCCAAAAACTCAAGTAAGCACAAAAACATGGCAGCTAGAGTGCAGAAGTGCTGTGGCAGAAAACAGTTTTCTACTCAACAACTGGTTTTGCAGACACAAATCTAGTCAGTGTAAACCCATTATCTTAAAAACACTATTTGGGATCCTCTTTAAATTTTGCTGAAATGTCATAATACAGTTAAAGTGGTCATATAATCTACCGTTGCTTGTGAATGTGGCATCTTGAAACATTTTTAAGGCTTTTCCTTCAAATTTGGCTCATCCCTTCAGAATAAACAATTCAATTTTGGAGTTTATAGGTAAAATGACAAGGTTTTAGGACTCATGTTTATTCCTTGCTCCTAAAAACACATTTTCAAGCTTTTCTACTTCAAGTAATTCCCCCTATGACTCAAGATTAAATTGGTCAGATTTTGGAGAGCAAAAGTTGGTAAGATTAGATTTGTAATTTATCGGTGAAAGGTAAAGTCTTTTGTTGTCCATCCCTTGCTTTTGATTTCAATATCTTAAGAGCTTTTGTCAGGGATTCTCATCAAACTTTGTGTCAATGTTTTTCCACAATTCCACCTCAAAGAATTTCCCAAATGGACTTAATTTTTGACGATTAATTGTGTTTCTCTGTCATTACATTGTCGATTGCACTTCTAGTTTCACGACCCAAAAACTAACTGCTATAGAAGCTAGTCAACACAGAAAAGTAAAGCAGTACTGTTCAAGGTGCACTAAACATTTGAGTAATTGTTAACTTAAATGAAGCTGATGTTTACTGTGAATGTGAGTGAGCTCATGGTTGATTTAAGGTTGCCTGGATCTCATTCTGCCAGAGAGCGCAGCTGCAAGACTCCCCATGTTTGACCCCACTAGGTAGAAATATTACATCATCTGTCCTCAAGATTGGCCTATTTGGACACGTAGCTCCTGCTTGGCTTGCATATCTTAGACAACTGACAGTTCTGCTGTGCTCAGCTGACTCATCCGGACATTAGATGTGACGGATGTATCACCCCAGAATGTGGCGAGGGGTTTCGCTTCATGGCTTGGCAGGCCCTGGTTGAACCACAGTTTGGTGACATACATTAGGTTATGTCATTGCCATATTCTGACGGAGGGAGGGAAAGCAAAAAAATCAATATACACAGGAGGAGGTTGAAGCACTACCTGTAGAGCTCTGATTGAAGGTCAAAAGAAAAATGGTTCTATAAGAGCAGAAAGACGTTTTGTAGACTCATGAGTAGCTCCTTTGTAGAGGTATAATTTCTCATAAGAAGTATAAAGCAACTGAGTTGTTACATAAAGAGAAAATGACCTGAGTTATTGTCTGAATGACCCTGCTTTGAAATCATGTTGGTCACTGAGGGAAAAAGAATGAAAGGAAGCTTAAAGCATGAATTAAGCAAGAAAATTGAAGTGTATTGATAAATCCATCACAGTCGTTCATTTCTCTAACTCTTTCCGTCTTCCAGCACAGATAATCAGGTGATCAAGGCCTTGTTATTATCCTGCATCTATTGCAGCACAAAGTAAGTCTCTTTGTCCCCACAGTCAACCTCATTCATGTCCTAAGACAGCATATGAACCTGCATCTCCCAACACAACTTCCACTTATTCCTCACCAGTGACCGTACAAGTTCCTTAGACGTGGACCCCTCATGCCATCCTCCATCACCGTCTTTAACTCTCAGTGTCATTGTCCAGATCCAACTCCTTGAAAGACTTCTCCTCATTTCATCCTGTATCTCTTCATCATTACCTTCAATCAATCTCATTAGTGTCCAGGTTCAGAGCATCCAAGTCATTTAATGCCACTGTTTTGTGCATTCTGGCTAAACTGGACAATATGAAGAGTCCTGGACAAAGTGGTATGGTGCTCACAATCAGTGTTGTGTGTCACGTGTTATAAAGGCTTGTTTCTTAACGTGTATTTGGGGCTTTTCTGTCTGTGTCTCCCCACAATATAGCAAAACATGAGTGCGGTGGCTAGTTTGTGGCCGGTGGCGGTGGCCTTTCCACTTCCTCGTTTCCTGGTTATCGCGCCCCTAAAACACTCACACACACGGCGCATGCACCAGAGCCATAGCTGCCAGGTCTGCTAATTATAAGCAACGTCTGGCTTCTTTTTTTTTTAATGTGAAATTAAAATGTAATGTAGGCGAAAAGTAAAACACACTTTATGTAGATTTCTCTTTAAAAACAAACAAAAAGTAATATATCACATTAGAAAAAGAATTAGCTGGAGGCTGCTTCCTTTTGGCTTGTTTTTATCGACCTGGTTGCTTACTTCAGAAGAAAAATCTGGAAACACTGGACAGGAGCTCTTATTCCACATGCGACATGATTTTGTATAAAAAAGAGCGCAAGAAGTACCTGTTATGCTCTCTGTAGAAGAGCTTTATGTAGGCCTTCACATTTAGGAGCAGATATGGGGTTCTGCCCAAAGTCGAGCAACATAAAAGTTACGTAAAGGTAAGGAGTAACGCAAAAAGTTACTTTCCATAGAGGGTAACTAATGGCCCTTTTCCACCAGCCCGCCATGGCCCTACTCTACTCTACTCTACTTGGCTCTACCCAGTTTGCGTTGCGTTTCCTACCGGCACAGTACCTCCTAAAACAAACCAGTTTTAGTGCCTACTCTGCTCTGGTTCTAAGCGAGCTGAGTCGACACTAAAAGGTGACGTCGACCGACTGCTGGCCACTGATTGGTCAGAGAATGTCGTCACCGATGGGTCATGAGCACGACGTCCAAAACAGGACTGCAGTACATACACTTTATTACTTTATGGCAATAACTTGCTGCCATCACAATGTTAAACACGGGACTTTATCATTACGAGCTAGCTAACAAGCTAGCGGTAGCTTCCATTAGCTTACCCTCATACGTCTTTTCTTTGCAGCCCGATTGCTCTCGTCCTCGGCTTCAAACTGTTGTATAGCTTCCAAAACTCTCCTGTACTTCTCAAGGGTATTTCTTCTCGCCGCCTGCAGCCTTCTTCTGCTTTCCTCTTTGTAACAAAAAGCCACAGACCGAGCAGCAAGTATACTATTGCCTCCAAGTCCTCCATCGTTTTGGTTGCTGCTCAAAATGACATGAACGCAGTGTCGCCCAGCTGTTTCACGGCGACCCCGCCCCCGCTGGGCAGGGGACCGGGCTGGTGGGAAAGCAGACCAAAGCGAGTAGAGTAGAGCCGGGTAGAGTCGGGGAAAGCCAAGCAGAGTAGAGTAGGGCTAATGGGAAAGGGCCATAAGTAAAGTAACAGATTACTTTTTTAAAAAGTAATGAGTAATGAGTAAACACTACTTTTTAAAAGTAACTTCCCCAACACTGCTCACAATATCTGAGTTTCTGAACTGAAGTCAGAGTCTTTCGGTCCCTGGTCCTCCTTGTCTTTCCATACTTTTGTGCCGCCTGGACCCTGACTAGTGGCCAGAGATGCTGGCTGGACTCTTTCGTGACAAACTTTCCTTTGAGACATTTTTGTGTCTAATGCTGGATGGTCAGAAGGTTCAGGTTCTGGATATGGGAGCAGCAGCTAGGTCTCTAAGTGCACCGGGTGTGCTTTCATGAGTTTGACCCAGGACACTGCATATGGGGTGCCCTGACCCAGTGGGTTGGACCAGGCAACAGGGGCATTGTGGATGGGCCTGGATGAAGGCTATCAGGAGGCATACCTGACACAACCTGGACAAAATGTGGCTTTTTGCCACCCTTGGCATCTTTACTTGCTGCCACCATTGTCTCACATGAACAGCAGAACACCTAAAGTCAAGGTGAATAAGTCGATTGGTATGGCTCTTAAAAAACAACAAAACTGACTATCTACCGGCAGAAAACTAGGTTTTGAAGCTGATAGTCACCTACAATCGGATGGTGAGAGTCTAAAGGTTAAAGCCAAAATGACAGCATGGCTAAAATCCACATCGCTTTGGTAAATTCCCATCAAACAGCAACCTCCTGTAATTGAGTCTCAGCTTGAGGTGCCATCTTGATTGTACATCCTCGCTAATTTCCCCCCAGATGCAGCCCCATTTCCTGCCCGCTGGCGAGGTTGAGGGCTTTTTTTTTTTTTTTTTATCCTCGGCCTAATCATGGAAGGTAATTCTCATATTAATTCATTTAACCCCAACCAAGTTCCACAAATTAAATACCTCCCCAAACACACCAAAACCATTTCGCATCTTAATCAGAATTAATCATGACTAATTAGACAATTATGCACTTATTCTGTTTGGCAGTCAAGCAATCAAGGGCCAATTAGTCAGAATAGACAAATATATACATCAGAATGGGGGGAAATCATCAGGTTTTTCATGATTTTTGCCTGCAAAGTCTCCCATTCTCTATAATTTAGCATTCACGTCCATGTTAGGCGAAGACAGTTCTCCTGAGTAAGAGTAAAATAATTCCGTCAACTCAGCAGCCCATATTTTAAACAACCATCCATTATGTGTTTTGCCTCCATGCCAGCAATAAATCAGTGTTTTCATGTATTGGTATTCTCAAGTTGTGGATGAAAAAGGAATTGCTAACCCGCCCCTAAAACTTCCGAATCTCAGGCCAGCCCTTTTTTTCCTGTCTCTGCATCATCTTTCTTTCCTTCGATCACATTTGTTTACCCTCATTTTCCCCCTTTCCTTCCCTGGGCTGTTCCATCAAGGTGGATAAATGTGATCCTGAGCTTATTTTGATGACAGGCTTATTAAAGTGACACTTCTGTCCATTACTGTGCCTGATATGATTCCCTGCTGTGTAACCAAGGTAACTGTTATCCAACAAATAGCCGGCTTAGTGGTTGGCTTCTTCATTCAGATTTGTGTCAAAGAATTTTCGACAGAAGAAAATGGAGCCCAAAAAACACTCTCATGGTAGGCCAAAGACTCAATTCATTTGAATATTAATGCAACTCTAAAATAGAGAATTGTGCTGTGTGAGCCTGGAGAATACACAAACCAGTATTTTACCAACCTTGCTTCGAGAAAACTATTGTGAATTTGCAATTTTAGGAGAACAAATTTCTTTACCCACAATTCTAGTGTTGTTAAGACATCTCTGACTGGTTTTGCAGTGATCATTGTTCTGGAAAAAGTGTGTGGGAGATCAGCCAGTAGCAATATTCGATGCAGGGACAGGATTTCAACCTGTAGAGAAGTGGCCCTCGACTCTCTTCTACCATAGTCTGGATTTACAGAATATGATGAAGTTGATGACATTTAGCCTATTGGCCAAAAGTCACCAGCTGACACAGTAACTAATTAAACCTTTAAACCTCCGGAGCGTTGAGGAAAATGCTGTAAAATGGTGTTAAAATGTAGCTGAAAGTGTGTTTTAAAGGCATTTGCAAGAATATGTTCATCCTTGAAGATAAAGCATTGTTCTGTCTCAAACAAAGAGGCTATCAAATTAATTATTTTGGTTTCTCTGTGGCCCAAGACCAGTGATCAATGCCTGGAACTGGTCCATCGTAGAATGATTAATACTGAAGACTCTGACTTTATGATTTTGACCATAGCTGATTGACATCGCTATTAAAGTTCCAATCATGAAGGTTTACTTCTGGAAAAATAGTCTTTGGGCTTTGGCACCTTCTAACAGTGTGCCATTTTTCCCTAAATGCTTGATTTTGACGTAATGATTCCATACGTTTGGTCTTCACTACTCGTGGTTTCATGATAATATTTATCAAGACCTTTTATACTGGTGTATTTGTACAAAGTTGATCAAATAATACGGTTCAATTAAAGAGAAAATAAGTTCAAAGGTTATTCAGACACAAAAGAAGTACCTTCAAAAGAGGTACAGGTTCAATAGGCCATGCACAGTACATCAATAAAGCCTATTGGACCCACATATAAAGGCGTACATGTACTGTTGCCAGATCTGTCAGTGGATTTCTTACACTGTGTTGACAATGCAGATGGATCTGAAAAGGCACCTGCTTTATTGGAAACAAAGGTTTTGCAATATTCTGTGGGCATGTCTGTGGATCAGTATCCCAATAACCCATTGTCCTGATTTTCTGGAGGTCAATGGAGGGCTCTGAGACTCACATTAATCTTTTGCTTGTAAAAACAGTATCTCCAGGTTGCATCCAAGGGTTTTCCTTCTGGTTACATGTCAAAGTCGATGTCATTGTGTCCCACGTTAGTCCAATGATTGTGAGGATGATATCTCAAGATTACTTTGAGGGAATATCTCCAAACTTTGCACAAATGTCGGCTCTGATTGATGGACAAAATGTGTGGATTTTGGAAAGATAGGCTAATTGACAGGTCACTGGGGCTCATGTTAATATCTTGATTTTCCTTAGCTTGGAACAAATGCGTAAAGGTCAAGGGATTTCTTGTACATCCCTTGACTGTAAATGTGAAGCCACAAGTACACTTTGAGGGATTTTCTTTAACCTTTGTACAAACGTTAACTTTGACTCAGTGAGGAAAAGTCTTTACTTTGGGGGTCAAGTGTCATATTTCAAGGTCATTTGTACTAATGTGTACCTCTATGCTTGTGTGATTTTCTTCAAACTGAGCATTTTACTCTGTAAAAAAAGTGATTTAATTTTAGAAGTCATAAGTCAAAGGTCATTGAGTCTCCATCTCTTGGAGAAGCTGAAGCTTGTTTTGAAGGATCCTCTTCAAACTGCACACGTCTACTGTGACTTAAGGACGAACTGATCAGACAATGAAGGTTAAGGTTTTTGGTAAATGGGCCTCATGCTCTTTGTTTGTAAATGAAAGCAATAAACCATTTTCTCGTTGTTTAATAGTTTACGATTTTAGTTGGAGAAGAGGTTTCTGTGTCGAGTCAAATCCTTCATTAAATGTCACCACTATGAAACTTTCTTCAAGCCCTTTCTGACTTTCTGAATCGTTATATGTCTGCCATATCCATACCTTATCCTTCTTAACAATGGCAGGCTTGGATAACAGGAAATCCTTCTATCTCCTAAAAGTGTTTTTACATATATTTGCCACCAATACAGTTCAAAACCCTGCCACCATAAACACTAATTTTAGATTATGTAAGAATTGGTAGGCTAATTAAAGGTCCTACTGTTGTGCTACACATTTTAAGCTAAAACAATATCAACAATCGATGCACTTGGAAGTCCAAGCAGCGTTCTGGACTTTAAAATATCTATCTCACACCCTGAACTGAATCTGAACACATGAACCCTCTGTACCCAAGCAGAGCGATTTAAAATTAATGCACTGTCAAGCAAAGTGTGCCACATCAGTGACGGTCATCCTCTGTGCTGTCAGATCATCTGAGCAGAGTTGTCTCTTATCTAACATTAAGGGAAAGCGGTCAGGCTTTGGCTATGATTCAAGGATATTGGAGGAAGCATCACTGTCTCAGAGGTTTGCATAAGGAAGCATGATGCTTTAACCACTGTAGGGTTTCACTGGAAAGAAAAAGATATGATCATACATATTAAAAATGTCAAAATGTTAAATAATGCAGATGTCATTTTAGGAAGTAATGAGAGATTTTTGTACATCTTTGTAAAATAATCATATCTACATCATACTCCAAATGTTATTGGTCCTAATGGGTTTGAAACATGTTTTTAACCATATGATTTTTATACATATTTAAACACTCTGATTTTGTAGAGTAGGCTAATGAAGTCGTGCTTGGGGAAAGGCCATCTTTGCATGTCATTTTCTCTGAAATGTCTGCCAAGAACAAGATATGGAAGAAACCAAGCCTCAAAAGAAACCAACACATGGAAGCAGCTGTTTTTGTTAGCATATACTGATAACACATATTTATCATATATATTTTATAATTAATTACTTTTTTTTGAGAAACTTGACTGTATTTGGAGAATATTAGTGTGTATTTGGAGGTTAACTCTCTGAACATGAGCAAGTGAAAAATTAAAGTCTGTAACAACGGTTTTTAGCAGCAGATGAGCCAACCAACACAGCAAACAACATAACAAACAACTGAAAACCAAAAAAATCAACTAATCCTCATTGAACAAACAAGTGATCAACTGTGCAACCAATCCAAAGACAACCAATCATCTAACAACTGCCCAACCAACCAACCAATACCAAGATCAGACTACTTGATTAATGCACGATTAGACCAGTCTGGGATGCCTCAAGACTCCATGACAGAAAGTCCACCATGTTTCATTTCCTGACATGATTTTCTCCTTCTGGTCAGAGACGTTGAAAAATGAGTGTGTGAAATCTCTTGTCTGACTGAAGCAAAACCGAATAAACAACACACCATCCAACAAATTAACCAACTAACCAGCCAGCCAGCCAAAGAATCAGCTTGCAAATCAGCCAGACAACTTTAAAAACAATAACAACCAAACAATCAACAACCATAAACCAATAAACCACTTCACAAGCTTCTTCAACATAATAAAAATTGTGTTTTAAGGTAATTCATTTTCTTCAATTTGATATGCTCAAAGGTTAGAGAGAATATTTCTTACACTGCCACTTAAAAATGTTTTGGTCATAACAAACAGCTGTCATGTTACTCTCAGGGACCATATGTACTCTATGTAAACTTTACACAAAGTTGACACTGGTTGCATATATCCCCAGAATATCTTTCTTAAAAATATCTTGCCAAAAATACCACTCATTTGATACTAGCCTGCCTATAAACCCTTTTGTTTCAGCCCTGCTCACAACAGCCTGTTTGATGCGAGTTTGGACTGAAAGCCCCCAATTCATGAGGTGATTGTGGCTTTGACTGTCCAGCGCTGTGCTCTAATGTTTACTAAAGGCATGCCCAAACATTTTCCTTTGACTGGAGTTGCATACGTGTTGTACAAACTCCTGAGTTAGGGAGTGTCTTCAACCTGGGGGAGGTGGCACAACCCCTTAATGATATATTTTGGAGAAAATATTTCCATGTAATGCTAGAGAATGCATACTTTGTACTGTGAAGCTAGCAAAAGAGCTAAATAAATGTAAGGGCTGACTTGGTTTTCAATAACCATTAAAATGTGTATTTTGAATAATACATGCAAGCAATATTGCAAGTTGTCAGCATAATGCTTTTTGACATTACTTTAGTTAGTAAACTCCATCTTATAACTAAACCTTAATGCTGGTTCAGTCAGGTAAATTGCTATGTATAACTCATTGTTTGTCACATTATTCAGAGCATATACTTTGCTAATTCACTGCAGGAGGATGATGAATGTTAGCAAGCACCTGGAAAGGACCTCTTTCACAATACATGTAATTTTGCCCACAGCCCAATTTTTTGTTTATTGTGTGGTATTTGTAGTACACCCAGAGACTCCCAAGAATATACCTTTAGAAAATCCAAAAGTCATCCAGGGCCTGTACTATGACCTATTTTATGATCATTGCCATAGGTGTGAGCCAGGGTGCACACTTTACCCCAAAACTTACTCAAACACAAATAATAAATCATCAACTTGGGTCAAATCACCTTCACTGAAGTCTGGTGCATCTTTTGAAATCAAATGTAAAGCTAAGTATTACAATTGAAAGAAGTTATTGAATTTTAACTGGAAAAAAAATAGTTTTTTTTATGATTTTTTCAACAAATTCAATTCTTTGGAGATGTGTCTGACCAACTTACAGTTGCTGTACACCTAAAATACTTACAAATTATTTGGCCACATATATATTCTCAAAGTGGGAAAAAAATCATCAAATTCTGAGACCGGTAAAGTTGTTCAATTAACAGGTTGGGTTACTGTGGTAGAATCAGGATACTGTTCCATATCTTGTATATCAGGGAACCTTTAAAGATTTGTTCAGAATTCATCCTTTAAGTATGATTTCTTTTAGAATTTGAATGCTAGATTCAAAACAAACATTTCACGTGAAATGTTATTCATTTTAATATTGAGCAGCCACAAAGGGCCTGTATATTATGCCTTTGTGATGAGATAATAATGAGCCATTGATACAAGTAAAAACCGATGCAGTTTTGGATTGTTGTAATCAGATTGTATATATCTACAATGACAGCAATACATAAACATTACTTCTGTCAATTTCTGTTTCTAGTACTTATATATACATGTAATCTGTTTTATGGCCTTCGTGTCTTTTTGCATAGCAACGGCTTGGACAATTTTAATTTGTAGACTGGAACTATAGTGAGGGAAAGGGGATCTGAGAAATCCATAAGATGTATGATTGGCTGGTTATTTCATAGAATGGAGTCTTTGAATTTGCTTGTGTATGGTTGGAGGGGTTTCTGATTTTGAAAATGTTTATAATATCCCAAATAATAGATTACAGATGCAACATGTGCACACATGCCAGAGGTTCTCTTTCCAGCAGGACAGAGACAATAATATGCCTTCACAGGATCATCTGATGCATTCTTGTCAAATTGAATCCAAACATTGTATTTTATTTGAGATCTGTGACGAGAATGAATCTGTCCCCTAATGAGATCAGCATCATGCTGGTAAACCCAAATCTCATAGTCACCATCATTTTTTTGATGCTCAGCAATGTAGCCAGGGGACTGTTTGATTTGGTATGTACCGCATGTTATGGTCTCAAGGTATTCCAGATCCACATGAGGGAACGAGATATCAGATGCTTCAAGCTTCTGCCATTCACTACGAGCTCTACGTGACATATTTGTTTTTCATTTTTCAAACCTTTCATGGAATCAAATGACCATGCTTACTAATCTTTCCCAAGCTACACTGTCAAGATATTTTCATACAATTGCAGATATTTTGAAAAAAAGAAGATGGTATATATATATAAAATACAGATAATTACAATCTGATTACAACAATCCAAAACTGCATCGGTTTTTACTTGTATCAATGGCTCATTATTATCTCATCACAAAGGCATAATATACAGGCCCTTTGTGGCTGTTCAATATTAAAATGAATAACATTTCATGTGAAATGTTTGTTTTGAATCTAGCATTCAAATTCTAAAAGAAATCATACTTAAAGGATGAATTCTGAACAAATCTTTAAAGGTTCCCTGATATACAAGATATGGAACAGTATCCTGATTCTACCACAGTAACCCAACCTGTTAATTGAACAACTTTACCGGTCTCAGAATTTGATGATTTTTTTCCCACTTTGAGAATATATATGTGGCCAAATAATTTGTAAGTATTTTAGGTGTACAGCAACTGTAAGTTGGTCAGACACATCTCCAAAGAATTGAATTTGTTGAAAAAAATCATAAAAAAACCTACTTTTTTTCCAGTTAAAATTCAATAACTTCTTTCAATTGTAATACTTAGCTTTACATTTGATTTCAAAAGATGCACCAGACTTCAGTGAAGGTGATTTGACCCAAGTTGATGATTTATTATTTGTGTTTGAGTAAGTTTTGGGGTAAAGTGTGCACCCTGGCTCACACCTATGGCAATGATCATAAAATAGGTCATAGTACAGGCCCTGGATGACTTTTGGATTTTCTAAAGGTATATTCTTGGGAGTCTCTGGGTGTACTACAAATACCACACAATAAACAAAAAATTGGGCTGTGGGCAAAATTACATGTATTGTGAAAGAGGTCCTTTGTATTTTCAACATGTTTTGAGTGGTTTTGACTGATCTCCATATACCCTTGTGCATCTCTGTCTTTATTATTATTATTTTGTTTTATTAAGGCAAAGTTTGTAAAAGAACCAAGTCATTTAAATATGAATTAAATGTACTGAGTGTTAATTTAAGGGTTAAAACTGGAGAGGAAAGTGATAAAGACATTATAAAGGACTCAGTATCAAGTTCATTTCATTTCTGAATAGGTTCACAACTTGATGATACAAGGCACTGAATTGTAAATAATACAAAGTTGGCCGGCTCCCTAAGTGATGAAGTTATGTTTCTCCCTCATTAGCCACATTCTTACAATGGCTTTTCTCTCATTTGGAAACCGACCAAATCTGAACAGTGTTTCCTGCAACAATTTCACAATACTGCAGAGTCATTTAATCAAATGTTACCATCAATAAATAGTGATTAATGCAGCTTTTAGCGAAGAAAAACAAAACAAGCCGATCCAAATCCAATAATCCAAAGGGGAGGCGGCAGCAAATGTGGCCCAGGCCTTGTAAGTTGGGCTAATCGATAGGAATTTTTGAGAGAATCAAAAGGTGGGCGAAGGGGTCAGAGCGTCTCAAGAACAAATTGATTTCCAGGCCCCTTTGAAAAATTGGGGTTAGTATTGTGAGTCATCAATGTCAAAGGCAAGACACAGCTCTGGGATTAAAACCTGTCCTTCCTTCCCCCAAATAACTGCATTGATTACACATCCTGAATCAGAGTTATGTAGCTTGTCATCGACACGAACACACCTGCAAGTTCAGGTGATGATAAATGTTAAAACTGATTCACTAATTTTATCAAACAGTGTTGTTATTTAAGTAACTACATTCCTGTTTTGTACAGACATGAAAGTAATGATGTGGCAATAAAGTATTTTAATATTCGACGTGTTAGCCACTTATCAAGTGTTAGGATTTTCACCACTTACTTGAGCCAGTCATCACATAAGGGAAAGTATAGGGAATAGGGACTTTTTTAAAGAAAACATATGTGAATAAAGTAATATTTGAATAAATTCAGTCAGAAAAATGAGAGTAAAGTCATTTTTTTCGTCTTTGAGCTAAGATTTCTTACATACTTACAGTTTTGATGATTAAAAGACGCAAATTGGGGGATTTAAGCCAGAATTATGTAATTATTTCCTGAAGTAAAATTTCTTATGATCAGCAATATAGGATCAAAAGCAGAGTCTTGGGGAAAAAGTATGAAACAAGACTTTTGTTAGGACATTGTTAAGACATTTGATAGAAAAAAAACAACAACAAAATCAGATTTAAGTGTTACAATTTTCAGTAAAATAAAGGAATATTTTTGACTAGAATCTTAGAAATGGAAAAAAGATGGAATTTTAACTCAAATCTTTGCTTTCTGGGAGTAATTAAAAAGCTCACATTTTGACTTTTATATTGGAAGTGTAAAAAATATCAAATTCAGACACATCTCAAAGTTTTGACAAAATAAATGTAGACTTAGAAATGCAAAAAAATGTTCAGAAGAAAGCAATACTTCAGACTCAGATCTACAAGTTTTAAGAAAAAGGAAACAAGACTGTTATCCAAGGAGTCCAAAATAAAAAAAATATATATTTATTCAAATCAAAATGTAAGGTTTGTCAGATCAAGTCCAGAATTTAAGACATAAAATCATGATTCTGACTTTGAATTCTGGAAAAGAATTACAATTCAAGCCTGTGTCCAAGCGTAATATCGGCCAACGCTAGCACAAGCAGAAGGAAGGAACAAGTCATGTCTATGATGCCAGAGTAAACATTAGAGCACAGCACCGGGAAGCCAAGGCCACATCCATGGTCAGACACATTTCATGAGGATTTACTCCTGTACACAGCCTGTTTATAGCCAGATTAAAATCAAATTTCTAAGTGAATTTTTCGGCAAAAACTTTTAATATGTTTCGGTGACATCTGGGAACACTGAGTTTGTTGAAAAGTAGTAAACATAGGGCCTTAAATAACCATTGTGCTGTTTATGTTGACCAGAACATATCAAAGTGCCATCTTAAGAAAAGTTTCTCCTACTTTTGAGCACATGTAAGTATTCTTTGTGTTTGTTGATTGATTGAATTGCAAGTATTATGTTCAGCAGAGTCTGGTTCTAAGAAGGTATTTTTACACAGTAAGCATTTATTCTAGAAATCTGCATGACAAATTCTCCTGGATTACCTCAAGGACTTTTTCTGTCATTTTTTGTTCTTGCTTTCATTTGACAGAAGAAAGAGACAGTGGGTAGACTTGGAAAGTGTGGCTGGAGCGTGGAGGAAAACACGGTTTAAGTAATAATTTTTAAAAAAAGCAAGAATTCAGTTAATCAGTCAAAAGTCTAATCTAAGAAGTTTTGAGATATGCTGATCTTTTTTCCACAGAATCCTGACTTTTATCCAAGAATTGTTTAATCCATTTTTTACACATAATTAAAAAGATATAGAATTTTGAGGTGACAGTGAAGTTTTTAAGAAACAAAAAATCTAAATTCCAACTTTTCTCTCAAAACTCAAACTGACCGAATGCTCAGATGAGTCACAATTAAACAAAGTCTAATATGTCTGACCCTGTACTCATGATTATCAGGCCATGTTGAAAGGTAAAGCCCGTTATGTTGTCAATCTGTGCATTTTCCTGCCGACCAGGGCTCAACAAATAGCCTGTCAGGCCACTGGCAAATGTCCCGTTCCTACTAACATTCAGTCCACACCTGCTTGTGAGATGTCTTTCATGCTGTTTCAGTCAATAATCAGACATCCTTTCCTCTTGTTCCCACCCTTCCCCAAAGCACCTCGGCTGTAGCATGCAGAAATGCTTTGTCATGCCCTACAAGCCTGGTCTATTTCTAACACCAGGAGACTCTCGGTGGCTACTTTGGAAGCCTCTCTTTTTACTTTCACTTTGTCACTGCCAGGGTCAGAGAAATCATAAAATAGCACAGGGGCTCCCGGTGGGGCGCTTTGTTGTCTGTGACACAGAGGAAGTCATTTGTCATCACACAGCTAAAGAGTTATCCTGTAAAAATAGAATCAAATATATCTCCACCTCTCCCACTCTTTCACAGCCAGTCAGCCTGTTTGTGTTTCAGATTTTCTCCTGCCCTCGCAGTCCCTCTTACTCCCTGTTTCATTTCTTAGATTTTCAATTTCCTACCCCCACTCTTACACTGTCTTTTACCTCCTGCTTAATTTGGTGTGTGATCTGATATTTTGATGCAATCAGTTGAGAGATGACTCAAGAGCTGGACCGCACTTAAAAGCAATTTAGTTTGTTTAGCTTCATTTGTCACTGATTATTGAGATGTGAGGCAAAACAAGTTGTTCCACTTAGCCAAGGCAGAGTTTGGTGCAGAGGAAAGCTTTTTCACCACCTTGTTATGAAGGGAGTCAGGAGTAGTGACCATGAAAATGTCCTCAGAAACAGCTGGGATAGATCTCCAGTCAGGCATGTGATCCACATGTGGATATACTATCTAATGGAGAAATGGCCTTAGTGACCACGAACAACTGAAAGGTCATTGTCCTCAATCCATTCATTCATCCACCAATTCACCATCTGCCATTACAACCATACTGTTCATCCATCCACCCTTCATCGATCTATCAGTTTATCCATCCATCCATTGGTCCATCCGTCTTTCCATCATCTATTGGGTTACCAATCCATCCCGCCACCCATAAATTTATCTCTCTACCATTTGTACTTCATCTGTCCATCATTCCACCAAGTTTTCTATCCATCCGTCGGTCTAACATTATCTTCAAACTGTTATTCAGTCAAACGTCCTTCATCCCTTAATCCGTCAGTATATCTATCCTTCCATCCATACATCTGTCCTTTATCTATCCATCGGTTTATCCATCCATCTATCTATCTATCTATTGTATTTTCCAGACTATAAATCACACTTTTTTTCATCGTTTGGCTGGTCCTGCAACTTATATATCAAAATATACATAATTTAGCATGTTTTTAAACGTTTACTTCACACTGACAGACATGAACCAAGGAGTAAACACTACCGTCCACAGCCGCGAGAGGGCGCTCTAGGCTAGGCTAGACTGCAAGTAGTAAAATAGCAGCGGAAATCGAGCAGAAATAAAGTTTGGAGTGAGTGAGAAACTCGAGAGGGACTGACGAAAAGCAAAGGTTACTCTTACTCCAATGAAAAAAACGGAGAAAGCTAATCGTGGGCCGAAAGCGAGATGGCCAGAGCTGGAGTAACAAGTCCACAAATGGGTGCTTGAACAACGTGCTGCCTGGAGAGACTTGTTACCCGCCGATTCATGCTTAACGTTAAAGACGGATCTGGATACAGACTGAGCCTCCTGTCTGTGCTCTGCGTCATTTCATCTGTATTTCTGCATGTTTCCATAAAGCTTACAGATACGGGCCAACTGGAGCAGTACCACGAGAAACCATGGGGCCAGTGTTGTTGTTACTACCCAATACATAGCTCTAGTGAGACACGAAGAAGAAATAATAATGGTGGAACTTTTTAAAGAGAAACTCTGTGGGTTAATTAGAGATTAAAAACATCCGTATGATGTTACTTCACCTGGACATCGGGACAAACGAATGAAAAAAAAAACAGCTGGGAGAAGACTGGAGAGCAATTAAATATCAGTTGGTTAGTAGCGAAGGAGAAGTGGAGGTCTGTGCGAGACAGATTTGTTCAAGCCCCCCCTGGTGGATGTACTAGTTAACAGCAATGCCAACGGAAAGGATGTAGTGGGCCTTCTTCGTGTTACTGCTTCATACAAGGCAGCCACCTCTCTATCAGAGCACTAAATACATGCGACTTATAGTCCAGAAAATATATGTATCTATCTATCTATCTATCTATCTATCTATTCAAGAACATCCTCCCAAAATAAGTGCTCAGGGTTTCAGCGGAAGTACTAGACGTATTATCGATGTTCACAGCAAATCGACGTCAGACAGGAAATATAACATGTTGTTTTGTTCACATGTTGATTTTCATGTTGTAAGCTAAAAGTGACCTTATGAAGTTGTAGTTCTGACCATTACGACCTTTAAATAAGCTTCCTGTGGGAGAATATACGTGCCATTGGTCATAGTAAAGCCACAGTGCTGACATAACTAAACCCAGACAGACTATGTAACGCCTACTCATCAAGCTGTTGCATAAAGTCGAGACCTACAAAGACATGAACACTCAACATTGTGCAGGTATAGCAAGTTATTATGTGTTTATATTGTTTAAGTACATCGGGGAAAAAACGTGACGTACAAGGATACAGCCTTGGTCGGTGGAAATGTATTTTTAATAGCAAATGCAGAAGGAGAGGACATTGTGTCACTCACTTACCCTTCCAGTACAGAGCATTAGCTTTAGCTAGAAGAGCCTCCAGAGCACAAATTTTCTTTGATTCTATCAGAGTAGCACTTTGTAGTAGCTGAAGTATAATGTTGACAAGCAGTAGGGAACATTTCAAAGTAAACTACGCTAAAAGCTCTGTCATAGATTTCCTTGGTCTTAAATAGCTCCAGTGAAGCCTGGCACTTTGTCAGAGTGTTGTGATAAAACCCAAAGACTTTTAAACACACTTTCAATTAGACAAAACAAGGCAGGTTAGGGCTGCATCAGAAGTGTAATGACGTATAAATGTGCAGATGTTGTTTGGTTTGAAAAGGATGAATAAACAGGCTCTTGCTGTTAAATTGTTGAGCCCGTCACTTATCCTGCCCTGATTTGGTTTTAATCTGCATTATGACTGCCTAATTGCTTAAAAGCTCTCAGATGCCAAAACAGATCTTTGTAAAAGGAAGGCTGGGAGATGTAAATCACAAAAGCAAAGAGCCAAGCTGACATGGCAATTGGTGAGTCAACCACTAAGCAAATCAGCAAGTGCTTGTGGGAATGTTTATTGGACTGCATTGACGTACTTCTGATATTTGTTCTGTTTTTCTTTAGGAAATTAAATCAAGAAAGTAAGAATATAAGCCTTTGGTATTCTTGAGTGAAGTCAATGTAAGATGCAGTTCAAAGACTGTCCACATGAGGCTCCCTCCAGAAACAGAGGTTAAAGTTTGACGGACAGGCAGTAAGCCAGTCACAGTTGACGATTTTTACTTGTCATTGAGGATGACCATTCAGATTTAATGGAAACTGGGTCACCTGTTAAGCCTCCAGTTTTGGGATTCGTAAAACCTTTTTTAAAACCATTCGGGGTAGGTCATGTCCTTTTTTAAAGTCTATTTGATTTATTCATCTGCATCCAAGCAGTGCCATCTTTAAAAATACAAAATCAATCTATATATAAAGACAAAAATACTGGAGACAAAACTCAAAAAGACAACCAAAATCACTAAAAACAAGGTTCAACAAAAAAACAGACAAACTAACTACAAACACAGGGAAGCACTGGAAACACACGCGTGGTGTGACACATGGAAGATCAATGACCCAACACAGACAAAGGGAAACACAGAGACTAAATACACTGGAGGAAACATCAAGCACAGGTGAGACAATCACACAGGTGGAGGGAATCATAACCAGAGGCAGGAAACACCACATGGAACAGAGGGATTTCAAAATAAAACAGGAAACACCAGAGACAGGGGGAACAAGAGGTCTAAACACCAAAAAAAAAACATACTAAATAAAACAAACACTCCATCCAGCCATCCTTTAATCGAGTTTTTACTGTCAATTTAACCTACCATATATTAACTCATATATCAGTTGGTGTATCCATCCATCAGTCTATCCAGGAAGCTAACTTTACTCATCTGTATGCCAATCCTTCCCAACATCAATCATTGGTTTTATTGATCCAACCCCCTATCAATCCATCCATTCATCCAGGGTAATAACAAAATACATCCTATATTGTTAAGATTTAAATCTATATTTCTTTTCTCTCTCGTGTCTTTCTTCATTTCCTTCATCTATTGAACCATCCACACGTTCATAATCCATTCATCCGCTTATTCATCCATCACTCTTGGATAAAGACAGACTATATCTCATAATATTAAGTACTTTTTGATGAGTAGATTTCCCTGGTAACAAGCAAAGGTACACAACCTGAAGACTTAAACTCTTTGTAACCAGCATGCACACCCTGTTAGCAAGGTAGTGGAGAGTTCTGGAGGATTTCCTGACAACTTGTGCGTCTTAACTTCATGCTCTAAATGTGGTGCAAAGCAGATCATGCTTCAATAGTCCGACCTCCAAAATAAGATGACTTTAGAAAGAAAAAAAAAAGTTTTAACGATTTAAGAAAAAATGCTTTGGCTTCTCTTTGCATACAGATATTTATGGACATGTGCACTGGAAGTATTTTTATGCAGTTTTGAACCTCATGCTCGTGTCTTTCAGTCATCCGTCTGGCATATCACACCTCAATCCCTCTGATGATTGAGGTGTGGAAAATGAGAATTTTCTGCATAATTAATCCCAGTGATTGAGCAGTAATGAAGTTCGGAATTGCAGCGGCATGCGGCGCACACAACGTGGGACTTTCGGCTGCAAAAATCGGAGGAGAGAGCGCACGCAGGACTGATAGTTTGTATAGATTGAGCAGCTCGGATCCATGGAGTCAAATGAGCTGCTATTGACTGAGAGTTCGTGTAAAACCTCCACACAAACAAAATCCTTTCTGTCTCTTAATTACGGCGTTTTCCTTCAGGGTCCATGTGGGGAAAGGCTATAGATACACTGCATTTAGTTACGCCAAATCTATACATAATTGATCACTCTGGCTTGAATTATTTATTCCTATCAGGATATTAATATTGCATGGCTGTCATGAATAATCTATCAGCATCACGTTTAACTCTGTGTAGCTTTGGACTGTTGTTAGTGTGTAACAACAACGTCGTCATGTGTAATTGCATATTGACTTAAAGGATGAGCCAAATGATCATCATGATGAGAAAAAGACTGAATGAGAGACTACGGTGGCCCTGAAGTGCAAAACACAAAGACAAACAAGAAAACAATATAATGAAAGACTAATTATAATTAAAATAAAAAGCAATATAAATACAACATAAATAAGAAAAACACAAATAAGGGAAATTTAAACTCTTGGCAGCTCACAAGAAAAGACAAAAGGCACAACAACATTCAATGATCATAATCATATCATAAAAATAGGAAACAAAACAACAATAAATCAAAAACATTCATACCATTTTAAATGAACTCTGCTGTGTTTTAACAAGCCTTTCCTGTATTTTTATTTTCTGTTGTTTTCCTTGCCATGTGTGATTAAAAATGTTTTGTTGTGTTTTAGTTATATTCCATGAGTTGTTGTTGTATTATTATCCATTTCTTTTTGATTGAATACCATTTGTTGTTGCGGTTAAGATTGATTTATGTTTTGTATTTGTGTCTTTTAATTTTTTGTGTTCATTGTAATTTACCTTAAATGTTGTATTTTGTTTCTTTCTATAATATTGATTTTTTATTTGTTCTTTCATAAATTAAAGAGTTACTATGTTGTATTCATCCTTTTGTGTACTTTTTTTTATTTATTGTCATGTTTATTAATTCATTATAATGTAATGTGATTTTTTTATGTGTTGGTATTTCTTTATTTGGTGTGTTTTCTTTATTTTGTTTGTACCGTTGTTTTAGATCTAATATTGCTTCTGTGATCTTTAATTTGTTGTGTGGATAAAATTATTATTTGATTCTGTTTCAGAAGTATTTGTTTTTTAATCTGTTGTTTTGTATTGTATTTTGTTGTGCTGTTTTGATTTGTGGTCCTGTTTTTTTATTTGTATTGTGTTTCTTGGCTTGTCGATTTATTTACTTATTTGTTGTTATTTTTTCACTTGTTTTTTTACTTTTGAATTTTCAAGTACTCACATTTATTGGAGTGTTTTATCAATACATGGTGTTTTTTTTTATATGCCAGGTGTTGTGCCTTTTTGTTGTTGTGCGTTCTGTTTGATACAGTGATATTGAGTTTGTTGACTTTATATTTTTAAGTGTTTGGGAATTTATTTATTTATTTATTTTTTATCATGTTTTCTTATTATTGTGTTATTTGAGTTTAGAAAATTGGTTTGTGTTTGTTTTCATTTGTTTCTGTTGGTTAATAAGTTGTTAATGTGTTTTGAAGCTGTTTTTTTGATTAATTAACTTCTTGTTCTGTTCACTGAATTCTTTTATTCTCCTTTTCTCTTGTGATTATTTTTTAAAAAATGTGTTGCTGTGTTTTGTATTTGTTGCTTTGTCATGTATTTGTTTGGATTTGCGCACTTTAAAAAGTTGTCTTATTTGTTGTTGTGTTCTTACACATTTTCTTCTTTGTTGTTTGTTTTTATCTCTGCTCTGCAGCTGTAGTTATTTGTGTATTATTTAAAATACTTTTTGTTTTAAGATGTGTTTTTCTTTTTTATTGTTGTTCATCAAGTTTTGCCATGCTTTGTTAATTGGCTGAGGCATTGTCTAATCTGAGTTGTGTTTTCAAATCCACGGCTGATATTTTATTTTTATTGTCTCTGTACTAATTACTTCAAAGCCGCTGTGACTGCCTCATGAAGGACTTTTTGTACTTGTTTCTTTCTGAGCTCCAGAACCAGCTGGTACTAAATATTGAAGACCGTCCCATAAACAGTTTACAAATCCAACTTTTTCATCCCTGGTGATCCTGAGATCAGCACTGTGGCTCATTATCTGAGCATATCTGACAGTCCTGCTATTCCATTAATCATGCCTCCGTAATGGTCGCCCTAATGTGAGAGATCCTTGCTTGTGAAGTCAACTCGACTGATTTCAATCCAAGAAACACTTCTGATGATCTCATGTGGGAGTTTTACCCATAAGGCGCTCATGCCACTGATGAAATGTCCTAAAAAAGGGGCTTTTAACCTCCTGCGGCTTGCCAGAGCAGTTTAGTTATAAAATATAGAGCCTGACAAGACTGGAAGAAAATCAAATGCAAAAAAAAAAAAAAATATATATATATATATATATATATATATATATAAAAAAGGGACCTTTCACAAAAGCTCCAAAGTGAAGAAAAACTCAAGAATGAGAAATGAAGTGCTATCTTGGGTGTAAGAATAGAAACTCTTAAGTGCTTATTCTACAAAGAGTTCAATCATGTCCCTGTCAGAAATTCACAGCAGTTAAAGGTCAGCTTTCTTATTATGTAAGGCAGTTCATCAAAGTCCACAAAAGTCTCCAAACTACAACTGTGATAGTCTTTGCTGTGTCAGTCAACTTCCAATAATTCTGCCTTAAATATGAGGCCATGAGAATAGCACAGACACACCCAGAGTTTAATGAATATCCAGAAATGCCAAATGAAAAACTGCGGTTTTTGTGGAAACAGACGAACAATTAATATTAGCTTTGTCTAACCACACCTTTCTCAATGAATGGGTGTGGCTTTGGCTTTCCAGCATTGTGCTCTTATGTTTACTGTGCACCATATACGCTTAAATTTTCTTAACACCATATCTGAGCCCACCATCTGGATGCCATCATACCAGGCAACATTTCTGTTTATTATTGTCCAATTTTGGTACGCAAAAATGTATCACAGCCTCTGTTTCATGCTGCTAGATGACAGCACACATGCTGAGATATGGTGGTCTATACACCTTGAGTTGGCTGCTGTTGCCTTTCTATCATGTGAAACAACTCAGGCCATTCTCTAACATCTGGCTTCAACAAGACATGTTTCACCTGGTAAACTGCTGCACACTAGATATTTTCTCTGTAAACCCTGTAGATCAGCAGTTTCTGAAATACTGAGACTATCATGCCTGGAACCAACAACCACGTTTAAAGTCCCTTAAATTCTCTTTCTTCTCCTGACTGATGCTCAGTCTGGACTACAGCAGGTTGTCTCGGCCGTGCCTACATGCCTAAATGAATTGAGCTACTACCATGTGATTTGCTGATTGCCTGTCTGCATTAACAACCAGATGAAGGGTGTAACCAATAATAGATTTTTTTGTTTCAAACCTATCAAAAGTATTATTTGCAAACCTGAAGTCAAGATTGGCTGCAGTGCTTTTGCTTTTATAGAATAAAATAGAAAAGCTGTTTATTGTCATTGTACAACTGGTATTCAACTAAATTAGGGAGAGCGCATCTCACCTCCAGTGCAGAATAACAACACTTCTATAATGGAATAAATAAAATATATACATAAAAAAAATTATGGGTGGGGGTGGGGGCTTAAGGCCCATTTATTAGGCATTACCGTCACTGCTCAAATTGATTGATTGATTGAATCTTTATTTCGAGCATAAACACAAATACATACATCAATAAAAGCAAAGGAATAAATAAAAACAAATCAAAAGCAAACACACAAAGCAAATCCTCAAAGATGCCTAATGAAACAAAAGTCCAGAAAGTTAAGAATGCTCGAAAAGGAGTAGGAAGAAGTTAAAAACTTATTCAATCCTACCCCTTTAGTCTCATTCATCAATTCATCTATTATCACGTGAAATATATGAACTAACAAATATAATATACAGCTATTAAATATAACTTAACCATATTACCATAGTATTCTACAGCAGTATATTACCGCACTTTGCATATTATACAGTCACTATAAATATTTCATACACGCTTATTAAACTGTTGCAAATATCTTAGTACTCTGTATACCCTTGTAGTACAATATTACGTACTTCCATGTGTCCTTTCCATTGACATTGCTGTTATCCAATACATCCACCAGGGGGGGCTCCTCCCAGCTGTTTTTTTGCATTTGTTTGTCCTGGTGTGCGAAGTAACATCATACAGATGTTTGTAATTTCTAACTAACACGCAGAGTTTCTCTTCAAAAAGTTCCGCCATTATTATTTCTTCTTTGTGTCTCACTCGAGCTATGTAATAGGTAGTAACAGCAGCACTGCCCTGCGGTTTCCGGTGGTACTGCTCCATTTAGCCCAAATCGCTAAGCTTTACGGAAATGCGCAAAAAAACGGACAAAGTGAATGCAGAGCACGGACAGAAGGCTTCGTCCGTATCCGGATCTGTATTTAATGTTGAACATAACAAAACACATCCACTATTACAAGCCTGTATGTCTGCTTGCCTTATGTCACGTATAAGATTTAAAGTGACGTTTAAGACATAGCGCCCCCACGCTTTAATGGTGAGGATGAAAATTGCATGCAGGCCGGCATCTTTATTAAAATCACTCTCATGTGCAAATCATACATTAAAAATTGCCTAATTTTACACATGATCCATGATTATGACAATACAACAAAACAAAACAAAACAATGTGAAGCATGGGAAAAAAACAATATCTTGCCAGTATTTTAGAGACCCCCTGGCTCCCCCGTAGTTTGCACCATGCATACAACATGGCAGTGGAATGGTAGAAGATGTACTTTAAGTGAAATACTGTGATTGTAGTATCTTTCTCAGTGAAATAGTCACCCATTTCAAGCCTCAAACTGAGCAGCTTTTCCATGTTTTGAAAGACAAATGACGGTGCAAACCGAAGCCACAACAATCTGAAGTATTTTTATAAAAAGCAGATCATTACTGTGTCTGTAAACAATACAGAAAAGCAAGCACACAGCTGAGTGAAAACTCCATTTGTCCATCTGTGCTCTTAAATCTAATGGCTGGACATCCATTACCTGATTTAAAACCTGAAATGTTACAGAACAGCTGAAAGAAAAGCAGAAACCGTCCTGCACACAAAGTAAAGAAAGAAGCAGCGCACAAAGCTTGGATGGATGTGACTACATCTGTCCACCTGCGCTCTGCTAATCTAAAATGGATTTATATTTAGGATGCTTGCCAGTTAATCTCAGTTAGTGATTTATATTCGCTCTGGGGACCCAAATAATAAAAGAGCAACATGATTAACTCAATAGGTAGCATGACAGAGGAGCGAGCAAGGTTATGAGTCAGATCCATCTGGGGCACTGCTGCTAAAAGTGTAGATACACTTCACTGCACTGTACTCAATCTGCATTATGAAGCTGCAGCTGCCGTGGGCTACATGTATGGATTAACTTTTAATAAAAACAAACTACTGCATTCGCCATAGATCAGAGATACTATTGTAAATATTACTGACCAATGAGGAGAGGCTGCATCTGTCAGTCAATGCAGCCCTGTTAAAGCAGAGTGTGGAGGGGAATCAGATCCTTATGTTTGCTTATTATCATGGGGGTAGATATGGGCTGCACATTACAGGATTCACATTCAAATAGGGTACAATTCAGAGGGCATATGCAGCATAAAATCAGTGCTAATACAGCACAGCAAACATATAAATATCACTATTTGCATATGTAAATGTTAAGTCTCATAAGCATAAAATATATATATATGCTAATACCGAGGCCAGGGGGGCTGACATGTTCAGAATACATGAGTAAATTATGTTTGAAAGTATGGTTTTTCTCAAAGTTGAATTATTGATCTGGTTATATTTCTGCAAAGCATACTTTAAAAATGAGTGAAAATCTAACTTTTCATTTTTTTTTTTACTTAGTTAGATTTTTTTGGTTCGGTATTTGAATCAAATGCTCTTATTTCCAGCCTAGAAGCAACAATATGCAACTTTATTTTACCTTATAGTATCACTGTCAAAGTCAGTCTCAGAGTATTACAGCCAACAGGTAAAATGGCGTCATCTAGTGCAATACAGGGTTCTTCCTGTCATAAAGTTTGGCATGTTCTGTTTATCTGTTTTTACGACTTGTGGAAGACTTTCTTTTTATGATTTTGTTCAATTTTTGCTTGAATGATGGCCATTAATTGTACAAAGATGAGTATTAACCATAGCATGTGACAAGTGATTTATCAAAATTAGTTGATAGAGATGTGAAGCTTTCCCTACAGCATGATTTAATTTGATTTTTACTCTGAAGGTAGCAATTCGATTGTGATTTGATTTTCATTTCAGGCTGCATATGTCAGAGTTATCCATGCACTTTACACTGACAAACAGCTCAGAAAAAAATGGTTTTAAGATTCAAAGAAGTGACATAATTAGTAAATAAAATAATAGTTGAATAGCAAATCTCTCTCTTAATCTGCAAAGCTGCAGGGACACAAGTCTTTAGAAATGAAACAACAAATTTGGTCTTAGAATAAGACTGGAATTGGATTAAACTGTGAAGTGGTCAATGCTTATTTTAACTGCAGGTGACGGTGAGTAAGGTGAATATTTCAGCTCTTTGAGTCTGCATCATGTCGAGCTCTGTCTCATCCGGGACATCATAGTATCCAAAATGCATCCACACAAATGCTATAAATAAAGGAAGTATGGTCTGTATTGTAAAGCGAGCTAACAGGCTAACTTAAGCAGCATGACAGGCTGGTACCAGCATGTAATTCACTACGACTGTGTTCAACGTAAAACCTGTGCTGACAAACAGTTCAGGCAGCACATTAGTGAAGTAACGAGAGCACCTGATCGCCTCCATATAGCACTATGTAAGTTTAGCTATATGTTGAAAAATTGCCCAATAAGTGAGTACTAGTGTACAACACAAGATCAGTTTGCCTGTCTCTGTACTGTGTTCTACGCTAGCTAAGGCTAAGAGACAAAAAAAAAAGAGGGTGGAAAAAAAGGCTGGGAAAATAAAAAGAGAGTAACTGTGCAAGAAGTTGATCAACCTGTATTGTTAAATGGGTAAATAGTGTTGTCGTTTCTAGCATTCTGTCCGATTAATTAGATCTGCCATCATGCTAATGACTCTTTTTTTTGTTTTGTTTATTAAAACAAGTCTCAGTTTCCTCACAATGTGCTTGTATAGAAACCTTAAGAATGTATGACGTCATTATTATTTCACATAGTTACTTAAAATCGCAACAGCAACAGCAACACATACATGACATGTATAACATTTAAAATACAATGAAAAAGTAATAAAGACAGTTAATTGACAAGCTGGACTATCAAATATTAAACACCTGGACTTTTTCAGCCCCTCCTACACAGTAATACCACTGCAGCAATGGCCACTTTTCGCTGGGACAAGCCTGTGCATGCTTATCATCAGCATTTCTGCCAGCTTTGTCTGCCACAATGCACTCAAACTATGTACTGATTCTCAGACAGACAAATGTTATACAGGTTACCTTAAGGTGCAGAGGTGTAGTAAGCTTTTAAAACTGACTAATGGTGTTCAAAGGAGTAGCAGTGTCCTTATTTCCCATCATTCTGACAGCATGGAGGCGTGCGAATAGTACCCAGCTACTACCATGCTTTCTAATCTCACTTGAACATTCAGTGGAGGTACTTTTACCCACGGATCTGTTCATATCAGTCTCCGCAGCTTGAGTTTATGTGAATGCCCTGCTTTTAATCCTCTATTAATACCACTGCAGATGTTAATTCATGAGCATAATGTTTGAAAGGCTGATGATTTGCTGAGAGCTGTGGGGCAGCAGATTACTGCACTGCGGGTACACTCCACTGTAAATTTACATAAAAATAATATCAACTTTGATTTTTATATTCTTGTTAGCTTCATTTACATAACAGATGTGCTGGAAGAGTAGCCAGTATGACTGTGTTTCTTCTTCTGTCTAAGCGAGTAAACAGTTTATCAGACCTTTGCTGTTTAAGCTTTTGACTCTTATTCAGTAAGTAGTGTACTTGAGTTAGGCTCTTAGTGTTAGGTGCTGCTGCTTATGTAGGCTGGCAGCCAGGATGCAGAATTAATTTTCCTCACCTAGACCTGCTTGTGCACTCTGTCAGACTCTAGGAAATTCATAGGAAGAAAGAAAGAACCTGGCACCCTACACAGCTGTCAGGAAAGTTACTCTGTTTGGTGGGTGCTATAGGGCAGAGCTGGCTCAGGCAAGCTGCAGATATTACTCTCATTTTCAGGGGGGCGGGATGCCATTTACAGTCACGTCTGCCCGCCAGTGCTGGAGACAGCAGAGATAAGGGGTAAAATGTTCAAGTAGCAGGGCAAGCGAAGGCAAGGCTTCACAGCTTTGATTCGAAATTCTGTCACATCCATGATCTCGGAGAAAAATGTGCCCCCCTCAGGCTCTGATACACGCGAGGACGATCACACAGCCACTTTTATGTCAAAGAGTCGATGCAAGTGTCTTTGTTCGCAGTATAGTAGAGCCATTCCTTCTCCAGCACTCTATAAGTCCAGTCAGTTATCCCGTAACAAAGGCCAGGCAGCAGGCTGACTGTGCCGGAACAAGAAAATACACAATATGTCAGCCTTGCTCGGGTAATTCTAGCAATATACATTGACTACCATGATATTCGGTTAACCCATTTAACTGCTTGTTCAGGCATTCAGCTAATTAGCCAATCACATGGCAGAAACTCAGTGCACTTAGGCATGTTGACATGGTCAAGATCACCTACTGAAAACCAAACTCAGCTTCAGAAAATTAGAATGGAGAAGAAAGAAATGTGCAGTGCCAGACAGAGTGGTCTGGGGATTGTTGGAGTAGTGAGGTGGACCAAAAATAGTCTGAAAATAGAAAATATCCAGTGAGCAGCAGTTCTTTAAGCAAATAAATGCCTTGTTGATGCCACAGATCAGAGAAGAATGGCTAGACTTGTTCAAGATAACAGGAAAGCAATGGTGACTCAGATCATCACCAGTGTTAATTCTGTCGACTAATTATTTTCGTCAAAGTTTTCGTCAACAACTTTTTCCCCCTCTGACGAACACTAGACTATAACTAAAAAAAAAACAAAAAAAAACAAGTGCACAAAAACTGAAACTAAATTAACTGACATTGTCATCAACAAATAAAACTAGACTAGACAGCTACTTTGGTTGTGTGGAAAGGTTGGAGGAGTTAAGAGGGACATCCAATCACAGCTGTCTTAGCTTCATGGTGGCGGGCTCCAAGTGTAAAACATGACTTCAGAAATTCAAGGAAACATAAAAAATGCCTTACACTTCACACTTCATATTTTAGTCGACTAAATTCACAGTTGATTTCGTCGACTAACATGTTGTGAAATTTCATCAACTAAAACTAGACTATTACTTCAACTAGATTAAAAAGTGCTGTTAAAATTAACACTGATCACCACTGGTGACAACCATTTTTGAACACAGAACACATTGAAGCTTTAATCAGATGGGCTACGGCAACAAAAGACCACACTGGGTGCTACTCCTGTCAAGTAAGAACAGGAACCTCTCCCTATTTTCTCTCAATAACATTTGAAATCACAGCAACTTCTTCCTATGGTTCTCCGTGTTGAAAACTGCGAATCCTTTTCACAAACTTCAGTTAAACCATGCAACAACTTGACTCTTTCAAGACACTGCCCAATCAAGTTTGGGAGAACATTGTTCTACGGTTAGGAAAACATCAAAACACCAAGCATTTCTGTGTCACGTAAGCACTTCAGAAACCCACCAGAAAGAGAGGGATTTCTGGCCAACTTGCTTAGTCTGCTGCTACTGTGACCAAACCCAGGAAAAATTGGGAAAAACTAGAAGAAAAATGTAAATTTAATTCTGTAATCAAGATGGTCTTTCTTGTCCATATAACACCGACCTGTGGGTTCAGTCTCATTTCTGCTTAATGAAGACCCATTGCCCAAGAGTGCCAACTTTAATAAGAGAGTGCATTTTATCCAAAGTCCATGTCGTAAACATGAGTCTAGCCTACCTATACTGATGATTGAACCCCATTTTGTTTGTTACTTACTCCATTATTCTACCATGCTTACCCCGGCAACATCAATGTCCGTCTTCACCACCTCCATGTACTTCCAATTATAAATGGCCAATTCCTCTGATTGTGTCCCACTGTAAATTGCAATAATAGTCGTAAAGATGTTTTACGAGGCCATATTTTATTTCAATAGCTTTATTCTGATAGGGGTCTGATTTTACGAGGGCTTGGTTAGCACAATTACCAGCACGGTTTGTGTGTTGCTGCTGGGAGAAGTGATGGATGTTGATGGAACGAGGGAACGGCTGCTCTGTAACAGCGCCTGATTATTGGGAGTGTAGATCAGATATCCAAGACACACATGATTGGGAGTTGATGAAACTATGAAATGATGGGGCTCGCCGTTGGATTTTAGGGAATTCATATTCGGCTGCAACAACAAAAAAGGGATGAGGTGTGTGATATTGATTAGCTCTAAGGGTAGACCTCAATATGATGGTAATGTTGGACCTGTAATTTCCCTCAGGCTGAATGCAGAGTGATTCTTCGTACTATCATAACAAAGGACATAATATCTGAAAAAGAGATACAGAAAGTCTGGATTTACCCTCTCAGGCTTCATTTTTTGCTGACATAATTCTTCCATAAGAGCTGGTCTATAACTCTGCTTCCCATATGCTCACAATCACTGTAGCACATTATTCTGTACATTAATTAGAGTAACATGTAATATCTATTTTCTTACATTTAAATATATAATAGGTGAGGAACTACACACACTAAAGAGGCCCTGTTTCTGCGGGAACAGTGTTCTCATGAGGATATTATAGGAACTATACTGGACATATATTTTCAGAAAGAAACGTTCGTCCATCTGTTTATTCATCCGTCTTATCCATATATCAATCAAATTATCAGTTCATCCTGCCCCATCTGATTCAATCTGTCAATCCATTTTTCATTCACCCATCCAGTCTTCAAGTTTATCCATAATTCAGCCAGCAAAGCCAGTTATTTATTAACCATCCTTTGAGTATTTCTTTGTTTTATCCCTTCACTCAACCATCATTTTGTCCAACAATCATCCATCCTTTTATATTATGACGATCAATCATCCATCCATCATTTATCCAATTGTATATTTTCATCCACCAATCAATCCATCATCTTATCCTATTATTAGCCATTCAGTTTGGAAGAAATCTTTTACTTTTAGGACAACACTTGCGAAATGTTTGACTTTAAATCGTTATTAGATATCAGTCGAGTTAGAAAAGCTCAGGCCTAGGAAACCCTGCTCATGTCCACTGTTCAATTCTTGAATAAAATGTGTTTTTCATAAATGGTCCCTCATCCAAACCCAATCCTACCTTCGTGTAACTTGCCTGATTATGGGTTAAAATGACTTTCCTCAGGTAATTCCCATTTTTGGTCTCTAATTTAAAACATGAAACGAGAACATAAGGTAGTTTTATGTGTAATTGTAAATGGAGGTACCTTTTGGCTACAATTACAGTCGATCTATAATTCAGGAGATAAAATATCTCAGTGAATTCTTTGACAGAAATGGCTCTGAACTCTCACTTTAAGTTGTTTAAATTGGTTGTAAAAGTAACTCAAAGTTCATGCATCATACTTATTAGAGAATATAAGTGTTGCCTCGAGGTTTGAATGTGATTTAATAAGGTTTTACTGCTTTAGCTCCACGAGGACTATGTGGATTTATATTTGAGCCTTTTAAAATCATTTTGGACACACTTTTCAACCTTTGTAATGGAAAAAAAAATGTCTACTTCTCTTAAAACTTCAAATGTATGTAAAATTATAAAATACAATGATATTTTCATTAGAAGGATCATAGATATATATTATATGCAGATATTTGTAGACTCGATCTTGCTGCAAAAAGCACCATTAATGTCAAACAAGGTCCATGGTTAATAAACAGAGTGTTAGCAGAGAGGACCTCCACTAATCCAGAGTTAATTCGGATGATGATTGAGGAAAGTAGCGCAGTACAATGGCTCTCGCTCTGTCCTCCCTTGTCAGATTATTCCTTTAAGAGGTCATAATGTCTGATTTCTCTGGCTATTGCTTGTTGTTCAGCATTATTTTGACCATGCTGCAGTCAACAGTGTGGATGTCAACTAGCATTTAGGGGGGTCCAACCAGGACATGCCAGTTCTGGACATCTTTGGAGCTTGATCAGCTCATCTTGCAACCAGAGTCCTAATTTAAGTCTTTGCATGAGAGACACCTTGCTGATGTGGTATAACTACCTTGTGTTTTATTGCTGTGCTCACTCTTGCCACGGTGTATGACAGCACTTTTAAATTTAGTTTTAGTCTTTTGCCTAAAATATCTTTTAATTTTGGTCATGATGTAGTCATCTTAATTGTTTTAATTTTAGTCTAGTTTAAGTTGACAAAAGCTACTGTAAATGTAGGTTTCCTTGAATTTCTGAAGTCATGTTTTACACTTGGATAAAATCAAACATCTATTAACCCTTTATTAAATGCTAGTAAAGTTTGAATGTATAAATGAACAGAAACAAATTGAACTTTTGTGTGAAATGCAGTCACCTTAATTTAGGCTACCTGGCAGAGCGTCTCAGTTACAATACCAGAACTGACAACAAACAGTGAACCTGCTCTACATGAATATATCAATTCATAAAGAGAGGAGCTCTGATTGGATCGCTCCACAACTTATCCACCACCACCAAGCTAAGGCGTTGTGATTGGATGTCCCTCTTAACTCATCCAACCTTTCGAAATTAGGTCTGATTGGATTTTTTATTAGTTACTGTCTCATTTTCTTCAGGGGAAAAAAGGTTGTCGAGGAAAACTATGACGGAAATAATAAAGCAACAAAATTAACACTGGTGTATGACCTGGGACATGAAACTATCTTCCACAACCTTATCTTGGTAGCAGACTTTGGCTGTTTTCAACCAGTTCAAGCTTCCTACAGCTGTTTCTGTTTAAGTTAATGGCTGTTTCAACCCACATATGGAAGTGATGATAATGAGTGGTGCTAGGTAAGGGATAGTTACACCAATTATAGATTTGTTTTCTTTATGTGGGCTTACTTTGCATTTCGTAAATTGGCATCAACAGATATATAACAATACATTAAAAGTCATCAAAATGGACGACTGTGGAAGACTACTTTCACCGTCATGTGTTTTAAAAGGCATACAAAGTTTCATCAAGCAGTCTTGTGCAGTGTTTGCATCCAAACCAAGGCTTCTGTTATTATGCTCCTCTATGCATAAAGATAAGGAAATAAATCATGCACATAAGAGCAAAAAATATGCATTAGAACACATATTTCTAACAGCAGGCTCCCCGAAGCAGCACAGCAGTTTGCCTCATACTCCGTGTCAGACTCCAAAGATACATAGTGTTTAAGTACTGCTTGTGCAGGTTTATCATGTATTTTGCACATTTCTCCGCTGTGTGTTAAGGGAGCGTACACAGCCAAAAGGTGTTACTATCACAGCTTCGGACGAGGGGTACATACTAATGCCGAATGTGGCGAGAGAAAACGGACAAATATCTTAAATATGCTGATCTGACGTTGTAGGATTCAGCAAAGGGAGGGAAGGGGGCCTTGTGAATAATTCAACGGGCTGCTGCCACACCGACAATGAACGTTTATGTAAACCTGAAGTGAGATAATACGGCAAAAAAAGCAAATGCTAATTCACCCCGGTAACAATATGAAGACGGTAATTTGCATATTGAACCGTTGTATCAAAGGTTAAAGTGGGAACCAAGTGGAATTAAATGGAAATGCTCTCTTGATAGGAAGATAAACTTTATAGAGGGAGCAAAGCTGAGTGTCATTCCCCGTGTGCGGAAAGGCCAACGGAATAAGACTTTAAAATGGAAATAATTAACTCTGCAAACACTTTTTTTCTTTACATATCGCTTATTGGGGTTTCATTATCTGACTGGGAGCAACGAAAAGCAATTTATGCCCCAGAATGTGGAGAGGAAAGTGGCGAAAACAAATTGCT